>OZ024882.1:32427402-33898652 GCA_964017185.1 Rugalucina vietnamica | reverse complement strand
GTTGGTTTTCCCATGAGGCGGCTCAATGTTTGTTATTTACTAAAACAATAAGTGTATGTAAAAAGGTGCTATTTACAATTTTCGTTTTTAGTCATGTTAAAATAATGTTTTGTGTGAGATATATTCATAAAATAAAGACCATACAATTCCTGTCGATGTGTAAATTATTATCTATGGAACTATGTTACTTGAATTTAAATGATGAATGCAAACTTAAAATGTGTTTTTCTCAAAGTATAAAATATGCGTATAGCCCCCTTTTGCTACAAACCCTCGAACTGACTGTGCCGATCGTGGACGTATGTGAGGCGACTAAGTAGGAAATGCGCTTAAGTAGGGAAAACCCGTCCAGGTGAAAAAAGAAAATTGCGCTTATCTAGGAAATTCGTTCACTTGCAAACTTAAGGCAATTCCTTCCAATGTTTCATATGAGCCGCGTCATGAGAAAATCGACTTTTGTATATGCGACAATATTAGCATAGATCAGCTGAGCAGTGCTTGTGTTACAACACAAAAATAGAAGGTCTACAATCCCTCTGTTTTCTAAACCCAAAGTATCAAGAGAGCTCAGTAGATTTCTGTGGCTGTGCAACCTATTGTGTGTCTTACCTGACCGAATAACACGAAGGCATCTTTTAACGCCCGCGGCTTAAATCAAAATAATAGTCTTTGCGATAAATGCAGCAAAATGTGTTGGCACTGTGTATTTTATGGAGTGGAGTCATGGATTGGAGTCTTGGAGTGGAGTCATGGAGTGGATTCTTGGAGTGGAACCTTGGAATGCAGCAAATATGTTGGCACTGTGTATTTTATGGAGTGGAGTCATGGATTGCAGTCTTGGATTTGAGTCATGGAGTGGTGTATTGGAGTGGATTCTTGGAGTGGAACCTTGGAATGAACATCGAATCCGAGACCATGTCCGCACATTACGTTAACTTGTTTATGAGCATATTTATATCAATATTCATTTTTCCTCTTCCCCTGGTCCAAGATCGGTGGTCTAATGTGCACAAAGTTGGCAATCTGCTAAGATGAAGGTTTTGTATGAATTGATGCCTAAAGTCCATGTGAACAGCTAATTAGCTAATACCGGGACGATGATGACATACAACAAGTGCTTGAAATATAACCATCTAACTAAGCCATAAAAAGTTATACATATGGATGGTTTGACATGAACCACTTTTCCTGGGCAGGATCAGACCAGAGCGGTTAACTTGTTATCAGATGGTCAGCCAGTAGTGAATTAGCTTTGCCCAGAGACACTAGCAGCCCATCTATTTCTTTAATTATTAAAGTCCTAAAGGACGGGGAACCATTTAGGATAAACGTGCGGCCAAGATGATTGACCGTTGCGGCATTACATTAGCTGTTGACGAAGAACGTACTACAGGTATTTATATAAAATGTTTCAAAACTTCTGTTATTCAGCCAAATGCCTTCGCTGTTAGAGCTGGCTACTGCCAAATGACTGTAAATAGACTCTTTCTTATTTTAAACATAACGCTATTAAAGCTGTGGTTTGATGACTAAGTTATGACCCCAGAAGCCGCAGTCATTTTCGTTTGTTCACGCTTAACGATTGATTAATATCCCACTCAACTTTTTTGGCCGGAACCTAACTTCATGGATAGTAGCCACTGCATCAAACATACACCCAACAGTTTATTACCACGAAATGCCTACATAAATCCTTAGCATTAATTTGTTGGGGGCGGGGGGATGCAACACGAGAATTAATATTATTGTCCTTCCTGACCTGTGAATGGTTTATATGTAATAAAATCATGTGTATTATTAGAAATAAATACATAACGGAAACTTGCCTATGCAATGTACAGAGATTTTTTTCAGCTGTAAAAATTGAAAATTTTGTCGGAAAATTTTTTATATATTTTTATTTTTGCGAGGCGGTTCTAACGAGTACCAACAGCCTATGTTTTGGAGTAAAAATAAGAAAAATAGGTTTACCCCTGCATACCCATTTTTTTAATTCAGTTTTACGTCCCTTTCAAGATTATTTCAGCTCATATGAGACGGGCAAATCAGTAGGTGGGGCGAAAACGGGAGAACCCCGAGACAACCGCAAGCATATACCCAAGTTTTGCTATATAAAAGTAGGGTATATGGGGTAAGCTTTACACGGACGTTTTCATGATGAAAAGTCTACCAAAGTTCAGTTTGTGTAGTTTGTTGCTAGAGTAGCGTGGTAACTGTTTAGGCTGTGCATTTCGCTTGTGTGGTATTACGGCAAAACTTCGATTAGCCATTGCAACAGTGAAAATTCCTTTATTTAGGCGCCACACCTAGCCGATTTTGACACACGATGGACACACGATTATGAAAATTTTCAAATTCGGCACGGATCGTGAAGACATAAGGCTATTCGTGAGTACAACTTTACCCACCGTATGTCCGTCGGGAGATTTTTAAAGCCTTCGGCATTACCATCGCGAGCGACATCAAATTCTTTGACATGCTAAAAAATGTTCAATTTGGTGTTGAATTCGCATGTACATCTTGACCTTCGCAGAGCCATTGTGAGGCCATCTTATCATTGGGACTACATGTGATCATCGGCATAATCGACTATGTTTTGCTACACGAAGGCAATACGAAGGAGACACGATGTTGCCCGATTGTGTTACGAAGGCAACACCGACTTCATATAGCCCTCGCAACGCCATCGAATCAGCATCGTATCTGAAATATTTAAAACACGACGGCATCTCGATGGGGTATACGATATTATAGGGTTATTGCACTGATATCGGTGAATATTGTCCCGAGTTGGGATATCGAAGGACGCGAGCTTGCGAGCGTCCGTAGATATCCCAACGAGGGACAATATTCACCGATTTCAGTGCAATAACCCTTTTATTATATAGCTATAAATAGCTGCTTCTCATATTTGATATTTTGTTGAGAGTTTAAGTAAAAAGAATAAATATCTACACGAAGGTCGCGATAATATCCATAAGTGATATCATTTTTGCACTAGTGCAATATCAGATGATATCATTTTTGCACTGTTACTTTTCGGAAGCACATTTTGCAGTTGAATCAATATTGCTGACAGTTTCTTTTCTTTTTTCGGCTTAAATTGCTTAAATCTGAAAGTGACAAATTTCAGCTGACGTTTTGGCCCGGTATGACGTCATTTTCCACGCGACGTCAGATGTAGATGACGTTATTAGAGTTGACGTCCAAATTTTACAGCTTTGCACGATGACCCTCAAGTAAAGAATTTGGCAATGTTTCATAAAAAGAATTTTTCGCTTTAAACAAGTGTGCAATATCAAGTAAGTGTGCAGATATCGTCTAATATCTGCACACTTGTTACTCGGCTTTTATCCCTAAGTTTTAATGATTTGATATTTATAGCTATATAATAATAACAAAAACTGTTCTTTCTGCATTTCCAATATTCCCCACGGTAACGTGGTCATACAAGAATCAGTATGCACACATCATTTTTCTCAGAAAATCTTGATGGGTACTGTTGGTTCTAATCTGACAAAAATCATGGCGTATTTCGAGGACAAGACAATCAGTAACAAGAAGACTTCAGCACTGCTTCTTTGCACGCAACTAGAACCTGTAATAAACACACAATGCAGGAGCAAAAATACCTCTTTTAGGTATTTGTTTATTATTATTTCAAGCAGCACCCGGGTTTCTTTCTGGTAGAGTAGTGGATTCTTGGCCCGGAGTTGAACACTGGATGGAAATTTTGGAGTGGAGAGCAATCTTCTTCTAACGCCCTATTCCTGGTTTAGTTGGAATTTCCAATTCTAATTTTAAAAGAATGCAACTGACAAAGCTGCTTTGTTCTCGGTATCATTTGATTTTTACATAATATCGTGAAGTCACGTTATGCCTTCGGGACACTTTCGGGAATACATTTAACACCTCACGATGTCGTGAAGCCTTCGTGTACCAGTCGCACCAACATCGAATGCAAAACTACCACTTCGTATATGCTTTGTTAGATCATATTTGTAACAAATCATATATGTAACACATTTGTTACGTACATGATCACATTCGTAACAGATAAAGTGTGTTACAAATGTGTTTGTCCGAAATGGGGGTTGACATGAGATGCATATATGTAACAGGTTTAGTTGTCTATTTGTATTCATACAAATAACAGCAATAGCAACATCATTATATTCTTTACACTATTGATTTTATTCTCGATTGCAAAACAATAGTTACTAGTTAGCACATTAAGCTAATCGCTCTCGAGACTCACTCCAACTTGAATCAACCTCAGAGAGAGAGAGAGAGAGAGAGAGAGAGAGAGAGAGAGAGAGAGAGACATTCACGCCACTAAACTGCCAACTTCGCAAACATTATCAAGACGGGCCATGATCAAGTTTCAGTACCATACCGAGATTTTTCAACATTATGTCAGTCATATTACGGCGGTCAGTTAACCTACCTACTCACAGTTCCTGTAGACTTAAGCCTCCGGCCTAAGGGGTTGACCAGTACAAAGTGCATATCTTCGCCAGTTTCTGACAGCTGTCCAACGTGAATCATCGGTAGGGGAAGAATGCGGTAGATATCTCATGACCAAAGTTCACGAAGGTTATGCTGCAAGTGAAGCTTAGTTTTTCTTTGCGCTATCCTCTAAATGCTGAGCAACAAGCAAGGCTGCTTGTGTCAATTTTAACGTCTTCGGTAAGGCTCGACCGGGGATTGAATCTCCCGCACTCGGAACGGATGCTGTACCACTGGGTTATTAAATTCGTAACAAACAAGAAAAAAAAACGCAAAAAAGAACATACACATGTACATGTACGTAGGTTGTTCGGAAAGTTCGTGTAATTGTGTTATATCTCTCATAATTTTCATTCATTGTACTGGAAAGTTGGTGTGCGTCAACTTTCACTAATTCTGAATTGTTGATAGAAAAAAGAAATGAAAGTGAGCATAGAAACCAAACATACAGGTTGTCCTGGCAACGTCATCATCGGTACCCAGAGCAGTCCGAAAAATATCACTTCTTTTAAACGAAGTCTTAAAGAAATAAACATAATTTCTGACTGTTTGCTCATCGCCAGAAAAAAATGGAATCGTCGTGTAATATTTCAACAACATGACATTGTTTCCTGAAAATTTAAAAGCAATTTGATGTTCCAAAAAGAAGTTATGATCCTTTATTTCGAGGGTTGTATGGGAAAACCATGACGTCAAACTGTGTCGTTGCTTTGCAAAAGATTATGAACTTCGGAATTTTCTTCATGAAATACACACAGAAACACTAACGATGATCAAATAAACTGGAAAACTATGCATAATGTAGTCCAGCATTTACATACAAAAATGATTCTCATGTTTTAAGAGTGGAATAAAAAAGAGCTTATGGCGATTTTAGAAGTGACCAACTGGCAGTGGAATTGTGTTCTGTTAAGAATTGCGAAAAAATGGATGATTCATCGGAGAATATTAGCAAAATAGACTCAGGGAAATGTATCACCACATACAGATACTGGTTACAAAAACTTATAACAAAAAATGGACAGACCCAAGAAATGCGTAGATATTGTTGATGTTTATACTGAGAAAGCGTGATCATTGCCAACTGGATTAAATATAGGGATCAACCATGGTTTTCAGTGTTCAAACATTCGGTGGATCACGAGGAAGGTGTTTGAACACAAGGCCGCAGGCCGCGTGTTCAAACACCTTCCGAGTGATCCACCGAATGTTTGAACACTGAAACAAACCATGGTTGATCGCTATTCTTGCATTTTCACTCTAATCCACTTAAAATCTCATGAAAATAACATTAACAACGTAAAAACTCACCGAAAACCGCGGAGCTTCTTCATCGTCGGCCATTTTGTTTCTACAAAACACATGACGTCACGTCGCATTGACCAATGACGTCGGCCAAAACCCATGTTCAAACGGCACGTGAATTTCATGATTTGAACATGGGTTTTGCAGTTTGAACACGGCTTTCGACCAATCGAAAACGGCTTCAAACAGCCATGCGCATAGATATCTATGCAAGAAATAATGTTTGACGTTTTCGCAACGTCATTTTGACGTTGGTGTGCTCCGGGTACATATACCGCACCTTTTTGTAATTTACATATTTTTATTATGTCTTAGTGCATCATCTTGGTTTTCACAGCATTTATAGAGGATATGTTGAAGTTGAAACAGGTGGACTTCTTTTTGTTTTACTATGAATATTATGTGAATGATCAGACAATTTTTCGAACTTTCCGAACGCCCCTCGTATAAGACTACTTTCGTTGCATATTCCATTTGTAACGTGTTATGTGATCATATATGTAATATGTGATCATATATGTAACATGTGTTACATATATGATCACAAATGTAACATGCGTTACATATATGATCACATATGTAACATGTGTGTAAAACATGTGTATAATCACACACACACACACACACACACACACACACACACACACACACACACACACACAAACGCATGAACCTCAACGTGACAAAATGTACCTTCGGACATTCTGTCATCACCAGTAGAAAGCTGCAAAAAGCGGAAAAATCATGTAGTATAAATGTTTTAGAAATATCACTGTAATTGTAATCTTTCAACTGAATGAATTTTAAACATATTTATTTCAATACTTGGAGTTATCTGCCCTTGTCTCAGCCCATTTTATATATTTTTCATATATCTATCGTTAAAAGGTAACCATAGCAACCAAATCGCAATAAAATACACTTAGGGGCACTTCTAACGCAACACTTACATTTTTGGACATAACTCAAAAATCGTTTAGCTGGTCTTCATGAAATTTTCAAGAAATTAAGTTCATCTATTTTTGTTGACTGTCTGTAATTTTCACAAAAATCGGTGGTCTATAATGCAATAAATTGGATGTTTATATAATATGACTGAAAAACAAAAAGTCACAAAATTCCGGTTGAACTGATAACTAAATGCAAGTAATTCGGATATCACAGCAGTGAAGTGTATCATAGTCAGTTAATAGTCCCGTGTGTCCCGAATGGAACTGGACGACACCTCATGGACAAAATGAGGACAAAACATATTTATCAATTTCATACCAAACCCCTGTGGGATGTTTCTCCACTCCTCCACAATAACTGCGAATTTCTTGATACAACACGGTGTTTCCGCATATGCCTGTTCCAGAGATGACCAATAACGCTAAATTTCTTGGAATAAACACGTCATATTTTTTTTATTGCTTGGAAATTTATTTTCAAGCTCATGGTGTTGGGGATACGGGATATGAGCTGGATATGATACTTTTCTGAGACGCCGCTGTGATACTATTAAATTCTTCAATGGAGTGGCTTTTTGCGACTTTTCATTTTTGAGTCTTGTTAGATAAACTAAATATTTTATAAGTTGTGGACAATCAATTTCAATGAAAAATACAGACAACACGCAAGCATAATTGATTTATATTTGCGTAAAATTTAGATAAATTTGGTGGTTTAATTTTTTAGATATGATGGAAAATGTAAGTGTTGCGTTAGAAGTGCCCCTAAGTGTACACAAAATAATTTCAACATACGGGGTTTTATCAGTGCTTAAACAGTTTTAAGCAAATGCATCCTACTATCACGCAGAAATATTTACATTTTTCTAAGACCTCCTTAGATGAACCATTACATGTTCATCTGTGTTCATACTTCCATGAACAACATTGTGTCACGCGGCGTGACGTAATCCAAACTTGACGTCAAAAAACATGACTCTCGCCAATCTGATTGGACGTTGTAAACGTCGACGCCGTTCTGCTGTTTGAACACACACTGTGTGTAGATTCTCTGTTTGCTGGTAAATGTGACCGCCTTGGTGATTTTTCAACAAGCGATATAGAGAAATGAATGTAAATATAAGCAATAGATTTAATTTTTCTGTTGTTCATGGAGCTATGAACCGCAGTGGGTCGCTAGCAAAGCTTACATGAACCCCTTCGGGGTTCATTCACTTTGCACGCGACCCACTGCGGTTCATGGCTCCATGAACACCAGAAAATTGAAATTCATTTCTTAAATGCATTACGTAACTTTGACTTCATTTTTCAGGTAAACGACGTTTGTATGGTTCATATAGTAAATTGGTCATAACTCACAAAATAACCTGAATAATCTGTTCAAATAAAACATACTCTAGAAATATTATACATTCAAAATAACGTTGTTTATCAAATACTCACCAATTGTCCGAAGGTACATTTTCTCACGTTGTGACCCATATATATATATATATATATATATATATATATATATATATATATATATATATATATATATATATATATATATATATATATATATATATATATATATATATATATATATATATATATATATATATATATATATATATATATATATATATATATATATATATATATATATATATATATATATATATATATATATATATATATATATATATATATATATATATATTGTGATCCTATATATATATAGGATCCAGTTATTCCATGTATATAGACGAGTGTGCTTGCACAACGAAAAATAGCAACCTATCAGACGGGTTATGCAGGGAAATCGCCTCTAAAGCTGAGCTATGATAACTCCTTTTTTAAGGAGCGTAGTAGCGCAGTCGGTAGAGGGGATGGCCCTGTATAGCTAGGCGCCGAAGCCGAAGTCTGCGGGTTCGAAACCTACCTTCGCCAATTTAGTACATCTTTATTTCTCTACTTTATAATTTTTCCGATGTACTTGTATCAGAAATGATCTTGGTAGGAATAGCTGTTGAAGTTTGTATATCTTTGATATGAAAATATTATTTCCAAGCTTTGGCATCCTATCCATAGGATCCAGTTATTCCATGTATATAGACGAGTGTGCTTGCACAACGAAAAATAGCAACCTATCAGACGGGTTATGCAGGGAAATCGCCTCTAAAGCTGAGCTATGATAACTCCTTTTTTAAGGAGCGTAGTAGCGCAGTCGGTAGAGGGGATGGCCCTGTATAGCTAGGCGCCGAAGCCGAAGTCTGCGGGTTCGAAACCTACCTTCGCCAATTTAGTACATCTTTATTTCTCTACTTTATATATATATATATATATATATATATATATATATATATATATATATATATATATATATATATATATATATATATATATATATATATATATATATATATAGTAACCTATCAGACGGGTTATGCAGGGAAATCGCCTCTAAACCTGAGCTATGATAACTCCTTTTTTAAGGAGCGTAGTAGCGCAGTCGGTAGAGGGGATGGCCCTGTATAGCTAGGCGCCGAAGCCGAAGTCTGCGGGTTCGAAACCTACCTTCGCCAATTTAGTACATCTTTATTTCTCTACTTTATAATTTTTCCGATGTACTTGTATCAGAAATGATCTTGGTAGGAATAGCTGTTGAAGTTTGTATATCTTTGTTATGAAAATATTATTTCCAAGCTTTGGCATCCTATCCACAGGATCCAGTTATTCCATGTATATAGACGAGTGTGCTTGCACATCGAAAAATAGTAACCTATCAGACGGGTTATGCAGGGAAATCGCCTCTAAACCTGAGCTATGATAACTCATTTTTTAAGGAGCGTAGTAGCGCAGTCGGTAGAGGGGATGGCCCTGTATAGCTAGGCGCCGAAGCCGAAGTCTGCGGGTTCGAAACCTACCTTCGCCAATTTAGTACATCTTTATTTCTCTACTTTATAATTTTTCCGATGTACTTGTATCAGAAATGATCTTGGTAGGAATAGCTGTTGAAGTTTGTATATCTTTGTTATGAAAATATTATTTCCAAGCTTTGGCATCCTATCCACAGGATCCAGTTATTCCATGTATATAGACGAGTGTGCTTGCACATCGAAAAATAGTAACCTATCAGACGGGTTATGCAGGGAAATCGCCTCTAAACCTGAGCTATGATAACTCCTTTTTTAAGGAGCGTAGTAGCGCAGTCGGTAGAGGGGATGGCCCTGTATAGCTAGGCGCCGAAGCCGAAGTCTGCGGGTTCGAAACCTACCTTCGCCAATTTAGTACATCTTTATTTCTCTACTTTATAATTTTTCCGATGTACTTGTATCAGAAATGATCTTGGTAGGAATAGCTGTTGAAGTTTGTATATCTTTGTTATGAAAATATTATTTCCAAGCTTTGGCATCCTATCCACAGGATCCAGTTATTCCATGTATATAGACGAGTGTGCTTGCACATCGAAAAATAGTAACCTATCAGACGGGTTATGCAGGGAAATCGCCTCTAAACCTGAGCTATGATAACTCCTTTTTTAAGGAGCGTAGTAGCGCAGTCGGTAGAGGGGATGGCCCTGTATAGCTAGGCGCCGAAGCCGAAGTCTGCGGGTTCGAAACCTACCTTCGCCAATTTAGTACATCTTTATTTCTCTACTTTATAATTTTTCCGATGTACTTGTATCAGAAATGATCTTGGTAGGAATAGCTGTTGAAGTTTGTATATCTTTGTTATGAAAATATTATTTCCAAGCTTTGGCATCCTATCCACAGGATCCAGTTATTCCATGTATATAGACGAGTGTGCTTGCACATCGAAAAATAGTAACCTATCAGACGGGTTATGCAGGGAAATCGCCTCTAAACCTGAGCTATGATAACTCCTTTTTTAAGGAGCGTAGTAGCGCAGTCGGTAGAGGGGATGGCCCTGTATAGCTAGGCGCCGAAGCCGAAGTCTGCGGGTTCGAAACCTACCTTCGCCAATTTAGTACATCTTTATTTCTCTACTTTATAATTTTTCCGATGTACTTGTATCAGAAATGATCTTGGTAGGAATAGCTGTTGAAGTTTGTATATCTTTGTTATGAAAATATTATTTCCAAGCTTTGGCATCCTATCCACAGGATCCAGTTATTCCATGTATATAGCCGAGTGTGCTTGCACATCGAAAAATAGTAACCTATCAGACGGGTTATGCAGGGAAATCGCCTCTAAACCTGAGCTATGATAACTCCTTTTTTAAGGAGCGTAGTAGCGCAGTCGGTAGAGGGGATGGCCCTGTATAGCTAGGCGCCGAAGCCGAAGTCTGCGGGTTCGAAACCTACCTTCGCCAATTTAGTACATCTTTATTTCTCTACTTTATAATTTTTCCGATGTACTTGTATCAGAAATGATCTTGGTAGGAATAGCTGTTGAAGTTTGTATATCTTTGTTATGAAAATATTATTTCCAAGCTTTGGCATCCTATCCACAGGATCCAGTTATTCCATGTATATAGACGAGTGTGCTTGCACATCGAAAAATAGTAACCTATCAGACGGGTTATGCAGGGAAATCGCCTCTAAACCTGAGCTATGATAACTCATTTTTTAAGGAGCGTAGTAGCGCAGTCGGTAGAGGGGATGGCCCTGTATAGCTAGGCGCCGAAGCCGAAGTCTGCGGGTTCGAAACCTACCTTCGCCAATTTAGTACATCTTTATTTCTCTACTTTATAATTTTTCCGATGTACTTGTATCAGAAATGATCTTGGTAGGAATAGCTGTTGAAGTTTGTATATCTTTGTTATGAAAATATTATTTCCAAGCTTTGGCATCCTATCCACAGGATCCAGTTATTCCATGTATATAGACGAGTGTGCTTGCACATCGAAAAATAGTAACCTATCAGACGGGTTATGCAGGGAAATCGCCTCTAAACCTGAGCTATGATAACTCCTTTTTTAAGGAGAGTAGTAGCGCAGTCGGTAGAGGGGATGGCCCTGTATAGCTAGGCGCCGAAGCCGAAGTCTGCGGTTCGAAACCTACCTTCGCCAATTTAGTACATCTTTATTTCTCTACTTTATAATTTTTCCGATGTACTTGTATCAGAAATGATCTTGGTAGGAATAGCTGTTGAAGTTTGTATATCTTTGTTATGAAAATATTATTTCCAAGCTTTGGCATCCTATCCACAGGATCCAGTTATTCCATGTATATAGACGAGTGTGCTTGCACATCGAAAAATAGTAACCTATCAGACGGGTTATGCAGGGAAATCGCCTCTAAACCTGAGCTATGATAACTCATTTTTTAAGGAGCGTAGTAGCGCAGTCGGTAGAGGGGATGGCCCTGTATAGCTAGGCGCCGAAGCCGAAGTCTGCGGGTTCGAAACCTACCTTCGCCAATTTAGTACATCTTTATTTCTCTACTTTATAATTTTTCCGATGTACTTGTATCAGAAATGATCTTGGTAGGAATAGCTGTTGAAGTTTGTATATCTTTGTTATGAAAATATTATTTCCAAGCTTTGGCATCCTATCCACAGGATCCAGTTATTCCATGTATATAGACGAGTGTGCTTGCACATCGAAAAATAGTAACCTATCAGACGGGTTATGCAGGGAAATCGCCTCTAAACCTGAGCTATGATAACTCCTTTTTTAAGGAGCGTAGTAGCGCAGTCGGTAGAGGGGATGGCCCTGTATAGCTAGGCGCCGAAGCCGAAGTCTGCGGGTTCGAAACCTACCTTCGCCAATTTAGTACATCTTTATTTCTCTACTTTATAATTTTTCCGATGTACTTGTATCAGAAATGATCTTGGTAGGAATAGCTGTTGAAGTTTGTATATCTTTGTTATGAAAATATTATTTCCAAGCTTTGGCATCCTATCCACAGGATCCAGTTATTCCATGTATATAGACGAGTGTGCTTGCACATCGAAAAATAGTAACCTATCAGACGGGTTATGCAGGGAAATCGCCTCTAAACCTGAGCTATGATAACTCCTTTTTTAAGGAGCGTAGTAGCGCAGTCGGTAGAGGGGATGGCCCTGTATAGCTAGGCGCCGAAGCCGAAGTCTGCGGGTTCGAAACCTACCTTCGCCAATTTAGTACATCTTTATTTCTCTACTTTATAATTTTTCCGATGTACTTGTATCAGAAATGATCTTGGTAGGAATAGCTGTTGAAGTTTGTATATCTTTGTTATGAAAATATTATTTCCAAGCTTTGGCATCCTATCCACAGGATCCAGTTATTCCATGTATATAGACGAGTGTGCTTGCACATCGAAAAATAGTAACCTATCAGACGGGTTATGCAGGGAAATCGCCTCTAAACCTGAGCTATGATAACTCCTTTTTTAAGGAGCGTAGTAGCGCAGTCGGTAGAGGGGATGGCCCTGTATAGCTAGGCGCCGAAGCCGAAGTCTGCGGGTTCGAAACCTACCTTCGCCAATTTAGTACATCTTTATTTCTCTACTTTATATATATATATATATATATATATATATATATATATATATAAACAGAGAGCAGCCACGATACCGGACATTGTATTCATGATTATTTTATACTTTACTGTGAAACCAATGTATATCAAAACTTGATAAAATTGGTTTTTTCATTGATATGAAATTTCACTGATATCATATCTCACTGATATCAAAAGTCACTAGTAACTGATATCAGCCTATATCTTCACTGTAGATTTTGGATTACTTCTGACGTTTCAATTTACTTGACGTCATTAACTGTATCTCACTTCAGAAATTCAAACGCCTATAACTCCGTTATTTCTGAACGAAAACATAAAGTGTGGGTACTCATTTTCTACTTAAGAATGTAATGCACAATGTGGTACCAAAACTAATTTGTGTTTTCAAAAATTTTTGGTTTTTGCATTTTCACCGCCTGCCTTGTGAACTGGAAAATGCCTGTGTATTGTAAAAAATAAAAAGAAAATTTGCTTTTTTTTTTCGGTGAATACCAAATATATTTCATCTCGTGAGTTGAAAACATAAAAATTTTCACTCGTGCTGCGCACTCGTGAAACTTCTGATGTTTTCAACCCACTCGATGAAATATATTTGGTATTCACATCAAAAAAGCAAATATCCTCTATATATCCTTTAAAGAGTTGAGGAAATATGGAGCGGACGCCGCGTAAGAGTGACGTCGACGTCACCGCCGATGACGACGATGGACAAAGTGACACAAGTCAGTATCAAGATATTGGCCCATCTGGTGAATAAAAACCTGCTACAAATGTGTTTCAGATGTAAATATGCATTTTTGTACTGTTTTTAAATCAAAATTGACCTGTGACATATGTGATTTTTTTCATCAAAAACCGGCATCGATCATATTCGTCACAAAATATGTTACATTTATGCTTGATTTCCGAGTCATATATGTAACACATGTTACATATGTGATCATATATGTAACAGGTGTTACATATATGATTTGTTACAAATATGATCCAACAATGCTTCGTGAGTGCTTCGGGTAAAATCATGTATTCCTGTGTCCATCGTGTGACCATCGTACATGATTCGGCTCAAAATTGGCATTTTTACCAAATTCGTGACGAAAATCGGGCGAAATTCAAAAGTTCATATTCGTGTGGCCATCGTGTGCCAAAATCGGCTAATTAACATTAACCCCGAAAACAGGTATTTGTCGGTAATGGTTAGCAGATAATTGGTGTTTTAATTACAATTTTTATTGATGTAAACAATCGGAAAAGCAGAACTGCTTATCATGTATAATGTCACATAAATCCCACCACCATCCATTTTGACTTTCTCTTTCTATTCTCTGCCCATTCAAAGATACTAGATAGCGATTTTTTCCTTTCTTTTTCTACTGTTGTTTTGCGTTTATACAGTTCAAGTATTGTGTGCGGGAGAAGGTGTAGTACAAGTCCCACAGTTACCTCCCCTAAATCACAAGTACTGGTCCCTGTCCTACAGTTACCCCCCCCCCCCCCCCTACATCACTAGATATCGTCAGACTGAATTCGTAAAACAGTCGCGAGAAATTCGCATGCCAGTGAGATACTAGCTGTACACTCAGGTTTGTGTTGGATATGGTCGAAAAATCTTTTTCTCAAGACAAGGCGTATTGATATCCTATATTAATTTGTATAATTATAAAACAGCAGTCACACATTTGCGTATAACCCAAACGCGCGCCGGGCGTATCAAAAATCTCAGCACGCTGAAGATTTTGGACGTATAAAAATTAATTTGTACCTTTAACTCGCTATAGCTGTCACACATGAGCGAGCGACTGAGGCGTGGGCCGGACGTATAAAATATCTCAAAATTTTAGAGTACGTTTGTGCTAAGCACGCGCTACATACGCACAGCAAACGTTCAACACGCGTCTCACACACGCTTGGGGCACGCTACTGAAGCAATAGCCCATAAATTCGGAGCGTGCATGAAGCGTACATTGACGTGCCAAACGCGTTCGAAGCGTATTCAACGCGCCTGTAGCGCGCGTGGAACTTATTCGAAACGTATAAGTCGCATGCCCGGGACACACCGAGCTCAGTCTAGAAAAATTTTAAGCATGTTTAAAAAAATGATCCCAAACGCGCACGAAACCGCGACAATTTTAGAGACGTACAGCGACGCGCAACGGACGTGTTTTCCTACTTAGTCGCATTTCCCACTTAAGCGACTGACGGACGTTTTCCTAGATGGTCGTAACTTTTTCCTACTTAAGCGCATTTCCGAAAACTCATGATTACCAAAACGAAAAGATGATTTGATACTTTAACTCGGGGCTAGTGAACATTTTCTTGTGACACATGTCTCCCCACACATGTATACTCGCTGGTTGTCACGTGCGCGACTGAGAACAACCCAATGCTGATAATCAATTATGCGACAATAGATTATAAATACTTGTCTGGCAATAAATAACTTTCCACGGATCGGAATGATCATTTTGAACTTGTCTTTTTCAGTCTTTGTTATCATGGTTATATTGTATATATTTTTTTTTCTGTTGAGTGTTGACTGTTTCTGGTTATGGTCGTACGAGCATATTCACATTATCACGGCACATGCCTAAAAACGAAAATTGTAGATAGTACCTTTTTGCATGAACATATTGTTTTAGTAAATAACAAACATTAAAATGATATCTTTGACATTGTCTCAATGCCACATAAGGTCTCTTTCCGTTGTTAAATACGTATATTTTCTAGCCAAAGAAGATAACATCAAACAATACAGTCAAATGTTTTTATGTACCCTCTATATGTCTCTACTCTGTCTTATAAACAATTCTATCATATAGAGCATCTGTAGCCGACCTTATTTCCAACACAGGATTGGGCTTACTATTCTTATCCCCGTCCAGCATGAGTATAAACCGCCTATCCCCCACCGTGCCGATATGCATATCGACCGACCGCAATCCCGGATCCCACTTTCGAATCTTGGACATATCTGCAACCACTGGCTTGACTGAGTAAAAATCTTTCAAAGCAGGGTTCGAAACCTACCTTCGCCAATTTAGTACATCTTTATTTCTCTACTTTATAATTTTTCCGATGTACTTGTATCAGAAATGATCTTGGTAGGAATAGCTGTTGAAGTTTGTATATCTTTGTTATGAAAATATTATTTCCAAGCTTTGGCATCCTATCCACAGGATCCAGTTATTCCATGTATATAGACGAGTGTGCTTGCACATCGAAAAATAGTAACCTATCAGACGGGTTATGCAGGGAAATCGCCTCTAAACCTGAGCTATGATAACTCCTTTTTTAAGGAGCGTAGTAGCGCAGTCGGTAGAGGGGATGGCCCTGTATAGCTAGGCGCCGAAGCCGAAGTCTGCGGGTTCGAAACCTACCTTCGCCAATTTAGTACATCTTTATTTCTCTACTTTATAATTTTTCCGATGTACTTGTATCAGAAATGATCTTGGTAGGAATAGCTGTTGAAGTTTGTATATCTTTGTTATGAAAATATTATTTCCAAGCTTTGGCATCCTATCCACAGGATCCAGTTATTCCATGTATATAGCCGAGTGTGCTTGCACATCGAAAAATAGTAACCTATCAGACGGGTTATGCAGGGAAATCGCCTCTAAACCTGAGCTATGATAACTCCTTTTTTAAGGAGCGTAGTAGCGCAGTCGGTAGAGGGGATGGCCCTGTATAGCTAGGCGCCGAAGCCGAAGTCTGCGGGTTCGAAACCTACCTTCGCCAATTTAGTACATCTTTATTTCTCTACTTTATAATTTTTCCGATGTACTTGTATCAGAAATGATCTTGGTAGGAATAGCTGTTGAAGTTTGTATATCTTTGTTATGAAAATATTATTTCCAAGCTTTGGCATCCTATCCACAGGATCCAGTTATTCCATGTATATAGACGAGTGTGCTTGCACATCGAAAAATAGTAACCTATCAGACGGGTTATGCAGGGAAATCGCCTCTAAACCTGAGCTATGATAACTCATTTTTTAAGGAGCGTAGTAGCGCAGTCGGTAGAGGGGATGGCCCTGTATAGCTAGGCGCCGAAGCCGAAGTCTGCGGGTTCGAAACCTACCTTCGCCAATTTAGTACATCTTTATTTCTCTACTTTATAATTTTTCCGATGTACTTGTATCAGAAATGATCTTGGTAGGAATAGCTGTTGAAGTTTGTATATCTTTGTTATGAAAATATTATTTCCAAGCTTTGGCATCCTATCCACAGGATCCAGTTATTCCATGTATATAGACGAGTGTGCTTGCACATCGAAAAATAGTAACCTATCAGACGGGTTATGCAGGGAAATCGCCTCTAAACCTGAGCTATGATAACTCCTTTTTTAAGGAGAGTAGTAGCGCAGTCGGTAGAGGGGATGGCCCTGTATAGCTAGGCGCCGAAGCCGAAGTCTGCGGTTCGAAACCTACCTTCGCCAATTTAGTACATCTTTATTTCTCTACTTTATAATTTTTCCGATGTACTTGTATCAGAAATGATCTTGGTAGGAATAGCTGTTGAAGTTTGTATATCTTTGTTATGAAAATATTATTTCCAAGCTTTGGCATCCTATCCACAGGATCCAGTTATTCCATGTATATAGACGAGTGTGCTTGCACATCGAAAAATAGTAACCTATCAGACGGGTTATGCAGGGAAATCGCCTCTAAACCTGAGCTATGATAACTCATTTTTTAAGGAGCGTAGTAGCGCAGTCGGTAGAGGGGATGGCCCTGTATAGCTAGGCGCCGAAGCCGAAGTCTGCGGGTTCGAAACCTACCTTCGCCAATTTAGTACATCTTTATTTCTCTACTTTATAATTTTTCCGATGTACTTGTATCAGAAATGATCTTGGTAGGAATAGCTGTTGAAGTTTGTATATCTTTGTTATGAAAATATTATTTCCAAGCTTTGGCATCCTATCCACAGGATCCAGTTATTCCATGTATATAGACGAGTGTGCTTGCACATCGAAAAATAGTAACCTATCAGACGGGTTATGCAGGGAAATCGCCTCTAAACCTGAGCTATGATAACTCCTTTTTTAAGGAGCGTAGTAGCGCAGTCGGTAGAGGGGATGGCCCTGTATAGCTAGGCGCCGAAGCCGAAGTCTGCGGGTTCGAAACCTACCTTCGCCAATTTAGTACATCTTTATTTCTCTACTTTATAATTTTTCCGATGTACTTGTATCAGAAATGATCTTGGTAGGAATAGCTGTTGAAGTTTGTATATCTTTGTTATGAAAATATTATTTCCAAGCTTTGGCATCCTATCCACAGGATCCAGTTATTCCATGTATATAGACGAGTGTGCTTGCACATCGAAAAATAGTAACCTATCAGACGGGTTATGCAGGGAAATCGCCTCTAAACCTGAGCTATGATAACTCCTTTTTTAAGGAGCGTAGTAGCGCAGTCGGTAGAGGGGATGGCCCTGTATAGCTAGGCGCCGAAGCCGAAGTCTGCGGGTTCGAAACCTACCTTCGCCAATTTAGTACATCTTTATTTCTCTACTTTATAATTTTTCCGATGTACTTGTATCAGAAATGATCTTGGTAGGAATAGCTGTTGAAGTTTGTATATCTTTGTTATGAAAATATTATTTCCAAGCTTTGGCATCCTATCCACAGGATCCAGTTATTCCATGTATATAGACGAGTGTGCTTGCACATCGAAAAATAGTAACCTATCAGACGGGTTATGCAGGGAAATCGCCTCTAAACCTGAGCTATGATAACTCCTTTTTTAAGGAGCGTAGTAGCGCAGTCGGTAGAGGGGATGGCCCTGTATAGCTAGGCGCCGAAGCCGAAGTCTGCGGGTTCGAAACCTACCTTCGCCAATTTAGTACATCTTTATTTCTCTACTTTATATATATATATATATATATATATATATATATATATATATATATATATATATATATATATATATATATATATATATATATATATATATAAACAGAGAGCAGCCACGATACCGGACATTGTATTCATGATTATTTTATACTTTACTGTGAAACCAATGTATATCAAAACTTGATAAAATTGGTTTTTTCATTGATATGAAATTTCACTGATATCATATCTCACTGATATCAAAAGTCACTAGTGACTGATATCAGCCTATATCTTCACTGTAGATTTTGGATTACTTCTGACGTTTCAATTTACTTGACGTCATTAACTGTATCTCACTTCAGAAATTCAAACGCCTATAACTCCGTTATTTCTGAACGAAAACATAAAGTGTGGGTACTCATTTTCTACTTAAGAATGTAATGCACAATGTGGTACCAAAACTAATTTGTGTTTTCAAAAATTTTTGGTTTTTGCATTTTCACCGCCTGCCTTGTGAACTGGAAAATGCCTGTGTATTGTAAAAAATAAAAAGAAAATTTGCTTTTTTTTTTCGGTGAATACCAAATATATTTCATCTCGTGAGTTGAAAACATAAAAATTTTCACTCGTGCTGCGCACTCGTGAAACTTCTGATGTTTTCAACCCACTCGATGAAATATATTTGGTATTCACATCAAAAAAGCAAATATCCTCTATATATCCTTTAAAGAGTTGAGGAAATATGGAGCGGACGCCGCGTAAGAGTGACGTCGACGTCACCGCCGATGACGACGATGGACAAAGTGACACAAGTCAGTATCAAGATATTGGCCCATCTGGTGAATAAAAACCTGCTACAAATGTGTTTCAGATGTAAATATGCATTTTTGTACTGTTTTTAAATCAAAATTGACCTGTGACATATGTGATTTTTTTCATCAAAAACCGGCATCGATCATATTCGTCACAAAATATGTTACATTTATGCTTGATTTCCGAGTCATATATGTAACACATGTTACATATGTGATCATATATGTAACAGGTGTTACATATATGATTTGTTACAAATATGATCCAACAATGCTTCGTGAGTGCTTCGGGTAAAATCATGTATTCCTGTGTCCATCGTGTGACCATCGTACATGATTCGGCTCAAAATTGGCATTTTTACCAAATTCGTGACGAAAATCGGGCGAAATTCAAAAGTTCATATTCGTGTGGCCATCGTGTGCCAAAATCGGCTAATTAACATTAACCCCGAAAACAGGTATTTGTCGGTAATGGTTAGCAGATAATTGGTGTTTTAATTACAATTTTTATTGATGTAAACAATCGGAAAAGCAGAACTGCTTATCATGTATAATGTCACATAAATCCCACCACCATCCATTTTGACTTTCTCTTTCTATTCTCTGCCCATTCAAAGATACTAGATAGCGATTTTTTCCTTTCTTTTTCTACTGTTGTTTTGCGTTTATACAGTTCAAGTATTGTGTGCGGGAGAAGGTGTAGTACAAGTCCCACAGTTACCTCCCCTAAATCACAAGTACTGGTCCCTGTCCTACAGTTACCCCCCCCCCCTACATCACTAGATATCGTCAGACTGAATTCGTAAAACAGTCGCGAGAAATTCGCATGCCAGTGAGATACTAGCTGTACACTCAGGTTTGTGTTGGATATGGTCGAAAAATCTTTTTCTCAAGACAAGGCGTATTGATATCCTATATTAATTTGTATAATTATAAAACAGCAGTCACACATTTGCGTATAACCCAAACGCGCGCCGGGCGTATCAAAAATCTCAGCACGCTGAAGATTTTGGACGTATAAAAATTAATTTGTACCTTTAACTCGCTATAGCTGTCACACATGAGCGAGCGACTGAGGCGTGGGCCGGACGTATAAAATATCTCAAAATTTTAGAGTACGTTTGTGCTAAGCACGCGCTACATACGCACAGCAAACGTTCAACACGCGTCTCACACACGCTTGGGGCACGCTACTGAAGCAATAGCCCATAAATTCGGAGCGTGCATGAAGCGTACATTGACGTGCCAAACGCGTTCGAAGCGTATTCAACGCGCCTGTAGCGCGCGTGGAACTTATTCGAAACGTATAAGTCGCATGCCCGGGACACACCGAGCTCAGTCTAGAAAAATTTTAAGCATGTTTAAAAAAATGATCCCAAACGCGCACGAAACCGCGACAATTTTAGAGACGTACAGCGACGCGCAACGGACGTGTTTTCCTACTTAGTCGCATTTCCCACTTAAGCGACTGACGGACGTTTTCCTAGATGGTCGTAACTTTTTCCTACTTAAGCGCATTTCCGAAAACTCATGATTACCAAAACGAAAAGATGATTTGATACTTTAACTCGGGGCTAGTGAACATTTTCTTGTGACACATGTCTCCCCACACATGTATACTCGCTGGTTGTCACGTGCGCGACTGAGAACAACCCAATGCTGATAATCAATTATGCGACAATAGATTATAAATACTTGTCTGGCAATAAATAACTTTCCACGGATCGGAATGATCATTTTGAACTTGTCTTTTTCAGTCTTTGTTATCATGGTTATATTGTATATATTTTTTTTTCTGTTGAGTGTTGACTGTTTCTGGTTATGGTCGTACGAGCATATTCACATTATCACGGCACATGCCTAAAAACGAAAATTGTAGATAGTACCTTTTTGCATGAACATATTGTTTTAGTAAATAACAAACATTAAAATGATATCTTTGACATTGTCTCAATGCCACATAAGGTCTCTTTCCGTTGTTAAATACGTATATTTTCTAGCCAAAGAAGATAACATCAAACAATACAGTCAAATGTTTTTATGTACCCTCTATATGTCTCTACTCTGTCTTATAAACAATTCTATCATATAGAGCATCTGTAGCCGACCTTATTTCCAACACAGGATTGGGCTTACTATTCTTATCCCCGTCCAGCATGAGTATAAACCGCCTATCCCCCACCGTGCCGATATGCATATCGACCGACCGCAATCCCGGATCCCACTTTCGAATCTTGGACATATCTGCAACCACTGGCTTGACTGAGTAAAAATCTTTCAAAGCAGTTTCTCTATTACCAATCTTTCGGTACAACCTTGACCTTTTGGTTGTCCGAACTCTCTGCGAACCCGTTAGGATTTTTTCCATGGCAACCAAACCTTGTGCAGCTTTAGTTATTCCGGCTCTTTTTCTGATATCGTTCGTGTATTCGGCAATCGTCTTTCCGTCATATTTCGATGACATTCTTTCAGAATCAGGGCGCATGTCGGCCATCTGGTATTTAGCCCGACACTGCGACAATGTGACGACAAGACACAAACCAACAAAGCTCAGGTGGTGGGGAATATTCATCTGAAGTGTTTTAAAATGAATGTGTGGTTAGAACTGTAGTCTAATTTTATCACATCAGGAAAACATGTCCGTGAAAAGTATACCCCCTTAAACCCCACTTTTATATAGCAAAACTGGGGTATGCGGGGGTATACCTATTTTTCTTATTTTTGCTCCAAAACATAGATTGTGGGTACTCGTTAGAACCGCCTCAGCGAGGCGGTTCTAACGTGTACCCACAATCAATGTTTTGAGCAAAAATAAGAAAAATATCAAAATTTTTCCAATGAAATTTTTATATTTTGCTTTTGAAAAAAAAAAAATCTGTATATTGCCCGGACAAGTTTTCGTAATAAAATACAAAGCGTCTAATAAGTCTCTGTGGCACAGTGGTTATAATTCACTAGGTTTGTAAATCATGGGGTCGCAGGTCTGTCGGGCGATACTATAAACCGAGGTCCCGTCTCCATATGACTTGCGCTGTTGATGGGACGTTAAGTCCAAAATCAACTAACCACCAGAATTTGCAGCTCAGCAGGCGCCACACATACCCAGCAGGCACATGACGTCAGAATGATGTCAGATCGACGTTGATATGACGTCATTTTGACGTCATATAACCGCTGGATCTCATTCACACATTGGTGAATTGGTGCACATTAATTTAACCTATGCTTTTGTTGTTGATTTTGTTCATTCCACAAAATGTCATATCGTTTAATTTTAATTTAATTTATGAATCACAAAATATTCCATTTCATTGACGAGTTTTGCTGCAAAAGTAAACACTTACCTTATTCTTAACTGGGTATATGCTGTCAGAGGTTTCTCGCAATGCGGTGCGTAATGGTAATTCAATGATAATTATCATATTCAGCCATGACGTGAGAAAACCGGTCTTCAGGGTTTCCGACCACGTCCGACACAAACCGGACAGTTAGAAGCTTGAAATTCTCGAAACAGATAAATGAGGAATCAGTGTACTATCCGTGTAGCTAAAACAAAGACGCTGATCAGCTGTGCGGTTATGATCTGCGCCTTTGTTTTTCGCACATGCAAAAGTCTGGTTTTCTCATGACGCGGCTCATATATCGGCTCCAATAACACTACATCATGTTCGTTTTTTTTTTCTTCTAAACTACTCGAAATTCAATAAGGTTCGTCGAATAGTTTCCATACTGAATAACATCACGTTAAATTAACGAGCCTAATCATGGCTACCAAACAGTTAAATGCGTAACCGCCGGTTAAGAATAGACATCCGATTCACGTCCTTCCGGTTTTGCGTGTGAGGTGCAACAAAATGTAAACAAAACATACACTACTCGGATCGATCGATAATTATTTTGTAGTACAGAACGGTATAAAAAATCTGAGAATGCTATTTTGTCACTTATTTATCATTGTTAGACAGCACCAAAACAGTTTGCAACATTACTTGATGTTTTTGGGGTTATTTGTTCCCTCCTTCGAAACATGTGTTTCAACACGGTCAAGAACGACAAAATACAACTAAAAATTGGACAATTTGCTGTTAAATATCATGTTTTTGTGATTGTTCCGCGACAAATTTGTAGTTATATATTAAATAAATTACAACTGATGTCTGCCACAGTATTCACTTACTTTTCGTAGGGTTCAACATTTATTTTTCGAAGGGAAGAAAAAATGGTTGAGCATTTAATCATTAAAATAAGAAGGATTTATTTCAAGATACGTTTGAAAACCTCTGCCAGTTTTATGATATTTATATTAACATTCTCTGTACAGCGTTTTAGATGAAAAAAAAAAAAAAAAAAAAAAAAAAAAAAAAAAAAAAAAAAAAAATTACAGTATTCACAATGTCTAAGTTTTATCATAAACAGGAATACCATACATGTAAATTACAGTGTTTTGTGTTGCATGTTTGTTGCAAAAATGTTTGTATTTTGATATATACCAAGTATTCTCACTGCAAACATCACAAAGAAACCAATTTTGGATTTTTTTTTTTTTTTTTTTTTCATTTTCCTTGAGAGGGGTTGTCTATATGTATTAACTGGGTTAATTATTTTTAACATTATCACTCACTAAAACCACGAGCAAAAGGAAAACCAAGGTATATTTAAGGCTTTTGTATATGCAGATTCTCGTTTGTTTGTTTATTCTTGCACACCACTGTAAGTCAAAAACCCTATAATAAAACTTGATTTGTAGAGGTAAAAACCATACAAAGATGACGAGACACTGTGATAATTAAATTGTTAAACGTAGAACTCGAGAGAGAAACTAAAATACAGGTGCTTTTAATGTCGATTATTTTGCTATCATTCTAATGATTAAATGCGTGACCGAAATTTTGACACAGCTTTTAGCCACATATACATAGAATGCAGCGATCAGTGGCAAGGAAAGTGTTCACAGAACTTATACACAATGTTAAAATCATCTGTTCGCTGCTTGCCGTCCGTTTATAATGACACAATTAGCGGGGATCTAAAAATATCCCTATGACTGACCCACATTTTCTTCATGTACAATGCAATCTCAACATGCATTTTGGAGGAGGGAATAAAAATCACGATTATAAGGAGACAAATCTGGAAATTCTTTGAGATACAATAAGATCAATTTATAACTAACAAAATTGCATTGAGAAAATTTTAAAAACTTTCTCCAGGTGAAAATAAATTACTTGGAAACGCGAGCTGCGAAAGTTTGTTTACCTTTTACTGCACCTCACATGCAAAACCGGAAGGACGTGAATCGGATTTCTTTTCTTAACCGCGGTTACGCATTTAACTGTTTGGTAGCCGTGCTAATGCATTGTACATTTACAATGACTTTGTGTGTGTCAAAAGCTCATGATCCCTTGGTTTGTACAAGTCACATTTTAATAGTAAGTAAGTAAGTAAGTAAGTAAATTGTTTATTAAAAGTGTCGTATATCAATATTTACAACATACATATTTAAAAGACTTAAATTAATATTGATATCCAGCCGATTTCGACTTATAAGACACTAAAAGACGTATACTAAAAGCACAATATCATCAATTATTTAAAGTTGCTGCAGATCAGTTCACATATAAATGCAGCCGGTCCATACATGTGTGCTACCAGAGAAGTCTAGATTTCCCGCCAATGCACACAAGTTATGCACATATGCCAACTGGGCTGTCCAACAACTAAAATCATCCGTGATTTATACTTTACATATATTTACAACAAAGTCTAAAACATTTGACTAAAAGCTTATGAAAACGTCTTTCTTCGGGCAAACATTTTACTTAGAGTAGCACCTAATACAAATTGTAAGTATTTGTTTTGCATAATGAAGATAAGTTTGTCTTCTGAACTTAAATTTTCAAACTGTTCATTGTTTATACATGTAACTGCCTTCTGAAACAGAGGCAACCTCAAGTCAGTATATAATTGACAGTCTATCAAGAAATGTGTTTCATCTTCGACAGAACGAGTATCACAAAACCTGCATAAACGTTCGTTAATTGGAGTCTTTGGCTTTGAATAACGACCGGTTTCCACAGCTAATGGCAAACTACATGAACGTAACTTAAATAGAATGCGGCGGTGGTCTCTAGGTAATGGTAAATCGCAATACCACTCCTTCTTTAAAACTGCCTTATATTTTTATATGTACTAAGTTTGTCTGACTCTTCTAAGTGTTTATTCCAATTTTCTGAATCTTTAATACATAATATACGTTTGATACTTTTTAATTATGATGCTTCGGTGACTAGCTGTGAAGCTTATGAACAATTAGAAAACATGTCCGTGGAATGAATACCCCCTTAAACCCCACTTTTATATAGTAAAACTGGGGTATACAGGGGTATACCTATTTTTCTTATTTTTGCTCCAAAACATAGATTGTGGGTACTCGTTAGAACCGCCTCGGCGAGGCGGTTCTAACGTGTACCCACAATTTATGTTTTGAGCAAAATTAAGAAATATATCAAAATTTTTCAGCTGAAAATTTTCATTTTTTACAACTTAAAAAATCTCTTTATATTGCATGGGCATGTTTTCGTAATGAGACTACGGGCGTTAGGCGACAACGTATAGTAGGCCTACTTCCAGGAGCTTCATCTGACTGGAAAGAGTTCCACAGGGATCCATTCTCGGTCCTCTATTATTTTTTGTTTACATCAACGATATAGTTGAAGATATTGGTTCGCATATATATCTGTTTGCAGACGATACAAGTCTCTTTATAATCGTCGAAGAGCCAATCATCTCTGCTGCCTGTCTTATCGCCGATCTTGAAAAAATATCACGCTGGGCGATAACATGGCTAGTCGGTTTCAATCCTTCCAAAAGTGTATCCTTTCTTGTATCTCGTAAACTCATTCGTCCTTTCCACCCACCCTTATTTATGCATGATGTCCAGATTGAAGAAGTCGAATATCATAAACATCAAGAAGTTATTCTTTCAAATGATTGTAGCTGGCATTAACATAAATCGTATATAAAACAGAAAATAGGCTTATGGTGCAGAATTCATACATGTATCACGAGGATACTGAAATTCAAATTAGAGGGCCTCGGAAGTCCATCGAAACATAGCCTTTATTCGGCCATAACTAAAGTACGCCGACATAATTTGGGATACTTGCGCAGATTATAAAAAGAGCAATTAGATAAAATCCGAAATGATGCAGCTCGAATAGCCACAGGAACAACCAAACTTGTCTTGAGAAGCCGTACAAAGAAATATGCTGGAATAAACTTCAAAAGAGGCGTGATGACCATAAACTGTCACTTGTTTACAAAATGTACAACCACATAGCTCCTTATTACAGCCTCTTTCACTCAAGTTTGCCGTTTGAGCATTTGCAGTAAATATAGTGCAATACAATCTTAGAAATGCATAAAATCTTCGAAATACTAGCACCAGAACAACTCAATATCATGACTCATTTTACCATCGACGCTTAGACAATGGAATAATAAACAAATTGAAACTAGACAATGTGATTCGCTCAACTCCTTTAAACGTTATTTCCTGTAAAATTACAGATGTCAGTTAAAACTTTAAAATGATTTGAAACGTATTTCTGTAAACTTTAGTCGAAAATGGCACACTTTTCAAGACGGTGCATCGAGAATGTCTCCTGCAAAAGCGGTCTTTTCCAGTTTAGTGTTACTTATAACCAATAGCTATAAATGAAAAATTCTTGATTGAATGTCCTGGTGAATTGCCCAGAGATTTTCTGTATTATTCCATATTTGAAGAATGGATTGTCCTATCATTATCAACTGGATGAGTCCACTTTCATTTTAGCTCGCCTGCACGAAGTGCACAGAGCTATTGTTGTCACCTTGGTCGTCCGCGTTTACGTGTACGTCCGCGTCCGCGTCACACTTTCGGTTTAAGTTTTTGAAAATTGTTATATCTTGAAAGTCACTGACCAGAAATCATTCATATTTGGAACATTGCTGCATATGAGGGTCCTCTGTGATTTAGTGTGAAGGGACCCGTGGGGTCGTGCCTGGGGGCGGGACTAGAGGTCAATATCTAGAACACCTTTGTACAATGCTCAGATGCTGTGTTAGTTTCTCATCAACTATAAAGCCTACAACCATCAACCATCATATGGCTTCTCCTTGATGTCCCGACTCGGCACCCACATTGACCTACTGTCCTTGACCTATATTTCATGCTCCAGTGACTTTGTCAATTTTAAGCCAACCCTTAACATCTCATCAACTATAAAGCCTACAACCATCAAACCTTGCATATGGCTTCTCCTCTATGTCCCGACTTTGCACCCATATTGATTTAGTGACCTTGACCTATATTTCGTGCTCTAGTGACTTTGCCATTTTTAAAGCCAACTCTTAATATCTCATCAACTATGAAGCCTACAACCATCAAACTTGGCATATGACTTCTCCTCGATGTCCCAACTCGGCACCCACATTCACCTAGTGATCTTGACCTATATTTCGTGCTCTAGTGACTTTGTCATTTTTGAAGCAAACCCTTAATATCTCATCAACTATAAAGCCTACAACCATCAAACCTTGCATATGGCTTCTCCTCGATGTCCCAACTCGGGCCCACATAGACCTATTGACCTTGACCTATATTTCATGCTCCAGTGACTTTGTCATTTTTTAAGCCAACCCTTAATATCTCATCAACTATTAAGCCTACAACCATCAATCCTTGCATATGGCTTCTCCTCGATGTCCCGATTTTGCACCTACATTGATCTAGTGATCTTGACCTATATTTCGTGCTCTAGTGACTTTTTCTTTAAAGTTTTTAGAAGTCTATATCTCTTGAACATGTTGATGGATCATGTTGATACTTTTTATGTTGGTAGATATTGGTCTGAAGTTTTCTGCAGTACCATCATGACCCACCCTGGGTGACCTTGAGGTCAAGGTCACAGACTTAGAATTTTTTGTTAAAGTTTTCGGTTAAAGTTTTTAGAAGTCTATATCTCTTGAACATGTAGATGGATCAAGTTGATACTTTGCATGTTGGTAGATATTGGTCTGAAGTTTTATGCTGTACCATTATGACCCACCCTGGGTGAACTTGAGGTCAAGGTCATGGCCTTAGAAATTTTTGGTTAAAGTTTTGGGTTAAAGATTTTTGAAGTCAATATATCTCTATGTTGATGGATCAAGTTGAAACTTTGCATGTTTGTGGATATTGGTCTGAAATTTTATGCTGTACCATCACAACCCACCTGAGCGACCTTGAGGTCAAGGTCATAGGCCATAGCTTTTGATAAGTTTAGTGGCAAAGCACAAGTCAGGCGAGCTACGCTGTCCTGCGACAGCTCTTATTAGTGGTGTTAGGAGTGATTTTTTTTTCTATCTCGTTTGTCGATGAAATTTCTCTGTGCTAACAGAATAGCCCCTGATGGGACGCCGCATTCTGCGGCGTCACATCTGGGGCTATGCTGTTTGCCTATGTCCCATAAAAGATCATAATAAGGACGCCAAGCATATGAGTTAATTTCGGGGAAATGTCACTGTTCGTTCCAACATTTTGAGTTTTTTGAGTTCAACATTTTGAGTCCGACGGACTGGAGAAGCTCGGGATCGAACCTGCGACCCCTGATTTACAAGGCGAGTGACATAACCACTGCACCACTGAGGCTAACCCGCCAGTAACTTTGTTACTGATCGTTCCAAGTCGATACTTCTGTGGTGGTTCTTTTTGTTTTATGTCTTGGTGTTTATTTATTATTTTTTTTGTGTGCTGTTGACGCCTTATGTATGTTTTCATATTTTTAGTTAAGGTAACTGAGTGGCCACCTATTGGGAAAATAGCTGCTCATTCGGCTTACGATATGTTTCATGGTATAAGTACCTGATTGCTAGTTTGGTTTTTTTCCCACCTCGGTTTTTGGAGTGGGAATCTTTTTCTGATTGCGCCTTTTCCTGATCTTTGCCTATTTGTACCTTTTTCTATGTAATGATATACATAACGTTTGTACTGGCTTTTGATTTCATATGACACCTGAATATAACAAGTGAAAACTGTGTTTCACGTGGAACCAAAAGTGACCTTTGACACGACTTGTAGTTTAGTACTTGTTTAGAACAATACATCGAATTTTGAACGATCGATTATAACCATTCGAGTAAGTAATTACTTTATTTAGAGGGGTTAATACACGGTTGGTATTGTTTGTATACGTCCATTTAAACTTGCTATTGGTTTTGCAATACTTAAAACTGACGCAGAACTAAATTTAGAACCATATACACTTTTAAGCATAGAATTATATTAAATGTTATTAAATACTCTGTTTAACACTCCACCTAAAAAATTCTTGCCAGAAACTAGAAATGGCTACTGCCAGTCCTCCAAGAATGGCCGATTTCGACAGGTATCATTTCTTTCATTCTTATTTTATTTCTTTGTTTGTTCCTAATTTTCTTTCTTTCCTTTTCGAAACGTTGCACATTGAAATGGCTATATATAGATATACTTCGACATTAGACATTTTACAATTTAGCATTTTAATACATCGGGACTTCAGCAGAATCGGATCAACCATTTCGATAGGGCTACCTACCATGAGAATTATGAAATCTTTCACGAGGTATCCCAATTAACAGTATAGATATCATCAGGAAAACATGTCCGTGAAATGTATACCCCATTATACCCTACTTTTATATAATAAAACTGGGGAATGCAGGGGTATACCTATTTTTCTTACTTTTGCTCCAAAACATAGATTGTGGGTACTCGTTAGAACCGCCTCGGCGAGGCGGTTCTAACGTGTACCCACGATCTATGTTTGGGGCAAAAATAAGAAAAATATCGAAATTTTTCAGCTGAAAATTTTCAATTTTCAAAGCTAAAAAAATCTCTGCTTATTGCATGGGCAGGTTTTCGTAATGTGCATGTATACGCACCTACATTTACAAATAGTTCTCAAATATTGAACATGAAATTTTGTATATTTTTCGTATATTTTAGCGAATCTGTCTTGAAGGAACTTTCGGAAAGGGGAGTGGCCGTGGTTCCAAATGTTCTCACGCCAACAGAATGCGATCTTTACATCACACGGTACAAGTCTTGGCTCGACAAAGCTTCTTCTATGGGCATAGAACTCGACAGCCGGAAGTCACTGATTCAGTCGTACAGGACTGGTCACTTTGATACCACGTGGGAAGTGCGACTGAAAACGAGGCCGATCTTCGAGAAAATCTGGAAAACAGAGAAGCTGCTGACGAGCGCAGATGCCATTGCTGTATCGAAACCGCCAGAGGAAGGTACTATTCTTGGACAAATTTTAATTTAATTAGTTTTCGAAACGCAATTTGATGGCATTACGTGACTGAACTTATTTCAACTACACACGCATTATGAGCGCGTGTAACATTATGAGCCATTGTCGCCGACAGGTAGCGCTATAACACTGACATATCGTCAGATCTCGCGAGAATGATTATGAGCGCGTGTAACAATGCGTTCGTCTTGGCTTTTTTTAACTGACAGCTTCTTTCAGTTATTTTTAGTTATAGAAACTTAGCTTTTTTCTGACATTGATTGTTATCCATAGCGCATCTGAAGATGATCCGGATCAAGATAATTTTCAAAGAATTTTACAAAAAACATAAAACAAGATTTTTTTAAAACGAACTTGGCCACTTGACTCTTGATTCAACTATGTTTCATTCCATCGGTCAATGATCGTGGATAATGACGTCAACATCTTGTTCACGTCAATGGTTCCCGGCTCATATACAGAAACACGATGAAAAAAGCTTTCTTTTACACACGGCGGTTCGCCGAATTTCTCGAAAATGAAAGGTACCATGTAAGTTATCTTTCGATATTGGTTGCTAATATTTTTCCCAATTATTTTCTGTCATTTTGACGAAGTTTCCGTTCTAAAATCGAATATTATGACATATTTAATTAGAAACTTTGAAATGGTATCATTGTAGTTACTCCGAATCACGTTTAACCGCATACTGTCATTTTATGCTCTCAAAGGACTTGTATTGTTTGATGTTTGTAACTAAAGGTATATTTTTACATTCTAGGTATTTATATTATAAAATTAAGTGTAAACTATGAAATAATCTGCGTTTTTAACAAGCATCATATACTATTTCGACGTTATTCAGATCACCCATGGAAAATCGTGTGTTCGGTGGGGGTGGGGTTGAGCAAACATGGCCATGGGAAAATGACGCCGAAAAAGGCACATGTTTTGGTCCCCGGAATATTTCATAAGGTTCATTGTATGACTACATGCAAAGAATTTGAAGAATAAACCCATCGGTGGTGATATATAGTCCATGATTCGGATTACCTCCAACTGATCCGCATTGACTTCAATTATGCATATACTTTCACGCTCCAGTGGTCACAGTCGCGGGCTTGATCAAAAATGAAAAGCATTACAGATGATGAGGAACAAAATTGGCTTCAAGATAGTACTAAGTTTATTATACTCAAATCATTCATATGCGCATGCGCAGCAATTTTCATGAACTTGATCCGGAATGGGTAGACTAATTGTATACACGTATCTTCTTTTGCTTGTATTTAAATTGGAAGCGTAGCGTTTTCATATTTACAGCTTACACACGTAGTTCAGTGAATCTGGGCTCAGAAAAACCTTGTTGAGAAATTCCTTTTGACAGGCAACTGTATTTTCTACTTATACTTTTGCATTAACTTGCATGACGGTTAAAACCCGATAAAACTGTGCGAGGTTTATGATATCTATACGTATACGAATGGTTTTCCAGGCAGCGAAGACTATGCAATGCCAGACGACGATTGGCTTCATCTGGACCAGGGTGCCCAGCGGCAGGGCTTGCACGCCTTCCAGGGCGCTGTATACCTGGAGGAGACCACAGACACGGACCATTGCTTCAGGGTCTTGGAAAACTCGCACAACTACCACAGTTCGTTCTTCGAGAAATTCCCAAAAGCTGCAGAAAAGACCGAAAGGCTAGAGTTTTGTAAACTTAACAAAACTCAGAAATCGTGGTATAAAAGCAGGGGGTGTACGCAAATCAAGGTTCCATGTCCAAAAGGGGGTATGATCCTCTGGGATTCAAGGACTGTGCACGACAACTGCAAACCAGAATTTGGTAGACCCAACAAAGACAGATGGCGCTTTGTGGTTTTCGTTTCCATGACGCCGGCTGTATGGGCAAAGCCCGAGGATATTGCAAAGAAACACGAGGCTTACGAAAAACTTTTGATAACAACTCACTGGTCGTCCCAGGGGATAAAAACATTCAAACCGTATAGTACGAAAAGGGGAGAGAGGGATGTTACTATCGAGGAACTTCCAGAAATAGCGAAAACAAAGGAAGTTAGGCTTTTGTTTGGAGTTGAGCCGTATGATTTTGATGATGGGCAGCCGAACGGACCACCGGAACCACAATGGACCACTCATTGACAATACACACGCTGGTTATCCAGAGACGACCCCCAGAGGACACATGACGTCAGAATGACGTCATATCAACGTCGATGCGCATCGACGTCGATCTGACGTCATTCTGACGTCACGTGCCTGCTGGGCCAACGCGACTGAGAACAACCCAACGCTGATAATCAATATGCGACAATAGATTATAAATATTTGAGCCGCCTCGTGGGAAAACCAACAATGTGATTTCCGAACAGGTCCGACACAAACCGAGCTGTACAAGCACAGAAGCAGGCTAGAAGCTTGAAATTTCGGATTTAAGAAGAAGAGGAAGTGTGCTATCCGTGTAGCGAAAACAAAGGCGCTGATCAGCTTCGCAGTTACTGCGAAGCTGATCTGCGCCTTTGTTTTCTCCTATGCAGATTGTTGGTTTTCCCATGGGGCGGCTCAATTTTGTCTGGCAGCAACGTTTTTTTTTTTTTTTTTTTTTTTTTTTTTTTTTTTTTTTTTTTTTTTTTTTTTTTTCGTTATCATGGCTATATTATAAATTTTCTGTTGAGTGTTGACTGTTGAGAAAAACACATTTTAAGTTTGCATTCATCATTCATCATTTAAATTCAAATAACAGAGTTCCATAGATAATACTTTACAAATCGATGGGAAATCATCATTTGAATACACTGGAGAGCTTTAAAAACGCAAAGAACGAAAACTACTACTTTTGCATCAAAGACATATTTAGTCTTCCTTAACAAGTGGAAGGTGTCGGTAACTGTACTCTGCATCAAACCGGCATTTTTAAAGACTCTGACCACCCCAGTTACGAAAAGCTATTTCACATGTTTTACCATGTGGCGTCCCCTTGAATTAATGAAGAAAAAATATTTTACTTTTTCACGTGGAGCTTGTATTAATCAGTGTTAATCCATATATAAACCAGAGGACCAATGGTCCTGTAAACGCTCACCTGAGATCCGCTGCATATACCAGTAAACATGTTTGAATATTATGGTATTTAACCCCAGTGCAGGGGCAGATGAAGCCCTTGGGAGATTTTCGTTTTTCAGAATAATCAATATTCTGTCCATTTGCCAATTTCCTGCTTACTTTTCCCTTCAAATGACATTCTAACAGTTTTCCCCATTCAAATGCATGGGCAACCCATGCTGACCTTGCCATAAACTGGGTCAAGGTCATCAAAGGGTCATGATTTATATATAAATTGTAGTACTTTAGCCATCGATGCTTCACGCAAAGTTTCATTAAAATCAGTCTATTGGTTTCAGAGAAGATGATTTTTGAATGTTTTTTACCATATGTGGGCATGGCGGCCATCTTGGTCATGTGACCTAGATTATAAATATACACATTTGTTCCCACATTATATAGATGCTTCACATAAAATTTGGCTTTAATTGGCCAAGTGATTTCAGAGGTGAAGATGTTTGAATATTATGGTAATATGCATGTATCGTCACCTTAGCGCAAAAACAGTGTAACTGCCAAAATTTAATGCTAACTTTTCAGGAGAGACAAAAAAAAAACTTTTTAATTTGGGCATTTCACGTAAAAGCACACCAAAAAGCAGCTTGAAAACATCTTACTTATTGTTCTTATCTATGTGTAAAATTAGTTTGTTAAAGAATAGTCACTGACAGATTTTACAGCATTTTTATTTTCAGATACCACATTTAAGCACTGAAAAAGATTGCGCAAAAACCTTGTGAGTGACTTACACTGTTTTTGCGCTAAGGTTTTTGAAATTTTTTATCAATAATTAAATTACAATGCAGAACCATTTTATCTTCCTTTTTGCATAAATTATGTTCTTTTAAGAGTATTTTACAAATTGACTTTATAAAAATACCTAAAACAATGATTTTTGATGATTTATTTCTAAAAGTTGCGGTTACAACATTTTAGCGCTACAAAAGCATTTTCTTAGCGCAAAAACCTTGTAAGTGCACTTACAAGGTTTTTGCGCTAAAATTTCCAAAAAAAAAAAAATACATGGGGATTTTTCCAAAAATTGAAATAACTTCAGATTTAGATTGAATCCAGTTGTAATACTTCTCCAGGTAATGTATCTTGATAGTAGGCACCCATTTATGCAAAAAAGTGATTTTGGCCAAAATGTCAGTTACACTGTTTTTGCGCTAAGCTGACGGTATATTGCCCCAGGGTGGGGGCATATGAGCCCTTGGGTCCAATTTTTTTTTTCAGCATAATTAATATTCAGTCCTACTACCCATTTCGCAAGATGTTTACCTCAAATGACTTTTTAAAAGTTTTCCCCATTCAAATGCAGTAGCAACCTATGTTGACCTTGTCGTAAAACAGGTCAAGGTCACCACAGGTTCATGATTTATATACACATTATTAGTACTTAAGCCATCGATGCTTCACGCCAAGTTTCTTTGAAATCAGTCCACCGGTTCCAGAGAAGAAGATTTTTGAAGGGTTTTTACCATATATGGGCATGGCGGCCATCTTGGTCATGTGACCTGGATTATTTATAAACACATTGATTCCCCCATTCTATAGAGCTTCACATAAAATTTGGCTTTGATTGGCCAAGCATTTTCAGAGGAGAAGATGTTTGAATATTATGGTAATATACATGTATAATGCCCCGGGGTGGGGGCAGATGAGCCCCTGGGGTCCAATTTTTTTCAGAATCATTAATTTTCAGTCCTACTGCTCATTTCCTGTAAGACATTCACTTTAAATGTTATTTTTAGTTTTACCCATTCAAATGCATTGGCGACCTATGTTGACCTTGCCGTAAAATAGGTCAAGGTTATCCCAGGGTCATGATCTATATAAACTTTGTAGAGCTCCAGTCACTGATGCTTCACACCAACTTTCAAAATCATTGGCCTTCTGGTTCTGGAGAAGAAGAATTTAAAGTTTTTTTTTTTCTATTTATAGCCATGGCAGCCATCTTGGTCATGTGAACTTGAACATTTATATAAACATTCTTTCCCCCTTCTCAAGGATGCTCCATATGAAGTTTGGCTTTGATTGGCCAAGCGGTTTCAGGGGAGAAGATGTTTCATTATTATGAAAATACACATGTATATAGCCCCGGGGCAGGGGCAGACAACCCCCCAGGGGCTAACATTTTCCATTAACATTAATCTTCTGTCCGTTTGCCTATTCCCAGTAAGTTTTACCCATTAAATAGCATTTTACCATTTCTTTCCCATTCAAATGCATTGGCGACCTAAGTTGACCTTGCCGTTAAATAGGTCAAGGTCATCCTATATAAATCGTCATGATTTATATAAACTGTGATGGGCTCGCGTTCCCGATGCTACATACCAAGTTTCGTGGAAATCGGCCCTCTGGTTCTGGAGAAGAAGATTTTTAAAGGTTTTTGCTATTTATAGCCATGGCGGCCATCTTGGTCATGTGACCTGGACCATTTATACAAACTTCCGTTTATACATTTTTACCCCCTTCCGAAGTATGCTCCATATGAAGTTTGGCTTTGATTGGCCAAGCGGTTTCAGAGGAGAAGATCTTTGAAATTGTGGACGGACAGACGACGGACGCCGGAGCATGGGTATACTATAAGCTCACCTGTGAGCCTTCGGCCCAGGTGAGCTAAAACACTTTAGTTTTAGTTTTGTCTCTTTTATGATCATTCTACGGGTATTCGAAAATTGTTTGTTTGTTTTTGTTTGTATCTAGGTTAAACATCCCGGTCAACAATTATTCAGTCATGTCGGGACGGAGCCACCGCTTCCTTGGTATTAACCAGTATTTTAGGGAGTTAATGAGTCTTGCTCAAGGACACAACACGGTGACCCTTGTGGGGATCGAACCCAGGACTTCTCGATTCGGAGTCTGACGCTCTACCACTAGGCCACCTCGCTATCCGGCACAATTGGAGTTTTACAAAATTGATGACGTATATGTGACGTCACGTGACGTCATATTTGCCATCGTTAAACTATTCGGCACCTTAGCGGTCCCTCCCAGACTGTTGGGACAATGGCCGAGCCAAATACTTCTGTATATCTGTATATCTTAAACTACGAAAGCTATAGTGCTTGAAACACATACCGAGCAAAAAGCTATTTAAACTACTATCTTAAGGTTTGAACGAGATGAGCCATACCAAGAGCACCGCCTTGGAACGGTTAGTAATACAATTACTAGGGGGCTTAAACCGGTTGCACGGGATCCCAACCCTCGCCCTAAGTCTTGGTGTGGTTCATACACATCGTGTTTAGAAATAATGTCTGGCTATGCTGGATAATAGTTCTAAACCTTGTACTTTTGAAAGCAATGCTCTGTATGCCAATGGGCAAATAGTCGTGCTCAATGTTATTTGTAGTTTTGGATTTTAGGGGTATTGCTATATCAAAGATTACTTATTATTTTGATACGAAATTCACAACATAGTTTGCAAACATATCAGTGGTTATGTGTGTCAAATTTCATTGAAATCGATTCATTATACATATGCAAAGCATTTGAATATATAGGTCTCGTCTAGGATTTCTGGCTTAGATGTCTGTCTTACTTTGGAACGAGGTGCAGGGTCGCCCTCGTGCATACGTTTGAAATTAATCTTAGTACGCGGTCTCAATCCAGAAGCCATAGCTTTGAGTCAATGACCAAGAAATGTTTTAATTAAACATCATAATCTTTTTTGTTAAAGTTTGAGCAATTCTCTCGTTAATTGACATCAGGGGTAGTCTTAAATAAAAACAACATTTCAAAAAGGTAATACCATAATTCATTTTTTTTAAATGTTGGCTTCAATTTGGACCCTTTGGGATTATGAGTCTTTGATTTAGACAACAGAGATGTAAATTCTTGAAATTGCAGCAAAAATGTTTGGCTTTCGGTGCCACTGACGAAGGTTCATTACCCGAAATTGTACAATATGGCCCATCTTCTCGCTTTAAAAGTTTTACTGCTTCCAAAGGATCTAACAATTATTTTTATTCATGCAAACCGAATAATGGAACATTTTGCTAATTTCAAACATTATAATTATTTCGAAAAAAAAAAAAAAAAAAAAAAAAAAAAAAAAAAACTGAGAAACTGTGGATCCTTTTTTAAAGCAAAGATTTGCGGTCCATGCCTCGCTGCCTCTGATAATTGTACTCGGTTTTTTCCGTCGTCGCCCGATAATCTCGAAGCGGCATATCGAGGGAAAATAATAAAAAAAAATACACCACCAGTAGAAAAAAAAACGGAATTGGGGAATAATAAATATAAATTTATTTCAATCAAATTTATATCAGATTACTCCTTAATATCCCAGCATTCCGTTGCCACCAGCAAAAAAAATATATAGAGGATATTCAAGTTTTTGGAGTGAATATGAGTTTTATTTCATTGAGTGAAGTGAAAATTTTTTATATTTCATGAGTGCCGAAGGCACGAATGAAATATATAATTTTTCACTTCACGAGATGAAATAAAACTCATATTCACGACAAAAACTTGAATTTTCTTTTTATATTGCATGTAGTCATTGTAACGTTGCGCGCTAAAGCATATGACGTCAAAATCTTAAATGACGTCATTACGTCACGTCATTACGTTGCTATTGTGTGTGAACGTTCATTGCGTCAACAATAGCATAGATTATAAAATTTAGTTATGTATAAATTAGAAATGAAACGGTAGAATCGTAATTTGCGTATTCCCAAATCTTATATTTTCACATGTGAAAATATAACTTTTTTATATTTTCACATGTGAAAATATAACTTTTTCAAATATTGGTTATATCTAATACATATTTCTCTTTATAACGCAACAACCCTACATATCGGCCTAATAAAGGTGGGTTCATAAATAGAAGCTTTATTTAGCTACTGACCGAATAAAGGCCATCTCTACTGACCAAATAAAGACCGCGTTGCAATTTTGTTTAACGCAACAAAAAGGAGCGCGCCAGTGACGTCAAATTTAGCCACGTTTTGTGACGTCAGTCTCCGCCATTGTTATGCAACGTTACGTAGATGAAACAATTGACAAGAAAAAAATAATTTATCAACAAAATGCACTGCTATGGTGGCGAATTTTGAGGATTCGTTCTGCGGAGTGATTGCTGAGCTGTTGACTAAATAAACAAAATGGCGGAAAGCAAATCTCCTCACATCGGGTGAGTTTTTTCGAGAAATTTGTCTGTTTTCGTTGCATTATAAAGTGAATAACTACCCCGTGACCAAAAATAAACCGATTTATCATGCTCGGACCGTAAGCAGATGAAAGGGCTCGCTGAAAGCTCGCCCTTTCATCTGCTTACTAATCCTCACATGATAAATCGGTTTATTTTTGGTCACGGGGTAGTTATTTACTATATATATTTCATCACTTGCCATATAATAAATAGTAAATAACTACCCCGTGACCAAAAATAAACCGATTTATCATGTGAGGATTAGTAAGCAGATGAAAGGGCGAGCTTTCAGCGAGCCCTTTCATCTGCTTACGGTCCGAGCATGATAAATCGGTTTATTTTTGGTCACGGGGTAGTTATTCACTTTATAATGCAACGAAAACAGACAAATTTCTCGAAAAAACTCACCCGATGTGAGGAGATTTGCTTTCCGCCATTTTGTTTATTTAGTCAACAGCTCAGCAATCACTCCGCAGAACGAATCCTCAAAATTCGCCACCATAGCAGTGCATTTTGTTGATAAATTATTTTTTTCTTGTCAATTGTTTCATCTACGTAACGTTGCATAACAATGGCGGAGACTGACGTCACAAAACGTGGCTAAATTTGACGTCACTGGCGCGCTCCTTTTTGTTGCGTTAAACAAAATTGCAACGCGGTCTTTATTTGGTCAGTAGAGATGGCCTTTATTCGGTCAGTAGCTAAATAAAGCTTCTATTTATGAACCCACCTTTATTAGGCCGATATGTAGGGTTGTTGCGTTATAAATATATTTATCAAATATATGTAATTTGTGGGTTCTAGTATGCATGTTTAATGAAAAGTTGGTTTCTTTTCGCTATTTGATTAATCATTTTCAAGATGGTCGTACAAGATCTTAATTGGGGAGTAGTAATTTTAATCCTAGACAAATGTAAAATATACCATATTGTTTGCAAAAGAATGAAGATCGTTGAGCTACCAGCAGAAATATTACAATTTGAGCCTGTGCATGAGAAAACCAACAATTTGCATAGGCGAAAACAAAGCCGCAGATCAGCTTCGCGGTGACCGCGAAGCTGATCAGCGCCTTTGTTTTCGCTACACGGATAATACAATTCCTCTCCTACTTAAATCCAAAATTTCAAGCCTCTAACCATCTTCTGTGACTGTACAGGCCGGTTTGTGTCAGACCTGGTCGGAAACCCAAATTGTTGGTTTTCTCACGCACAGGCTCATTTGTTTAAATTTCCGTTAATTAAACGTTAATTAATATGCTCCTATTAACTACTATACAAGTCGCAGTAAATTACAGGTACAGGTAAAGCGAGATTGACTATCGCTAATAGTTGGCTACGACTGAAATTTTTATCACATGTACATGTATTTTATACCTTGGCCTAGCGATAGGCCAATGTATGGACATTCACAACATTTTGTCCTTGTGCTACGGAGGACACAATGTACCATATATGAAAAACTCCACTTTTATTTGCCTTTTTGCTTCTGCACTCCGCAAAACTCTACTTTTGAATGCGAAACAGGAATAAAATGTTGCATCTGATTGTTCTCAATGAATAATCGACTTCGGAAATAAAAATTTATGTATCGTCTTTTAACCAACAAATCATACAAAATCTGCAGTTTGCATTGATTTCTATGGAAGGCAAAAATTGTTGGAATTTTTGCAAATAAAGCCGTAATAGAATAATTCCGCTATGGCGCTATGACCAGAACGTGCATGTTCAAATTCCTAAAGGGTCATATCGAATATCTGGCACAACGTTTACAACCTGCAAAATGTATAGCCAAAGAACAAAACGTGATCATGAAACCTACCCCCGGAAAAGTATGGATCTACCGCCAAGTCGGTCAGAAAATAAAGAATTAATGATACCCAATCAACAGGCAAGTTCTCATTATGACAATGAAAGTTCACAGAATGAAGTTATCGCAAAGCATATCAGCGCTTGAAAAATTTCTGAATCAAAGATGGCCGCTGTCCGCCGCAGTTTATGTTTGATGCTTACCATTTTCACAAAGAAACAACTTTTGATACTACAGATTCTGTCAAGTTGTCTAAACATTCTTCACAATTCTTACAAAAATGGATATATACAGTCCAAAGTTGGTAGTCACATTATTACAGGTATTCCCTAACTTAATTCCATGTCACGGTATTTGCGTTTTAAAGTTTTTCAGTGTATTGCAGCTCGGTTTGACGTTTCATTGGTAAACTGAGCTGTTCTGATCAGGTTCTAATTCTGATAGATCATGCTATCAATCTATCTTTCAGACCCGGTTTGTCAAACTGTGCATAGCCATTCTTATTTTGCTTCTCATAATCCTGCAAATGAGTCCGTCATGAGAAAACCAACAATCTGGGTTTCAACTAGGTCTGACACAAACCGGCCTGTACAGTCACAGAAGAAAGCTAGAAGCTTGAAACTTTAGATAAAAGTAGAAGATGAATTTTACTATCCGTGTAGCGAAAACGAAGGCGCTGATCAGCTGTGCAGCGTCTTGGTTTCGATTGACTGATGATTGGTCACATCTTTATCTACACGAGGCGTGCCGACAAAGGCTGAAAATGGAGACAAACGACTGTTTTTCGAATTACAGACAACTCGCCCTAAAGACAACTCGCCCCAAGACAACTCGCCCCACATAAAACTCGCCCCCAAGACAACTCGTCCCACTTTCAGAAGACAACTCGCCCCACTTTAGAAGACTACTCGCCCCACTTTAATAGACAACTCGCCCCACTTTAAAAGACAACTTGCCCACTGTCTTAGACCCCCCCTCATGGAATTTGCTCCATATCATTCGAGAACTTACCAAACTAATGTTTTTGTTGCCTCAATGAGTCTTTGTTTTCTTTCTGAAAGTAAAAATCCACAAGGAAAACTCGACCTATCACGTTAGCCTATGAAAAGGTTTCTTCTTCTTCTTCCCGTTAAAGTGCTAAACCGGTGGCTCCAGCATTGTCGCACTGATGGTTAAAACTATATACACATGGCGAGTGGCCCAGACTGGTTAAAAACAGGCTTAAAACGGTTAAAAACATCTTGGGAGTCTAGGGCTTTATGGCGGCTGATATCCCTGCTTTGAAGACATCCAGGGATTCGGCAGCAGTCAGTTCTTCGGGCAGCTGGTTCCACAGTCTGATGGTTGACGGGAAGAAGGAGTTCTTGTATATGTTGGTCCGGCAGTATGGTACCCTGTATCTGTACTGATGGCCTCGTGTGGCAGCACCTAGGAGTTGAAGGTGTGGTGAGGCTGGTATGGCTACCATGGCGTGTACTATCCGGAACATCATGATGGCCTTGGTTTGCTGTCTTCTGTGTTGGAGGGTTTCCCAGGAGAGGCTGTCGACCATAGCGGTGACACTACTACCGGTAGTCGCCTGTTACAAATCTGGCTGCTCTCCGTTTTCTTGATGCTCTCGGTAGTATGAGGGTCCCACACTGTAGCTGCATATTCCACCTGTGGCTTCACGAAGGTTTTGTAGTAGGTGTCCTTGACCTTCGTAGGGCACGTTGACAGGTTTCTCCGTAGAAAGGCAGTGGTGTTATTGGCCTTCTTGGTAATGGTGTCAATGTGAGCATTCCAGGACAATGTTCTTGTGAACGTGAGGCCCAGGTACTTGGCTTTCTTTGTCTGTTTCAGTTGAACGCCGTGGATTTGGTACATTGCGTTGATGGTCTTGCGCTTGTTTGTGATCCTTATCAGTTCGCACTTATCAGGGTTGAAGTGCATCTGCCAGTCGGTCTCCCAATCCTGTAATTTGTTAAGATCATCTTGTAGGGACTCTTATTATTTTAATAAGATGCTGTACATATACACACATACATCTAGGCCCATGTACCACTTATGCACGTGTCATTTGTAACCGCGGCCCCACCCCCAGGGGTGGGAGATAGCCGTGGAAATGAGCGAATCTTTGACCAAAGTTTTGCCACGGCAGTGCGGAGGAAATAACCGGAGTTTGCTTTATATAATGCACTAGTCCTACTACGCTACAGTGAGTGAAAAAATATTAACGGTCATAATTAGCGAGAAGCCGTGAGGTTCACTAGTGAGTGAATAATTCATGATTATAATATTATAGGTGGAAAGCTGTGAAAAACAACGTGGCCATATTGCGTTTGATATTTGAAACAAGGCAGTGTTTGGCCGTCCGGGCCCGGACGTTTAGACCGGCAGTCTAGCCGCCCGGGTCTGGACGTTTAGACTGAGGGTCTAGCCGTCCGGGTCTGGACAGCTAGCATATATCTGCCTATAGACTAGCCGTCCATGTCGATTATCGATTTTCACTAACCGCCCGGGTCTAAACATTGAAATAATAACTTATTTATGTAAATTAAAATAATAAATGAAAATGCGCTAAAAAGTAAACATGTTCTTTTGAAGATGTATCCTTAAAAGAAGGTGTGACAAATTTTCTTAAAACTTAAAATAAATAGAATGGGATGGGCAATGACCGTTATGTTTGGTACAACGTGTGTTACAACGCTCTATAAACTTTTTGGAAATTAAAAATGTTTGAGGATGATTTCAGATTTCGTTTTTTGCATAGTGTTAGATATGGATAAGACAAATAGGATCACAGGATTCGATGAAAGATAAGAACTTTAGATTTTGTTGTTTTTGCTAAAGAAGAATCTCATTGTCTATTCTTTTTATCGCCCACTAACACTGCCCTGAAGGCCTTTCTCTGTACCTAGTTATCGACAAACTGTGCTCAGTAATTATAACTGCGGTATTGTCGAAATTTCGTCACGCATGATTGGGTTTGCGGAGTCATTGCTGGTACTGTAGACGGTGGTATGGCATACAACAGTGGAACGCGAAGGCAGACAATGATGGTCAATACGACGACTATTATCAAAATGAAAACGAAGCAAGTGGGGTAGATTAGAAAATGAATATGAATCAAATCAATAAATCCCACGCTCTTGTACTACTTGTGATGGCGGCCTCTATTTGTCGCATCTTGACTTGGAACGTAAGGGGCATAATGTCCTCAGCTGGTAGCTTAAGCAAACTGCTAGATACATATAACATTGATTTTGCATTCATTTCTGAACATAAACTGAGAAAACAACACGATTCTTTCCTTGACTCTGTCCACAGTAATTATCGTGCTCTTACACTGTGTGATTCTGAAACGACCCAAGGTGCAAGATGCGGCAAAGATGGAGTCGCCATCATGTACAAAAGGACATGTCAATTTTCTGTCACACCCTTAGACATTCACGTAAACGATAGAATATTAGGAGTCAAGATAGACTGTAATGACGCTCTGCCAATATATGCCTTCTCAGTGTATATGCCATCAGTAAATTACCCAGGCGAAGACTTTAGAGACTGTTTCGCCTTATTACAGATCCTTTACGATACTTTCTCTGCATATGGGACTGTTCTATTCCTTGGTGACTTCAATTGCGACATAAATAAAGGTACATACAGAGATGAACGATTTCACGTATTTAAATCGTTTTTAGACTCCACTTGCATGTTCCCAGTTCCTCTTGAAGGCTCTTGTACGTTCAGACCCACTGGTAAAATCCTTGATTACATATTACTGAATAACAACAAACGAGATCTAATAATAAGCAATACTGCTGTAGACAAAGACATTTGCACAGTCTCTGACCACTTACCTATTATTTCGCTTCTGAAAACTGACGTAGTTGCGACTGTTTACCCCAACAATCTTATATTGCTTGGAACAAATGCACAGACGAGCATTTGTCTGCCTACCAAACTGCACTTGAACATGAATTAAGCTCAGTTGAAACACCGAGGAATAGTTCAGAATCATATGCAAATATGCTTTGCGAATCAATTACTGCTGCTATTCACAAAGCAGCTGAGCATACTCTACCTAAATCTTTATACAATAAGCACGCTAAGCCATACTGGACAAAAGAGGTCAAAGAGGCACACCGTCGTCAAAGGTTACTGCGGATTGAATGGGTTAAGCAAGGCAGACCTCGGGGAAGGGATAATACAGATTTTAGTTTATACAAAGATGCCAAAAGCAGATTTCGTAAAATACAGAAAGAGGCAATTGACGCTGTCGAGCTTAAGTATTACTCTGAACTTGACAACACTGCTGAATGTGACATGAGATTATTTTGGCGACTTATTAATAAACGCCGAAAAGCCAAATCTTCATCGGTCTGCAAACTTGTGAAAAATGAAACGGTAACAAACGACCCTGAAGAAATATAAAAAAAATCTTTGCTAATCACTTTTTGAATCTGTACATCCCAAAAGATCATGCGCATTTTGATAATGATTTTAAATTAGAAATTGAAAATAAAGTTAAATCCTTCAGTCAAAACGAAGAAAATAGCAACTGCGATGCTCTCATATGTCCAGTAGAGGTTAAGCGAGCTTCAAGAATGTTTGAAAGACTTAGGGGGCACTACACGGTTTCCAATGGCCGGTCAAAGTTTTTACGACGGCTACTCAATAAATTACCCCTTGCAACAAGACAAAACATTAATAGCCCTTCATATATACTCACAGTCAATTACAAATAGACCAGCAATTAATCTTAAAGTAACAGAAACAGTCTCTGCTTACTGGAACCATCTCTGTGCAAATGTAAACATTACCCCACCCCCCTTACTAAAAGGGCAATTTTTGCACCAAAAGACACATTTTCCTTGAAGTGTGACATGCCACTTGCACATGCAATGGCCATAAACTGGGGTCAAGTGTATTAATGGGGACCCTTCTCTTTCTTTCAAACCATGCATTTAGTTCTTTTAAATGTCCGTCGATTCACCTTTTTTGCATTATCGGCTGGTTACCTGCTGACAAAAATCAATATTGGAAAAACAGGTAACCAGAATATATATTTAGTATGTATTATGGAGAAGTCTTGATGAATGTTTAGGGTTAGGGTTAGTGTTTGGTTAGGGTTAGGGTTGGGTTAGGGTAAGGGTTAACTGTTGACATACAGATTGGGACAATATGTCGACCTGTTGGTCAAACGGATCTTTGTTATTGTCATTAGCATGTGATAAGCCTTTAAGTTTCCAGTGGATATGCTGCTGAACATCTATATGTATCTCATTTATCTGTACTGCCAAAATTGATTTGTCGACATGTCGACCTGTCGACTTGTCGACCTGTCGACTTGTCGACCTGTCGAGCTAGTGCTATTGTCTACAACAAAGATCCGGTTAGGGTTAGGGTTAGTGTGTGGTTAGGTTTAGGGCTGGGTTAAGGTTAGGGTTAGAGTTAGGGTTAACTGTTGACATTCAGATTGGGACAATAATGACCATTAATGAGGACCCTTCTCCCAATCTCATAGGTCGACAGGTCGACAGGTCGACAAGTCGACAAGTCGACAGGTCGACAAGTCGACAAGTCGACAATTCAGTTTTGGCAATACAGATAAATGACATATATAGATGTACAGCCGCATATCCAATGGAAACTTAAAGGCTTATCACATGACGATGTTGCCAGACAAAGCTATCTCGGAAGATTCTTTCTTTAGCTTTGGGGTCGGGGGGCTTGCCCCCCAGGCGTCGTATACGATCATGCTTCAGGTATATGATGATTATTATCTATTGACAGCTATATGTACCACATAGATTCTTTTTCCCATCATACACTTAGTACTTGTACTTCCGCTTGGACTATACCTATCTATACATTTATATATTTCGGCAATATTGATTTGTCGACTTGTCGACCTGTCGACTTGTCGACCTGTCGACCTGTCGACCTAGTGCTATTGTCAACAACAAACATCTATATATGTCATTTATATGTACTGTCAAAATTAAATTGTCGACTTGTCGACCTGTCGACTTGTCGACCTGTCGAGCTAGTGCTATTGTCAACAACAAAGATCCGGTTAGGGTTAGGGTTAGTGTGTGGTTAGGTTTATGGCTGGGCTAGGGTTAGTCGACCTGTCGACTTGTCGACTTGTCGACCTGTCGACCTAGTGCTATTGTCAACAACAAAGATCCGGTTTGGGTTAGGGTTAGGGTAAGTGTGTGGTTAGGTTTATGGCTGGGCTAGGGTTAGGGTTAGGGTTAAATGTTGACATACAGAATGGGACAATAATGACCATTACTGAGGACCCTTCTCCCAATCTCATAGGTCGACAAGTCGACAAGTCGACAATTCAGTTTTGGCAGTACAGATAAATGATATATTTAGATGTACAGCCACATATCCACTGGAAACTTAAAGGCTTATCACATGTCGATATAGCCAGAGAAAGTAATCTCGGAGGATTCTTTCTTTAGCATGGGGGTCGAGGGGGGGGGCTTGCCCCCCAGGCATCGTATGCGATCATGCCCCTCCCGCTTCAGGTATATGATGATTATTATGTATTGACAGCTAAATGTGCCACATAGGTTCTATTTCCCATCATGCACTTAGTCCTTGTAGTTCCGCTTGGACTATACCTACCTATCCATTTATATATTTTGGCAATATTGATTGGTCGACTTGTCGACCTGTCGGCCTGTCGACCTAGTGCTATTGTCAATAAGAAAGATCCGGTTAGGGTTATGGTTAGATTAGGGTTAGTGTTAGCAATTTTGGCAATATTGATTTGTCGACTTGTCGACCTGTCGACTTGTCGACCTGTCGACTTGTCGACCTGTCGACCTAGTGCTATTGTCAATAACAAAGATCCGGTTAGGGTTAGGGTTAGTGTTACGGTTAGTGTGTGGTTAGGGTTAGGGCTGGGCTAGGGTTAGGGTTAGTGCTTGCCCCCCAGGCGTCGTATGCGATCATGCTTCAGGTATATGATGATTATTATGTATTGACAGCTATATACCACATAGGCTCTTTTTCCTATCATGCACTTAGTCCTTGTATTTCCGCTTGGTCTATACCTACCTATCCATTTATATATTTTGGCAATATTGATTTGTCGACTTGTCGACTTGTCGACCTGTCGACCTATCGCCCTAGTGCTCTTGTCAATAACAAAGAACTGGTAAGGGTTAGGGTTAAGTTAGAGTTAGGGTTAGGGTTAGTGTGTGGTTAGGGTTAGGGTTGGGTTAGGGTTAGGGTTAACTGTTGACATACAGATTGGGACAATATGTCAATAACAAAGATCCGGTTGACCAACATCTCCACCTCCATTTGTATACACCACTCATACTGATTTGTCGACTTGTCGACCTGTCGACTTGTCGACCTGTCGATTTACTGATGTGGACATTACAGAATATCCATCTCCCTAGCCAATTCTGATTTCTGATTTTTAACTGTTAACCTATAAATATGGACAATAATGACCATTAATGAGGGCATCTACACATCCATTTACATGTATACATACTTGTATAATCAATAGTGATTTGTCGACTTGTCGACCTGTCGACTTGTCGACCAGTTGACATAGAGCTATTGTCAGTAACAAAGATCCGGGTAGGATTAGGGTTAGGTTAGGGTTAGGGTTAGGTTGGTGTTAGGATTGTGTTAGGGTTAGAGTAAACTGTTGATATACAGAATGAGTGAATAATGACCATTTTTCAATAGTGAATTGTCGACTTGTCGACTTGTCGACCTGTCGACTTGTCGACCTGTTGACTTAGTGCTATTGTCTATAACAAAGATCAGGTTAGGGTTAGGGTTACGGTTAGGTTATGGTTAGGCTTAGGTTGGAGTTAGGGTTAACTGTTGATATACAGATTAGGACAATACTGAATTGTCGACTTGTCGACTTGTCAACCTGTCGTCTTTTCAACCTATTATTATTGCGAGGTCCCGCTTGAGTTAGCTGTTCACGTCCTTGTATAAAGATTAATGATATTGATTTGTAAAATGATCGACTTGCTTACCTTTCACGATACTGATGTGGCCATTAGGCAACATCCTTTTTGCCAGCCAGATATAAGATGTATGATTTGTATCGAGCAGTGAAGGTAATCGGACATGTATTGAAGAGCACCTGATGTATGTATTGGTGTGATATATATATATATATATATATATGGAGATGAGGAGGTATTAGGACTTATATATATATATATATAGGTCTGTGATCCTAACGTATGGTCCCCAATAGTGCCCTTGAGCCATAAACTGCATACCCATGTGTAGATACACCCTAATGCTTAATTTCTATACACATTTGAATACCTGCCAGCCGTTGACTTATCATAGTAAATTCCACTTCAAAAAATGAGCCATTTTTGAACAGCTGATTTCCGGGGTTGAGGGTAAAATCCAGCAAGTAAGTTCTGCACTAATAAAAAAATACAGAAGGTCATGTGACCTGACAAAAATCAATTTAAATCATAAATAACAACTGCTTGAGTGAAATAAAAGTCAAATACTGCTTCAAAATATTTTTACACACATTTACATACCAAAATGTAGCCATACCCCTCTATATTGACTTTTTTGCCCAGGACAAGTGGGTAAAAACTGTTAGCTGCACCCTTTAAGGAAAAAGTCAACAATATCTGATATACCCAAATGTTATTTCTAGCACATAATTTATGTCATTTTATGGTTCTGTATGAATAAATATGACTTTATTGCAGAGAAAAAAGAAATATGAGTGTAAAACTGATACAAAACAGTCAATGTCAAAAGGTGCCGAGCGACGCGATTTATAGGTGCAGTTCAAGAAGGTGATCGCTTCTTCATGTGACACGATGGTATCTACTCCATATGAAATAAATCAAGAATTTACACAGTCTTGAATCCTTGGATAGTTTTTCTGAGCACTTCAAGCTTCTGTTCTGCAGTCTCTCTTGTAGAAAAATGGGGGGAGGGGGTCGGTCGGTCGAACTGTATCTTCCAACAGCTTTTTTGAAGACGTCGACTGTTATGACCTGAAAGAAATGCAATTCGAAGTGCAAATGTTGCATGTTGGTATGCAGTGATATAACTTTCACACAATATTTATAGAGTAACTGTTGATGCTAGTTGTTTAAGGATAATTTGATGGGGGGGATGTGGGGGGGGGGTCATAAAATTGGTGCATATACTGTGTTTGTATGTGTTTGTTAAAGAGATAATTCAAATTATAGTACTACAGACAATATAATTGCCTGTAAGAAACCATGCTGCTGCTGAACTTTATAGGGGAATCACATAGGAAGGCTTTATCTGTTACTGTGTCTGTATCCACAGTGTATCAAAACAACTTTTGACTCTTTCTGTGGCACACAAGAAAGTGCATCTTATCATAAAATGTCTGTCGACCACAATGCATCCGCTTTCGCAGTCTCCGCGCAGAACTTTGCTTATCAGCCATACGACTGCGATAAAGAATAATATACTTGAAGACAAAAGATACACGGTTAAAAATGTCAGCATATGTGTAATGTATACTTACAAGATTAACAAATTTTCTGCGGATCACACCGGTTACAGTGAAAGCAGTGAATACCCTGGATAGAATAATAAGGCCACCTTCCTCTGAATTTCCAGTGTCTAGTTCTCAGGGTAATACAAACAGTCTGGAACTGCCAAGTAAAGCCTGCAAAAGGAAAAGGGTTGTGAATAATGTGTGATGCTAGTATGTCAGCTTAATGATGTTTATAGATGAACACCTGCCAAATCCTAACTATTGACATGAACATGCATATGACATTAAACATCTGACAATAAATATGGCTTGTTTTTATCTTTTGTAACCATAATGCCCTGTACATTCCCCATTACTCATACATATCATTTTAATGTAAAAATGAATTATATCAATAGACAAATATGGGGAATGAAAACCTGTTTAAGTATGACAAAGATGTGTGACATGCTTGCAATTCATAAGCAGGAATCTGTTTTCCAAATAATGGTCAAGTCTGTGTACATAACTTTCAGGCGTTATCCCGAGAACTGAAATCGGACGACACTATTTCATCTTTGTCCTTCATACCGGGCCATAAACAATAAGAATTTTCTTTAAATGAATGCCGGTTTAACAAATACTTGCGACCGCACACTTCCGTATCAGTTAAAAGTTTACAAAACATTTATTCGACACAGTATTTGGGGTATGTACAGGAAATACAGAAGGTCTGTCTCCAAATACTGCATTATTTAGCATGAATTGCAGGTAAAACTGCTTAAAAGTAGCTAAAAATTATGAAAAGCACCATTTAACCACTTTGAACAAGCTGTTTTGATCAGTTTTGATCATTTTTAATCAGTCAGACCAGTGCAAACAGTCTGCAAGCTGAACAACAAATTTTAAGAATTTGAGTTACCTCCCTTGTGTGACAAACATGACAATTTTCAATCACCGAAAACTTGAAAAAAGGTAGTTTCACTGTGTTTCTGTGTCAATTTTTGTGTTGATAATGGATTAATTTGAAATCTGGATGATATTAAAAATAATTAAACAAGATTTGAAATTGCTTCATGTTGTTTAAGGAAAAAGTCAACAATATCTGATATACCCAAATGTTATTTCTAGCACATAATTTATGTCATTTTATGGTTCTGTATGAATAAATATGACTTTATTGCAGAGAAAAAAGAAATATGAGTGTAAAACTGATACAAAACAGTCAATGTCAAAAGGTGCCGAGCGACGCGATTTATAGGTGCAGTTCAAGAAGGTGATCGCTTCTTCATGTGACACGATGGTATCTACTCCATATGAAATAAATCAAGAATTTACACAGTCTTGAATCCTTGGATAGTTTTTCTGAGCACTTCAAGCTTCTGTTCTGCAGTCTCTCTTGTAGAAAAATGGGGGGAGGGGGTCGGTCGGTCGAACTGTATCTTCCAACAGCTTTTTTGAAGACGTCGACTGTTATGACCTGAAAGAAATGCAATTCGAAGTGCAAATGTTGCATGTTGGTATGCAGTGATATAACTTTCACACAATATTTATAGAGTAACTGTTGATGCTAGTTGTTTAAGGATAATTTGATGGGGGGGATGTGGGGGGGGGGGGGGGGGTCATAAAATTGGTGCATATACTGTGTTTGTATGTGTTTGTTAAAGAGATAATTCAAATTATAGTACTACAGACAATATAATTGCCTGTAAGAAACCATGCTGCTGCTGAACTTTATAGGGGAATCACATAGGAAGGCTTTATCTGTTACTGTGTCTGTATCCACAGTGTATCAAAACAACTTTTGACTCTTTCTGTGGCACACAAGAAAGTGCATCTTATCATAAAATGTCTGTCGACCACAATGCATCCGCTTTCGCAGTCTCCGCGCAGAACTTTGCTTATCAGCCATACGACTGCGATAAAGAATAATATACTTGAAGACAAAAGATACACGGTTAAAAATGTCAGCATATGTGTAATGTATACTTACAAGATTAACAAATTTTCTGCGGATCACACCGGTTACAGTGAAAGCAGTGAATACCCTGGATAGAATAATAAGGCCACCTTCCTCTGAATTTCCAGTGTCTAGTTCTCAGGGTAATACAAACAGTCTGGAACTGCCAAGTAAAGCCTGCAAAAGGAAAAGGGTTGTGAATAATGTGTGATGCTAGTATGTCAGCTTAATGATGTTTATAGATGAACACCTGCCAAATCCTAACTATTGACATGAACATGCATATGACATTAAACATCTGACAATAAATATGACTTGTTTTTATCTTTTGTAACCATAATGCCCTGTACATTCCCCATTACTCATACATATCATTTTAATGTAAAAATGAATTATATCAATAGACAAATATGGGGAATGAAAACCTGTTTAAGTATGACAAAGATGTGTGACATGCTTGCAATTCATAAGCAGGAATCTGTTTTCCAAATAATGGTCAAGTCTGTGTACATAACTTTCAGGCGTTATCCCGAGAACTGAAATCGGACGACACTATTTCATCTTTGTCCTTCATACCGGGCCATAAACAATAAGAATTTTCTTTAAATGAATGCCGGTTTAACAAATACTTGCGACCGCACACTTCCGTATCAGTTAAAAGTTTACAAAACATTTATTCGACACAGTATTTGGGGTATGTACAGGAAATACAGAAGGTCTGTCTCCAAATACTGCATTATTTAGCATGAATTGCAGGTAAAACTGCTTAAAAGTAGCTAAAAATTATGAAAAGCACCATTTAACCACTTTGAACAAGCTGTTTTGATCAGTTTTGATCATTTTTAATCAGTCAGACCAGTGCAAACAGTCTGCAAGCTGAACAACAAATTTTAAGAATTTGAGTTACCTCCCTTGTGTGACAAACATGACAATTTTCAATCACCGAAAACTTGAAAAAAGGTAGTTTCACTGTGTTTCTGTGTCAATTTTTGTGTTGATAATGGATTAATTTGAAATCTGGATGATATTAAAAATAATTAAACAAGATTTGAAATTGCTTCATGTTGTTAATGGGGGCACTACACGGTTTCCAATGGCCGGTCAAAGTTTTTACGACGGCTACTCAATAAATTACCCCTTGCAACAAGACAAAACATTAATAGCCCTTCATATATACTCACAGTCAATTACAAATAGACCAGCAATTAATCTTAAAGTAACAGAAACAGTCTCTGCTTACTGGAACCATCTCTGTGCAAATGTAAACATTACCCCACCCCCCTTACTAAAAGGGCAATTTTTGCACCAAAAGACACATTTTCCTTGAAGTGTGACATGCCACTTGCACATGCAATGGCCATAAACTGCATACCCATGTGTAGATACACCCTAATGCTTAATTTCTATACACATTTGAATACCTGCCAGCCGTTGACTTATCATAGTAAATTCCACTTCAAAGAAATGAGCCATTTTTGAACAGCTGATTTCCGGGGTTGAGGGTAAAATCCAGCAAGTAAGTTCTGCACTAATAAAAAAATACAGAAGGTCATGTGACCTGACAAAAATCAATTTAAATCATAAATAACAACTGCTTGAGTGAAATAAAAGTCAAATACTGCTTCAAAATATTTTTACACACATTTACATACCAAAATGTAGCCATACCCCTCTATATTGACTTTTTTGCCCAGGTGAAATAATGTCATTTGGCGTGTCACCAGTAAACTATTCAGATTCAGACAAGTGGGTAAAAACTGTTAGCTGCACCCTTAAAGAAGTGTAAATCACCCGGTGCTGATAACATAACAAACGAACATCTTATCACGGAGGATTTCCGGTACTTCTAAGTCTACAGAAACTATATTTGCAAAATGCTCGAGCTCGAAACAATTCCTGATAAGTGCAAAGTCGACATCATTATACCTAACCACAAGCCGGGAAAAAGCCGCGATTCGCCAGATAGTTATAGGCCAATAACGCTGATCTCTTCTATCTATAAGCTTTTTGAAAGGGTTTTCCTAACGAGGTTGCAACGTTGGGTAATCACTGAAAACAAAAATTTTCCCAAACGCCCAACAAAACGCTTATCAAAAACACTTAGGCTCTCTGACGGTATCATTCAATATGCAAGAAACAGTCGCGCATAATACTGAATTGAATTCCGACACATATGTTGCCTCGCTCGACTCATCGAAAGCGTTTGATCATGTTTGGCATGATGGGCTTTACTCCAAGCTTCACGACTTTGGTATATCTGGAAAAGCATTGAAATTGATAATTGCAAGCTGTTGTGACATGTCAAGCTACGTTTTAGTCAATGGAACCAACTCAAAAAGTTTTGAAATAAAGCTGGGTATTCGCCAAGGTGGGTTGACGTCCACTTGGTATTATTTGCTGTTCATAGATGGATTGCTCTATGAGTTACAAGAATCAGGAACAGGCTGCAAAATAGGCTCTATAACACTTGGCAATCCAACATTAGCAGACGATCTCATTCTCATCGGCCCAAGTCGTAATAGCTTGGAGAAAGCCCTATCAATTGTATATGAATATTCCAGAAAGTGGCGATTTTATTCAATCCAGAGAAATGCCATCTTATCATATTTTCCCCTTAGAAAGTACTATCTAACTTGACCGTTAAGTTCGGGCCATCTCACATTAAACAGACAGAATCAATTACCCATGTAGGAATCGAACTTCACCAATCATTGAAGAGTTCGATCGCGATCGACGCTCGAATTCAAAAAGGTAGAGCATCACTTTTTTCAGTACCTGCAATCGATAGAGATACCGGTTTTGTAAGTCCATCAATTCTAGCTTCTTTGGTAGAAAAGGTATGTTTCCCCGTCGTTCTCTACGGAGCAGAGCTTTGGCACAATACGTCAGTATCAGACATTCACAAGTTAGAAAAGTTTATACGCCTTGCAGCAAAATCCATTCAAAGGCTCCCCACCCGTACAAGAACAGACATCGCACTTGGAATGCTTGGCTGGCTTCCTATGACAGCGTATATTGAGCAAAAACAGTTGTCATTCTTACAAAATCTATGCACAATGCCCCCAAATATGCTGTCGCGAAAAGTGCTCGATCTTCGTATGAATCTTTTTGTGCTAAAAGACTACAAAAATCAGCTTGGCTTTGCGCCCGCGATATGGAAAGTGTTACAAAAATATAACTTGGAAGAATACTTGCATCTGTCGAACGCGGTTTTCCCCTCCAAATACACGTGGAAATCGATTGTAAAACGTAAAGTCAGAGGGCTCTATGAGACCGCTTGGCACGAGCGCTTAAATACGGATGATGACTTTGCACGTTTCAGAACAATACACACTGATCTATGCATATCAAACATTTGGCCTCTCAGTCATGAGAAGTCATTTGCACACTCAATGTTCATTGCAGCAAGACTATGTGCCACGTCCCCACAAACTAATGACTTTATACATTGTATTTATGTGATTTTGCCACGTACGATATTAATAAGCAGATCACAACGTCATGGACTGGATTTATTCACCTCAGAGAAAGTTTCATTCAACTCATTACAAATCATGGAAACCAAGATATAGGTCACCTTTTACGACAAACAGACTTAGAAACACTTTACAGTTCATTTCTCGGAGCCAAGACACAAAACTGTTTTATTTCGTGTACAAATGAAGAATATGAATCCTTTTATACAATGCTGTACTCTTCATCAGTGAAGGTAGTAACACTATACAGGATGTACAGTAAATTGCTGGCGTAGAAAAAACTGTTTTACTTGAAAATATCCTGAACATATCGACTAGTCTCAACTTTCAAATTTAATACCTCCCCTTGTATTTCGTTTCGGCAAGTGGTTGTATAAAGGAGCAAGTGCTAAAATAGAAAGTCCAATTGAGGCTTAAGCAATTTTTGAAAGCTAATATATTTATAGAAATGAAATCAGAAATCCATGCTTAATTTGTGTATGTAACGTCAAAGTTCCCTCATGTCGAAACGCTGTATTGACTATCACCTTATTCTGATATGTTTAAATGTTTGTCTGTTTGATGTTTATTGTATATATGTATAATATGTTTATATGTTTATTCTGTATATTCACTTGCCATATGTTATATTTTTGTATTGTAATCTCTGCTAAAGAGGAAATAAAAAGAGTATATATAAATATATATAATAACACTTGATTAACGCAACGCAAGCATCAAAGTAAAGCTTTTTTTGTCAGAAAACATTGAGTTTATGCATCATCGGTTCGTTGATTTCTTAATTCTGCAATTGTCCTTTAATGTTTTGTTTACTGTCGGCATTAAATTGCATCATTAAAAGTTCTAAATTTGCTGTGCTATATTTGAGTTAAATAAATAAATTCGGTAATGAATGTATAAAATCAAAAAGTGCAGTGTAAGCTTCATACGAGGTCGACTTAAGGTTGAACATATCGCAAGCGAGTGAGCAGCTATTTCCCAATAGGTGGCCACTTAGATACACGAATTTAACTAAAATATTAAAACGTACATGTATAAGGTGCACAGCACAAAAATTCAACACCAAAACAATTAGAAAAACAACAGAAGTATCGTCTTGGAAGTATCTGATTAAAAACGTAAACGTTAACAAATTCTAACTTCAACTCAGGCATGATTTAAAACCAATAATAATAGACTTTATTTTCAGAGGGTTACACATTTAGCAACAAAATACAAGCTAATCTTCCATGAGGCCCTCAGCACTGTCACATTAAATATCTATGTAGATCAGACACAATATACAACCTGTTAAACTACACAGACACGTGTAAGTAGAAGTAGGTTGGTTTATATAGAGCTGAAAAACACAACATACAACAAGGCAAGAGATTCTATTGCCAGATTTAATCATTAAAATATAAAGTCAAAAATACTGAATTTCCTGGATGTCATCATAATTATACTGTACTTTTATAATGTTCTCTGTATAGCAAATAATGACATTGAACATTGCCCGGTAGCGAAAATGTGTACTTCAAAATCGATTATCATATTAGACCCGTACGGCTAGCATATAGGTAGATATATATGCTAGCCATCCAGACCCGGACGGCTAGACCCCAGTCTAAACGCCCAGACCCGGACGGCTAGACTGCCGGTCTAAACGTCCGGGACAGGACGGCTAGACACTGCCTTGAAACAAATACTTATTGTTTCGTGAAATCTTAGTCAGCCTGTTTTGCATTTTAAAAATTTGCCCATGCCATAAACAGAGGGCATTTTCAGCAGTAAAATGAGAAAATTTCAGTCATATATGTGTAACCCCCCGTACTATATAAAATTGGGTATGAGTTGAGTTGACTTCTCAGTGATAAAGAGGAGAGGTAAGAAGGTCGGATTTAGACAGTGGGACAAACTCTCTTCAAAAGTGGGGTCAGTTGTCTTCAAAAAGTGGGATGAGTTGTATTCTAAAAGTGGGGCGAGTTGTCTTCTAAAATGGGGCGAGTTGTCTTCTAAAAGTGAGGCGAGTTGTTTTGGGGCAAGTTTTATGTGGGGCAAGTTGTCTTGGGGCGAGTTGTGTTTGGGGCGAGTTGTCCTGATTCCCAGGTTTTTCATCGCTACTCTTCACTAGGAGGAAAAAATAACCTAACCCGGAAGCTGTCATTCCATGTGTACCGGTTTCATCATCTGTCAAATAATTATTGATATTTTCAAGACTATTTGGTAAAATTGTGCAACATTTGTGAAATCAACATTTGAAGAGGATGCCGACGGTGACATTGAGCAGAGATCAACTGTTCAAAGCGCTTGGAAAAAGCTACAGTAAGTCAATATTTTGTACCCATGTTGTTGTTGTTGTTGTATCGTAGAGCTCCGCCGCTGACTTTTCGGCGCACCCGGATAAACCGGTAAAATTGTTTGGGCGAGTAAGAATAAAAGTTTTTTACTAAAACTAAGTTTGAGTGTAACTATACAGTTTTGTGAACTCCTTCACCAGTGTCAATCTTTCACTACTATAGTGTATTTTTCTGTGTATATACAGTGTCACAAGCACAAATAAGTGAAAATAAAGTTTTAAAGTTTTAAAAGAACCCTTCACCAATGCACTCTCCTGATAGCTGTTTAGAATCGACGCTATTCTGGCTTTTTCAGACCTTTAATGTTGGTGGGGTATTTGCCTATCCGAACTTAATTAATCTGTATGAAGTTGAAAACTGATATTCTCGCAGTAGTTAACAGTGCTTGCACTAGTGGACGTTTTGGGCGTTTTTACGTCTTGAAATGACTCCCGTACGTCGAAAAATGACACAGCAGACGTCAGCTGACTTCCACAAAAATCCTCTTACGTCCTGCAGCAAGGCACGCGACGTATGGTCAGAAATGAAAATTTACCTATTTCAGTGTATTGAAATCCATCTTAAAACTCTTAAATTAGGGATTAGTGACAGCGAGTCCATGCCTTCAGGGTGTAAAGGTGTCTTATTTTAACTGCTGAGCAGAGAGATTTGTGTCAAAACAATAAACAGATCAAGGTCAAGTGTGATCAAAAGTTTACCGCCAGACACTAAGACAGGTATATTGGACTAATCCATTAATATTGGGTAAAACTGCAATAGGGAATAGTCCACTCTAGGCTGAATATCAATACTGTGAAGGAAATCAATACACATTTTTGAAGCATCTCAACTTTGCATTTTTTTTTTTTTTGAACTGAGATATTTTCCACTTTATTATTGTCACATGGGGATATATGAAAGGCAAGGGTTGGTGGATTTTTTCTTTCAAAACTTTTTTGATAAGCAAGTTGTAGAAAAAAAAAAAAAAAAAAAAAAAAAAAAAAAAAAAATTAAAAAGTTTTTTTTTTCTTGTTCAGCAAACTATTACCTTGACCAGACACTAATAATAATAATAACAATAATAAAATAAGATAGATCTACTAATAAGGATTAAAATGTATAATAATAAATGAAAATAAAAAATGAAATATGTAAATTAATAATAATTTTCACATATTCATGAATTATATTTATTTAAAGTCATAACTGGTACAAGGAATACATACCCCAAGCAAATTGAGAGACTATTTCCCTAAAGGTGGCCACTAAGTTACATGAACTTTGAACACTAAACATATGAATACATGCATTATAGGTGCAAACAGTACAAAAATGACACTAAAACATAGACAAATAGAACCATAACAGAATTTTCACCTTGGAAGTGTTTTATATATAGGATGTAGTTACAAAATAATTAAATGTGTGCATGCACACTTGACACATCGCACGCGAGTAATTTAGACATGCGGCACCGCGACTAATCTATGACTTCCAGATTTTGGGCCTGTGACTTCCAAATCTTAAAGGGTGGAATTCATGACTTCCTGGCCCAAAAAGTTAGTGCAAGCACTGAGTTAATACTGAAAAGGTTGCTTTAAAGTCTTATGATCTGAATGATTGGAGTTTCCCAGGCTCAAACTTGAGACACCAAGCAGCAGCCCAGGTTTACAAGTCAAGTTAAGTCTGAACATCATGAAAAAGGCCACTAATGGCAGCATTAACAGATAATACATACCAAAAGATGAGACATTAGGCCATGTCAATAAATGAACAGATGAACTTTAAATTTCAGTTCACCTGTATCTGTTTAATCACTATAATGGACTTACTTTGGACTTAATTTTGACCTCTCTTCCTGGTCAGTTTGCAGACATTCATTCCCCGGATCATGACATTGTTTCTGGCACTTTGAAAATTGCTATCCCTCCAATAAAGAAACCTAGGAGAAAAGTGTATCGATATCAGAAAGGTGATTATGAATCTATGAGAGCAGAAACACTTAAATTTGCAAAGGAAAGATACTTCAACGGTTACTCAGATACTCGGTCGGCCCAGGAAAATTTCAATCTCATTACATCGTTTATTCAGGAATCGGCAGATAAACATATCCCCTCAAAAACTAGTCGCTCAGTTTCCACTGTCCCTTGGATAACACCTGAAATAAGGAGGAAGATTCGCAGAAAAAATGCAACTCATGCAAAAGCTAAAAAGACTGGTAGTGCAAAATTTAGATCTAAATTTGAATCTTTACGGAAAGAGATCAAAGCTGATATCAGGAAGCAGCATGATCTTCACGTGAACAACTTGGTAGGAGTTGTTAAGGCTAATCCTAGAGATTTTTACAGGTACATAAACAGTCAGAAAAAAAGATACCCAAGGTATTCCCCCGTTGAAAAAAAGAAATGGAAGTGGAATTGCACAATCCGAATTTGAGAAGGCGGAAGAATTTAATGGTCAGTTCTCGGATGTTTTCACTAAAAGTGAATACAAACAGGTCCCTCTTATGGATAGATCTGCCCCATTCATGCATGATATTGTGGTCACAAAGGAAGGGGTGACCAAACTTCTCAAAGGTCTAAACCCGTCTAAAGCCTTAGGGCCTGATGAGCTTCATCCCAGAGTCCTAAAGGAACTGGCTGTGGAATTAGGGCCGGTATTCGCCCATCTCTTCCAGCAGTCAATTGATACAGGTGAAATTCCTAAAGAATGGTCTCTTGCTAATATTTGCCCCCTGTTTAAGAAGGGCGACAGGTCACTTGCCCGCAATTACCGCCCTGTTTCTTTGACATGCATTCCTTGTAAGCTTCTTGAACATATTGTATGCTCAAATATTATGGCCCATCTTGATGAACATGAACTCTTGTCGGACAGGCAACACGCATTTAGGAAATGGCATAGCTGTGAAACTCAGTTGACTACAGTGATAAATGACTGGGCCAAAATCTTAGACAAAAAAGGCCAGGTCGACACTTTTATACTTGATTTTGAAAAGGCTTTTGATACTCCTCCCCATGAACTCCTTAAATGCAAATTGTTTAGCTATGGAATAGGTGGAACAACACTGAATTGGAAAAATGCTTTCCTTTGTTTCCGACAACAAAGGGTAGTGGTTAATGGTATTAAATCGGATTGGGCTCCAGTTGTGTCGGGTGTCCCTCAGGGCACCATTCTTGGCCCCTTGCTGTTTTCCTTGTATATAAATGACATCTCAGCAGACATTGAGTCTGAAATAAGACTCTTTGCTGATGATTGTGTTTGCTATCGTGAAATCAAGAATGAAGAGGATACATTGAAACTTCAGGGAGACATTGATCGTTTAGGCAGTTGGGCTAGGAAATGGGGAATGAGATTTCAACCCGTCAAATGCAGCATGATGCAGCTGACAAATAAACAGTCTAGTAAGATACAGGCTAACTACACCCTTGAGGGCACCGTACTGGAAAACATTGAAAGCATAAAATACCTGGGTGTAACTATCACAAATGATTTGAAATGGAATACTCATATTTCCAATGTCTGTACAAAGGCTAACAGAACTCTCGGATTCTTAAGGAGAAATTTGTATTCTTGTCCCCCAGATGTGAAAGAGGCAGCTTATAAAGGACTGGTGCGGCCGGTCTTGGAATATGGAAGCTCAGTTTGGGACCCTCACACTCATGGCCTCCAGGAAGAACTGGAAAAGGTACAAAATCGTGCGGCAAGGTTTGTGACGGGAAATTATGTTTTTGCATTTTAGGTCAACTGAAATGGGAATCTCTTAAGAAAAGGAGGAAGGATAGTAGACTTATATTGCTATACAAAGGTCTAAAGGGTAAAGCCAGAATACCCACAGATGACCTTATCCCAAAGAATAGGCGTTGTAGAAATCAACACTCTTTGGCTTTTCAGATACCTTCAGCTAGCAAAGAAGCGTACAAAAGTAGTTTCTTTCCACAGACTATCAGGGACTGGAATGACCTCCCTGATTCACTTGTCTCCTCTGCTGAAATGTCTGATGACTGTGTGTCCAAGTTCGCTACACTCGTGCGTTCAAGGGACTAATTTCTCCCCCATCCGAACCCCCTGGTGAAATAATGTCATTTGGCGTGTCACCAGTAAACTATTCAGATTCAGATTCAGATGGGATTCCACCCTCGATAGGGTCACCACAGTATATGCGCATCTTCTGAAGGGTTCTTCTCTTCTTGAGTTTCCATGATTGGTTCCATATTTAAGTTTTAGTTTACCATAATTTTCATGTTTAATAATTTTCATGTTTAATTTTCTAGGCTTTGAAGAATTTGATAACCTGTGCTTTGACTTTGGTCTGGAAGTAGAGACAGAGGTAATGAATAAATGAGCTCAGTGGCATTAAAAAAAATGGATTTTTGTCTATGTGAAAAACAAAGGCGCAGATCAGCTTCACAGTAATTGCGAAGCTGATCAATGCCTTTGTTTTTGCTACACAGATAGTACAAATTCACTTCTTACTAAATCCAAAATTTCAAGCTTCTAGCCACCTCATGTACCTGCACAGGTTGGTGTGTGTCAGACCTTGTCAAAAACCCCGAAGACCGGTTTTCTCACATCGCGGCTCAAATGAGAAAGCAAGAATAGAAGGTCCAGGAATTGATACTAGAGCCTTTGCGTGAGAAAACCTACGATTTGGGTCTCCGACCAGGTCCGACACTAACAGGCCTGTACAGTTACAGAACCAGGCTAGAAGCTTGAAATTTCAGATTTAAGAAGATGAGGGATTGTGCTATCTGTGTAGCGAAAACAAAGGCGCTGATCAGCTGTGCAGTTACTGCACAACTGATCTGCGCCTTTGTTTTTGCCTGTGCATGTTGTTGGTTTTCTTATGCAGAGGCTCATTAAAGCAACGTAAAAATCCCAAACTAGACACCAAGCCAAACTAGACACCAAGCGGGAAAAAATGATAGCACAGAACATCTAAAAAATTATACAACTTGCTTGATGAGCAAAATCACTTGCTCTTTCCCAACATGGTAGTCATCTGGCTAGACTAGTATCATCTGGCCAATATCAACAGTCCGGAGAACTGATAATGATAAAAGGCCATAATTTTAATCGTACCAAGCACACATTTCTCAGGAGACTTATGCGAAAATTTAGTCTGCACCACTTGGAAGCAACCAGCTCCAGTACTTTTACATTTACCAGAGAGTTTGAGATTTTTTATTCAAAGACCAAACCCCTAGCCGGTGTACAAGTCAAAAACATACAAACATATAAACAACAAAACCATTTTGAGGAAAGTTACATAAGACACTGAGGACAGCATTGTCATATGACAAGAAAGTAGTGACTAAGTTGTAAAATGTAGATCAGCCAGCAATGCAGGAACCGATTAGTCAGAGTCGTACTTATCTCTGCAACACATTATCTCTATACAGGAAGAAGGAGAGAGTGGACAGGGGGAGACTATTCCAGGAGAAGTACAGTTCAAGATTGAGGTTCCTGCCAATAGGTCAGTAATGATTATAAGGGGAGACAATCTGAACAGTTGTATTGATCCCAATATGATTGAAAAATTGTTGACAGAGATGTTAAACTACAAATCAAACATTGTAGATAAGAAGACCATGTGGTAGAACATCAGATACCACAGATGAAGAGGTCAGGGTCTTAAACCCAACTGGCTGTGAATTGTGTTCTTCAACATGTTCAAGGTGTATTAAAACTTCCCAGAGCATTGGAAATGTTGGCTCCTTCAGAGTCTGTCCCAACATGACTGTAACATTGTTGACAGGGATGTTAAACTACATAACAACTGAAAGTCTGAAACAAAACACTTTTTAGGGATTGGGGGATAAAATTTGCCATCTGCTTGACTATAAATTTTGATTCACTTGTAATAAATTAAATTTTATTTAATCTGTAACACTTCCTGTGACACGAGAAAACCTGTCTTCAAGGTTTTTGACCAGGTCTGACATTAAATGACCTGTACACTCACAGAAGATGGCTAGAAGCTTGAAATTTTGGATTTAGGAAGAAGGGAAATTGTACTATCCGTGTAGCGAAAACAAAGGTGCTGATGACAGCTGATCTGCGCCTTTGGTTTTGCATAGACAAAAATCTGATTTTCTCATGACGCGGCTCATATGTGAAAAACATTGAATATCAACTGTGTTTTTTCATTTCCAGATATGATCTTCTGTGCATTGAAGGGATTTCAAGAGCTTTACTGGTCTTCTTGGAAAGGTAGGTGATATGAATTAAGCTTTGCCTATTACATGGCATCAGGAAAACGTCCGTGTGATGTATATCCCCCCCCCCTGAACCCTGCTTTTATATAGCAAAACTTGGGTATGCAGGGGAATACCTATTTTTTAGCTCACCTGAGTCGTTAGGCTCACAAGGTGAGCTTATAGGATGGCCATGATCCGGCGTCCGTCCGTCCGTCCGTCCGTCCGTCCACAATTTCAAAGATCTTCTTCTCTGAAATCGCTTGGCCGACCAAAGCCAAATTTTATATGAAGCATCTATAGGAAGGGGGAACCAATGTGTATATAAGAAATCCAGGTCACATGACCAAGATGGCCACCATGCCCATATATTATAAAAACCCTTCAAAAATCTTCTTCTCCAGAACCGGTGAACTGATTTCAACAAAACTTGGCGTGAACTATTGATGGCTCAAGCACTACAATGTGTATATAAATCATGACCCTGTGATGACCTTGACTTATTTTACGGCAAGGTCAACATAGGTCGCCAATGCATTTGAATGGGGAAAACTTTTAAAATGTCATTTAAAGTCATTTAAAGTGAAAGTCTTGCAGGAAATGGGCAGTAGGACTGTATATTAATGATTCTGAAAAAAAATGGACCCCAGGGGCTCATATGCCCCCACCCCGGGGCAATATACATGTATATTACCATAATATTCAAACATCATCTCCTCTGAAACCGCTTGGCCAATCAAAGCCAAATTTTATGTGAAGCATCAATAGGAAGGGGTAATCAATGTATATATAAATAATCCGGGTCACATGACCAAGGTGGCCACGATGCCCATATATGGTAAAAACCCTTCAAAAATCTTCTCCAGAACTGGTGGATCGATTTCAAAGAAACTTGGCATGAAGCATCGATGGCTCAAGCACTACAATGTGTATATAAATCATGACCCTGTGATGACCTTGACTTATTTTACGGCAAGGTCAACATAGGTCGCCAATGCATTTGAATGGGGAAAACTTTTAAAATGTCATTTAAAGTGAAAGTCTTGCAGGAAATGGGCAGTAGGACTGAATATTAATGATTCTGAAAAAAATTGGACCCCAGGGGCTCATATGCCCCCACCCCGGGGCAATATACATGTATATTACCATAATATTCAATAGAAACATCATCTCCTCTGAAACCGCTTGGCCAATCAAAGCCAAATTTTATGTGAAGCATCAATAGGAAGGGGTAATCAATGTGTATATAATTAATCCAGGTCACATGACCAAGATGGCCGCAATGCCCATATATGGTAAAAACCCTTCAAAAATCTTCTCCAGAACAGGTGGATCGATTTCAAAGAAACTTGGCATGAAGCACCGATGGCTGAAGCATCTATAGGATGGGGGAACCAATGTGTATATTAATAATCTAAGTCACATGACCAAGATGGCCACCATGCCCATATATGGTAAAAACCCTTCAAATATCGTCTTCTCTGAAACCAATAGATTGATTTTAATGAAACTTGGCTTGAAGCATCCATGGACAGAATATTGATTAGTCTGAAAAAAGAAAACGGCCCAAGGGCTTCATCTGCCCCTGCACTGGGGTTAAATACCTTAATATTCAAACATGTTTATTGGTATATGCAGCAGACTCAGGTGAGCGTTTACAGGACCATTGGTCCTCTGGTTTTATTTTTGCTCCAAAACATAGATTGTGGGTACTGGGTACATGTTAGAACCACCTGGCCGAGGGGCTCCTAACGTGTACCCACAATCTAGGTTTTGAGCAAAAATAAGAAAAATATCAAAAAAAAATTAATACTGAAAATTTCATTTTTTACAACTTTAAAAATCTCTGTATATTGCATGGGCAAGTTTTCGTAATGGCTTTGTTATGACACAATCCTCCTTTGAGTAGTCCACTGTCCGTAATATGGAGAGATAGAAAAAAGTTATATCATGTAACTTAACAAACAAAGTTAATGAATTGCATGAACTAGAAGTTTGGAAGCATTTGCTTCATGTTTTTTTATGCAAATGGGATTTTTTTTTTTTTTGTTTTCTAATGAGCCTCAAAGGTAGCTTCCATGTTTGATCAAAAACAGGCATGAAAGACAAGTATATGTCTGAGAAGTCTTTGTTTGTTTGTTTTTTTGTTTTTTGTTTGTTTTTTTTTGCATGACAAAACTAGAGTTATGTTTCTTTTCAGACTGAAAGCTCCGAGATATGAGGCTGTCCCTCCAAAGTCAGGCCCTATGCAGCAATTGAAAATATTACCTGCAGTAAGTAAATTAAAAATTTTGCAACTGAGATGGACCAAAAAAAAAGACCCAACAATTTTGTGTTTTAAAACACCCATTAACCCATATTTGATGAATGGATTCTCTAATCATTATCATTTGGTTGAGTCCATTTTCATTTTTAGGGGCATCAGGAGTGATTTTGAATTTTCTTATAAATTTTTGATGAAAATCCTTTTAGCAAACAGAATAGCCCCAGATGGGACGCCGCGTTTTGCAGCGGGGCTATACTGTTTGCCTATGTCCCACAAAATGGATGCCAGGCTTAAATGAGTTAAAATGTGTATTCTGGCACAACTCTGAGGCTTTTCTTATGGATATATTTCTGCATGCATCTGTGCATCTTTGTATGGAGGTAACTTAGAACTATGTTTTAATTTATGATGTCATGCAAGTTATGTGTCATCTGGCTGAAATAGCTAATCCTGCACTGTTATCTTTTCAGACCGGGCAAGTGCGACCACATGCAGTTGCTGCAGTGTTGAGAAATATAAAATTCACGGAAGAAAGATATAAAAGTTTCATAGATCTTCAAGACAAACTGCATCAGAATCTTTGCCGGTGAGTCATCAGGAAAACATGTCCGTGCAATATATACCCCCTTAAACCCCACTTTTATATCGAAAAACTGGGGTATCCAGGGGTATAACTATTTTTTCTTATTTTTGCTCCAAAACATAGATTGTGGGTACCCACAATCTATGTTTTGAGCAAAAATAAGAAAAATATCAAACATTTTCTACTAAAAATTTTCCTTTTTTACAACTTTAAAAATCACTGTATATTACATGGGCAAGTTTTCGTAATGTTTGCAAAATTCTGTTCATGGAAATAGATTCAATTAGATAAAGTTTATATTCTTTTGCTTTTTGTGGTCATTAAAAGAAAAAAATCATGGAAATGTTCCTTAGAAACACATTGACACTTCAGGCCGTAGTACATCAATGTTACGAAAACATGTCCATGCAATATACAGATATTTTATATTTTATCAGGTGTAAAAAATGAAAAATTTCATCTGACAGAAAAAAAGTTGATATTTTAATATTTTTGTTCAAAACATACATTGTGGGTAAACGTTAGAACCGCCTCACCGAGGCAGTTCTAACGAGTACCCACAATGTATGTTTTGGTTCAAAAATAAGAAAAATAGGTATACCCCTGTACACCCCGGTTTTACTATATAAAAGTGGGGTATAAGGGGATATACATTTCACGGACATGTTATCCTGATGATATGTGCTGCTTAATACTTTGTAGGGAAGCAGATTATTTTCATTTAAATGTTTGCTTTTGGTGGTCATTAAGACAGAAATTTCATGTTAATGTGCACTAAAGGCAGTGTTACATCAATATGTGCTGTAAGCTACAAAACGAGTTTGTCAAATTTATGTTTATTTCATTTCATATTTTACCTCTTTGAATATCTACAACTTACGATTGACTTTGGGATGTCATTCAGAATCAAAACAAAAGAAAACAAAACAAAAACAAAAAAAAAAAAACACACAAAAAAAAAAAAAACTTCGAATATCACAATTTTTATAGTACAGGTCAACCTCATTATAACGCTATCTTTGGGGTCCACAGAAACAGACTGTGTTATAAGTGAATTTGTGTGAGGTTATTTACAATAGATATACAGCAAAATAGTCATTTTGGGAGCCAAAACATGGCCGTGATATATTGAAAACCGCACTACAGTTTGGGGTTCACAGAAACAGACTGTGTTAAAAGTGAAATCGTGTTATAATGAGGTTATTTACAATAGACAGCAAAATAGTCATTTTGGGAGCCATAACATGGCCATGATATAATGAAAACCGCACTATAGTGAAGCATGTTATAATGAGGTTGAACTACATGTACAAGCTATTGAACTTAAACTAAACTTTTTATTGAAAATGTTAGATTTTTGTCTTGAGATTAAAACTGACATTGGCTTTGAAGTTGAATAAATGAGCCGTGCCATGAAAAAACTCTGGATTTTTGCCTATGCGAAAACAAAGACGCAGATCAGCTGTGCAGTAACTGCACAGCTGATCAGCGCCTTTGTTTTCGCTACATGGATAGTACAATTCCTTTCCTTCCTAAATCCAGAATGTCAAGCTTCTAGCCATCTTCTGTAGCTGCACAGGCCGGTTTGTGTCAGACGTTGTTGGAACCCAGAAGACCGGTTTTCTCACGTCATGGCTCAAATAATCAACTGCCCATTCAAACTTTCACCTTTATCTTTTTATTCACAGGCGGAGAACACTGGTTGCTATAGGAACCCACGACCTTGACACAATAGAAGGACCGTTCATCTATGATGCTAAACCTCCAACCAATATTAAGTTCAAACCTTTAGCTCAAACACAGGAATATACGGCTGTTGAACTCATGCAGTTGTACTCGGTAAGTTTTGATACTTAAAGAATTTTCTGGCATTCTTAAATTTTGTATTGATGACTAAAAATGAACAATTTTACTTCAAAGAAAACAAATCTAAACATCAAAAAGAGCAGTCTGAATATTATTGTTTTCTTAAAATAATTAGGAAACAGTGTGCATGTTCATTCTAACTGTACATAAATTACGCTTTTAGCATAATTTTAAAATGAATTGGTACTAAGAGTTTTATCAACATTAACTAAAAAACTAAATCTTTTTTTTTGCAGGGAGATAGTCATTTGAAGGCATATGTACCCATTATACAAGATAAACTTGTTTATCCAAAGCTACTTTGTCTTTTTCTTGCAAGGCTATTTTGTCTTGTTTCTTTCAGGGAGATAGTCATTGGAAGGCATATTTACCCATCATACAAGATAAACCTGTTTATCCAAAGATACTTTGTCTTTTTTTTGCAGGGAGACAGTCATTTGAAGGCATATTTATTTGAAGGCATATATACAAGATAAACTTGTAGATCCAAAGATACTTTGTCTTTTTTTTGCAGGGAGATAGTCATTTGAAGGCATATGTACCCATTATACAAGATAAACCTGTTTATCCAAAGCTACTTTGTCTTTTTCTTGCAAGGCTACTTTGTCTTGTTTCTTTCAGGGAGATAGTCATTTGAAGGCATATTTACCCATTAAACAAGATAAACCTGTTTATCCAAAGATACTTTGTCTTTTTTTTGCAGGGAGATAATCATTTGAAGGCATATGTACCCATTATACAAGATAAACCTGTTTATCCAAAGCTACTTTGTCGTTTTCTTTTTTTCTTGCAAGGCTACTTTGTCTTTTTCTTTTAGGGAGATAGTCATTTGAAGGCATATTTACCCATCATACAAGATAAACCTGTTTATCCAAAGATACTTTGTCTTTTTATTGCAAGGAGACAGTCATTTGAAGGCATATTTATTTGAAGGCATATATACAAGATAAACTTGTAGATCCAAAGATACTTTGTCTTTTTTCTTGCAGGGAGAGTGTCATTTGAAGGCATATTTACCCATTATGCAAGATAAACTTGTAGATCCAAAGATACTTTGTCTTTTTTCTTGCAGGGAGACAGTCATTTGAAGGCATATTTACCCATTATACAAGATAAACCTGTTTATCCGATCATCTATGATAAAAATGGTGTTGTTTTATCCATGCCTCCTATCATAAATGGTGAGTCAATAGTTTCATCTTCAAACTTAAAATTAGCCGCCTCATGGGAAAGCCAACAATCTGCATAGGCGAAAACAAAGACGCAGATCAGCTTCGCGGTAACCGCGAAGCTGATCAGCGCCTTTGTTTTCGCTACTCGGATAGTACAATTACTCTTCTACGTAAATCCAAAATTTCAAGCTCCTAGCTCCGTTCTGTGCTTGTACAGGTCGGTTTGTGTCGGACCTGGTCGAAAACCACATTGTTGGTTTTCCCACGAGGCGGCTCAATTACTGTCACCATCATCACATTTGCGCCACATCATGTGGAAACAAGCCTTTTGCTTGTGCTAAAACAAAGGCACACATCAGCTGTGCAGTAACTGCACAGCTGATCAGCGCCTTTGTTTTTGCTACACGGATAGTACAATTCCTCTTCTTCTTATATGAGAAATTTCAAGTTTCTAGCTTTTTTCTGAGGCTGTAGAGGCCGGTTTATGTTGAGTCTGGTCGGAAACCCCAAAGACTAGTTTTCTCGTGATGCGGCTCATTTGATATCTTCCTATTTAGGATTACAGAATTGTCTTGTACATGTATGTCTTATAAATGAGCCGCCTCGTGGGAAAACCAACAATGTGGTTTCCGACCAGGTCCGACACAAACCGACCGGTACAGTCACAGAAGACAGCTAGAAGCATGAAATTTCGTATTTAGGAAGTAGAGGGATTGTACTATCCGTGTAGCAAAAACAAAGGCGCTGATCAGCTTCACAGTTACTGCGAAGCTGATCTGCGCCTTTGTTTTCGCATATGCAGATTGTTGGTTTTCCCATGAGGCGGCTCAAATCTCTGTATTCAAAATTTTAGATCTACCTACCAAATATAAAAATCTTCCTTCATTGTTCATTCTCACTATTTGGAAAGGAAATCTCCCTGTTTGGCGTCTCAGATTGTATCAGATATAAGTTTGTACAGTCAAGGACCAAAAGTATTTCCACAACCTTAGAAATTCCATAGACTTCCGTGTATTTTCATGTTTACAAGAAAAATTTTCTTGTCTTTCCTGGTCAACATATGAGCCGCCTCATGGGAAAACCAACAATCTGCAGATGCGAAAACAAAGGCGCAGATCAGCTTCGCGGTAACCGCGAAGCTGATCAGCGTCTTTGTTTTCGTCACACGGATAGTACAATTCCTCTACTTTCTAAATCCAAAATTTCCAGTCTCTAGCCATCTTCTGTGCGTGCACAGACCGGTTTGTGTCGGACCTCTTCCTAAACCACATTGTTGGTTTTCCCGCGAGGCGGCTCATATTTTCATGATTTTGGTGTCATTTGAAAGGTAAATTAATATAGCAATAAACAAGGTATTTTCAATCAATTCTGTGCAAGTGTTTTAAAGCTACCAATTTTTAAACATGCAATATTTATTTTGACATTTTTTGGCGACGTCACCATTGACGTCAATGGGAAAGTGTTTTTTTCAAAATTTCATAAAACTTCCAACTCTTGTATATAGAAAATGCAATGTTGAAACATCATCAAGTAACCTTTGTATATTGCTTAATTTATTTAACTTTCAAATGACACAAAAAACATGAAAATATGTTGACAGGAGAGACAAGATAATTTTTCTTGTAGACATGAACATACACGAAAGTCAATGGAAATTCCGACGTTGTGGAATTACTTTTGGTCCTTGACTGTAGGTATGAATTCTAGTCACATGGTTCCCATTATAATGGGCTGCAAAAGAAGTTGCTATGTGAGCGGCGGCATGAGAAAACCAACAATGTGGTTTCCGAACATGTCTGACACTAACTGAGCTGTAGAAGCACAGAAGATGACTAGAGGCTGTAAATTTTTGGTTTAGAAACAAGAGGAATTGTACAATCCGTGTAACGAAATCAAAGGTGCTGATCAGCTTCGCAGTGACTGGGAAGCTGATCTGCACCTTTGTTTTCGCATATGCAGATTGTAGGTTTTCCCACGCGACGGCTCATTTATATGATAGGATGACAACTGCAGTTTTGTTTCCCCTGGCAAACACACCAAGATCACACTAGATACCAAGAAAGCGTTCATATAATGCACTGTCACAGACCTCACCAAGGCTAAAATAACCCTGGATACTAGTGTTAGAATGTTCTCAAATGAGTTAAGGACATAAAACTAAATGAAAAAAAATATTTTTGTTTTGTTTCCCCAGGTGAACACACCAAGATTACACTAGATACCAAGAATGTGTTCATAGAGTGTACTGCTACAGACCTCACCAAGGCTAAGATAACCCTGGATACTGTTGTCACAATGTTCTCTCAGTACTGTGAGGAACCTTTTATGTAAGTTGTGTACATAATTTCTTCCATTTGCTGCACATGGCCATGTCAATACAATGTCAAGCTCATTTCTAAAACATGACAGAGGGGAGCTTGGTGGCCAGTGGTTAGAGCATAGGACTCCAATTCAAGAGGTTGTGGGTTGACCTCTATTGTAGTAGATGAGTTATGTCCTTGAGCTAGACACATTACCCCACCTGGTTAATGCCCAGAAAGCTATAACTCAGTCCAGACATGAATTATGGACTAGAAAATCGTTGACTGAGACATTAAAATGAGCCGCCTCGTGGGAAAACCAACAATGTGGTTTTCGAACAGGTCCGACTCAAACCGGCCTGTACAAACACGGAAAAGAGCTAGAAGCTTGAAATTTCAGATTTAAGTAGAAGAGGGATTGTACTATCTGAGTAGCGAAAACAAAGGCGCTGATCAGCTTCGCGGTTACCGCGAAGCTGATCTGCGTCTTTGTTTTCGCCTATGCAGATTGTTGGTTTTCCCATGAGGCGGCTCAAATGTTTAATAGAATAAGCCAAAAATATCCGAGTTTGGTAACCTAGTGGTAGGATAACAAGGTGGACAATCACCTGACAAAAGTCAATCATTGTGTACTAGTATTCGGACAAAACCAGTAAGCAAATCGGCCATAAGTGTCTTAAAACTGAATGAAAAGACAGGGTTAAGTGCATGGTACGCTCTAAACTGCTATACAATAGCATAGTTTGCTGTACAAATAGCATAGTTTGCTGTACAATGTTATAGATTTCCCCGAGCAACTGGGTTTATATTTTAACTCCAAGGTTGCTCGGGGTTACCTAGTAAACAAAAGCGTGCATTATACTGACTGTGGTACAACTGTTTAGAGTGTATCATTCCAGGGTATATGCACTTTACCCTATGAAATTTCTTTCAGTTTTACGAAAAACATGGCCAATTTGTTAAATGGTTATGTCCGAATACTAGTACACAAAAATCTATTTTAGTCACGTGATTGTCACTTTTGGATAAGATCCCAGAGTGAGAAGTTGTGGCTTCAAACCCTCAACTACAAACCCGCAATGCAGAAGCTCTTTTAAGCAGACCAGTTGCTGACAATTGCTCTCAAACTTTTTTGAGGTCCCTAGGGATTCTAGGCAACTCATTTGGAGAGCCGGTGACAGGTTTTAGGGAGTCTGTGGCTCAAACACCTGTGTCAGGGAAAATCTTGCTTAACATCCTAGTCAACAATAATTGTTGAGTAATGTCTGGATAGAGCCATCTCTTGGTTTTAACCAAAACTGTGGGAAGCTTAAAGTCTCTTGATCAAGGACACTACACGGCCAAGGTAGGTATCGAACCCAGGACCTCTCGCTCCACAGTCCTGGCCCCGAGGTTATAAAACTTTTTTTCGTGCTCAGCTCAGCTGAGACTAAAATTTATCCTGCTCATAAATGTTAAAATGCCAACAATTGTTGGCATTTTAACATTTATTAGCAGCATAAATTACTAGTTTTTAGCTCGACTGCACGAAGTGCATAGAGCTATTGCAGTCACCCCGGTCGTCCACGTTCCCGTTCCCGTTCCCGTGCGCGTGCGTGTGCGCGTGCGCGTGCGCGTCACACTTGCGTTAAAGTTTTCTAGAAGTCCATATCTTGACAACCACTCATCAGAAAGCATTCATACTTGGACCATAGATACCCTGTAGGGTTAGCTTTCATTTCATGGCATCGGGCCCCTGGGTCCAGGCCAGGGGGTGGGGCTGGAGGTTAAAATCTAGAACACCTTCAAAAATGGCAATTCTTATGTTAAAGTTTTCTAGAAGTCCATATCTTGACAATCACTCATCAGAAAGCATTGATACTTGGGCCATTGACACCCTGTAGGGTTGGCTTTCATTCCATGGCATCAGATCCCTGGGTCCATGCCAGGGGGTGGGGCTAGAGGTTAAAATCTAGAACACCAGTAATAATAATGGCTTTTCTGTGATATAGTATTCTAGAAGTCTATATCTTGAAAACTTATTATCAGAGGGCTTTCATACTTGGACCATAGGTACCCTCGAGGGTTGAGTTTCATTCCATGGCATCGGGCCCCTGGGTCCATGCCTGTGGGGTGGGGCTGGAGGTTAAAAACTAGAACACTAAAAAATAGATGTACTGCTGTGTAACTTTTACAAGGAGGCATATCTTGACAACAACTTATCATAAAGCATTCATACTTCATACACTTTAGGTTCCATGACATCGGACCTCTGGGTCGGAGTCAGGGGGGGCGGGGCTAGAGGTCAAAATCTAGAACTCCCCGATTTTTTTTTCTTTTCATTTCTTAATAGAAACAACTTAGGAGGATGGTTGGTCATTCATCTTTTGACTTTGTGACACTGACTTGTGTGTCATGACGGTAAGGGTCGGTTGACCTACTTTCCATGGTTCAGTGATTTTGCCTTATATCTTGACACTCAATTAGTATATTTTCTTACTTCTTTCAGATTATGAGTTAGTACGACCAGGCCTTTGACCCCAATATACTTATAGGTCACTGTGACCTAATTTCACGGTTCAGTGATTTTGCCTTATATCTTGACACTCAATTAGTATATTTTCATACTTTTTTCAGATTATGAGTGAGTATGACCAGACCTTTGACCCCAATATACTTATATGTCACTGTGACCTTATTTCACGGTTCAGTGAATTTGCCTTATATCTCGGTACTCAAATGGTTTATGAACAAACTTCTTTCAAAGTATGTTTGCGTATGACAAGACCTTTGACCCTGAAGTAGTCCTAGGTCACTGTGACCTAATTTCACGGTTCAGTGATTTTGCCTTATATCTTGACACTCGATTAGTATATTTTTATACTTTTTTCAGATTATGAGTGAGTATGACCAGACCTTTGACCCCAATATACTTACAGGTCACCGTGACCTAATTTCACGGTTCAGTGATTTTTGCCTTATATCTCGGTACTCAAATGGTTTATTAACAAACTTCTTTCAAAGTATGTTTGCGTATGACAAGACCTTTGACCCTGAAGTAGTCCTAGGTCACTGTGACCTAATTTCATGGTTCAGTGATTTTGCCTTATATCTTGACACTCAATTAGTATATTTTCATACTTTTTTCAGATTATGAGTGAGTATGACCAGACCTTTGACCCCAATATACTTATAGGTCACTGTGACCTAATTTCACGGTTCAGTGACTTTGCCTTATATCTCGGCACTCAAGTGGTTTATGAACAAACTTCTTTCACACTATGTTTGCGTATGACAAGACCTTTCACCCTGAAGTAGTCCTAGGTCACTGTGACCTAATTTCACGGTTCAGTGATTTTCCTTTATATCTCGGCACTCAATTGGTATATGAACATACTTCTTTCACAATATGTATGAGTATGACAAGACCTTTGACCGTAAAGTATTCCTGGGTCACTGTGACCTAATTTCATGGTTCAGTGATTTTGCCTTATATCTCGACACTCAGTTGGTATTTTTTAATACTTCTTTCTGATTATGAATGAGTATGACCACACCTTTAACCCAAACATACTTATAGGTCACTATGACCTAATTTCATGGTTCAGTGATTTTGCTTTATATCTCAACACTGAATGGGTATATGATCATTTTTCTTTTACATTATGAGTAAGTATCACTAGACATTTGACCCTGCAATGCTTATATGTCAGTGTGACCTTTTTATACGGTTCAGTGATTTTGCCTTGTGTCTTGGCACTCAGTTGGTATATGAACACACTTCTTTCACAATATGAGTGAGACCTTTAAATCTTAGGTAGTTATAGTTAACTTTCATGGTTCAGTGATTTTGCCTTATTGCATCAAGGCAAAAAGATGAATGAGCATAATGCTTTGGGTTACTGGTCGGGTTTGGCCTTATGTTTGACAAAGGTCAGAAGCAGTCGAGCACGCTGTCCTGCGACAGCTCTTATTGAGTTTTGAACCTGAATTTTCCACTAATTTTGATTATTTCAACATTTATGAGCAGTTGAAATTTCATGCTCAGCTGAGCTGAGCTTGAAAAAAGTTTTATAACCTCGGGACCTGTACTCTACCACTACGCTTCCAAGCTTCCCAAAGTATGTTTAGTTTGGCAGACTGTGTATTAAATAGATAGATAGAGTGTTTACAAATATCACATTACAAAAGCTGTGATGCGAGAAAACCGGTCTTCAGGGTTTCTGACCAGGTCTGACACAAACCGGCCTGTACACTCTCAGTAAAAGGCTAGAAGCTTGAAATTTTGGATTTAGGAAGAAGAGGAATTGTTCTGTCCATGTAGCGAAAACAAAGGCGCTGATCAGCTGTGTAGTTACTGCACAGCTGATCTGCGCCTTTGTTTTTGCAAAGGCAAGAATCCCGTCTTCTCATGACGCGGCTCACATGTAGTTGGCAGTCCTGCAGAAATTGCTTGAAAGGTGATGTTTTCTAACCATGTTTAGTTCTTCTATTTTACAGTGTAGAAAGTGCTGAGGTGATACAGCCAGATGGGACATCTGTCATCTATCCTGTAAGTTGTGGATCTTTAAGAACTAAAGTGTGTTTTCTAGAGTCTGATAACATTATTAGCTCACCTGAGCCGAAGGCTCACAAGGTGAGCTTATAGTACAGAAGTCGAGCCGGCGTCCGTCCGTGCGTGCGTCCGTCCGTCCGTTCACATTTTCAAACTCAAATATCTCTAAGACAACAAGGCTGATCGTGATCAAATTTTATCTAAAGCATCATTGAGGAGGGGGAAAGGTTGCATTAGGTTTTGGGCCAGGTCGGATTGGAACTCTGGTTTCCATGGCAACAGATAGCTCCCATAGACTTACAATGGGAAAAACATAAAAAAATCTTCTTCTCTGAAACCACAAGTCCCAGACCTTTTACATTTTGTGTGTAGCAATGTATAGTGGTCCTCTTTATAAATCCTGCCAGCCGTGCCCCTGGGGTCCATACAGGCCCTGCCCCGGGGGCGTCATGGGGCAAAACATAAAAAAATCTTCTTCTCCGAAACCACATGGCCCAGAGCCTTCATATTTTGTATGTAGCAATGTGTAGTGGTCCTGTTTATAAATCCTGCCAATCATGCCCCTGGGGTCAAAAATGGCCCCGCCCCGGGGGTCCTTAGCTCCCATAGACTTACAATGGGAAAAACATCTTCTTCTCCGAAACCACAAGGCCCAACCTTTCATGTTTTGTCAGTAGCAATGTATAGTGGTCCTCTTTATAAATCCTGCCAACCGTGCCCTGGGGTTCATACAGGCCCCGCCCTGGGGGGTCATGGGTAAAACATAAAAAAATCTTCTTCTCCAAAACCACAAGGCTCAGAGCTTTCATATTTTGTTTATAGCAATATATAGTGTTCCTCTTTATAAATCCTGCCAACTGTGACCCTGGGGTCCATTCGGGCCCCGCCCCGGGGGCGTCATGGGAAAAACTTTAAAAAATCTTCTTCTCCAAAACCATAAGGCCCACAGCTTTCATATTTTGTGTGTAGCAATGTATAATGGTCCTCTTTATAAATCCTGCCTACTGTGCCCCTGGGGTCCATACAGGCCCCGCCCCGGGGGTCATTAGGAAAAACATAAAAAAATCTTCTTCTCCAAAACCACAAGGCCCAAAGCTTTCATATTTTGTTTGTAGCAATGTGTAGTGGTCCTCTATATAAATCCTGCCAATCATGCCCCTGGGGTCAAAAATGGCCCCGCCCCGGGGGTCATTAGCTCCCATAGACTTACAATGGGAAAAACATAAAAAAATCTTCTTCTCTGAAACCACAAGGCCCAGAGCTTTCATATTTTGTCAGTAGCCATGTATAGTGGTCCTCTTTATAAATCCTGCCAACCGTGCCCCTGGGGTCCATAAGGGCCCCGCCCCGGGGGCGTCATGGGAAAAACATGAAAAAATCTTCTTCTCCGAAACCACAAGGCCCAGAGCTTTCATATTTTGTTTTTAGCAATGTATAGTGGTCCTCTTTATAATTCCTGCCAACCGTGCCCCTTGGGTCCATACAGGCCCCGCCCCGGGGGCGTCATGGGAAAAACATAAAAAAATCTTCTTCTCCGAAACCATATGGCCCAGGGCTTTCATATGTTGTGTTGTCCAATGTATAATCCTCTCCTTTATAAATGCTGCCAACGGTGCCCCTGGGGTCCATACAGGCCACGCCCCAGGCATGTCATTATCTACCATAGACTTATAATGGAAATGTATGAAAAAATCTTTTCTGCAACAGCATGTCACAAAGCTTGTATAATTGATATACAACATTGTCATGTGGAGCTGTACAAAAATCCTGCCAATTTTGCCCCTGGGGTCAAATATGGCCCCACCCCGGGGGTCATTGTAGGACCCTGACCTTGTTAGACGATTTTTTCACATGAACCACAATGGCAGAAAAGAGGATACACAATCCAGACAAGAGCTCTTCTGCTGATGTAAATAGGGTTTCAAGGTCACATGACCAAGATGGCCACCATACCCATTATGGTAAAACCCCCAATTACTGTGTCCAGTGACTGTACTTGTTGACTCTCAGGTGAGCGATCGTTGCCCCTGGGCTACTTGTTTTACAGATCTTTTGTAATGGAATAAGCGTAGATGAAATATCTTCTTGGCAAACAGAGCACTAAAAATGTCTCCAGATTTGTAGCAAACAATTCAGAATCGGTTGATAATTTAAAAAAAAAATTCTGAAAGACAAGAATTTTTACAGGGATTTCCTATACAAACAATTTTTTGTATAAGGGAGGTAATTGTTTTCCTGCAAAATTAAATTCTTTGTTTTTCATTCTGTGCACTCCAAATTATTATAAAGGGACATGATTTACTTAATATGATTATCTGTAACACAATAACATGCAGTTACAAGGTTTGTGATTATAAGGTTAAATAGACCAAATTGAGTTGCTAGAAATTTTTAAAATATGGCATTTCTTAAGGAATTTTAAATAACTTCAAATGTTGGAACACCATACATGTGATACCTCCCTCATCATCAGGGAGACTCCAGGAAATGAGCTGAAAATTTTCTTTTAAATGTTACTGCACAGCTGATCTGTGTCTTTGTTTTCCCCTATGCAGATTGTTGGTTTTCCTGTGGGGCATCTCATAAAGTAAACTCTTAAAAATTACCATTATATTGTAGGAGTTGCCATACAGACATGAGCTAGTCAATGTAGACCACATCAACAAAAGGGTCGGCTTCAAGTGAGTATAAACTTTCCTATAAAAAAAAGTGCTTTAGTCTGGCACGGCAGCTCAGTTGGTAGCATATCTGATACCAACAGAAGCAAACCTGAGATAAACTCCTGAATCCAGCTCATTGTAATATAAAGTTTTGATCATGTAAGTATTTCTACACCCATCCGTTCCCTTATTGTCAACAGGTTTAGTGTTATAGTTGAAATAAGGAACTAGTGCTATCGCCGAAGTAAACTGTTATCTTTTTTTTTTTTTTTTTTGCCACTGAGCTTATTGCTTATTATGTCGTGACTTACTTTTTGTTTTCAGTATATTTGATACAGAAACAGCTAAGGGGTTTCAAGTCTCTGGTGATCCCTATTGGGACAAATGTCAATAGATGTCAAAATAAAACTTATTAAAGCTGGTTTGAAATGTGGACTTTCTTGTTTTTCTGGGCAAAATATAATGTGACTTTATTTTTGTTTCCAGTATATCTGGTGAAGAAATAGCAAAGTTGTTGACTAGAATGGGTCTCAAGTCTGAGGTTGTCGGCAATGGCACGAGTGTAGATGTTGAAATACCTCCTACTAGAGCTGGTATCCTTTTTCTTGTGGTATTGTGTTTGGCATTTTTAGCTCACCTGAGCCGAAGGCTCACAGGTGAGCTTATAGGATAGGCAGGGGTCTGTCGTCCATCGGCGTCGGCGTCCACAATTTTAAAGAAGAATATTTCTGAAGCTAGTGGGCCAATCTAGATCAAATTTGATGTGAACCATCATTGGGTTTGGGGGATTGATTGCATTAGGTTTTGGAGCAGATTGTATCAAAATTGTGGTTTCCATAGCAACAGATAGCTCTCATAGACTTACAATGGGAAAAACTAAAAACATCTTCTTCTCTGAAACCACTAGGCCCACAGCTTTGATATTTGGTATGTGGCAATGGCTAATGGTCCTCTTTATAAATCATGCCATTCATGCCCCTGGGGTCAAATTTGGCCTCGCCCCGGGGGTCAATCGTCTCCATATACTATGGGAAAACATTAAAACATCAATATCCCCAAAACCAGTAGGGTGATCTTGATCAAATTACACACACAGCATCACTGTGTAGTAGGATAGGTTACATATTGTTTTTGGGCAGATCGGACTGGAACTCTGGTTGCCATGGCAACATATATGTTTTAATTGAAAAAAAAAATCTTCTTCTCTGAAATTACAAGGCCCACAGCTTTGATATTTGGTATGTGGCAATGGCTTATGGTCCTCTACATAAATTATGCCAGCCATGCCCCTGGGGTCAAATTTGGCCACGCCCTGGAGGTCGATAGTTTACATAGGCTTACAATGGGATAAAACTAAAAAAATCTTCTTCTCTGAAACCACAAGGACCAGAGCTTCTACAGGGTTGCCACGGTCAGGGAAAAAGTCTGGAAAATGAAATTTTTTCCAGGTCAGGGAAAAGTCAGGGAATTTGGGTTTGAGTCAGGGCTTTTCCAGGAAAATTTACCTGGGAGACACGGAACTGAACCGAATTTTTTTCATCGTGGTGGTCGGTGTTCAGACAGTTTCAGTTTCCTTGGTCGTCGGGGTCGTTGATATTTCAATTTCCTGGGTGGTAGGGTTAATTCCGAGATGGATTTATTTCTGGGGGGTCAGTTAAGCCACAAATAAACTCATTTTCACGTTAAATCGCAGGTTTTTATTCCCGAAAACGACTTCGTTTGTATTTTGTATTAAAGGTAAACAATGTGGAGTGTTTGTTTGTTTGTTTGTTCCGCGCCGAACGGCGTTACGGTTTCCGATTTTTTTGGAATCCCAGTCGTTTCTCCCCGGGTCGTTTCCCCCTTGTTTTAGGGGTGGGTTGTTTCGCCCTTAGAAGGTAAGTCGCTGGATGGATGGATGGTGGATGGATGGCTGGATGGGTGGCTTGCAAACGCATGATTCAATTAATTAGCCAATAATTGATTGTGCACTTCAAAGACCAAAAGCTTGTTTTGATAATTAATTATAATTAATTATACTCACACCTGTTAATTAAAGTGGAAGCCTTTCTAAGACACAGTGCCAATCAAGAAGAACAAAAAAAGGAAAAACAAAAAAAAGTTGCTTTATTGGTCTCTGAGTCTCAGAACCATTTTATCACCCCTGATTTTAAATGACTGCAAACGTTGCTCAGTTGGTTGATTTAGTCCTTTGCGAAATAGATCACATGCTTAACTTTTGATAACTTTCTGTCAAATAGTGACAATAACGGAATTTTGAAAACAATATTTTTCTATCTTGGTATCAAAAAGCATGCATTCCGTTTTTACAAATACGACATGGATCTAGGTTAAAACAGAGGCAACAGAGCAGCTACACCGGGGAATGAAATGTCACTTTATTCACTGTTAAGTGTTCACTTTATTCACTATTAAGTGTGTATCTGTTATCACCAGAAGTCCTCGAGTTTGCCGAAATCCCAGTATTTGTGTCTGGAGAATATGATGTTGGTCAGGATGGTAGATAGGGGTGCTTGCGCCTCCGCCATTCGCAAATGCTCTATGGTCATAGTATGGTTCAGGCATTTGCAGACCAGCATCCTCTTGGTATTTTGATGAAACAGACAAGGGTTCTTCCAGGACAATTGAGGACCAATCCCATTTTCCTGGAAACCATTGTCTTAGTTTATTTGAATACTGCAACCCCATAAACGGATACAAAGGTGAACTGTGTTTATGTGTTTATACTGTTGCTAACAGGATTTTGTAACAACTAATTTCTATCCATGGAATCCATGTCGTTTCGCCGTTATCGCCGAGATCGGAAAATGTTTGCTTCAAAATCGTTGAAATTTATTGAATAAAGTATTGAGTATAGAACATCTCCCTGTTGTACGGTCCTTCCGAGATGAGAAATTTGATGGTCAGTTTCCATTATAGCATGGAAAACACCAATACATAAAACAATAAGAACCACCACAGAAGTATCGCCTTGGAACGATCAGTAATATAAAATTACTGGCGGGCTTAAACTAGTTTTACAGAGCTCTAACCTCACCCTCAGCTTCTGCAGTGGTTCACAACATTAAGTCTACAGCCTACAAAACACTCCTGAGACCACAGCTGGAATACGCCTCCATTGTGTGGACACCTCATACAGCAATCTCCATCAATAAGTTAGAATCCGTGCAGCGTAGAGCTACTAGGTGGGCTACCCAAGTGTCACTGCTATGCTCAAAGACCTTCAATGGCGTCCATTGGCTCAAAGACGCATTGATAGTCGTCTCATAATGCTATACAAGGTCACTTATGACCTTGTTGCCATACCAGTAAGTGATTATCTTGTGCCACATATCAGAAGAGACTCCAGACATAACCATCCTTTGGCATACAGCTTGATTACAACTTCAAAAACTACTACAAATTTTCCTTTTTTCCACGAACTGTCACACATTGGAATGCCCTACCTCGCCAAACAGTCATGTTACCCACCGTGGCACAGTTCAGTGATGCTTTCGCCCTAATCTCAAGCATCTGTTTTTATCTTTTAACTATACTGTACTAACACCTCTACTCGCACTGTATAAACTCTTTTCTTTTACTTCAACTAACCCCCTTCAGTACTTGGTATACTGTAGTCACTCAGTGGCGGATTTAGAGGGGTTCAAGGGGTTCGCTCGAACCCCCCTCTTGACCCAAATTATTTCATGTTCATGGGGAATTTCAATGGATTTTGTGTGAAATTAGGCAAATGAACCCCCTTTTCTACATTTGAACCCCCTCTTGAGAAATCCTGCATCCGCCTCTGTCACTTCTGAAAGTTCGGAGGTTAAGAAGTACTGGCAGCTAGATAGAACATGAGCCGTTTTATTTTTGGGCCGTTTTGACCATCTTCCGGCCGAAACGACTCTGATTTCCTCTGATCGCAAAATCAAGTTCAACGTTGTACTTCCGTTTCCGCTGATAAAAACGTGATGGAGAAATTTTCCGTCGAACAAGTATTAAAAATTTCTGGGTGGGGGGTTAAATTTAAAAATTTCTGGGTGGTGGGGTTTATTGGAATTTCAATTTTAGTGGTGGTACCCATAAAAAAATTAAAGTTAGATGGGTGGTCCCCCTAAAAAAAAGTTCAGTTCCCCACCCCCCACCCCCCCCCCCTGTAATTTTTCCTGGAATAGCCCTCAGGGAAATTTGCAAAAAGTGAGAAAGTCAGGGAAAAGTCAGGGAATTTTAAAATTTTCTCAAAAGTGATGGTCTTTGGCAATCATCAATGTCTTAAAAGAATTTGAAAAAAAAAAAAAAAATGAACTCTTTTTCCCTAAAGTTACATGGCTTTCAGTTTCTCAGAACTTTTTATGGTAATTATTTAAAGTCTATAAACATATTGTTTGACAAGTATATGATTTTCTCTTTTTACAGTGTTTTAAAAGCTTCAAAGTAAACCAACCATCCTACTTGTTTTCTTCAATTGTCCCTTTATGCATTTTGGTGGCATGCTAAAAATTGATAAATGACCTCAGGAGAGGCCAGCATCAGAGGAGAGTGTATTAATATCCCAAGAGCTGGGGGCCTGGGCGGCTCCCAGACCCCCGCCAAAATTCATTTTCTTTTTAATCTTCTTACATCCAACATTGCCAGAAAAAAAAAATGAGAGAGAAAAATAGCGGAAAAGCCTTTGAAGCTATTATTTCATCTTGCTTTAAAAAATAATGCTATTTATCTGATAGACTTTTAATACTTTATTCTGTTATGGGGACAACTATAATAATGGTAAAATTAATTTCCCTACTTTGTAAAAAATCTGAAGTGGGAGAGGTATAGAAGAATCTTGCAACCTATGCATTTATTGTAGGTGAGATGGCTTCAAAGAGCTAAAAAAAGGTGTCGAGAGGCCGATAAAAGAATCTGGAAAACTGTAAAAAGTCAGGGAAAAGTCATGGAAAAGTCAGGGAATTTTAAAATACAATATGAGTGGCAACCCTGTTCAATATTTTGTATGTAGCAATGTTTGGAAGTCTCCAATATAAATTGTGCTAATCATGCCCCTGGGGTCAAAGTTGGCCAAGCCCCGTCGATTAATAGTCTCCATAGACTTACTATGGGACAACATTCAAACATCAATATCTTCAAAGCCAATAGGCGGATCTTGATTAAATTACACACACATCATCACTTGGCAGTAGAAAAGAATGCATATTGTTTTTGGGTAGATCAGGCTGGAACTCTGGTTGCCATGGCAACATACATGTATATGTTTTAATGGGAAAAAAAAATCTTCTTCTCTGAAATCACAAGGCCCACAGCTTTGATGTTTGGTATGTGACAATGGCTAATGGTCCTCTACAACAGTTTTGCCAGCCATGCCCCTGGGATCAAATTTGGCCATGCCCCTGGGGCACACACAGCATCACTGGGCAGTAGGAAAGGTTGCATATTGTTTTTGGGCAGGTCGGACGGGAACTCGGGTTGATCGATTCTCAATGAAATAATAGACTTAAACCTCATGACCTTACAATTGTGATAATCTCTCAGGTGAGCTACAGGACCAATGGTCCTCTTGTTAAGAATTTGTCATATGGAGAAGGGACCTTGGTGTAAAGTCTCATCCAACAGAAGACCAGGATCGAAACTGAGACACCTGGTTTACAAGGCATGCCCCGAGGAGGCTTCTCTTTTCATTAGGGTTTCTGACCCAGTCCCGAGGTTATAAAACTTTTTCATGTTAAGCTCAGCTGAGACTAAAATTTATCCTGCTCATAAATGTTAAAATGTCAACAATTGTTGGCATTTTAACATTTATAAGCAGGATAAATTACAGGATTTGGTGATCTAAACCTGAAATTTCAATTTATTTGGGCTATTTCGGTAATTATGAGCATGCAAAATTTGAAGCTCAGCTGAGATGAGCATGAAAAAAGTTTTATAACCTCGGGACCAGGGCCAGCACAATTTGGGCTGTATAACCAAAGGAGATATTGTAAAATCAGACATAGGAAACATAAAAGACAGACATACTTTCTAGTTTATGGAAAATGCACCCTGCCCTTTTGGCATCCAGAGGGTTGCATCCTGTCCTTTTTAGAACATTTAAATATTGAAAAATACACAATATTTGCAATTTCCATTAAGATTTGTTTTATCTTTTTATGCCCCCAACTTTGAAGAAGTTAAGGGGGCATATTGGTTTGGGTCTGTCCGTCCAGTCCAGTCTGTGATGCGTGAGTAACACTTAGCACTCGGTCAGGAACCGTTAGAGCTAGGATCTTGAAATTTGGTATGTACATTGTAGTTTGTATATGAAAATTAAGAGGACCCGTATTTTTTCTTTCAGGTAAATTCAAGGGGCTAGGGGCCCATTCTGTGAGAGTTATTTCCCTTTTTAATTCTTGATAAAGTGAATAGATACAGTGGCTACCTTGTGTGCGCAACTCCTCCTACAGTTTTATTCCGATTCTCCTGAAACTTTACAGATGTTGTGACCATGCTTTGAAGATATGCATGTGGTTTGGATATAATCCTCAGATTAATTTTTGTCACTTTTTTCGCAATTTGAACTTAGCCATTTTTCGGGCATTTTCACAATGAAAGTGAATGGGCAGTGGGTACCTTGTGAGCGCAGCTCCTCCTACAGTTTTATTCCGATTCTTTTGAAACTTTACAGATGTTGTGACCATGCTTTGAAGATATGCATGTGGTTTGGATATAATCCTCAGATTAATTTTTGTCACTTTTTTGCATTTTGAACTTAGCCATTTTTCGGGCATTTTCACAATGAAAGTGAATGGGCAGTGGGTACCTTGTGTGCGCAACTCCTCTTACAGTTTCATGCCAATTCATTTAAAACTTTACATGTGTTATGGGCATGGTCTGAAGATATGCATGTGGTTTGGATATAATTCTTGGATTATTTTTTGTCATTTTTTTTTTACAATTTGAACTTAGTCATTTTTTCGGGCATTTTAGTGAATGGATAGAGGGTACCTTGTGTGCGCAACTCCTCCTACAATTTAATACCGATACTTTTGAAACTTTGCAGACATTGTGACCATGCTTTGAAGATATGCATGTGCTTGGGATATACTCCTCAGATTAATTTTTGTCACTTTTTTTTTACAATTTGAACTTAGTCATTTTTTTTTTGACATTTTTACATCTTCAAAGTGACTTACCAGTTGGGGGCATAGTGTTTCATAAACACATTTTCTAATTTTACTTAAATTGACTATCAAGCCTTTAATGGAGATAAGACAGCTAATTGTAGCCAAAAAAGAGCACATTTTCATGAGAAAAGGGTGCTATCTGTGCCCTTATAGCAGAATTTCACTGCCCACTCTAAAACCTAGCTCTACTAACGGTACTGCAATTATCAAGGGATGTTCAGTCACTGACCTAAAAATCTTGATGTAAGACCAGACCTTAACCAGATCTAGATGTGCTTCATAATTGTGATATAGTTGAAGATGTCGCTATTGCTTATGGGTACAATAATCTGACGAAGACCATACCTAAGACCAACACTATATCTAATCAGGTAAATACATGTATAGACTTTGAGGAGCCAATAGACCCAGATGCACCATGCCCTGGATTTTTATAGGGTATGATTTCCTGAACTTTTAAAATGGTACTTATTAGCGCTCTGGCCATTGAGGCATTTCAACATGACAGCCTTTTGAATGTGTAATTTTTGTGAAATTTTGCGGCCTTTTTGAGATATGCCATAAAATTACCATTTTATCTATTTTTATCTATCGCACTTGCTTTAATACGTGCATCCTTTAGGTTGCACGTTATACGTTGTACTTAGGCTCCAAGAAAGTGTCTGTCAAAAGGATAAGGAAAAGAACCGAAGGACTCGGACTGATTCATTAAATGGCCGCGCCCTGTATAATTGGGTGCAACCCTGTCGCGGCATATTGAAAATATATGCGGAGTACTTTGCTTTCTTCCCACTCATCGTATGTCTAAATCCCCATAATCCATTGCATGCAAAGTGTGGTTTAGATCACGAGACTGCGTCGCGCACGGACCGCGGAAACACCCTCGCGCATGCTCCCAATCGTCCAATCAAAGATGATCTTTTGACTGAACTCGCCAGAAAAGCGGGCTAATCTTTCGACTGCGCAATGCGCATTGGCATGCTCCGCCCACTGACAAAGGTCTTCAGTCAGCTGTTTACCGCCGCCATTTTTGAAGCTTTAAAAGCCACAGACAGAGCACTTTTTCAGGTGTTTATTTGATAACTGAACGGACTTGTCACTCAAAACGATTTGTCATAGGTAACGTGACAGAGGGGGTCGCGCGTTAGCGACCTGAGCATCACGACCAGCATAATCTTTTGCCAACAAAACCCGATTTGTTCGATCCCAAATCTGTATAATACTCATAATACAACAAGGACCTTTGGCTACAGTTTTAGATGTTGGCTATGGTCAATTAAAGCGGACACGTGTGGCGTCTTGTTTATACATGTAATAATCATTTTTTTTTTTTTTTTATCAATCAATTTCTGATTATTCTTGGGAGGTGTAGATTGTACAGTCCGGTGTGTTTTGCAGGATGAGCCTACATGCATGAAGATAGAACCTGTGTAGGGATTTTTAGCTCACCTGAGCCGAAGGCTCACAGGTGAGCTTATAGGATAGGCAGGCATCCGTCGTCGTCGTCCGTCCACATTTTCAAAGAAGAATATTTCTGAAGCTAGTAGGCCGATCTTGATCAAATTTAATGTGAACCATAATTGGGTTGGGGGATTGATGGCATTAGGTTTTGGAGCAGATTGTATCAAAATTGTGGTTTCCATGGCAACAGATAGGTCCCATAGACTTACAATGGGAAAAACTAAAAAAATCTTCTTCTCTGAAACCACTAGGCCCACAGCTTTGATATTTGGTATGTAGCAATGGCTGATGGTCCTCTACATAAATTGTGCCATTCATGCCCCTGGGGTCAAATTTGGCCACGCCCCGGGGGGTCGATAGTCTCCATAGACTTACTATGGGAAAAAAATTCAAAAATCTTCTTCTCTGAAACCACAGGGCCCACAGCTTTGATATTTGGTATGTAGCAATGGCTAATGGTCCTCTACATAAATTGTGCCAGCCATGCCCCTGGGGTCAAATTTGGCCACGCCCGGGGGGTGGATAGTTTCCATAGACTTACAATTGGAAAAACTTAAAAAAATCTTCTTCTCTGAAACCACAAGGCCCACAGCTTTGATATTTGGTATGTAGTAATGGCTAATGGTCCCCTACATAAATTGTGCCATTCATGCCCCTGGGGTCAAATTTGGCCACGCCCCGGGGGTTGATAGTCTCCATAGACTTACTATGGGAAAAAAATTAAAAAATCTTCTTCTCTGAAACCACAGGGCCCACAGCTTTGATATTTTGTAGGTGGCAATGGCTAGTGGTCCTCTACATAAATTGTGCCAATCATGCCCCTGGGGTCAAATTTGGCCACGCCCCGGGGGTCGATAGTCTCCATAGACCTACAATAGGAAAAAAACTAAAAAAATCTTCTTCTCTGAAACCACTAGGCCAACAGCTTTGATATTTGGTATGTAGCAATGGCTAATGGTCCTCTACATAAATTGTGCCATTCATGCCCCTGGGGTCAAATTTGGCCACGCCCCGGGGTTTGATAGTCTCCATAGACTTACTATGGGAAAAAAATAAAAAATCTGCTTCTCTGAAACCACAGGGCCCACAGCTTTGATATTTTGTATGTGGCAATGGCTAATGGTCCTCTACATAAATTATGCCAATCATATCCCCGGGGTCAAATTTGGCCACGCCCCGGGGGTCGATAGTCTCCATAGACCTACAATATAGGTAAAACTAAAAAAATCTTCTTCTCTGAAACCACTAGGCCCACAGCTTTGATATTTGGTATGTAGCAATGGCTAATGGTCCTCTACATAAATTGTGCCATTCATGCCCCTGGGGTCAAATTTGGCCACGCCCCGGGGGTTGATAGTCTCCATAGACTTACTATGGGAAAAAATTAAAAAATCGTCTTCTCTGAAACCACTAGGCCCACAGCTTTGATATTTGGTATGTAGCAATGGCTAATGGTCCTCTACATAAATTGTGCCATTCATACCCCTAGGGTCAAATTTGGCCAGGCCCCGGAGGTTGATAGTCTCAATAGACTTGCTATGGGAAAAAAAATCAAAAATCTTCTTCTCTGAAACCACAGGTATTTTGTATGTGGCAATGGCTAATGGTCCTCTACATAAATTGTGCCAGCCATGCCCCTGGGGTCAAATTTGGCCACGCCCCGGGGGTAGATAGTCTCCATAGACTTACAATGGGAAAAACTAACAAAAATCTTCTCTGAAACCAAAAGGCCCAGAGCTTCTATATTTTGTATGTAGCAATGTTTGGTAGTCCCCATTATAAATTGTGCCAGTCATACCCCTGGGTCAAATTTGGCCATGCCCCGGGGGTCAATAGTGTCCATGCATAGACTTTCATTGGTCGATTCTCAATTAATTTAAATCTCATGAGCTTACAATGTGATAATCTCTCAGGTGAGCTACAGGACCAATGGTCCTCTAGTTTGTCGAAGACATCTCAGATCATTTTTTACCTGCATCCGGGTTTTTCCCATATGGAAGATGAAAAAGGCAACAAACTGCATCTCTTTAAAAAGTACTTTAAGATGATGTTTTTTACTATACAAGCCATCATTGGTCCTTATTGTTATTCATTTTAATCGCTTTTTGTGTGACGAAAGCTATGCAAAGAAAAATTCAAATCTAAAATCTGTGGATTTTGAAATTTTATGGTCCATGCAGGCCATCGTAGATAAGATGCGTTCGGATTTTCTCCATTAAATATAGGCGTGTTCGGATCAAAGGCTCTACTCAACAGAACGAGTCGTTTCGGTCCAGCGACTCTTAAGGACTCTCGCCGTAAGGACACTTGAAAAGCATTTCCTTTCAGTCATGTCTGGAGTTGGCTCTGCAAGAGTCATACTGTCTGTCTGTCTGTCTGTCTGTCTGTCTGCCTGTCTGTCTGTCTGTCTGTCTCTCCTGCATCCTGTACCCTATTGCAGAATAGATATTAATCTTCGACAATTATCTTTTTAAAAGATGTATCTTGTTAACCTTCACAGGGGATGACTGTCCCTGCACAGGGGGCCTCTAGTTAATGGTCCCGATAGCGTAATGGTTAGAGCGTTCGCTTCGGAAGCGGGAGGCGCGGGTTCTAATCCGGGCCGCGTCATGCCAAAGACGTTAAAAATGGTACCAGTGGCTACCTTGCTTGGCGCTCAGCATTAATAAGGCAAGCACTGGCTTCTCTTCTCTCAAAAAGATAACTTCAATGATGGGAGCTCCATGTAATACTCTGTTTATGAGGTGTTTGGAGTACTTGGCAGATTCAGAACGTCCCGATCCGAAGGACCGCGTACTATATTGTCATTCCTGCAAATGACACGAAGGGAAGCAAGTTCGGACCAACAAATTTTCCTCGCCGCCGGCGGGGATCGAACCCGCAACCTCTAGCACAAGAAACACTGCATCATGAAATTGCCCTCTGTTTCCTTCTTTCTATATATTCAGCACCCTCTCGCGAGGATTATGTTTTGTTTCATTATAGACTTGTTTCTTTCTTTTCTTTCTTCAGATACTGAGTCGATCAATTTCTGATCATCACCTCAGAATATTGAATTGCATAGCATAAGACAAAACTTTCTAGCAGACAGCTAAATATTGCATTGATTTCGCTGAGTACAAGCTATTCCCATCTCATAAACTTGTGCATTGCAGTCCGATGTAAAGAATGTCAATGGAATGACAGAAGAACAAAAAATAAAGTATAATCTGTTAATCGCATTGTCGCCCTTGGCTCTGCGTGCGCAGATGTCAATTATATACCGACTTCGATCGGAGACTATAGACTTTATGCTTCGATACACATCAATTTGTCTGATGTTCTGAATGGTTTCGCCAGACCATGTATGACCAGGGACTGTTAACCTGGCAGTTCCCTGGTATGACCAACAGTGTTGAAAATATTTCCTGGTCCTTTATAATAATACATTTGATTAATCGAAAAACGATGATCGGGGGGGAAGGGGGGGGGGGGCGCATGCAGACTTAAAGGGGGGGGGGGGGGGTCTTCTCAAGTCAACGTAGTAGTTGAGTATATTATATTCAACCTTAATTTCTGCTGTATATACCCTGCATACTCTTTCTTTCGTTTCAAAAATTTCAATACTGATTGCATAACATCAGACAAAACTATCAGATATTTAAAGTTAGTATCTCACTGGCATGCGAATTTCTGGCGACTGTTTTGCGAATTTTGTCGCGGACTTTCACACAACATTCGTACCAGTGTTGCACGAGTGTCACAAGTATTTCATGTGTCGCGAACTGGTCACAAAATTTTTAAACTTGTTTAAAAATTTTATGCGAGTTTTTTCACCAAAATATTTTGCAAGACTGTCACGCTACTCGTGGGACGTTCTCGGGAGTGTCGCGAACTTGTCGCCGCAAAACTTTGGCAAATTTACAATGCAAAATTTTTGCGAAGCTTGTATGAATGTCGTGCGAGTGTGGTATGAAGTTCGCGCAACAGTCTTGAGAAAAAAAAATGCGAACACCTCGCGACTATCTTGCGAAAAAATAAAGCTAAGCAAATTTCATTCCAATGTCACGCAACTATTATACGAATGAAAATGATAAAAAGGTACATTCGTGGGAAAGTCGGGAGACACTCTCATGAATGTCTCGCGACTGTCGTGCGACAGTCGCGAGATATATTTTCAAAATTAGATTGAAACTCCCGAATTTGTTTCATAAACGTCCATTCAGTGAGACTGCAACGTGAATGTTGTGTTTGTATCTTTAAATTTTGTGGAAAAATAGTGGCAAGCTATTCACGAACTAGTCTCCAGTTGTCGCATTCCAGTGAGATAGGGGCTTAAGCAGATATATCTTTTTTTACGGTTTACCGAGTCGATCAATTTCTGACCATTACCTCAGGAGCTGTGGAATACCAGCTGTTTGACTGCTGAATGCTGTCAGAGCTCTAGCAGTGAATTGTTGAGTAATAATTTACTGTTTGGAGATCAGTAAAGAGGATCAAATCACGGGCGCATATTCTTACAACTGACCAAAAAACTGAATAATTACTCAACAATTCACATGTACTCAAGCTGATCTATTACGATTCTAACACACAATAAACGGAATAAGTCACTGAAAACGTCAATATTGTTCAGCTTTCCGCAATTGCATTGAAGATAGCTCCGCCAAATATTTGACTGTTAAGCAGGTATTTACACATTTATTGCGTTTTTTATGCTCTAAAACCACGTTACCCCGTCTAACGCTGCTTGATGGAATAGCTGATATCACAGAAGGCGCAAAGTAATTACGCTTATTGGCCCAGTGAAATTGTTGCACAATATTATAATACATGTAATATAGGTGAGGTGTGTTAGAATTATCATATGATGTTGTTATTTTCCAGTGTAAGATTCTCTATTTGTTTTTCTATTTTGTAGTGATTCACAGAGGTTTAAAAGTACTGTAGTTAGACTGGTGAAACAGTTACAGAGTAATTTGGGTAAGTTTTGTTTACTATCCTTTTAACCTTGGAATGAAACATTGAAACATACAGCTATGGTCTGTAGCCATCATTATGAAAACTTTACCATGGATACAATATACATCTCTAGATTCTTTTCAGCCTTAAAAATTGAAAATTTCATTAGAAAAATATTGATATTTTTTCTCAAAACATAGGTTCGTCCCCAAGACGTTTCACCCCTAGTCGTTTCACCCCTAGTCGTTTCGCCTCTATTTTCCACCCTAGTCGTTTCGCCCCCAATACCCTAGATGTTTCGCCCCCAATGCCATTTCCCCCCTAGTCGTTTCGCCCCCAATTTTTATTTATTTATTTATTTATTTATGTATTTATTTATTAAGGTCAAAGTTTATTAGGATAGACAAAACAAATAGATAGATAGATAGATAGATAGATAGATAGATAGATAGATAGATAGATAGATATCAGGTTTGGTGTGGTAATAAAGTGAAGGTGTGAAAAACTTACGGTATAATAACATGAATAATGCGCAGAATTAATGTTATTAATTATGAATAATGCGCAGAATTAATGTTATTAATTATTGACACCGACTTCTGAAGGATGATTAACTAAAGTGTGAAAAATAGATTCTTTAATCAAAGATTGCTTTCCGAACCCTATGGTTTTGTCGGCATGCGGCAGGCTTTGTCTTTAAAAGAACTTAATGACTCAGTGGAATTTTAAATCTAATCTTTTATTCAGCGATTTCTTTTAATAGACCGATTATCGGGTATATAAGATGTTCTAAGTCATTATTAAGCATCATTCATATTTTTGTTTTTATTTATTAATTATTTATTGACGTCAATAGCAACGTTGCCAAACATTTGTCGAAAAATTCTTACATTCTGTTTTTAAAATTATTTGCAGCTTTAAAACGCAGGGATATAATTTAACGAAAGTATGTGGTTTATTGCATAATTCATTTGCCTATCAAATGATACCAAACTCATGAAAATAAGTTTAAAATAAGAAACAGGATAGTTTAGTACACATTAAAATACATTGAATTCTATGGAGGTTTCGTCGTTGCGGAAATTGATTTGGCACGTAACTGTAATAGAATTCCAAAGGCACTTTACTTTTTTTTTCAGCCAATACTTATTAATGGCCCGGTACTGGCCGGTAACTAAGGGAAAGGTACCCATAAACCTTACCCTTAGGCTGACGATGCTCCATAATAAATTTCTTTCCAGATATTTATTCACAAAAGCCAGCGAAATGACATGTCTTTTGCAATCAAACTCTTTTACAGCATTGATTGCCCAAGTGAACAACTTAATAAGACTTTACAAGTTTGAATTTTTTATTGCTTAGCATAATTATTTACATGAAGCAAAATGATGTACATAAGGCAATTATACTATATCTATATATTAGGGGGCGAAAAGACTAGGGGGACGAAACAACTAGGGGGGCGAAACGGCTAGTGGGGGCGAAACGACTAGGGGGGAAACGACTAGGGGGGAAACGTCTTGGGGGCGAAACGACTAGGGGGCGAAATGGTTTGGGGGTGAAACGTCCCGGATTCCATGTTAGAACCGCCTTGGCTAGGCATTTCTAACACCCACAATCTATGTTTTGTATCAAAAATAAGAAAAATAGGTATACCGCCTGCAAACTCCAGTTTCTCTATATATAGAAGTGGGGTTTATGGTGGTATACATATCATTGATATGTTATTTCTGATGATATTTAAGTTTTTCAGTGATAGTAATGTTACATTGATCACGAAGCATTAATCCCACCCCAGCATCTTGCATTAATTTAATAAATTTTATAGGGAGTACAGTCATGACAATGGCATTACGAAAACTTGCCCATGATGCAATATACAGATTTTTTGAGCTTTAAAAATTGAACATTTTCAGCTGAAAAATTGATATTTTTCTTATTATTGCTCAAAACTTAGATTATGGGTACACGTTAGAATCGCCTCGGAGAGGCGTTTCTAACGAGTACCCACAATCTATGATTTGAAGCAAAAATAAGAAAAATAGGTATACCCCTGCATACCCCAGTTTTGCTATATGAAAGTGGGGTTCAAGGGGGTATACATAACACGGACATGTTTTCGTGATGGCGTAGTGGTAGAGTGTGGAACTCCGAATAGAGAGGTCCTGGTTTCAATCCCCTTATGCGTCACCTTGTTGTGTCCTTGAGCAAGACACATTAACTCCCTACAGTACTGGTTAAACCAAGGAAGAGTTGGGTCCATCCTGACATGACTGAAAAATTGTACGCCTCTATACAAAGCAACAATAAGTTTCATACGGATATATATGGAAATAACCATGAGTGTAATATTCATATTTTCGATGAAAATTTACTTTGTTTTTTCATTATGAACGTCATCAATTACGTCTCATGTTCCCATAAAAGTGATAATACATGTCATGTGTGTTCATAACACTTTTAATGACAGGAAATTATCCACTAGCATGTGTGAGACAAGCCAAGTTCTGCTCGCGGGTGTGCCAGGTGGTTTTTCTCGGGCTTCTCTTGTTTCTGCCCACATAAAGTACTGATTGGTCATAGATCTAGGGTACACGCTAGAACCGCCAAATATAAGGAAAAATAGATATACGGTCCAAGATGTAACAGCGGTTTTATAATATAAGCTGTAACAATTTAAAATTTCAGTTAACACCTTTTGATAAAACGAAAATCTTTGATATTTTTGTTTTAGCGATGCCACTGTTGCTGAAATGGGTGCTGAAACCGCCACATCCCGATTTGTGCCGACAGTATCCGATTATGAGATCCGTCAGCTCATAGAGAACCATAAGAACAGAAACACAAAGTAAAACACAAACTGGGCTGCAGGGGTCTCTTCCTCTTGGAGAAATGCCGCTGGACCTGAATTCCGGAAATACAGTTAATGACAGTGGAGCAGATGAACCATTATTTGAGCAGATTTGTGGTGGAAGCGCGGAAGAAAGAAGTCGAACCCTATCGCCCATGGAAAGTATGTCGAGTTCAGTAGACAAAGCTCCAAAACGTACAAAGGGGGCTAAAAAGACTTGGAACTCTCGAACAAACGGATAAGACATTACAGCCTAAATGGTATGTATCTTAAACTATCTTTTTGTTAGCTCACCTGAGCCGAAGGCTCACAGGTGAGCTTATAGGATAGGCAGGCATCCGTCGTCCGTCCGTCGTCCGTCCGTCCGTCCGTCGTCCGTCCACAATTTCAAAGAAGAATATTTCTGAAGCTAGAAGGCCGATCTTGATCAAATTTAATGTGAACCATAATTGGGTTGGGGGATTGATGGCATTAGGTTTTGGAGCAGATTGTATCAAAATTGTGGTTTCCATGGCAACAGATAGGTCCCATAGACTTACAATGGGAAAAACTAAAAAAATCTTCTTCTCTGAAACCAGTAGGCCCACAGCTTTGATATTTGGTATGTAGCAATGGCTAATGGTCCTCTACATAAATTGTGCCATTCATGCCCCTGGGGTCAAATTTGGCCACGCCCCGGGGGGTCGATAGTCTCCATAGACTTACTATGGGAAAAAAATTAAAAAATCTTCTTCTCTGAAACCACAGGGTCCACAGCTTTGATATTTGGTATGTGGCAATGGCTAATGGTCCTCTACATAAATTGTGCCATTCATGCCCCTGGGGTCAAATTTGGCCACGCCCCGGGGGTTGATAGTCTCCATAGACTTTCTATGGGAAAAAAATTCAAAAACCTTCTTCTCTGAAACCACAGGGCCCACAGCTTTGATATTTTGTATGTGGCAATGGCTAATGGTCCTCTACATAAATTGTGCCAATCATGTCCCCGGGGTCAAATTTGGCCACGCCCCGGGGGTCGATAGTCTCCATAGACCTACAATAGAAAAAAACTAAAAAAAAACTTCTTCTCTGAAACCACTAGGCCCACAGCTTTGATATTTGGTATGTAGCAATGGCTAATGGTCCTCTACATAAATTGTGCCATTCATGCCTCTGGTGTCAAATTTGGCCAGGCCCCGGAGGTTGATAGTCTCTATAGACTTACAATTGGAAAAACTAAAAAAATCTTCTTCTCTGAAACCACTAGGCCCACAGCTTTGATATTTGGTATGTAGCAATGGCTAATGGTCCTCTACATAAATTGTGCCATTCATGCCCCTGGGGTCAAATTTGGCCACGCCCTGGGGGTCGATAATCTCCATAGACCTACAATAGAAAAAAAAATAAAAAAAACTTCTTCTCTGAAACCACTAGGCCCACAGCTTTGATATTTGGTATGTAGCAATGGCTAATGGTCCTCTACATAAATTGTGCCATTCATGCCCCTGGGGTCAAATTTGGCCAGGTCCCAGAGGTTGATAGTCTCAATAGACTTGCTATGGGAAAAAAATTCAAAAATCTTCTTCTCTGAAACCACAGGGCACACAGCTTTGATATTTTGTATGTGGCAATGGCTAATGGTCCTCTACATAAATTGTGCCAGCCATGCCCCTGGGGTCAAATTTGGCCACGCCCCGGGGGTAGATAGTCTCCATAGACTTACAATGGGAAAAACTAAAAAAATCTTCTTCTCTGAAACCAAAAGGCCCAGAGCTTCTATATTTTGTATGTAGCAATGTTTGGTAGTCCCCATTATAAATTGTGCCAGTCATGCCCCAGGGTCAAATTTGGCAATGCCCCGGGGGTCAATAGTGTCCATGCATAGACTTTCATTGGTCGATTCTCAATTAATTTAAATCTCATGAGCTTACATTGTGATAATCTCTCAGGTGAGCTACAGGACCAATGGTCCTCTAGTTATATTTTGTCATTGAATGTCATGCCAACATGGCTCGTATTTCAGAAACTGCGTTTGTAAATTCACCCTTTTGTGGAGCACCTGAAGGAAAATTTGTCATTCTGTTGTCACGTTCAAAAAGTTGTCACATAAATAGAATGAAAACCTGAATTGAAATAAAAAAAAATCCAAGAATTTCCCGTGGAGAAAATGTTAGCAAGGGAAGTAATTATATTGAAAAAAAGATTCTGAAAGATCATGTTTGGCATGCGCGGATCCAGAAAATTTTCCGAGGGGGGGTCCAAATTCCCAGAAGGGGTCTGACGGAAAATTTCAACATGGCAAAAACAAATAATCTGGCAATTCCAGGGGGGGAGGGGGGGGGGCGGACCCCCTGTCCCCCCCTCTGGATCCGCCCATGTGTGTAAACAAGTGGAACTGATGTCTGAATTAAATTGTACCAAATAGTCCGATTCTTAGCATTTATACGAAAAATTGAAATTGAGATCATTGCAGCTCTGTAAAAATTGAAATCTCATTAGAAAAATTATGCTATGTTTATTTTATGTGCTCAAAACATTAATTGTAGGCACACGTGAGAACCGCATTGCTGAGGCGGTTTTAACGAGTACCCACAATCTGTGCTTTGGATAGGCACATCCCTGTACTGTAAACTCCTGTTTTACTGTATAAAATAGGGTTTCAAGGGGGTATTTATTTCACGGACATGTCTTCTTAATGGTGTGTTTTTTTGGTTTTTTTTCAGATGAGAAACCAATTGCAGATCTTTTAAGAAATATTTGGTGGCGTTAAATAGAGGCGCTTTCTACCGAAGACCACAAGCTGGACTCCCTATACGCCATTGGAGTAAATAAACATAAAAACATGATAAAAGTAATATGGGCACATGCTGAACTTTCTGGGAATTATACCAATCATAGTGGTAAAAGAATGTGTGTGACACAACTCTACATGGCAGGGGTGGATGAGCAAAAAATAATGCAAAGGACTGGACATAGATCTGAGAAAAGTGTACTGAAGTATAAGGTTGCTTCAAGTGAAATTCAGAAGCGAGTCGCTGCTGCATTAGATCCTCCAAAGGAAAATCTAGTGCCCTATGAAACCTAAGCTGGAACTAGCTGAACACAATTGCTGCACTCCGCCTGAGCAGTCTGATACAGAGTCTGGTAGGGCAGTGCTTGGCGAGAGACGGCCTTATTTCGCCAACTGTAATGTTTATTTGAGATATCAAATATTTGCTGAAGCCAACAGTTGTTGATATAGGCGATTCTTAAGTTTATGATATTTTTGATGAAAAGTCAAGGCACACAAATTTGATTGGATATAAACAAAATTATCAATTTTGACCAAAAAATCGATGTTTGTTATCATAATTGTTGGTTGATTTTATTTTGGTGACTTTGTTTACCTTTAGACTTTAATGAGGGTGACAAGAGACTTTAATGAGGGTTACAAAATGTTGCCTATTTCTGAAACGTAGTCACACTTTTGATTGTATTGAGGGTTGATGAATAAATTGTTTAAATTCATGATTTTAATGAATACCCACAAAGTATGTTCTATTTGCCTTTTGTTAGCTCACCTGAGCCGAAGGCTCACATGGTGAGCTTATAGGATAGCCATGCTCTGGCGTCCGTACATCACCTGTCATCATCGTCCGTCCACAATTTTAAAGATCTCCTCTGAAACCACTTGGCCAATCAAAGCCAAATTTTACATGAAGCATCTATAGGAAGGGGGAACCAATGTGTATATAAGAAATCCAGGTCACATGACCAAGATGGCCAATACGCCCATATATATATGGGCCACTACGCCCATATATATATATGTTTACTATATACAGTAAAAACCCTTCAAAAATCTTCTCCAGAACCGGTGGACCGATTTCAAAGAAACTTGGCATGAAGCATTGATGGCCTTGACCTATTTTACGGCAAGGTCAACATAGGTCGCCAATGCATTTGAATGAGGAAAACTTTTAAAATGTCATTTAAAGTGAAAGTCTTGCAGGAAATAGGCAGTAGGACTGAATATTAATGATTCTGAAAAAAATTGGACCACAGAGGCTCATGTGCCCCACCCCGCGGCAATATACATGTCTCCATAATATTCAAACATCTCCTCTGAAACCGCTTGGCCAAACAAAGCCAAATGTTATGTGAAGCATCAACAGGAAGGGGTAACCAATGTGTATATAAATATAATCCAGGTCACATGACCAAGATGGCCGCCATGCCCATGTATGGTAAAAGCCCTTCAAAAATCTTCTCCAGAACCAGTAAAACGATTTCAATGAAACCTGGCCTAAAGTATCGATGGCTCAAGTACTACAAAGTATATATGAATCATGACCCTGGGATGACCTTGACCTATTTTACGGCAAGGTCAACATAGGTCCCCAATGCATTTGAATGGAGAAAACTTTTAAAAAGTCATTTAAAGTGAAAGTCTTGCAGGAAATGGGCAGTAGGACTGAATATTAATGATTCTGAAAACAAAATTGGACCCAAGGGCCTCATCTGCCCCCACCCCGGGGTATTGTATATGTATATTACCATAATATTCACACATCTTCTCCTGTGAAACTGCTTGACCAATCAAAGCCAAATTTTATGTGAAGCATCTATAGAATCGGGGAATCAATGTGCATATAAATAATCTAGGTCACATTACCAAGATGGCCGCCATGCCCTGGCATATACGGTAAAAACTCTTCAAAAATCTTCTCCAGAACTGGTGGACCGATTTCAAAGTTTGCTTTGGTCATAGTTTGATGTCTTTTTTTCTCTCTTTATTTTTTTTTTTTAAATTTTATGACTACCCAATATAAATGAGAATTGTTACGTTACCATCTAGTTTATCACACTGTAAATGCATCATGAGCAGTACATTGTTCTTAGAAAGTATAAATGTATGAGCTGTGTTATGAGAAAATTGGTATTTGGTTGTTCTGACCAGGTCCTGGGTGTTTTGACCAGATCCGAAAGCTATTATACAACCACAGAAATTAGCTCTAGATTTGGAAATTTGGGTTAACAAACGTTATAGGGATTGAACAGCTATGCAAAAATCCAGTTTTTCAGATGACACAGGTCAGTCAATACCAGGGAAGCTCTCACTCACACATACATGTACTATCAGGGCCTTTGATTTGATTTAATTATGCAATGAAAAGTAATGAGGCTGATTTGTTTTGTATGTGATTAAGCTGATCTGTGATTGTGTTTGATAGTTGGATGTTTGTACCAAATAATCAGGGTGTCAGGTGTCGTATATGAGCCTTAGCATGAGAAAACCAACAATCTGGGTTTCTTACCAGGCCTGACAAATATCTGTCTGTACAGTCCTAGATTTAAGAAGCTTTAAAAATTGATTTGACAGGAAGAGGGATTTTGCTATTCCTGTACTGAAAAGAAAGGCGCTGATCAGCTGTACAGTTACTGCACACCTGACCTGTGCCTTTGGTTTCGCATATGCAGATTGTTTGTTTTCTGATGCGGCGGCTCATATATGAAAATTAATTGTTCTTTAATGTTTATCACATGATTATTTTAATAAAGAATGAAACTTTCATTTTTGTTTGACTAAATCGAAAATGCAAAAGTGGGGAATGGCAGAAACTTACCAGGGAGTAATTAGTCAAATTATCCCTTGTATAGTTTCACAATAGACAGTATTTATTTTGCATTTTCTGTTGCAAAATTCAACGATTTTAGCTGACCTGAGCCGAATGCTCATGAATAGCTTATAGGATGGTACTCGAGTCGGCGTGCGTCCGTACAGTCACATTTTCAAAAATCTTCTCTGAAATCCCTTGGCCAACCAAAGCCATTTTTTTTTATCTACACAAGCTCTAAGGGAGTGGTTATCGTTCGTACACACGGACGAACCATATAATAAGTTGCTTATTGCACTTTTAGCACTCTGCACCTTGTGCATCTCCGGGTTTCTGACGTTGAACACTTAAAGGGTGCAATATTTTTCTACATTATTATGGTAAGGTATTTCGGTATTTCAGATATCTAATACTCATGGTCATATCATATGAAACTTATTTAAGAATACTTTGGTGAGTTGTGAAATAAGTACTTGTGTTAAGATCATTTATTGCATAGCATTTATATTATTTTATTTTAAAGTTTTCATTGTTGTGTGTTTAGGATGCACGGCAATAGGTAAAACCTATTTATTTCATATTATGGCACGCTGCAACATTGGTGTTCAAATTCCCTCCATCAGTTTGTCTGTCTACAATTTGTCGAGTACAGTCTAACCTGTCTTAAGCAAGCGGCCAAGGGAAATTGCAAAATCGCTTGCTTAAGACAGGTGCTTGCTGAATAGAGGGTCGATTTAGTCAAAGTTTTCAAGATTCTGTTTCGTCCCGGCCAAGGGTACTCATCAGATGGCTTATATGGCTACCATGACAGATTTTATTTTTTCTTTTTCTTTTTTTTTTTTTTTTATTTTCTTATTTTATTTTTTAAAGCAATTTGAATGAAAACAAAGGAAGCCACACCTTTTTCCCAAACACATTTCAATAAACTACCAGATCAGAGCCTCATTGGACAACTTGGTTAATCACACACACAAACACACACGCGCACACATGCTGAAACACGTGACAGCAATTAACGAGACACAATTATCAGGATTATCGGTAAGCATGGCCAATTAGTTGACAATGCTTTGATCATTGTCACCTTATTCAATCGACTTTTCTCACCTTTACGATGACACTATCGAATTTTCGCACCTTTAACGATAGTAACACAAACATGTGCTGATTGGCAATTAACCTCACCTGGCTAATTATGCGGTCAGTGAAGAGCAATAATGCTTCAAACAATCCAAAACTTCTTTTTATGTCGCCGAAAAAATACAGTCATAGGCCTTTGCTGGTTACCGCTTTTACAACAATTTTTTTTTAAATAAAACCGGTAACCGCACGCCGTGCTCCATTCATCGACTAGGTAAAAAATCAAAAATTTCCTCCAATTTCGGGTGATCGTTTTACCCGAAACCATTATTTTGGTCGCCGCACAGCGTAAACGGCTTACACTTTCAGAAACAAACAAAATTGACCGCAACAAAAAAAAAACATGGCCGCTTAAAGTGAAAATTTAGCGATTTGGGACAATTTTTGCTGACTGTTGACCGCGTTTGAGAGGTGCATGCTGAATAAAGGTGCATTTGCGTTAGAAATCGTTCGGGGGGACCCGGAACTGACCGCTGACTGCAGGGTCACGCTGAATAGAGGTGACCGGATTGGCAGTTTAGACTGTAGTGTATTTCTTAAAATTGGTTTGTGTCCTGGTGGGCAAAAGTAATTGTTGTATATATTTTCTGTTGTATATATTTTCCAGTTCTCTCTCAACAAGCTAACAGATCTGTTGCGGCATGAGACGGCAGCTGCAGGTTTCACTGAAGTACTCACATTTTCTCTTGTAAGACAGCATCTCATTTTAATGTAGTACTGTAAGTTCGGAAATTTTCGCGTGACTTTTTTTTTTTTTTGCAAATTTTCACTTCCTAAATTATTAGCAAGTTTTTTAATTTAGCGAATGAGTACTTGAGCAGTGTATAAAGCTTATTGTTATTAAAGAGAACTTTATTTTCGAGAGGCAACGAATATGCAAATATTAGCCAAAATTAAGTATTCGGGAATATTTCCGGATTTACAGTAATAACCAGTGTCTGGAAACAAAGCCTGTGTTTGCTATCATTTGCATATACATTCTAGAGAGTGCATTCCCCATGCACCTAATTTTGGAAATCCCATTACTATTTTCATATCAAAGAAGAATTGTTTTCACAAACTCTATTACATCTGGCGTTTATTGATTATTATTTAGCAATATTAGCTCTTTAAAAGACTCTTTCAAATATTTGAGCTGCCACATGGGAAAACCAACAATCTGCATAGGCAAAAACAAAGACGCAGATCAGCTTCGCGGTAACTGCGAAGTTGTTTTCTCTACTCGGATAGTACAGTTCCTCTTCTACTTAAATCCGAAATTTCAAGCTTCTAGCTCTTTTCTGTGACTGTACAGGTCGGTTTGTGTCAGACCTGGTCGGAAACCACATTGTTGGTTTTTCCACGAGATGGCTCATTTGACAATATCTAGAACACATCGAGACTTCATAGTACTTTTTATTCTTTTAATCTCTTCTTGTGCATTGGTATATATTCAAATTCTAATTGGTCAAAGTTTTATAGATCTTTGTTTAAAGTATAGGATTTACTGTTTCCAGTGTTCTCGAGATGATATCGGTGATAAAATGAGGAAGAGTATCAAAGACTGTAATGCTGTCCATATTGCCAACCCTAAAACTATGGAGTTTCAGGTAACTGAGTTTTCAGTTTCAATTTGATTCACATGATGATGATCAGAATCACATGTCCTTGCAAAAAATACCCCCTCATACCCCTCTTTTACATAGTAAAACTGAGGTATGCAAGGGTATGCCTATTTTTCTTATTTTTGCTCCAAGACATAAATTATGGGTACTCATTAGATTCGCCTCACCGAGGCAGTTCTAATGTGTACCCACAATAAATTTTTTTATGTTTTGAGCAAAAACATGACAAAAATCTTCTTTTTTTTCTGATGAAATTTTCAATTTTAATAGTTGAAAAAATCTCTGTATATTGCATGGACAAGTTTTCATAATGATTACGAAAGGGTCAGTCTGATTAAAATCCAATCTTGGCTCAACTATGTCTAACATTGTCATGTTACCTCTTTAAAACATTTGAGCCGCAATATGAGAAAATCAGAGTTTTGCCATTGCTAAAACAAAGATGCAGATCAGCTGTGCAGTAACTGCAATTTTACGTAAGCTATGACTGATCCAAAAATCCCGGAAATGATTTTCCCGTATGCGAGTAGCTCTACGAACTATTCACCGCCCAGTCAACCACTACATCGCATCACAACACACGGTAAAAGCGCTCTTCGCGTCACCATGCACGCCTCAAAAACGCAAAGTCTTGCAAATTCGGTCAAAAAACGTTCACAAACGGTTTCGTTCATACAGATATCCCAAAAAACAGTATATTTTGGGAATAAGAATCTTAACATATGCAAAACGTCACCGAAATCATTTTCTAGAATGACGTTCGATGACTGACGTCAATTTTAAGCTTCTATCCAGCCGCTTCCGGAAACGCTATCGAGTCAGAATTTCTGAAAATCGTTTTTGTTTGTCGAGATGAATATAAGCGTACAATAAAAGATGTACAGGTCATTTAGGTTCAACGGGTTTGCGATTTTAACGCTTTACGTTAGCCATTAAACGGCACATTCGAATACAGGTTTTGTGATTTTCTTTTTGACGGTAAACGTCTTGGTTGCTTTATCCTCAGAGCATCACTTATCAGACAGATTTGCGAACGTGCCATGATTTGAACAGGTTATCACAGTACTGAAATATCAAATAGACAAACTGAAATGTTCAGTCAAAAACATATTTTTTACACTTTTGTAGGTGGTACGTTTTCATTGGACATAAGTATATGTTGTATAGTGTGCATTATATAATGAGAAAAGTCCATTACATGTTGGACCAGGTTCTTTATATTATGAAAATTTTCATTATATGATGAGTAAACATCTTTATATTATGGTAGACTTACATTATATGATGGGTAAACATCTTTATATTATGGTAGACTTACATTATATGCTGACACAACCTCATTATATGATGTGACAACTACATTATATTATGGGCTATTGTCTTTATATGCATCAAGTTGATTATATGGTTCGATAACTTCATTATATGTGCAAACTTCATTATATGATGTGACAACTACATTATATGATGTGGACGATTTTGCGAGAAGAAGAATTACATTGACACCGTTTAGAGAGTTATTGTATACATGCCGGGACTACCGGACATACTGCTGATTCTATTTATCTGTCTATCTATCTATCTATCTGTCTGTCTGTCTGTCTGTCTGTCTGTCTGTCTGTCTGTCTGTCTGTCTGTCTATATCATCATGATCATCATGATCGATCATCATCATCCTCGATCATCACCATGACGATCAATCATCATCATCATGATCCATCGTCATCGATCATCATCGATCATCATCATGATCGATCATCATGATAGATCATTATCATGATCGATCATCATCATGATCGATCATCATCACGATTGATCATCATCATGATCGATCATCATCCTTATCATCATGATCGATCTCGATTATCGATGATGATGGATCATGATTATCATTATGATGATAGATAATGATGATGATCGATCATGATGATGATGATCATGAAGATCTATCATGATGATCGATCATGATGATCGATCATGATGATGATGATGATAGATAGATAGATAGATAGATAGATAGATAGATAGATAGATAGATAGATAGATAGATAGATAGATAGATAGATAGAATCAGCAGTATGTCCGGTAGTCCCGGCATGTATACAATAACTCTCTAAACGGTGTCAATGTAATTCTTCATCTCGCAAAATCGTCCACATCATATAATGTTGTTGTCACATCATATAATGAAGTTTGCGCATATAATGAAGTTTGCGCATATAATGAAGTTATCGAACCATATAATCAACTTGATGCATATAAAGACAATAGCCCATAATATAATGTAGTTGTCACATCATATAATGAGGTTGTATCAGCATATAATAAAAGTCTACCATAATATAAAGATGTTTACTCATCATATAATGTAAGTCTACCATAATATAAAGATGTTTACCCATCATATATTGAAAATTTTCATAATATACAGAACCTGGTCTAACATATAATGGATTTTTCTCATAATATAATGCACACTATACAACATATAATCAAATGTGAGCAGGATATAATGACGATGATGAATCAAATGTTTTTATTCCTTACCATCAGACAGCTTTGGCGTTCCATAGTGTTTCCTTGGAGGTGATAAAAACCTCATTCTAAAGGTGACATGATAAACAGAATCTTACAATTGAGGTTGATTCATATGAAATTTTAAGAAACTCAACAAAGTTTTGTTTAAGAAATTTCATATTAAATCACAATGTAGCATTTCACCGTAAACTTAAAATAAATGAGCCGCCTCGTGGGAAAACCAGCAATCTGCATAAGCGAAAACAAAGGCGCAGATCAGCTTCGCGGTAACCGCGAAGCTGATCAGCGCCTTTGTTTTCGCTACTCGGATAATACAATTTCTCCTCTACTTAACTCCAAAATTTCCAGCCTCTAGCCTGCTTCTGTAGCTGTACAGGCCGGTTTGTGTCAGACCTGTTCGGCAACCACATTGTTGGTTTTCCACGAGACGGCTCAAATGTTTGAAACAGTCGTCAATTTCTATGTTTTTCCTACTCTGAAGGATCTAACCTTATGGAGAATCTTTTAAACTCGTATATTAAACATGGCGACATTTTTATGGGACATTGGCGTTCTGCGGCGTCCCATCTGGGGCTATTCTGTTTGCTTACAGGAATTGCATCGAAAAATGGCATGAAAATATATAATCACACCCGAAGCCTCTAAAAATGACAGTGAACTCACCCAAATGATAATGATTGGTGAACCCATTTATCATTAATGGGTTAGTGGTAATTTTCATACACTATGTTTTCAGGTTGCAAGGACTGCATTATTACCTGGTGTTTTGAAGACCATTTATCACAATAAGAATATGCCACTACCCTTGAAACTATTTGAAATATCAGATGTTGTGTACAAGGATGATCAGAAAGGTAAATGAGCCTTCGCATGAGAAAACCAACAATTTGGGTTCCGACCAGGTCCGACACAAACCAGCCTGTACAGTCAGGCTAGAAGCTTGAAATTTCAGATTTAAGAAGAAGAAGGATTGTACTGTCCAAGTGGTGAAAACAAAGGCGCTAATCAGTAACTGCACAGCTGATCTGCATCTTTGTTTTCGCATATGCAAATTGTTGGTTTTCTCATTGAATAGAGATTAAAAAAAGAAGTTCCATAAAAATCAGAAGAAATGTAGCAGTAACTGCACAGCTGATCAGCACCTTTGTTTACGCTACACTTATAGTACAATGCCTCTTCTTCTTTAATCCGAATTTTCAGACTTCTAACCTGCTTCTGTGGCTGTACAGCCTGGTTTGTGCTGGACTGGGTCAGAATCCACAGTGTTGGTTTTCTCATGCAAAGGCTTGTGTTTTCTGAACCTCATGACATGTAGAACTACATTTGAATTTCTTTAGGACCAATCTGACCCATTGCTTCACTGTTTGAAATTTTCCAATAGATATGGATGCACACAAGTCTGTTTGTTAAATGTAAGAAAAGTTAATCGGGCAGTTGGTGTTACATATATTGAACATAGGGTAAGTGAAAATGACTTTGTCCTGCTCATAAAAATGGGAACATCAACATTCTCAAACTCATAATACTAGTACCTTTTTCACTTCAGATGTCGGTGCAAGGAATGAGCGTCACATGTGTGCCGTTAACTACAACAAATCGTCAGGGTTCGAAGTGATTCACGGGTTACTGGACCGGATCATGCAGCTTATGGAAATCCCGCCATCTAATGATAAAACAGGCTACTGTATCAAACCAACAGAAGGTAAAAGAGCACATCTACACCGAATAGGTGTAAACAAATCATTTCATATACAAGAATTGTTCTTGCGTACCAAATCAGGCATTTTAGTTTGCAAAAACAACAATTTCAATTGAAAATTTCCATTATTGCCATACACTTTTTGTCAGCTTATTCAATTTTCAAAGCTGTTCAAGATTCCTGCATATCCAGTGTGACTTCTGTCCATTGTGTATCATGTGACTTGCACAGGATATTCAAACATTTCGCAGAAGTGAACTTAATGACTTGATGACCCAAACAGTTCTTAAACTCGGCTGTGATAATGTTTTTGCAACACAGTTTAAGTGCCACAATAGAAGGATGCATCTGAAGTAAATAACTCACTCCAGGTCCTGAGGTTATATAAAACTTTTTTCATGCTCAACTCAGTTGAGCATAAAATTCAAACTGCTCATAAATACCAAATAAATGGAAATTTCAGGATTAGATTACCTAAGCCTGTAATTTATCCTGCTAATAAATGTTAAAATGCCAACAGTTGTTGGCATTTTAACATTTATTAGCAGGATAAATTTTTTGTCTCAGCTGAGCTGACTATGAAAAAAGTTTTATAACCTCGGGGCCAGAGCTAGATGATTTGAAGCCTGCTGAGTGTCATGTCCTTGAGCTAGGCATTTTAAGACACTCCATTATGGATAGGCAGGAATCTTGAATAAACAGCTTTGAAAATTGCATTTTCAGCTGCCAAAAAGTGTATGGCTGTTGTTCAGATTCCAGCAAGCAGTGGCTCCATCCTGACATTTTTTTTTTTTTTTTATTCAGTTTTACGTCCCTTTCAAGATTATTTCAGCTCATATGAGATGGGCCAATCAGTGGGTGGGCGAAAACGGGAGAACCCCGAGAAAAACCACCTGACACACCCGCAAGCAGAACTTGGCTTGTCTCACATGCGGCCAGTGCAGGGCTCGAACCCACACCAGACATAGCGGTGAGATGATCGAGTGATTAAGAGACAGCGTTCTTAACCGCTCGGCCATCCATCCTGACATGACTTAAGGCAGTTTATCACAAATCATAAGTGCACGGCACAAGTCAAAATACACACATTAGTTTTATCTTCAACTATCTTTCAGATCCCACCTATTTCCCAGGAAGATGTGCGGATATCGTCGTGAAGGGTAGATCTATCGGCCGTTTCGGCGTTCTCCATCCGGAAGTGCTCACTAAGTTCGAGCTCAACATGCCGTGTGCGGCTCTCGAGATCAACATTCAGGACTCCGGTCTCATAAACAGGCAGAACTATGAAGTGAAATATGGTCACCCTGGGTTGATACATTGAATCATGGCTAGGTGCATTGGATTTTAATAAAATTGGCATTAGTAATTTAATTGGCATCATTGGTGTATTTGTCGAAGACAATAATGTAAAATTTGAAATTTCTGCATGACTTTTATTTCACGATTATCTCTTTCGAAATAATTGGCAGCAAGTTCTTGAATTTGCAATACGGTACTTTTGCTTTCTTTGAATCTTGTGTAGCTATTTTATTAGGGAGAACTTTGAATTTGCGAGGCATCAAATCTGCGAAAAAAGCAAAACATGAACATTTCCAAAGTTATAGTATAGACCAGTCTTTCTCCTTTAACAGGACACATCAAGCTCCTGATAGTAGTGGTGAAGTACCCGCTTTGTCTCAGTAGGAGTGAAAAATTCTTGACTGGAATATCAAGCACTGCATAACGAAAATACTAACTTGTAACATTCATAATTTTTTACTTAACGTATGTTTAATCTATGGTGCAACTGATAACTGCTATATTTAATCTCCAGTTTTACTGTAAAACCTTTATATATTATTGTGAAAGTCATGTACGAGTCGCGGATTAAAACAAAATTGATAGGCTGAATGGCAAGCCATGTTTTCTGCTGCATTGATTTTGTTAACATAGTGAGCTGCCTCATGGGAAAACCATCAATCTGCTTAGGCGAAAACAAAGACGCAGATCAGCTTCGCGGTAACGGCGAAGCTGATCAGCGCCTTTGTTTTCGCTACTCGGAAATTACAATTCCTCTTCTACTTAAATCCAAAATTTCAAGCTTCTAGCTTTTTTCTGTGCTTGTACAGACCGGTTTGTGTGGGACCTGTTCGGAAACCACATAGTTGGTTTTCCCACAAGGCGGCTCATGGTGTAGAATGCAAAATTTCAAATCATGAGGCAGCTTCTGTAGCTTTTTTTTTTCGGATTAGTTTGTGATTAACCTGAAGACATTTTATCTAGTATAAATGAGCCGTCTCGTGGGAAAACCAACAATGTGGTTTCCGAACAGGTCCCACACAAACCGGCCTGTACAAGCACAGAAAAGAGCTAGAAGCTTGAAATTTCAGACTTAAGTAGAAGAGGAATTGTACTATCCGTGTGGCGAAAACAAAGGCGCTGATCAGCTTCGCGGTTACCGCGAAGCTGATCTGCGTCTTTGTTTTCGCCTATGCAGATTGTTGGTTTTCCCATGAGGTGGCTCAAATGTGTCACATAACATTCTTATTTCTACACATCTTCATGCACGTGTACAGTCAATAGACATAATTTTTCGTCACCTCCGGAAATCTCCATAGACTTCAATGTATTTTCATGTTTGCAAGAAAAATTATCCTGCTTCTCATGGTCAACATATTTTATTGTTTTTGGTGTCAATTGAAAGGTAAATGAATAACGCAATAAACAAAGGTCTTTTCATTAAATTCCATGCATGCGTTTTCAAGCAACAAATTTTTAAAAAGTTGCGAGAATGTTTTTGTCAATTTTTAGGCAACGTCACCATTGACGTCAATGGAAAAGTGTCTTTTTCAAAATTTCTCTAAACTTTAAACTCTTGTATTTCAAAAGTAAAAAGTCGAAACTTCTCCAAATGACCTTTATTTATTGCTTTATTTATTTAACTTTCCAATGACACCAAAATCATAAAAATATGTCGACCAGAAGAGGCAGGACAACTTTTTTTGTAAATGTGAAAATACATTGAAGTCTATGGAGTTTTCGAAAGAGACGAACAATTATGTCTATTGACTGTATATTGAATCATGGAATAAAGCAATTGACGGATGTCTGTGTTCCTTTGGTTTTATTTTGTTTTCCACTGCCCATATCTCTGATCAAGAGAGATAAGCTTGGACTGCAGTTGGTTTTATAAATAAAAGATTTCAAACAAGAGTTGTCTGCTCATTGAGTAAAGTAAAGTGAGTTAAACCTACATGCAGTTATAATGTAGCCAAAGAAAAGAATCAAAATGATGGCAACCTGTCCATATGCTCTAAAAATAATCAAGGGAAGCAGTCTTTGACAGCAGTTGGTTTTGAAAGATTTAAAATTCAGGGGTTGTCTGCACATTTTAGAATCAGGGAGGTAATCCTATATTTATTTGGTAGGCAGCAAGGGGTTATTTTTGAAGAGTTGTTTTTTTTGTTTGACAAATCCATCGGGTTGTCTGTTCATATTGAATCAAGGGAGTAATTCTATATTGCAGTTGATTTTGTAGACATAAAATTATTCAGTGATTACCTGCTCATAGCTAGAATAACAGCCAAGCTTACTTGATGTAGATATAGAGGGTGTTTACCTGACCGAAGCGATCTTGCTTTGTAGTAAATTAATTCAGAATGCCTTGTCTATAAAGGTTTGGTTCTTGAGCTCAAGCCTTTCCACCACATTTGAGCCGCCTCGATGGAAAACCAACAATGTGGTTTCCGACCAGGTCAGACACAAACCGGACTGCACAGTAGCTGAAAAGAGCTAGAAGCATAAAATTTCGTATTCAGGAAGAAGAGGGATTGTACTATCCATGTAGCGAAAACAAAGGCGCTGATCAGCTTCGCGGTTACCGCGAAGCTTATCTGCGCCTTTGTTTTCGCATATGCAAATTGTTGGTTTTCCCATGAGGCGGCTCATTTGAAATAAAGTTTTCTAAAGGGGCGAAACAACCAACATATGGTGCCAAAGAATAACAGTGCTGTTCAGTTTTTGTCATATTTTATTTTTTGTCATTGTTTTTTTTATCTTTCATCAATGATTTCAACAATGACATCTATAACAACAATATAACAATTATTTACTGAAATTTTCCTTCGAACGAGTGCAATAGCATGGTCGGTAGTGTGTTCAGTTAGTGGGTGGTTTGTTTAGAGTCAGTGTGGCTGGGATAAGACATCGTTTCTATGGACATTTTTTTTTTTGACAAAGAAGGTTTGTCGCAGAAATATATGCTCGTGTAAATTCTGTGATGAAGTTTCATCGTCAAATATCTGTGACAAAGGTGAGCGAGCTAAGTAATACAAGTAATCTATTGCTGTGTGTGAACGCAAACTCATTGCCAAAGTTTCTGCGACAAATAATCCTCGTCAAAGAAAAATTGTCCGTGGAAACCAAGCTTAACTGGTCATCCAGACATGACTATAGCTGTTGGCTGTGAAAGTAAAGCATCAATACAAACGCAAGTTTTTTTTATGATTGGCCTAAGGTCTCCTGCTCTACATGAACACATTAATTATCCAGAGACAACCAAAAAGACTCTGAACAACCAATTGCAAATGAAACTAGAAAAAGTGCCTTGAGAGGCACGTATACCCCCGGCTAGTGGTCACCCAGTCCTCCTTCTCCCTCCCACAACCACCCAGCACATGTACACCCCTGACATTGAATCACAAATCCCGAACAAAAGACAGTACCCTTATCAAATACTTTATAGAAGTGTGCATTCTAAAGCACTTTGACCACAGACATGAGGGAGTGTAGTTTTTAGAGTGACATATCTTCTTTAGAGCAGTACACAGAGCTGACTTGTGTACTCCATCTAGGACTTAATCACGGACATTGAGGGTCAGGTCCTCAGTCCTAGATGGAAAATGAAAATAGAATGTCAGTCTAAATTAAAAAAAAAATAATAGTAATAATAAAAGTATTGATGTCTTAGATCTTGAACTCAAGCGCACCCCCCCCCCCCCCCCCCCCGCGACATGGATCCAACCCTATACCCTATAGGGTACCTATAGTCCAAATATGAATGGCTTCTGATGATTGGCTCATGAGATATACCCCACTAGAGAAACTTTAACCAAAACTTTGACGCAAATTAAAGGCGACCTAGATTTTGAACTCTAGCCCCACCCCCGGGCATGGACCCTGGGGTCCAAAATCATAGAAACAAAGCCAACCCTATAGGGTACCTATAGTCCAAATATGAATGGTTTCTGATATATAGTTCATGAGATATACACCAATAGAGAAACTTTAACCAAAACTTTGACGCAAATTAAAGGTGACCTACATTTTGAACTCTAGCCCCACCCCCGGGCATGGACCCTGGGGTCCAAACTTATAGAAACAAAGCCAACCCTATAGGGTACCTATAGTCCAAATATGAATGGTTTCTGATATTTAGTTCATGAGATACACACCAATAGAGAAACTTTAACCAAAACTTTGACGCAAATTAAAGGTGACCTAGATTTTGAACTCTAGCCCCACCCCCGGGCATGGACCCTGGGGTCCAAAATCATAGAAACAAAGCTAACCCTATAGGGTACCTATAGTCCAAATATGAATGGTTTCTGATAAATAGTTCATGAGATATACACCAATAGAGAAACTTTAACCAAAACTTTGACGCAAATTAAAGGTGACCTACATTTTGAACTCTAGCCCCACCCCCGGGCATGGACCCTGGGGTCCAAACTTATAGAAACAAAGCCAACCCTATAGGGTACCTATAGTCTAAATATGAATGGTTTCTGATATATAGTTCATGAGATATACACCAGCAGAGAAACTTTAACCAAAACTTTGACATTTTAACTGAACTAACGAACCAACGAACCAACGAACTAACGAACTAACGAACATACGAACGGACGAACGGACGAACGGAAAAGCGAAAACTATATACCCGTCGGCATAAATGCCGGGGGTATAACCAGTAAGCAACAATAGTAATAGAGGCAAGTTGTTCTCAGCTGGTATTTGAGCCCCGTCATGAGAAAACTGGATTTTTGTCTATGCGAAAAAAAGGCGCAGATCAGCTTCGCAGTAACTACGAAGCTGATTAGCGTCTTTGTTTTTGCTACACGGATAGTACAATTCCTCTTCTTCTAAATGTAAAATTTCCAGCCTCTAGCTATTTTCTGTGCTTGTACAGCTTTTTTGTGTTGGACCTGGTTGGAAACCCAGAAGACCGGTTTTCACATGTCGCGGCTCATTTGATTTGCATCCCACATTTTTATATTCATTTCACCTGTGCTAGTAGTTGTTCTCAGTCACCGTGGTTGTCTCCCAAGAACCATTGTGCTCATAGAATCTAACTTTGGATTAGACACGAAATGTTTCATAGATCTAAAGCTGGATGTACAAATCTATTTGGAAAATTACAGTATACAACATCTGGTTAGCTTGCTCACTTTACACATAGAATCTTGTTAGTTCTTCTACATGAAGAGTTTTACACTGATAACTTTCAAACATTTCCAAGGACATCACAACCTCTGTATAACTTTAAGGCTTGAATCCAAGCCTGTTTCTGTCTGAGCTATAAAATTGTTGAAAATGAGAGTAAAATTTATGGATAAACAGTTCAACCTCATTATAATGCACCTCATTATAATGTGCTTTTTAATATAACACGACCATGCAATGGCTCCCAAAATGGTTATTTTACTATATGTCTATGGTAAGTAGCCTCATAATAACGTGGTTCGCTTTTAACACAGTCTGATTCTGTGGATTCCTACGATAGTGTTATAATGAGGTTAACCTGTTTTGCAAAACCAATGAAATTTCTATTTGGTCACCTTTGGTGTCCAGCAATGATCCATGTTACATCCAAAATGAGCCGCATCGTGAGAAAACCGGATTTTTGCCTAGGCGAAAACAAAGGCGCAGATCACCTTCGCGGTAACGGCGAAGCTGATCAGCGCCTTTGTTTTCGCTACACGGATAGTACAATTTCTCTTCTTCTTAAATCCGAAATTTCAAGCTTCTAGCCTGCTTCTGTAACTGTACAGGCCGATTTATGTCGGACCTGGTCGGAAACCCCGAAGACCGGTTTTCTCGCGTCGCGGCTCAAATGATGTTATAACGAATCATGCTATAAAGAGGTTTATGTGTATGTCCGAGTACCAGTTAGGTCAAATTGTTTTTATGGATAAAATTCAAATTGAGGTACGCAAAATGAAAATAAATGCTCTCTGTAGCAACAAAATTTATATAACAATAATGATGATCGTCAAAATGCATTCTATGCATGAGATACAAAAAACTATGATATCACAAATTTAAATCTCTCTAAATGCTGATGAATGATTGAGAAAGCATGAAATGACATCAGAATTGAACATGTATAACAAAAAGAAATGAGAAAATCAGCAAATTGCATATGCGAAAACAAAGGTGCAGATCAGCTTCGCGGTAACCGCGAAGCTGATCAGCGCCTTTGTTTTCGCTACATGGATAGTACAATTCATGTACTTTCTGAATCCGGCATCTCCAGCCTCTAGCAATCTTCTGTGCTTGTACAGCTCGGTTTGTGTCGGAACTGTTTGGCAACCACATTGTTGGTTTTCTCATGAGGCAGCTCAAATTATCATGAACTGCACTGCAAGATTTGATGATTATGTGCATGAATGACTCTTACAGGCCTGTGAATCCATCTTTGATGCCCATATATATGCTAAGGGCATTTATGCTCAATGCTAACAGTAAGAGATTGAAGCATGAAGATTGATCAAACTGTGCACATTTCTAAGAATCTAAGCCTTTTATTTGTACAAAACCCATCAGCCGAAAATGGACCATCTACCGGATGATTTTCTACATGCACAATTGAAAAAAAGAAAATTTCTTCCCTTCCTGGGGATTGCAAAAATTATTTTCCAAAATGAAATAGTCAAAAAAAATCATTGTATTAAAAAGTGAGTTGCACCCTTAGAAAATCTGTGGAAAAAGGTGTAGATTGGCTGTACATGAACCATCTAGCAATTTCATTATAATGAATTAAGTGAATCTAATGATACTGTTTTATATTACTATGATATGAAATCACATATCACAACCAAAAATATGTACAAGCTTTGCAACATAATCATTTTAAGCATTTAACAAAGTTATTTACAACTGACCAATCAAAAATGAGCATTTTAAATGTTAAATGTAAATGAAAATGGGTGAGGTTATTAAAAGGAAACTTTTTGAAATTTATTTTTTGTCATTGATTCACCAATATGCAACAGATTTTTATGCATTTCATTAAGAGGAGGCTAGAGGCCAAAATGACTGTCCTAAACCATTTTCTGGTCGCCTCAGATGCTACTATTAGCCTTCAAACATACAAAAAGGCAAAGAAATTGCAAAAAAAATCATAATGAAAACCCAGTGCATGAACTTCTCCATGTGTTTGGGATCTACTTTATTTTAATTTGAAAGACACTTGTCTCTCCATAAATGTAAGTTAATAAAAAATCTGCCAGCATAATGTAATACAAATTTATCAAAATTGGTATTTATAAAAGCATTGTTAAACAAAGACACCTGTTAACTTGTTAAGATTTTGGTACAACTACGAATAATTGCAACATTTGAGCCGCCTCGTGGGAAAACCAACAATCTGCATAGGCGAAAACAAAGACGCAGATCAGCTTCGCGGTAACCGCGAAGCTGATCAGCGCCTTTGTTTTCGCTACACGGATAGTACAATCCCTCTACTTCCTAAATCCGAAATTTCATGCTTCTAGCTGTCTTCTCTGACTGTGCAGTCCGGTTTGTGTTGAACCTGTTCGGAAACCACATTGTTGGTTTTCCCACGAGACGGCTCATTTGTACAAATAGTAACAATACGGACAAGTTTCTCTGACTTGTCTGGCAGAAAAAAATACAATACCAAAGTGTTGTAAGCTTGCTTGGCAAGAATTCATCAAAGGCTAATAACATTATTTTATGTAAGTCTATGAATGTTTAACTAGTGTTTATAATGCTAACTATCTTTTATGGCAATGTTAAATTTGTGTGCAGACTTTTTTTCTTGTAATGCATGAGGTTGGTGAACATGGAACATATTTATGAATAACAATTTACAAATGAGCCTGTGCGTGAGAAAACCAACAGTTTGGGTTTCCGACCAGGTCCGACAGTCAAAGAAGCAGGCTAGAAACTTGAAATTTCGGATTTAACAAGAAGTTAAGACGGATTGTACTATCCATTGTACAGTAACTGCCAAGCTGGTCTGCGCCTTTGTTTTCGCATATGCAAATTGTTGGTTTTCTCATGCGGCGGCTCAAATAGTTTATTTCCCTATAAACAGGGTTAAAACTTAAAATGTAGGTCCTCAATAGACAAAACTCAGCTGTCAGAGTCAATATTTAGCAACTGTATGTACCATATATGCTTACAATAAACATGAACTTAAAAATACAGAAAATTCTTCATTCAAAAACCTGACAATATATGCAATACTCAGCTTTCAAGGTCAATTTTAATTTTACAAGACAATTTTGAGGAAACAACTATAATGAAAATTTTTCTTGTGGTTGATTGACTTAGACCTCCCACAGCTACCCACTGGGTGTCGGTGTTTTGCTTATAAAACAAAACTTGATAAACCAATCAATTACTGTTTTACATATACCTGCAAAACTAATTAAATATCAAGTACTCAACCCATTGTTTAAACACTTAAACGAGATATTACTAAGAAACTTAAACATCCAAAAGTTATTCAAGATTAGACAGGTGCAAATAGGAATATTATTTCAAAACACTTCCTGGTTTTGAAACTATTTCAAAAACTTATTTCCTCAAGTCATGTCAATTTTTAAAACAAATGCCTAATTATTTGGACTAGAGCTTAGAAACATTTTATGCTCAGGAAAAATTTAAAGTTAACATTAAACAGCCTACTTTGTCTCTTCAAAGCTAAAATTTCTACCTGTTTTAGCTACTTTTGATGAGGCACATGGATGTTCATTTGAGTTTAACAAGCATTTGAAGTTTAAAGAAGTTTGGAAATTGAAGTAAACATAAGGTCTGCAAAAAATATTTGAGCTTTAAACTTAACTTTTCTTTAAAGACTTTTCATAAAGTTGGAGTAAAATTTAATCAAAATGATGAAATAAATTACTCAACATCAGGAAAACGTGTCCGTGTAATGTATACCCCCTTATACCCCACTTTTATATAGTAAAACTGGGGTTTGCACCTATTTTTCTTTTTTTTTTTTTGCTCTAAAACATAGATTGTGGGTACTCCTTAGAACCGCCTCTGCGAGGCGGTTCTAACGTTAACCCACAATCTATGTTTTGAGCAAAAATAGGAAAAAAATCAAAATTTTTCTGCTGAAAATTTTCAATTTTTACAACTTAAGAAAAATCTATATTTTACATGGGCGTGTTTTCGTAACGTCTCACTTGAAGTTTGTAAACTGAAATGATATTGAGGACTGCCAAAAATATTTGAGTTTTAGACCTTAGAGTCAAATTTAATCAAAACAAATGAATAAAACACACAAAATCTTGAGTTAATAACTTGATTTGTGTCAGTAATGTAAACAATAATACTTATAAACAAAATTTTTGAACAATATATACATACATATTTCATGCAGTTGCTTAGCAACCAATTATCACATGATTACTTCACCACCTAAATGTGATGTCATTTTATCTAATAAAAATGAGCCGTCTCGCGGGAAAACCAACAATGTGGTTTCCGACCAGGTCCGACACAAACCGGCCTGTGCAGTCACAGAAGATGGCTAGAAGCTTGAAATTTTGGAGTTAAGTAGACGAGGAATTGTACTATCTGAGTAGCGAAAACAAAGGTGCTGATCAGCTACCGCGAAGCTGATCTGCGTCTTTGTTTTCGCATATGCAGATTGTTGGTTTTCTCACGAGGTAGCTCATATTGTGGCCATATGGTGGAGCAAAAGTTACAAAATTGATTTTTTTTTCGTGGTAGACACACATCACAAATACGGCTATAAATAAGAATGAAATGAATGTGCTCGACCAAAAGGACTGTACAAGCCATTCATTTTCATAAGGTTCATCTGTGATGTGAGCCTACAGCGAAAAAAGATCCATTTTCAGTCAGAAATGTGTTGCATTCAATGAACCAAATATAAGTTTTGCCCCACCAGACTTAATGGAATGTTTTGGAACTATAAATATTCCTCAATCTCATACAAGTTAAAAGCTTTCGCTCAAGAAAGTCCACATATACGTAAGCCTAATAATAAGAAACCCTGCTTCAAGCTTGTGCTAACCATTAAAGGAAGTTCCAAACTGATCAGTGTACGCTTCCACATACACAAAGCTCTTAAGTTGACTTAACAGTGGGTTTTTCTCACTGCTTTCGCTGTACATCTTAAGTTTAATCATCTCAAATTTTAAGCCTGAAGTCAGATTATCTATTAAGCTGAATAGGATGGTTTGTATCTGATTCCAAGACATATTTTCTCACAACAAGGCTTGTGTTCAACTTTGATTCACATTTTTGTCATTTCTAATGTCTGCTAACAGTATCCATTCTAAGCTTCTGTCAACTCCTTCCACATTTTCTTTGGCCTGCAAAATCTGATTTCTACTATTTGAGCCACCACATGGGAAAACCAACAATCTGCATAGGTGAAAACAAAGGCGCAGATGATCAGCTTCGCAGTAACTGCGAAGCTGATCAGCGCCTTTGTTTTCGCTACACGGATAGTACAATTCCTCTACTTTCTAAATCCCAAATTTCCAGCATCTAGCCTGCTTCTGTGACTGTACAGCCTGATTTGTGTCGGACCTGTTCGGAAACCACATTGTTGAGTTTCCCATGAGGCGGCTCATATCTATTCCTGTAATCTCATTAAACATTCACAAACGTCATAATCATTATCTGGGGATCTTTGTCTAAGTCTGCGCTCCCATCACTTGTGAAGAACAAACTTAATATCGAGGAAACCTTTCATCATTTCTATATGGTTAGCCCATCTCCTCTTGGTACAGTTCAGGGCAACCCTGAGGAAACACTGGCCATTCATGTAAACTGCCTTTAGCTCTGTAGTAGTCAGGGGGCAATACAATCATGACTTAATCTTTTATTACTCATGTTTCCACTTATTCCCTGGCAGTGTTTCGGATTAAGCTCACGTATAAGGAGATCTTTTCACTATCACATTGCATTGGAAATGAGCTCAATTATGAGGCGATCTTTTCCCATTCATATAATCTGTCCATCGCCTGGCAGTATTTACGAACAATTCATCCCCATCAATTTTCGCTAATTGTAACAACTGACTAATATGTGTTGTATGGTAATCCCACCGCGCACGATTTGGCGCAATTCCTACACTCACATGTCTGAGATCGTAGAAGGTACCAAAACCTGAATCGTACATTAATAACATTGCTTTTAACGATTTAATTCCCTCATTATACAATCTAGTTACTTTTACTAACGGTTCACCTGTAACTATTTGTTTTAAATCGTATAATCCGAATAAGGAATATATAAATCCATTTAGAACAAAACTACTTGGTGTGGTGGGGTACTCTTCGTACCAGTCGTATGTGTTCGCAAATTTTGCTTTAACGCCACCTTGAGCACTAGGAATCTCGAATAAGTCTAAAGCTTTTATAGCTGTCGTAAGATATGCTTTATCACTGGATTTCAAATACGCCCGCACCAGGGTCGAAATGCCGTGACCTTGGGCCATGGCCGAGTACCATCCCGGAGGTAGCTCCATTACGCCGGGGATAAGCGTCCGCGTGACCATGATCGGCCAACCGCCCCGGCTATCCTGATGATTCACAAACCACTTTGCTCCGTTATAAAAGTGGTCCATGTGTGCTGCGGACTGCACCGTCACGTTATCGAACCACCCGTGTCCACGAATTTTAATCTCTGTAATCGTCAATTCCTTCGTTTTCCTATGTTTTGAACACTTCAATGATAATCCTTTCAATAAATCGGCATCAATATCTCGTGAAAAATGAATCCACTTTCCTATCCTATTTTCACCGAGGCCATAAAATATATCTCTCCCTTTGCATGATATTAGTTTATTGGAAAAGACGTAATGAACATGGAATGTTGTTTCGTCAGATTTTATAGTTACACTTATACTTCCGTTTGAAATAAACTTGACGTCCATAACAACTGCAAAGTTAGACACTTCCCTCAGTTGAACGTTAAGTCCTGAATTTGACAGTGAGTCTGAAACATACAAAATCAGAATTTGAATCCTTTTGTGGAGGCTTTTTATTGAGATTATGCATGAAGCACATAATTATGCACTATTTATTTTTTCAAATATTTATTCGTGTCCAACAAAAATCAACAACAACAACACAAAATGGTCAGCTGTTTTAAAAGAAAACAACAAAAGCATCTCATTGCAAGTCTTATTTATTTTCTTTATACTAATTGGCTGAACTTTTCACTAAAATCCGATGTTGTATGAACTGAAGTTCTTTAAAAGTTTTATTTTTATTACCTGAAGACTGGAATTCAATCACGTCCGACAATCGACTCCTATCCCACATACTTCTTACAAACGTCTTCCCATCCTTAGACCAAGAGTCAAGGTCATCATCGGTACCCTGCAGCAGTAAAAAAAATATTGTTACAAAACACTTCAATGGAATAAACAAGAATCAAGGTCATTGCTGTTACCTTGTGGCAGTAAAAACAATGTTACAAAACACAGATTGTGGGTACAAGTCAGAGCCCACCTCAGTGGCCCATGAAAAGTGGTTTATCTTTATCATACTACTGTTTATTGTGCCTGCCTCTCTGTTGTGCTCCTTGCCTTTCGTTTTGGTTGAAACTTAGCCGGATGGTTACCTTGTTGGGAAAGAGCTAGTCGTTCTGCTCTGTGTGTTGTCGGAAAAATGTTTTGTTGTGTTTTATGTATTTTCTTTCCCACCTGGTGTCTATGTTGGAACGCATCAATTCCTGGTCCCTCTATTCTTATTTTAGCATATGAAACTAGAAATTGGCTGCAAGCAAGGCTTTCAGTATACCCCCCGCAAAACTAGAAATTGGCTGCAAGCAAGGCTTTCAGTATACCCCCCGCAAAATTATCTAAGGCCAATAACTTCCTTTAAGTCAAACATGCAAAACATTTGTCAAAAATATCTTTTCAGCATTATAATCCTTCATGAAAATCCTCCCTATGTCTGACTCATGTCTGTAAGGTATTAAATAATATACTGAAAGCTCAGTGAGTACAATTATTGTTGATTTCACTGTACACTGTTGATCATTATTTATCATGAGAAATGGTCAAAAATTGGCTATGCTAAAAAAAAAGCTTTAAATTTGTCAAAAATAAATTATTCAGCATAAGAATTATTCATGCACATCTGAAATATATCTGGAACAAGTGTGCAAAGAATTCAAATGAAACTATGAAAGCACTAGGAGGACTTGATTTCATAAAGTATGCTCTACCAGCCGTATTGTATATTAGCGATGGTTGAAAAATGTCTAAGTTGAAAAATGCTGTAAATTTGTCAAAAATTATTTTTTCACCAATAAAATTCTTTATGCACATCTTCAATATGTCTGTAACATGTCTGTAAAGTATTGAAAAGAATTACTGAAAGCCACAGGAGGAGTTGGATTTCACAAAGTATGTACTATCAACCATAATTGAATATAAGCAGAAATGGTCAAAATTGGCTAAGTTTAAAAAGCTGTAAATTTGTCAAAACTAAAATTTTCAGCATAAAAATTCTTCATGCACATCTTCAATATATCTGGAACAAATCTGCAAAGAATTAAAAAGAAACAATGAAAGCCCTAGGAGGAGTTGATTTCACAAAGTATGCACTTCCAACCATTATTGTATGTAAGCAATAGTCGAAAAATGGCCAAGTTAAAAAATGCTGTAAATTTGTCAAAAATTATTTTTTCCGCATTATAATTCTTCATGCACATCTTCACTTTGTCTGTAACATGTCTGCAAAGTACTGAATAGAAATACTGAAAGCCCTAGGAGGAGTTGATTTCACAAAGTATGTATGTAAGCAATAGTCGAAAAATGGCAAAGTTAAAAAATGCTGTAAATTTGTCAAAAATTATTTTTTCAGCATTATAATTCTTCATGCACATCTTCAATATGTCTGTAACATGTCTGCAAAGTACTGAAAAGAAACACTGAAAGCCCTAGGAGGAGTTGATTTCACAAAGTATGCACTACCAACCATTATTGAATATAAGCAATTATAGAAAATTTGCTAAGTTAAAAATGCTGTAAATTTGTCAAAAATGATTTTTTCAGCATGACAATTGTTCATGCACATCTGCAATATATCTGAAACATATCAGCAAAATATTAAAAGGAAACATTGAAAGCTGTAAGAGGAGTTGATTTCACAAAGTATGTACTTTCAGTAGTATGGCAAACATGTTATAGGAAGACTTAAAAAGTCCCATAACTCTTGCAATACTGACCCTTTGGCCCCTACATTCATACCACACATGTATTGTCTGATGGTACAAGTGTGGTGAAAATTTGAAACAAATCAGGCAAAAGCTACTCAAGTTATTCAGCAAAGATGTCCAAATGTTGACGGAATGACGGAATGACGGAATCACGGAATGACGGAATCACGGAATGACGGACAGGCTGAAAACAGTATACCCCCCTAAAACTTCGTTTTGCGGGGGGTATAATTATCTGAAGCTGCCCAATAACTTCCTAAGTCAAACATGCAAAAAATTTGTCAAAGATATCTTTTCAGCATTATAATCCTTCATGTACACACGCCCGGTAAAGTGCAAATTGACCACCGCCGGTGGTCAACGTAAAAAAAGTTGATATACATCCGGTGGTCGTTTTGAGCGTTTCCTGTTATTAGTTTTCGCGAGTTTGGTGGATGTGGAAGGTAAGATGTTTTTTAATCAAAAACGTATTATAAAAATCAAAGAATGTCAGGCTATCAGTTTTTTGCCGTTGAATGTCCAGCCGAAGTGGTAGTTGCAAAAAATAAACCGTTTTACTGCAATCCTTTCCGGCCCGTTTGATCGGTAGTGAAAACGAAAGTAGAATCTGGTCAAACACAGGTTAAAATGCCCTGATCGTGCCTTTGCAAGCTTTCTGTAACCAATGGTCGTTGCAGTTAGTTAAATGAACACTAAATTAGCTTTTCAGACATAATTTTAAAATATTTCAAGCTTTACTTTCAACACTTAGATCGATTTTGTACCGGCGGTCAACTTAAAGTTGCGGTGGTCGTATTGATCAATGGGGATTACAATGTAAATTTTCATCGTGAGAGAAAGCCAGCAAAAATGCAACTTGATGTCGTTTTCTGTTAGGGAGCACGGCAACATTAATGGAGATGCATTCTAGACACAACCAAATCCAAATCAATGCCGTCGGTGTCCTCATAATTCAATTTCGTTTGTCCATTAGCCATTCAGTCACATAGTTTAGCAATATCTGATGTATTTATTACTAATTTTTGGTAACCCCAACAGTACAAATACTACCTCATGCAAGATGCATTGAATTTATATACATAATTCGCATTGACTCGAAGAAAAATCACTAGAATAACAGTGTGGTCAATTTGCAAACTAGGTGGTCAATTTGACCTTAAAAAATGAGCAAGTTTGAAATGATTTACCGTCCAATTTGAAAAGTATTGAAGGACATGCCTGCTGTTTAATGTTGAGCAGGCTTAGTCTTGCAGATTCGACAATTATAGGAGTACATGTAATACTAAGCAAAGCGTTCATTGTGTTGTTCGTATGAAATCTATCTCCTGTTTTGCAATATCAATTCTTTGAATATGTAAAGGTGAATAATCACGTGGTTTATTTCAATTTCAGACGAAATATTTAGAAACATTGGTCATGATAAAATTGTCAATGCTAAATGAATTGGCGTGTAAAATTACACATACATGTACCTCTTCATCACATTGTCACGAGCAGTTGGAATAATAGACTCATAATGTTTCTGGATTTTGCCAGTAGTCGATTGGCTTGCTGGTTAAGCCCAAACGCCAGTTCAAACGAGTCGAGATCACGTGATTGTCCACTGCAAAGTGTAGAATGAATGCATGTATTAATGCTGAAGAATAACTGGCCTTGTCAGTTCTAGTTAATGTTAAGCAGGCTCAGTCTTGCAGATTCGACAATTGAGCCGCCTCATGGGAAAACCAACAATCTGCATATGCGAAAACAAAGACGCAGATCAGCTTCGCGGTAACCGCGAAGCTGATCAGCGCCTTTGTTTTCGCTACTCGGATAGTACAATTCCTCTTCTACTTAAATCTGAAATTTCAAGCTTCTAGCTCTTTTCTGAGCTTGTGCAGGCCGGTTTGTGTCGGACCTGTTCGGAAACCACATTGTTGGTTTTCCCACGAGGCGGCTCAATTATAGGAGGCGTTCATTGTGTTGTTCGTATGAAATCTATCTCCTGTTTTGCAATATCAATTCTTTGAATATGTAAAGGTGAATAATCACGTGGTTTATTTGAATTTCAGACGAAATATTTAGAAACATTGGTCATAATAAAATTGTCAATGCTAAATGAATTGGCGTGAAAAATTACACATGCATGTACCTCTTCATCACATTGTCACGAGCAGTTGGAATAATAGATTCATAATGTTTCTGGATTTTGCCAGTAGTCGATTGGCTCGCTGGTTAAGCCCAAACGCTAGTTCAAACGAGTCGAGATCACGTGATTGTCCACTGCAAAGTGTAGAATGAATGCATGTATTAATGCTGAAGAATAACTGGCCTCGTCAGTTCTAACGAACCAAGCGTCGTTACCTGACGAACAAAAAAAAACATATCTCTGGCGTGGACAGGAAATCCAAGACGTTGTCCAGAGTCCGTTCAAATCGCCATTTAAGAAAAATCCAAAATACAGTTCATCACCCTATAGAGCTATTGGTTCATCACCACAAAAGACAATTTGTCCTAAAATCTATACACCGAAAGGAAAGGTCGGATTTCCTAAGAAGAAAAACATAAAAACAGGGACAAAATCAAAAGTATTAAGTCCGTATACTAGCATCCCAAAGAAATCAAACAAAGTTTGATTATGAATCAAACAAAGTTTGATTATGATAGACCATAGCTATGCACAAGCTTATACAGAATCTATTGGCACCAGCAAATCACAAGCTGTTGTTCCCGAAGAACTTCTGATATAATTGATATAAACCAAGTGATTATTCACCTTTACATATTCAAAGAATTGATATTGCAAAACAGGAGATAGATTTCTTACGAACAACACAATGAACGCTTTGCTTAGTGTTACTCCTATAATTGTCGAATCTGCAAGACTGAGCCTGCTCAACATTAAACACCAGGCATGTCCTTCAATACTTTTCAAATTGGACAGTAAATCATTTCAAACTTGCTCATTTTTAAGGTCAAATTGACCACCTAGTTTGCAAATTGACCACACTGTTATTCTAGTGATTTTTCTTCGAGTCAATGCGAAATATGTATATAAATTCAATGCATCTTGCATGAGGTAGTATTTGTATTGTTGGGGTTACCAAAAATTAGTAATAAATACATTAGATATTGCTAAACTATGCGACCGAATGGCTAATGGACAAACGAAATTGAATTATGAGGACACCGACCTCATTGATTTGGATTTGGTTGTGTCTAGAATGCATCTCCATTAAAGTTGCCGTGCCCCCTAACAGAAAACGACATCAAGTTGCATTTTTGCTGGCTTTCTCTCACGATGAAAATTTACATTGTAATCCTCATTGATCAATACGACCACCGCAACTTCAAGTTGACCGCCGGTACAAAATCGATCTAAGTGTTGAAAGGAAAGCTTGAAATATTTTAAAATTATGTCTGAAAAGCTAATTTAGTGTTCATTTAACTAACTGCAACGACCATTGGGTACAGAAAGCTTGCAAAGGCACGATCAGGGCATTTTAACCTGTGTTTGACCAGATTCTACTTTCGTTTTCACTACCGATCAAACGGTCCGGAAAGGATTGCAGTAAAACGGTTTATTTTTTTCAACTACCACTTCGGCTAGACATTCAACGGCAAAAAACTGATAGCCTGACATTCTTTGATTTTTATAATACGTTTGTGATATAAAAATATCTTACCTTCCACATCCACCAAACTCGCGAAAACTAATAACAGGAAACGCTCAAAACGACCACCGGATGTATATCAACTTTTTTTACGTTGACCACCGGCGGTGGTCAATTTGCACTTTACCGGGCGTGGTACATGAAAATGTACATTTTCTTGAAAATAATAGTCATGTACATAACTTGAAAATGTACATGACTACAAATATCTGGGACTTCAGTTTTCTGCCTCTGGCTCCTTTTCCTTGGCAAGAAAAAATTTGTATAACAAGGCTCTAAAGGCTTACTTTAAATTGGTTAAAGATATTTTGTCTTTTCAGCCATCAGTCAAAACCAGTATCCATGTATTTGATCACACGGTGAAGCCTATTCTGCTGTATGGCTCTGAAATTTGGGGAGCATTAAATCCCAGTAGCCCTAGACTGAGAAATAATGTATCTATGGATAAAATATATAAAGATATTGAACCAGATAAACTGAATACAAAATTTTGTAAACTTGTACTGGGGGTAAACAGGAAAAGCTCCAATTTTGCTGTATTTGCAGAACTGGGAAGACATCCCTTTTATTTAGATATTGTGAAAAATGTATTGCTTTTTTGGCACAGGGTTGAGAATATGCCTTCGGACACCTTGTTATACAATGCCCTAAAGTGTTCAAAGGATGTAGATAAAAAGGCATGCTCTTGGTACAGTAGCATAAAGCAGTTGTGTAGTATATTAGATATCAAGCTTGAATCTAGCTCTCAGTCAAAATTTAAGTTTAAAAATATCCTTAAGAAAACAATTAATAAACTATTTCTAAATGAGTGGTACACTACTAGACAAGATTATTGCTCTGGAAAGCTGGATACATACTGTAAACTTAAAACTCACTTTGGTTGTGAAAAGTATATTAATGAGATAAGAAATTTCAGCTACCGTAGGAGTATTACAAGGTTTAGAATTTCTGCTCATAGACTTAAAATTGAGACTGGGAGGTATATCAAGCTGGATAGGTCAGAAAGGCTGTGTACCAAATGTTCTACAGGTGCAATTGAAGATGAGCAGCACTTTTTGATGGAATGCTCAAAGTTTAATGCGTTCAGAAACAGCTTTTTTCAAATCATTAATGACTCCAACAGAAATTTTATGGAGCTGGATAGTTTCCAGAAGTTTTTCTGGATTCTGACTAATGAAAACTCTGATATACTTCACAAACTTGGTCAGTATCTGCATGAACACTTGGATTAATACATTGTTTTATATTAGATTGTTTTTAGTTTGTGTTATCTCATCTTTGATTTGGATTTCCTCTCTTATTCTCTGTACAACATCTTTGTATGCCCTTGCTGGGCCCAAAATTGGTCAAATAAAGTCTTGTATCTTGTACATCCCCAGTATGCCAGTCACATCTATAAGATATTAAAAGAATATATTGAAAGCTTGAGGTTGATTTCACTGTATGCACTATGATCATTGTTTATCATGAGAAATGGTAAAAATTGGCTAAGTTAAATAAAAGCTGTAAGTTTGTCAAAAATTAAATTTTCAGCATGAAAATTATTCATGCACATCTAAAATATATCTGGAACAAATCTACAAAGAATCTTAAAGAAACATTGAAAGCCCTAGGAGGAGTTGATTTCACAAAGTATGCACTACCAACCATTATTGTATATAAGCAATGATCAAGAAATGGCTATGTTGAAAAATGATGTAAATTTGTCAAATATCACTTTTTCAGTATTATAATTATTCAAAAAGAAATACTGAAAGCCCCAGGAGGGGTTGATTTCACAAACCATCATTGTATAAAAGCAATGGTCAAAAAATGGCTATGTTAAAAAATGCTGTAAATTTGTCAAAAATTAATTTTTCAGTATTATAATTCTTCATGCACATCTTCAATATGTGAGGAACATGTCTGAAAAGTATCAAAAAGAAATACTGAAAGCCCTTGGAGGAGTTGATTTCACAAAATGTGCACTACCAACCATTTTTGTATATAAGTAATGGTCAAAAAATGGCTATGTTGAAAAATGCTGTAAATTTGTCAAACATTATTTTTTCAGCATTATAATTCTTCATGCACATCTTCATTACGTGTGGAACATATCTGCAAAGTATTGAAAAGAAATACTGAAAGCCCTAGGAGGAGTTGATTTCACAAAATATGCACTACCAACCATTATTGTTTAAGCAATGGTCAAAAAATGGCTATGTTAAAAAATGCTGTAAATTTGTCAAAAATTATTTTTTCAGCATTATAATTCTTCATGCACATCTTCAATATGTGTGGAACATGTCTGCAAAGTATTGAAAAGAAATACTGAAAGCCCTAGGAGAAGTTGATTTCACAAACTATGAACTACCAATCATTATTGTATATAAGCAATGGTCAAAAAATGGCTATGTTGAAAAATGCTGTAAATTTGTCAAAAATTATTTTTTCAGCATTATAATTCTTCATGCACATCTTCAATATGTGTGGAACATGTCTGCAAAGTATTGAAAAGAAATACTGAAAGCCCTAGGAGGAGTTGCTTTCACAAACTATGCACTACCAACCATTATTGAATATGGCAATTATCGAAAATTGGCTAAGTTCAAAATGCCGTAAATTTGTCAAAATTCATTTTTTCAGCATAATACTTCTTCATGCATATCTTCAATATCTCTGGCACATATCTGCAAAGTATCAAAAGAGAATATTGAAAGCTGTAGGAGGAGTATGGCAAACATTCTATGTATAGGTTTAAAAAGTCCCGTAACTCTTGCAAAACTGACCCTTTGGCCCCTAAATTCATATCTCACATGTGTTGTCTAATGGTGCAGGTGTGTTGAAAATTTGAAGAACATCGGGCAAAAACTACTTAAGTTATTCAGCAAAGATGTCAAAATGTTGACGGAATGACGGAATCACGGAATGACGGAATCACGGAATTACGGACAGACTGAAAACAGTATACCCCCCTAAAACTTCGTTTTGCGGGGGGTATAAAAACAATGATGCAGATCAGCTGTGCAGTAACTGGACAGCTGATCTATGCCTTTGTTGTTGCTTCACAAACAACACAGTCTCTGTCATCCTAAATTTCAGATCTGGATGAAAACCTCTTAGATGGGTTTCTTGCCGCATTCAACATAGAGGTATGGGATTTTCAGTTCTATACCTGCAGCAGAACATTCCTGTATGGTTCCCCTTGTTGAAGGTACTTGCTGTAGTGTGACAGGGCAAACTGGGCTATCTGTATCGGGTAATGATGACCACTCGGTTCCCACTGAGTTGAGACTGGCACACCTGAAAATAGGATGTAGAGAAATCTACTGAGTAATGGATGCAAGGTTCTGTAAGTGTCTTGCCAATTTTGAGCCACAACGTCTTATATATCACTTCCAATTTCAATGAACCTGCAAATGGTTCATAACTTTATATTTATATTTCTGATGAATATATAGAACTGAAATGCATTCACGCGGTGTCACATGATCAAGCTTGATGTCATAAAAAAACATGGCTCTCAGCAATGTGATTGGACGTTGTAAACATCATGATGCCATCCATGCCGTTCCGCTGTTTGAACACACACTTTGTGTAAGTTCTGTATTTGCCTGTAAATGTTGTTGCCTTGATTTTTTTTCACCAGGCGATGGAGAGAAAATAATGTTAATATAAGCAATGAGTTTAATCTTTTCAGATGTTCATGGAGCTATGAACCACAGAGGGTCGCTAGCAAAGCTTACATGAACCCCTTTGGGGTTCATTCACTTTGCACATGACCCACTGTGGTTCATAGCTCCATGAACATTAGAAAAATGAAATTCATTTCTTAAATGATTTCTCCATGGAAATTCATGATTTAAGGAAATATTTTCCCTGTCACTAAAGTTGCAACAAAACGTTCTAAACTCTCTATCAAAGATACATGTATAATATTTTGCCTTCTTGATAAGTCATTGTAGTTCATCGCTGCATAGACAGTGGACTACATGTACCTACATACAATTATGGTGTCGTAAAAGAAACAAAAGCCTGACAAACCTTCAATAGCCGTGATACACTTCACCCTCTTGCGGACCTCCACGTTATAGTGTTCAAATGAGAAGAATTTCCCATCAGGCTCTATTTTGTCAGGGGGTTGGTGTATCGCCGAGTAGCTGTGGGAAAACTCAAAATGTTCCGAGTCACCTTCTGATTCTATCTGACCATAAACCTGTGAAAAAAACACAGATGCAGCGATTTTTTTTCTTAATTTTTGTTTGAGGGCCTCATGGAAGATTTCTGAATTACTAAATTATAAAATAGACTCGATTTGAATATTTTGAGAATACTGAATAGTGAATATACATGTACATTTTGTTCCATATTCAAAACAGTAATTTGCTCATTATGGCAAAGAATTCATAAATAGTAGCTAAACTTAAGTTCTTACAAAAATTTCTGATTTTACAGCAACACAATTCTTTTATTCAATGAAAATTTTTTTTTCCTCACCTCAAAATATTTTTCTATGAAGCTAAACGGCATGTACACCTCATTCCCATCTTTCCGACACTGAACACTATACTCCTTGTTAATCTCGCACTCAATGTTCTGAGGGTTGCTAACCGGTACTTCCATCTCGTTAACCGGCATATTGTAATTCTTGGCCCCGCGGTTGACAAACCGGATGTTGTTCTCGAAGTCATCTGCTACCGCTAAAGGTTCCCTGGAAAATAATACAATTTGTGGTCAAAATTAATTGTTAGTCTCACGCTCAATCATCTGAAGGTTTCTAACCGGTGCTTCAATCTCATTGGCTAAGAGGCTAAAGGTTCTTTGGAAAAATTCAAACAATATTCTGGTCAAAGTTCTTGAATCTAAACAGTTAATAAGAAACTATACATCACACTATTTTTCTTAATTCTGCTATACGAAACGCATAGCTTATAGTACTCATAAGATTACAGCCTTTCTTAAAACCAGCACATTTAACTATTGCTTAACTGCACAGTATAGTCGAGCTACCGCACAAATCCCTTAAGCCATGGCAAATAATATAGTTGTGATTCCTTTTTCAACTCTGCACTTACCTCTTTTCCACTATCCCAACATCCGGCCGTCCTGGCTCGACTGGTATTATACATCTTGACCAGAACGAGAATGATATCAGACAGGTGCACAGGACAAGTAGAACCAGAGCAGACCGCTTCTTTAACTGCATGCTGATCATTAGAACACACTGTTGTAACATCTAGGAACCTAAAAACAGACGAAATATAATTATATGCAATATGGTAATATTACCTTTCATTAACATGCAGCTTGTTAAACATGTACCACAATTAGCCTATAGGCAAGGGAGTTAACTCAAATTGGCTTAGATAAAAGTTCCAGAAAACTGCATTCCTTGTATTTAGCCAAGAATGTGCTACTAGCACAGGCTACCACATGTAGTAACTCAAACAGCTTTATTATAAAGTTCCGAACATCAACCAAATTCCAACAAAGCACACAACTTCAACACAGAGGAAAAAATAATTACTTTTGTCAAAAAACTAATGACAGAGTGAGTTCAAAGGGTTAACGGAATACCACTATTAATTAGCCTTGTTCAACATAATAATTTGAACCACATCCAACGTAACCTGTTTTTTTTTTTTTTTCAAATACGAATGCAGATCAGCACTCAGTTACTTGATGCAGTTGATCTGCGCCTTTTTTGTTTTGGCCATTGAAGACAATAGAACTACTCTCTAAAATTCGAAATTTCAAACCACATACCATAAGCACTGTTTGTGACAAGCAACGTCAAAAACCCCAAAGTGGGTTTTTTTTCATGACTGTAACAATTTAGTTTGTTGAACATAATTTTTCATGTCTTTATTAATGTTCATTCATCAGTCATATGATGACAATTTTTCTAGCCCATGAAATTCCTCACTGCAGGCTAGCTTTAATTTTTTCTACATACTGCTGACGGCCATCTAGGTTCAATGGACTTGCATTTTTGCAATTTTAAATCAGTCGCGATGCCAGAAAACCGGTCTTCGGTATTTCCGACCAGCTATGACACAAACCGGCCTGTGCAGCCACAGAGCTAGAAGCAAAAATTAAGGCGCCGATCACCTGTGCAGTTACTGCACAACTGATCTGCGGCTTTTGTTTCGCATATGCAAAACTTTGATTTGTAATGACACCGCTCAACTGATATCTAATCAGATGATCAATAAATTCCATTTCTCTATCGAAATCATATATAGTGATATTGAAACAATCTGAGAATCTTATTCTTGCACAGTAATTTGCTTCATCATGTAATTGACAATAGTAGATTCCCCATTCCATTATTATGGTTCATAATGCACCATAAATTGCAATGACCTGCTAGAACTATATGTCAGCAAATTAAATGACATTAAAGGTTGCATTATGGGAATAAACATGCATATCCTTAAAGCTGGGTGGCCCGTAATAAAATACATATTGAGCCCCATCATATGAGCCGCGTCATGAGAAAAACGGGTTTCCGCCTATGCGAAAACAAAGGCGCAGATCAGCTGTGCAGTTACTGCACAGCTGATCAGCTCCTTTGTTTTCGCTACACGGATAGTACAATTCCTCCTCTACTTCTATCCAAAATTTCAATATTCTAGCTTTCTTTTGTGACTGTACATGCCGGTTTGTGTCAAACCTTGACGGAAAACCCGAAGACTAGTTTTCTTGCGTAGCCGCTCATATGACAGTCAATGCCTGAACTCATGTTCTGGGACAACACAATAAAGATTTAATCCTGAAAATTTGCGTCACAAACTAAGGTTAAATACAGAACAACAAAGGTACTATCGGACAAAACATACCTGCTAAAATATGGATATTGCAGGTTTTATATGGTGCAGTGAAATTCAAGCACAAAGACTTGCATGATTTTATGTCATTTTCTTCACAAATTTGAACAAGTGCACTTGAATTACAGAGCACATCTTTCATCTTATTGATTTTAAATGTCATTTTAATGCTCCAACTATTTCTCCTATGCATGCAAATGCACCGCTTTATTCCCAATTTATCATCTAAATCAGAGGATTTCAAACTCGCACCGGTTATCTAGATAGAGCAAACTAACTGAGAACAACCAATGCTGGTGAAATCAACATAATAAGCCTGAACTATGAAAGTACACCTGGAACTCTTTATTACACGATTCGTTACAACACGGTTTTGGATATAACACTAATCATTGCTGGAGCCTAAATGGTCATTTTAAACTCCTTTTGCTATATGTTTGTATATTTTACTCTTGTTATAACACTGATTGGATAGCTAATACGGAAATTGGGCTTGGACCCCAACAATAGTGTTATAAAGAGGTTGAGGTGTAGTTGTCTTGGGATCTGTGGAAAGTTGTTCCAAGTTGACTATTAATCCTGGAATGTTGTTCCAAGACAACTATAAATCCTGGAAAGTTGTTCCAAGACAACTATTAATCCTGGAAAGTTGTTCCAATACAATGATTAATCCTGGAAAGTTGTTCCAAGACAACTATTAATCATGGAAAGTTGTTCCAATACAATGATTAATCGTGGAAAGTTGTTCCAAGACAACTATTAATCGTGGAAAGTTGTTCCAATACAATGATTAATCCTGGAAAGTTGTTCCAATACAATGATTAATCCTGGAAAGTTGTTCCAATACAAAGATTAATCCTAGACAGTTGTACCAAGACAACTATTAATCATGGAAAGTTGTTCCTAGACACCTATTTATCGTGGAAAGTTGTTCTAACACAACTATTAATCGTGGAAAGTTGTTCCAATACAACTATTAATCATGGAAAGTTGTTCCAAGACAACTATTTATCGTGGAAAGTTGTTCCAATACAATGATTAATCCTGGAAAGTTGTTCCAATACAATGATTAATCCTGGAAAGTTGTTCCAATATACTGATTAATCCTGGAAAAAAGTTCCAAGACAACTATTAATCCTGGAAAGTTGCTCCAATACAATGATTAATCCTGGAAAGTTGTTCCAATACAAAGATTAATCCTAGAAAGTTGTACCAAGACAACTATTAATCATGGAAAGTTGTTCCAAGACAACTATTTATCGTGGAAAGTTGTTCTGATACAACTATTAATCGTGGAAAGTTGTTCCAATACAATGATTCATCATGAAAAGTAGTTCCAAGACAACCATTAATCATGGAAAGTTGTTCCAAGACAACTATTAATCATTAAAAGTTGTTCCAATACAAAGATTAATCCTGGAAAGTTGTACCAGGACAACTATTAATCATGGAAAGTTGTTCCAAGACAACTATTTATCGTGGAAAGTTGTTCTAATACAATGATTAATCATGAAAAATTGTTCCAAGACAACTATTAATTGTGGAAAGCTGTTCAAAGACAACTATTAATCGTGGAAAGTTGTTCCAAGACAACTTATAATTGTGGAAAGTTCTGAGACAACTACAGGTAGTAGTCATCTAGATTTTCACATACTGATTTCATCAGTGTTGGTTGTTCTCACTTGCATTAGTTGTCCTTGGTTAGCCAGACGAGTGAGTGTGAATCTGTATCTTCCACAAAAATCATTCATCAACACTTAAATATTTATTTTATCTGCATAATCTTTCAACATGCATTGCATATCAACCTTCATTTATAATACACACCTACATCAAATGGGCCCTAACAGGAGAAACCAGTCTTCAGGGGGTTTCCATCCACAAAAAAGCAAGCTGTCATTCATCGACACTTAAATATTTATTTTATCTATGGCTTATCATGGCATAATCTTCCGACATGCATTGCATATCAACAATGATTTATAATAAATGGGCTACATAGTGAGAAAACTCAATTTTGCACGTGAAAACAAAGACACAGATCAGCTTAGCAGTAAGTGCATAGCAGATCAGAGACTTTGTCAACCCCTCTTCTTGTTCAATCCGAAATTTCAATGTTCTAGATTTTCTCTGTGAGTAAATTTGCCAGTACCGAACCCTTTTTTTTCACTGAATATGATAAGATCATTGTTGATATCATGACACAAAAAATATTGATATATTCAGAGACAAGTCCTATGTAAATAATATCTTTTGGGAAAAACTTATCACAGATTTTATGGTTCTGATCTGTGGTAAGTTGTTCCCAGGCAGGAGAGCTAAGTACAGCTAAGTTGTTCCATGACAGCTATTTGTATCCTATGGCCTATATTAAGTACAGCTAAGTTGTTCCATGACAGCTATTGGTATCCTATGGCCTATATTGATTCATATGTTTTGGTCAGGTCATTCTGGTAAGCTTTGTGGAGTAATGGTAAACGAATGTGCACTGTAGCACTGGTAAGCTGCCACCATGAGGTTTGCAAAGCAGTTTGATAAGAATAACTAACCGTCTGGAGAAAATACAGGGTTTTCTTCCACTCCGAAAATAACTATTTCGGACTAGGAAGACTCCCCTAAGTTCAACCTACATAATTATAACTTGTTTTGCCTTAGTTTATGTTTCTTATAATATGAGCCGACACATGAGAAAACCAACAATCTGCCTAGGCGAAAGCGGAGGCGCAGATCAGCTTCGCAGTAACTGCGAAGCTGGTCGGCGCCTTTGTTTTCGCCGCACGGATAATACAGTTCCTCTACTTTCTAAATCCAAAATTTCCAGCCTCTAACCATCTTCTATGTCTGTTCGGCCCGGTTTGTGTCTGACCTGGTCGGAGACCACACTGGTTTTCCCACGAGGCGGCTCATATATGTACATTTTTTTTGGAAGGCCGATGAGCACACAACTCTTAGCAAGTGTACTTCCATGTTATATGCCTAGCTGGGGTTATACTGTCTCGCCATGTTTCACGAGTATTATATGCTCTTTATTTTTTTCTCATGTTGTTTACTTTTGTAAACCTGAGATGTGGAAATAAACTTGAAACTTGAACATGGCCTGACAATATAATTAAAAACAAAATGTTAACTTAATTAAACTATCATTCTGGGATTGACAATTTTCATCTCTATTCAAAGATGAGCAGAGACTTGCAAACTTTTCTTTGATTTTCCAGTCCCATAATGCTCCTGAGCTGGCTTGGTTATAATCTTTTAAGTGGCTTTATTACATGATTTTAATGACTTACCAGATGCTATAACAACAGATAGGAATTCCAGAAGTAAGAATTATCTTATGAATGAGCATTGTGGATGCCAAAAACTAGTCAAACTACAGAGTTTTGTAACATCATAAATACTGGAGCAGTTGGTGTTATAAATATGAGCTGCGATGCGAAAAATTCAACGGTCTTCAGGGTTTCCGACCAGGTCTGACAAATCAACCTCAGTACAGACAAAGAAGCAGGCTAGAAGCTTGAAATTTCAGATTTAAGAAGAGAGATCGTACTATCCGTGTAGCAAAAAAACAAAGGTGCTGATCAGCTTCGCAGTTACTGCAAAGCTGATCTGCGCCTTTGTTTTCGCATAGGCGAAAATCCAGTTTTCTCACGATGTGGCTAATATGATTGTTGTTTTGTTTTATTGTATACAGTACGCAGCTACATGTAACAGGTCATACCGAGAGGAACCCTCAGCCCTATTTTGTCCGACCCTAATCAGGTCATCAACAGGCCCCGAGGTTATAAAACTTTTTTCATGCTCAACTCAGCTGAGCACAAAATTAAAACTGCTCATAAATACTTAGTCAAAATCAGTTAAAAATTCTGGCATAAATCACAAAAGACAATCATTTATCCTACTGATATAATGTTAAAATGCCACTAATTGTTGGCAATTTATCATTTATTTAGTACAGCTGACACTACTGTATTCATTTGCCATTAAAAAGGCATTAATTTACCATTAAAATGACATTAAAGTGACTAAACCCATTAATTTTTGCCATTAATCCTTGTTTAATTATTTTTAATGGGATTTTGCTACACCATTAAAACAGCATTACATTAATGTGCAGACTAACGAACAAAACTGTCCCCCAGCAATGTTGAAACTTTCATGGCCATTAAAAGTCAGTTAATTCTTGTATAGAACTGTTTTAATGGCACATTAAAGGGGGTTAATTTAATGGTGAGTACCATTAAAGTAATTGACAATACTATCCCAGACGATATTTAAACTTTCATGGCCATGAAAAACTAGTTAATACTTAAAGAAAGTTGGTTTCATGGCAAATTTACGGGGATTAATTTAATGGTGAAAAAATTAATGGCATTTAAAATAATGGCCCATTTGATGCTCAAACTTTCATGGCCATAAAAATCTAGTTAATCATTGTAAAAAGCTGTTTTCATGGCAAATTAAAGGGAATTAATTTAATGGTGAAAAAAAAATAATGGCGTTTAAAATAATGGCCCAGCTGATGTTCAACTTTCATGGCCATAAAAATCTAGTTAATTATTGTAGAAAGTTGTTTTCATGGCAAATTAAAGGGAATTAATTTAATGGTGAAAAAAAATAATGACGTTTAAAATAATGGCCCAGCTGATGTTCAACTTTCATGGCCATAAAAATCTAGTTAATTATTGTAGAAAGTTGTTTTCATGGCAAATTAAAGGGAATTAATTTAATGGTGAAAAAAAATAATAACATTTAAAATAATGGCCCAGTTTATCTTCAAACTTTCATGGCCATAAAAACTAATTAATTCTTGCAGAAAGTTATTCTCATGTCTGTTTCAGTAATGCCATTTCATTATTAGTCGGCCATGCTTAATTTCTAGGGCCTCTAGAAAAAAGTTTTGATGGCATTTTTTGTTAATGCTCGGCATCCATGCTAGAAATGTTCTTTTGGGTATGACAAAGTGTCCCAGGGCGGATGCCAGGTCTGAATCTTCGAATTGAGGTCATGGTAAGGTCAAAGGTCAACTGGGTGCATTTCGGTTCTAAAACCTCTGTTTTATAATCTAATTTGTCATAAATGTTATTTTTATCAGTGTCTAACTATGCTTAGTATGCCCAAAACCGGACATGCAGTTATAAGAAATAATAAACAGAACAATTTGAGGAATATACTTCCTATTATGGGATAGATACAAGTACAGCTTTTGCCAAAATCATTTCAGAGTAGCTTGCACAATGTTTGTAGTACATATTTGTAGTCAGGAATTTCAGATCCATTTTTCTTTACAAATTTAAATGCTATAAAAATTTATAAGTCACAATGATCTTTCCTAGTAATAACAACACCTAGGCGCACTGACGTATATAGAACGCTACAAAGGCTAGATTTAAAACAATTTGTATTGCTGACGTATATAAAACGTTCCAATTCATTGCAAATTAAAATGACCCGTGGGGCGTATTTGACCTAACTTGCACCCCCAGAACAATTTTGCATTCGTGTCAAATCGTCCATTGGGACCCCTGAAATGCAAAGAATTTTGTCGTACATGATAAACCCAATTGCATTATGAAAAATGCATTATTTCCATGGCAACTGTTGATGTGATTCATAAGCATGAGGGTGTACCTACAAAATTGATCACAGTTCTGCTGTTACTAGTCCTAGACCTCTGAATCTGGTCTCGGGTCAACACTGAGGCATAGGCCTTTCATCGCGTAAGTACTGCAAATTAACTAACTTGCATATTCATGAATTTTAATGAAAACATTAAAAGTGATTTAAAATGTTTATATATCCATGAATAAACTAATTTTAATCCTAAACTATCATTATCACACTTTGTTACTGCACCAGTTATACAGTATAATGACAAATTTATTGATGTCTTGGGCATATATGATAATAATCTCATTTGCATATTCATGAATATTGATTAAAATGTTGAACATCTGGGGAAAGCAAGGGAAAATCTTTTGCCATTTAAGGATTTTAGGTAGGTTACATAATATCTTTCTTGCACTTTAGGACAATTCTCATGCTGCCAGTTTGGCCCGAGGACCACCTAAATGCCATATATTGTTGTCCTCAACAATGAGCACATTTGCATGATATGAAATTACATAGTTTCCACGCCCACTCCTATAACGTGATTCTAAAGTATGGGATGAACTTACAAACAAACCCATATCCCACCAAGAATATGCTCTAAGACACTTTGATTGGTCTGATAGTAATGCATTGACATAGCAATTTGAAATGTAAAAATAATATTCAAATCATTGAACTTACTTATTCATGAATATTAATGAAGAAAATAAGAAAATATATTGAGTACACATACAAAATCACTTGTTCAAGGGCTCTGAGTAAACTTAGGATACTGAAAGAGGTATCAAACGAATGCTATGACAATGTATATAATCACCCTGAAGTCTGATAAAAGAGTAATCTGATATTCAATCTCATGAATATTAATGAAAACCTTGTGAGAGAAAAACAAAACAAAACAAAAGAAACAGGTAAATCTACAAAATGACATGTATCTCGGCAGCCAAAAGCGTTAAGGTCCTAAAAGTGGTATTAAATGGTTGCTTAGGTAATATTAAAGCATTTAATCTGGAATATGTAAGTCATTAGATTTTTTTTTCATGACCATTAATAAAATCGTTAGAAATCGGAGTATAGATGCGGAAGAGTTAAGAAGGAAACCATGTAAAACACATGTATCTTGATTACTGATAGACCTACAGGGTTGTTTTTGGAATCAAATTATTACTAAGACTGTAATTGGAATCAAATGATTGCAAGGTCGTCACAATGTTCTCTAATCATGTAATCAGATATATAAATCATAAGATATTTTTTGTATGGATATGAATGAGGACTTTATGAATTAGAAAACAATCACCAAAAAAGAAGTGGGAATACCAACAAAATTACATCTCGGCTACAAATGCCATGAGAGCCCTGAAAATGGTATCAGTATAATGCTATAACAATGTAGCATTGCCATATAGTCTTATAGATAAACCATATTATATTGAATGTTGTAAATACTATGTAAAATTAAACAAAATAATGAAAATTACAGAAAATTGAAGATTGTGCTCCAAGAAAATTACTTCTATCATCTTGGTTGCCAACAAGTATGCTTGACATATCTGAACCTATATCGATAAAGTATTGTCCTATCAATTATATGATGCCACATTAAGCTTTCTAGGGCTATTGGTAGTCGAGACCCGAGATATATGCGATCTTAATGGTATAGCCCTTCATTATTCGGTGATTTTTTCTCTAATTTAAGCATATTTTTTAATATCAATACCACAAAAATATAAAAATATTTATATATCTGATTACAAAATTATAGAACATTTCAGCTCTCTATGTCTGTCAGTAGCCAAGCTACATTTGCTTTTACATGTATACCACATTAATTCGTCCTGATTTTACCCCAATTTCAGAAGATATTATTAATGTTCATGAAAATAAAAATCCAATGGCTTATATATTTAATATATTTTAGTATAGTCAAGATGGTATAATATAACCCTAGCAATCATTTGATGCCATTTTCAGCACTTTAGTGCTTTTGGTTGCCCAGATACACGGCAATTTGTAGGTTAACCCGTTTAATGTTTTCTTTTTTTCTCTCCTATTCCTAAAGTTTTCATTAATATTCATGAGACTAAAGATCAGATTGTTCTTATACCAGACACATGGGTGATATTTCTTTTCCATAGCATTCATTCTATATCACTTTCAACATTCTAGGTTTATATACAGCCTTGTGGTAAGTGATTTTTGTACGTACATGTACATCCCGTTTTTATGATTTTCTCAAATTTCTTTTGTTTTGTATCATTAATATTCATGAATTAGCAAGCTCAATGATTTGAATATTAGGTATGCATGTTTAAAAGTATTACTGTCAGGCCAATCATAGTAGTTTAGAGCATACTATACTATTGGTTTGATATAAGTATTTTTGTAAGTACAGCCTATTCGTTTGAATCATAGGTGGGCGTGGACACTATGTTATTTTACACCATGCAAATGTGTTCATTGTTAAGGACAATATGGACAGTTATTAGAATGTTCATGACACAAGCAGGAATTATAAAATAATACGAGAAGTGCATTGAAAAGGTCATAGCAACTTTACAGGATCAGGTTTATAATCAAGTTTTGTTGTAACATTTTATTTTGTATTGTCACAATGCGATTTAACCTGGGATGCTTTATTAGCACAAATACGGCATGTTTACTACTTTAAACAAAGGTAAATTACATCTTTGGCCCTCTGCATAACACTATGTCTATTTACAATTGTTTCACTCATAATTAAATTAGCAAATTAAGATAAAGAAAAGAAGTGGTTGTATTTGTAAGCATTTTCAGCATCTTTGCACCATTTTGACCTCTGACCTTCCTGTACATCGAACCCATGTGTCAAATTAATTCTTGTGGCAAGCCTCTGGGTCATTCCATATAAACTGGCAGCTGTTGTTTTATTTATTTTGAACATTTTCGTGACAAAAAAGTACATATTATGAAATTAAGTATTATTTTTCTTAAAAAATGCACTTAGTTGACCTTTGACCTTACTGTGACCTTAAAACGCAAATTCACGCTTGGCATCCAGCCCTATGTTGTTTGCATATATGTGATACATTCTTAGGCCCAAATAGGGAGATTGGACATTTTTGGTAGGGAGATTTAGGTCTGAAATAGGGAGGTTTTTTCTCGACAAAATTATAGCCGATTTTACCCCAGAAAATATTTTCAGCAGTCCAGCATTTTGTCAAATGTTTGCACTTCAATATGCATATACAACTGATTCTCACAAATCTATAGATGATTACTTAAAATTAGAATTTTATTATAATTATTGAAAGTAATTTAATTCTGGTTGTAAGACATACTTGCTATGTACCAAATGGATAATGATAGCTTCCTTCAACAGTAGTTCATTGATAAAATAAGTAATTGTGAAATTAGTAAATTATTAAGTTTGTATAGGTTTGAAAAGGAAATTACATGTAGATCTATTTGAAAAAATAATAATAATAAAAAAAATCTAAATTGTGCAGATAAGAAAAAGAGAAGTAAACTAATGCAAAAAAAGAGGTTTGAAGGTGAAAAGAGGATAAAAAAATATTTAAAAAAAAAAAAAAAAAAAAAAAAAAAAAAAAAAATTGCTCCAGTGGAGATTCGAACTCACGACCTCCCGCGTGACAAGCCAACACCTTAACCACTGCACCACTTGGCCATAATGACGTCATAGCACTCCAGCATTTGACCAGACGTAAAAAGCACATGGTTTATGTTTACACAATAAATAATTGCATATAAATGGAAAGTTGTGTATTGTCATTTGTTTACTTCGAGTCTTAGAACAAGTTATTGGAACATGTTGGAATAGTGTTTTGGAGTAATATTATTGGGATTATTGCTTTTTTGAAGGTAAAGTAGGTGTATTTTTTTTTTTTATCAAGCTCAAGACAAACCCCGATGATCACCGATCAATCAACCATGTCAACTGATGATCCTTACGTAAGCTTACCTGACATCCTCAAATCAAGTACGACAATTACCTAGCACCTAATAGCGTTAATCCAATTACCTGAGGCCAATAATCACACCTGTCACTTCACACTACGAAAATTCGTCGAGTAGGCGCTGTAAACATTCTGCTAAAGGATCTTTTTGGGGAAAACTAAAAAAAATGGTGGCTTGCGGAAAAACACCATAGGAATTTTTCTTCATCGGGTTTTAGTTTTTTATATCGTGAGAGCGTTTTTTGGACCAAAATATCGGGAGATTCACGATCAATCGTTAGATATCACATGTATGGTTGTTTGTAGTATCCCAAGGAATGATTCTAGCCTGGATGCGGAGCATTAACAAAAAATGCCATCATGAGTTATCGTAGAAATTAAGCATGGCCGACTATATATATGTACACATAACAATTGGTTTGGTTAAGGTAGCTGAGTCTGTATCTTTAGAGAAATAGCTCCTCCCTCAGTTCACCACGTGTTCTAAGTGTACCTTGTCTATTTGTTAGTTTAGTTATTTCCCCGTTTGGGTTTCAGGGATGAATGTTTGTTTATGATTGGGACCAGTTCCTCGTCATTGCTCTCATTTTATTTACTTTTATGTGAATTTTGTTGAGATATAAATTCAGTCAATTGATAAACATGATAAACAGCAGAAATAATCATGGAAATTGTGGAAATTAAAGACAACAAAATTGATGTACGTTTCACCTCTTTTACAAACTTGTATTGGATTCAGTGTTGATCCGCACGCAATTCACCCTAAATTATCACTGGGTTAAGTTAAATTACACTACCGGTGCTGTCATCCAAGTTAGTCATGTACCATGCATGCAAAATATACTGTCAATTATATTGACTGCTGTATTGTGTATCGGTTGACAGCCAGATTGCTAGTATCATTTACTATACTGTTGTCAATGTATGCTGTCGACAGCAGGTATGCTTGTTTGGTGTACAACTGGCTAAGGGTCACTACAGATGAGGGTTCAGTACCTGAAATTGCGCAATATGGCCCACACTCATACTTTTGAATGTTTTTACTGCTTCCAAAGGACATAACTTTTTATAGGCGGCCCCCGTGGCCGAGCGGTTAAGAGCGCTGTTTCTTAATCACTGGTGAGCCCCACTCTGACCACATGTGAGACAAGCCAAGTTCTGCTTGCAGGTGTGCCAGGTGGTTTTTCTCGGGGTTCTCCAGTTTTCGCCCCACCTACTGATTGGCCCGTCTCATATGAGCTGAAATAATCTTGAAAGGGACGTAAAACTTATCAAAAAACCCCCCCAAAAAAAAAAAAAAAAAAAAAAAAAAAAACTTTTATATTTTACTTGTCGGCAGCACAGGTAGTACTATTCGATTCAGCCCTTTGCTTACCAAAAAATCACTATTTGGGAAGAATATTATGTGATATAAAAATGAGCCACTGAATCAGAAAAAAACAACGATTTGTTTATGTGAAAACATAAACATTGATCAGCTGCGCAATAATTGCACAGCTGATCAGCGCCTTTCTTTTCAATCCATAGACAGTACAATTTCTCCTCGTTTTAAATCCGAAATGCCAACCGTCTAATAATTTTTTTGTAGCTGCACATACAGTTCGGTTTGTGTCAGAAACACAGATTGTTAGTTTTCTCGCGCGAAGTCTCAAATAATTATATAGTTGATGCTTTATGTCCCGGTCAACAATTTTTCAATTATATTGGGAAGGAGCCACCGCTTCCTGGTTAGTTGACCTGAACTTTGGGAGCATAAATTGACTTGCTCAAGGACAATACATGGCGTTAGGGGGTTCGACCTCAGGACTCTTCTCCAGACTCTTATGCTCTAGCACTGAGCCTCAGTGCTCCCTTATACAAAACAAAGAGAAAAAAGATAAAAAATAACTGACACAGCTGTGAAGTTTCAAATTAGAATGTACACATGTTCATGTCTTTGTGCAGAACACATTCAATGTAATTCCTTTGATCATAACAAACAGGTAGCAGTTCTTGATCATAGTTACATGTTACGATTAAATGGGACTTCCCCACTGTTTAGAAACCATATTTGATTATCCCCTGGTGAACAAAATTGATATTCCCATCCGATTTTGTCTGTTGTAAAAATTTGGACCAACTGCCTGCTATTGTAGTCAACAACTATACCATTTGCTGAATGTGTGCTGTTGTCTTATGATCGATCTGTTTATATACTCTACAGCTCCATGTGATGCACCTTTGCAGGAGGAAACTAAACTTTTAAGTGTCGAAATGACAAGAAACCATTACCTGTCAAACACCAATTTGAAACAAGTGCAACTGTCAAAAATTTTAAAATAAATTCTAACACACCTCGCCTATATAGCCAATGGTAAAAAACGTGTTATATTGTGCAACAATTTCACTGTACGAATAAGCGTGACGTTACTTTGCGGCATTTGTGACGTCAGCTATCCCACAAAGCAGCGTTAGACGGTGAAACGTCGTTTTAGCGCACAACAAACGTAATAAGTGTGTGTAAATACCAGCATTACAGTCAAATATTTGGCGGGATATCTGCAATGCAATGGCGGAAAGCTGAACGATATCGACGGTTTCAGCAACATTTATTCCGTTTATTGTGTGTTAGAATCGAAATAGATCAGCTCAAGTGCGTGAATTGTTGAGTAATAATTCACTGTTTGTCGGTCAGTTGTAAGAAGATAAATCACTCGCGCTACGCGCTCGTGATTTGATCTTCTTTACAACTGACCTCCAAACAGTGAATTATTACTCAACAATTCACCGCTAGAGCTGATCTATTTCTTAAGTAAATAAGAATGGATTCGCCCTTTTCAGAATTAAGCCAGTGATGTTTGTCATGGGGAAACCGTGGCTAGTTCTTTAGTTGAACAAATAAGTGTTGGAGATATACATTATATTGTTACTGTTCAAAGGGAGATGTAGGTTTGCTCTTGCAGTATAAATATTCTTAAAATTTGAAAATGTGTTTCGGCCCAATAGGGTTTTGCCCCTTATCAGTTCGGCCTAACACTCTAAAATCTTAGTAAAGTAAACATTTTTGTTGATATTGTAAGGAGAGTAGGTAGGGCATGGCAAAGAGCTGGGTTTTGACCAGGCGTTTCCCATGGGGCAAGGCTTTTAGCAGTGCTTTGATAGATAAAAGTATGCCCAGCTATGCCCCGTAGGTGGGGGTGGGGGCAGTGGTCAAAAATGACTGGAGGATAATGTAGGTGCATCAAGTGAGCCATTACAGGACCACTGTGCTGGTTTCATATGCTGTAAATATTTTGAGTGGAATCCTAAAAGTTTTTGGTTGTTCACTTCTTAAATTTATGTCCATACGATCAACGTCATGAGAAAACCAATGTTGTGGTTTCAGACCAGGTCTGACTCAATACAGACTGTGTAGCGACATAACATGGCTAGAAACCCAAAATTTTGGATTTACATGTAGTTCATAGAAGAATTTATTGTACCTGTTGTGAAAACAAAAGCGCTAATCTGCGAAGCTGATATGTACCTTTTTTTTAAGCTGGCTGTACGAAAGTACAGGAAGGTCGACTTATTGCACTCACCCGGCGTTGGCGCCTGCATTGCTCAAATGCTAAAAGTTTTGGTTAAAGTTTTGAGAAGTCTGCATCTCTCGAACAATTAGATGGACTTAGTTTATAATTTGCCTATTGCTAGATATTGGTCTGAAGTTTTATACTGCACCATCCTGACCTTGCGGTCAAGGTCACAGACTTAGAAATTTTATGTTCAAGTTTTTTGTTAAAGTTTTTAGAATAGAAGTCTATATCTCTTGAACTTGTGGATGGATCTATAACATTTTGGTTTGAAATTTTATGCTGTACCATCCCGACCCACCTCAGTAACCTTAAGGACAAGGCCACGGACACTATTCCTCTTGTTACACTGTACCATCTCAACCCAACTCAGTGACCTTGAGGTCAAGGTCATGGACATTAACATTTTACTTATGATGTTACCCTTACTTTTATGCTATTAAATTTTATTACTTCTAGAGACAAACCACAATTCAGGCAATCTACGCTGTCCTGCGACAGCTCTTATTGCATGTGCAAGACATTGGTTTTCTCATTATGCACTCAGTTATGTTTTCTGCTTTCATTTTTACTTGCAGTTCAAACTTGTCAGGTGAGCATTTACAGGACAATGGTACATGTGCATGTACCCTTATATATTGTTTCTAAGTATTTCTTTATATATATGAGTTATGTTATGTTGATGAATGTTTGGTACATGTGCATGTACCCTTATATATGGTTTCTAAGTATTTCTTTATATGAGTTATGTAATGTTGATGAATGTTCAAGGAAATGTTTTTTTAAAAAAAGAAGTCTGTTAGATTTTCCATGGAAGATAAAATCATACAAAGCAAATTCATGAATAAAGCAATTTTCAGAGATTCCGTTGGCTCTGGAAAACATGGAAAATGGCTAAAAAAATCCATACATGGAAAAGCCATGGATTATTTAAATGTTTCTGGAAACAAGAATTTTTTGTTGGAGCGGGGGGGGGGGGGGGGGGGGGGGGGGGGGGGGACCTGTAATTGGGACAATCATCAATGCGAAAACTCTTGAATCATAATATTAAATGCTGCCATTCAAAATATACCTGGAAATATTTTATGATGTAATTGTTTATTATTTTTTTCTGTATTCTGTAACATTTCTACGGGCGCTGTACGGGCATTGTAAGCTAATCGCAAGTCAAATGTAACCTAAGTATAAGTCTTACTCGGCCATTCATGCAAAAGTTAATGGGTACCATTTGCTGTTGAATTAATGGTAAACAAAAATGTTACTTAGTTAATATAAGAAGTCAAATAACACCATTAAAACTGAACGAAGCCATTAACTTGTTAATGGAATAGTTCATCATTAAGTTAATAGGCGGTGTTTGCTGTCAAATCAAGGGCATACCAAATCACCATTAACAAAATGAGCCATCAATTTAATAACCATTAATTTAATAGGCTTGATTACCTGCATGTTAAGTTAATGGATACAAAATAGATGTTTACCATTTAAGTATTAATGGTATTGCTCATCAAAAATTTATGGGATCTTTGTGCCATCAAATTAATGGCATACAGAAATCAAGTTCTACCATTAACTTAACGTGGTCATTTACCATTAAAGTATTAATGGTGTTGCTCATTGAAAATTAATGGGCGCTTATGCTGTCAAATTAATGGCATACAGAATCAAGTTCTACCATTAACTTAAGGTGGCCATTAAATACAATGCCTTTAAAATATCATTAAACGGCTCTTAATGTATAGCATTTTAATGGGGGCCATTAAAATATTAAGGGTTAATTAATGGTCTTTAAAACTACATTAATTAAGAAATTAACAGCATTTTAATTGTAATGAAAATACCTTTAAAATGTGTCTCCTGAAAAAGTAACAGCACCATTAAATTGGCATAAATTTGAATGGCTGATATTTAATGGATATTTAAGGCTCATTATTTTGTCATTAAAATATGAGTTTAAGTGTCTTTAATTTGCTTTTAAAATGACCTGTGAAAAATTAATGGCCCCATTAAAATGCTATACATTAAGAGCCTTTTAAGAAGTTTTTAACGCTGATGGCTACCATTAAATATTTTAAAGGTGCCTTTACTTTAATTGGAGTGATTTTTTAAGGCATGAATTTAACAGATTTTAATGGTCATAAAAGTGGTCGTTCGTCTCTCACTAATGAGAAAGACCATCATTATTTCTTGAATAGGTTCGTGTGTGTTGGTGAGTTCTTTGGTGGCTGACTAGGCCAATTCTAGCTCTAAACTGTCGGTTGCAAGTAGAGCAAGTCAATGTCATTGAATCAGCTGGTGGCCCATTGGTATTGGCTTTGCGTTCTCTGCGCTTTCTTTCAGCTTCACAGATTCTCTTTTTTTCATGGAGAGCTGCTCCTTTGTTGATGAGACCTCGCCACTTTGATCGCTCCTGTGCAGTCTGTTCCCAAGACCCAATTGGTATGTCAAAATCCTTCAGAGAGGCTTTCAGGGTGTCTTTGTAGCGTTTCTTCTGGCCACCTTGAGAGCGCTTTCCCTCTTGTAGTTCTCCATAGAAGACTTTCTTTGGAAGTCGCTCATCAGGCATTCTTATAACATGGCCGGTCCACCTTAGCTGTGCTAGCTTTAGGACAGTATGCATGCTTTGCATCCCTGCTTTCTTCAGGACCTCTGTGTCTGGGATCTTGTCTTGCCACTTGATTTTTAACAGCTTTCTCAAACAGCTTAAGTGGAAATGGTTTAGTCTCTTTGCATGACGCTGGTATACTGTCCAGGTCTCACATGCATACAAGAGGGTTGGAAGTACCACAGCCTTGTAGACTTTCAGCTTGGTGTCAAGCTTGATTCCATTTCGCTCCCAGACATTTGCACGGAGTCTTCCGAATGCCACACTGGCTTTAGCAATTCTAGCAGTGACCTCATCATCAATGTGCACTGCTCTGGAAAGAGTGCTTCCCAGGTAGGTGAATTTATCAACAACTTTCAGTTTTTCTCCATTCACAGTGATGGTTGGTTCATTGTACGGTTTTCCAGGTGCTGGCTGGTGTACAACCTCTGTCTTTTTTGTGCTGATTGTGAGATCATAGTTATCACATGACTGTGAGACCTGATCCATGGCTCTTTGCATTTTTGCCTCTGAGCTGGCATTCTTATCCATATCATCTGCATAGAGGAGCTCATCTAGCACATCGGTCTGCACCTTAGTTTTGGCTTGCAACCTTCTAAGGTTGAATATATTGCCATCAAAACGGTACCTGATTGGAAAACCAGAGTCACTGTCCTGAAAAGCATCCATGAGCATGGCAGAAAACATCATGCTGAACAGTGTTGGTGCCATAACACAGCCCTGTTTGACCCCATTTGTTACCTCAAAGGGTTCAGAGAACTCTCCATCATTTTGCACACGTGCCTGCATGCCATCATGAAATTGCCGCACCATTGCTATGAATCTGGGTGGACAGCCAAACTTGGCCATGATTTTCCACAGTCCATCACGACTAACTGTGTCAAACGCTTTGGTGAGGTCGACAAACGTCATGTATAGATCTACATTCTGCTCTTGGCATTTCTCCTGAAGCTGTCTTGCTGTGAAGATCATGTCTATCGTCCCCCTGTCCTTTCTGAATCCACATTGACTTTCTGGAATAAGTCCCTTCTGATCAAGATGAACATTCAGGCGGTTCAACAGAATTTTTGCTAGTATTTTCCCAGCAATCGATAGGAGGGAAATGCCTCTGTGGTTGTCACAGACTTGTGGATTTCCTTTCCGCTTGTATAGGTGGATTATGGATGCATCCTTAAATTCTTGTGGGATGGCCTCCTTCCTCCACATAAAAGTAATGGCAATTTAACAATGCTGTTAACCTAATTGCATTTTGATGCTATTTTAATGACTCTTAATGTATAGCATTTTAATGGGATATTTTAATGCTCTTTTAACAAGATTTTCATGGGGAGAAACTTTGAAAATGCTGTTAAATTTAATGGGTTTTTTTAATGCCTTTTTAAGTGACTTTTAATGGGGATGTGTGCAGTAGTGTGAGCTGAGCATGAAAAAAGCTTTATAACCTCAGGGCCAGTCCTGTGTTGTGTGCAATGTACCATATTACTTTTGTGCAAGGACTGCCACTGCAACTTTTCTGAAGTAGGCTAAGACTGCATAGAGACATCTTGCTGTCCATTCCCCCACCCCCACTTAAAGCCTGATTACAGTCTGACATGGACAGTTGGCTCAGCCCAAGACAGTCAGTACCAGTTATATGTATAGCACTATCCACAAAGGGTGGTCTAAATAAATAAGAATTAAATTGCCATATACATTTGTTGAGAAATCTTACCATCTTATCTTTTAATATTCCATGTCAAAAAGAATTCCATATCTTTAACATGATTGTATTTCATATGAGTCATGTCACATGAAAACAGTCATATCTTCAAACTTTCCATTGAGGTCAAAGGACACATACATACCAAAACATCACGGTTTATCTGAACTGTGTCTGTTTCGATATCCCAACTGAGCTAACAGTCTGGCTGATTTGTGCATTGGGGTTTTCCGCAAAAAATGTTTGAGTTTTCTCATGACATGGCTACATTATATAATTAACTAATTCAAACATATTTGGACCAAATTCAAGTTTACTTTTTAATTTTCACCTTAAGAAATAAGCAATTTAAATAAGCATATTTTAATAATTGCTTGGAACAGTTCAAACAAAATATGAACAAGGACAATTTACATACACTAATAGGAATTATGTTTTATAGCTCAAAATCAGTAAAATAATCTTGAGGGTATGGAACAGACTGATTAAAAATGTTATTAGACAAAAATGGTTTTCAAAAATACAGTGTCACCTGTACATGTGACATTATTATAAGCCTGTCTTCAGCAAACACTTTCATGTCCTCTTTAACCCATATTTGACGAATGGATTCACCCATCGTTATCATTTGGGTAAGTCCACTTTCATTTTTAGGGCTTTATGTGTGATTTTTAAATTTTGTTCAATTTTTGATGAAAATTCTAAAAGCAAACAGAATAGCCCCAGATGGGACGCCGCGTTCTGCGGCGTCACATCTGGGGCTATTCTGTTTGCCTATGTCCCATAAAAGGGACGCCAGGCTTAAATGAGTTAATGATTCTACAGTCAGCTGCAGTACTAGTGCTTTGCCACTTGCTTAGGGCAGGTTGGACTGTAATTCTCGTGTTTCTCTTGGACGCTTACTTAGGACGGGTTGGACTGTACTACACTGCTGTTAGAAGTGTGTCAACATTAAAAATTAAAGAAACCATCTAATCAATGAATGATAAAGGAGCCAATAAACTTTTTTGTTCTCCTTTCATCTTCTCTAAGTAATCATTCAGAAATCAATTAGCACTTAATCTACCACAATTTATGATGTATTGTTTTCTGTTCTTGAATTAATGTAGTCTGTAGTGATCATGAGATTGGATGCTGGATCATTCTCCTATAGTGATATTACACCATTACGAAAAGATGCCCATGCAATTACATATGCTTTTTCTTGAACTGTAAAAACTAAAAATTTTCATCGAAAAAGTTTGATAGTTTTGCTGAAAACATTGATTATGGGTACATGTTAGAACCACCTCGCCGAGGCCGTTCTAAAGAGTACCCACAATCTATGTGTTGGAACAAAAATAAGAAAATAGCATACCCGTGTATACCCCAGTTTTACTATATAAGAGTGGGGTATATTGGGGTATACACAGACATGTTATCCTGATGCTATGTTACTCTGTGGTCGGCAATGTTGTTGGGCAATGTCGAACATGATCTTACAATATTTGCTTTGTTTCACTATGGCTTTTCCAAAGGGAGACAAGTAGGTTACACCCGTATGGACAGTTTGCCTTTAGTTGGTTGATTTGGGGTTTAACGTCCCACCAACAGCTAAGGTCATATGGAGACCAGACCTCGGTTTATCGTCAGAATGACGTCAGATCGACGTCGATGCGACGTCATGACGTCGCATCAACATTGATGTGACGTCATTCTGACGTCATGTGCCCACTGGGTGTATACATATGGTGAAATTTCTTTTAATCTTCTCATCACCTTGACCTGATGAAAAACGGAAAAAAAAACTTTGTATTAGCAAACTGCTTTATTTTATCAGACATCCATACTATACAGTCTTGCTTCAGACAAAACCCTTAGCTCTCTATGGGACTCTCAATTCTACCAATTATGGCAAAGTCTGAATGGCATATTTTCGACTTGACGCTGACATTATGTTTTCCGTTCAGTCAATTCCCTGAGTGGGCTGCAAGGCTAATTAATGTTGCACCGTTCTACAGAAAGTTGCACAAAACATGAGGCTTGATGAATTATTACCAGAAGTTTCCAACATTTATCGAAACATTATATAATGACTCAGTGTGTAGACCCTAACCTAACTGCTGCAAGAGGATTTTCGTATAGTATGATCTGCGTCTGCAAATACAAGATCTGTCACCAAAAACACCACTCTTGAGTAACACCACTCTTGAGTATTGGTCACATATGTGATATCTCCCTATTTCGAAGGGATCTCCCTATTTTTGACCCAAATCTCCATATTTGGAATTTCAGAATTTTCCTATATATTTTATACATCTCCCAATTTGGAATTATAGATCTCCCATTCAAATCTCAAAAATTTCCTTCTTTGTATAATCATTCTCCCTATTTGGAAATGCAAATCTCCTTATTAATGTCTTCCAAGATGTATCACATGTGGTATTGGTAACTTGACAAAATGATTGGTGCCAATCCACTTGACAAACGAATGAAAAGATTGGTGCCATATAAAATTATACTCAAGGTGAAAAATCTGTGTTCTCATGTCAATTCATGAACCTAAAATATATGCTGCCAGTTCCAGCAAGGTTAGAATTATAGGCTACTGTATGTATATGGCTGAATTTTTCGATCAATTACTTGTTGATACTGACAATTCCCTCAAACACTAAATCTGACAATGCAAGTGATTGGTACAAAGTTCTTGCAAGAAAAATGTCATTACTAAAACCCATGGAAACATGTCCAATAAATGTATACCCCCTCAAACCCCACTTTTAAGCAGTAAAACTGGAGTTTACAAGGGTAAACAATTTTTCTTATTTTTGCTACAAAACATACATTGTGGGTACTTGTTAGAACCGCCTCAGCAAGGTGGTTCACAAATCAATGTTTTGAGCAAAAATATTGAAAAGATCAAACTTTTTCCAATGAAATTTTTCAATTTTTGCAGCTCAAAAAAAAACCTCTGTATATTGCATAGGCAAGTTTTCGTAATGACGCATATTCTGCTAGACCCAATAAGGTCATATAAGTATAGGCTGACCAGTATATGGCTGAATATTTCAGTCAATTACTCATCAACAAGACCTTATTACTTTGACAAATCACTTTAAGCCCTCTTGGGAGACCGGCAGGATGCTAGAATCAAATCAACAGCAACCATAGGCAAATCAATAGCTAAGACAAATCGCAAGTAAAACCTGTCTCAACGTTAGAGATAGGATGGACATGAATTAGGCTGTACAGCCACAGAAAATGACTTGAGACAGGAAGTAGATAGATCATAAAATATACATCTAGCAAATACGAAGTCATCCACTGAAAATCTTTCTTTCTTTGACACCAAGCTTTGCCTAACTAATACCATCACTCTTTGACACTGCTGAAAAGATCTAAGATTCTTAAGGAGCTGAATCTTGCAAAGAATTATACCAATCCTCCATATTAAAAGTTCTATATTTGGAACTGATATTTGCTGCAGCGTATTTCCAGAAATAGCATTGATATAAGCTGTGTATTTCATTTTTTCTTAGTGCTGCATTATTTCTTAGCAATTCAAGTTATTAGGCTGAAAGGGACCTTAGGACAACCCCATGTCATTACAGTCATTACAAAAACACGACCATGCAATATTCAGTGTTTAAAAATGCACCATAATTGCAGGTAACTCCTCTCAATTCAATTTATCAGAAATTGTCCCGACATGACTGAAAACTGTTGACTGGGATGTTAAACCACAAAACTTCTCAGAAAATTAAGATACTGGTCATAACAATAGGTTCTCACCTGTAATCTGATGACTGATTGACAAAATCATCTTGGTTCTGTGTCTTATAACCTCATGCAGTCTGAAAAGAGAAATAGAAAACTTTTTCAAACAAACGCATAATAATTTTTTTCGAAGCTTATTAAATAACTTGAAATGGAGCACGGTGGCCTAGTGGTAAAGCGTCGGACTCCGAATCTAGAGGTCCTGGGTTCAATCCCCACAAGGGTCACCGTGTTGTGTCCTTGAGAAAGACACATAAACTCCGATCCCTATAGTACTGGTTAAAACCCAGAAAGCAGTGGTTCCATCCCGACATGTCTGAAAAATTGTTGACTGGGACATTAAACCTCAATACAAACAAACAAATAACTTGAAGTTCTAGTCAAATGAATACATGTAGGTGTATTACAAGACTCCCCTCTGAACCCCTCTCTCTCTGTATCCTTTAAATAGTCTGACAGTCAGCCGTTAAAATGAAATTTTGATACCTGATTCTTCATCATTTTAGCAAGGCCATGGGAATGATCCTTTCATTTTGAAGGCTGACAAGTCTGATTAGTCCTACTCTTTAAAGAAGCGCAGTGTATGTTGTACATCAATTTCTTCTTCTATCACCTCTAATTTTAAATACAAAATACTCTAAAATAATCCAACCTTTAATGTAATATGTATTCCTCCAATTTCATTAAAATAAGCAAACCTTAAATGCAATATATTCCTCCTATTTGCTTAAAAAATTAAGTTGAAAAAATGAAGAACCAATTGTCCACAAGACCAGCACAAGCCACCAAAATACAGATTATGATCTTTACCGATTGTAACACATGACCGATATATGATCAAAGGTAACAGGTGTCAAATTATGTAAATTACCTGTCATTCATTTAAACATTCCTTTTTAATCACCAACCATTCACACCTTTTTGAATAACAAAACCATTAATCATTCAGAAATGTAGACAAAAGTCTGTTACTTTAACATGTATAATATTTTTTATTTGCTGTCAAAACATTCTAACAATCATGTTTTCAGAAAAAGATATGAAAGATTTGTATTTAGTTTGTTCCACTGTCAAATATAAAATTTATATCATCTTTTACATGTATAACTGTGAAAAATATTGTGACCCAAGTAAATAACACTGATATTAATATTGATAAACTTTTGATAGGTTGTAGAATCAATAATTATGTCAGATGTTATATATAATACAAGGTGCAGTTATGCCAGAAAGTAATAAAATAATCTCTTATGCTACTTACTGTCAGAAATGTGACCTGAGAGTTGAAGAAAAAAAAAAAAAAAAAAAAAAAAAAAAAAAAAAAAACTGTCAATAAAATATAACAATCACATCTTACATATTTGACATTTTCTTTAATTATTGCTGGCAAGTACAGAAAATAAAATGGGCCAAATTTTAAACCAGTGGAAGGGAATTAAAGAAGCTTTTATGCTGAATCATAAGCCAAACAAAGCTACTTAAACTTCCTATTAGCCAGTACATGGTAACATAATTCCAAAGTTTGACAAACCAAACAATAAAATTTTAATTACACCTAGCATTTTGGTTACAGGCTGCACTGTTTGCCATTGATTATCTCTTTCATTTGGACAATTTCTCTGCAGAAAGACCTCTGAATTTTACCTAACACATCTGATCCAAATAAATACTGACTTTTTAAAAAAAAACAAAAAACGGGAGAACCCCTAGAAAAACCACCTGGCACGCCCGCAAGCAGAACTTGGCGTGTCTCACATGACTGTGGTCAGTGCGGGGCTCGAACCCACACCAGACAGCCACGGGGGCCCGCTCAAATACAGTTATTTTGGATCTGAGGTAACACACAGTCATGTAACCAGCAAACATTTTTGGGACCCCAACAATTTACATTTACCATATAATTTTGACTCCTGAAGTCACCTTAACAGGATGTTTGACCAGGTCATTTGTCTACCTGGACAATGACAAAAACTTTTCTATGTCTCTCACCCCAGACAATGTCAAAGGGGGTCTATGTTGGGTCACTTTGGACTCTTAATGGTGAGGTCAGAAACAGTTAAAAGTTACAATGGTGTCAACCTCTGACCTTGCAAACTGCAATACATCAGGAAAACGTACGTGCAACGAATACCCCCTTTAAAACCCCACTTTTATATAGTAAAACTGGGGTATGCTGGGGTATACCTATTTTTCTTATTTTTGCTCCAAAACATAGATTGTGGGTACTCGTTAGAACTGCTTCGTAGAGGCGGTTCTAACATGTACCCACAATCTATGTTTGAAAAATAAGAAAAAACTTAAAAATTTTTCTACTGAATTTTTTTCAATTTTTAAAACTTTGGAAAAATCTGTGTAATATGTGCATGTTTTTTGAAATTGAGCCTTCGCATGGGAAAAACAACAATTTGTGTTTCCCACCATGTCCGACATGTCCAGTCACAGAAGCAGGCTAGAAGCTGGAAACTTTGGATTTAAGTAAAAGAGGAATGGTTACCTATCAATGTAGCGAAAACAAAGGTGCTGATTTGTATCTTTGTTTTGCATAGGCAAAACTCTGGGTTTAACATGACGCGCCTCAAATGATCCAATCTTTTATCATTCATTCAAAATCAGACTGTAGTACATCTGCTATCTTAAGATTGTATTAATTGCCCATCATCATATAAAGATAAGATATTTGTGGTTTTGACAAAATCTTGAAGCATTGTTACAACTTTATGACACTTTACTTTAAATTGAGTCATGTCATGGGAAAAGAAGCCTGCAAATATGCGAAAAAAAAAGGACTGATACTGCTTTTGTTTTACATACAAAGGTAAAAAAAATCTATCTACATTGTACAATTTCTCACAGTCCCAATTAAATTTCAAGCCTTTCACAATCTTCAATTGCTGCACAGTCCATGCAGTTTCACTCAATATGAAAATTCCCACTTTACAGCCAAATTATACTTCTACCATCAGGAAAACATGTCCGTGTAATGTATACCCCTTGTACCCCACTTTTATATAGCAAAACTGGGGTTTACAGGGGTATACCTATTTTTCTTATTTTTGCTCCAAAACATAGATTGTGGGTACTCGTTATAATTAAGAACCGCCTCGCCGAGGCGGTTCTAACGTGTACCCACAATCTATGTTTTGAGCAAAAATAAGAAAAATATTAAATTTTTTCTATCGAAAATTTTCATTTTTCTTAACTTTAAAAATCTCTGTATATTGCATGGACATGTTTTCGTAATGACTCTGACAACAATACCTTACAGTCAACAACACTACTGGTCATTTTGACCTTAGCAGAGATTAAATATATGAGCACCTCGTGGGAAAACCAACAATATGGTTTCCGAACAGGTCTGACACAAACCGACCTGTACAAGTACAGAAGCAGGCTAGAAGCTTGAAATTTTGGAGTTAAGTAGAGGAAGAATTGTACTATCCGAGTAGCGAAAACAAAGGCGCTGATCAGCTTCGCGGTTACCACGAAGCTGATCAGCGCCTTTGTTTTCGCCAATGCAGACTGTTGGTTTTCCCATGGGGCGGCTCATATGTTCTGAGCAGTATGTGCACATTCATAATGAAACCAAAGGAAACCATACAACCAACCTATTTGTGATCATTTGTTTGCAAGAACTTATTACTGCAAAAGCTATAACTTATTATTGATTACATGTACTGCTAGCAACATTTACTTCCCATGTCTCTACAGTAACTTTCCAAAACTATTGCTCACTTACTGATTTTTGATAACAACCACTGCCAATAAGCAAAACCATCTGCACTGAGTTTCCAATGACAAATTACGCTATTCTGTTTGTTTGATTGTGGTTTTAGGTCCCAGTCAATAATTTTTCAGTCACATTGGGACGGAATCATAGCTTGCTGAAGGACATGACACGGCATCAGTCACTGTGTTGTTCAAACCAGCTACTAGGACATCTCGAATCAGAGGAGGCTGTTCTTTACCATAGAAGTTGGCTGGAGGTTTGACTATTTGGAACTTGGAGGTAGATAACCCTTCATGTAAAGCACTGGTTCGATCCCGGGCTTCTCCAGTCCGTTGGATGGGACTATAAACCGAGGTCCCGTCTCCATATGACCTTAGCTGTTGGTGGGACGTTAAACCCCAATCAACCAACCTTCATGTAAACATGTAATACTCAATTGAGGGTGTATACCCCAAGAAGAGAACTTAAGTTACCAACTGTTTGAACATTTTATCATCTCAAACTTCACAAAATAAACAGCTAAATCCCTGCATTATTCCTTGGAATGCTTTATCACATAAATGTAACATCAATTAATTTGATATAATTTCTCAACATTATTGACCAATCTTTCCAAAGTAAAGGGCATGTTGATTCACGGATTAAGTTTCACTTTCGCCACTTTGAAGTTTGGATTACAGGGCATATGGACACCACTTGACCCTGTTCACTCTGAACATTACAGAGACATTAACTTAAATCATAATTCATAAATCACCAATACACTAGATAACTTTAAACTGGATTGAGAAATCAAAAATCTCCATTACGAAAACATGCCAATGGAATATATAGAGGTTTTTTCAAGAAGCAAAAACTGTTCATTTTATTGGGGAAAAAATGATTTGTTTATTATATTTTCGCTCAAAACGTACATTGTGGGTACATGTTAGAACCGCCTCGGTGAGGCGGTTCTAAAGAGTACCCACAACATATGCTTTGGATAAATAATAAGAAAATTAGGTATACTCCTGCATACCCCAGTTTTAATATAAAAGTGAGGTTTTAGGGGGTATACATTTCACAGAAATGTTTTCCTGATGCATTATAGAATTCCTATCACAAGAAACAGTATCTGTTTGCTACATAAAAAAGGCCATGCTCCTCCACAACATACAGTTCTTGTTGTAGCATAAAATTATTACTTCATAAATATCAAATTCATAAATGATTCATTAAATTATGCACTCCCCCACATGCATAATATTATTATATTAAAACAAAAACAAATACGAGCCATTTCACGAAGAAAACATGACAACCATTTAAATTAAAACACATGCAGGCTCAGCTTTTAATTTTTGGACAAAATTCACATAATGTCATTATTATTATACCATGGACAAAATTCACCTTATAATTATTATACCATGTGGATAATGAAAAACATTATCGCATAGTGACTGTTATGAAGATTGCACATACACAGCTATGCCAGCTTCATGTTTATTTGCCTTTCAGTTGCAACGACTTTGTCTGTGATAGGGCTTTTATTAACAATGCAACTGCACTTTATGACAATGTTATATGATTCTTTAAACAATCTTGACATAATGCATGTCAAAGTTTTAAGTGCATAAAACTGACAAAAAAAATTAAACTTAGGTATAAAAGGCTGATGACACACTGCAGTAAACTGTAATGTATGAAGTCTGGAAACTACAGGAAAGCCCCTACAATTTTTAGCCTATAGACACACGGTGGGTAGCCTTAACGGAATCTACGGGATCAAATCGCCTTTTCCGGCACCTACGGGATCAGCAACGGAGTCTACGGGAATTTTATTTATTTTTACTCAAGGTTGCTTTCTTTCCGAGGTAGTTTCACACAAAAATAATCAGGAAAGACATAAAGTAAGTATTGCACGGGACTTTTAAAAAATCGCACAAAATTTTGATCAACATTGTGATTTAGTTGCAGTATGATGCGTTTGCGTGCGTGACAATTTATTTGCTGCGATCGTGGTTGTAAAATGACGGACCGTCCCTAAAATGCATTATGCTGAGCTTCTATATTCCGGCTTCCTAGTAAGTTCGCCTTTATTTTGAATAGAATGATTCCTAGTTCAATTTCTTTATGTATTGACACAATAGTTTGTGGTCAAAATAAAAGAATTTGCCCAAATATCTAATCAAAGAAGGACCGGCACCTAGGGGAAACTGGCACCCCCTTATGGAAAAATCATGTCTGAATCCGTCTGAATCATCTTCTGAATCAGTCTGAATCCATGTCTGAATTTGTCTGAATCCATGTCTGAATCTTTGCTGAAATTGGGACAGATTCAGACAGATTCAGACATCTGAATCATCTGAATCTGTCTGAATCTTGTCTGAATCTTGTCTGAATCTTCTTCTGAATCTGTCTGAATCCATTCTGAATTTGTCTAAATCATCAAATTACTGCATGTCTGAATCTTTGCTGAAATTGGGACATATTCAGACAGATTCAGACATCTGAATCTGTCTGAATCTTCATCTGAATCTGTCTGAATCCATTCTGAATTTGTCTGAATCATCAAATCATTGCTTGTCTGAATCTTTGCTGAAATTGGGAAAAATTCAGAAAGGTTCAGACAAGATTCAGACGTCTGACCCTCATCAGCATATTATTTTCAATGGGCTGGTGACCTTGGAAATTAGGTCAAGGTCTACCTAATCTAATCTACTCTAGTCTTCTCAAAAAATGTTTCTCTGCAAGTTTGGTCATAATCCATCCATTTATTCTGAAGATATCCGCTCAGAAAAGCTAATTCAAATACTTTTTATGAGCTGGTGACCTTGAAAATTAGGTCAAGGTCATCAAAATCTAATCAACTCTTTCCCCTCTCTCAATCATGTATCTGTGAAAGTTTGGTAAAAATCCAACAACTGGTTCAAAAGATATCTGATATTCAAGCATATAACATGTATTTGATGTGGGTGGGGTAAGGATATTTAGGTACAAAAATGAATTTCAGAGCAATGCATGCATAATAGGTATGTTCAAGCAGCCATTTAATTCTTAAACATGTTCTTGACATGTTTCTGTTAGTTTCCCTCATCAGTCAGATCTTAAGATTAAGTAAAAGCCTACTAAATAGAGATTTCTGTTGAGTTTGACCTCTCTTCTGCAGAAGACATTTAGAAAAGGACAAGTCCCAGCATGCCTTATAGTCACATGACTTCCTTCTGAATCATTCAGAATGATTCAGACAGATTCAGATGATTCAGACATATTCAGATGATTCAGACAGAATCCAGAAGCTATTCAGAAAATAAGAGAGAAGTGTAAATAAGCTCGACTGCACTGCAAAGAGCTATTGTGGTCATGTGGTCCTTGTGTCCTTGGCTTGGGTGGGGCTAGAGTTTAAAATATAGAATACAGTTGTCAAAAATGTTTTACTGCTGTATAATTTCCTTTTACCCACGCTTTGACAACAACTTACATGTATCATAAAGCATTTTTACTTTAAACTGATTAGAGGTTTTATGACATCCTACCAACAGGTTTGAGCCTATATAAATTTGGCAGTGTAATGAAAACTTAACAGACTAGGGGGGAATTAGCAGGGTTTTTACCCGTCATCATTAAATGACTGTCCCCCCCCCCCCCAGTGAAAAGCTTGCTGGATGAAAAGTCAAACAGTCAAACTCCCTGGTATCCCAGGTCTGGGTGTGTGTTTGTAAGGGGGGGGGGGGGGGGGGGGGGGGGGGGGGGGGGCTGGTAACACACATTCATAACCAATGCATAAACTGAATAATTTTGAGAGGATTCATAAAGATTCAGACCTAAGATACCTTAAAATTAATGTTACATTATTTATATAAGGGAGCGTGGTGCCGTAGTGGTGGAGCGTCAGACTCCGAATTGAGAGATCCTGGGTTCTATTCCCACAGGCGTCACCATGTTGTGTCCTTGAACAAGACACATTTACTCCCTATAGTACTGGTTAAACCCAGGAAGCATTTGCTCTGTCCCGACATGACTGAAAAATTATTGGCTGGGATGTTAAGCCTCAACACAAACAAACAAACAAACAAATGTTATTTACAATAAGGCCCATATTTTTACTCTGAATCATTCAGGATTGTCGATTCAGACAGATTCAGACTTCAGATAACTAATTACTTCAAGTAATTTAACATTTATATCAGTCTGAATCATTCAGAAATGGTTTCAGACCGATTCAGATCTCAAGTGATATTCAGAATAGATTCAGATCATCTGAATTCTTCTGAATCAATTCATAAAGATTCAGATGGATTCAGCATGGATTCAGAGACCAGTTAAACTGATTCAGTCAGATTCAGATGGAGTAATAATCATTCAGACTGATTCAGACAAGTTTCAGAAAAATTCAGACCGATTCAGCTTGATTCAGAATTTTTTATTCATGAGGGGGCCACAGCCTAGGGGATTTTTTCCATTATAAGTATATGGAGATTTGTTTTCAAATGCTAAAGGGCAGCTAACTCCGAACTCCGTTTTCTGCTCTTCTCAAGGGTGGTTTTCACCTTTTTGGGTGCGTGTCTTAGGTCACTGTAGGTCGGTTTGATAGTTAGTATGGGAGAACAGGGAAGTGTAAGAGAGGTATATTACACTTCCCTGGGGAGAACAAATGAGCGTTGTTGGATCATGATGTTCTGGTGTTCAAGTATTCTCCTCTTTAGGGCGAAAAGCCAAAGCATTTTCTTTCTTTTGGGGACCCGGAAAGGATAGGCCTATATTGTAACTGGAATAGTGGTCTATGTGTACCATAACCACAAGGCTAGCAAACCTATTATAAATACCCGGGTAAATACCTTTTTATCGGGATTGTGGGATTTGCAGGGATATACTTTTGCTCTAAGCTAAACATAATTTATATTGTACAGAAACACAAAAAATAAGATTGTTTTGTCGCCATATACCAATGCAAGGTTATAATTGTAATTTTCATTTTGTACACAATTCCCTGAGGATCCGGTGCCAAATGATCCCGTTATGGCCGGTGCCATAAAACGCATGTTTCTGCTGGATCCCGTAGGATCCGCTCCACCACGAACTCTTTTGAACGATCATTAATTTGTGCTATATGCGTCAGATAAAGGACAAGAATGTAGTATTTACCTTTATTTAAGGAGGGTATATAACAACAGTCTACGTTCTGATCAATTTTCCCGTCTTCGACTGGTAAATGCAATAAAATTGATTCTTTAAAGGCCCTTTCTTTTAGCCTGTAGACATGCAGGGTGGGGAAAAGTACCGTTTTTGAACAGGTTCAGTGTCTCGAACTGCAGTTTTCTGTACAAAAGTAGTATGCCTGATTTGTTCCGGGTCCCGTGAAATAGAATATACAATAATGTTTCTTTTTGTCTCGAAAAAATCATCCGCTGAAGTAGCGTTCATTGCCAACTTCATCAAAAGAATTCCCGTAGACTCCGTTGCTGATCCCGTAGGCGCCGGAAAAAGCGATTTGATCCCGTAGATTCCGTTAAGGCTACCCACCGTGAGACAGCTTAAAATACATCAGTTTAAATAATTTATCCCGAAACAGCAGTACCTGTTATGCAAAAGGTAACCCAACGCAGCATGAAATCAATCTAAGTTCCGCAGCAATTACTGTAAATTCAGAAATGTTCGCGAGAACTTAATTTTCGCAAATATTCGTGAAATCGATGTCTCGCGAATTCAAGGTTCTCGCTAATAAAGTATCTCTGTAGTCCATAAAGACTACAAGAACACTCTTTCGCGAATTCAAAACCTCGCGAATGATTCGGAAAGAGAATATTCACAAAATAAAAGTCACACGAAAATTTCCAAATTGACAGTAATTAGAAGCAAATACTCGATTGAGAACAACTTGCGCTGATACATGGCAAGTTGTTCCCAGACAGTGTGTGCATCCTGCAGCCGTATTTGAGCCTCCGCATGGGAAAACCAACAATCTAGCCTCCGCATGGGAAAACCAACAATCTGCATAGGCCAAAACAAAGGCACAGATCAGCTTCGCAGTAACTACGAAGCTGATCAGTGCCTTTGTTTTCGCTACTCGGATACTGCAGTTCCTCTTCTACTTAAATCTGAAATTTCAAGCTATTACTGTGACTGTACAGGTCGGTTTGTGTCGGACCTGTTCTGAAACCACATTGTTGGTTTTCCCACGAGGTGGCTCATTTAACTTGCACTTGTTCTCAGTCACATTGTTTGTGTCTGGATAACCAGTGTGTAGCAATATGAGCCGCTTCATGAGAAAAACGGACTTTTGCATATGCAAAAACAAAGGCGCAGATCAGCTGTGCAGTAACTGAACAGCTGATCAGCACCTTTGTTTTCGCTAGATGGATAGTACAAGATGGATAGTACAATTCCTCCTCTAGCTGTTGCTAAAATTTCAAGCATCTAGACTTCTTCTGTCACTGTACAAGCCAGTTTGTGTCGGACCTGGTCGGAAACCCCAGAGACCGGTTTTCTCACGTCACTGCTCATTTTATCTAAAGATCATCATCATAAGCTTCTTCTTTGTTGTAACTCTTATTTGGACTTGAAACTTTGCATGTAAATTCTCCATTTATATTTCATGTGACCAAGAATTTGTCTTCTACAATGTGTCCTCTAATGGTCAGTCACCTATATTTATGGGCCAGATGGCACATAAGTCACCTTGGTCCAAACACCTTGTTTCAAGCACTTCACACTTCTAACAAAAACTGACCCTTTGGTAAAACTTAACCTTCACAAGATATTGCTGTATTTCAAAATCAAGGTGACAGTTGGCCATTTGATGTTAAAGGCCTATCTGTCACACTTAGACCTGCATCAAGAGAATGTCTGTAACAGGGCTTCTGACCTAGTTCTCGCACAAACTGGGCTGCCTAGCTACAAAAGATGGCTAGAGGTCCAGATGCATCTATAGTGACTGACCTATCTACAAAGCCAAAAGAACATCACTCTGATCAGCTAGCTCATCTTCAACTTTGCATTGCTACAGGCAGCAAGTAAGTTTTCTAAAGACACTGCTAATCTTGGGACAGACAAGTAAACACTTTAAACAAAAGGGTTACTACAATGTACTATAATGACTGGTTTGAGCTGCAAATGGTCAAGCACTGAGAGCACACCAAAAATGGCATCTTTCAGTTGTGGTTACACATGGCTTGGATCATGCATTGACTTAATACAACTAGAGGACCATTGGTCCTGTAGCTCACCTGAGAGATTATCACATTGTAAGCTCATGAGATTTAAATTAATTGAGAATCGACCAATGAAAGTCTATGCATGGACACTATTGACCCCGGGGGCATGGCCAAATTTGACCCAGGGGCATGACTGGCACAATTTATAATGGGGATTACCAAACATTGCTACATACAAAATATAGCAGCTCTGGTCCTTTTGGTTTCAGAGAAGAAGATTTTTGTTAGTTTTTCCCATTGTAAGTCAATGGAGACTATCTACCCCCGGGGCGTGGCCAAATTTGACCCCAGGGGCATGGCTGGCACAATTTATGTAGAGGACCATTAGCCATTGCCACATACAAAATATCAAAGCTGTGTGCCCTGTGGTTTCAGAGAAGAAGATTTTTTAATTTTTTTCCCATAGTAAGTCTATGGAGACTATCAACCCCCGGGGCGTGGCCAAATTTGACCCCAGGGGCATGAATGGCACAATTTATGTAGAGGACCATTAGCCATTGCTACATACCAAATATCAAAGCTGTGGGCCTAGTGGTTTCAGAGAAGAAGATTTTTTTAGTTTTTCCTATTGTAGGTCTATGGAGAATATCGACCCCCGGGGCGTGGCCAAATTTGACCCCGGGGACATGATTTGCACAATTTATGTAGAGGACCATTAGCCATTGCCACATACAAAATATCAAAGCTGTGGGCCCTGTGGTTTCAGAGAAGAAGATTTTTTTCCCATAGTAAGTCTATGGAGACTATCGACCCCCCGGGACGTGGCCAAATTTGACCCCAGGGGCATGAATGGCACAATTTATGTAGAGGACCATTAGCCATTGCTACATACCAAATATCAAAGCTGTGGGCCTAGTGGTTTCAGAGAAGAAGATTTTTTTAGTTTTTCCAATTGTAAGTCTATGGAGACTATCGACCCCCGGGGCGTGACCAAATCTGACCCCAGGGGCATGGCTGGCACAATTTATGTAGAGGACCATTAGCCATTGCCACATACCAAATATCAAAGCTGTGGGCCCTGTGGTTTCAGAGAAGAAGATTATTTAATTTTTTCCCATAGTAAGTCTATGGAGACTATCGACCCCCGGGGCATGGCCAAATTTGACCCCAGGGGCATGAATGGCACAATTTATGTAGAGGACCATTAGCCATTGCTACATACCAAATATCAAAGCTGTTGGCCTAGTGGTTTCAGAGAAGAAGATTTTTTTAGTTTTTTTCCTATTGTAGGTCTATGGAGACTATCGACCCCCGGGGGGTAGCCAAATTTGACCCCAGGGGCATGATTGGCACAATTTATGTAGAGGACCATTAGCCATTGCTACATACCAAATATCAAAGCTGTTGGCCTAGTGGTTTCAGAGAAGAAGATTTTTTTAGTTTTTTTCCTATTGTAGGTCTATGGAGACTATCGACCCCCGGGGGGTAGCCAAATTTGACCCCAGGGGCATGATTGGCACAATTTATGTAGAGGACCATTAGCCATTGCCACCTACAAAATATCAAAGCTGTGGGCCCTGTGGTTTCAGAGAAGAAGATTTTTTTCCCATAGTAAGTCCTTGGAAACTATCGACCCCCCGGGGCGTGGCCAAATTTGACCCCAGGGGCATGAATGGCACAATTTATGAAGAGGACCATTATCCATTGCTACATACCAAATATCAAAGCTGTGGGCCTAGTGGTTTCAGAGAAGAAGATTTTTTTAGTTTTTCCAATTGTAAGTCTATGGAGACTATCGACCCCTGGGGCGTGGCCAAATTTGACCCCAGGGGCATGGCTGGCACAATTTATGTAGAGGACCATTAGCCATTGCCACATACCAAATATCAAAGCTGTGGGCCCTGTGGTTTCAGAGAAGAAGATTTTTTAATTTTTTATCCATAGTAAGTCTATGGAGACTATCGACCCCCCGGGGCGTGGCCAAATTTGACCCCAGGGGCATGAATGGCACAATTTATGTAGAGGACCATTAGCCATTGCTACATACCAAATATCAAAGCTGTGGGCCTAGTGGTTTCAGAGAAGAAGATTTTTTTAGTTTTTCCCATTGTAAGTCTATGGGACCTATCTGTTGCCATGGAAACCACAATTTTGATACAATCTGCTCCAAAACCTAATACCATCAATCCCCCAACCCAATTATGGTTCACATTAAATTTGATCAAGATCAGCCCACTAGCTTCAGAAATATTCTTCTTTGAAATTGTGGACGGACGACGACGACGGACGACGACGGACGACGGACGACGACGGACGCCGGATGCCTGCCTATCCTATAAGCTCACCTGTGAGCCTTCGGCTCAGGTGAGCTAATAAAACAAAGAATGAAATTGTAATAAACATAAACTTATTAAGAGTTTGACAAGACCAAAATAATTATCCTTGCAAAAATGCCATAAGGGCACACACTCCACGGTATTATACTCTTTTTGAGGTGTATGGAATATCTGGCAGATTCAGATGCAGAAGAGTTAACGCTAAAAGCTGCTTTTGTTATATTAAGTGAAAACAAAAGGTCAATGGCAATTTTATGCCTGTAAAAGTTAAATGTTAATAGTCCATTTAAAACTAGTTTTAAAAGATCAACTTTGCATGTTTGTTTTTTATTTCCTTTCCAAAACTCATAAATTCTAAACTCTATTACAAAATCTAATTTCAAACCAAATATAAATTATACTAAATTGCTTTTATAAAATATTACAAACATAATCAAGCATAAAACATGTAAATACTCATCATGAAAACCTATCCGTGAAAATGTACGCCCGCTTAAACCCCACTTTTATATAGAAAAACTGGGGTATACAGGGGTATATACCTACTTTTCTTATTTTTGTTCCAAAACATAGATTGTGGGTACTCTTTAGAACCGCCTCAATGAGGCAGTTGTAACATGTACACACAATCTACATTTTGAGAAAAAATATAATGAGTTGTCCATGGATAATCGTACTATGTAAGTCAGGGGACGGGGTGCCGCAGAGCAAGATTATAAAATTCAGAGCTTGGTTGAGAGCACAGCTGTGGATTATGGTATTAATGCTCACATATAGATTACAGCCCTTTATAAAAGATGCATAAACAAATCATAGTACAACTTTATTTATACAAGCTGGCCAATGTGTCAACGAACATTACTCTGTGCAAACTGACTGGGCATAACAACACTAAACTGACAAAACTGGCCATTTTAAAACAAGCCAACAAGCGGGCATTAACAAAGGGCCAAGAGTCAACAAGTAAATATTGAAATGTTTGACATCCTCTTGAGCGAAACCTGCCAAGTTTTAACCAACACTTTAGATAATTCGAATTGTACACAAATATTGCCCATGTACTTTATGAATATTGAAAAAATTTGGATCTGAATCCATGCAGCTTACATTTATGAATGTTCAAAACATCCCATATATACTGCACATTTTATTTTTCTTCCCCATAAGAAAATCTCATTCTTTTGATTATTTTCACTGCCATCCCCATTACCCACTACTTATAGTTTCGTCATCTTAAGAAGCATTTCAAGAGCTTTTATTAGCACTCATGCAGTCATCATTTTTACCATAAGCTCTTTAAGACAACCATTAATAAATAGTTTTCATTACAAAAACTTGCCCATGCAATATATACAGAGAATCTTTTCAAAAGCAAAAATTTTGAATTTCATCGGAAAACATTTGATATCTTTAATAATTTTGCTCAAAACATTGATTGCGGGTACACATTAGAACCGCCTTGCCGAGGCAGTTCTAAAGAGTACCCACAATCTATGTTTTGAAGCAAAAATAAGATAAATATGTATACCCATGCAAACACCAGTTTTACTGTATAAAAGCATCTATGGGCCTGGCGTGCTTTTTGGTTGATTTGTGACACATTTTAACCGAAAACAGGTGTAACTAATTGTAAAAACATTTTTACAATGTATACCTGTTTTCACTTAATATGTGTCACAAATCAATCACGAAGCGCGCTGGGCCCCTATGTATAAAAGCGGGGTATAAGAGGTTATATATTACACGGACATGTTTTCCTGATGGCTCATACAATCGGAGTATCAATGGTTTCAAGAGTTTAATAATATAGAGGAAGCAATCACTTGACCAGCACTCAAAAACAACTTGAAAATCATAAGGACATATTAGCCGCGACGCGAGAAAACCGGTCTTCAGGGTTTCCGACCAGGTCTGACACAAACCGACCTGTACAAGCACAGAAAAGAGCTAGAAGCTTGAAATTTCGGATTTAAGTAGAAGAGGAATTGTACTATCCGAGTAGCGAAAACAAAGGCGCTGATCAGCTTCGCGGTTACCGCGAAGCTGATCTGCGCCTTTGTTTTCGCATAGGCAAAAATCAGGTTTTCTCACGATGCGGCTCATATGTTTTTATGAAGATGACAATGTTTATGACCTATTATCATACATGTAAAACTCCAAAGCATCCGAACTCAATGCACGCTATCATTGCATCCTACTATTATTTGTGTCAAATTACATTATGTACAATCAAATTGCACTGTCAAAATCATTTTCTTTACACACGTGTGTTTTCTTCATACTTTGCGGGGCTAAAGTTATGGGGTATAATTACTTTTGGATGGTACCCGCAGTGCATCACTGTTTTCTTTATCTCAGGGAGATTTTCTGTTGTGAAGGGCACTGCTTGAGATCCAGTTTGGTGGATCTAGCAAGGATCTAATAACTGAAAAGTCACGATCCCCACCCTTAATTCCCCGTAGGTGTATGTGTGTGTGTGTGGGGGGGGGAGGGAGGGGGAGGTTGGGTAATCTTCATAATATTTGGTAATTTTTGACAGTTTAATTGGCCAACAATTAGGATTTTTCATACCACTTTAATAATTTATGTGTAAAATATTATTAATTGATCTTGAATAATACACATGTAATTGATAATATGCAAAATCTAACCTTTCTATGTCACGGAATAATCCATCATTCACAAAATACAATGTTTTTCTAAGCCACTTTTACACAATCTGTTATTATTGTTATTCTATTTTTACACAGCCAAACACATTAATCTACAGTGTGCTGCCAAAGGAAAAAAAAAACATAAATGAAAATTTTCTTTTCTTATAGATTTTAAGACTTTTAAGTGGCAGTTTTGTGTCATGAGAAGCACGCTTATTGTATATCAACACCTGTATGTGCTGAACTGCATGCTAATCAATTATCGGTACCTGTACTTCATTCTATTTTTAATATAATACAAAAGTATAGATTAAATTTAAGCGTGATCAGGGATTATACCGAAAGTTTTCATATACCATAACAATTTCAAGCGCTACCCTTAAGATTATTTCTAATGGAACACTGAACCTTAAAAGTATGACATGTACAGCATTCATATGATTGCCAGGTCCAAATTTGTTTACAGGTTTTTATCGGTAAATAAATGGCTAAATTGGTTCACTAGCAAATGATCTTATGATAATATTTTTGTAACTATCCACATTCATGAGTCAGTAGTTAAAATGACCATTCATGGTGTTAAAGCTTTTTACACCCAGGTCGCTTAACATTGCTTTGTTAGTCAGTAATGTAGGAATGTGTTTGTAACAATTTTGCCAAGGATTGACGTGCTTTGATTTCCATCCAAATCATCCTACTATTAAAATGGCACTCTGATGGAGGTCCTCAAGGAAGCTTTGTCTTTATGAAATAAGTTGATTATTACAACTACATGTACATGTGTACATATATTATTTGTCAATTACATTAAGAGAATGCGGATAGGGTCAAGTTGCTCGCAATATGGCGTACATGTGCTACCAAAATATTTAGCCATGTCAAAACTAGTTTTCTCATGTCAGGAAAACATGTCCGTGAAATGTATACCCCTTATACCCCACTTTTATAAAGTAAAAATGGGGTACATAGGGGTATGAAATTTTTCTTATTTTTGCTCCAAAACATAGATTGTGTGTACTCGTTTGAACCGCCTTGCCGAGGCGGTTCTAACGTGTACCCACAATGTATATTTTGAGCAAGCATATTAAAAATATCAAAATTTTTCTGATGAAATTCTGAATTTTTGCAGCTGAAAAAATCTCTGTATATTACATGGGTGTGTATTTGTAATGTACCCGACGTCCCTTACAAGCTCAATTTGCACCAATAACATGTAGGTCCACAATCAATTCATTGAGTTAATTACTTTCCCACAAAACTTAATGAAACATGTTAATGAATTTAAAACTATTGTTTAGGACTACAATAAAAGTTAAAACCTATCAACAATAATCAAAATACAGCATTTATCCTACATTTTCCACCTGAAACCTGTGGAAAATGTAGGTAAATTCTGATAAAACCCAGACGAGACAGCTCCGAAAAGAGTCTGTGCTTATCGCCATTACTACAATATCATGATGTTAATGCATGTCCTTTCTCATGTGTCAAATTTCATATTCTCAATCTGCATTAATTTTGGGGGTGTACCAAATTTAAGATTTTACAGTGCTGAGAGTACAAAGCTCTACTGTTTCTGTTTGTTTCATTTCATTTGTCACTTTGAGGATCAGATTTTTCTGTCATTGTCTAAAACATGAATGAAAGGCATAAGAATATGAATGAGGTACAGCGTTTCACTGTGTGTGGTACAGTGCTGCTTGAAAAGATTATTACAGTAAAAATCCCACTGTATCCACAGAAGCAATAGGATCAAACCAATGTTAAGGACTGGTCCAAAGCCTAAGCCCACTCATATTATGTACACCTCAACCTCTTTATAACACTATTGTTGGAGTCCAGGACAATTTCCGTGTTAGCTATCCAATCTGTGTTATAAGGAGAGTAAAATGTATAGATATATAGCAAAATTTGACCATTTGGGATCCATGAATGGTCTGTGTTATATCCAAAACCGTGATGTAATGAACCGTCTTATAAAGCTTTCCAGGTGTACTTTGAATATGTATACAACAATGATGATCGAAATTTGATCGAAATTTCATATTAAAAAACATGATTCTATTTTCTTACAATATTAAATAACAAAGTGAAGGCACAAATTATTAAAGCTGGAACACATTTTGTGAGCATCATTACTACAAACAGGCCTCCTAAAGTTTTCTATAGCTGAAGACAGGGTTTCTGCCGAGGCCGGTCATTTACATATGCACTATTACAATCATTTTAATCCTTTCATATCCTTTTGATTCATTTGCCTGCATATTTCTGTCATATCTTGTAACACTGCCAAGATAATCACCATATTGCAATTATCGTCATAATTAATGTACAGATAAGTGTAAGGTTATGCCACGATTAAAATATTTAGATAGTTTGACAGCCATATTTCGATATTTGAGTGGGAGACCCCTAAGCAAAATATGAATATGACACCAAAAGATCCACCTGCTGACAGATAAGTTTTCTGTTTTTCTGTCTTCCCTGTTAGTCATAATGACCTCCATGACAATCTGTATCAATCTGTATTATGACCTACATGACCTTTCTGAATGATCAATGCCATACAGAATTTCCTATGTTATCAGTTAGCCGTTAGATAAAATGTGCACTTACTAGTGGTAATCTGCATTTAGGATAACTGTCAGGACATAAACTTACATAGTTGTTGACCATGCATGGAACTAAAGCAATAAACCCCCCTCCTCCCCAAAGAAATAGCTGAACTGTGACAAACCCAAAGACTTCACGTCACTTGAGCAGACTCAATTAAAGCCTGATCAGAATGCACACTGCTTTCAAAGATTAGCCGATGACATTTTCTGGATGTAGATATAATCTGATACACAGTTCAATCTCAGCCTTCACCGTGCAAGAAGCCCAAATCCTTAGTTTAGTTTTATCAGATAATAAATCATCTTACCTTCATAAAATGCAATGAATTTTGTCAGTTTTACTATCGTAGATCAAAGAGCGGAATATATCACAAGGTTAGCTAATATCCTTCAACTTCAAATCAAAGAGACACTTGTTTCGAAGATGCTACACAATCGATAATTGCTCCCCAGAAATTCTGCGCTTAATCAATAACAGCTCCCCTTAATTACGACGGCTCTTCAGGAATAAAACAGCTGATCACGATAAACGTTCAAGATTGATCTCTTAAGTGTAAATCCTTGGCTTAATCGAATCAATAAAGGGTAGAGGAATTCCTGGTACATGTACTACAGTTTATCACAATTTCAAATATTTTCTATATTGTTTATAGCTACTGTTAATTTATCTTCTTTAATTTTATACAAACTGTCAATCATTTCAGCAATATATTCAGAATGATAAGTTAATTTCTGCCTTGTCTTTCACCATAGATACCTTCAATCCTCTATTAAGTATTCTTAAACACCTCTTGCTTATTCTTTAAGTGATTTATCCGAAACACCGAAAAATGGTTATTGTATCCTTTCGTCATCTGACTAATTTACAAAGTTCAACACATTTCATTTATGTTATATCGTAAACTGATACAGACAGTCCAAATCACAGCCTCCTGTTAAACACAGGACACTATCATATCACTGAGCTTGTTACTACTTCAGTATAGGACAATTTAACCTATTTATTTCTAATGTTGACATACACACTAACTTGATTATCAATTTGTTCAGTGATAAACCTTACCTCCAATATTGTGACAATCGGATTGTCAACTTCACTGTAACAGCCTTTCCGATTGGCTAGAACTCTATCTAGGCCACTCCTCCAGAGGAACCATCTTGTCTATTGAGCTCTTTGATTGGATAAAATCTTTAGATCATCTGCAAAATACAATAGAAGATATGATTAAAGACACTAAGTTTAAATTAGGAATAAAATATCAGAATTGATTCATAAGACAAGTGAACCAAAATAAAACGATCAGGTTACATTCAGTCAAAGGGGTTAAAGAAGATGTGAGGATATGTTAAGCTGTGAACATAGATTTTAATCATTTTGAAAGAATATGGCGCCAAAAATTAAGGTGAATCAGGTCAAAATATGATAAATATCACTTAAATGTCATTCAGATTATGACAATTTGCATGTGTGATTGTGCGAAATCATGATCAAAATCCTGATCAGATGTCCAACATTAGTAATATGATAAAGAGATCAAAAACTTACAAGACCTACTATAGCCCACCCCTAACCCCTTGAAAGAGATAAAATGGCCTGAACAAAAAGATAGAAGTGATGATAATAAGTCTGAGCTGTCATTAAGAACCAACTAATGATCAGAGATCATTCAGATATCATTCGATCTATGGAGGAGATAAACCCACACTCCAAAACTATTATATTATACAGAGAGGATTGGCTTTAAAAACCATGGAGCACTCACACAACTTAAGCTGCTCCACTGCATAGTCATTCTATTTTATTGAAGATATGGAATGGTCTATCACACAACTTTGCTCACTGCGTTACTGTTGAAATGACTGTGTATGTGAACAGCTCTGAAATCATTCTTGTATTATTATAATAGGAGATGATGTCTATAAGCTTATAGCTTTTTATCAAATCCTGTAACATAAAACCTGAATATTGTATGTGTAGAAATATACGAATAAATATTGTTTAAACCAAATCATTCCAGAGTGAATGTGTCACCCTTAGACATTGCAGCCCCTTTTCTAAAACATTACATCCAGTCAGTTGTAGAGGAATTATAATAAATTGGGTTCCACAAATTTGAGTAATATTGCCATCTATCTCTTAACCAATAATTGTAAGGGCATCATTATTGATTAGCCTAGACACATCAATGAGTTCTCAAATAACCTGATATTAGTATCAGTTTCTGGTAATCTTTCTGGACCTATACTATCCATTTGAGCCACATGACATGACTTGTGAAATTCCGACTTTTGCATATGCGAAAAACAAAGACGCAGATCAGCTGTGCAGTAACTGCACAGCTGATCAGCGTCTTTGTTTTCGCACCATGGATAGTACAATCCCTCTGCTTCATTAATCAGAAATTTCAAGCCTATAGTCTTTTTCTGAGACTGTACAGGCTGCTTTGTGTCGGAACTGGTCGGGAACCGCAAGATTAGTTTTCTAGACCTATACCTTCAATTAATTCCTTTAGTAATGCAAACAACTCATTGGGACTTAGCACACTCTGACAATGATGAAGTGACTTTGACATGGCAAAATCAACTTGATGTGCCTGTACACAGCTTTTTCCAAGTTCTCTAGCAGAGATACAGCTCATTTTTAAGGAGATAATCCACATGGGCCATCATGAAACTGGCCAAATCAGTGTCTGACCTGAGAATCATCTGACCTACGGCTGTAGGTACCGATTATCAGTTACCTTTGTCATGCAGTGATGACACAAACTTGTGACACTCTGAGCAATATGGATGGACCATAAGGGACTGACACAATAGTGTTGACTCTAATGGTAATGAATTGATGTCAAATTAGCATCGGTGCTGCACATTTAACATAATGTTAACACAGTATGACGAGAACCTTGACAGTTTAACTTGAATCTTTACATAGCATTCCTAACCCTATCATTAAGGCTTTGAAATGATGATCATGCGCGGATCCAGAGGGGGGGACCGGGGGTCCGGACCCCCCCTGGAATTTGAAAATTATATCTAAAAAAAGGTAATTTCGGGATTTTTTGGGGGGTTGGACCCCCCCTCGTCTGTGACCAAAATTACCATTTTCGTTGGACCCCCTCTCATGAAAATTTCTGGATCCGCGCATGATGATGATGATGATGATGATGATGATGATGATGATGATGATGATGATGATGTTGTTGATGATGACGATGATGTTGATGATGACGATGATCCATCAGAATTGCTGCATCAAGGTACTTTACCTAGGAATGAAAAGTAGGAGCATGAGGCAAACGAGTATCAGTATGCCAAGTCCTTAATGCATGTAAACTCTGTGGTAGGGGACAAACTGCTGCTGCTGCCACATGAGCCGCGACGCGAGAAAACCGGTCTTCGGGGTTTCCGACCAGGTCCGACACAAACCGGCCTGTAAAAGCTCAGAAAAGAGCTAGAAGCTTGAAATTTCAGATTTAAGTAGAAGAGGAATTGTACTATCCGAGTAGCGAAAACAAAGGCGCTGATCAGCTTCGCGGTTACCGCGAAGCTGATCTGCGCCTTTGTTTTCGCATAGGCAAAAATCCGGTTTTGTCACGATGCGGCTTACATCATAAGATGGATCGACAAATAACTGACAAGCTCTGAACAGATGACTAAGTCCCTTTGTTAAATGTTAAAGCTTTAGGTATTTAACTTAAAAGATGGCCCATATACATGTGTAAAAACCAAAACTATAGTAGTAGTTCAAAGGTTTCATAGATAACAACCCACTATAGTAAGCAACCATTAGAAAACTATTTAGATCAAACCGATAAATAAATAATTCAATTTCTATAGCAAAATATGGCTAGGAGTGTCGCAGTATTTATATTTGTAACCGTTCTTTCTGGCTCGTTCTTTTGTACTAAATTTCAAAGATATTTTATCGACAAAACCAAAACGCAGACTGGCCGCTAACATTAAAGCTTTGAAAGAAAATATTTTTTGAATGAAACAATGCTACATTTTAGAAAATCTTATCTTCCGTGTTTATTTCATGGAAGGGAGATACCAGTCATTGCCCAACTTTTTAAGTTGCAACACTAACATTTTCAGTTGAAAAGAAAATATTTCTGTCAGTAATGTTCTCACGAAAGATTTCTTGATAAACTTTGCCTGTTAAACATTTTATTCTTGCAGTTTTAAACTTTTTTGATGTTTTTAAGATATGAAAAGCAAATTATTTAATATTTTATGAGCATTTAACAGGTTTCTGAGAGCATAGGTAATCATATAAAAAGGTGCTTTTAAAATAATTTACAGCATATTTAAAAGAAATCCAACTTTATGATTATGATAATTCTTATATCAGAACAGGTGTTCACACAAATGCATAACTCTTTGGTGTCAGACTATTACAAGGCGGCCCCCCGTGGCCAAGCGGTTAAGAGCGATGTTTCTTAATCACATGATCATCTCACCGCTGTGTCTGGTGAGGGTTCGAGCCCCGCTCTGGCCACGTGAGACAAGCCAAGTTCTGCTTGCGGGTGTGCCAGGTGGTTTTTCTCGGGGGTTCTCCCATTTTCGCCACACCTACTGATTGGCCCGTCTCATACGAGCTGAAATAATCTTGAAAGGGACGTAAAACTGAATTAAAAAAAAAAAAAGACGATTACAAAATTTTCATGCTGCGACGGTACTGCTACTTTATTGTTTGGTTTGAGGTTTAAGATCCAAGTTAACAATTTTAGTCATGTAAGAACAGAGCCAGCTGTCACTGCTTCGATCCAGGGCTACATTAACAAGTACTATGGGGAGTTACCTGTGTCCGCCTTAGGGCAACAACCTGGCACCCCAACAGGTCTCTCCATTTGGAGTCTGACACTCTACAATTAAAGTTTTAACTTTATTTTACTTCAAATACACAGAAAATTCATGGAACTTACATGTTCTTTCAAAAGCTGTCGATGTTGGCGTTATGACAGTGGTCAAAAGTGGTGGAGGGAGCTGAAGAACCTGGGGAAATTATCAACGACTTTGGAAAGACAAACACTACCCAGCTACATGCATTGACCCGGACCATAGAGGTGACAAGCAAGTGCATAATCCACTGTGCTACCCAGGCCACATACTAGGCCACCACCATTCCTCATTACATTGTGCAAGTCAAAGATGTCAAAATTGATCATCTATCAAACCTAGTTCTTGTGCTTAGACATACTGAACCAAAACTCAAACGATACAAAGGCTTATTGACAGCAAGTGGCTAAACCAATTTGCAATATTCTTAAAGTGGGAGGGGTAACACCACCCCATTGTTGGTTTTCAATTTTCTCAAGCACTTTGCTCAGTTATCTTCATACCACTCTACATGGTGTTCCATTCCAAACTTGAGTATCAATATCATACCAACACCTAAGCTATAATTGGCCGCTAATCCCCCATTTCAAAAGCACCATTCTTAATTACAAATTCCATTTTTCTCTTTTCATTGTTGAATCTTTAGATTTCATTTCATTTCTGTTATTGGGTATCAAAGATTTGCTGGTACCATTGTTATAAATTCTTCAGTTACTGCTAATTTATCATTTGCAACTTGAAAAAGTACTTCAGATTTATTTTTCTTTAATTTGGATCAATCTAAGACAAGATTGGATTTAATTCATGCAGGCACTTCAGTTTCTAATCAAGTGAACAATTCTAAATGCCGAAAATCTTAAACTTATTTAAAGGAATTAAATTGGTAAACCAAAAACATATACTGCCATACTTATTATAATGATATGGAAAACTTGCTGCGGCCATATACCTGGGTCATTGTTTCAGTTCTAAAATAGAATAAAAAGTTACCTGATTTACACACAAACTTGTTTGGCCTAAATGCTCAAATGGCAAACTCGAGTGAAAGGAGGTGTAAACTTTATGGAAAACCTTAAGAGCCAAATGCCCAAAATGTATTGGCAATGTTATCCAGCTAAAAACTGTCACAGTTACTTAAAACGATCACAGCTCTATCAAAGTTCTTGTTCCAATTTTAGCTAATTCTTTACAACTGAATCCATTTTGGTTGGCTACCCCTACCAACGTCAACTTAGGTTTTCCTAGGTCCAGATCCATGTTTCAATATTTAATCAACCACAGATTACAGCTGGCTCCTTGTAATATGAGCCGCGTCGTGAGAAAACAGGATTACTGCCTATGCGAAAACAAAGACGCACTGATCAGCTTCGCAGTAACTGCGAAGCTGATCAGCGCCTTTGTTTTCGCTACATGGATAGTACAATTTATCTTCTTCTTAAATTCGAAATTCCAAGCTTCTAGCCAGCTTCTGTGACTGTACAGGTCGATTTGTGTCAGACTTAGTTGGGAACCCCGAAGACCAGTTTTCTCACGTCGCTGCTCATATGATTAGACTGGTCCTAAATATCAACATTATTGTCCTGTTGGTCCTGTTGTCTGAGGTTTTGAGGGGTCAGCCAAGGATTACCATTTAATTGTTGGTGGTCCTTTGCTTGAGAAACAAAAATGAGTCTGTGCGTGAGGAAACCAACAATTTGGGTTCTGACCAGGCCAGACACAAACTGGCCTGAACAGTCACAGAAGCAGGCTAGAAGCTTGAAATTTTGGATTTAGGAAGTAGAGGAATTCTACTATCCGTGTAGCGAAAACAAAGTTGCTGATCAGCTTCGCAGTTAATGCGAAGCTGATCTGCGCCCCTGTTTTCGCCTATGCAGATTGTTGGTTTTCTCATGTGGTGGCTCAACTCTCTCTCTCTCTCTCTCTCTCTCTCTCTGAAACTATAAAGTAAAATAAAGTACATGTACAGATTTTAACACTTTTAAGTATTAAACAAACAACTTCAGGTAAAACTTGATGTTTGACTTTGAACAAAAACCTAAATATGAAACCCATTAATAATTACACTAGATTAAGAATATAGATATGTTAAAAAAGGTAAAGGTTCAAAGTAACCATATTCATCTCTTGCAGCGAAATTTGACCTGGTTATAAAAGCCTCTTTGCTGTAATAATCTGTATTAAGTTGTCGTCATTTTATTCTGTCTGCCTCTTTATTATGCATGTCATCTCTGTTCATAATGGTTGATGCTTGTTAGCTACATCCCTCACTGGGAAAGAGCTATAGTCGTCTTGCTCTTCAAGAGTGTGTTGTTAAAGTTTTGTAATGTCTTGTATTCTTGTCTGGGTTGGGATTTTAATTTTAACTGTATTAAAACCCAAGACCTTCTTTCCTTACTATCTAACCTCATTTCATTTAAAGTCTTTTTGAGTTTATCTGGAATGATATGGTCAGTTATCCTAAACACACCATTCCTGAGGCAATTTACCTATACTAATGCACATTCTTTAGCCATCAACTGACAACTGATCTTCTTGAATCAGCAATGTTTCAGGAGAAGGCTCATTTGAGCCGCGACGCGAGAAAACCGGTCTTCGGGGTTTCCGACCAGGCCCGACATAAACCGGTCTGTGCAGTCTCAGAAAATGGTTAGAAGCTTGAAATTTTGGATTTAAGCAGAGGAGGAATTGCACTATCCGAGTAGCAAAAACAAAGGCGCTGATCAGCTTCGCGGTTACCGCGAAGCTGATCTGCGCCTTTGTTTTCGCCTAGGCAAAAATCCGGTTTTCTCACGATGCGGCTCATTTGTGAATTAAGTTGATAAATCAAGACATCCTATCATAAAACCATAAAATTTTGACAAACTTTCAATGTGTCTTTATACTCTTTACTGGCCATGCATATCTAAAATCTAAAATGTTTACTAATACATTACCATAAAACTAGAATAAAAATGTGAATGAAAGAAGAAGTAAATGGTTTTGTTGTGGCAAGGAGCTTGAGAATTATTACATTAAAACTGGTTTACCTAAAAGCCTTAAAATGAGTGACTATAAAAATGCTGTAAAAATTCCCTTATAAAAATGAATAAAATTATCTGGATTATCTGCATGTGGAATATATAGATATATGAGCCGCCACGCAAGAAAACCGGTCTTCAGGGTTTCCGACCAGGCCCGACACAAACCTGCCTCTACAGTCACAGAAGCAGGCTAGAACATTGAAATTCCGTATTTAAGAAGACGAGGAGGGATCATTGTACTCCGTGTAGCGAAAACAAAGGTGCTGATCAGCTTTGCACCTTTGTTTTCGCATTGGCAAAAATCTGGTTTTCTCATGACGCAGCTCATATTATAAAATACTGTTTTTCCACACTTTCTTTACTTTTCAGCACAATCTGCAGTCTGATGATGCTGCACCAGTATTTGGTTTAAACTTTACAAGAAAGTACAATAATGGCTTCAGAACTGAGATTACGCCAAAATTACTCTATTATCCAATAGGCAGCCACTCAGTTACCCGGTGGTTTCCCCGGGTTCTCCGGTTTCTTCCACCACGTTTGACCACATAACCCCAACATCCGTGCCTTCAAGAACGATAAGTTCAATGAGCTTTGTAATTGAAGTAAAATAAGAGGTTTGGAGGTATTAATTGAAAATTTTCCCAATTAATACCTCCAAACCTCTTATTTTACTTCAATTACAAAGCTCATTGAACTTATCGTTCTTGAAGGCACGGATGTTGGGGTTATCGTGTCGTGCCGAAGGCGTGACCTCAAAAGGGGAATATCTAAAAGATATAAAGAAGACTTGAGTCCGTGTCCAGGGTTCCTTTTTATTTTTTATGTCTTTACCAAAGCGTGGTCAATTGCATTATATATATATATATCATTGTCACAAATACATGTACATTTAGATAGAAGCGTGCAACAGTCGCACTTTGGTAATTATGAACAGCCCTGCGCATGCACAGACGACCCTGCATAAGCTACCATGCTTTCCAAGAAGCTAATCAAGTAACAATGATCGAGGTCAACTGTATGCGCTGGCTGATCGGCCTTACCCGTGCGTCTGTCGACTGTGTAAATTTCTATGAAAAGATCCTCTGGAATTGTATATGTTTTCCCTTATTTCCATATTATATATAAATTTATATTAACTCAGTGATGCCCCGACAGTATCAGATCTCGGCTCAGGTTTTCTGAATAAGTTTTGAAGTTGAAGACAATGTGTGCATTCTTACATGTATTAAGTATACATGTAAAATGCGAAACATCTGTATTCAGTATTTGAAATTCAATCTGAACTGTATGGCATCATTCATTTGCAAGCACAACAAAATTACTATTTCATCATTCTCGTTCATGCGCATTTGTACAGTACATGCATCTTACATAACGTTATCGTCACTTATTTCATTAATACATGTATATAACAATTATAGAGTAAAACAGCAGTGTCCCACTAAATATGACCAATCAAGGTTTACTTAAGCATCCTGCATATTCATGGTCAGCAATGTAACACTGTATTTATCAACCTTCTTGATAAAACTACGACTTTAAAGTTCCAATTATTACAATTGTTCATCTTTGTGCACATGTAAACTACTAGGTTCAGTAGCCTAGCAATCGCTAAACTTGATTTTGTAACAAACTCGGTCTCGGAATAATGCACATGCGTATATGATAATATTCTTGCTACAAACCCAAATTTCGCATTGTACATGTTTCCCATATCGATCACCTGCATAACATACAAAACTTCTGCATCTGACTGGTTTACTCTATTCGTTCATAAAATCATTTTTATATACAAAATATTCACACATTCGTACAGCCGTTTTCGAGTTTTATTAAGTCCCATTTATTTTCTAAAGTTTTGTTAAGCCCATTTTCTATTTATTAAACTCATGGATAACATTTTGAAATAGCTGAACTTCGTAAAATGCATATTTTGAAGCGAATTATCTCTATGCCGGTTTTATTTTCGTATTTCATTGTGTCCAAAGAGAATACTTTAAATTTTGTGTCGTCTGCCTCGAATACAGCTTAAAATGCATGTAAGCATTTATTAAAATGCAAAAACATTTCTAAATTAGCCGAACCGAGTAAAAATGCTTATTTTGGAGCAAATATCTTAATGCCAATTTTATTTTCGTATTTCGTTGTTTCCAAAGAGAATAATTTAAATTTTGCTTTATCCGAAAATAGATTACATTGCATTTTCGCTATGTATGAAAATACAAAACATTTCTAAAATTGCCGAACTTAGTCCAAATGCATATTTTTGAAGCAAAATCTGAATGTCTGTTTTTCTTTCTTATTTCATTCTTCCTAAAGAAACTAACTTATTGTTTCTTCTCAAAACCTGGTACATTTTGAAATATTCATCTTAAAATTAAATTGCAGATCCGGAGTTTTGCATGTCTTATTTTGCATTTAAGTCGCATCAGAAATAAACTTTAACTCTTGGTCTACTTGCTTACATGTAACAAAGTAAAACATAATTCTAACCCGCTATACTAATATTCACCTACACAAAATCACTATATCAATTATACAAATATACATGTACAAGAAAACATTAAGTAAATTTCACTTACCTAAAAGATATAAAGAAGACTTGAGTCCGTGTCCAGGGTTCCTTTTTATTTTTTATGTCTTTACCAAAGCGTGGTCAATTGCATTATGACCCAAAGACCCTGGACCGGCTCTGTCACGCCCACCAAAGCGTGACGATGCGTCGACCAATGAAATTCGTTCGCGCCATTTCACGGTTTGTGATTAAGCCCCAGAAAGGCGGGACAAAGTCGATGTGCTATTGCGCATGTGCAACTTATTTGTTTTTGATATATGCATATTTGTTTATATTTTGCCTGTTTTCTTTATTTTGTCTATTTTTATATGAATTTCCATATTTCATCCCCAAAGTCCTAACCTTACATCCTGACTTACATTCTTCTTCTAATTATTATTATTATTATCATTATTATTATTATTAGTGGTACTGCTGTTGTTCTTGTTGACCTTGCTGAATTTGTTGTCCACACATAATTTTGTATGGCCTACATTTTGGATGTATGGCCTACATTTTGGAAATAATGTTTTAGCAGAAACCTATCAATGCATGCCATCATAAATACAATGTATGCCTGAAATTTAATACAATGTACGTAAATACAATGTACGCAATTATTTCTTATTCATTACTTATCCGCTCACAGATTATGTGATATTTAAACCTAAACATGCCCGTATTGCGGTTAAAACGTGCATTATCTGCATGTATGCGCCCATGGTTGCAAAAGCATCTTTTATTAAATTTGTAATCCAATGTATACGAAATGGGTATCAAAATTATTGTCGCACTTTCCAGATTTCAGGAAACATGCTTTAGTTACAAATCTCTTAAAGTAAAAGTTTGCTACCTTTTGCATGTTCTATTTGTTAGATATTTCGCGTTAATCAAAATCAAGTTTTTTAAAAGTTTTGGATATGGCTATAGCATATTTGGTATCAAAATAATCTGTGCCAAAAGTAGATTTCAAAGATGATATTTTTAAAATCATAATTTGAAACAGTTCCAAGAACCATGCAATATTTTATTTTTCATTTCTTGTTTTTCTGTTTTACATGTGACACCTAGGTGACGCACATTCTTTCCGGTCTTATCCACGCCGCAAACAAGCTTAAGACAGATTGGACAAATTAACTGTTGCGCAACTGAGTCCCTAAAACTTGCTAAATGATGCCGACAGACATGCGAATTAAGATATAACAAAGAAGAGTTAAACACTTGTCAAAGCCTGTGGCAAGTAGAGCGATAAAAGTCGCTTAAGCAATTTGGCGCTTTGTTCTCACAAATGCCTCAACCATTTACTTATTTGTCTGTTCCTTCTTTCTATTTTGTTTTGACTTTACAAGATTTATTAACTTTATTCATTTATCTGTTTCTGAATTTATTATTCATTTTACCCTTTTTTCACAGCACAACACCACCTCCCCCTCCAATTTAACTTTATTCCCATAAAGTTGGGGTGTTGCCATGCGAATGAATTCATTGGTCAATCTAATTAAAGCCCATGTAATTTTAACACATAACATTACTAATATCATGTACAAGAAACAATATAATATACACAAAATGTAAAATAATATTTCAAAAGAAATACATCACCAAACACTGTAACAGCATGTTATAAACCAGTTATACAAAGTGTATATAAGATATTCAACAATACTGTAGTCACAAAGTTTCAAAAAACACTATTCACTGTCTCTAATGTGACCTAGGTGGTGTTTTCATTCACAATTTGTAAAGCAATGGATCACATATATATATATACATTGAAAGATAACACACTACATACCAATATTGAGAATTTTAGGCAGTCTATCTTCATATTTTCTGAAGTTTAAAACTTTGAACTAATTGATGGGAATCAGGAAATTTTCATGTTGAATGAAAAAATGCACCGAGTAGGTGGTCTTGAGAATGTTTCTTAACTTCTTTCCTTTAAAGTAAGAGATACTATGTAAATTGTCTACATGAATAGTTTTGTTTGTTAGCTTGTTGAGGAGGCTGAATTTATCCCACTCAAGTTCTATAGTCGGGGAAATTTTGCCTCTAACTGTCAATACAGTCACCTCAGTGTCAATCTTTTGGGTTCCGTCTCCCTTGAATGTTTCAAGTCTAAACACATTTGATGCCATGTTTGAACTTACTAGTTCTTCTTCTACAATTTCTGCTTGTTCTTCTTCGTTTTCGTTGACCACTGGAGCTGCGTCGACCGCTGTAGCTTCGCCGTGTGAGCGTAGGTTATAGTTCGATGGCCGAGATGACAGAGGCATCAGAGGTCGTCGTCTATGGGGAACTCGTCTCGCTTGGCTAACTGAAAGGTCGGGACCGTCCACTCTACCCACCACGTGTCGTGCCGAAGGCGTGACCTCAAAAGGGGAATATCTAAAAGATATAAAGAAGACTTGAGTCCGTGTCCAGGGTTCCTTTTTATTTTTTATGTCTTTACCAAAGCGTGGTCAATTGCATTATATATATATATATCATTGTCACAAATACATGTACATTTAGATAGAAGCGTGCAACAGTCGCACTTTGGTAATTATGAACAGCCCTGCGCATGCACAGACGACCCTGCATAAGCTACCATGCTTTCCAAGAAGCTAATCAAGTAACAATGATCGAGGTCAACTGTATGCGCTGGCTGATCGGCCTTACCCGTGCGTCTGTCGACTGTGTAAATTTCTATGAAAAGATCCTCTGGAATTGTATATGTTTTCCCTTATTTCCATATTATATATAAATTTATATTAACTCAGTGATGCCCCGACAGTATCAGATCTCGGCTCAGGTTTTCTGAATAAGTTTTGAAGTTGAAGACAATGTGTGCATTCTTACATGTATTAAGTATACATGTAAAATGCGAAACATCTGTATTCAGTATTTGAAATTCAATCTGAACTGTATGGCATCATTCATTTGCAAGCACAACAAAATTACTATTTCATCATTCTCGTTCATGCGCATTTGTACAGTACATGCATCTTACATAACGTTATCGTCACTTATTTCATTAATACATGTATATAACAATTATAGAGTAAAACAGCAGTGTCCCACTAAATATGACCAATCAAGGTTTACTTAAGCATCCTGCATATTCATGGTCAGCAATGTAACACTGTATTTATCAACCTTCTTGATAAAACTACGACTTTAAAGTTCCAATTATTACAATTGTTCATCTTTGTGCACATGTAAACTACTAGGTTCAGTAGCCTAGCAATCGCTAAACTTGATTTTGTAACAAACTCGGTCTCGGAATAATGCACATGCGTATATGATAATATTCTTGCTACAAACCCAAATTTCGCATTGTACATGTTTCCCATATCGATCACCTGCATAACATACAAAACTTCTGCATCTGACTGGTTTACTCTATTCGTTCATAAAATCATTTTTATATACAAAATATTCACACATTCGTACAGCCGTTTTCGAGTTTTATTAAGTCCCATTTATTTTCTAAAGTTTTGTTAAGCCCATTTTCTATTTATTAAACTCATGGATAACATTTTGAAATAGCTGAACTTCGTAAAATGCATATTTTGAAGCGAATTATCTCTATGCCGGTTTTATTTTCGTATTTCATTGTGTCCAAAGAGAATACTTTAAATTTTGTGTCGTCTGCCTCGAATACAGCTTAAAATGCATGTAAGCATTTATTAAAATGCAAAAACATTTCTAAATTAGCCGAACCGAGTAAAAATGCTTATTTTGGAGCAAATATCTTAATGCCAATTTTATTTTCGTATTTCGTTGTTTCCAAAGAGAATAATTTAAATTTTGCTTTATCCGAAAATAGATTACATTGCATTTTCGCTATGTATGAAAATACAAAACATTTCTAAAATTGCCGAACTTAGTCCAAATGCATATTTTTGAAGCAAAATCTGAATGTCTGTTTTTCTTTCTTATTTCATTCTTCCTAAAGAAACTAACTTATTGTTTCTTCTCAAAACCTGGTACATTTTGAAATATTCATCTTAAAATTAAATTGCAGATCCGGAGTTTTGCATGTCTTATTTTGCATTTAAGTCGCATCAGAAATAAACTTTAACTCTTGGTCTACTTGCTTACATGTAACAAAGTAAAACATAATTCTAACCCGCTATACTAATATTCACCTACACAAAATCACTATATCAATTATACAAATATACATGTACAAGAAAACATTAAGTAAATTTCACTTACCTAAAAGATATAAAGAAGACTTGAGTCCGTGTCCAGGGTTCCTTTTTATTTTTTATGTCTTTACCAAAGCGTGGTCAATTGCATTATGACCCAAAGACCCTGGACCGGCTCTGTCACGCCCACCAAAGCGTGACGATGCGTCGACCAATGAAATTCGTTCGCGCCATTTCACGGTTTGTGATTAAGCCCCAGAAAGGCGGGACAAAGTCGATGTGCTATTGCGCATGTGCAACTTATTTGTTTTTGATATATGCATATTTGTTTATATTTTGCCTGTTTTCTTTATTTTGTCTATTTTTATATGAATTTCCATATTTCATCCCCAAAGTCCTAACCTTACATCCTGACTTACATTCTTCTTCTAATTATTATTATTATTATCATTATTATTATTATTAGTGGTACTGCTGTTGTTCTTGTTGACCTTGCTGAATTTGTTGTCCACACATAATTTTGTATGGCCTACATTTTGGATGTATGGCCTACATTTTGGAAATAATGTTTTAGCAGAAACCTATCAATGCATGCCATCATAAATACAATGTATGCCTGAAATTTAATACAATGTACGTAAATACAATGTACGCAATTATTTCTTATTCATTACTTATCCGCTCACAGATTATGTGATATTTAAACCTAAACATGCCCGTATTGCGGTTAAAACGTGCATTATCTGCATGTATGCGCCCATGGTTGCAAAAGCATCTTTTATTAAATTTGTAATCCAATGTATACGAAATGGGTATCAAAATTATTGTCGCACTTTCCAGATTTCAGGAAACATGCTTTAGTTACAAATCTCTTAAAGTAAAAGTTTGCTACCTTTTGCATGTTCTATTTGTTAGATATTTCGCGTTAATCAAAATCAAGTTTTTTAAAAGTTTTGGATATGGCTATAGCATATTTGGTATCAAAATAATCTGTGCCAAAAGTAGATTTCAAAGATGATATTTTTAAAATCATAATTTGAAACAGTTCCAAGAACCATGCAATATTTTATTTTTCATTTCTTGTTTTTCTGTTTTACATGTGACACCTAGGTGACGCACATTCTTTCCGGTCTTATCCACGCCGCAAACAAGCTTAAGACAGATTGGACAAATTAACTGTTGCGCAACTGAGTCCCTAAAACTTGCTAAATGATGCCGACAGACATGCGAATTAAGATATAACAAAGAAGAGTTAAACACTTGTCAAAGCCTGTGGCAAGTAGAGCGATAAAAGTCGCTTAAGCAATTTGGCGCTTTGTTCTCACAAATGCCTCAACCATTTACTTATTTGTCTGTTCCTTCTTTCTATTTTGTTTTGACTTTACAAGATTTATTAACTTTATTCATTTATCTGTTTCTGAATTTATTATTCATTTTACCCTTTTTTCACAGCACAACAATGTGGTAACAAGTACTCCTTTATATCAATTATTATCAGTTTAAAGGAGTACCTGCTTTGTTTCTCAAGTACATATGTTTTTCATTCATATGTGTCTGTTGTTGAGGAAAATTGTCAATTATATGGCTTTCCATTTCCCAAAAGCAATTTGTTGTGTCTCATACAGCATCAGAAAACCAACAATCTGCATATGCGAAAATGAAGGCGCTGGTCAGCTTCGAGTAACTGCATGCGAAGCTTATCAGCGCCTTTGTTTTCACTTCACAGAATAGTAAAATTTCTCTTCTTTCTAAATTTAAAATCTCCTATGCTTGTAAAGCTCTGATTGGGTCTGCCCTGCTCGGAAAGCACATGTTTGGTTTTCTCATATTTATAAATCCACACCACTAGATCATCATAGCTACCAAGTTCAGAACTTTCCATTAGAATTCAGAACACCACCTTAGACCTGCTTTAAAAATCAGAACAGATGTTATTATCCATCCAATTTATTTAATCTTCTACATCCTATAGAAACCTTTGGAAAAAAATACTTTTCAAGTAGCTCAAAGGTAATTCCAAGTAATGTATCCTGAAATTATCCAAGAAAACTATTCAAGAAAACTTATAGAAAATGATACTCCTAGAATATAACAAGAAACAAATGACAATGTGGATTTCAATACAACTGATGCTGAAGAACTGCCTATTACACAATGTGAATCGAGCTAGTAATTCTAAGTAATTTTGTATCCTGAAAGTATCCAAGAAAACTTAGTACATATACATGGTACTTCTAGAACATCAGGAAAACATGTCCATGAAATGTATACCCCCTTAAACCCCACTTTTAATTTATACAGAAAAATGGGATTTGCTCAGGGTATACCTTATTTTCTTATTTTTGATCCAAAACATACATCACTGAGGCGGTTCTAACGTGTACCTATACCCACAATCTATGTTTTTAGCAAAAATAAGAAAAACATCAACATTTTTGAGCTGAAAAATTTCCAATTTAAAGCTCAAAAATCTGTTTATTGCATGGATAAGTTTTCATTATGTGAAGAGAATTGCTTATTGACACAATGTGAATATCACTTTCAGCTTCCAAGTAATGTATCCTTAAAATATCCACGAAAACTAAGTTCATGTACATGACACTTCTAGACTAAGAAACAAACAAGAGTGTAGATTTCAGTACAGTATATCCTAGGAAATAACCTATATCACTTCCAGAATATTAGCATTTAGCATATTACCTGAAGCCAATAGCTGTAGATTCCAAGCAATTCCAGATCAATCAATCATTGCATGAGCATGCTTCTACCAAAACAAAAATATCACAATGTTGCCAAACTTTGAAATGCTCTAAGATGTTGGTGGGTATGTAATCATTTTCGGCTCAGGGTAATGTCCTATTCAACTACATAATTATCATCTCTGTTTCTTTGATTATCTGTCAGTACAGAGTGGCCAGAAAATTCCTGGATAATTAAACACCTTGCCAGAAAGAGCTACTAATTGAGCATGCTTGTTAATGGCAGAAGCAGAATTATCATACAAGTTTCCAGAAATTTTGGATCTGAATTGACAGGGTAGATCCAAATCAGACCAGAGGACCAATGGTCCTGTAATTTTACTCTCACCTGAGACCTGAGATATATACCAATAAACTTGTTTGACTAGAATGGTAATATACATGTATATAACCCCAGGGCAGGGTCGGAGCAAACTCTGGAGTCAATTTCTTTTTTAAATCATAAAGATTCAGTCAATTTGCCAATTTACTGCAAGTTTTGCCCTTCAAATGACATTGTAACAATTTTCCCCATTCAAATGTGTGGGCAACCTAAGTTGACCTTGCCGTAAAAAAGGTCAAGGTCATCCCAGGGTCATGATTTTTACAAACTTTGTAGAGCTCCATTGCCTGATGCTTCATGCCAAGTTTCAAAATCATAGGCCTTCTGGTTCTGGAGAAGATTTTTTAGCGGTTCTAACGAGTGCCCACAATCTATGTTTTGGAGCAAAAATAAGAAAAACATACAAAAAATTCTACTGAAAATTTTCAATTTTTACAACTTAAGAAAAATCTGTATATTACATGGGCGTGTTTTCGTAATGTTTCAATTTTTCAAAAAAATAAGCATGCAGCTGCTTCTTCTTTCAAACCCAAAGAACAAATGAGCCGCGACGTGAGAAAACCGGTCTTCGGGGTTTCCGAACAGGTCCGACACAAACCGACCTGTACAAGCTCATAAAAGAGCTAGAAGCTTGAAATTTCGGATTTAAGTAGAAGAGTAATTGCACTATCCGAGTAGCGAAAACAAAGGCGCTGATCAGCTTCGCAGTTACTGCGAAGCTGATCTGCGCCTTTGTTTTTGCATAGGCAATAATCCCGTTTTCTCACGATGTGGCTCAAATCTTTTTTAACAAGGCAAAGTTACAACACTAGACAATGCTACGCATTCCACTAGACACACGACCACCTGCTTATTTCCCAATCTTACAACCTAATATTTCTAATTTTTAACTGATACCCAGTAATTTCCTTGCAAAATAAGCCAGCTGAAGAAGAAAAGTACTGAATATTACATGTGTATGGACCACCAGCAAAACCTTAGGTGAATGTGCATGCATGTTCAGGCCAATGGTTTTCGAACACCTAAAATACAAAAAATGCCACTAATATATGCTTCAGTTTGAAGAATCTATAACTGCTGCGCTAAGTGCATCTGAATACCTTGATAGCTGCTGCGCTAAGTGCATCTGAATACCCCATGAATGGCCCTTTGGACAAACTTTGTCATTCCTACATAAAATCTTTGTATTGCCAATGTGGATAAACCTAAAACTGGATTTGCTAAGAATTGGTGCTACAATAAGCACCTAATGCATCTTTTTACAGAGAAACAGGAAAAATAACCCTCACTGTTCATGAAATATGCATCTTTAATATGTTAACTCATTTAAGCCTGGCATCCCTTTTATGGGACATAGGCAAACAGAATAGCCCCAGATGTGACGCCACAGAACGCGGCGTCCCATCCGGGGCTATTCTGTTTGCTTAGAGAATTTTCATCGAAAAATTGACGCCCCTAAAAATGAAAGTGGACTAATCCAATTGATAAGGATGGGAGAATCCATTCGTCAAATATGGGTTAATCAAATGAGATGGCTCAAGTAACAATATCCTTCCAAAACACGATTTTAATGACAGGTCTCTTTACAAGCAGCATGCAACTAACAAAAGCCTCGCCAACTTTATGCCTCTTTAACAACTATTCTTTTTTACCACTGTCTGGCCTTGCACATTGTGTTGCGACAGCTGTCGAATGCTTTTCATGTTTATCAGAAAAAAAGTTTTAGACTTTAAACTTTGACTCTGTCGTTGGTAAACCATCTTAGTATTTTTGCACCATCATTTTTTCACAACTTCGAGAGAAAGAGAACAACACTCAAAAATTTAAATTGCAATATGATATTATGTTTTGGGACAGTCAGCTAGCCATACTAGGCAAGCCCCAAATATGCAGTTTACCAGAGCCAATTGTTGATTTTTTCATTGTAAACTGACAATCTCTTCTTAAATCTTATTACTGCAAAAATGAGATGTGATTACAATTTTGGCTTCGTTTGTTTATGCCTTAACGCCCCAGTCGACACATTTTCAGTCATGCCAGGACCAAGCCACAACTTTCTGGGTGTTCTCCACTGCTCTCAGGGGAGTGAGCTGCAATTTTGAAAAGTCAACATGCTGAAAGATGGCAGCTTTTTCTAAACCAAGTAGGCTAGGCCATACAATATACATAATAAGAATGAATGGCATTTTTGAGCACAATAATGATGACCACTATTATAGTGGAGCAAATATGGTTCAAAAAGTAGCTTAGAAATAGGAGTAGGTGGTCTACGGAGTACCACATTTGTTTCTATATACCAAAATGTTTGTCTTGGTCTTTAGTTTTGAAATCCAGCGTTTGCCACCTTGGCAAACCTTGCATAACTCCAGTATTCAAGATGGCGTCCAAGAAGGCTGCCGTTTCCTAAAACCAACCCCTACTCCAAAAATGCATCATATTTTTCGTGTGTTTGCATTGTAATGGTATTTAAATGCCCCATTTCATGTAAGAATGATATATTTGTATATTTCAAGTAAAAAACCTGACAATTTAGGTAAAACAGGGGTAAAAATCATGTTTAAATTCACAAATGCACGTGCCCAAGGTTTTTCACCTAGGAATGTTTATTTAATGGCTCATTATTTATGATCAGATAGTTATGGCTGTTTTTTACTTCTTTTCTATCAAATATAATATCTGTAAAGATTTAAGAGAAACAGAAGTTGTTTCTATATATAAGCTTCATGCTTAAAATCAGTTTTTAGACATCCAACCCAGCACGACAAAAACAACAAAAAGTACATATTTTCTTATATAAAATATGCTCTTCAATCTTATTTGTTTTTGATTCTATATACCATAGTGTTTGTCGCAGTCTTAGTTTGCAGCATAAAATCCAGTGTTTGCTACCTCAGCAAAGCACAGGATAGCTCCAGTATTGAAGCTGACATCCAAGAAGGCCGTCAAAATATAGAATTTTGAAAAATGAGCCAAATATGTCCCATGACTTTCATTAAGAAATAAAAAGCTAAAATCAAGTTGTAAAACACTTAGAACATTTTCTTAATGTTATCTTCATGTGTGTTTTTCCTTGTTAAAACAAAATTATTCAGACACCATAACCTTTTTATAACACTATTGTTGGGATTCCAACCAATCTTTGTGTTAGCTATATTCAATTTGTGTTATAACGAGAGTAAAGAATATAGACATATACCAAAGGTAGTATGAAATGACCATTTGGAGTCCAGCTATGATCAGTGCTATATCCAAAACTATGTTTCTTGAACTGAGTTATAGGAAGGTCGAGATGTATATATTCTAGTAATGAGTGGAATTTTCTTGCCCGGCAAGAAAAAGAGCAACGAAGAAAACTTATTTTCTTGTACATCATAAGCTCCGCAATCTTATTACAAATGTAATTCACAAATTCTGGTTCTGCAATTAATATAACTTTTGGTGCAGTATTAATCTTACAATTAATTTAACCTTGGTGCAGACTGGATGTACGATATGGCACTATATAAAACAAAATAATACCAAACCATGTTTTGTTTCGACACTATAATCATATGTAGGTTTTAATTCCTCATTAACTGATTATGCTTTGAGTATTTATGTACAAGGTTTATGCAAACTGTAGTGCCATAAGAACTGTAAATCCACTTATCAGAGCATTAAAGCAAAAACAGTAGAGAGGTTAAGTCAAACATAAGAAATGATTAGACTAACCCTAGAAAAAGGTACAAGTAGGCAAAGATCAGGAAAAGGCGCAATCAGAAAAAGATTCCCACTCCAAAAACCGAGGTGGGAAAAAACCAAACTAACAATTAGGTACTTATAACATGAAACATATCGTAAGCCGAATGAGCAGCTATTTTCCCAATAGGTGGCCACTCAGTTACCTTAACTTAACTAAAAATATGGAAACATACATAAGGCGCCAACAGCACAAAAAATTTAAACACCAAGACATAAAACAAAAAGAACCACTACAGAAGTACCATATCAGTTACAAAGTATTTTGATTGGAAGAATAATTGCTTATTTGTGGCGAGAGTTGTGACCTGTTAGAAATTAAAGTAAAGTAAGTGGAAGCTGGTCGATGTTAGCATGTGCTTTTGGTGATTGTAACATTGATGTATTTATAAGAGTTGTTGAAGCAACATGGAAAGACAATGACTTCAAAGTGCTATACATACATGTACTAATGGACCTTCCAAATGTTGCTGCTGGGGCAATATATTGTGCAGTAAAAAGAGCTGTTTGCTCAATGGCACATTAGAATATAACATTCAGCTTTGACACTGAGCATGCTAAGGATAATTATGTTTCATTTAAATATGCAGATACAGGTTCAAAGCGAAAAGCTGAGTATGAAAGTTCAATAATGAACGAAAATCAAGTTGTACAGTTATCCAATTAATAGACAAATTTAAACACCTGGACCCAGTTGTTCAAAGCATCGTTAGCTTAACGATATCGTTAAGACATAAATTTGTTAAGCAAATATCAGCAAAAGTAACAAATACACTGTGATTTTTTGTTGAAAAAATGTGAGAATCCTTTGCACTGCAAAGGATTCTCACATTTTTTCAACAAAAAATAACAGTGTATTTGTAATATTAATGTTTGAAATTTTAACGAAACGTTAACTAACGACGTCGTTAGTTTTGAACAACTGGGCCCTGGAGTTAGAAAGCTGGGTTATATAACATAGAATGTTAAAAAACAATCCATATAAAGAGCCTTTTTATTTAATTATGGTCAGAATTATCATTTACGTAGTTATCTACTTAATAGACAAATTTAAATACCTGAAGTTGGAAAGCTGGGTTATATGACATAGAATGTTATAAAACAAACAATATAGAGAAGGTACAAGTAGGCAATGATCAGGAAATTGCGCAAACAGAAAGACATTTCCACTCCGAAAGCCGAGGTGGAAAAAAATAAATTAGTTTAAACATATTTATTTCATCTGATAACATATAATACAAACATGAATATACACAGTCAAACAGGATCAGAGCGGAAGCAAACTGCTTATTTAGCTCCTCTCCTGCAAAAATAAATTGACAATTAGATACTTATAAAAAGAGCCTTTTTTATTTAGTTATGGTCCAAATTATCATTTACGTATTGAGATTGATTTGGTACGAATCAGTGTGGCTGAAGCGCTGAATATGTTTGATCAACTATGAAAATCAAACCCAAGCATTTCAGCTGATGATACACACGGGCTTTTTGTAAATAATAGCAGAAGATACGATAAATCATAAAACTATCGGTATGTTTATAAATGGTATTCTTAGAAACGTTGAAATTGTAATGGATCAATCTGCTACCATTGCAAGCCTTTCAAGATATTTTACTGTACTAGAAAAATGGTCGGCTTCAAGTGTGAGCAATGAAAGATTTGCTAATGTTTCAGACATATCGGCTGAGCTTCAGTAGACTTGCACTGTCTTTAAGTTGCTTGTAATATACTTAGAAAAAGAATTGAAGGATATTCGACTTAAGTTTCATTGGATTTCGTACATTTAATGAAAATTGATTTAAAGTGAAAATAGTTGCAGTCGACAGTTCCATCTTAGTACTGTCGAACGGCGTGTTTAATTTTAGTCACACTTCAATGGTCCTGGTACAGTATAGTCCCAAATGGCATAACCCTCCATACCAAAATTTCGCAAACATTTGGAGAAGATAAACCACATTTTAGAGAGTGTTTACCAAACATTTTTGTGTGCAAAATCACTATTGCAGCTCGTAGTCAATTTTGACACCAAATTGCCTAGCCAGTGTCAATGTATTGCTGCCATGTTACGTAATATTGACGGAAGGGTGCCATCTGAGTGCATATTTGCTAGCATTGTATCGCATTTGTTTTAATTAATGAGCGATGCATGGTCATGAAAACTCTTCCATGGCCGGTTTAAAAAGGTAAACAGTAGACTGAAACGGTTGCAGCAAACTTAATCCAGTAGAAAAAATGGGCATGTGACTTTAGGGCATAGAGGGTTGCTACATTTGGCGCCTTACTGTATTGGAACCAGTGATCCGTGAAATTTCACTTGCATTCTGATCGATTCCAAATTGACTGGTCTTTTAGTTTTATTTATTATTTTGGTAGAGAGAATTACATCCATTGCAATAAATTCGAAATAAGTTCAATATCCCTCAATTGTTTTTCTAAGTATATTACAAAAGCAGCGATTTCTATTGCATACCCAAAACATGTAGAACTTGTTGTACATGATCAAATCTGGAGTAGACTCTTTGATTTAACAAATAGTTTATCTTCGATATACGATTACATACCGTGTTTTATCATCAGCACACAAGCTAACACTCCCTCAGTGGAACCGTCCCCTCAGAAATTACGTCAGAAATCAGGGGTTATGCTTATACTGGGAGTTACCGATAACTTTGACAATAACGAAAATGCAGTAGATGTAAACTAACCAAACATGCAATGACCTCTATCGTTCTGATTGCGCCATTTCCTGATTGTTATTTTCATTTAGCTTTGTTATAGCATTATGCAGGGTCCTGAAACGAATATAGATCTGCACCATCTAGGTGAAGATTAAGAACACTCGGAGGATCATAGGTGGTCTAAGTTCGTAACAAAATTAGTTTGTCTTTAAACTCACTGTGCACAGAGAAGGCAATATTGTCGATGGCTAAAAAGCTACCTCGAAAGATAACAGTTTCGGGTTTCATTGCATGAGGTGTGTCTATCAACTGCATATTTGGCGGAATGGGTTTCACTATGATCAAGAACTGAAATCACCATCAGACTTTAGATTTGAATTCGACAATAAATGATAAAATAAAATGCTTAGTATTATTGGTAACACTATCAGTTGCAGCTCCAGAGCTATTGAATGACACTGTATGGCATGCTAACGTAAAGAAATGAGTGATGAATACTGCACAAGCTCTGTGTCGACAACCATACACTGATATATAAATTAATGTACATGTAGTTATATACACAAATGTGCATACTATCTTTTCAGGCATGTTGACAGAGGAAAATTACAGAGATTCAGACTATTAAAAGGAATTTATGTTGCATCTGTTCAAACATACTCCAGCCCTTACCCCATGCATTCCTAGATTTGTATGCATAATGTAATATTGACAAAGAAATATATACATGAAAATATTTTTAAAAAGATAGATCCAAGTGTTTTAGCTTGATTTTTCAAACTGTTTTGTTAGTAAACAAAGGTTAAAGTACACATGCGGCTTATCTTTCGAAATGTTATATTTTGACGGCCTTCTTGGATGCCCTTTTGAAAACCGGAGTTATGCTGGGTTTGCAGAGGCGGCCAACGCTGGATTTAAAGGCTTAAAACCTTCAAAAAGCTTGCAAGACAAAATATTTGGTATATAGAATCAATAACAATCACGATTCAAGAGCCTATAATGTATAGGATAATATGTATTTTTGTTCTTTTTTGCCTTGTCAGAGAGACCTTACTCCATTCATAAAATGATATCTAGAATATATATGTAGCTTTAACAATGAAAAAAAAAACACATGAAAATAACAACAATAAGATAACTCTAAGTGTTTGTAGCTCAATTTAAGCATATCTGTTTCTAAACAAAAGTCAAGGGACATATGTGTCTCATTTTTTCATAATTGTAAATTTTGACGGCCTTCTTGGATGCCATCTTGAATACTGGAGCTATCTTGTGTTTTACAGAGGTGGCAGACACTGTATTTTTATGCTACAAACCAAGACCAACACAAACACTATGGTATATACATGTAGAATCAATAACAAATTAGATTTTAGAGCGTATTTTATATAGGAAAATATGTACTTTTTGTGTTTTTTTTCCGTGTTGGGTTGGATGTCTAAAACCTGTTTTTAAGCATGCATATTATATATAGAAACAATTTCTGTTTCTATAAAATCTTTAAAAATATTATATTTGATAGAAAAGAAGTAAAATAGCAGCCATAACTATCTGATCATTAATAATGAGCCATTAAACAAACATTCTGAGGTGAAAAACCATGGGCACGTGCATTTGTGAATTTAAATATGATTTTTACAACTGTTTTACCTAAATTGTCAGGTTTTTCACTTGAAATAGACAGACACATCATTCTTACACGAAATGGGCCATTAAAATACCATTACAATGCAAACACATGAAAATTATGATGCTTTTTTGTATAGGGTTTGATTTTAAGAAATGGCAGCCATCTTGGACGACATCTTGAATACTGGAGTTATGCAAGGTTTGCCAAGGTGGCAAACGCTGGATTTTAAAACTACAGACCAATACGAACATTTTGGTATATAGAAACAAATGTGGTACTCCATAGACCACCCTCTTGAAAGATAGCCCATGATATTTGCTCCACTATTATATCTACAGAAATATTTATAGATAGTATTAAACTTAAATAATTATAAATTGTCACAATTTGGTACATTATCACATCTTTACTCTTTTTACTAAATGTCTTCAAAGGTTTAGAGCTTTTGTGCAAGGGTTTTTAGCACAAAACCAAATAGGTCCGATTATCAAAACATTATCGAACATTATCAGTAGACAACGCTAATTATCAGCAACCTAATCGTGCTATTATGTCGATGAAATTTGTAGGGGTACGTAATGTTTACTCAGGGTAGATGAAAGCTTGCATTCCTGATTAAGATATCAGTTAAACAGCAGCTGGGTGATAATAAGCGACATGATACCCCGAGCCCCATCATGGGAAAAAAAATATTTTTCGGGATCTTAAAGGGGCACATGTATGCTCACTTCTGAAGTTGTACCATCTTTATTGCTGGTCTTTCACCTTCAATATCAAAAGATATTGTTGTTAATTGTTATCTGAAAACAAAGTTATGACTTGCAACAAGTCCAATTGCAGTTTAAATGTGGTACGAAACAAACATTTGGGTTACATCCTTGATATGAGCCGCCTCATGGGAAAACCAACAATCTGCATAGGCGAAAACAAAGACGCAGATCAGCTTCGCGTAACCGCGAAGCTGATCAGCACCTTTGTTTTCGCTACTCAGATAGTACAATTCCTCTTCTACTTAAATCCGAAATTTCAAGCTTCTAACCCTCTTCTGTGCCTGTACAGACCGGTTTGTGTCGAACCTGTTCAGAAACCACATTGTTGGTTTTCCCACGAGGCGGCTCATATGATAGCACCTGTCTTGCTTACTGTTGACCTTATTAGCTGATTGCCCTGCTGGTTGAAAGTCAAATCAAGACATCACCTGCATTTTTGTCCCGACATGGCCATAGCAGTTTACTGGGCCATTAGCAATAAATCAAACAAATGAAAGTTTCCATGCATTTCACTATATAAGACAAAATCTTAAGGCTACCAGACTAAAGCAGAACTTGAAAGTTGGACCACACATTATAATAATCATTCGAGACTGGATCCATCTGAACACTAAACTGCTTTTCTGACTTTGTCTTACTCATTCTGAACCATGTCTGGACATGCTTAGAACATTTCATTCAGAGAGATTCAGTAAGGCTTAAATATTCAGAATTATCAAAGACTTAAGAGTAACTGTATAAGAAAATTGAGGCTTCTTTGCCTGCACTTGTCAGTCCAGGATGAAGCATAGTAGAGCTGTCACCAACAAAGGGAAGCGCTATCTACCATTCAGAGGCTTCTTGACTGGCACTAAATGATAGCGGGTTCAGATGCGTGCTGTCACCAACAAAGGGAAGTGCTATCTACCATTCAGAGGCTTCTTGACTGGCACTAAATGATAGTGGGTTCAGACGCGTGCTGACACCACAAAGGGAAGCACTATCTACCATTCAGAGGCTTCTTGACTGGCACTAAATGATAGCGGGTTCAGGCGTGCTGACACCACAAAGGGAAGCGCTATCTACCATTCAGAGGCTTCTTGACTGGCACTAAATGATAGCAGGTTCAGGCGTGCTGACACCACAAAGGGAAGCGCTATCTACCATTCAGAGGCTTCTTGACTGGCACTAAATGATAGCGGGTTCAGACGCGTGCTGACACCACAAAGGGAAGCACTATCTACCATTCAGAGGCTTCTTGACTGGCACTAAATGATAGCGGGTTCAGGTGTGCTGACACCACAAAGGGAAGCGCTATCTACCATTCAGAGGCTTCTTGACTGGCACTAAATGATAGCAGGTTCAGGCGTGCTGACACCACAAAGGGAAGCGCTATCTACCATTCACCTGTCGAGGGCAGGTGATCAAGAAAATTTACAATAGAGTTAAAGGCGTGAAGTACCGAAATCAAAAGGAGGGACATATGATAGTCTAATTTAGATGAAAGTACCGGATGAATTAGGGCCTTGTTGAGTGTGAATTGAAGTGTGTTGTTGGGTGATAGAAAATTGCTGTTATGGCTCTTCAAAGGACACTGCGATTAAATTTTCATAGAAACCATCTGTTTGTTTTTATGCCTTTGATTTTTGGGTCTGTTTAAATATTGAAAAATAGTTTTACATCTTCGAAATCAAAGAAAGATATTGTAAAATAATTGAGGGTGTCACTATTATTTCTTGTCTTGTCTATAGAAATGAATGGTGAATGATCCTACATGTAACATTATTGATGCAGCTAAGAGAGTCACCCATATAAAGCTGGTTGTAGCAACTTAAAAGCGTGTAAAAATGTTGCTTGATATCGCCCAGCGGCAGTCCTAGTATGTTTGGCGATTCATATAGATGTGACGAAATATCCCCGCTGATTTAACCTTTCATGGTCAGGCACTGTAACAAGGTCTTCTATTCAGGTTTATAAATTTAATGGCTGATCATTGAGTTTATTTTGTTACATCTCCGATTATTACAAAGAAATTCAAGACCCGTATCATTTTTTTAATATCACAAAACATATGAAAATTCAGATATTTAAGAACTGAGGTCAGCGACTTTACATTTTTCCTGCAGTTACGAAGGTTCAAGTTTCGTCCTTATGTCAGCCAGTTTTACCTTAAGTTTCCAAAAGCAAATGGCTCAGGGCAAATAATGGATTCAGATCAGACTGTACCCGAAGCAGTATTATCCAGGGCTTCACAGTGTGCTAAATTAGTGCATTGATCATTTTTGGAGGTTTCGCACCTTGCTAGAGCCCTTTAGTCCAAATACTAATGTACGCATCAAAGCTAAAGGCCTAGGGTAACTCGATGTTTTGATATTTTTCGGTAAAACTGGAAACCAACAGGAAGATTTCAGTTTCAATCTTATGTCAGCGAGTGTCTTTAGAACTTAGACTGAACATCTCACTTTCAAAAACGACATCAAACGAAACCACAATCTGAACTTTTACATAAAACAAAGAGAATTATGCACTAGTCATTTGTAACCACGGCCCCCCAGCCCCCCGGGAATAGCGGGGACTTTGACTTTAGGCAGGGGCGTAGCTACGTGTACGCATATACGCATGTGCGTACAGCTTGTTTCCACAAAATTGAGATATGTTCAGAAATCATAGTATTTGGGAATATTTTGATGAATTTAAATAACCTTAAACAACTTTTCTACATCCCTTGCATCACGAAAACATGTTCGTGTAATGTATACCCCCTTGAACCCCACTTTTATATAGCAAAACTGGGGTACGCAGGGGTATACCTATTTTTCTTATTTTTACTCCAAAACATAGATTGTGGGTACTCGTTAGAACCGCCTCGCCGAGGCGGTTCTAACGTGTACCCACAATCTATGTTTTGAGCAAAAATAAGAAAAATATCAAAATTTTTCTGATGAAATTGTCAGTTTTTACAACAGAAAAAAATCTCTGTTTATTGCATGGGTAAGTTTTCGTAATGGACAGTAACCTGAGACACCCATTAACAAGGTGCGTACTCTGTATTTTTGCCCAGCTACGCTACTGTTAGGTCCAGCAAATCGCACGGACATGTTTTCCTAATGAATTGGGCTTGATGATGAACTGGGTTGCGAAGACCACACAATATCATTAATCTGTAAATAATCATCAGATGTATCCTTTATTCATCATGAAATGTCCCACCTAACAATTCTACAGGGCCCAGTTGTTCAAAACTAACGACGTCGTTAGTTAACGTTTCGTTAAAATTTCAAACATTAATATTACAAATACACTGTTATTTTTTGTTGAAAAAATGTGAGAATCCTTTGCACTGCAAAGGATTCTCACATTTTTTCAACAAAAAATAACAGTGTATTTGTTACTTTAGCTGATATGTGCTTAACAAATTTATGTCTTAACGATATCGTTAAGCTAACGATGCTTTGAACAACTGGGTCCTTGGGTATTTTAATCGACAAACTTCAAAGTACAGTTTTGATTACAGAACGCAAGCAGAGACACAGGAATTCAGATAGCGGAATTATGGCCGATTAACACGAAGACGTTTAATTTTCACAATATTCATTCATCCCTTGGCGTCACCAAGTGGATAGACAAATTTATTATGTTTAAATTATGATTTTTATTGTCGGTTGCACACAAATTGCTGGTCTTTGAAAAACTTATCAATTTGAACCTATACTTTACCTATAATTTATGCTATATTTTATGAGCTGTGTCTCAAAGATACTTGCTTTTATTCGCAACGCAAATATGCTATGTAATGCATGAGGCATTTGTAACCAATCCCCCTCCCCCAGCCCTGAGGGAGGCCTGCAAACCCAGCTAGCCATGTCTTTAACTTTTCAGTCCCCAAGGGATATACCATAAAGGCATAATAGGACAGTCTAATGTAAACATAACAGACTGTCCTGCTATTCCCGGGGCTGGGTTGGGACCGTGTTACAAATAACTATTGCATAATGTGAATGAAAGATATATAATTTACCTCTAACTAAACTTTGAGATCTATAAGCACACTCCGCAATTGTAGCTCAGCACTTGTTAGGCCTGCAGCACTCTATCTTTTCTCTTACAGAAACAATAAGTGTTGTCAGAGTAATCTGAAAAGAGCAAAGAAACAAAATTCTAATGCAACTTCCCCCTGCGAAATGGTTCTATGGTTGACCATGGCTAACCATGGTTATGACCATGGTTTCCATGAACAACCTTGGTTTAACCATGTCTGTTTTCTTTCCCTCCATTTTAGACAGGAAGTGATGTCATAGAGTTGTTATGAGCATGCTCGGTATGTTTTGGTCCATGGTAGTAACTTTGATCCTCTTTTTTTCTACCATAGTCAACCATGGTCAACCACGGTTAGTTGAATTTATGAGAGCCGACCATAGTCAACCATGGTCAACCATGGTTCTTTGCCATGGTCTAAAGCATGGTTACCATCACCAATCATGGTTTAACCATGGTTAAACCAAGGTTGGTTTAACCAAGGTTGGTTTTCATGGTTAAACCATGGTTTAACCATGGTTAAACCAAGGTTGGTTTTCATGGTTAAACCATGATTGGTGATGGTAACCATGCTTTAGACCATGGCAAAGAACCAGCAGGTGCTCAATAATAAGAAGTTAATTTAATTCAAGAAAGTGATATTTACAATGTTTACATACATTTTAACTATTTACATCTTTTTCTTTTTATCATGTGGCTTGTCTTGATGCTTTTCTGTTAAATTGCATATTTCCATATTCCCCACCCATGTAAATCATGGTGTTCCTAGTTCTGTAGTTTACAGAATAATTTTTAATTCAAGAAAGAGACAAAGAGATCATACAGAACATAAATTATGCATCTGATTTAATTTAATTTGATACCCATGAATTTGAATAAGACTTTTAAACTGTTTGTTTGAATTAAAGTATGTATGTATTATTGAATACTTAATATAACCATGGTCTACCATGGTCGACCATGATCTACCATGGTCAGAGCCTTATGTCCATCCATGAAGTAAAATACACTGTACCTTTGATTAACATCTTTTTGCCATGGTTAACCATGCCTTATCCATGCTTATTGGGTATCTGACCATGGTCAACCATGTTAGGCCATGGTCAACCATGTTAGACCATGAGCAACCATGTTAGACCATGTGCAACCATGTTAGACCATGGTGGACACCATGTTAAACCATGGTTGGCAGTATTTATTTGATTATGGTCAAACATGGTGAACAAGATTTTTGACCATGGTCAGACCATGGTTGACAGTGGTTTGACTGTGCTGATCAGACCGTGTCTTACCATGAAAACTCAACCATGGTTGACTGTGGGGCCATTGAACAAAAAATGTCAAAACCATGGTAAACCATGGTTACCAGACCATGGCTAACCACTGTCAACCATGGCCAAGAATGGTCTGTTTCGCAGGGGTGAGAATGTACCAAGACAGCTGATTGGATAAATGTCAAAAATTAACGACAGTATATTCTGAGATATACCATAGGAAACTTGATGTCAAGAGCAACATCACATATGATTGGTTCACGTCCTGGTTATACTTTGCTTGTGACGCTCATGTTTCGTGAAAAACAATGCATTTTCGATGTTTAAAGTTAAAAAGTACATTAGAATATGGGGATACCATTATTCAAATTTTGCATTTGGGGAAAGTGGGTGGTATATTGTCGTATATACCGTTAAAAAAACAAAATCATGATTTATGAGTCGCCTTAAAACAAAATTTCTGACCATATATTTTACAATTGTTGCCCTTGAGTGAGGGTGACATGACGATTTGTTCACACTCGACAGGTTATATTGCCCGAGGGGGAAGCCCGAGTAAACAAATAGTCATGTCACCCTCGACACACAAGGGCGACAATACAATTGGTTTATTACACCGAACCATTTTTGAAACAAATAAGTGACATGCCACATGACAAGTGCAGGCGGATATGACGTCAGAGGGTGATATGATCATGCAACATTACAGAATAGTACCCTCCACATGACCTGCTCTGGGCCAATTAAAATCCACATTCAGCCAATGAATATCAATGAGGTATAATAAGGGACGATATACCGCCCCAAATGAAAAATTAAAACACAGTTCATGGAAAGTTACAAGTAGGCAATGATCAGGAAAAGGCGCAATCAGAATGAAGCTTACATGAGATCAATCTGAAAAGAGATACTAAATGCATCAAATACTCATTTTATTAATTTAGTTTAAATTTTGCATCAATAATATGAGTGGACTGTCCAGAGTTTTGGAGGACATATCAATATCAAAACTCATTAGAAAAATTTGAATGAGCAAAAAGTGTAGTTTTCCCAAGTTTTTGGACAAGTTCAACCCAGATCAACTAAACGGTGTCCTTCAAAATATCAAGATCATCAAAACACCTTCCTTGCAATTTAGAGCAACAATCAAATGTTTGCTTACATACTTAATTGCTTCACATCCATCGTGAAAAGTTCACAGCTTTCCTACCAGGTCTGACACAAACTGACCTGCACAGTAACAGAAGAAAGGTAGAATCTTGAAATTTTGAGTATACTTAGAGGAGGAATTGTACTATCCATGTAGCGAAAACAAAGGCGCTGATCAGCTGTGCAGTGATCTGCGCCTTTGTTTTCGCATGGGCAAAAATCTGTTTTTTGTCTGTGAATACCAAATGCACAGTTCCTGAGCCAGCCTCCCATAAGGGAATTTATCAGCATTTTATGCGAATTTGTTTGCCAGTAACTGATCCAAAACTAGCTCTCATTCAATCAAGGGAAAATTTTCCATCAGAGATTAAATGTATACCCAGTGAGTGATGCAAACGTCCGAATAGCTAGCACACAACCGCTGCAAGTAAGCTACCCCATGCCCCACATGAAATTAACTGGCCAAATTTTTAAGACAATTATGGTACACACAAATGACCAAAGGGCAGGCCACTCATTAACCCTGTTTGAGTCTGTTCACTTGCTGTGAATAATTTAATTTTTTTGTTTAATTTTAAACTGAACATCCTGTTTAGGACAATAAGATCACATAGTGGTCAATCGGTTTGACCTTTCATACTGCAAGGTAAATTGGTTGGTGTCGGGTGACAGCCATTTAATTTTCAGAAGTTATCTGAGTGGGTAAGAGCTCCTGGCCACATTTATTTCAAGTTGCAGTTTCTGCCACACCATGTGTACAAAGCTAAAGCACGATTACTGTATTCATTCTAATTGGCACACAGTGCGCTTAACTTTTCAAAATAACTCAAAGCTACGGTAACAAAATATTGTTCTAATTAGCGCACACTATGGCCGAAAACAACATATAATCTACTTATATAACCATACTAAATTTGTTATGCTAAGGTCATGGGCGGATCCAGAGGGGGGGACAGGGGGTCCGGACCCCCCCCCCCCCCCCCCCCCCCTAGAATTGCCAGATTATTAGTTTTTGCCATGTTGAAATTTTCCCTCAGACCCCTTCTGGGAATTTGGACCCCCCCTGAGAAAATTTTCTGGATCCATGCATGTAAGGTTATTAAAGTGTTCCAGTTGTTACAAAATAGGGTTTGGTCATTAAGTTTTGATGTGGTTGTTTTTATCACACCTGCTTATATCAGGGTGCAATATAGGAGTCCATATTTCCATCCATCAGTTCATCCGTCAACAATCATGTCGTCCAAGTTTGGTTTCCCTACACCTGTGATAGCTGTGAACTCGAGTGTGAAACCTTTCATAGTTATTGTTAATTGCATGCACCTTGACCTATATTTCATGGTCCATTGACTTTGTTAATTTTCATGTCGAAGTTAGGTTTTCTCTGCACCTGTGATAGCTGTGAGTGTGAAACCTTGCATTATAAGTTATTGTCCTTGACATACCCTTCAAGCACGTACCTTGATCTATTTTTCATGCTTTACTTATTTTGCCTGATGCAGGTGCGATATCGACCTCTGCGGCGTTCTTGTTGTATTAATGTGTAAAATTGGTGTAAATATACCTGAAGATGCTACTCGACCAGTGTGCGCTTATGCACATGTGTTTCTGAAACGACCAGGGTGTGCGCGTATTGGAGTATGTGCGCTAATTAGAATGAATACGGTAAATTGCAATTGGTGGTTGTGTTTGTTTCATGTTCCACACAAAGGCCATGGTCATATTGAGAGGTCAGGCCTTGCTTAAAAGTCTCAACCCAAGGACATAAAATTGCAACTGATCATGGAGACTTAATCTGGAGGATGAATTGCAATACAATATGCCTTTATGAGGGAATTCATATGATTATGTCTAAAACAAGAAATCAATTTTGTTTCCCCGACAAAGCCACCTTAAATTCCGAACAAATCCTTTATTGATACATTCATTCTTATGTCTGGCTGTTAAAAACGAAATAAACGTATCAAAATGACACACTGGGCTTTCGCTGAAAATATATAGGCCAACTTCAAGAGCCGATTAATCCTAGTTACCATTCACACTTCAAAAATGCAGCAATTTTTGTCAAGAAGGACTTAAAACCAGACATTATTCAATGCTTTATTCATTCATATGTATTCATGAACAGATCCCGACAAGTTTCGTTACGGAAAAACTTGCTTTCATGGTTTTCGATTCAGTAATACTAAAACTTGCTTGTCCCATTGACAGACTGATATGAACTATAATAACTATAAATTTAAACTGCGCAGACAGAAACTCATTTTTAAAATTTTAATCTATTTTATAATATTGTGAACTGATCAAAATGAAAAGATAACTTTATGAGTCACTGCGCGCCATAATTCAATGTCAAAAAACATGTTTTCTGACAACAACGCTGATCCAATTGAAATGAATGAATGTTGCATAAGAGACCAAGGTTTTTAAAGGACAAATCAAACAACAATTAAAATTCCATTCCCATTTGAAGTGAAAACAGATTACAAATCAATGCCGTTTTATGACGCATGTTGCCTTTCTTTAGCAGAAAGTAACGAAATTCCAAAAGACAATGAGACTGTCATGTCAAAGAGGTTCCACATGCAATAAAACCTTAAATAGATGCAAAAATCTACAAAATGCTAGATTGATCCCCAAATGCACTAGTCATTTGTAACCATGTCCTACCCCCCAAGTCCTTGAGGATGGCAGGGGATAGCCCTGGAAATAAGCGGGGATTTAACTTCAATTTGTCCCTACAGTCAGTGGAACTACCAGAGAGTTTTGCATTATATCTGAGCCCCGCTGTATCCCTGATACAAATGACTGGTGCATAAAAAGACAGTGTTATGTGATGGCTATCTGATCTTACGCTTTTAAGTGTCATTGGAAATCCCAATCCCCTGGGGACCAGGGAATGCCAGGGATACCCAGGCGAAATAGAGACCATGGTCGACCATGGTCACCATGGTTTTTGATGGTTGACCATGTTATTTCATGGTCAACCATCAAATACCATGAAAATACCTATGTCTGTACCATGGTCGACCATGGTTGACTATGGTCGGTTCTCATAAAATTCAACTAACCATGGTCGACCATGGTTAACTATGGTAGAAAAAGAGGACCAAAATTACTACCATGGTAGACCATGGTTGACCATGGTCGACCATGGTCAAAAATTTTCCTGAGCATGCTCATAGCAACTCTATGACATCACTTCCTGTCTAAAATGGAGGGAAAGAAAACATACACAATATGAGTTTTTTTCAAGTTTAAGGAGCAGGTGCTCAGTGATAAGAAGTTAATTTCATTCCAGATTGATGCAGTAAGTGATATTTACAATGTTTAAATGTATTTTAAGTAAACATATCTTTTCTTTTAGATCATGTGACTTGTATTGATACTTTTCTGTTAAATTGCATCATCCCCATTCCCCACCCACACAAATCATGGTGTGAGAGTGTGAAGAATCATATTTTGATTCAAGAGAGAGACAAAGAGATCTTACAGAATATAAATTATGCACATGATTTAATTTAATTTGACATCCATAAATTTGAATAAGACTTTTAAACTGTTTGTTTGAATTAAAGTAAATTTAAACTGAAATTAAAAGTAAAATGAAGTCAAAGACCGTGGTTTACCATGGTCAACCATGGTCCACCATGGTCAACCATGGTCTACCATGGTCAGTGCCTAATGTCCATTCACAAAGTTAAATATCTCTATATATAAAGCCAGTTGAACAATCTTGATATTTCACATGTGCCATCACTGATGTGAAGAAATAAAAGGCTTTTGGACAGATCTGTTGTGAAGTCAGAATAGTTTCTATGGCAACAGATAGCTCCCATTTAGTATCCATTTTTCAGCCATTTTTGATTGCATGATCTTCAGACATGCAGATATCTAAAACAGGCATGAGAGCTTGAATGAGTTAGAATTTGAAACATTAAATGGACTTTTCGCTCTATATTGAGGAAAATATTATATCCAGGTTTTCTTGGCTATTTTTTCAAACTGATCATTTACATTCATGTTTCAAGACTGTGTAGTCTGCACTATTAGCAATGTAACACTTTAAGAATAAACAAGTGCCAGCATTGAATAGTTCAGGATGTCAGATGGTTGAATGACCATGCACTACCATGGAAAACCATGGACTACCATGGTAGTTCATGGTCATACAACCATGGAAAACCATGGTCGACCATGGATGACCATGTTTTGTTAATTGGTGGTTTTTGATGGTTGACCATGGTCATAAGGACCATGGTAGACCATGGTTCACCATGGTCGACCATGGTCCTCATGACCATGGTCAACCATGGAAAACCATGGTCCTCATGACCATGGTCAACCATGGAAAACCATGGTCTACCATGGTCATAAGGACCATGGTCAACCATCAAAAACCGCCAATTAACAAAACATGGTCGTCCATGGTCGACCATGGTTTTCCATGGTTGTATGACCATGAACTACCATGGTAGTCCATGGTATTCCATGGTTGTTCATGGTCATGTGGCCATCATTTTCGCCTGGGTAGTGGGGTACATGCAGTGTTTTGACCTCAGCTGCTGATTGTACCCTGCAGTGCCATGAAGTATGTACTTAGAGTTTTGATTCCCATCCAAAACTGGGGTTTTGATTCCCAGCCAAAACTGGTCATCAAAATTTGTATTTAGTAGATATTTGATCATAAGGGCCCCGCAGAGCAGGGTATATACTTAGGCATTTAAAGAAGAAAATTCAATGTCCCATAGCACCTATTCCCCAAGATCCAAGGTCCCAAGCTCCATGAGGCCTGAAATATTTCTACTTCCTGACTTTAGCTGATGTAAGCAGTGAAAACATTTAGATTGTGGGGGCAATTATAGCAGAGGTTTTACCAAAATTGGAATTTCCGCAGAGCAGAGTTTGCTGGATGAAAAGTCAAAGTCCCTGCATCTCCCCAGGACAGGGGGACCGTGGTTACAAATGAATAGTGCATAAATACTCTAAAATCTTGCACGAAGTATGGGAATCAATCTCATATTGACACTGGAACATCTAGGTTAAAATCCTTCCTGAAAAACATTTCATTCTTGTTTGCCAAATAATGAAAATATATTGCTGTGTTGATGTTTAATTCTACCAACTAAAAGCTTAAAGAAAATCTAAATAAGCCATAACTATAAAGTGAGCCGAAATAAGTAAAAACCAGTTTTATCATTTTTATCACACGGACACAAGAGATGTTCAGATCAGCCTCCAAAACTGCGCAGTCTGATCACTAATACCATCGCTATTTTTCATTTTACAGAAAGAAAAATTCTACAGTTCCTGAAATCTATATCAAAGTAGCTGAACTTCTTCATGACATACTCAAAGAGAAAAATTAGGAAGAGAAGTTTTTTGTGACAGGGCTTTCTCTTTTTTTTCAAGTAGATAAAATTCAAGCTAATATGCACTCTGAACCTGGCAATAAAACAAATGAGCCGCGACACGAGAAAACCGGTCTTCGGGATTTCCGACCACGTCTGACACAAACCGGGCTGTACAAGCTCAGAAGCAGGCTAGAAGCTTGAAATTTCGGATTTAAGAAGAAGAGAAATTGTACTATCCGTGTAGCGAAAACAAAGGCGCTGATCAGCTTCGCGGTTACCGCGAAGCTGATCTGCGCCTTTGTTTTCGCCTAGGCAAAAATCCGGTTTTCTCACGATGCGGCTCAAATTCTTCCCACCAAAAACTAGTACAAATTAAAGGTAACCAAATTTGGCCATAAATCTTCCAATGTGCGTAATCAACCACAAAGTATCATCCAGTTTAACCTTATTTCAACAATTTGACCAAGAAACACTTACAGGGCATTCATTGCTCACCTGAAAATCAACTTGCCTATGAATATATTCTTTGTCCATTATTTCAAAGTAATATTTCACTTAATTTTGATAAGTTTCATCAAAATTAGATGCTGGAAGACAAACATAAACTTTGATACATTTTTTTTTTTTAAATTAATCACTTTGGTTTAAATCTTAACCTATGGTTTATTGTACAGATGCACCTTAAAATGTTCATTTTCCCCTTGTTGTAGTTTTAATATTTGCAGATTTGCGGTATTTGCATTAAATTAAAGCCACTCATATGTTGTAAAGAGATTTACATGTCTAGGCAAACAATAATGTGTGCATATACCTCCAAAAACCTAACATTATAACATATAGGCTTCTACAGCTTTCATATTTGAGCAGCCGCATGGGAAACCCAACAATCTGCATAGGCGAAAACAAAGGCGCAAATCAGCTTCGCAGTAACTGCGAAGCTGATCAGCACCTTTGTTTTCACTACATAGATAATACAATTCCTCCTCTGCATACATGTATATCCAAAATTTCAAGCTTCTAGCCTGCTTCTGTGACTGTACAGGCCGGTTTTTGTCGCCTGAAGACCGGTTTTCTCCCATCGCAGTTCAAATATATAAAGCTTTCCTATTTTTAATTGCAGCAATACACTTGTTTATCAAAGAAAAGTCTAGGACCTTTTAATTAAACTTAAAAATAATGCAAATATGCTCAGCCACTAAATAATGATTGTCGAACTTGTCTGGTTTCCTCCAGAACACCAGATTTTCAAAACATTGTGGTGTTTAAATATTTGCACTCATGTTCCAGAAATGTAGACAGGTCAGATTTTAATTGAAAAATAATCCGACCCTTTATATTGTGAGGCTAGCCCCTCTATTAAACCTTTTTTTTTCCTGGTATACAATGAATGATACATACTAACTACATAGGAAGAACTAGGGCCCAATCATCTCTTTTTCCTAGTATATCCTAAAACAGGCCCACCCAGTCACTAGTTTTTGTGTCTTGATATTTTACATTTAAAACTTCAGGGGCCAATCATTATAGTCAGCCAGGGAAGCAAAGATGCTGATCAGGCAGCCTTGCATGATGCTGCTTTTAATCTAAAGATAATCATTTCCAACTGAAGTAAACAAATTAACTCATTTAAGCCTGGCGTCCCTTTTATGGGACATAGGCAAACAGAACAGCCCCAGATGTGACGCCGCAGAACGCGGCGTCCCATCTGGGGCTATTCTGTTTGCTTAGGCCAAAAAATAAAATAAAAATGTTTCTCAGGCACCGCCGCATCTGTCTGAAACCCCCCGCATTACCCCTTTTTATCGTCTCAAAAAAAAATAAATAAATAAAATAGCGCATCTGTTACAAATCTTCGTTTTTGTCTTTGGCGATCAAGGAGATAAAGCCAAGCGCTTGCAAGGAGGCATGGAAAGCGTCTTCATGATTTTGGGTTAATACAAAACATTTTTTTTTTTGGACGGAAACATTTTTACTTTCGGATTCAAGCCGTTTCTTCCCAAGGTTGTTTCGGTCCAGTTTGTTTGAAGAAAAAAAAAACACTAGTATGGTGGAATGATTGTACCCTTAGAGGGTAGGGTAGGGAGGAATCCTTGTACAGGAGGATGGTTCACTAATAGGGTGAGTGTATCCTAGGAGCTAAGGTAGTGTGAAACCCTGGTAAGTTAGGGTAGTACAAGGCGCCGTTTTACCCTAATATATTCCTGTATTGTATTGCAGTTAAGGCGTTTATGTGCGGATGAATTCACTGTTAAAAAGATCGTTTGCAGGGAATTCGCCAAGGTTCAATTTTCTTACAGTTTCTCTTTATGGTAAAAAAAAATTAAAGCCGTTGTCAGGCGTTTGCCAAGGAGCGATTTTCTTACAGTTTCTCTTTATTGTACATTGAGAACAATTAATGGTAATTATCTTTTGCATATTTAAAACTGACAGAACAGGTTTTCTAATAGAAAGCATAATGTGTTTACGAACCGTGTCGGCTGCGTGTATATTCACGAGTGATAATTGCCATTTCAGTAATTTTTAGACGGACACAATCCACCGCTCGCGAAGCGTGGATGACACATTGTTTTCTTAAGATTAGCCATAAAAGTTGTGAAAATAAGCCAAAAGCACTAGGGGATTATCGATAGACCATAACGAGACGGTAAACACAGGCTGCTGTAGGCTATTTGTGACAACTGTTACGCAACGTTGCTCACTTTCGACGGCGACACAAACCATAGATTTTTTTAAGCATTGGGACACCTATATCTTGTATAATTCTATCCGATCAGAAAATGCGTTTGTGCTTTCTCGATTAAGAACGGCGAATTAAAATAATTGTAAATAAGGAATCGGCAATGACACTTGTCCGCGTTAAATATCCGGGTGCGCCAATAAGTCAAAGGCGGAACAGCAACATTAGCGTGGTGTTATGGACGCTTTTTTTCACATTAAATCGTTGTAGATCGTTTTTAATTGATTAAAATATTGAAACAAGCAAAATTTCACTTTTGTTTATTCCATTTTACAAGGACTCCGGGATAAACCGCCAATTTGCTCGATTAAGCAAATTAACACGCCGTATAGGCGCTTTTCCCCACCCACAAAAACTACATGAACTTTGATCAGCCTGGTCCGACTCAGTAGATTGTTTGCATTACGCGCTTCACCTATAACGCGCATGCGACTTGTGGACCCGACCAGCGCCTTATAAGTTATAACGGGTCTGAAGTGTACACTAGTAGGGTGGGATGCGTGTATAGCTATACCCTGAGAGGGTAGGGTATGGAGGAACCCTAGTAGGGCATGATGGTTCACTAGTAGTAGGAGTACCCTAGGAGATAACGATAGGGGAAACCCTAGTAGGGTATGATGGTACACTAGTAGAGTGGGTGGCAATCGCTGAAAGGTGAATTGAGGATCTGTCATCAGGACAACAATTCTGTAATACTCCATTGTTGGTGGTGTTCTCATGGACCTGAATTGTTATTAGCTGTAAAAGTCATGGAATAAATGATATAAGGTCGAAACCGCCTGAAAGATGTATCCAGCAAAGTTCGAAACGTCTACGAAACAATTTCGTTTCGCTCAAAAAACAAAAACAAGTTTTGATAAGTTTAACCTCGTTTTCGGACTTACTTTCACTTTCCACCTACGTGAATGGAGAGCTCACGAAACTCATAATTTTTACTTGTTTAATGGAATTGTCAGTCAAAAGTAAGTAAATTATGATGTTTTGTATGTTGTATTCAAATTAGCAATAGCAATATTTCTGGCTTATTCTGCGTAGAAGTTGAGATTGATTTGAAATTGAGCGTTCGCCCGATCGCAAATTAGTATTGTCTTGCCTTGTATCGTAATGTTCCCCCGTCGATTTATCGATGCACCTCGTTTTAACCCCGAGAAAGGGTATTACCACCACCAAAGTGACCAGACCCCAATGATAGAGCTACACTGTCTGCCACCAACCATCACCTTGAAATATTTACTGTATTCCTATCACTGAGGTTGTTGTTTTTGGAGAAGAGAAGCCAGTCAAATGCTGAGCACCAAGTAAGGTAGCCACTGATACCATTTTAAAAGTCTTTGGTATGACCCAGCTGGTATTGAACGCACAAACTCCCACTTCCAAAGCCAACGCTGTAACCATTATGCCAGATGAGAGTCTGGTATTTCGACAGGAACATCATAATAGAAAATACAACCCACAGGTAAAGCTATGTTGTACAGTGGTATACATATATTTTTGTATTTTTGCTTTAAGACAGATTATGGGTGATGCAGCTCTAGTGCATACCCACAATCTATTTTTTTGAGCAAAATTAGAAAAATATCAATTTTTTTCACGCATGTTTTCCCAGTTGCCAAAAAAAAAAAAAGTGGCCTCATCTGTTTTTTTGGTGAAAAAAAAAAAAAAAAAAAAAAAAAAAAAAAAAAAACCTGCCTGCCTCATCTGTTTTTTCCAAAAAGTGCCTGAGAAACAATTGTATTTTTTTTTTGGCCTTAGAGTCTAGAATTTTCATCGAAAAATTGAATAAAATTTAAAAATCACTCCTGGCGCCCCTAAAAATGAAAGTGGACTCACCCAAATGATAATGATGGGAAAATCCATTTGTCAAATATGGGTTAAAGGCAACAACTGCAATAATCACACCGGATTCTTTACGCAATTCTTTATTTTGACAGAAAGTTTGGAAAAACAATTATCTGCCAACAGGTTTTGCAACACGTTTTTCAATTATGGTGCTATAATTTATGGTGAATATGTGAACCAAGAATTCGCAGTATATATTTAAAACCTCCAAATGAGTTTTGCAGGTTTTCCTGATCTTCTAACATACCATACCCCATGCACCCATTAAGTTAATAATTACAAAATATTGAAGAAGAAATTTCAAACTATAACATTCAAAATTGCCAAGCCAAGCTGTAATAAACATAATTTCCCACAGTCTCAATATATGCATGCAAATGTCTTTCAAGAACCCTAATTATTTTTTTCTTTGTATTTGGCTTAATGGCTGTCCCACTCAACAATGCTTCAATCATATCAGGAAGGCGCCATCACTTCCTATTGTGTATTAAACAAAATTATGTGTCTTTTACACTAAGGCAACAACATTACGAAAACTTCCCCATGCATGCAAAAAGCAGAGATTTTTTTAGATTTAAAAATTGAAAATTTTCAGCAGAATTTTTTTTTATATTTTTCTTATTTTTGCTCAAAACATAGATTGTGGGTACAAGTTAGCACCGCCTCGCTGAGGCGGTTCTAACGAGTACCCACAATCTATGTTTTGGAGCAAAAATAAGACCAGAGGACCAATGGTCCTGTAAACGCTCACCTGAGACTTGAGATATATACATGTACCAATAAACTTGCATTGTTAGACTAAAATGGTACAATGCATGTATATAACCCTAGGGCAGGGTCAGAACTTTTTCAAATGATAAAAATTCAGTCCATTTGCCAATTAACTGCAAGTTTTGTCCTTCAAATGACATTTTAACAATTTTCTCCATTCAAATGCATGGGCGATCTAAGTTGATCTTGCCGTGAAATAGGTCAAGGTCATCCCAGTGTCATGATTTATACAAATTTTGTAGACCTCCATTCCTTAATGCTTCATGCCAAGTTTCAAAATCATAGGCCTTCTGGTTCTGAAGAAGAAGATTTTTAAAAAAATTTGCTATTTATAGCCATGGTGGCCATCTTGGTCATGTGACCTTGACCAATTATATAAACTTTCATTCCCTCTTCCTAAGAATGCTCCACAAAAAATATTTTCTTAAACATAAATCTTCTGTCCATTTGCTCATTTCTAGCAAGTTTTCTGCCATTTAATTACATTTTCCTATTTTTGCCATTCCAATGCATGGGAGACCTAAGTTGACCTTGCCATAAAATAGGTCAAGGTCATCCCAGGGTCATGATTTATATAAACTTTGTAGAGCTCCATCCCCAGATGCTTCACACCAATTTCAAAATCATAGGCCTTCTGGTTCTGGAGAAGAAGATTTTTAAACATTTTTTGCTATTTATAGCCATTGCGGCCATCTTGGTCATGTGACCTTGACCATTTGTATAAACTTTCATTCCCCCTTCCCAAGGATGCTCCACATGAAGTTTGGCTTTGATTGGCCTAGCGGTTTCAGAGAAGAAGACGTTTGAATATTATGGTCATACACTGGTTCTGGAGAAGAAGATTTTTAAAGGTTTTGGCTATTTATAGCCATGGCAGCCATCTTGGTCATGTGACCTGGACCATTTATATAAACTTTCATTCCCCCTTCCTAGGGATGCTCCACATGAAGTTTGGCTTTGATTGGCCAAGCGGTTTCAGAGAAGAAGATGTTTGAATATTATGGTCATATACATGTATATAGCCCCCGGGGCAGGGGCAGACAACCCCCCAGGGGCTAAAACTTTCCATTAACATTAATCTTCTGTCCATTTGCCTATTCCCAGTAAGTTTTAACCATTAAATAGCATTTTACCATTTTTTCCCATTGAAATGCATTGGCGACCTAAGTTGACCTTGCCGTAAAATAGGTCAAGGTCAGCCTAGGGTCATGATTTATATAAACTATGATGGGCCCGCGTCCCCGATGCTACATACCAAGTTTCATGGAAATCGGCCCACTGGTTCTGGAGAAGAAGATTTTTAAAGGTTTTTGCTATTTATAGCCATGGCGGCCATCTTGGTCATGTGACCTAGACCATTTATATAAACTTTTGTTCCCCCTTCCTAAGGATGCTCCACATGAAGTTTGGCTTTGATTGGCCAAGCGGTTTCAGAGGAGAAGATCTTTGAAATTGTGGACGACGGACGACGACGGACGACGACGGACGACGGACGGACGCCGGAGCATGGGTATACTATAAGCTCACCTGTGAGCCTTTGGCTCAGGTGAGCTAAAAAATAGGCATACCCCTGCATATCCCAGTTAAATTGCTATATAAAAGTGGGGTTTGAGGGGGTACACATTACACGGACATGTTTTCCTGATGAAAACAGCACATGAGTGGTTGGTTCAAACCCAGAACCTCTTAATTCAGAGCATGACACATTACCACTGGGCCACTTAAACCTCCACAAATGAATTTTTACAAGACTACATCCAAGTTTGCAAACCAAGACGTTTTCACCAATCACCCAATCCCTGAAGATCACAACGTAGATAATCAATGCATTTTTCTGCAATTTGAGCAGGTAATTGAATTAAATTGGCATATAGAAATGGTAATAGAATAATTTTTCTCCCTTATCTGTACACATAGACATGATAATTGAGCCTCGACGCGAGAAAACCGGTCTTCGGGGTTTCCGACCAGGTCCGACATAAACCGGGATGTACAGTCTCAGAAGCAGGCTAGAAGCTTGACATTTCGGATTTAAGTAGAAGAGGAATTGTACTATCTGAGTAGCGAAAACAAAGGCGCTGATCAGCTTCGCAGTTACTGCGAAGCTGATCTGCGCCTTTGTTTTCGCATAGGCAATAATACCGTTTTCTCACGATGCGGCTCAATTTTCAAAACTTCAATAAAGTCTTTATATACTTCAGACATGTCAATGTTTGTTTGTTATGAAAATTTGTTATGAAGCTATTGTTCAGATATTGCCTATTTTTTTATTTTTGAGGAACTGCTGTTCCTTTGTATTTTGTAAGTGTAAACCAATTGTGATACATGGTAACTTTTAGAGATAGGAAGATTTCTCTTAGTGCACACATGACAGCACTTTAAATCAGGGTTTTCCCTCGGAATTTTAATTTAGGGGACAAATGTCCCACTACTGACAGTGCCTGATAGGGACATTTTGGCAATACTGTTGAGAATTTGGGAGACAGTTACATCAAGAAATGGCTCTATTTGAGAATTTTGGGGGACATCATTGTCCCCTTTCTGGACAATTTTGGGGTCAAAATGCACATTTTTGTGCACCAGGGAAAACTCTGGACTTTAAATCAGTTAGAGTGCCCTAGTTATATGTCTATCCAGGAGAAGTGGTACCAAACAACTTCTACGCTTATCAATAAATACGTAGACGCAAACATCCAACGTTTGATATATTTGGCCCCATTTGACCATATATACTAGTTTATGTATCGACTACCCTGTTGAAACATGTAAATTTACTGTAATTCTCTTTGGCTCCATGTTGCCAAATCTCTAGGTCACTGAAGAGGCTTAAGTAGCCGAAACTGCGGTATGGCCCATCCCCTTTCTCATTAATATCTTCTCTGCTCTTCAAGGATCTCAGTTTTATTTTATTTGCTATTACTGCAGCTGGTGTTGTGTTGTGTGACGGCCCTAAAAAGTCTTCCCGTACATCATCCATAGTGCAGATTATATTTGAGCCGCGACGCGAGAAAACCGGTCTTCGGGGTTTCCGACCAGGTCCTACACAAACCGGCCAGTACAGTCACAGAAGCAGGCTAGAAGCTTGAAATTTCGGATTTAAGAAGAAGAGGGATAGTACTATCCGGGTAGCGAAAACAAAGGCGCTGATCAGCTTCGCAGTTACTGCGAAGCTGATCTGCGTCTTTGTTTTCGCATAGGCAAAAATCCGGTTTTCTCATGACGAGGCTCATTTTACTTTTGGTCCTTTGAGATCAGGTGAGTATATTCTGAGAAATCAGAAAATTATATTATCGGTTTAGATTCATTTTCTAACCAACATTTGATATATTTGGCCCCATTTGACCATACTAGTCTATGTATCGACTACCGCGCCCTGTTGAAAGATGCAAATTTACTGTAATGCTCTTTTGCTCCATGTTGCCAAATCTCTAGGGTCACTGAAGAGGCTTAAGTAGCCGAAACTGCGATATGGCCCATCCCCTTTCTCATTCATATGTTCTCTGCTCTTCAAGGATCTCAATTTTATTTTATTTGCATCTATTTATGCACCAGTCATTTGTATCCCCGGTCCCCCTAGGGCTGGGGATAGAGTGGACACAGCAGAGAAATTACGAGTATCATATTTACGACCACCGACCATATACTCGGACGACAGCAAGGTTTTGCATGTGATGGTATTCAACCCAGGTGAAAATGACACTGAAATTTCAGTGGAATTACAGTGGAATATCAATGTTACAGCGGAATATCACTGATATTACGCTGTAACACTGATATTCCACTGTAATTCCACTGAAATTTCAGTGGAATTTCAGTGAAAACTGAAATTGCACTGAAATTTCAGTGTAATATCAGCTTGTAAAATTTCACCAAAATTTCACAGATATTGCAAAGAAATATTGCAGTGAAATTGCAGTGTTAAATTAGCTTGTAAAAAATTTGCTGAAGACTTTTCTTTGAGATGAAATTTGCTATGAAAAAAACTACTGCTTTTTAGCATGTTAGTTTTAGTTTTGGTGTCAATCTAAGGATCACTCACTAAGCAGTGTCTAAATCTGATGATAAATTAATGAAGAAGACTTTATTTTTTTTAACTTAATTCTCATGTTGTTTGCATAGTACAACTCCTTATAACACTTCTCATTATCACTTTGATATAACATATGGCCGTCTCTTGACTCGCAAAATTTTCCTTAACCTTTAGCATGCTGTAGGCGGCTGCGGTCGCCCGTGGAATACCTATCTGTGCCAACTAGAGGCGACTGCGGTCGACAAGAAAAACCGCTTTCAAATTTCCCGCACTTTTCGCCCACTGCCTACTTATGAATATTAATGAGCGATGCCCAGACAGTTGCGCATGAAAACAACATGGCGGCTTGTGGTTTTGGGACCGATTTGTCGGCCGATTTTGATCGGATTTTCGTTATTTTTGCATTAGAAATGCATTTTCAGCGCTTTTTTCGCTGGTAAATGGAAAATTGGGTGCATTTACACCCGAAATATGACATCGTAACGGTACGTATGATGAATTTTTACGCTAGAAATCGGCGTAACAAAGACTTCCGAAACCGAAAGTAGATTTGTTTACTGCGTTTGTTGAATTTATTCAGCTGTTTTTATGGCTCAAAAATTAAGAAAACACGGAAAAAATTGGAAAAAAACGTCAGTGGGCTGCGATATCGATTTCACTATATTGCTCAGCATGCTAAAGGCTAATTGCTATTGTAACAAAAATGAAGGTGCAAGATTGTGCACAACATTTTTCCCCATTCTATAACCCTTGCCATGGCGGCCATCTTGGTCATGTGACCTGGACCATTTTTATAAACTTTGGTTTCCACTTCCCTAAGGATACTGTGTATAAAATTTGGCTTTGATTGGTCCAGTGGTTTCTTAGAAAATTAAGTTTTCAATTTTATATGTAAATGACCTTTAGCCAAAGTCAAGAGTCTGATGATGGCCTTAAAATTATACTCACAACACTTCATTAGGCTTAACGTGTTGTCTGTATCTACCAACTCTCTGGTCACAGGCTACAAAACTTCCTGAAAAATTCAATGTTTTCACTTTTTTCCATTGAAAAGCCTATGTAACCAAAATTGACCTTGCCATAAAATAGGTCAATTATGATGGGCCAGAGTCCCCGATGCTACCAAGTTTCGTTGAAATCGATCCACCCGTTCCAGGTTCCAGAGAAGAAGATTTTTTTATGGTTTTTACCATATATGGGCATGGCGGGCATCTTGGTCATGTGACCTGGACCATTTATATACACTTTTGTTCCCCCTTCCTAAGGATGCTCCTAGTGAAGTTTGGCTTTGATTGACCCAGCGGTTTCAGAGGAGATCTTTGAAATTGTGGACAACAGAAATATTCCATTGAAATTTCAGTGAAATATCACTGAAATTTCAGTGCAATAACCAAATTACCCATAATCCAATGACCTTTGACCCTACTTCCTTTTCCTGTTGCACATAATTTTGAAAGGCACACAAAAAATCTAATCTGAACTAAATCTTCAAACATCTAAGATATGAGAATGACTACAAACTAGAAATTTGAAGACTAAACAGCAGACAAGTTCAGAGTAAGTAATAGATGAGGATATAGTGCAAAAACATTGATGGGAATGGTCCAGAGGATGCATGCTTATGTAGAAGACATGAGGGAATGAGAACAATCATGGATAGAAAAATTGATAAAGGCAGCAGGGCTAGTATATGTAAGTTTTAGAAGAACTTTTATATCAATACAAAATATACAATGTGCATGTTGTTCTCAACATAGTTTCTCATTTCTCATACTGTAGAAGTGTCCCATTACCCCACCAATTACCTCCCAAAGTTACAAATCACATGTCAGTCCTACTAGGCCTTGAAAACCAAAGACTTAGTAACTAAGTGGATGGAAGGCTAGGTAGAAGCAAAACTGACAGTTCAGGTAGATATCATTAAAAAACTTGGAAGTAGTGTTAATTTGTTTGCATTTTCTAACCAATCCTCCAGGTATATTGCAACCTTGGTGTCAGTGCTATTTCATTGAAATTTCAGTGTAATTTTTGGTGAAATTCCATTGAAATTACAGTGATAAATTTGGTCAATATTTTAGCAGAATTTCAGTGAAATTCTGATGGAATTGCAACGGAATTACAGTGATAAACAATATCATAAAAACAGTGGAATTTCAGTGAAATTCTGATGGAATTACACTGAAATTACAGTGATAAATTTGGTCAATATTTTAGCAGAATGTCAGTGAAATTCTGATGAAATTACACCGAAATTTCAGTAAAATTATGATGTAAATTACAGTGAAATTCTACTAAAATACTGACCAAATTTATCACAGGAAATTCCACTGAAATTACAGCACTTTTTTCACCAGGGAAATGACTCGGACGACAGCAAGGTTTTGCATATGATGGTATCTAAATGACTCGGACGACAGCACAGGTAGCATCATTTGAATCAACCCAGGTAGACATATTATGGTGACATCCAAACTTTCATTTCGAACTGACATGTTTGATTTAGGAGTTATTCATTTTCATCATTTAAAAAGATATCCCTGCATGGCATAATTTAGTTTATGCAAATGACATGCACCTTTAACCTAAATAGATTTTATTTCTATTATATCAAATATAATAAAATTGAGATGAGAATATATACTATAATAAGTTTATTAGAGCATACAGTTATTAAAGCTTTCAAAATGTAAGTTCATCTCCACATAGGCCAAGCAAAAAATAATATTAGATTCAAAATTAAAATAAAACTCAGATCCTTTAACAGCAGCGAGTATATCAGTGCTCCAGATAAGGATTGATGGTCAATGGGTATTTACCCACCTCTTTTTGGCTTAATTGGGTATTTCGGAATCCATTGGGTAAAATTATAATTTTTAAAATTTCGAATTGGGTACTTCATGTTTTTGTATTGGGTATCATAATCGAGGATGAAAATAAAGTTAAAATTAAAAACAAAATCATGTATTTCAATAATAACTGATTTTCCCCTTGTTTTCAGGGTATCTCAGCTCATTTCCTATAACATTGGAAGTGGTACTTGAAAAAATATCTCAATTATCACTGACTACAGGTCTATGTGATTAAGTTTTTTTCTAAAAGCTAATACTTGTAATCTATTTTGTTAAGCAACAAGATAAGACAAAAATCTGCATTTTAAATGACACAAAATATTTTGGAAGCTGCTTCCTGTTGTAAAAAGTATTTTGCTCAATGAGGTAATATCTGGAAATGATGTATTTTTGATATTTAAACAACTATTTGCAACTATAGGCAGAGCCATCACGCTGTATAATATAGGCATAGTGGGTGGGGTATGGTTAACAGAGATCGTAGGTTGCGGCAGCGTAAGAATTTAGGATGACCTAAAGCTGATAATTGCAGTATCAATAGATTATTTGTGCGGAAATAATGAAAAGTAAAATTTTAACGAGTGTTCTTAACTTTACATTCAATAAAACAAAACTGATGGGTCATTATTGAAAGAAATAGGCTAAAGAATTGGGCTTCCTTTTCTCCCAGTCAAACTGAAAGTACAATTCTATTCTGACAAGCTTGAACCTGGCGGAGAAAATCGATTGGCTGAAATTCTTGGCTCATAGTCTAGATCATCAAGATGCTCATTACGATATGAATTGCAAAATGGGAACCAACTTCCAAAAATAGACCCATGTGCTCGATTGTTACTGTACGCATGTGCAGGCACAGGGTAAACATCCTGTGTACAAGATTATGCTTTTGACAAATTATAGAGTGTACGCAAAGAAAATAATCTGATTTGCGTATCGAAGATTTCTTTTGCTTTTCTGTACGCAGAGTTGTAAATCTTAATTGGGTTTTAAGACATTTTAATTGGGTAAATATGCAGATACGCTGCTTATCTGTAGCACTGGTATATTAATGACAAAATGGGATGGGCTATACCACAGTTTCCGCTAATTAGGCCTCTTCAGTGACCCTATCAAATGGCACTATATACCTCAGTCTACCTGTGCTGTCAACTGTGACAGTTCTATACCATACATGCAAAAAAAAAACTGCTGCCAACCGAGTACATCAACAGCTGAAATACTAAATAATAGTCTAGTGATTTTCCTGATGACCAAGACTATTACAGTTCTTGCTTCTGAGTCCATAATACTCGACTAAGTGTATTCAGTGAAAATGGTAAATGACTGACTCAGTCATCAGTACAGGTAATGTACCATTTGATTTATCCCTATGCCTGATGGTAATCCATGGGGCAGCTTTTTTTCTTCTTCTTTCTTTTTTAATTGAACTCTTAAATAATATCCTTTTAGTAGCAGGGTACAGACAAACCAATAATAAAATAAATTTGCCTGATAACACTTTCTTTCATTTAAACCTTATTAAATATGTATTCCTTGATGTTTTTAGATCAAATATGACTTAAGCATAACATTGAATTAAAACATGCGTGAGCATGTCAAATTAAAACTAGAATTGTCAGAGGATCTGACTATAGCCCCGCTTCTGAGCTTTTTTCCAGTGTGAGAAAAACAATGACAGGTAACAATCCCAAGCTAGATCTTGTTAATGTTGATGCACGTAAAAAAAGAATGGTAAGATTCTGTCAATTCATTCTCAAGATATTGAGCGGAAACGAAATTCTGACGTCAATCAAGGGCCGTAACGCACTCAAAATTTATCGAAAAATAACGGGCAACAATCCCAAGCTAGACATTGTCAATGTTGATGTGCATAAAAAATTTGGTCAGATTTTGTCAATTCGTTCACAAGATATTGAGCGGAAACGAAATTCTGACGTCAGTCAAGGGCCGTAACTCCATCAAAATTTTGCGAAAAATGACGGGCAACAGTCCAAAGCTAGATCTTGTCAATGTTGATGTGCATACAAAATTTGGTCAGATTTTGTCAATTCATTCTCCAGATATTGAGGGGAATCAAAATTCTGACGTCAATCAAGGGCCGTAACTCCGTCAAAATTTTGCGAAAAATGACAGGCAACAATCCCAAGCTAGATCTTGTCAATGTTGATGTGCATACAAAATTTGGTCAGATTCTATCAATACGTTCTCAAGATATTGAGCGGAAACGAAATTCTGACGTCAATCAAGGGCCATAACTCTGTCAAAATTTTGCGAAAAATGACGGGCAACAATCCCAAGCTAGATATTGTCAATGTTGATGTGCATACAAAATTTGGTCTGATTCTGTCAATTCGTTCTCAAGATATTGAGCGGAAACGAAATTCTGACATCAGTCAAGGGCTGTAACTCAGTCAATTTTTTGCCAAAAATGACCGGCATCAATCCCAAGCTAGATCTTGTCGATGTTGATTTGCATACAAAATTTGGTCAGATTCTGTCCAGCCATTCTCAAAATATTGAGCGGAAACGAAATTCTGATGTCAATCAAGGGCCGTAACTCCGTCAAAATTTTGCGAAAAATGACGGGCAACAATCCCAAGCTAGATCTTGTCAATGTTGATGTGCATACAAAATTTGGTCAGATTCTGTCCATTTGTTCTCAAGATATTGAGCGGAAACGAAATTCTGACGTCAATCAAGGGCCATAACTCCGTCATAATTTTGCGAAAAATGACAGGCAACAATCCCAAGCTAGATATTGTCAATGTTGATGTGCATATAAAATTTGGTCAGATTCTGTCCAGCCATTCTCAAGATATTGAGCGGAAACCAAATTCTGACGTCAATCAAGGGCCGTAACTCCATCACAATTTTGCAAAAAATGACGGGTTACAATCCCAAGCTAGGTCTTGTCAATGTTAATGTGTATGCAAAATTTGGTCAGATTCTGTCAAGGCATTCTCAAGATAATGAACGGAAACAAAATGTCGGAAGGACGGAAGGACAGAAGGACGGAATAACGGAATAACAGAATAACGGAATAACGGAACTACGGAAGGACAGGGTGAATCCAGTATAGCCCCCACTTTTTCAAAGCGGGGCTATAAAAAGAAAAAAAAAGATGGCAAAGTACTCAATCAGAATGGCTTAAAAAGGCTAAGAGTCACTATAATAATCATTTAGCGTACTTAAAAAAAAACACACACATTTTTCAGCATTTAGGCCATGACAGTGTAGAACAGTGGCTGAACTGTGTGAAATGCAATGCAAATCAAAAAATGATCATCTAATTTTGTTTTACCATGCACCTGCTAATCTTAGGTAATTTATGCTAATGTCAGCACCTCATAAGATTTAAGGACACACTTCACTTTTTCATTTGGCATTTATTTACAATATTTACTTTTCTTTTAAAATGTAATATCTTTTGAAATTATGCTAATAGATGCAAAGTTATTAATTTATGGCACGTGAGAGCACTGCAGGAGATGTTCATTACTGTAAAGTTAATAATATATGGCCCTCCAACACTTTTAAGACATATCAAGCATCTGCCATTTAATAGCTATCAAACCACATTGATTTGGAAAAGCCTATAAAAACCAGAGGACAAATGGTCCTGTAAACGCTCACCTGAGATCTGCTACATATGCCAATAAACATGTTTGAATATTATGGTATTTAGCCCCAGAGCAAGGGCAGATGAAGCCCTTATTTGTTTTCAGAATGATCAATGCTCTGTCCATTTGCCAATTTCTATTTTATCTATTCCCTTCAAATGACTTGTGAACAGTATTCCACATTCAAATGCATTGGCGACCTATGTTAACCTTGTCTTAAAATAGGTCAAGGTCACCACAGGGTCATGATTTATATATACTTTGTAGTGCTTTAGCCATCGATGCTTCATGCCATTAAGTTTCTTCCAAATCGCTCCACCGGTTCTGGAGAAGATTTTTGAAGGGTTTTTACCATATATGGGCATGGTGGCCATCTTGGTCATGTGACCTGGATTATTTATATACACATTGGTCACCCCATCCTAGAGATGCTTCACATAAAATTTGTGGTTTCAGAGGAGAAGATGTTTGAATATTATGGATATACATGTATATTGCCCCCGGGTGGGTGCATAATTATGAGCCCGTGGGGTCCAATTTTTTTCAGAACCATTATATTCAGTCCTACTGCCCATTTCCTGCAAGACTTTCACTTTAAATGACATTTTAAAAGTTTTCCCCTTCAAATGCATTAGCGAGCAATGTTGACCTTGTCATAAAATAAGCCAAGGTTATTGCAGGTTATTGCAGGGTCATGATTTATATATACATTGTAGTACATGTACTTGACTCATCTATAATTCATGCCAAGTTTCGTTGAAATCTGTTCACCGGTTCTAGAGAAGAAGATTTTTAAAGGTTTTTACCATTTACGGGTGTGGCGGCCATCTTGGTCAGGTGACCTGGGTTATTTATATAAACATTGGTTCCCCCTTCCTGTAGATGCTTCATATAAAATTTGGCTTTGATTGGCCAAGCGGTTTCAGAGAAGATATTTGAAATTGTGGATGGATGGACGGACGACAGACAGACGCCGGATCATGGCCATCCAATATGCTCACCTTGTGAGCCTAACGGCACAGGTGAGCTAATTACGCATTTAATCAATAATCATTACTTTGTGCAGATTATTTTGCAACAAACTTCATCAAATGTGTGTGTGTGGGGGGGGGGGGGGGGGGGGGGGGCGCTAAGCAATGATCATAACAAGAGGGTCCCTTGGTATGGTCCCATCCAAAAGACTAGATAAAACCAGAAAATCCCAGATATGCAAGGCGAGTGGCTAAAAAACAATGTCAAGCGTGATTATAATCTGTGGAAGAGGCAAGCATTTTCATGACAAAATATTCAAAATCAACCTACCAGATCTAGAGTTGTAAAATAAGTATCCACTTAGTTGTACAAATGTAACTTCTCAGAAAATGCATTTGCAACATTTAACAGAGCATCTTTCAATGGTCTGATAGCATGAAAAGCAATCATTTTCACCAGAATCACAGGAAGTCTGGTATGTTGAACATTTTTATATGACAGAAACAATCCATTCTCACAAATGAGTTTTAAAATGTTTTCCAGGTATTAAATTAAGGAAGCTTCCTATGCGAAAACTAAGGCGCAGATCAGATACATGTGTGCAGTAACTGCACACGGAGAGAACAATTCCTCCTCTACTTAAACCCAATTTCAAGATTCTAGCTTTCTTCCTTGAATGTAAAGGCCGGTTTTTGTCAGGTCTGGTCGGAGACCCAGAAGACCGATTTTTTTCGCACTGCGGCTCAAATGTGAACATATTTGAACTGCAAAACATTGTACAAGTGATAGCTTTGCTAAAACCTTGACTGACATGATGCATTGGATACTATAGTTCCAAAACCATGGCTGAATTTAAGACCAGTATATTACTTGTATATTTGAGCCGCGACGCGAGAAAACCGGTCTTCGGGGTTTCCGACCAGGTCCGACACAAACCGGCCTGTACAAGCTCAGAAAAGAGCTAGAAGCTTGAAATTTCGGATTTAAGTAGAAGAGGAATTGTACTATCCGAGTAGCGAAAACAAAGGCGCTGATCAGCTTCGCGGTTACCGCGAAGCTGATCTGCGCCTTTGTTTTCGCCTAGGCAAAAATCCGGTTTTCTCACGATGCGGCTCATTTTATTTTTATATGGCTCAAATTTGTGCCAAAAATAATGACCTGTAGAGGCTACAGGTGGCACTTTATCAACATGCAATGCACATTCTTTGGATATTCTTTAAACCTCTTTAAACAGTACTTATTTTAGCAGATCTAGAGCCATAAAAAAATGGCCATGAACTTCAGGTAGCAATTATGAGCCTCTTCACAAGAAAACCAGATTTTTGACTGTAATAAAATAAAGACCTGTGCAGATCGCTGTGCAGACAGCGCCTTTGTTTTCGCCACACAGATAGTACAATTCCTCTTCTACTTAAATCCGAAATTTCAAGCTTCTAACCCTTTTCTATGACTATATAGATCTGTTTGTGTCAGACCTGGTCGGAAACCCCAAAGACCGGTTTTCTCGCGTCGCAGCTCAAATATCACTTTGCCTACTTAACTTGCTGTTACTCCAGAATTTCAAGTCATTTACCTATTGCAGATATTTCTGCATTTACATCTGTTGGCAGTGTCATGAGAATGCCAGATTTTTACCTATGCGAAAACAAAGGCGCAGATCAGCTTCGCAGTAACTGCGAAGCTGATCAGCGCCTTTGTTTTCGCTACAGGGATAGTACAATTCCTACTCTACTAATATTTAAAATTTCAAGCGGAAACTGTACAGGCCGGTTTGTGTCAGATCTGTTCAGAAACTCCGAAAACCTGTTTTCTCATGTCGCGGCTCATCTTGTTGGCAGCTACGCCAGGTGGGAAACATAAGAACTGTAAATGATTTGTACTGTCAATATCCTAGGAACTATAGCAGATTCTGTATCATTTTATCATTTCATGCATCATTTAAATCATTTCAAGGGAAAACTGGCTTGATGGAGTACCACCTGAACATGTAGGACAGTAACCAGGCTGCGCAATCACAGGTAAGATGTCTACCTGATTGTAGTTTCGGTTCAGGTTGTAGTCAGCTCTGTCGAAGATTATGATCAACTGAGCAAAGGCAACATGGGTGATTCTTACCTTTTTTCCAAGTATGAAATTTTTTTTCAAGAAAACTGGCTCATTTACCCATCATTTCACCCCTCATTTAAAGATGATTTGAGCCGCGATATTTTGCATATGTCATCAGGAAAACATGTCCGTGCAATGAATACCCCCTTAAACCCCACTTTTATATAGTAAAACGGGGGTATGCAGGGGTATACCTATTTTCTTAGTTTTGCTCCAAAACATAGATTGTGGGTACTCGTTAGAACCGCCTCGGCGAGGCGGTTCTAACTTGTACCCACAATCTATGTTTTGAGCAAAAATAAGAAAAATATCAAAATTTTTCCTGTGAAAATTATCGATTTTTGACCTGAAAAATTTACTGTATATCATATGTGAGCATGTTTTCGTAATGTGAAAACAAAGGTGCCTATCAGGTTTGCAGATCAACACATTTGTTTTTACTACACGGATAGTACAACTCCTCTTCTTCCTAAATCTGAAATTTCAAGCTTCTAGCCATCTTGTGTCAAACCTGGTCCGAAACCCCTAAGACCAGTTTTCTCACATCAAGGCTCGTATAATTTGTTTCAAGAGGTAAAACACTAGAAGAGCTTACCATTGTATTAAGACAAAAATGCCTTGTGATCACTGGCCGCAGGGCATTTTAGTCTTTCTAAGATTGAATGTGATCATGTGACAAAAACTTACCCCAATTCGCTTGCCTCCCAGAATTCTTGCTTCGGACAAACTTCAACCTGACTTAGTAGCAGAACTTGACTGTGCAATTATCATACAATCATCTGCCTGAAATGAGAATCAAACCAGAACATTACAAAAACTTGCCCATGCAATATACAGAGATTTTTTGAGCTTTAAAAATTGAAAATTTTCAGGTGAAAAATTTTGATATTTTTTCTTATTTTTGCTCAAAACATAGATTGTGGGTGCACGTTAGAACTGCCGCGCCGAGGCGGTTCTAACGAGTACCCACAATCTATATTTTGGAGCAAAAATAAGAAAAATAGGTATACCCCTGCATTCCCCAGCTTTGCTACATAAAAGTGGGGTTCAAGGGGGTATACATTACATGGACATGTTTTCATGATGAAATCGCTAAAGTATGACTTTAAAAAGTACATTGGAGCCATGTCATGTGAAAACCAACATTCCTCATATGCCAAAACAAAGACGCAGATCAGCTTCGCAGTAACTGTGAAGATGATCAGCGCATTTGTTTTCGCTTCACCGATAGTAACGTACTTCTACTTTCTAAATCTGAAATTTCCAAACTCTGGCCATCTTCTGCGCTTGTAGAGCTCAGATTGTGTCGGACGTGTTCGGACACCACATTGTTGGTTTTGTCGTGTGGCGGCTCATTTTATGCTCCTGCCGGTCAGGTTTTGTGCCCTTTTAACACATTTCAGGTCATACTAAGAACAATCAGTTATTTAGATATATGGACTAGCCTCACAAAGGCAGCTTTTTTTTTCTTTTTTCTTTTTTTTTTGAATTTGCATAAAACTGAAAAGTTTTGATTTGACAACAAATCTAACAAAGGACTGCGCCAACTACATCTTAAAGGTGCCTTGTTCATCATGAGCAATTTAGGAATTCTTTCTCAAAGAGCAGGCATAGCTTGGTCAACTCAAGCTTACATTGTATAAACTATACAACATATTCTTTTTCTATGACAATTACAGCCAACTTAAAACCAATATCTGACAATCAATTCTGACAATCAAAAATCCTTGGGTTATCACAAATCTTGTTCCGTACATAACATTCCACCTTACAGATCAGATTGGAATCAATTTCTTTTTTCTAAATGCAATACTTGATATGAGCCACATCATGAGAAAACCAGATTTTTTCCTATGCGAAAAACAAAGGTGCAGATCAGCTTCGCGGTAACCGCGAAGCTGATCAGCGCCTTTGTTTTCGCTACACAGATAGTACAATCCCTCTTCTAGTCTTATATCCAAAATTTCAAGCTTCTAACATTTTTCTGTGACGATACAGGCCAGTTTGTTTCAGATCTGTTCGGAAACCACATTGTTGGTTTTCCACTGACGAGGCTCATATATCAGTATCGACAAGTCAATCAAACAAGCAGAAATGTCAATCAAATACAATAATAGGTGACCTGGAATTTCTGGATCATGCACAATCTGTAAGATTGCATTATAATGCCCCAGCTCATGAAATTATGCAACATTTTGGAAACCAGTTAAGCAATGGTAAGCTTACAAGTACAGCTGTACAGTCCCATTAGGACCTTAGCTGGTGGCATGCATGAAACATGGGTGTAGAAAGCGAAAACTATACGGATATATGTATACGGATGCACAACAATCTTATTTCAGAACATGGATTATACCTAAGCCACATTACGATGAAAAACTGCTTCCCTCAGCTAATATTATGACCAAATAAGAAATTGAACAGAGTGGTCTACTTACATATGCATGGTATAGATGCTTGAAGTTAACGAAACAGCCAAAGTGCCAATCTAACAAGAAAATGTTTATTCACAGCATGTTTGCAAAAATGTTTGTTTCCCATGTAAAGGCCCAATGCAGCTATAAGGCATTATGTCACTTCATATCCAGGGTGGGCCACAACCTTTGTGACTTGCCTGATTAGGTGGGCCCCAACCTTTGTGACTTGTCTGATTGCTATCAGCCTTTGCTGTATGGTTGCACCTTCTCAGATTTCACAATATCATGAGACTGATCATAAATAATGCAAAATTTTAGAATAAAGTGTGTTTTTTTTTTTTTTTTTGTTTTTTTTTTTATTTTTAAATCCTGGAGGATTAAATTTAAATACATGTACTGCTTGCATATGGGTAATCCAGGGATTTTTCTCTGCAACATTGGGAAGGGGCCCTAGGGCCTTTCTGATTGGGAAAATTAGCGACATTAACCCAGAATTTGGGAAATTTTTCAAAGCATTCATTCCAATTTCACATTGTTAATCAAGGTTAATCATTTAAGGTTATATCGAGATGGGACCTTGGTTTAAAGTCTCATCCAAAAACTGGAGAAGACTAAGATTGAACATCCAATCGATCCCTGGTTTGCAAGGCAGTAAAACTGACCTCATTTGCTCATATTATTCTAATTATTAAAAGTGTTTTTTTAAACACATAAAATTGTAATAATATTTTGGCATTTACCACTCTATTAGCTAAATTAATTGCCAAGCTTGATGAAATATTTAATATTACATTTGTCTAAATACAAGACAAAATACACATAATTTAACAACAAAATGTCAAGTTATTCAGGTGGTAACACTTTCAATGATGAATTTTTGTTGCACCTGAGACCGAACATTTAAATGGCCCCATGGAACAAAGTTAAGGCATCAAGCTCACATAATGCACCCACCAATCATTTGTAACCACCCCGTCAACCCCACCTACGGGGAAGGGTGGGGGACAGCTGGGCTAAAGTGCGGGGCAACTACTTTCTGAGTGTCCCTGCAGTGCGGGGGGAAATGACGGGATTTCGACATTAGGATCCTTTCCCCAGGGAGATTTTCTATTGTGGAGGGAAGGGCAAAGAGCAACGTTTTGACCTCCTAGGGATGAGGCTTATAGCAGAGCACTGAAAGCCGAAAAGTCATAATCCCCACCCTTCCCCTTTAGTGGGGGGGAGCTGTGGTTACAAATGACTGATGCATAAAAGTGTTAGACCCAAACTCCAGATACTGTCTGCACATTGACATCAAGGGTAAAGGCATAAAGCTTCAATACAACAACTGCTTTCACAAAACGATTTGTGGCGAGTAATTACAAGTATGACTGCTCCAGTTACAAATATTCGTTCTGCATTCATTACAAGATTACTTATGTAAATTCATCTAATTCAAGCACGAATGAAAGAAGCAAATATTTTCAAATTGAAAAAAGATCACTTTACAGAGCAATGAATTGAATAAATTAATTTGAGTTCTCAAAATACGTTTTTTGATTATTTAGTCCACGTGCCACAGATTTTATGTCAAGATTTAAGCCGAAATCGTTGATCGTCAATAGCAAATCAATTAAAGTCTTAGCTAATGTGCTGTAATAGGCCACCTTAAGAGGGGCCAGTGACTATTAAAGGCGGACAAATTATCTTGATGCGGGGATTCGATTTCACCTTGAAATCTCAAGTAGTGTAATTATGGTCAAGTATATGAGATAGTGTAAGGTAATGTTACACTCCAGGGTCGCTCAGATGAACCAGAGCTAGAAATGGTAAATGGATAAAACTGACTCTTCAGGCCATCCTTAATAAATTTTTTGTTTGCTGTCACCCGATCCATAGTTTTAGGATTGGGTCTGTATGATAACATTTTTTGTTTGACTTTCGCAGAGGAAAGGTTTCAATTTCTGTTCAGAATCATATAGGTAGCTACTCTTTTTCTGTAGGACTGCACAATATTGCATTCTCAGACAAATATATACTGAAAAAATAAGTAATTCAGAGACTGAAATTTAAGACATTCAAATAAAAAAATTCTTCTTTGTGATATCAACTAGAAAAAGTGCCTTGAGAGGCACGTATACCCCCGGCTGGTGGTCACCCAGTCCTCCTTCTCCCTCCCACAACCACCCAGCACATGTACACCACTGACATGGAATCACAAATCCCGAACAAAAGACAGTACCCTTATCAAATACTTTATAGAAGTGTGCATTCTAAAGCACTTTGACCACAGACATGAGGGAGTGTAGTTTTTAGAGTGAAATATCTTCTTTAGAGCAGTACACAGAGCTGACTTGTGTACTCCATCTAGGACTTAATCACGGACATTGAGGGTCAGGTCCTCAGTCCTAGATGGAAAATGAAAATAGAATGTCAGTCTAAATTAAAAAAAAATAAAAAAATAGTAATGATAAAAGTATTGATGTCCTAGATCTTGAACTCAAACCCCCCCCCCCCCCCCCCCCCCCCCCCCCCGCGGCATGGACCCAACCCTATACCCTATAGAGTACCTATAGTCCAAATATGAATGGCTCTTCTGATGATTGGCTCATGAGATATACCCCACTAGAGAAACTTTAACCAAAACTTTGACACAAATTAAAGGTGACCTAGATTTTGAACTCTAGCCCCACCCCCGGGCATGGACCCTGGGGTCCAAAATCATAGAAACAAAGCTAACCCTATAGGGTACCTACAGTCCAAATATGAATGGTTTCTGATATATAGTTCATGAGATATACACCAATAGAGAAACTTTAACCAAAACTTTGACGCAAATTAAAGGTGACCTAGATTTTGAACTCTGGCCCCACCCCCGGACATGGACCCTGGGGTCAAAACTCATAGAAACAAAGCCAACCCTATAGGGTACCTATAGTCCAAATAAGAATGGTTTCTGATATATAGTTCATGAGATATACACCAATAGAGAAACTTTAACCAAAACTTTGACGCAAATTAAAGGTGACCTAGATTTTGAACTCTAGCCCCACCCCCGGGCATGTACCCTGGGGTCCAAACTCATAGAAACAAAGCCAACCCTATAAGGTACCTATAGTCCAAATGTGAATGGTTTCTGATATTTAGTTCATGAGATATACACCAGCAGAGAAACTTTAACCAAAACTTTGACATTTTAACTGAACTAACGAACCAACGAACTAACGAACTAACGAACATACGAACGGAAAAGCGAAAACTATATACCCGTCGGCATAAATGCCGGGGGTATAATAAAATGTTTTGGGTAGGCGCAATTTTGGTGGGTCAGTAGGGTGACGGCAAACAAAGAGTTTTTTAAGTTCAGCCTCAATGTCTTCATTGTTGTGAAAGAGCTAGTCACCTTGCTGTTCATGTGTTTTGCTCTTTGTGTTGCCTTGTGTGTTTGATGTTGTCCTTTCGTTCCCACCTGGTGCCTGTGTTTGAATTTCAGATTGAATTGTATCGATTCCTGGATTTTCTATTTCCTAGTTTTACTATAATAGATGACTTTGTCCATTAGCACCTTCAGAAAACACTCCTTGAAATACGAAATGACAAAAAAAATGCAGATCTTTTAAGGGGGATAAATGCTTTTATACCTTCAAACTGCCTGTATGGAGTTACTATTCTTACCATGAGGCATGAGGCCATGTCCAGTATAAACAAAATGTTTGTTTTGAGGTGAAATGCCCAGTCAACAATTTTTTGTTCATGTTGAGACGGCGCCATTGCTTCCGTGGTATTACCGCATTAACCAGTGCTATGATGAGTTAATGTCCCTTATGTAACTCCCTCACATAACTTCATCAACTAAATAAGTTGTCTGTATATACAAACTTTTAGATCACAGGCTACAAAACTTCCTGAAAAATTCAATGTGTTCATTTTTTCCATTGAACAGCCTATGTGACCTGGCCATAAAAAAGGTCAAGGTCAATCTAAGAATCTAAGGGCACTATTTATACATGTACAGTAATTTTTTTTTTCAGGTCAAAAATCAATAACATTCAGAGGAAAATTTTTGATATTTTTCTTATTTTTGCTCAAAACATTGATTGCGGGTACACGTTAGAACCGCCTCGCCGAGGCAGTTCTAACAAGTACCCACAATCTATGTTTTGAAGCAAAAATAAGAAAAATAGGTATACCCCTTCATACCCCAGTTTTTCTATAAAAAAGTGAGGTTTAAACAAATAGGAAGCGCAGTAGCTCAGTGGTTAGCGCAATGGCCTCTGGTGCTAGATGTCCCAGGTTCTATCTCAGCCCACCTTGCTTCCCTTTGAGTCATTAGCAGGGATGACACGAACAGTCGAACACAGTGCGCGATCCTTCGGATCATTAACTGGAGTGTCCAAATTCGCTTCACTCGTGCGTTCAAGGGACTAATTTTCCCCTCATCCGAACCCCTTGTTGAAATAATGTCATTTGGCATGTCACCAGTAAACTATTCAGATTGGAGGCCTCCTGTGCAGTGACAGTCATCCCATGTGCAGGTTAAGGATCCCTACACAGGTTAAAATCCTCTATTCCTCATGTGTGTAGGCTCATCCTGCAAACACACCGGAGTGTACAATGTACACCTAAGACTTATCAGAAATTGACTGATGGGAGTAACAAGAAAACAAAACAAAACGAAATAAATATTTTTTACATCTTCCGCGAAAACTAATTACATTTAGCTTACCGCAATTTCAGTCAGTCTGCAACTTTCCTAAATAATCTCTTAAACGGAAAAAGTAACAAAAACTTAAATGTGCACTATTTTGATCGCATCAAATATTTTTTAAAAAAATCTTAATATGCGAATTATTTCTTTTTCCAATTATTGACTAAATTGAAGTGTAAAATACATCAGGACAATCAGGTGCTATTTGTGTGACAATCGTGTCCATAACCGGGTGACACGATTCCCCGGAATCAGCTGAATCACCACCGGAATCACCGGAATCACCACTGAAATCACCGGAATCACCATCTAAATCAACCAGGATTCGGTTTAGGAATATATTTGAATGAGGAATATTGCATTTGAAAGAATAAAATTTAATTTTAATCAATTATTAATGGACTTTTTGGTGATTTCGATGAAGAATTTCAACCGTATTTGTACTTCCATAGCGTTATTGTTGACAAACATGTAGGTAGCTTGTTTATTCTTTGAACCTCATTATCAAAATAATTGTTGCCTATTAAAATATTTTCATTACAGATGAAAAGGTCCGTATATTGCATGGGCAACTCAGGTGTGACTAATACATAACGCAAATAGTTGTTGACATACGTGTTATATTATACATGTAGCATTCGTGAGCAGGTTAAATTTCTGTCTCAGCTAAGTTGAGCATTAAAAGTTTTATAACTTCAACCAAACCATACGATATAGCTGGTGTTACAAAGTAGAGAGCAAGGTTATAATGCATAACGGAAACATTTACAATTTGCCACGTTAAAAAACAGAGAATAACTTGTTACCAGTGTCGATATAACGAGAATTTATTCATACTGGAGAGACTGTCAAACTGTCTCGACATGATTCAGAAATAGTCAGAATAGAATCAAATATTTGTCATACATTTCATGCAATTGTCAGTGACGGAATCTGAGGGCCACTAAGATTTTATTTTCCAGGACCGATTTTGTTTTAAAATTCTCAATTACATGTATGGACGACCGGTGCTCCCCATGTATCACACTGGTCAACCTGTACGATTAATATGTGAGGCTAAAAGACACAAACGAACACCAAATGAAACAAAATCTTGACTTGCGAGATCGTTTCATAGTAGCACATAAAAATTTAAAAATGCAACATGCACAGAATGAATTAAATGAATGCAACAAGCGCTTTCCATATAAACATGCATGCTCGTAAATTTATCTAGAACGGACTAGACATGACTCACAAATTGTTGAGTGGGTCGTTCAACACAGAATGAACTAAATGATGCAACGTGCGCTTCCCAAATAAAAATGTACACTTGTATATATAGCTAGGACGGACTAGACCGAAATGACTGACACATTGTTGAGTGGGTTGTTAAACATAGAATAGAATCGTGGCGGTGACAGCAAAATGCAAATCGCGCTGTTCGCCTGTGCCCAACGTATACAGATAATGCAAGTCAAGCCAGTAAAATGGAAGGAGCACTTCTTTTTAGAAATTTGAACGCCATGGTCGAAAAGTGAGCATAAAAGTAGATAGGAAATCGGTGCAATATTGCATTTGAAAGAATAAAATTTAATTTTAATCAATTATTAGATTTCGAAAACTATACCCCCTTGAACCCCACTTACATATAGCAAAACTGGGGTCTTCAGGGGTATACCAATTTTTCTTATTTTTGCCCCAAAACATAGATTGTGGGTAATCGTTAGTACCGCCTCGGCGAGAACAATATCAAAATTTTTCAGCTGGAAATTTTCAATTTTTAAAGCTCAGAAAATCTCTGTTTATTGCATGGGCATGTTTTCATAATGATAGATTGTTGGTACTTGTTAGGACCGCCTCGCCGTGGCGGTTCTACGCGAGGCGGTTCTAACGTGTACCCATATTTTTTTTCTTATTTTTGCTCCAAAACAAAGAGTGTGGGTACACATTTCATGGACATGTATTTCCTGATGAATATTAAAAATAGCATAATTTTAAAAGAAATTTATCAAATGTTACAAATGAAGAAATGTCCGTATGTTGCATGGGCAAGCTTTCTTAATGTTATCATGTAGCATTCGTGAGCAGATTATATTTCAGTCTCAGATACAGTTGTAAAAAAATGTTTATCCTGATGAATATTAAAAATATCATATTTTTTCTTTAGATTTTTTTTTAAATGTTACAGATGAAAAGGTCCGTATATTGCATCGGCAACTCAGGTGTGACTAATACATAACGCAAATAATTGTTGACATACGTGTTATATTATACATGTAGCATTCGTGAGCAGGTTAAATTTCTGTCTCGGCTAAATTGAGCATTAAAAGTTTTATAACTTCAACCAAACCATACGATATAGCTGGTGTTACAAATTAGAGAGCAAGGTTATAATGCATAACGGAAACATTACAATTTGCCACGTTACATAGCAGAGAATAACTTGTTACCAGCGTCGATATAACGAGAATTTATTCATACTGGAGAGACTGGTAAAACTGTCTCGACATGATTGAGAATTAGTCAGAATAGAACCAAATATTTGTCATACATTTCATGCAATTGCCAGTGACGGAATCTGAGGGCCACTAAGATTTTTTATTTTTCCAGGACCGATTTTATTTTAAAATTCTCAATTACATGTATGGACGACCGGTGCTCCCCATGTATCACACTGGTCAACCTGTACGATTTATGTGTGAGGCGAAAAGACACAAACGAACACCAAATGAAACAAAGTCGTGACTTGCCAATGCGAGATCGTTTCATAGACGCACATAAAAATAAAAGAAATAAGAATGAATTAAACGAACGCAACAAGCGCTTTCCATATAAACATGCATGCTCGTAAATATATCAGCCAAGGTGCCAAATTTCACAAGTGGTACAGGCATTAGTAGTAGCAGTAGTAGTAGTAGTTAAAAGTGGCAGTTTTTCGTCATGCCGGGCTGAACGGACTTAATCCAAGATTCCACCACAAGGACGAAGGTTAAGTGCTCCTGGGCTGCAAATCGTGGCGGTGACAGCAAAATGCAAATCGCGCTGTTCGCCTGTGCCCAACGTATACAGATAATGCAAGTCAAGCCGGTAAAATGGAAGGAGCACTTCTTTTTAGAAATTTGAACGCCATGGTCGAAAAGTGAGCATAAAAGTAGATAGGAAATCGGTGCAATATTGCATTTGAAAGAATAAAATTTAATTTTAATCAATTATTAGATTTCGAAAACTATACCCCCTTGAACCCCACTTACATATAGCAAAACTGGGGTCTTCAGGGGTATACCAATTTTTCTTATTTTTGCCCCAAAACATAGATTGTGGGTAATCGTTAGTACCGCCTCGGCGAGAACAATATCAAAATTTTTCAGCTGGAAATTTTCAATTTTTAAAGCTCAGAAAATCTCTGTTTATTGCATGGGCATGTTTTCATAATGATAGATCGTTGGTACTTGTTAGGACCGCCTCGCCGTGGCGGTTCTACGCGAGGCGGTTCTAACGTGTACCCATATTTTTTTCTTATTTTTGCTCCAAAACAAAGAGTGTGGGTACACATTTCATGGACATGTATTTCCTGATGGATATTAAAAATAGCATAATTTTAAAAGAAATTTATCAAATGTTACAAATGAAGAAATGTCCGTATGTTGCATGGGCAAGCTTTCTTAATGTTATCATGTAGCATTCGTGAGCAGATTATATTTCAGTCTCAGATACAGTTGTAAAAAAATGTTTATCCTGATGAATATTAAAAATATCATATTTTTTCTTTAGATTTTTTTTAAATGTTACAGATGAAAAGGTCCGTATATTGCATGGGCAACTCAGGTGTGACTAATACATAACGCAAATAATTGTTGACATACGTGTTATATTATACATGTAGATTCGTGAGCAGGTTAAATTTCTGTCTCGGCTAAATTGAGCATTAAAAGTTTTATAACTTCAACCAAACCATACGATATAGCTGGTGTTACAAATTAGAGAGCAAGGTTATAATGCATAACGGAAACATTACAATTTGCCACGTTACATAGCAGAGAATAACTTGTTACCAGCGTCGATATAACGAGAATTTATTCATACTGGAGAGACTGGTAAAACTCTCTCGACATGATTGAGAATTAGTCAGAATAGAACCAAATATTTGTCATACATTTCATGCAATTGCCAGTGACGGAATCTGAGGGCCACTAAGATTTTTTTATTTTTCCAGGACCGATTTTATTTTAAAATTCTCAATTACATGTATGGACGACCGGTGCTCCCCATGTATCACACTGGTCAACCTGTACGATTTATGTGTGAGGCGAAAAGACACAAACGAACACCAAATGAAACAAAGTCGTGACTTGCCAATGCGAGATCGTTTCATAGACGCACATAAAAATAAAAAAAATAAGAATGAATTAAACGAACGCAACAAGCGCTTTCCATATAAACATGCATGCTCGTAAATATATCAGCCAAGGTGCCAAATTTCACAAGTGGTACAGGCATTAGTAGTAGCAGTAGTAGTAGTAGTTAAAAGTGGCAGTTTTTCGTCATGCCGGGCTGAACGGACTTAATCCAAGATTCCACCACAAGGACGAAGGTTAAGTGCTCCTGGGCTGCAAATCGTGGCGGTGACAGCAAAATGCAAATCGCGCTGTTCGCCTGTGCCCAACGTATACAGATAATGCAAGTCAAGCCGGTAAAATGGAAGGAGCACTTCTTTTTAGAAATTTAAACGCCATGGTCGAAAAGTGAGCATAAAAGTAGATAGGAAATCGGTGCCAATTCGGCTGCAAATCGTTGATTTCGCTATCTTGCTCGAGAGCAAATGTAGGTCAAATGATATATCCAATCATGTTGCTCTCTATTAGGGCCGCGCTTAATGGCTATGCTAGATCGGTGAAATGACCTAGTTTGGAACTGCACATGATTAAACAGCTACGGACGCTGCAATCCATGTGGAGGACAGGTGGTATCGGACGTGCGCTTGCGGCTGAGCGATGAGTTTCTGTGAGGAGGAGCAGGAGTGGTATCTGTGATGCAAGCCGGAGAAACCTTAAGCGGACTGGACGTTTTACCAGTAGAGACGGGGGTGCATTGTCCTACTAGTGGCTGATGATAGGATGTTCTTATATAATATAGGGACTGAACATCCGTATTGTACAGGCATTGGAGACTTTCCCCATTTTATATTCAAGTTGATGATCTGCTCGACTTATCAAAGGCGGTATAATTAAACTATTGTTTGCTATAAAGTGTGAAACAAATCTCATGATTGCCATTAAGTGACCATATTAATCAGAGATATATACTTACTATTCATCTTTATCTCAGTATTAATTTAAAAAAAGCTTCTTTAACAACTTCGTTTACAATTAATTAAGTTCTGCAAACAATTGAGAATCAAAGACTTACGCCGCCCATCATCAAGAAAGGGGGAGAAATAACAAAAAAATGACCATATTTTGCAGATCTTTTTTTTTTTTTTTTTTTTTTTTTTTTTTTTTTTTTACTGTATACTTGAAAGACTGCAATTATCGATAATTAATACATCACGTGCGATGTACACGTGCTTGGCCACAACGTAATCCAATTAACATTAAAGCGGTACTGTCACAATGGGATAATCACCAATCAACAACCATGTGTCACTGTACGGAACTTGAACAAAAATATGTAAACTCAATAAAACAAATAAAAATCGGCATTATACATTTTAGGCACTCAAAACGACCCTTTTGCAATCCAATATCATTTCGAAGTTTGCATACTTTTATGGTGATTTTGGGAATCGTTTTATTTGAATCACGGATGATAGATTGAAGGCCGACTGTCGTAATTGAAGATGCGAAATAAATTTATACGTAAAATTGAGAAAAACGTTATGTCCTTAACATTTTAACTGGCGTATTTAGATACTCATTCAACAATTAAAGCCCATGGTCTATAACATGGCTATATTATGAGTGATTTTGGTAATTTCAGCGGTAATTCCGGTAGGGAATGGTTAATTGGTCTGCCGGTCTTGAAGAATTCTTAATTAGTTCATGTACAATCGAGAAAAGATATTTCCTTTATGTTTGATATATTCAAATAAAATATCAATTAAACAAGTGAAGCAAAAAAAAAAAAAAAAAATGAATATTATCAGTGATTTGGATAATTTCAGTGGTGATTCCGGTGGTGATTTCGGTGAATGGTCTGTCGGTCGTAAAGATATCATGAAAAATCTATATAAAACAGGGAAATTTATATATACTTTAGGTTTAAAATAGTCAAAAAGGAGCCTAATCAACAATTCAAGCACTAAATTGCATTATTAATGGTGATTTTGGTAATTTCAGAGGTGATTCCGGTGATTTTGGTGGTGATTCCGGTGATTCCGGCTAATAGTGATACCGCAGTAAACCGCCCTTGGTGGTTGAGCATGCTTTTCCACCGACGGGGTTTGCTGTTGCTTGGTTCGGCTGTATGTTACAATTCATAATACCGCGCTTCCGGTTCGCCCTATATACCTTACCTTAGCAACGCTTAGCCGCTATGAAAACAAATAATCAATATGACTGCGATACAATACGTTCGCTCAGTTACCTTATGTTATTTATTTGCTAAAAGTGTTTTATATCAATAAATAAATCTTAAAATCAATGACTTATTTACATCTTTCAGATAATATACCAAATTATTTAAATAGAAAGTTTTTTTATTTCCTTTCAGTTATTTTCTTTTTATCCCAGTGCGAGTCTATTCAATGACATTTTTTATTTTATCTCTTCATTTTGTTCTGCCTATTGAATTAAAAGGCTATCAACTATACACAGTGCCACTGTGATATCCAACATTACTGACGATTTTATTATCATATTCTCCGCTCAGTTGTTCAGAGATAATTAGATTTTTGCAAATTACCATAGTATACAATCAGTGGACATAATTATTCACCACCTTCGAAAAACCCCAGAAACTTCCATCTATTTTCATGTTTGCAAGAAAAAATATTCTACCTCTCCTGGTGAACATATTTTTATGTTTTTGGTGTCATTTGACAGGTATAAACAAGATACATGTAGTCTTAATATAATCCCATGCATACATTTTAAAGCTACAATTTTAATAAAAATAATAATAATAATAACTTGTGATTTTTATGTACACTGAAATATTAACAGTAATTGTAATCATTACATTATATGTATTCGATTATAATTATGATTACAAATACCTGTGATTACTTTTGTGATTACTGTGATAAATTTGTACTTGATTACTGTAAATTACAATTACCGATTACAATTACCCCAGCCCTGATCAAGAGCTCAAATGAACCGGAACCGACCTTCACGGTAGTTATGCAAATAGTCAACCACGGTGTTGGTTTTTATTCTAACAGAGCCGCCATGTTTGAAAGATGTAAATAACAACAAAATCTACAAAAATAACTTTTATTCACATTTATACCTGTGCGAGAATCATCTGAAGTCCATAAAAAAGTATCTTAATTTCACCCGTCTATTGTATGACCCTGTCAGCCCAAGAGGCTCTCTCAAGGCGTTGGTATGGAGCACAGGGGTCTGTAGTTCCATCCATAAAACTCCGGGTTTTTCTCGTTTTTTATCGGATATTTATATTGAAAAACCGCGGAGTTTCATTAGAAATAGCCGCCATTGCTGTTAGTATAGCAGCGCACAAGTCGCTTGCGCTGCACTTGTGTCACTGAATCTGCTTTTGTGTGAATAAAACAGATCAAAATGTTTATGTAGTCTTGTAGTACCACATGTTTTCTTGATGACTGCACTAATAAAAACTTTTTTGACTTACTGCTAAGTATATTTTCCAATGTTTCTTTTATACATCCCTCACAAACATCCGATCGCTTTGACATATGGCTAATCGGGTCATGACCTCATGCCGTGCTACCAATAGAAATTTTCTATTTGAACGAAACGAAAAAAAAAAATATTTTCGGGACACTTCGCTCTAGCGCAAAATAATGTTTCAATCATACACCGTTACAAAAGAATATAGCTCTATAGTACATTAATCGGCAAAGCCAAGGCAAGAAGTCGTTTTTGTCCTACAGAGTTTCAGTTGTGTTGTTTCGTGCCTGAGTCATTTAGCCAAAGGTCAATTAAGGCCCTAGCTGTTGTTAACATGCATTTATTTAGAACAGATACGGTGCTGTCTGGTCAACTCGTAACGAAGTCAACTAGTACCCATTTTGATCAACTGGTACCTGATCTTTGGTCAACTCATATCTACCCAAGTCAACTCGTACCTGTTTTGGTTAACTCGTATCCATTCCGGGCCAGTCTTACCCTTTTTTTTCAAAAAGGGTCTAGGTTGGTAGGTAGGTAGGTAAAATGGTACTTCTAAGCTCAAGAGAACCTTGTTCCTCTGACAAATAATGTTTCGATCATACACTTCCACGAAAAAATACAGCTTTCTGGTACATGAGCCATCGAATGAGAAAACCAATTATTTGCATATGTGAAGCTTATCAGCGCCTTTATTTTTGCAACAGGGATATGACAATCCAACTACTTTCTAAATTCCCAAATTTTCGAGCCTCTAGCCCTCTTCTACAACTGTACAGTCTTAGTCCTGTGTTAGACTAGGTCGGCAACCAAATTGTTGGTTTTGTCACGTGACGGTTTGAGTCGGTTCGAGTCATTTCATTTCATCGAAGGTCAATAAGGTCTTCTCGTTTGCTTGTACATTTTGGACACATCTAGATATCCTTAACTCAGCACAAATGAGAATTCCCAATGATGTATGTGAGGTGATTAGAGCACTGCAATGGACAAATCCGGGTCGTAATGTTTGGTCTGTTAACTGTATGGGTTGCTTAAAGAACATTTTAAACGTACTCATGATGATCATATGTCAAAAATAGCATATTCAATATTCACAGGTGTAATACAAAAAGGAACAAATAGTTTATCCCTATAGCTCTATTTTCGGTAATGAACCTTCATCTTTATCCTTCAAAGTTAATGATCCAAGTAGAAATATTCTGGACAATGATCTATGTGACAGCCAAACCGGTCTTCATGTGATGCTCTATCAATACAGTGAAACAGAGGTAATGGTCTGAATCGTATAAATGTGAAAAATGTAATTTTTCGAATATTAATTTTTCTATTTGTAAGGTAGAAAACCATCGGATAACATGACCGTATAATGTATACCCCCATAAACCCCACTTTTATATAGTAAATCTGGGATATGCAGGGTATATTGAGTCTATATTTTTCTTGGCAGTGGCTAGGGATACGGTACCGTATCTTTAGCCTGTGGGCTAGGGATACGGTACCGTATCCCTAGCCTGGCGGCTAGAGATACGGTACCGTATCTGTAGCCTATATATCGGAAATGGCTAAAGGTACGGTATAGATAAAAAATCGATAATATAATATTTTCAGATGAGTTTTAAGTTGAAGCATTGCAAGTTTCCTAGTGAATCATATTTACGGGTGTCTTACTTTTCTCTATGTTTCATGGTTGGACAAGCTCTACACATGCACAACAATCTTAACAGTAGAAGCGTTAATTGTTTTTAATTGCTTGGGAAATTATGCATATATATACATGTATAAAAACTAAAAACGTACGAGACAAAGGCGGTCTGCATGTTTTTTGGAGTATCAGTTTTTTAAATAAAAATAAATGCTCCTTAGATAAAGGAACATACATGTATCTCCATCATTTCGACGCAAAAAGAAAAAAATCGATTGACATTTTCAAATTAATGCACTGACGTGGAGAGCCGCAATTCAAATTTACGCAGTGTCTTTATCTGCAGCGCTTTGATAAAGACATGTTTTACATGTGACCATAGATAGATAGATAGATAGATAGATAGATAGATAGATAGATAGATAGATAGATTCTCTCACTCCTGTCCCTCGAGACAGTTCTTCAACTTTTTGCCCGATGTGAAGTATACGAGCCATTCTGACGGCATGAATCAAGATTTGCATGCATGCTTTAAAATTTATGGCGATTGAATTGAGTAATAGCTTATAATAATTGTTTTATATTGCAGTTACTTACTTAACCATAGCAAAAGTTAAAAGCATTCACCGAATAATAATTGGCAAATTAAACAATGCCTATGTCTTACTTCAGGGGCTTAGCGGTAGGACAAAATAGATACGATTACGAATACGAATAGTTTATTTAGCATAAAACATTTTATACAATGTGTATAGCCAATACAAATACACAGTGATGACATAGTTTTACAGAAGAGCAAAATAGAAACTAGCATGCATTATTCATAGGTATAAATATCTACATCAATATAAACTGAGAAGTTGCTTTATGATACTACAATAGTCATGATATTCGAATTTTCATTGCAGAATATATATACTTAGCTAGATTGTTTAATAATTTATTTGATGAAGATGACATTAAAGTTTCGAATTTATTAATTGTTGGCCAATGACAAAAGTATCTTTTAAAGTATTTGCTTCTTAGTTCTCGATATTTAGGGCAGACAAGTAAATAAACACTTCATTGCTGTTTTGTTTGTTGTTCGCACATTGAGGTGCGGACATCGTATTGATGGTTAAGCAATTAATTGAGGCTAATTAATATTATCTTGTTATTATCTTCACGCATCGTTAGAATCTTTCATACTGCGAGTTGGCTTTATATCCTTTTATGTCGGTCAAATAATTGTAGATAATGGTGATATTGCACAAACACACACTCAAATATAACAATTGAAAATTTCGTTCCACGGGGTTAGAAATAATACAACAATACAATTAAATTGAAATAAAATTGAAATCTCTCAACTTTATACATTAACAGTGTTTTCTTAAGTCTGTGTCTCTAGTCTTTCGTACCTTTAGCCATTTAGGATACTTGCAATGATTCAACTGAAACTCACCTGAAAGTATTATATTATCGATTTTTAATCTATACCGTACCTTTAGCCATTTCCGATATATAGGCTACAGATACGGTACCGTATCCCTAGCCTGGCGGCTAGAGACACGGTACCGTATCCCTAGCCCACAGGCTAAAGATACGGTACCGTATCCCTAGCCACTGCCATTTTTCTTACTTTATAAGTTTTGAGCAAAAATAAGAAAGAGTGATAAGAAAAATCGCAAAATTTTGACGTTTTTCTTATTTTTGCTAAAAACATATTTTATGGGTACTCATTAGAACCGCCTCGACGAGGCGGTTCTTACGTGTACGCATAATCTAAGTTTTGAGCAAAAATGTCGATTTTTTGTGCTGAAAATTATCATTTTTGAAGCGTCTGGGATCAATACTCTTAGAGAAAATGGTATCTTGAAGACTGACACTTTGGATAAGGCTAATATTTGTAATAGGCAGTTTCAGTCAGCCTTCACTCGCGAATCAGATGATGAAATCCCCTCCAAAGGCACAAGTCCTTTCACCGCTATGGGTGAAATTACACAGTTGACCCCATTGGGGTCATTAAACTGTTGAATAATTTGAATATACATAAGGCGCCTGGGCCAGATGGCCTGAGTGCTAGGGTGTTGAAGGAATGTAGTTCTGAAATTGCTCCTGTACTGACCTATATCTTCAATGAGTCGCTTGCTCAGGGTGCTGTACCAGACGATTGGCGACAGGCAAATGTAGCCCCGGTATTTAAGAAAGGTGAGAAATACGATGCAGCTAATTATCGACCGGTGTCGCTTACTTGTATCTGTTGCAAAACTCTAGAGCATATAATAGTCAGCAACATAGACAAACACTTGGCTCTTGAAAACATTCTTGCTGACTGTCAGCATGGGTTCCGAAGTCAAAGGTCTTGCGAAACCCAGTTAGTTCAGTTTTATCATGATTTGGTTAGTAATCTGGACCGAGCAGTGGGTCGTGCCACAGGCAGGCGGATGTGATTGTCATGGATTTCGCTAAGGCCTTTGACAAGGTCCCACATAAAAGGTTATTATACAAACTTGACTTCTACGGGATTAGAGGATCTACACATAAGTGGATCGACTCGTGGCTCTCTGAGCGCTCTCAAAAAGTGGTATTAGATGGCCGTGCCTCAGACCCAGTCCCGGTTCTTTCTGGTGTCCCACAAGGATCGGTCTTAGGACCGGTCCTATTTCTTATTTTCATTAATGATCTTCCTGACAACATCAGGTCATCTGTTCGGCTATTTGCTGATGATTGTGTTTTATACAGAAATGTCAAGTCACCATTGGATTGTCAAATTTTACAAGATGACCTGAATAGCTTGGCCAAATGGGAAATGGATTGGCAAATGAAATTCAATGTTAGCAAATGTCATTCAATGAGGGTGACGCGGCTACATCCAAGCAGGCATATAGATTTCAATTACACACTGCATCAGCAAACATTAGAACAGGTTCAGTCCGCTAAATACCTGGGTTTAACTATCACAGATGATCTTGATTGGGGTCAACACATTTCTGAAATTACATGCAAGGCAACTAAGACTTTGGGTTTTCTTCGGCGCAATTTGGCACTGGCACCTAGGCATACTAAGGAAGTTGCATACAAAACATTGGTTCGGCCTCAACTTGAGTATGCAGCTCCTATTTGGCATCCCTATCATGAAACTCAGATTGAGAAGGTGGAGAAGGTGCAGAGGACTGCTGCCCGGTGGACCTGCAGGCGATGGAGGAACACCAGTAGCGTCGGTGAAATGCTAGACGAACTTGAGTGGCCATCCCTGGAGTCTCGCAGGGAGCGGTCCTCCTTAACCTTCTTCTACAAGATACACTCTGGTACAGTGTCTCTTGATAAAGACAAATACCTGACCCCGGCACCCAAGCTAAGGCATACTCGGGCATCACATAATCACAATACACAAGACCATTTGCCTATAGTGATGCCCTGAAAAATTCCTTTTTCCCCAGAACTATTCCGGTTTGGAATAGTCTCCCTTCTTCAGTGGTCCTATCTAAGACCATTGAGGAATTTAAGGCTTCTATTTAAATCATTAGCCCAGAGGCATGCGTTTTAGTATGCCTTTCATCTATATCTTGTCAATAGTTTTAATGGTCCACCCCAAATGTTTTATTTTCCCTTGACTAAATTCTAAATTTAGCCACCCACCCCACACCTGAGGTGATGATCAGAAATTGATCGACTCAGTATCAGAAGATAGATAGATGAACAATGTTGCTATTGATGGTATGAGCGTGTTTCCTTAATGAGCAATTATTGCGGTCAGAATCAGAATAGTTTACTGGTGAAACGGCAAACTGACAATACCACACCAGGTCAATGCAAAGAGAAAGAAAAGAGCTAAAATTAAAGAAAGAAAGGTAAAATATCGAGCTAAAAATTTCTAGGCAGACGTGTCCCTGACCTATGATTTTGGACCGAGATGACCCGGAAGGAGTGAATAGTTTTCGTTTAAAAAAATCCAATTTTTACTTGTCACCCACAAAACAATAGAGTGCAGCAACATGGAAGTCGACAGTTTCATTCTTTTCTGATTTTGCACCATAATATTGCTGTCTACAGACAAAATCAAAACTTTAGGTGAGGGAAGAAGGTATCTATACATTAGAGATGATAGTAATTACACATGAAAATGCCTTCAAATCGATTTATTAATGATTTTTAAAATGCTTACTCGGTTGGAGATATCTCTGGTTTAACGTCAAGCTGTACAACTAGCAATATCAGTATGTAAATAGGTACAGCTTGTAACGTTAAACTGGTTGAACTAAGGGGTCTGTAGACTCGCAAACTCATCTCCATGGAGCGAAACGTCTCGTCACCATTCTGAATGTACTCTCAGTCTCGCGTCCAGCCGTAAACCGAGATGGCGAGAATAAGCAGGTTTTACACACCGATTATTTCACCTAGAATTCCATCGTTAATACAAAGAAATGCTCACCGACACTTCGCTATTTGATCAAACACACATTTAACTTTCTAACAATTAATGGGCCTGTGAACGAGTGCTTGACGAGGAGTGCCTTCTGAGGAGGAGATTGTCACAACAGCGACATCGGATGTTTCCGGCGGATGACGGGGATTCCCGAGTGACGACCACGTGCAAACCCTGAAAGACAGCCATTCGATTCCTAGCTCTACAACTGAACAGACGTCCTCGAGACTCTACAGACAACTGGAGCCTGGGAGATATACTTTATGGTAAGTTGCGGCTTATCAAAGTGGCGACGAGGATGGGATTCGAACCCACGCGGGGAAACCCCAATGGATAAGCCGCAACTTACCATAAAGTATATCTCCCAGGCTCCAGTTGTCTGTAGAGTCTCGAGGACGTCTGTTCAGTTGTAGAGCTAGGAATCGAATGGCTGTCTTTCAGGGTTTGCACGTGGTCGTCACTCGGGAATCCCCGTCATCCGCCGGAAACATCCGATGTCGCTGTTGTGACAATCTCCTCCTCAGAAGGCACTCCTCGTCAAGCACTCGTTCACAGGCCCATCATTCTCCCCCTGTTTTACTTTTTAAGAAAATCAACAATAATGTACTAAATTTATGAACGGCTGATAACTAGAGCTGCTTTTGATTATACAACTATGTCTGATTCCTTTTGAAGTGTTCATATACATGCAAAAACTGAGACTGGATTTGTGACAGATAATCTAACACTAGTGAATTACAGAGGTTATTGAACTTCTGGCTATTTAGAACTGGAATTGCATTACATGTTTATATGAGGATGATTCTGATCAGTTACTTAATGAAATGTTTGCTTTTCTTTGAGAAATTTAGGACGAGCTAATCAGATAAGCAGAATGTGCAACTGAAGTGAATATATACATACATTACCAGGTGTGTTTGCTACCTGCCAACAACAACAATACATCTATTTACAAATATAATAAATTGCTCATGCTCTATTAGTCAATAAATGAATAAAATATCTGCTATTACTGCAGTATTGCAACATAACATTGCAGTGTAGATGCACATGTATTTAATATGTCAGTGTTTTGTTGAGTTTTGCTTTTAATATTCCAACCAATAAGTTTCAGAAGTCAAAGGTGACATCTACTGATAATAGAACATATAGACTTCATTGTACAGCCCAAGATGAGTACATTTGGACATTTTAGAATTCGTTTATGGTGCAATGTGTAATTTCTAAAGATTTTGTGTTTAAATCAAACTTTCAGTTAAATGTTTTGACCTAATTATAAAATTGAGCACATGCTGTTTAAGCTACAGTTAAACTCATCTTGAACTATACTCACTTCTATGCAAATGTTTGAACAATGTACACATGTTCTAAGCATGGGTGATCTGCACAAACTCAGGCAGCAAGAACAATTAAAAATATAACAAAACTACTTACTTCAGTAGTCCAAGACAAGTTACATGTAACATCTAATAGTATGCCATATAACCACTGCAAACTTGCTGTCAACTAGTTAATTGCTGATTAGGTGTTTATCAGTGTGAGCTCTGGATACTCGACCAGCTTGATGATAACTAAAATCTTCAACTAAAGGGAAAAAGTGAAAATAACTAAATAAAATCAACTTAAAATGAACTAAAGAGAACCAAAGAGAAAACAGTTTCCAAACATCACTGCAATGTGTATGCTTTACAAACTGAATTAAAGACAAGTAATTTCCGCATCTTGGTTTTTTACTTTTTAACTTTCTGAAATCTCAATTAAGCATTTTACTTGTCTACAATTTTATGTACATGTATTTTGATTCCTTTAGAATGCAAACAATAACTAAAGAGGTAAATGATTTATACGAATACGCACATCACAGCATCCTGCTATTCCGGTCTGATTGGCAATTATAAAACTCATCAAAATATCAACACAATACAAAAAGTCATAAATAACCATACCAGTTATAAATGTTTAAACTACCCGACTTAAAATAAATTTTGACTTTGACTTTGACTTCAGATCAGCAGTGTGTCATGATGCAAAAACAAATATCACACATGGGCATACCTTTGTTATGCACAAGCATGATAAAATATCACTCTGGCACCTTAAATGTACCAGCCTGACAGGATATAATTATAACATACAGAAAGTAAACAGAATATACATAATGTCCAGGTTTATGTTAGAGTGTTTTGCAACTGTATGTTTGTTCAATGCTAAAATCTCCAAATGAATAAAACATAATAATTCTTTTTTATTAATTTTAGCCTTGTTTTCATGTTAATGTATGGGCACATTCATAGAATTTGTTTTTCATTATTAACCATTCTTCCCCTTTTTTACAATTTTTAGAATCTATGTAGAACTACATGTACATGCTTTAATTTTAGCATACACATATTGGTAATATCTGGATACTTAGAGAACTAATTAAAATAAATTTATTTTGCATTATACTTACTAGTTCTGTAGCCTCTCCTGAAACTAAGTATAATGTACAGCAATTTAGAAAACAGGTTTTGAATAAGGTTTTTATTAAATTAGAAGAGAAAAAGGAGAGTCATAGGATTTCAAATCATTTTCTGCAAGTTTATAGGTCTCCAGATCTGACAATGAGCTCTGTGATCATTTTTCATGCAAATATGTTATTTAAAGTTCAAAATGTACTAAATTCTGGGATATTTAGACAGGTCAAGTATGCAGTGGAAAGGTTCAAAATTGAACCTTAAATGTATGCACACAAATATTTCTATCTACACCTATTTACAAACTCTGGCATGCAAATGAAACATCTACAGTGTACACTGGGTCCACAGATACCATGCAGAATCACTGCCTGACAGGACCCAGGGTACACTGTTCTATACTACATGCTGATTTATCAAAATAAATATAAACCAACATGCAGTTTTGTTCACTTATATTCCAGAGACCATTCTCATGAATTATTGATAGCAGCACCAGGCTGGAGATCTGACAATTCAAGGGACTAGTCTAAGAGTTCCAGAGGTACTCCTACCAACAAGACATACAATAATGATATATGAAATCCCATGATGCCAGGGCTGCCAGTACTCATGCAGTTACAAAGAGCTAGCAATGAGCACCAACAAAACTCACATCAAATGAATGATAAATGAAACTTTTTTTTTTTTTTTAATGATTTTATGATGTCAGAACCGCCAACACTCGTGCAGGTACAAGGAGCTAGCACTGAGCACTAACAACACTCACATCAAATAAATGATGAATGACTGGATATGTGAATTATAATGCCAGGACTGTCAATACCCATGCAGTTTCAAAGAGCTAGCTGTGTTCAAGTTCTCCACATGTGATGATCTTGGTACAAAATGATTTCTTTTGCTAGAATTTAATTTTAACTTTTCTTTATTTTGTTTAAATGAAGATCATGTTAAGTGAAATGTGGCAATTATATGAATTTAAAGATTCTTCCAATTATTACCTTTCTATAGGTCAGAATAAGCTTAATGGATTCTAACACTTGAATTGAAGTTTTAACTTTACCACCTCCAAACAGAATTTTCAGTTATCTATAAAATCAAAAGTGAACCAAGTTTGGCATGTACCATGTCATGTACATATAATGGCTCAATATGGTAAAATAGTACCAATGTGCCATAATAAAATTGTTGAACAATATGTGTATCTAATTTAGTCAGCATTTACACACAAAATCATAAAATGCCCATGCATATGGACACACCTGAAAAATGGAGTGAATTTGTTTTCTCTTTTTCCACAATGAAGCCAGTTGAAAATGAAATGTATCTGTGATGAGTTGATGAACATGTACAAAATGATGTTTCATGAGTATAGGAAATGAAAATGTCCATACAAACTCAGAGTACCTGTCCATAAGAACTTCAGACAAATACATGAATAATGAAAGAGTGAAAATTTCACAAAGCCATAGTTCTATTTATTTTTTATAGATGGCCCAATGGTAGAATGGACTCACAACTAGCTGTGAGTATGCATTTGTAAATGTATGCGTGTTAAATAAAAGAATCTAATTGTTATGTTTTATGTAAATGTTTAAATTCCATAGTTTACACATTTGGAATAATTTTCTTTCCAAAGTCACAAAAAGGAAATTAAATGTGTCCAAAGGAAAATAAATGAAAAAGAAAGACTGACATTAATTCTAGTTCGAAATAAATATCTGGTTTAAGTTTACTTGATGCCCAGATATTACATGCTTTTATTTTAAAGTTTACACTTTCCAATAACATGTACTCCTGCAAGTAAAACCATTTAGATAGTATATGACATGAAAAGAGTCAATGGAATGAGAAAAATCTTCTGATATTTCAAGCAAAGCAACATGAAGGTGAAAATGTAATTGATTGGTGATAAGGTGCTGATCATTATTTTTTTTTTTTTTTTCATTTTTCTTTATTTTATTTTATTTTATTTTTTTTTTATTTGGTTTCATGTAATGAAATGACACGAATGAATGAATGAATTGTGGCTCTGTAAATTTTCTACTTGAATGGTTTGAGCCACCTAAGTGTGTTGTATAATAACTGCCATGGTCTTCTGACTGGATGAAGTTTGCCATACTCTTTGTGGCCTTCTGACTGCATCACCTCATCAAACAATTTCATAGGAGAAACAGCAGGCTGATTCATACATTTGTGAGGGGCATTGTGTGTCAAGGCTTTGACTGGATCCACACATATTTCAAGTGTGGGTTCTGGTGATACAATTTTCTGTCCCTCAACAGATGTGACAATTGGATAAATGGAAAATGGTGAAGTAAAGCATGGGGTAAGTATTAGTGACTGAGATGAAACTGTGCTAATCTCTTCCCCTGTATTAGTTTTAGAGGATTCTGATGTGATGTGTACCAGACATTGATTTGTTTCAATATTGTTCTCCTCAGATAAAGTGGATAGGGTGTTGACAGGGGAAAGCTCCTGAGAGTTGTAAGAGCCTTGGTCCAACTGTACCATGTTTGGAAGAGAGGTTTGATCCAACATGGAGACTATTCCACTGTCACAAATGTTTGTGGAAGACTCTTGTGGAGTTTCTACTACTTGGGCTGACTGAGATGTATTGTCATTCTGACCTGAAGTAGTGTAGCTATGTCTTGCTATTTCCGTTTCTGATGAAATCTGATAAGATACAGGTGAAAGCTCTGTTGTAAATGGATCAGTAGGCCTCACTGTGATTAACTTGGAGGGACCTGCAGAATTGCACTGTAAATCTGCATTTCCATCCTTGTCAGTTTGAGACACCAGTTTCTCGGGGCCCAATTCTGTATTGCTAAAACTATTGAAAGGAGGTGAAATTTCACCTGATTTCATAGTGTCATGCTTTGGTGATAGGTTTATTGTCCTGCCATTACTGTGATGAAGTGTAGCAGCAATTTCGAAACCAGGAGGTGGTTTGGGTACAAAGAATGGGGAATTTGAAATGCTTCTGTGGGGTATACCTGGAGGAGGTTTTGGGGTGGAATGCATAATCATCTGGTCAGATTTTTCCTGCAAATGTGTGACATTGTTTGTCAAAGTTTCAAGGCAGGTCTGTTGATTCTGGAAATTTGACATCAATGAAGAGGAGCTTTCATGTAAGTTTTTCACACTTTCAGAGATTTCTGACATTTTTTCTACAGTGGCTTGATGTGATGTTGTGATATAAGTTTCAGTTGTATGCAATCTGTCAGAAATGCTTCTCATGCCGTCTTGTACTTTAGAACTGTTTTCTTCTAAGTAGTTCAGCCTGTTAAATAGTACATTGATGTTCTGTTTGTTGATTGTGTCTGTTTGTTGAACCCTGTCTGACAATTGTTTGATGTTATTCATGATTTTGGTGTTGTTTGAGTCCCATTTGGTCATTCTTTCTGAAATTTCTGTATTATTAGTGTGTAAAATTTTGGCTGTTTCTTCAAGGTTTTCTAAATTAACCGAAAGAGTTTGTATTCCAGTGTTAAACCCCCAAGATAATCGGTTAACACTTTTTACAAGTTCAAAAATATTGTTGGCAAATGATGCTATTGTGTTCTGAAACAAGTCTTTAGATACATACTGGTCAGCAGGGTTTGTCGTGGAGATACTTTCTACCACTGACTGAAAAGACTGAGTCAATTCAACGACATTCATGATGTATATGATTATGATGAAATACAATGAACAAAAAGAAAATAGTCATGCAATGCACGAAATCAACATACAAATATCATGCAGTGCAAAACGTCAACATACAAACATGCAATGAAACATACCATGCAGTATACAAATTTCAACTATCGAACGCGGCGCTAAAATGCTGTATTACTACGTACGACAAAGCGACGCAAAACTATAAGGCCATGACACATAAAACTAGGGAAATCATGTCAAAAAACAATTCAACATACAACTATATCAAGGCCAAGGGGAGTCGCGGCGCTACAGGTCAAAGCGACGCGAAAATATGACAAAATAAGATGTCACAATAAATCACATTAGGGCACATATATCAAACAATAAAATACAAGGTCTGGGACAAGGGGTGCATTGAAACTACTCAAATATTTTTTTCACTTTTTATTTGAGCTAATACACAGTGATTAACCTGAAAATGAAAATAGAAATCACTGCAAATGAAGCTATATGGTGCCTTTTTAATGTGTGCCAAACACGTGTTTTCTCTCCCTGTTGAAAATGAAATTACCGAGAAAAAGTAAATTTTGGGGTTGGAAAATTACTGAGTACAAAACTAACCTGTTTACTTTACTCAAATTTTGACAGTTCGACACGTGGTTTTGTTGTTTTTGTTTATAACGGAAATGGAATGTTCTACTTTTCAGTGGGGTGTTTACTTTTTTCACTTTCCGCCGAACGTAAGAAATATGAGGGAAAAAAACTTGGAAATATGTGAAACTATAGATATTTCTTAGAAACTACTGAATAAAAGTACTCCAAAACACGGCGGAAGCAATTATTTATTGAATTTTAATCGGACATTTTACACGTGGCACCTCGACCGGAAATGGGCGAGTACTTCGAAAATGAAAGTAGAGCGGCCGTAAAAACTATTAAAATTTAATACACCCGCACCAATTCTTCATCCTCGTCGTCATTTGATAAGCCGCAACTTACCATAAAGTATATCTCCCAGGCTCCAGTTGTCTGTAGAGTCTCGAGGACGTCTGTTCAGTTGTAGAGCTAGGAATCGAATGGCTGTCTTTCAGGGTTTGCACGTGGTCGTCACTCGGGAATCTCCGTCATCCGCCGGAAACATCCGATGTCGCTGTTGTGACAATCTCCTCCTCAGAAGGCACTCCTCGTCAAGCACTCGTTCACAGGCCCATCACAATGAAGTTTTCTCCACAAAATTATGCGTTTTCTTTTTTTTAACAGATTCATTTTTCAGCTGTTTGTCAGTTTAATCTATTCCAGTTGAAAGATCAAGATTTGGCCTTGTCCAATGATATGCGCGTATTTCTACTAATGACATCAAACAGGTCAGCCATTTTGATTACGCAGCACAGCGTTTGACGTCATCGTGACATTGCAACACGCGCTGCATTATACTAATTGATCATTTAAATACAGTACCTTAATTAATTTTTTAGCCTATAGGGTATTTACTCACCCCTTTTTCATTCAATTGCGTATCTGGAATTTTAATTGGGTAAGTTCAATTCTGTTACGCACTCTATTTTCAATCAATTGGGTAAAATGGAAAACAATTTGGTAAAAATGATGTTCGAGGTGTACTTTCCTTATTTTCTTCTACTTTCGCTTTTGCATAGCATAAAATAAAAGGGAAACATTTATTGGTTGAGAGAATTAACTAAAATCGCAGTCAACCAACGAAAAAACAGAAAAGAAATGGCTTCCAATCGATCGATTTGCGCATGTCCAAAGACATTTTTGTTTAATGTAGACGGCGTAAGCCGTTGTGCGGCGCACACCGATAAAAACCGGTAGGCAATTGATTTTTCCGTTATTGCGTATCGGCGATTTCTTTTGCGTTTTCGTACGCTACCAGATCGTTATTAATTGCGTTTTTTATATTTTAATTGGGTAATTATGCAAATACGCAGCCTAATTAAGGTACTGTAAATATTACAACTTATCTCTAAATCTAATGACTTTTCCTGTTGCGGTCATTCACAATTAGATAACGGTCACATTGTCAAAGTTTGAAAAGGGCTTAAATTTCAAATGGAACAGATGTGACAGTTTATCTTTTGATCACCACCTTCTCAATTTTGCATCACAACATTGTACTTGAATTCAGGGGGTCAAAATTTAAACATCAAACACATTATATTAATTGAATTTTTTTTTACCCTAGGATGTCTATTTTTGGTACTACAGTGTATCACCATCCTCCCTGGCCATGTCCAGAGAAAAGGAAGAATATGTCATAATGAATATGTTGATGTATTATCTTTATAAACATCATTATCATAAGCTTTGGCGGCAATCATTTAGAAGAAGACAGATTATAATGTAGATTTATTACAGAACATTGCAGCTGAATGAAATAAACTGTCCAGTCAAAAATGGTTATTGTCCATTTCAATGTCTATTCTTGTGACAAAGCTCTGTACTGCTTATAGGACAAATGACATTTCATTAAAAGTAAATGTGCTGTGTTCCTTGGGTTAACTGAGGTCATTTTTACTACAAAGGGTTTACACATCCTTTGAAGACAGATTTTACTGTTGGAAACAGGATGAAAGTTTGAGAAGGGAAAATTGAAAAAGTCATTAGATTTAGGAATGGGTTGTAATTGATCAATTAACTTTCCATATATGGAAATGGTCGGAAGTCAATTTCCGGCGTAAACCTACGAACATATACGGACGATTAAGTGCACTGAAAGAATGACAGCTAGGAGTTTTTTTTACGAGAATAAAACCACTACAAACGGACAAAATAGGTTGGATTTGTTTCTAAAAGCACAATAAACATGTTAGTAACCCATCGGTGAAGTGTATTCTTGATTCATCTTGAAAAAGTTGCAATTATTGACACTTCGTTTCACCATTTATCAACCAACTGGGATCGCAACGAAGAGATATGGAACATTTGTGTAATATAGCGGAGTGAGATTTCGCAACTAAGGGGCCTGTATTGTCATTTTTAAGGTTTTAGGGGGATAGGTATGTATATATAGATTTTTTAAGGTTTTAGGGGGATAGGTATGTATATATAGACGTCTATATATACATACCTATCCCCCTAAAACCTTAAAAAATGACGATACAGGCAGTATATATATGCATACCTATCCCCCTAAAACCTAAAAAAATGACGATACAGGCCCCTGTGGTATGGAGGTCTTGAATTTTCCAGGTCGCGATGACGTCTGACCTTCAGTAATAGACGGGATATTCCCATCGGTGTTTCGTTATACTCCACACCGACGGGAACGGCTTACATTGAACCGTTAGTTGAAAGTCAAAAATCAACAAGAACAGCAAAGAAACGAAATACTGTGTTAAGTTAAGTCTCTTTCAACGTATATGACTTGAGAACTGATTATTTCAATGCAACGAATGCTTGGGGTTGTTTAAATATGCCATATTTCTTCACAGCATACACTACACATTTCTATAAATAGAACACATAAAACTGAAAGTAGAAATAAATAAAGTCGATATTTTCTGTTTCCATGTAGTTTCAAAATGCATGATTAGTGACAGCGGTAGAGATTTACCTCTGGTACACGCGCATATACATTTCTAACACAAGCATTGCCAAATAAAGCAATAAAGTTTGATTACAAAATCCATAATCAGTTCGACATTAGTTGAAAGGCAACCAGTAAGCTAAGCCGTCTAGCGAAAGTGGAACGAGGTACCGAAGTGGAGCGGAGTGAAGGCTAGCCAGCTGATCTACTTCAGTAAATGCACTTAACATTGGTATTTTAGCATTTTACACTTTTTGCAGAAAAACGTTTTCCCTGATAAAATCATGAAGAAGGCGGTGTATATTGACTCAAAATAAGTTTGTCTTTTCATGTCCAAGACAAAATGTCACTTGCACTATTTCACGGTTTCCGTGTAGTAAAAAACAAAGGCGATGATCAGCTGTGCAGATACTGCACCTTTTGTTTTCACATGAACATAAATCCGGTTTTCTCATGACGCGGCTCATATAGTAAATCATTATTGGGTAAATCAAGACTGGCTAAATTATAAATGCAAAATTAATCAATTAATTATTCAATTACTTTTGCAAATCAATTGTAATTGTAATCAATTACATTCAGGAAAAAAATATTTTTAATCATAATTGTTAATCATAAGATTAATCATAAGATTAAAAGCAATTTTTATCGTTAGTGATTAAATTTGAAAGTAATCAATAACAGGGTCTGAGTCGGAACCAAAGCATTCTACACCATTGTGTCCACCATCTTTGCAGAATTTTGGGACTATGGCATATCGTAATTTGTATAAATGATCAACATTTGGTGACTGACTATGAGGGCTTGGCATATATACTGTAAGATAAAATGTTTTAGTTTTGCAGCCTGTGACCTGGGCCCAAGGATATAAAACTTTTTTGATGCTCAGCTCAGCTGAGACTAAAATATATCCTGCTGCTCATAAATGTTCAAATGCCAACAATTGTTGTCATTTTAACATTTATAAGCAGGATAAATTACAGGCTTGCTTTGGAGTTCTAAATCTTCAATTTAAATGTATTTGGGCTATTTTGGTGTTCATGCTCAGCTGAGTTGAGCATGAAAAAAGTTTTATAACCTCGGGACCAGGTATCAGGTACATGTTCTCAGGACAACAATCTGCTATATTGTAATTTCTATTTTTAGGCTAGCAGAGTTATTTTGTGAAATACCGTAACTTGTGATAACATCCCATCATGCCTTTGGAGGAATTCCCCCTTTTACACGATAACACAAGACTGATTCGGCACAAAGATACTCTATATAAGGTCAAGGTCAGATACGAAGAAGGCACAAACGATTCAGCCATTAACAACCTAACAACAGAGAAAGCTCATACTCAGATTGAAGACACTTTCAGAGCCTTGCTGTATATTCTCCAAAGAGATGAAATACAGAAATTAAAGCCCATTCAGACTGAGAACTTTTTGATTACCATTATTCAGAGCCCTTGGAGTCTAAGTAAAAAGTATGGATTTAGTCAAAATGGAAAAGAGCTTGAAGCATATCCAATTCAGTTTGAGTTTAGAATCAAAGTTCAACAAGATGATAAACAGGCAAAAGGTGATAAAAATGTGAAGTCTGCAACACCGGCGAGGGCAAAGTCTAGTCGAGAAATGACTGAAAAGACAATAACAAAAAGTAAAACATCTGAAAATGCGGAAATTGATCAAGCTGAAGATGACTCCGTTCCATTGCCAAGTTTTACCAGGAGTAATAGGGGGAGTTTATTAAGAGACGGTAAAAGGGTGCTTCCAAAGGATAGTGGTAAAGGTCCAGGGAGTCCAGATACAAATATTAGTGATGGTGCTAGAAGAGACATAAAAAAGCTGACTGAAAAGGATAGTGGTAAAATTCAAGAGAATCTTGACTTAAAAGTTAGCGATGGTGCTAAGATTCGTGGAACTGATACAAAGGGCGATGATTTGACGTCAACAACTAGCAGAGGTTTGCGAAAGAGGAAACCTAGAACTAGAGAAGTTGATCATTTATCAGAGTCATCTGAAACATCTAAAAGATCAAGGACTGGAGATAAGGGACTTGTGGTTGAACAATATCATAATAGGAATAATTCAAGTAAAGGAGGTACTCCAAGACTTTCTGGGCAAAGACTCAGAAAGAGCAGAGAGACCCGGGTAGGAAAAAGGCATTCACAAAGACTAAGAACAAGAGAAGATAGAAGACAAAAAGTATCTTCTACAGAAATTTCTGAATCAGAAAGTGAAATCAAAGGAATTAGGCAAAGTATATCTAGTCATCTCAAAAGAGATAAAAAGCATGACACTGCAACTGAGAGTAGTGAAACAGAAGATAGTGAAATAAATAAAGTTAAGACTGAAAACAAGCTTAGATCTAAAGTCACTCAAGCTAAGAGGAGGAGGAGGGGAGGGAATAATGATATCAATGGCAATAAAGAAACTTCTTCGGAGACCGAAACAGAAAGTGAAAGTAAATCAGAACAAGATAAACACGGTCATACTAGGAAGGCATCAAAGGATAAATCAAAGCATCTAAAGTCCAAAGACAATGTGAATGCTGCTTTGATTGAACTTGCTCAAGACAGCAAAGCTAAAACCAAGAAGCACAAACTGTACACAGACACCAGAAGTCCAATGATGCTAGCTACAAGACGTTCACTTGATAAAGGTTTGTATACCATTATTTTCCATTTGCTGTTTTATGTCTCTCTCAACAGCTAAGGTCTAGACAATTTTTTGATAAAAAGTCTGATTCTAAAGACTGGAGAAGCCTGGGATCATCTGGATAGAACTCCTGACTCGTTTTACAAGGGTGTAGCTGAACCACTAGCAGTCTACTATATCGAGAATGTTTTTATTTTCCATTCGTTTACACATGTACATTCATAGATTCAAACTTAGGGTGCAGAACACAGCTGTAAACGAATATTTAAAGAGGGAAATTATACTACAGAAAGAAAAGCTCTCAGTACACATTTGGACACTTACAATGAGAAAACGTATTTAAGGTGCTGCATGAGAAGACCAACAATTTGGGATTCCGACCAGGTCTGACACAAACCAGCTTGTACAGTCATAGAAAGGTACAAGCAGGCAAAGATCAGGAAAAAGGCGCAATCAGAAAAAGATTCCCACTCCAAAACCCGAGGTGGGAAAACACTAAATTAACAATCAGGTACTGATACCATGAAAACATATCGTAAGCCGAATGAGCAGCTATTTTCCCAATAGGTGGCCACTCAGTTACCTAAACTTAACTAAAATATGAAAACATACATAAGCACCGTGTCCATTCGAAACGCATGAAAAGAGGTCGTAACGCATGATCGGCGGCATTTTCACGTATGATTGCGGTAGTTTCCTTCGGATTCGCCGCCATTTTTGGAGGAAACTTTAGCGGTAAGTTTTTACAAACTTTTATTTGAATTATTTAAATAGACCTTTCCAACGAACGATCTAGCCTATCCGGATCTACATACATGCCTCTAATTGCCGAGTGTTCTACTGATGCATAGGCTTCGATAGGACTCGCAAACATTCGAGGAGATTATTGTTTTGCAAGTTCGGCCATACACGAAAATAACATTCGCCCAAAAACGTTTCGTACTTTTCTCATTTTCTTCAAAGTTTTGACTAACTGTTGGATGATTTTGCTTTTTGACATCACACTTTAACTTAAGAAGCCAATTTCTCATGATTTTTTCCCCGAACAACCACGGGTTAAAACAAAATACGTCAAAATTAAAGTAACGCACGATAATACGGCAACCTGGTCTTTCGAACTTTGCAAGTATTTACAATGAATAACATATTTTAAGGGGTAAAAGCAAGCCAAACGCTCATTTGTCTCCAGTTTACACGTTTGGTGCTCGTCAATTGTACAAAGCTGAATCCTTGCTGTAAAACAGTAATTTGCTGACCATGTTGCTCGGTAGCTCTGTTGGCATAGCTATCAAAGAAGCAGAAGAAGAATGTGGCCCGACCAGGGCACGAACCAAGGGTCTCTCTCTTACCGTTTGAGCATATAGTTAGTCCATTACTTTGAGACTGTCAGTAATAAATTACAGAGAGATTAAATCAAATATATGGACAAACCTCCTCCCTTTCTACAATTTATCTATATTCTGATGTTGACCGAGTCATATAAATTACTGGAATGACCCCGAGTGGGTACTCTGACATTTTCGCCATCTCTATACATAGGCATGGCCTATTTTTTTTTTTTTTGAGTCAACATTTCGAATTTCGGTATTTTTGGGGTTTTCAGAAAAAATGGCTATCTTGGGGGTAGGGAGATTTAAATGGATACTTTGTTGCCCATTGTTTATTTCTTTTTTTTTTGGGGGGGGGGGGGGTGGGGGGGGGGGCGGGGGTTTGTTTAATGTCAAATTTAAGTTGTTTTTCATTGTTTTTTCTGCAATTTCAAATATCTTTTTGAAAAGGTTAAGATTTCATTAATGGGGGGGGGGGGGGGGGGGATAGCCCGTCATAACCGCTATTTTAAGGTTGTACAGAGCAAGGTAGGTGCTGGAATCCAGCAACTCTCAGATTAGCCCCCGGGGGAATTTCCTCTCATTCTCTGATTTCCTGTGCTGAAATGTCAAACGACTGTGTGTCCAACTTTTCATCTCTTGTGAGAGACTAATTTTTCCCAGGCGCACTTCCCCTATAGAGGTATTGTCTCGGGGGTGGGGGAGGGGGTACTCTGAGATTTTGCCTATAAAGATGTTCGGTCCCACCATCTACTCTGTAACCCAAAAGTTACAGCATGACTCTAATATATACCAAGTATTTAAGCTTTTCAAAAAAGCTTGCGATCTCTCAGCACTTTTTTCAGTGTATGACCACGTATACCGTGACCAAAAGGACTCTTGCAGCTCGGCTCGGCACTGCTATAAATAGCTCTAAAAATAGTTATGTTCTACGGTGCCGTAGATACGGAAATACCCTGATGAATACCAATAATGATCTAAACTTGAGTTCCCTTGAGCTATGCAAAAATTCAAAAGAAGAGGTTGGGCCAGACAGATCTGTTTCGAGTAATAAATTCTCCTCAGTGACCCTGAATAAACTGGCAATGAACAGATAAAATATGTACAGTAATTTCAAGCTTCAGCAAATGCAGTCAATCAAAAGACTGATATAAATCAAATGGTATCCGAATAGTAAAACCTGTAAAAACTCAACTCAAATTAAACCATCAGTCAATAGGGATTTAATCATTGCTTAATATATCAGTATTTACACAGAAGTGTGCTACTTTCGTTTTCATGAAAATCGTCTTTTTTCTCTTTTCTTTCTTTCTTACTATATATACTGACTTACTGACTATCGATTGTGAATTCTTTTAATCGATTGCCGCTGTTGACTCGCCGCATAACACTTCTAGATAAGGCTGTAGTATGTATGTATAGGTGGTACCCCCCCCCCCCCCCCCCCTTATATTACACCATCCTGGCTGCGTGAAAGAAACATTGAAACAAATCTGAAACTGTTTTATTATTTGGGCATAAATAGAATACAGTATTCACAACTTGTGGTTAAACGACCACCGACTTCTGGTCATCTTGATTGGACCATGCAATTGCAGTAGGCCATACGCGCATGCCGAGAGATCTGCCCGAGCCTTTCCTGATCTTTGAGTATTCTGCTATTGATGATGGTTGACACATTGATCATACACTTAAGATAGCGATGTGAGATTGCGAGCATCTCTTGGAAAAGCTTAACTTTTGTTGAATATACATTGTGCAAAGATGATTGAGCGTATATGCGGCGTGACTATTTATGCAATGCGCTCTAGACCAGGGGTCCATAACCAACTCGCACATGCACCTGGCACATGAACACACTATGTTAATATGACCTATGTTTATCTCATCAAGATTGACACAGAGATTGACGAAAAAGAGGACAAACAAAATTTACGCGCATGCCTCTTACAAAGATTGGCTTTTGTTCTATTGGCTACCGACCTCAGACCTTGCTGCCTTCATAGTCCAGAAGCACATGATACGGTATTTTATTTAAGATTAAACTATGGAATGTTAATTAATGTTAAAATAAATAAGACGTCACACAGAGTCAACATTCATAAATTGTTGAAGCCCTTTTATATGCTGTTTATGGACAAGGGATGGAATGCAACTTCAGTAAGATATTACACCTGGAAATGAAGTAACCTGGACCTTACTTCAAACTACAACGGGACTTGACAACAAATGAGCATTTGGCTTGCTTTTACCCCTTAAAATATGTTATTCATTGTAAATACTTGCAAAGTTCGAAAGACCAGGTTGCCGTATTATCGTGCGTTACTTTAATTTTGACATATTTTGTTTTAACCCGTGGTTGTTCGGGAAAAAAATCATGAGAAATTGGCTTCTTACGTTAAAGTGTGATGTCAAAAAGCAAAATCATCCAACAGTTAGTCAAAACTTTGAAGAAAATGAGAAAAGTACGAAACGTTTTTGGGCGAATGTTATTTTCGTGTTTGGCCGAACTTGCAAAACAATAATCTCCTCGAATGTTTGCGAGTCCTATCGAAGCCTATGCATCAGTAGAACACTCGGCAATTAGAGGCATGTATGTAGATCCGGATAGGCTAGATCGTTCGTTGGAAAGGTCTATTTAAATAATTCAAATAAAAGTTTGTAAAAACTTACCGCTAAAGTTTCCTCCAAAAATGGCGGCGAATCCGAAGGAAACTACCGCAATCATACGTGAAAATGCCGCCGATCATGCGTTACGACCTCTTTTCATGCGTTTCGAATGGACACGGTGATAAGGCGCAAACAGCACAAAAAATTTTAAACACCAAGACATAAAACAAAAAGAACCACCACAGAAGTATCGCCTTGGAACGATCAGTAACACAAAATTACTGGCGGGCTTAAACCAGTTTTACATGGCCATAACCTCACCCTCAGCTTCTGCAGTGGTTCATAATATTTAGTTAGTTCTTCGGTCCTCGTGGTGAATCTCTAACTAGTCAATGAATCATCAAGAGCAAACAAATAAATCATGATAAACATCCTGCTGAATCAAAACCCAGGACTCACAGATTGAGTAAGCTGCCCTACAATGAAGATCCCTGGGCACAGAAAAACTTACTAACTCCGGAGCAAAAGAAAAACACCAGTTGGACCCCGGTGGGCCAAGTAACAGACAAGAAGCCCCAACCAACTAAAATAAATAGCTTTAAGTCAGGGCCATCATAGAGTCTGACGCCCAACCCATCGGCGTACAATTAAAGAAGGCAGCATAGTTATCAACCATGATAACTAAAAAAAAAAAAAAAAATCAAAAAAAAAAAATCAACCAAGATTGTGTTAAAAACTAAGCATGCAGACTGTCGCATAACATTCAAGTTATAACTTATACGTCTGTAACATGTAATGATTGAAAGATTGAAGCTTGAAATTTCAGATTTAAGAAGAAGAGGAATTGTACTATCCGAGTAGCGAAAACAAAGATGCTGATCAGCTGTGCAGTTACTGAAGAAGAGGAATTGTACTATCCGAGTAGCGAAAACAAAGATGCTGATCAGCTGTGCAGTTACTGCACAGCTGATCTGTGCCTTTGTTTTCGTATTTGCAGATTGTTGGTTTTCTGATGCAGCAGCTCAAATGCTTTTTATCCTTACACCTTTTTTTACCTGATTTTCATTGTAGTAGAGGCCATCAACAGTCCAAGAGTTTCCACTGTTCTACCACAGAAACGGACTAGATCTAGTGCAGATTTGCAGAGCCCAAGACTGACCAGGCAACAAAATCTTGTTAGATCACCAGTTGAACAAGTGGACTTGATTGCGTCCAGTAGGCAGAGGGTAAGACAGAGTTACTCAATGTAAATTTTTAACAATTATTTGAGCCGCGATGCACAAAAACTGGTCTTCGGGATTTCAGACCAGATCCGACACAAATCCTCCTGTACACCCACAGAAGAAAGCTAGAATTTTGAAATTTTGGGTGTAAGTAGAGGAAGAATTGTACTAACCATTTAACAAAAACAAAGGCGCTGATCTGCGCCTTTGTTTTCGCATAGGCAAAAATCTGGTTTTCTCACGATGCGGCTCATTAAAGGGTGTCAATCAGAGTTTTCATGCATTACACCAAATTTTCATGACTGATTTGTAAAACTTTATAATGTGGTCTTCTACTACGTCATTTGAGCCTCGGCGCGAGAAAACCGGTCTTTGGGGTTTCCGACCAGGTCCTATACAAACCTGCCTGTGTAGCTACAGAAGATGTCTAGAAGCTTGAAATTTCAGATTTAGGAAGAAGAGGAATTGTACTAGTAGTGAAAACAAAGGTGCAGATCAGCTGTGCAGTTACTGCACAGCTGATCTGTGCCTTTGCTTTCGCCTAGGCAAAATCCGGTTTTCTCATGATGCGGCTCATTTCATATGAGCGCTGTTACAATCAAAACCATGACAGCTTTCACACCCCTCAAAAACAAATAAAGAAACAAATTAAAAGGTCACAAAGAGAACACACAACTGAGTGTTAAGCTCTTTTCCATAATGTATACCAAAATACATAAGCTAAGTAGCTTCTTAGGAATTCAGACAATCTTCAACTTTGAAAATAGAGAAATTATTTCTTCTGTAAATTGAGCTGCTGCATCAGAAAAGCAATAATCTGCATTAAGCGAAAACAAAGGCACGGACCAGCTTCACGGTAACCTCGAAGCTGATCAGTGCCTTTGTTTTTGCTTCATGGATGGTACAATTCCCCTTCTTCCTAAATCTGAAATTTCAAGCCTCTAACCTGCTTCTGTGACTACAGACTGGTTTGTATTGGACCTGGTCGAATACCGAAATGGTTGGTTTTCTGGTGCGAAGGCTCATTATTGTTGTTTTTGATGTCATAAAATCTTAATACTGTATAATTTATAAAACTACTAGGTATCTAACCATCTCAACAACATTGATGATGAAAGCCGCAGGATCCAGAGGATGCAGAGACAAGAGCCGGCCCCCACCCCCTCATACCGCAACATACTCCTGGCCCAGGGGCGTGACAGACACATGGTTGAGCAAGCAGAAAGAGCAGAGACTAACAAATTGCGGCAGTTGTACGAGCCCACGGCAGTTCGGAGGTCGCCGAGACTACAGGGGCGGGGGGAGGGGAATGATCCAAGTTTGTGGCGGAAATTTGTTGGGGCAGTTTTCACACCTTTTAAGAATATGATGGGTGGAAATAAGCGCAGGTGGTCTGATATTCAATGAGTTTTTCATAGAAATGCATGGAAATATGTAGGGAAGACAAAGGTGCTAGGTTTTCCAAAGTTCCCTAGAAAGCTCAGCTTATTGTTGCAGTGCCAATCTCATGAAAACCTAATGCATTTTCATTTGCATTTTAACCCAATTGCACTTACTTTGATAAAGAATAATTCTTAACCCTTATCCTGCTGAAGTTACAAATTGTTGGTGGCCTTGCTTGAGCCTCCATAATTCCACCATAAAATGTCCAATTTAGCTGTAATTTTGACAGTAGACACGCCAATGAAAGGCTGCCATTTTACCCATAATTCCCTAGCTGTCATGTGTTTTCCAAATATGGCAGTCACGTGATAAACTGGCGACCATTTCACATACTTATAAAAAAAAAGCTCTCAGCAGATTAGCGCTTACCGTTTATGTTCCAGAAAGAAAATGGTTACATGACTAAAATCCTCATTCAATTCTGCATCGTTACCACTAGTAATGGTTTCCCAGTGACAGGCCAGGTTTCCCTAAAATCTGGTCAAAGTTGCAAGTGGAGTTTCTCAAAAATGAACCTATTGGATTGGGGTTGTCTCGGTCCAGATTTCTTGGACGTCACAACTCGTAGGAACACCCACAAAGGGAGTGGTATTTCTGTGGTCAAACTAGGGTTTCTCTTGAATTGAAAGACACACAGTTTGTGGTTTTAAACATTTTTTTCTGAGCTTGACAAGCTGTAAAGGTTGACTACCCTCAAACAACAATTAACGCGAACAGCAGAATAAGGGTTAAGCATTATTTTATCTTTGAGATTAAGGCTCAGTCTGACGAATTTCCAGAAATTCTGATTTAATTATCAAGAAATTGTACATACATTTTTCTTCATTTTAGACTTGTTAAATTGTTCCTAGTTGTTCTTGTTATTTATTGAAAATTAAGATGTTATTTGTTTTACATGTACCAAAGACTGCCCTGTGTCATAACAAAACATGAAATATTTTAAGCAGTTGTAAATTATGAACAGCATTTGTGATATAATTCACCCTTTTTTTGGGTATCAAGACTCTTTCGACAGATCAGACCTTCTGTCAAGATAAAACTTTTTTCATGCTCAGTTGAATCTAAAATTTTTGCTGCTCATTAATGTTAAAACACTAAAATGAAAGAAAAAAATAAAGGAAAATTATTTTGATTCTTAGACAGACAGTAAAGAAATATACGTTTGAGCTGCATAATGAGAAAACCAACTTTGTGGTTTTCGAACAGGTCTGACACAAACCAAGCTGTACAAGCACAGAAGGTGACTAGAGGCTGGAAAGTTTGGATTTAGAAAGAAGAAGAATTGTACTATCTGTGTAGCAAAAACAAAGGCGCTGATCAGCTTCGCAGTTACTGCGAAGCTGATCTGCGCCTTTGTTTTCGCATATGCAGATTGTTGGTTTTCTGGTGTGGTGGCTCATTTTCAATGGACTCCAATCTGACATGAATGTTTGTGTGTGATATAATTCTCTTTTACGCATATTTAGTGTAAACAGTGAAGTAGCACAAATTAACATTAATAGGATCAGTTGAGAAAATGATTATGTCCTGTTACAAATGTAATATTATGTTAAAGCGTAACAAGCATTTTTTGTTACATAATTTCATTAGTACAGCACTAATTGTGTTACACAAAGTTATGACTTAGAACATGTCGCCATGCAAGGCTGCAAACTAACTTTTAGTGCCATAAGTTATGGTGTTAAGGCTTTCACTTGTGGATTATATATGAGCCACGACACAAGAAAACTAACATTGTGGATTCCTATCAGGTCCAACACAAACCGGGCTGTACAGCCACAGAAGCAGGTAAGAAGCTCAAAATTTTGGATTTAAGAAGAGAGATTGTACAATCTGTGTAGCGAAAACAAAGGCACTGATCAGCTTCATGAAGCTGATCTGCGTCTTTGTTTTCACATATGCAAAATGTTGGTTGTCTCATGACACAACTCATATGCATCAGGAAAACATGTCCGTGAAATGTATACCCCCTTAATCCCCACTTTTATATAGCAAAACTGGGGTATGCAGGGGTATACCTATTTTTCTTATTTTTGCTCCAAAAACATAGATTGTGGGTACTCGTTAGAACCGACTCGCCTCGCTGAGGCGGTTCTAACGTGTACCCAAATCTATGTTTTGAGCAAAAATAAGAAAAATATCAAAAATTTTCCAGTGAAAATTTTCATTTTTACAACCAAAACATTTTTCTATATATTGCATGGGCATGTTTTCATAATGGTATGTTTGTTATTTATACCACCATTCACTGTGTTCAAGAAATAGTTATAAAACAAATGTACAACTAGTGTCGACTTTCATTTGCCATCCTGTGGGGAAGTTAGCCTTGGGATCAGCCTCGTGATGCTACAAATTAACACAAAATCTGTCTACAGGGGTTTTGACCGGGCCCCGAGAGTATAAAACATTTTTCTTGCTCAGCTCAGCTTAAGCTGAAATTTTAGTCTCAGATGAGTTGAGCATGAAAAAAGTTTCACAACCTAGGGGCAAGGTCTGACATGCTAGCTTGGTTGGTAGCTCGTCTGATTTATTATGCAAGAGACCAGAGATTGGCCTTTTGTGAAGATTTGGTTATCAAAATATTTCTTTGACCATTCTCTAATATGCAAAAAGAGTATTTGCCACTTAATGGTGAAATAAAATACACTGTATGATGATAATAATAATAATAATAATAATAATAATAATAATAATAATGACTTTATTTATAGAGGAAACTCAGTTGGAGTGATCCAATCTTCCCTGAGGTCCTCTCTTCAACATAGTACATAATATACATAAAGATACAAAACAGCAAAAGAACAAAATATACCGTTACAAGATAATATAACTACAAAACATTTTGTGTGAAAAACCATTCTAAATACCTTTGCTTGAAGTGTGCAACTGATTCAGAATGCTTGATATGTTCTGGAATGGAATTCCAAATCTTTGAGCCGTAATAGGAAAGAGTGTTTCTGAACTGCTCTATGTTTGGCTTAGGTATATACAGGAGATTATCAGAAGTTGATCTTAATGCTCTTTGGTGTATATCAGCTGTGTGTTGGAATAGTCCTTGTAAGTATTCAGGAGCCAGATTATTAAAGATTTTGTACATCATAATTGCTTTCTGATACTGAACTCGCTGTGGGAATTGCATCCATTTTAATTCAGCAAACATTTCTTCTGAAGATGTGTCAATATCTTTGTCAAGAATGCATGTTGCTGCACGTTTTTGAAATTTTACAATGGACTCCATTTGTTCTACATTCGCATTACCCCATATTGTGCAACAGTAATCTAGGTGGGGCAAGATGTAGGCATTGTAGAACAATTTTCGAACAGATATAGATTATATTTTTGACGTTATCCAATCAGACGTTGGGTTACTTTCTCAAGAGCATTAGAATGTTAAATTTTGCATTCATTCAATGAGTGTTTACATAGAAAAAACAAAGAGCAGGGATAAATTTCATAGTCTTTGAGAATTATGCAGAAATAAGTGTTTTTTCTAATAAATTCCAAGTCGAATTACGAAATGAATTTCTCTGAGGATAGGTGTAAAATCAGACGCAAAATACGTACAGTTTGGTAAAAGCATTTACTTTAAAACGTAAGTTGTACAAACAGTTAACAATATCTGATATGTTGAACACTGATATGTCTAAGGTCATTGTGGAGATCTAATATGAAATAGGCTCACAAAACTCCATAATAAGAGCCACCTCATGGGAAAACCAACAATCTGCATAGGCTGTGTTTAAACAAAGACGCAGATCAGCTTCGCGGTTACCGCGAAGCTGATCAGCGCCTTTGTTTTCGCTACTCGGATAGTACAATTCCTCTTCTACTAAAATCTGAAATTTCAAGCTTCTAGCTCTTTTCTGTGCTTGTACATGCCGGTTTGTGTCGGACCTGTTTGGAAACCACATTGTTGGTTTTCCCACGAGGAGGCTCATAATTTACATTATTGTTCCAAAATAGTTTCCAAACCTTGGAAAAAGTACATGTTGGGCAGGAGACAACTACCCTTTACTATGCTAACAACAGAGATCTTCAGCAAGGCCCCGTTTCCACGGAAAATTTTTCATTGACAAAGTAGGTTTGTTGCAGAAAAATATGCTCATGTAAATTCAATCTGTGGCGAAGTTTCAGTGTCAGATATCTCTGACAAAGGTGAGCGGGCTAAGTAATCTTTGCCTTGTGTGAACGCAAACTCATTGCCAAAGTTTCTGTGACAATTTTCGTCAAAGAAAAATTGTCCATGGAAACCAAGCTTAACTTGTGTAAGGCATGTGTAAGATTTGTTAGGACACCTGCATTACTTGCAATTCAACCTATAAATGTAATGTGCACATATCATTAAAATGCATATTCAATATACATGTACTTCCAAAGCTGTAAAATAGAATAATTTTCTTATTTCAAAGGCACATAATTTTTTTAGCTAAAAATGCCAGTTTATTAAAACAACAGCACATTTTACAGACATAAGTAGTGATTTAACATTTAGTGTAAGAAGGCTTACTCGATCCCCCATCTATATAATGAGACGCATATCCAATAAATATTGTAAAACATAGATCACAGAGAATTCAATGACAAACAATCACACAGAATTCAATGACACAAATGATCACACAGAATTCAATGACATACATGATCACACAAAATTCAATGACAAATTAATGATCACATAGAATCCGATGAAAAATGATCACAGAATTCTATGACAAATCACACAGAATTCAATGACATAAACAATCACACAGAATTTAATGACATAGACGATCACACAGAATTCAATGACAAATGTCACAGAATTCAATGACAAATGATCACACAGAATTCAATGACATAAATGATCTCAAAGTATTCAATGACAAACGATCACACAGAATTCAATGACATAAACAATCACATAGAATTCAATGACAGATGATCACACAGAATTCAATGACATAAATGATCTCACAGAATTCTTCATTTCCATCATTTGAACCAAACAGCCTGCATGCCTAATGAACATATGAGCTGCATCATGAGAAAATCAACAATCTGCATATGCAAAAACAAAGGCACAGATCTGCTTCGCAACTGTGAAGCAGATCAGCGCCTTTGTTTTCTCTGCAGGATAGTACAGTTCCTCTACTTTCTAAATCCAAAATTTTCAGCCTCTAACCATCATCTGTGCTTGTACAGCTCGGTTTGTGTCAGACCTGATTGGAAACCACATTGTTGCTTTTCCTGTGACAGGGCTCGTATTAGATATGAAAATTGTAACCAGTATCTACAATAACACTAATCAAGAATCTCTAGAGGTCATAAAGACTACACGAACACTCTTTCGCGAATTCAAAACCTAACAAATAATTTGGAAATTGAAGTCGCAAAATAAAAGTCACACAAAAATTTCACAATTTACAGTGTCATGATTTTTCACATCAAAACAGTCCATATTTAAAGCACTATCTTTTCTCTCCATACACAAATGAACACATTTACGATGAGCAAAAATGTAACATATAAGATAAAATTGTAGACAAAGGTTAAAATCTTAACAAACAATAACAACTTTAAACCAGCTTGATATGTATGTATATATCTGATAAGTAGATCAATAAGACACAACCCATTTATTTCAATATGTCCCTCCCCCCACTACAAAGGTTTAGTATGAAATTAATTATACCATTATAAACAAAACACTTAAACATGGTTGTGAGCCAATGACCCTGTAACTCCACATCTGACAATGGTCATGGACAGTACATTTGACATGGACAGTACATTTGACTTCATACTTGAAGAAAAAAAACGTTTGCATATAAATTAGAAGTCATCAAAAAGTTGAACTAGAAATTGGCTGCAAGCAAGGCTTTCAGTATACCCCCCGCAAAATATCTAAGGCATAACTTCCTTTAAGTCAAACATGCAGAAAATTTGTCAAAAATATCTTTTCAGCATTATAATCCTTCATGAAAATCCTCCGTATGTCTGACTCATGTCTGTAAGGTATTAAATAATATACTGAAAGCTCAGGAAGTAAAATTATTGTTGATTTCACTGTACACTGTTGATCATTATTTATCATGAGAAATGGTCAAAAATTGGCTATGCTAAAAAAAAGCTGTAAATTTGTCAAAAATAAATTATTCAGCATAAGAATTCGTCATGCACATCTGAAATATATCTGGAACAAGTGTGCAAAGAATTCAAATGAAACAATGAAAGCACTAGGAGGACTTGATTTCATAAAGTATGCAATACCAGCCGTATTGTATATTAGCAATGGTTGAAAAATGTCTAAGTTGAAAAATGCTGTAAATCTGTCAAAAATTATTATTTCACCAATAAAATTCTTTATGCACATCTTCAATATGTCTGTAACATGTCTGCAAAGTATTGAAAAGAATTACTGAAAGCCCCAGGAGGAGCTGGATTTCACAAAGTATGTACTATCAACCATAATTGAATATAAGCAGAAATGGTCAAAATTGGCTAAGAAATTTGTCAAAACTAAAATTTTCAGCATAAAAATTCTTCATGCACATCTTCAATATATCTGGAACAAATCTGCAAAGAATTAAAAAGAAACAATGAAAGCCCTAGGAGAAGTTGATTTCACAAAGTATGTACTTCCAACCATTATTGTATGTAAGCAATAGTCGAAAAATGGCTAAGTTAAAAAAATGCTGTAAATTTGTCAAAAATTATTTTTTCAGCATTATAATTCTTCATGCACATCATCAATATGTCTGTAACATGTCTGCAAAGTACTGAAAAGAAATACTGAAAGCCCTAGGAGGAGTTGATTTCACAAAGTATGTATGTAAGCAATAGTCGAAAAATGGCAAAGTTCAAAAATGCTGTAAATTTGTCAAAAATTATTTTTTCAGCATTATAATTCTTCATGCACATCTTCAATATGTCTGTAACATGTCTGCAAAGTACTGAAAAGAAATACTGAAAGCCCTAGGAGGAGTTGATTTCACAAAGTATGTATGTAAGCAATAGTCGAAAAATGGCAAAGTTAAAAAATGCTGTAAATTTGTCAAAAATTATTTTTTCAGCATTATAATTCTTCATGCACATCTTCAATATGTCTGTAACATGTCTGCAAAGTACTGAAAAGAAACACTGAAAGCCCTAGGAGGAGTTGATTTCACAAAGTATGCACTACCAACCATTATTGAATATAAGCAATTATAGAAAATTTGCTAAGTTAAAAATGCTGTAAATTTGTCAAAAATGATTTTTTTCAGCATGACAATTGTTCATGCACATCTGCAATATATCTGAAACATATCAGCAAAATATTAAAAGAAAACATTGAAAGCTGTAAGAGGAGTTGATTTCACAAAGTATGTACTTTCAGTACTATGGCAAACATGTTATAGGAAGACTTAAAAAGTCCCATAACTCTTGCAATACTGACCCTTTGGCCCCTAAATTCATACCACACATGTATTGTCTGATGGTGCAAGTGTGGTGAAAATTTGAAACAAATCAGGCAAAAGCTACTCAAGTTATTCAGCAAAGATGTCCAAATGTTGACGGAATGACGGAATCACGGAGTCACGGAATCACGGAATGACGGACAGGCTGAAAACAGTATACCCCCCTAAAACTTCGTTTTGCGGGGGGTATAAAAACCTGTTTCAAAGTTGCTAATCGGGGTCAAACAAATCAATAATGATGGTTAAAGGCTTTGAAGTTTTGGAAAGTTAAAGGAAAAGAAGAAGAATCTACATAGCCATATGATCACACAGAAATGATTTAAGCAATACGGTCCATCATTCAACATCCCCATTACAGATACAAGTGTTCGGCAAGTAATAGGCTAATAAATATTAGATTTCTTGATTTTGCTATGTTCAGGCTTGTGTTTCTTAGTTTATCAATTTCACAACCAAAAAGCCACAAAAGACTTGAAAAACTTAACACTATATGAGCCACTGTGGCACATCATGAGAAATCCAGATTTTTGCCTATGCAAAAACAAAGACGCAGATCAGCTGAGCAGGAAATGCACAGCAGCTGCTGATCCGTGCCTTTGTTTTCACTATACAAATAGTATAATTCTTCTTTCTGAATCCAAAATTTCCAGCTTCTAGCCTTTTTCTGTGACACTACAGACCGGTTTGTGGCTGACTGGCTGACATGGTCTGAAGACTGTTTTTTTGGATCGGGGCTCATATTAAGGTCAATATGTCAGATCATTTCCAAGCTTAAAGAATAGATATCATTATAAAATTTACCCTCTGACGAAGATTTAAGCTTGATTTTTACACAGCTAAACACACTACATGTATTATGTCTCGTGTGTCAAATCAGCTTTTTTTTAAACTTTCTTGAACTCACAAAGCACCATAATCCATCAAAATAATGAAACATTGGTGAACGAAACACACACAACTAATGATTTCCAATTTTTGGAGTCTGACTTCATTTATTTCCTGGTATTTTTCATAGTTATTTCCCTTGTAATTCCCGTTGCCATGGCGCTAGAGATGCTCCCTCAGACTTTGCCAACACAGAGACTGTAGGAACTCTTTTACTGCTCACAACTTTCTGTTCAGCTTCCTGTTGTTGTCTCTTCTCTTCAGCAGCTCTGAAAATAGCAGCCTTAGTTATGACATTATATGGGCCGCCGCATCAGAAAAGCAACAATCCGCATATGCGAAAACAAAGGCGCAGACCAGCTTCCGCGAAGCTGATCAGCGCCTTTGTTTTCACTACACAGATAATACAATTCCTCTTTTTCTTTAATCCAAAATTTCAAGCTTCTAACCTGCTTCTGTGACTGTATAGGCTGGTTTGTGTCGACCTGGTCGAAAACCCAAATTGTTGGTTTTCACATGACTTTGAAGGCTCATATGACAAACGTCTCGAGAAAAATGTCTTTCTGGATCTCCATCAGGTATTAGACAGCCCATCAGGAAAACATGTCCGTGCAATGAATACCCCCTTAAACTTTTTGCTCCAAAACATAGATTGTGGGTACTTGTTAGAACCGCCTCGCGGAGGCGGTTCTAACGTGTACCCACAATCTATGTTTTGAGCAAAATTACGGTAAGAAAAATATCAAAATTTTTCAGCTGAAAATTTTCAATTTTTAAAGCTCAAAATATTCAATTTTTAAAGCTCAAAAAATCTCTGTTTATTGCATGGGCAAGTTTTCGTAATGCAAAGAAGAATGCTAGAGAACTGAAATTTCAGATTTAGAAAGTAAAGAGATTACACTTTGTTTATAGCAAGAGCAAAGGCACTGATCACCCACACTGTAATTTTGCAGCTGATCCCTGATCTATGCTTTTGCTATAGAGGCATTTGTCTAATTCAAGTTTCCTAACTATGCAGCTCATGTGTATTTAAAATTCATGTGACAAAATGAATCTCAAAAGTAAGTATCATTCTCCAATTTGAAAGGTAGAGTTTCCTTACACTTGCACACAAGAAATGAAATTACATCAAACCATATCTCATATCCTGATAAGTAAATTTTTTTAGTGTTTCCCAGTGTATAATCTAAATGTGTTGCGTGGATTCTACTGACCAGACCACAAAACTATTCAGTGTGAAGAGGTCACCTTCACAGAAACTTTGATAAACATGCCCATCCATCGATAAAGAAAAAACATGCTTCAAAGACAGAAAATCTGTGACAAAATTTTAAAGTTCACTGTGTACATGAGTTCCCTACCTTGCTTCTGCCTCTTTCTTCTCCACCAGAGCGCGTTTCCATGCTGGCATGTTCTTAAATCTGTTCTCTTCTGCCTCTTTCTAGAAGAGATGTACAAATTCTGTTAAGCCTGGTTTCCACGGACAACTTTTCTTTGACTCCGGCAATGAGTTTGCTTTCACACACAGCAAAGATTACTTATATTACTTAGCTCGCTCACCTTTGTCACAGATATTTGACAATGAAACTTCGCCACAGAACTGAATTTACACGAGCATATTTTTTCTACTTGTCAAAGGAAAATTGTCCTTGGAAACGAAGCCTTACATGGCTGACCTGTCATGAAAAATCTGTTTCTGAACAGTCAGACAAAAACTACTAAGTTTGGAAGATTTTGTGTGTGTGTTTGACACATTCATTTTCTAGGTGTCTTCGCTTTACGCTTCGGTGACTCATAAATTTGAGTCTGGGCTTATACATATGGTAGAGTAACTGTCACCCTTATGCTGTCACATTAGACCACAAAATAACAAGAACACTGTTTCTGAGTAACTGAAGCAATTTAAATGTTTAAACTACCTTTCTGTTTTCCAGTGTCTCTTTCATAGATTTCTCAGCAATCTGCCTGGCTAGTAGCTGAACCTTCCAGGATGGCAAATTGTCTTTATTGGGGACCTGGTCCACAAAATTTTTGGGGTCAAATTCTCCAGTCAGATCTACCTTTGTAGGACCATTCTCCTGCTGTAAAAAAGGAAAATTTAAGCAAGGTTTGTTTTTTTGCAAAAAAAAAAAAAAAAAAAAACAACAAAAAACAAAACAAAACCAAAAAAAAAACAAAAAAAAACTACCAGCTGATTGGTGGCTTCCTTTTTACTACATAGGGCTTAAATAAAATTTTTCAACTTCGTTAAGCTTAAAATTGAGCCATAATTTGTGTTTTACAGCTTGGTTTCAATATTTCTTGGTTTCTTGGCCCCCAAGTTATAAAACCTTTTTCATGCTCAACTCAGCTGAGACTAAAATTTATCCTGCTAATAAATGTTAAAATGCCAACAATTGTTGGCATTTAAACCTTTATCAGCAGGATAAATTACAGGCTTTTATGATCTAAACCTGAAATTTCAATTTATTTGGGATATTTCGGCATTTATGAGTACATGTAGTTAAAATTTCAGTCTCAGCTGTGTTGAGCATTAAAAAAGTTTTATAACCTCAGGACCTCCATTCTCTGTGTCTTGTATTCTTTCTTTATCATGAAACAAAATGTGTGAAAGACTCATAGCTTGAGATTCAATACCAACCCCTTTTGATTTATCCACCCCATTCATAACTGGTCCGTTTGTCGAAGAAAACACCATTTTGGCCCCTTGTGGCTCCCCAGACCCTATCCCCGCATTAGAGGTCCTCCGCAATGTTGACGATTTTGTAGCAAGTTTGAGTTCTTCTATAAAGTTAGAGTTGGCCATAGGAGAGGTTACAGAAGATGGTCGCTGTGGTGTACGGTTTAAGCTGTTTCTTTTCGAGGCGATGTCCTCTTGATTGAATAAGCTTACAGGCCTACAATGAAAAAAAATAAAACGTCATAGAAAATCTTCATAATTATGCAAGTTGAAAGTTTATGAAAACAATGAATATGAGGCCTTGGAAAGCATACTACATGTATTACAAATTAAAATTTCTGATACATGTAATAAAAAGTGGATCCTACACTTAAGGTTGTTTCATACATGACCGCAAGTGTAAGGTTTGTTTATAATAACACTTTTAATTGGATGTTATTGCCTTCAATAAGTGGAAATAATTTTCAATGAAAATTACGGCTTTACCTTTTTTTACGGGTGTTGTCAATGACTTTATGAATTACTAGAGGACCATTGGTCCTGTAGCTCACCTGAGAGATTATCACATTGTAAGCTCATGAGATTTAAATTAATTGAGAATCGACCAACGAAAGTCTATGCATGGACACTATTGACCCCCGGGGCAATGGCCAAATTTGACCCAGGGGCATGACTGGCACAATTTATAATGGGGACTACCAAACATTGCTACATACAAAATATAGAAGCTCTGGGCCTTTTGGTTTCAGAGAAGAAGATTTTTGTTAGTTTTTCCCATTGTAGGTCTATGGAGACTATCTACCCCCGGGGCGTGGCCAAATTTGACCCCAGGGGCATGGCTGGCACAATTTATGTAGAGGACCATTAGCCATTGCCACATACAAAATATCAAAGCTGTGTGCCCTGTGGTTTCAGAGAAGAAGATTTTTGAATTTTTTTCCCATAGCAAGTCTATTTAGACTATCAACCTCCGGGGCCTGGCCAAATTTGACCCCAGGGGCATGACTGGCACAATTTATGTAGAGGACCATTAGCCATTGCTACATACCAAATATCAAAGCTGTGGGCCCTGTGGTTTCAGAGAAGATTTTTTATTTTTTTTTCCCATAGTAAGTCTATGGAGACTATCAACCCCCGGGGCGTGGCCAAATTTGACCCCAGGGGCATGAATGGCACAATTTATGTAGAGGACCATTAGCCATTGCTACATACCAAATATCAAAGCTGTTGGCCTAGTGGTTTCAGAGAAGAAGATTTTTTTATTTTTTTCCTATTGTAGGTCTATGGAGACTATCGACCCCCGGGGCGTGGCCAAATTTGACCCCAGGGGCATGATTGGCACAATTTATGTAGAGGACCATTAGCCATTGCCACCTACAAAATATCAAAGCTGTGGGCCCTGTGGTTTCAGAGAAGAAGATTTTTGAATTTTTTTCCCATAGTAAGTCTATGGAGACTATCAACACCCGGGGCGTGGCCAAATTTGACCCCAGGGGCATGAATGGCACAATTTATGTAGAGGACCATTAGCCATTGCTACATACCAAATATCAAAGCTGTGGGCCTAGTGGTTTCAGAGAAGAAGATTTTTTTAGTTTTTCCAATTGTAAGTCTATGGAGACTATCGACCCGCGGGGCGTGGCCAAAGTTGACCCCAGGGGCATGGCTGGCACAATTTATGTAGAGGACCATTAGCCATTGCCACATACCAAATATCAAAGCTGTGGGCCCTGTGGTTTCAGAGAAGATTTTTTATTTTTTTTCCCATAGTAAGTCTATGGAGACTATCGACCCCCCGGGGCGTGGCCAAATTTGACCCCAGGGGCACGAATGGCACAATTTATGTAGAGGACCATTAGCCATTGCTACATACCAAATATCAAAGCTGTGGGCCTAGTGGTTTCAGAGAAGAAGATTTTTTTAGTTTTTCCCATTGTAAGTCTATGGGACCTATCTGTTGCCATGGAAACCACAATTTTGATACAATCTGCTCCAAAACCTAATGCCATCAATCCCCCAACCCAATTATGGTTCACATTAAATTTGATCAAGATCGGCCTACTAGCTTCAGAAATATCCTTCTTTGAAATTGTGGACGGACGACGGACGGACGAACCAATGAGGAGGTACTTAGGTGGCTGTGCACTATGTGGCAAAAATCATTAAGTGGCTACCAATTTTAAGTGGCTTTTATTTTCTAACCCTAACCCTAGCCACTTAAATTCTAGGCACATTGTGTATGGACACAAAGTTGCCCCTTAAATTCTAGGCACATAGTGCATGGACACCAAGTTACCACATAAAACACAGCCACATGGTGCTTGTACACAAAATTGCCACTTAAAGCCTTGGCACATAGTGTATAGACACCCAGTAGCCACATAATTCCAAGCCACATAGTGTATGGACACCCAGTAGCCACATAATACCAAGCCACATGGTGCATGGAAAAGTCCATGAGTAATGTTGCTAGACAAATTAAATTTGTCCATGGTGTTGGACGTCTATATGGTCTGGACATTTTTCTATCCACTTTTAAGAGCCTTGAACACCAAATGTTTAGGGGTTACCCCCCTTAGTTGTTTGGAACAGTCCATTTAAATCTCTTAGGTGGATAGCCACATAATAGCTATTTGCCACTCAAGTATCAAAAATGCTGATTCCAAGCCACGTAAGTACCTCCTCATGGGAACGGACGGACGGACGGACGACGGATGCCTGCCTATCCTATAAGCTCACCTGTGAGCCTTCGGCTCAGGTGAGCTAAAAAAAAAAGTGTTACCGTAATAAACATATGGTCTGAACATACCATATTCGTTCTAATTAGCGCACGGTGCACCTGTCTTTTCAAAATAACAAAAAGTTAAGGAAACAAAATATCGTTCTAATTAGCACACACTACTAACGAAAACAACACATCAAAATGTTGAAATAACCATGTCAAATCTATCAATGGCGATGTCATTTATGTGTTCTAATTGTGGCCAAGTAGTTTTTGATCATTTACGTTTACCTTTTAATGCGTCTAATGCTGTATTAATGTGCCAAAATGGTACAAAATAACAATATACTATTCCGTGCAGTGTGTGCTTTCAGAAATTTCGGAAATGGCCGGGGTGTGCGCTTATTGGAGCATGTGCGCTAATTAGAATGAATAGAGTATTTGAATTATTTATCACATGATGTTATCCGCTCGACAACAGCGATGTCATATGACAAATAAGTCTAAATCAACTTACTTTCCACTCGAACATACTTCCAAATGATTTATTTATAACATACTGCTGTTTTTACACTAACTTTAAATCATATTGCCAAGATGTAGAAAATTTATCAATACAAAAAATAATAATTAGGTCATGTCTTTTACAGACCACACCCATATAATTGTTGCAATTTTTAAACACATAAAGTTATATCTTGTAACAATTTAGAATTACCTTTTTAGATACAATTTTGAAATTATCCTCCATTAAAAGTAATTTTAGACCCTACAATCGATGATCTGATCAAATCTGTAGGTTTCATCTACATATTATCCACAGCAAATTACTCGAGTTTTAAAATCAATGTTTCTAGAAAATGCATCTTCTTTGATCATATAAGCCGCTGCATCAGAAAACCAGCAATCTGCATATGAGAAAACAAAGATGCAAATCAGCTGTCACTGTGCTGTAACTGTACAGCTGATCAGCGCCTTTGTTTTCGCTCCACAAATAGTAAAATTCCACTTCTTACTAAATCTGAAATTTCAAGCTTCTAACCATTTTTATGACTGTACAGCCTGGTTTATTTTGGACCTGGTTGGAATCCCAAATTGTTGGTTTTCACACACAGCCTTTCATATGAGCCGTGTCATGAGAAGACCTGTAGAAACACTTCACTGATGACAAGACCCTTATTTGAGCCACATCATGAGAAAACCTGTCTTCTGGGTTCTTACTAGGTCTGACACAACTGGCCTGTACAGTCACAAAGCTTTCTATATCATCATATGCTGTACAGCTCGTTTTTATCTGACACCATTTGAGCCACGTCATGAGAAAACCGGATTTTTGCATATGCGAAAACAAAGCTGCAGATCAGCTGTGATCAGCTGTGCAGTAACTGGATCAGCTGTACCGTAACTGCACAGCTGATCAGCGCCTTTGTTTTCGCTACACAGCTAGTACAATCCCTCTTCTACATATATCCAAAATTTCAAGCTTCCAGCCTCCTTCTGTGACTGTACAGGCTGGTTTGTGTCAGAAACTCTGTAGACCGCTTTTCTCGTGTCGCCGCTCATTTGGAATCTTAAGAAGACAAATTTTCATGTAATGATCAGGCCAGGCGCCCCACCTAAAGACAAGGTTGATTTAAGTTGTAAGATGTAAGGCGACTTCAAAGTTTCCAGTCTACAGTAAAACTGAAATCAACCATTTTTGTTTTGCTGACTGCATAAGCAATAGCGCAAGCAGGTTTTCCCAGGTATGACACAGCTCTTATTTCACAGAACTCAATATGGAAACCACCTTCTTATATGAGCCGCGACGCAAGAAAACCGGTCTTCGGGGTTTCCGACCAGGTCCGACACAAACCGGCCTGTACAAGCTCAGAAAAGAGCTAGAAGCTTGAAATTTCGGATTTAAGTAGAAGAGGAATTGTACTATCCGAGTAGCGAAAACAAAGGCGCTGATCAGCTTCGCGGTTACCGCGAAGCTGATCTGCGCCTTTGTTTTCGCCTAGGCAAAATCCGGTTTTCTCATGATGCGGCTCATATTGCAGGATGGAAGAATATCTTTTCAAACAGTTTTATATAGCTGTTTTAATGAGCTTTATACATAGATATAAGAGATTGGGAAACTATCACAGAAAAATCACAAAATGTATTGTAACTTTATGAAAACTTGCCTACGCAATACACAGAGATTTTTTCAGCAGTAAAAATTGAAAATTTCAATAGAAGAAATTTGATATTTTTAATATTTTTGCTCAAAACATCGATTGTGGGTACATGTTAGAACCGCCTCCCTGAGATGGTTCTAACAAGTACCCACAATCTATGCTTTGGATCAATAATAAGACAAATTGTATGTCCCTTCACATCCCAGTTTTACTACACCTCAACCTCTTTATAACATTATTGTTGGGGTCCAAGACAAAATTTCCGTGTTAGCTATGCAATCCATGTTAAAACGAGATTAAAATATATAGATATATAGCTACATTAGACCATTTGGAGTCCATGAATGGTCCGTATTATATCCAAAACTGTGTTGTAACATACCCTGTTATAAAGAGGTCCGGGTGTATATAAAATTGAGGTTCAAATGGGTATACTTTTCATGGACATGTGTAAGTCTACCTGTCCAAAACTGAGGCATGAGGTTGAGCCTACCTTTCTTTAACATCTGATGCCGGTGGTGGTATAGGTGTAACTCCATTAACAAGCTGTGAAGATGCTGGTGCTCTGCTGTTGTTGGCCAGTGCAGTTTGGGAAGGGATAGCCGGTGGGGGAGGGGGTGGGGGTGGCTCTGGAGCTGCATTGTGTCCTTTTGTCACTATCTCTGAAGGTGCTTTAATGCTGGGTAGGGGTGGGGGTGCTGGAACTGAAGCTTGGGTGGTCACAGTTTCCTTAGCATCTTGTGTCTTACTAGCACTATCAACTTCAATCTTAATTTTGTGATCATTTCCATTCAGATCTCCATTAATAGCTACACACCCATTTTCAATAATAGAATCAACACTTTCTGTCTTAATCTCATCTTTACTATCTTTTCTTGCCTTTGAATCATCTTTTTCATCTCTTTCCTCAATCACCACATCTCTATACAGATACTCTGATGGTGGCCTATCCATCTTTTTGTCTACATCTAAAGTAGTAGTATCCAATGGAACATTCACATAATTGGGATTACTAGTTTTGTCATGTCCATTATATCCTAAATGCTGATAATCTCCCTTTACTTCACTGACTTTTATCAATGGTACAGAATTAGCTTTTTGAAAAGCTCTACTTGGTTTCGGTGGATGTGTTTTTCCTTTCTCATTAACTTTCTGGTCACTTTCATATATTAGTGGTTCACCTTCACTTAGTTTGTTGTAAATTTGCCCTTGACCTTTAAGTACACCAGTTGTGAAGGCAATAAGGTCATCCAAGTGTGAATGGTCGCTTAGCGATGAGACAGATGAGGACAAACTTGGTGGTTTGTCTAAAAGGTCAAGGTCATTGACACTGCGCCGGTTTCCATCAAGAAATTCTGTGGAATCAGCATGGGCTGATAGGTAGGATGCGATGGATTCACGGCTTTTGGTTACAGCACCTGAAAATTCACATGTATTTTAATAAAATTCTGCAAAGAAAAGGATGTCAAGATATTCACCATTACTCGTAGATTTAAATATTTGAATTTGTTGGAATTTGTGACCACATACAGACATTCTAATCTGACCTGCAGCTGTTTTTTTTTAAAAAGAATATTTATCCTAAAAAGCATTGTTATTAGTTTTTGTTTGTACTGATGTGTATAATGTCTCAACAATTATTCTGTCATGTAGGGGCTGGAGCCACAACTTCCTGTGTTCTTAGACCAGTACTATGGGGAGTTGATGTATGTTGCTCTAGAACACAATTAATGAGCTGCGTCATGAGAAAACCAACAATGTGGTTTCCGAACAGGTACGACACAAACCGAACTGTACAAGCACAGAAGATAGCTAGAGGATGGAAATTTTAGATTTTGTAAGCAGAGGAATTGTACTATGCGTGTAGCGAAAACAAAGGCGTTGATCAGCTTCGCAGTTACTGCGAAGCTGATCTGCGCCTTTGGTTTCGCATAATGCAGATTGTTAGTTTTCTCATGAGACGGCTCATTTGGCTTTGATGGAGTTCAAACACAGTACCTCTGGATTTGGAGTGCAACACTCTACCACTAGACCACCAATAATTTGCTCCCCACACTTTATACTGGTGACAATTCATTACTGAATACTGAATACTTTTTTAAAAAAAAAAAAATTCTAAAAAATTACCAATTCTGTCATATGTCGGTGAACTTCGACCTCTAAAGCTATAGTCAATATCTGGAGATGGAGGTCTCACTAAAACATCCTCAGGTTGCAACTTTTCTACTGAGCTATTCTTGTAATCTGGTGCCGGATAGTTGTCCGGCTCAGGCTGTGAATTTAAATCGAGCACAGGCTCTTTTAAATAATCAACCAGACGCCTTGATGGACTTTTGGTGGCCTGAAAGATATTCTCCGAATTTTGCTGATTTCTTCGGTCTGTTGAATAATCTGGTACGGGATCGAGAAATCTCCTTGGTGATTCTGGTGTCTTAGGGGTCGCTGAAGGGGTGAAAGTTGGTGACCTCGACCTACTATCTGGTGACCTTGACCTGCTGTCTGCTATATTTAGAGGGGCACCAGATGGGGAAACTGTTCTCTGAGGTTCAGGGACACCGTTGTAGTTTGACAGGTAATGGTGGATTATCTGTGGCCGGGGGCTCTGAACTTGTTGTAAATAGTCGTAATCTGGGTCCTGAAGGTCCTGGAAAATATAATTATGCGAAATTATCATAATATAGATGAGAAACACTGGCCTAAAAATTAATGAGCATCTTTTCATGCGCGTTGCAATATAGCATGAATTTTATACAGCAAGTGCAAAGAATTTGCTGAAAAAAGATGAGAAAATCTAGGGGAATTTGTTGTGTCTAAGTGTTTCATGGAAACACAGATGGCTTTTTTTTATTTTGTGCAAATCAGTTTAATTTACTGGACTAATTTCTGCAATATCAGACTCACTGAAAACGAAAACACACCCTGATTTACATGGTACACTAGCAAAATTAATGTAGTCACCTTTGTCATAAGTCCCCTACATTAAATTAACTTATTTCACAAAAAAATCATGATGCTTTCGAAAAGTTTTACAAACATTACGATTTTGAGAACACTGGAATGTCAGGAAACAGACACAGACACAGATAAGCCGCCACATCAGAAAACAAACAATCTGCTTATGAGAAGACAAAGTCGCAGATCAGCTCCGCAGTAACTGCGAAGCTGATCAGCGCCTTTATTTTCGCTACACAGATAGTAGAAATCCTCTTCTACTTAAATCCAAAATTTTAAGCTTCTAGCCTGCTTCTGTGACTGTACAGCCCGGTTTGTGTCGGACCTGGTCGGAACCCAAATTGTTGGTTTTCTCAAGCACAGGCTCAAATTTTGCACCTACCTGATTAATTCACTAGCAATGTTAATTTTCAAAGCTTTATCATCATTTTCTACGATTAGCTATATAGGTATATTTGATGACAGAAAAGGAAATAAAAAGATAAAATTTTAGAGAAGAAATATGAAGAAGGAAACTTAGTGATTAATTCTTCCTTGATCTTGCGATAAATGCATAAAAAATGTCAGAAATGCACTTTGGTATAATTCGGCAAATAGGTCACTGTATGGGCGGTAACTTCAATATTCATATCTGGGCGTGATCGGCTAGTCCATCTGTTCAAGTAGGGAGATTATAGGAAAATCGAACTCAGTCAGCCTGGACCGCTGTCAAATATTTACCGTTAGAAATCAGCTACCTGTATTTTGTCCGATCAAGTGAATTAGGCAAACTCATATTTCATTCTTATCCTGTAACAGAAAACATGTGAGTTGAATCTTTTAACTGTATACCTTTAGCTTTTACCCAAGTCAAAGGTAGACCATACCCAATAACGTATTTATGAGGTAACGCCCATACAGTGACCTATTTGCCGAATTATACTTTCTGTATTGACAAATCAAAACAGCTTTTGCATGAACAATACAGACCTTTATTAAAACAGAGTTCATAACAGAAAAGGTACAGAGTTCAGAAAGAAAAATTACAGAGTTCAGATCACAGAAAAAAACCAGAGGACCAATGGTCCTGTAAACGCTCACCTGAGATCTGCTGCATATACCAATAAACATGTTTGAATATTATGGTATTTAACTCCAGTGCAGGGGCAGATGAAGCCCTTGGGCCATTTTCTTTTTCAGAATGTTCAATATTCTGTCCATTTGCCAATTTCCTGCTGGCTTTTCCCTTCAAATGACATTTTAACAGTTTTCCCAATTCAAATGCATAGGCAACCCATGTTGACCTTGCCATAAACTTGGTCAAGGTCATCACAGGGTCATGATTTATATATACATTGGGGTACTTTCGCCATCGATGCTTCAGGCCAAGTTTCCTTGAAATCAGTCTATTGGTTTCAGAGAAGAAGATTTTTGATGGGCTATTACCAATTATGGGCATGGCGGTCATCTTTGTCATGTGACCTAGATTATTTATATACACATTGATTTCCCCATTCTATAGATGCTTCACATAAAATTTGGCTTTGATTGGTCAAGCGGTTTCAGAGGAGAAGACGTTTGAATATTATGGAAATATACATGTATATTGCCACGGGGTGCACATGAGCCCCTGGGGTCTATTTTTTTTTTCAGAATCATTAATATTCAGTCCTACTTCCCATTTCATGCAAGACTTTCACTTTAAATTACATTTTAAAAGTTTTCCCCATTCAAATGCATTGGCTACCTATGTTGACCTTGCCGTAAAATAGGTCAAGGTCATCACAGGGTCATGATTTATATATACATTGTAGTGCTTGAGCCATCAATGCTTCATGCCAAGTTTCGTTGAAATAAGTCAACCAGTTCTGGAGAAGAAGATTTTTGAAGGGTTTTTACCATATATGGGCATGGCGGCCATCTTGGTCATGTGACCTACATTTTTTATATACATATTTGTTACCCCCTTGCTATTGATGCTTCACATAAAATCTGGCTTCGATTGGCCAAGTGGTTTCAGAGGAGAAGACGTTTGAATATTATGGAGATATACATGTAAATTGCCCCCGGGGTGGGGGCACATGAGCCCCTGCTGGGGTCCAATTTTTTTCAGAATCATTAATATTCAGTCCCACTGCCCATTTCCTGCAAGACATTCACTTTAAATTACATTTTAAAAGTTTTCCCCATTCAAATGCATTGGCGACCTATGTTGACCTTGCCTTAAAATAGGTCAAGGTCGTCACAGGGTCATGATTTATATATACATTGTAGTGCTTGAACCATTAATGCTTCATGCCAAATTTTGTTGAAATCGGTCCACCGGTTCTGGAGAAGAAGATTTTTTAAGGGTTTTTACCATATATGGGCATGACGGCCATCTTGGTCATGTGACCTGGATTTCCTATATATACATTGGTTCCCCCTTCCTACTGATGCTTCATATAATATTTGGCTTTGATTGGCCAAGCGGTTTCAGAGGAGAAGATCTTTGAAATTGTGGACGGATGACAGACGGACGGACGCCGGATCATGGCCATCCTATAAGCTCACCTTGTGAGCCTAACGGCTCAGGTGAGCTAAAAATATGAGTTCAGATCACATAAAAGTTTCAGAATTCAGAACAGAAAATTTACAGAGTTCAGAACAGAAAAAGCAATCTATTCAGCTATACAGTAAGCCAAACTGAAGCTATGAAATATATGTTATAGTAACTTTTATTTAAAAAAAGAAATCACAGAATAAATATCCTATAAGAATCACTGTCTTGTTCTCAGATCATGCATATTGCTATTAAAATAAACATGCAATTTATGATCTGATTATTCTAGCTGTTTCAATGTGAATTATTAATGAATGTTTATAGATACTGGCAAATTAGTGACATTAATTGAGACTCTTCATAAGAAAACTAGATTTTTCAGGCTATGTGCAAACCAAGGCACAGATCATCTGTGCAGTAACAGAATAGCTGATCAGCGCCTTGGCTTTTGATACATGGATACAACACTTCCTCTTCTTCCTATATTCAAAATTTCAAGCTTCTAGCCAAACCAATTTACCAATTTGACTGTACAAACCAATTTATGCCAGACTAGGGTTGTTTTTATCACGTCACAGCTCAATTGATTGAATTGTCTCCGAAGCACATTACCTCAGACGCTTGAGGACACTCTTGAGACTTGGGAATGGAAACATTAAATCACTGCTTTTTCGAGACAAAAATGTCTTGTAACACAGCTTAGTTTTTCTAGCAAACTGTGAAAATGACATATTTCACGTTAATGCAAAATAACAACATTAAGTGTGCCTAGGCTGCTAATTCAAAGAATTTCTTAGTTTCCTTAAAATGTTCTGGGACCAGTTGTTCAAAACTTTGTTAGCTTAACGCGTTTTATTTTTTTGAGCAAAAATAAGAAAAATATCAAAAAATTTTCTCGAAAAATTTCAATTTTTAAAGCTAAAAAAATCTCTGTATATTGCATGGGCAAGTTTCCGTAATGCTTAGAACTTGAATCCTACATAACTACAAGCAAAGTTTCAAGACCATAGAGCAACTAATTCAGATAACAACCTTGAAAGAAAGATGAAAAATAACTCCTGTTGTTTTAATACATAGCATGCTTATATACGTAGGTCATTCAAAAAGTAATGCAATATGTAGCGTATTTTTGTGTATTTTTATCTGACAGAGGAAATGTTTATGATTTCTGAAAGTTTGATCCAATCTGCATTCAGGAAAATAAACATCAACTAAATCGGACCATACACTTTATGTTGCTAAGCAACCACAGAATGGTAGCTAAGGTGTCATGGCCACGAAAACCACTTTTCAAAAATCAAATAAGTGAACATAAAGCTTTGGTATTTCTTTGATGGTGTTTTAAATGGCTATCTCTTAACATGTTTGTGTAATGTCACCTTAGCTAGAACTTTCTGGGCAACTGCAATGTTCATACAGCCCCACGCGTGTCAACTGTTGCTTAGCAACGCCAGAACCTAGGCGATTTCGATTTTATGCATTTTCCATAGATTTTGGTTGCTAGGCAACGAAATATGTTATATGAGAATTACATTTTATAGCAAGAAGTTTACAAAGGGTCAACGGCAGAAACAAATAGGCACATAAATGTTTGATTAAACAAACTAGATGTCAAATTTTATTAGAAATTGTATCTCTACCCCCATTTTTTATTCTTCGATCTTGAAATTTTAGTCATTTTTTCAACTTAGATTAGGTGTCATTTAAAATACATCAATCAGATTATATTATCTTGAACACTTAATACAACTATTTTAAGTTCGGTGTAAGAACACTGTAAAGCTGGTTGAGGATTTCAATAAGTGTGTGTATGGAAGGCCTTCAGGGAGCCAAAGAGGACATAGCCAGACCTCTGAACAACAGCGGAGAAATGGGCCACGGGGACAACGACCACAAGGGAACAGACGTCGACCAAATAGTCAAGAGAGATCAACCCATCGTAGCTGCGCAAAATGTGGGGAATCCAACCATGCAACATTTGAGTGCAAACACAAGACACAGATAAAATGTCATCTGTGTGGACTTCTAGGACATAAACAATCAAAATGCCCAAGCACATAGGATTTCGGCAATGATGCCTTGACTTTTGAGTCCTTAAATACATACTCTATATTTAACTCTATTTGTAGTGAGTGCAACAAAGACTCCTGTGAATGTATCGCTGTTCATGCTGAAGTTGTTGATGAATATTCAACGACAAAGAGCAAATCTTCATTGAACATGTCAGAAGTGAATAATTCCTTTAACTTGACACACTTCGATAATATTTATGAAAAAGAAACTTCTGTTGAAAGTGATGCATATTCTTTGCCAAGTTTGTACAGTGCTTCAACCATTAATGATTCTGTGCATGATATAGATACATCTCCCTTGCAGGCTCAATGCAGTACCATGAATTTAAGATTACGAGGTAAAGGAATGCGAGTAGGTCATTTTAATATAAGAGGTGTTCGAGCAGGTGAGAAAATAGATCAGTTGAAAATGATGTTGCAGTCCAGTGCAAATGATATTAGTGTTTTGGGTGTGAGTGAGAGTAAGCTCGGTGATGATATACCAGATTCTTTTATTTCCATAGAAAACTTTCAGTGTGTAAGAAAAGACAAGACTCAAGGATCTGGAGGACTTATCGTGTATGTAAGAAGTGATGTTTCTTTTTCACGAAGAAAGGATTTGGAGAGGGAGCATTTTGAAAGCGTATGGATTGAAATTTTCCCTAAAAACAGTCAGTCTTTTTTAATTGGAAATTTCTATAGAAATCCGAATTCAAATATATCTTGGAATGACACTTTTGACGAACAAGTAGAGATGGCACATGATGAAGGTAAAGAATTTTTCTTGCTAGGTGACTTCAATAGAGATTTGTTAAATGCACAAATTCAAAATCAATGGCTTGACTATATAAATTCACTTGGATTAAAGCAACACATTAAAGAACCCACACGTGTTGTACCAAATGCCAGCGCAACACTCCTGGATCATGTCTATTCTAATTTCTCTGTCAATATTCAGTTTTCAGATGTCCCCAAAATTGGTTTAAGTGATCATTTTCCTATTTTCTTTACAAGAAAGGTTAACTGTTGCAACTCAAGATCAACTCACCACACTATCAAATATCGATCGTTCAAAAATTTTGAAATTTCAAAATTTAATGAAGATTTAGAGTCAGTCCCTTGGGATGTTATAAAGGTATTTGATACTGTAGATGATGCTCTCGACACCTGGTATTCTTTGTTCACTGAGGTAGTAGACAAGCATGTCCCTCTAAAGCAGCATAGGGTAAAAAAAGTCAAGCAGCCAGACTGGCTAACACCAGAAATTATTGATAGTATAAAAACTAGAGACCATTACAAGGCTATAGGAGACACTTCTGAATATAAAATCTGGAGGAATAATGTTGTCAATCAGATCAAGAAAGCTAAGAAGTACAATTATGAAAAACTAATAGAAGAAGGGGATAACAAGCCCACAACCATATGGAAAATTTTTAGCGAGTTAGGTGCAGGTAAGCAAAAGACTGATTCTTCTACCTGCACTAGTTCATTAAAAAACGGCGAACATGAAATTTATGAACCCGAGGATATGGCAAATACTTTTAATGACTTCTTCGTAAATGTAGCAGAGAATATAAAAGAACCCATTGACCCCTCTAATCATGATAAACTTCAGGAATACTGCAAAGAAAAAATTCCTCAAAATGTTTTCTTTGATATGCCTCTAACAAATACAGATAAAATTCTTAAATATTTGAAGAATCTGGATGTAAGAAAATCTACAGGAACTGATGACATTGGGCCAAGACTTTTGAAAATGGCTGCTCCTTTTATTGCTGAAAGCTTGACGTTTATATGTAACTTAAGCATTAGAACAGGGTCTTTTCCAGAAAAATGGAAGGAAGCAAAGGTGAAACCATTACATAAAGGAGGACCAACAAATGATCTGAATAATTTTAGGCCTATTTCAATTTTACCAGTCCTTTCAAAGCTTTTCGAAAAACATGTACATGAATCATTATTAAGCTTTTTGGAACAATACAAACTGTTGTATAGTACACAATCAGGTTTTAGACCAAGTCATTCCTGTGAGACAGCTTTGTTATATATGACTGATAAATGGCTAAAAGCTTTGGATAGGGGTGAATTAGTTGGAGTAGTGTTGGTAGATTTTCGTAAAGCCTTTGATCTAGTAGATCATGAAATTTTATTAAGAAAATTGAAATATTATAAGTTAAATGAAACTTGCCTAAACTGGTTTAGGTCATATCTCTCTCATAGGACTCAAAAGGTATATTTTAGGGATACGTTCTCCGCCCAAAAAACTGTTAAATGTGGAGTGCCTCAAGGGTCCATTTTAGGGCCACTTTTGTTCCTCCTTTTTATAAATGATCTTCCTTTATATACTAAAGCAATGACTGATCTTTATGCTGATGATACAACACTTTACGAAATTAGTAAGTCAAAGGAAGAGATAGAAAGAAAATTACAGAAAGCAATCACAGAAGTAGCATCGTGGTGTAAACAGAATGGGATGGTCATTAACACTGACAAAACAAAAGCAATGTTAATAACTACAAGGCAAAGAAGAAGCAGACTTGATGACAGTCTTCAATTATCACTTAACAATGTCCAATTAGTAACTGTTCAGAAAGAAAAGGTTTTGGGTGTAGAAATTGATAACAATCTCTTATGGGGGGACCATGTACGAAAAGTTACTCGAAAAATGTCAACAAATATTTGGCTACTTTCCAAAATTAAGGTCTATTTATCAATGGAACATAGGTTGATGTATTATAGAAGTTACATACAACCTCATCTGGACTATGCAAATATTGTATGGGGTAGCACATCCAAAGCAAATTTAATGCAAATAGAAAAATTGCAAAGGAGAGCGTGTAGGACAATCCTTGACTTTAATGTTGATAATATATATCAGTCAATGAATGATCTGAAAATTATGTCAATGACTGAAAGAGTATTTTTCAGAAAAGCGAAGTTTATGTACAAAGTTTCAAACAATTTAACTCCTGAATATATAATGGAAATGTTTAGCAAAAGGCAAGGTCCTGACAATATCCAAGATTCTTACGTTTTACGATCCATGACTGCGGACAACTTTTTGCTACCTAAACCAAATACTGAACTATTTAAAGGTAGTTTGGCATTTTCAGGTCCAGTTATTTGGAGTTATCTTGAAACCAATGTAAAGAATGCTCCCTCTATCAGCTCCTTTCATTCCAGATGTATTAAGTGGATGAAGGCTACCTAATAATGCATTATTTTGTGTATTTATTCATTCATTTATTCTGTACCTATGTTTCAATAATTTTATTTTCCTTTTTATATTCATTCATTTATTCATTCATTCATTCATTCATTCAACATTTATTCATTCATTCATTAATTTGTAAATTCATTTTTTCATTCATTGTACATTGTGTATTCATTGAGTCTTATCATTGTTGTGTCTCATTAATTAATTGATTCATTTCATTTATATGCTTGTTCTTTTGTTAACTTTTATTTTCATTTGACTATTAATTGTTTGTGTGAATGTGTGGAGTGAGGTGTCAGTGTATGGAGAGAATATTTATTGCTAATATTTGTAAATATTTGAGGGCCGCAAGGGAGATTAGTTTTGTACTAATTGTGTTACCCTCGTGAAATAAAGTCTTTATTATTATTATTATTATTATTATTAAGAAAATAAAGTGAATAAGTTTAATTTTGTTTTCGTGTCACCATGGCAACGGTTTTAAGAGTCGTGGCCAAGTGCCTTTTCCCAGTGTTCTATTGTTGCTAGGCAACAGGAAGTCGAGCATGTGACTAAGTGTCGAGCTGTCTCGCAGAGGGCTAATTGAATTTATGTTTCAAGAAAGCTAAATCAAACTTTAATAACGTGTTCAAACAAAAAATTATGGTCAATATTGCATTACTTATTGAATGACCCTCGTAATAAGCTTAATAATACAGTATTTATCATATAAACTTAAAGCAACCTCATATAGCCACTACTATAATATTTTGTATACACATACCATACCACATAGCACATGCCTGATTAATATAATGTCAATGGCCAGAGACTATTTGAAAAAAGAAAATAATAAATAATTGTTAAAACTATCATATAAATTTATTGTAATTGGGTGCTCTTTTCATCACAAAACATTATAAAAATATTAACTGCTTTGACTGTCTTAAAACATCATAGTTGTAGTCAAAAAAGCAAACTGTTTGAATGAACACAATCGTTCATGCATTGATTTCATTTTCATGCAGCATATTTCAGTGCCAAGTTGTTTAAATGCACTTCATGCATTATTATTCTTGGAATAATTCTTGAATAATCACAAAAGCATAAAACTCCTAAAACAGTATATCCCGAGCATTCAAGTACAATCGATACAGATTCATGTGGCACTAAACATAAGTACATGTATAAAGTTGTTTCTAGCAAAAGTCATGCATATTTTATTCCTTTAAATAACCACAAAAGTATGTAAAATTATGTCTTAAAAGACTTTTATTTTCTGAGTTATCATATTCAGGAAAACCTTTAACAATTTATTTCCCAAACTATCATAGATTGGATATATAATAATACATGTGGCATTGTTGTAAATTTGTACTTCACTATTCAAATGTTATATATACTATTCAAGCAAGCGTCATGCAAAAAATATTTTCTTCCTTTGAAATAACCACACATGAATGTCAAACATGATTGATGTCTTTATTTTCTTGAGATATCATGCATTGATTCCAAGTTCTTGTGGCATGAAAATGGCATGCACAAATTCCTTTATGACTCCTTTATGCTTATAAAACTTGAGCTACAGGTAAATGAATGTCTTTATCAATATCTTCAGAACTATAATCGAACAATACTTATATATCCATGCTTCATTATTCTTTAGAGTATGCATCAAATTCATGCAAACATCATGCACATAATATTCTTCCATATCCTTTTCCTTCTAATAAACAGAATTTAATAATCCTGAAATTAGCCATGTTGTGAGAAACTAAGTTCATTGGCTTCCTTCCGAAGTTCCTATAGCTGTGCAGTCACTTAGTTGTTGCTGGACTTATAATGCTTTTTTATTCAAAACAAAATTTTCTCATAAAATGAGCTGCATCATGAGAAAACCAACAATCTGCATATGTGAAAACAAAGATACAGATCAGCTTCCCGGTTATCGTGAAGCTGATCAGCGCCTTTGTTTTCCTTACACAGATAGTACACTTCCCCTTCTTTTTAAATCCTATTTAAAGTTCACGCTTTTAGCCAGCTTCTGTAACTGTACAGCCTGATTTGTGTCGGACCTGTTCGGAAACCACATTGTTGGTATTCTCACGAGACGGTTCAAATGGCTAAAACTTTGTATGAACTCCAAGAGAAAGAAAAATCACGACTGAACATGAACATAAAGTCAACTGAAGAGTGGTTATTTTTGAAGCATTCCGATATGAAAATAACCGCTAATGTCAACTGAAAATCGTAAAGTGGTTATTTTGAAAGCATTCCGATAAGAGAATAACCCGTTCCCATGCAGTTCTAAATAGATTTTACCTCATTTTCTACATTATGCTATCTGCCCTGTGAAAAATAATGTAGCAATGTAATGCAAAGGAGCAAAACAATAAGCTGATCTTAGATGCCAAGATGCACTTAGTTGTCTGTGAAAAAAAGTATTATATCTACCTAAAAACATCACTCTATTTATACCATTTTAAATTTTGATATTTCTGTGAAGACTTTATTGCTTAAATAATGTGTAAAAAACATTTTTGGTCATCAGTTCCTGGGTTCGTAAGTTCCTGGCATCTAAGATCATAAAGCACAAAGCAACAACACTACTGTGATTAGAAAATTAATGGTTATAATGGTATACAAGGGATTTCTTAGAAATCTGGTAAACCATTATTTTAATTCAGACGCACTGTGCAATAACTAAGTGCAATAATTGATCATAGTCATCCTGTATACCCATGATGTGACCAAATTTCTTACAGAACAGATTGATGCAAAAACACAAAAACAAGTGAGAAAATGGAGTGTGTTGACTAACTGAGCAACAACATACAGCAAAGAACTATCAATTTTTCAAATACATACAGCCAGACAATGAACTCTTTGCTGTAGGTTGACTCCCAATTTATCAATCTTTCAATCACTGTACTGCATTTTATCATGTGATGTTGCATCAATCTGGGCCCAGTTGTTCAAAATTAACGACATCGTTAGTTAACGATTCATTAAAATTTCAAACATGAATATTACAAATACACTGTTATTTTTTGTTGAAAAAATGTGAGAATCCTTTGCACTGCAAAGGATTCTCACATTTTATCACATTTTATCAACAAAAAATAAGTGTATTTGCTTATGTAGTTGGCATTTACTTAACAAGTTGAGGTCTTAACGATGACGTTAAGCTAACGAAGTTTTGAACAACTGGGCCCTGAGCTGTAAGAATCATAGGTATTTAGGGTGATGGTGTTCATTTTTATTTCTATTCTATAACCATGATTACTGCAGTTTTTAATCAATGAATAGCATGGGTATGGCACAAAAAATGGGTTAAGCAATACTAAGAATAACACACAACTCAGTGTTTCTTTAATGTATGGTTGCAAAGGAGGGTAACAGGGATAAAACAGGAAAAATATGAAAATATTTTGAATGCTTCTATTGATAAACTGATAGAGTATGCTCTGAACAGTCTAAAAGCATGGGTCAAAAACTATTGGAAACAGCTTCCTTAATTGCAAACTGTCAACAAATCTGAACTGTTTGTCATGTTTCACATGTGTGAGACAACAAATTTTTGCCTATGCAAAAACAAAGGCGCAGATCAGTAACTGCACAGTGGACCAGTGCCTTTGTTTTCGCCACACGCCACACGGATAGCACAATTTCTCTTCTTCCTAAATCTGAAATTTCAAGCTTCTAGCAATTGTATGTGACTGCACAGGCTGGTTCGTGTCAGAAACCCCGAAGACCAGTTTTCTAGCATCACAGCTCGTATATTAACCATAAATTCATCAACTGTATTAACGTAAATCATACAGATTTCAATGTCATTGTTTGGTTCAGATTTGTTTTAGTCCAGCCTGATTTTCTCATTTAAGCATGTGGAAGGAATTAGGAATTGAAACTTTGGTTTCTAATGGGAACCACATCAAATTGGGATTATTTCAAAATGTGTTTTACACAAGGAAAATATTTAAATAAAAAATGTCAAATTACCTGAGAAACATATGACTGAATCAGATCTGCACAGCTATCATGTTGACATTTTCTGGCTAATTCCGATGCCGTAAGTCCGTTGTTATCCGTTATGTCAGGACTACACCCATTATCCAGGAGAATCTTAATACACTGAAAATAGAGAAATGAAGAAGTTTATTTTGGGGTTATTTACATCATTACGAAAACATGCCCATGCAATATACAGAGGTTTTTAAAGTTATAAAAAATTTCAGTAGAAAATCTTTGATATTTTTTTTTTTATTTTTGCTCAAAACAAAGATTGTGGGTACACATTAGAACCGCCTCAGCGAGGCAGTTCTAATGAGTACCCACAATTTATGTTTTGGATCGAAAATATGTATACCCCTGCAAACCCCAGCTTTGCTTTATAAAAGTGGGGTTCAAAGGGGTGTACTTTTCACGGACATATTATCCTGATGATGTACTGGCTAATTCTGCTGCAGATAATTCATTATTGTCTGTTATATCAGGACTACCGCCATTATCTAAAAGAATCTTAATACACTGAAAATAGAGAAATAAAAAAGTTTATATTCCAGATATTTTCTGTCATTAGTTCTGCAGCCTTTCGTCTGTTGTAGTACGTTATATTACAACTACAGCCATTATCCAGGAGAATCTTGAGACACTGAAAATACCGTTAGACATACATGTACTATGTTTGAAGAAGTTTATTGTGCCAATATTTTCTGGCCAGTGTTGCCACCATTATGCAGCCATTATCCAGGAGATTCTATAAATGCACTGAAAATAGAGATTTTGAAGAGGTTTACAGTGTTGATGTTTTCTGGATAATTCTGTCGATGTTTTCTGGATAATTCTGTCTCTGTTAGTCTGTGTTTACCATTATGTGAGCATTAATACAGCTGCTGTCTAGAACCTTAATGTACTGAAAATAGGCAAATACCTGCAGAATAACATCATATAAAGCTTGATTGATACTTAAGCCTGGTTTCCATGGACATTTTTTCTTTGACGAAGATTGCCACAGAAACTTTGGCAATGAGTTTGCTTTCACACAAAGTTGCTTATATTACACAGCTCACTCACCTTTGTCATAGATATTTGACGATGAAACTTCGTGAGCTAAAAAAGCTCATCTATACTGGTCAGAGCCTTTCCAGTAAAAAGCTCATCTATACTGGTCAGCCTTCCCAGTACCTGAGGACCAATGGTCCTGTAAACGCTCACCTGAGATCTGCTGTATATACAAATGTTATAGAAAATAGTCCCAGTATAGGGGCAGGTGAAGCCCTTGGGCCATTATTTTTTCAGAATAATCAATATACTGCCCATTTCCTGCAAGACTTTCCCTTTAAATGACATTTTAAAAGTTTTCCCCATTCAAATGCACTGGCGACCTATGTTGACCTTGTTGTAAAATAGGTCAAGGTCATCCAAAGGTCATAATTTATAAACACATTGTAGTATTTCAGTCCCCAATGGTTCATGCCAAGTTTTGTTGAAATCGGTCCACTGGTTCAGGAGAAGAAGAATTTTAAAGGGTTTTTACCATATATGGGCATGGCGGCCATCTTGGTCATGTGACCTTGATTATTTATAAACACATTGATTCCCCCTCCCATAGATGCTTCCTATAAAATTTGGCTTTGATTGGCCAAGTGGTTTCAGAGAAGAAGATCTTTGAATATTTTTGTAATATACAAGTATATTGCTCTGGGGTGGGGGCAGACCAACCCCTGGGGTCCAATTTTTTTTCAGAATTACCTACCTTCTGTCCATTTGCCCATTTCCTGCAAGATTTGCCTTTCAAATGACATTTTAACAATTTTCCCCATTCAAATGCAAGGGCGACCTATGTTGACCTTGCTGTAAAATAGGTCAAGGTCATCCAAAGGTCATAATTTATAAACACATTGTAGTACTCTAGTCCCCAATGCTTCATGCCAAGTTCCGTTGCAATCAGTCCAGTGGTTCAGGAGAAGAATAATTTTGAAGGCTTTTTACCATATATGGGCATGGCGGCCATCTTGGTCATGTGACCTGGATTACTTATAAACATATTGGTTCCCCCTTCCTACAAATGCTTCATATTTAAATTTGGCTTTGATTGGCCAAGCGGTTTCAAAGAAGAAGATCTTTGAAAATGGTGGACGACGGACGGACGGACGGACGATGGACGCCGGATCATGGTCATCCTATCAGCTCACCTTGTGAGCCTAATGGCTCAGGTGAGCTAAAAAAGCTCATCTATACTGGTCAGAGCCTTCCCAGTAAAAAGCTCATCTATACTAGTCAGAGCCTTCCCAGTAAAAAGCTCATCTATACTGATGAGAGCCTTCCCAGTAAAAAGCTCATCTATACTGGTGAGAGCCTTCCCAGTAAAAAGCTCATCTATACTGGTCAGAGCCTTCCCAGTAAAAAGCTCATCTATACTGGTCAGAGCCTTCCCAGTAAAAAGCTCATCTATACTGGTGAGAGCCTTCCCAGTAAAAAGCTCATCTATACTGGTCAGAGCCTTCCCAGTAAAAAGCTCATCTATACTGGTCAGAGCCTTCCCAGTAAAAAGCTCATCTATACTGGTCAGAGCCTTCCCAGTAAAAAGCTCATCTATACTGGTCAGAGCCTTCCCAGTAAAAAGCTCATCTATACTGGTCAGAGCCTTCCCAGTAAAAAGCTCATCTATACTGGTCAGAGCCTTCCCAGTAAAAAGCTCATCTATACTGGTCAGAGCCTTCCCAGTAAAAAGCTCATCTATACTGGTGAGAGCCTTCCCAGTAAAAAGCTCATCTATACTGGTCAGAGCCTTCCTAGTAAAAAGCTCATCTATACACATCAGCCTTAAGTCCAATTCGCATGTGCCAAAAATGCACGCGTGTAAATATACTCCGGTGTGCAAATTTTATATGGGGTAAGTAAATGGCGCATGCTATCGCAAATACACACCGGAGTATATTTACATATGGGTAAATTTACTCCTGGGTCAGACCAGATGCAAATTTTATTTTTACAAATACACACGTGTAAATTTACTATTTTGCCCCATGTGAACGCAAAGTAAAATTTACCCACGAGTATTTTTTATTTCAAGTCACTATTCTGCTTTAAGATAACAAATTCTCACATTTTTTGTTCCTAACTAATTATATGACAGTTGCTGAAACTGTGGACATTGTTGCTAAATAAGAGTTTATTGCCATTCATCACATTTTAGATTATATGGAGTGCAAACATTCACACAATTTCTTCATCATTCTTGGTGAGATTCTTGGGGCATTTTAAAAGTAATTCCTTGTCAAAAGATACTTTTAGTGAACTGTATAACTGCTAAGGTTATGCCTGACCATAACATGATTCTCCTCTGCTGCCAAAGTCTACAAGAACACATTGAAGCAGCGTATTCTTGTTTTGCAAATACAGAAAACTTAAATGAACAGGTTTTAATTCAGAAATGATAAATTTACATACAAAAATACTCCTGGTGATAAAACCCATGCGAACGCCATTAAAATTTACTCTCAGGTTGATTTGCACAACGGAGTATATATACACACCGGAGTATATTTACACGCGTGTATTTTTTGCGCATGCGAATTAGACTTTAGCTGCTTTTCTGCATCACATTAGGATGTAATTTATTATTTGGAATGTAATAATTTCAGCCCATTTTTTATTTTAAATTTTTGGTGGTAATTTTGGGTAGTAGTCACACAATAATGGAAGAGGATGTTCCAACATGACTACAACTGTTAAATGGGGCATTTAGCAATAAAACAAACAAGATTCAAAATCAAACTTTCAACCTTGTGAACCTGGGTAGAACCTTCAAACACAAATTTCATCGTGATACATCTCAAATAAAATCAAAATTTAAGGAATCATATTATTTTTTCTTACCAAAGTTCATACAAATCCAACTAAAACTACAATAATTAATGTGACTAATTATAATTAGCAATAATCTTAGTAAGTAATAATGATATCTTATAGTAATAATATACAAAACAAGCAATAAATGTCATGAAAATGTGTCATACTGATTGATCGTCACAGAAAAAGTATCGACAGCTAGGTGCTATTGTGGGGAGGACATGCCTTCCTTGTCATGTGACCTTAGTGACTGACCATGTGACCTGGGACATGAGAAAATGTGTAGTAAGATACAGTATGTGTTTCCAGGCTGGAGGAAAGCTACATCATTTGAGCCACAATGCGAGAAAGCCGGTCTTCAGGGTTTCCGACCAGGTCTGACACAAACCGGCCTGTACAGTCACTGAAGAAGGCTACAACAGTTACTGCAGAAATGATCTGCGTTTTTGTTTTCGCTTAGGCAAAAATCTGGTTTTCTCGCATCACTGCTCATTTAAAAGACTGCAGAAGCCAACAACCACCAATCACCACATGAAGATTGCTAGGAAGATTATTTTTATGTTGACATGTTGACTGGGCAACCATCATAACTTTGTAAAGAAGTTAACAACCTATCAACAAATTTGAATAGAATATTTGTACATTTCTAACAACATTGGAAAGAACTCAATTGGTATACTGGCCAAACTTATACTTCCTCTACTGTAAAACAATACTAAAGATACAGTTCATTGTATGGCTAATTTTGAGTATTACTACAACATTATGAAAACACGCCCATGCAATATACAGAATAAAAAAGAAAATTTTCATTTGAAAAATTTTGATATTTTTCTTATTTTTGCTCAAAACATTGATAAGGTACACGCTAGAACTGCCTCAGTGAGACGGTCCAGTTCTTACAAGTACCCACACTCTATATTTTGGTGCAAAAATAAGAAATATAGTTATACCCCTGAATACACCCTTATGCTTGTTAAAAGTGGGCTTCAAATGTATACATTACATGGACATGATATCCTAATGTGATTTTGTAACTTTAGTTTCATAACATCAATCATAAATGAGCCGCGACGCGAGAAAACCGGTCTTCGGGGTTTCCGAACAGGTCCGACATAAATCGGCCTGTACAGTTACAGACAAGGGCTAGAAGCTTGAAATTTTGGATTTAAGAAGAAGAGGTATTGTACTATCCGTGTAGCGAAAACAAAGGCGCTGATCAGCTTCGCGGTTACCGCAAAGCTGATCTGCGCCTTTGTTTTCGCCTAGGCAAAAATCCGGTTTTCTCACAATGCGGCTCAAATAGTTAAAACAATACTTTTTGCAGGCTTTAGTTCATAAATGACAATTACAAATACCCTAAAAGACCATTAAAAGGAACATATAGTAGAAGAAGTTACTTGTTTGATCCAATGAGATAAGTGTAATCAAAGTTTCGGAAACTTTTATCAGTAATTTTAGAACGTTCTTAATCCACTTATTGAATACTGATAAATTTAAAGTAGAGAAAATAGTTGATAAAGACTGGTTTATTATGAATTATGAAATAAAATTTGCATTGTAAATTATTAAAGGATGTAAAATAAGATTATTTAGAGCAAAAATATCACACGAAAGAATTTTGGAGGACAAAACTTGTAAGTATTTTGTTTTTTATCTATTTGGACTACTGTATTCCAAGTACATTTTAGGTTTTTCAAAAACTGTCCCCAAATGCAAGGTGAAATTTCTATCACAAGATACAATTTAACTTATATAAGCCTGGTGTCCTTTTTATAGGACATCTAGGCAAACAGTATAGCCCCATCTGGGGCTATTCTGTTTGCTAAGAGGATTTTCATTGAAAAAATGGGAAAAAATCAAAATCACGCCTGGTGACCCTGAAAATGACAGTGGACTAACCCAAATAACAGTGTTGGGCCCATCCATTCATCATTAATGGGATAAGAAGAAGTATACATCTATATCATACAAGTCAGCCATGCAATCATAGATACATGGAATATTTTTTTTTAATAGGTGACTGCAACCATAAACTCAATTGATCGCTAACATTTTTTAAAAAAATTTGCTTTCTTGTCATTCGATGGATAAGTAGAGCATAACATAGGAAATTGTTACCCTTTAAGTTACATCACGAAAAGGGGATAAATTACATGTAAAGAGAAAATCATAATTTACACATCAATAACCCATATCCTGGTCCAGGATGTTACAAACTGCTTTAACCCATTTGACAAACGGACATTAATTTCCCATCATTATCATTTTGGTGAGCCGACTTTCATTTTTAGGGGCATCAGGAGTGATGCTGAACTTCAATGAAATTTTTCTAAGCAAACACGATAGCCCCAGATGTGACGCTGCGGAATCACATCTGGGGCTATCCTGTTTGCAAATGCCCCATAAATAGGATGGTGGGCTTAAATGAGTTAATTGTCGAACTTTGTATATTTACAGCATCTATTTCAAGGATTTGAAACATTTTCTCATGCAATTAGATGCTTTTCATGGATATCCATACTTAGTTGGATAAGAAAATTGTAAAATTGTAAGTGAATCATTGTAAATCCAAGAAACCAGTAAAAACTTTTTGAAGTTATGATACTATGTTTTGCATTATTTTAATGTAGCAATTTATATTTCAAACATTATAATTCATCCTGAGAGACTGATTTAAGAAGTACACTTCAACCTCATTATAACACACCTCACTATAATGTGGTCTTCAATATAACATGGCCATGTCATGGCTGCCTAATTGATTATTTTGCTATATGTCTATAGTAAATAACCTCATTATAACACAGTTCACATGAGCTGTTTCAAGACTTTGGACCCAAAAGATAGTGTTATAATGAGGTTGGCATGTAACCAGTTATCTACTACTATACTTGATGTATTACAAGCTGAAGAACAAATATCAAAAGATGCTCGTTTGTGTCAGAATACATTTTTTCTGACACAATTATTTCATTTCAGTCAATCTAAAAATCAAATTAATTTAATAGCTCTTTATCGCTGATTAAAAATTGCCTCACCAGGTCATTACCCACGAGTTATGTCATTACAAAACATGCTGTTTTTAAATATGAAAAAGAAAAACCCACAGATCAACTGTGTGGTTCAAACAAGAGCAGACTTGACTCATCAGAGCCTACACAGATACTTACTCCAAACTTCCATGCTACACTTAAGGCTGCTTACAATAATATCCTTACAGGATTTCCTTATATTCGTCTTTTACATTTTCAATTGTTTGAATTATCTCTAACAATCTTACAGGTGACATATAGATTCCTAGTTCTGTTACCATGGCAATGGAAAATAGCGACACAATCAGTGGACATATCGTCAACAAGGCAAAGCCGTTCAGGTATGTGTTGTGCTTCAGAACTATCTGCTTTCCTATCGGCAGAAAATATATATCTGTCAAGGGAGAAAATGTCTTTGTGATTTCCAAAAGGGGGGGGGGGGGGGGGGGGGGCAGAAAATATATATATCTGTCAAGGGAGAAAATGTCTTTGGGATTTCCAAAAGGGGAAAGAGGGGGGGGGGGGCAGAAAATATATATCTGTCAAGGGAGAAAATGTCTTTGGGATTTCCAAGGGGGGGGGGGGGGGGGGGCAGAAAATATATATCTGTCAAGGGAGAAAATGTCTTTGGGATTTCCGAAAAGGGGTCTGTAAAGCTGGAAATAGCTAGAGGTTTAAAATTTTAGATTTTAGAAAGTAGAGGGATTGTTCTATCTACATGTATTTAGTGAAAAAGGTGATCTGACAGATGCACAGCTACACAATGTATTTCACAGCTGGCCCAAAAAAATTTTCATGCTCAGCTCAGCTGAGACTAAAATTTATCCTGCTCATAAATGTTAAAATGCCAACGATTGTTGGCATTTTAACATTTATGAGCAGGATAAATTACAGGTTTTGATGATCTACACCTGAAATTTCAATTTATTTTGGCTATTTCAGTATTTATGAGCACATTAAATTTCAAGCTCAGCTGAGATGAGCATGAAAAAAGTTTTATAACCTCGAAGCCTGATCTCTGTCTTTGCTTTAGTATATACCAGTATGCAACAATCAGGCGTATCAGCTGCTGTCCTGTCAGGAGAAAACCTGTTTAACCCATATGTGACAAATAGACTTGCCCTCATTATCATTTGGTTGAGTCCACTTTCATTTTAAGGGACATCAGGAGTGATCTTCAATTTTTATTTAATTGTTGATGAAATTCTTCTAAGCATACAGAATAGCCCCAGATGGAATGCCATGTTCTGCGGTGTCACATCTGGGGTTATCCTGTTTGCCTATGTCCCTTAAATGGGACACCATGCTTAAATGAGTTTAGCTTTTTAGAAAATCAAGACTTAGATGGTGTTGATCAGCTTGAGTATAAGTACAGTCTGATCTCCAGTTTCTTTTGTTTGTTTGAATTGATGCTTTCAGTCTCAGTCAACACTAGAATTTAATTTTCACTAATTGCCTCATGAAAATAAAGTTCTTACTAAAAAAGAATTATGATAAGGTTTATAGACTGAACAAGTACTCGCTCGTAAATTCAAGAACTCGCTAATAATTTGGAAATCAAAAATTTGTGAAATAAAAACTCTCACCAAAATTTCCGAACTTGCAGTGCCTCTCTGGGAACAACTTTCCACAGATTACTCCAATGCACAGAAAGTTGTTCCCAGACAGGTATTTGTTTTCTATTGTCGCATATTGATTTCACCTATATTAGTTGTTCTCTCACATTGGTTGTCTCTGAATAAGCAGCAAGAGGATTTCCTTTTCAAATAATGTTGTCACTATTATCAGTAGAATTTACTTACATAGCATTCCAAACCCCATATACTATGAAATACTTTAACTTTTTCTCACAGATGATGTGAAAATGTAGAAAGGCAATTTAGAGTAGTATAATTCCTATAAAATTGTTTCTTGAGAAAATAATATTTACACTATAATTTCTCTTATCATTCAAATTTTTCAACTTTGTCATGACACCGGGGTGATATGACACATGTCATACATATTGTCTTAATATAAATGATAACAGAAGTTACAGAATTGAGTTAAAGTAATGTAAATACATACAAGTATAAAATATTTAGTTTATGCACCAGTCATTTGTAACCACTGCTCCACCACCTACAGGGAAGAGTGGGAATTATAACTTTTCAGCTCTCAGTGCCCTGCAATAAGCCCCACCCCCAGGAGGCAAACTGGAGGTCAAAACTTTGCTCTTTGCCCCCCCCCCCCCCACCCCTTCGCAATAGAAAATCTCCCTGGGGTAAGAATCCTAATGTCAAAACCCCGTCATTTCCCCTGCACTGAGAGGACACTCAAAAAGTAATTGCCCTGCACTTTAGCCTGGCTATCCCCTACCCTTCCCCATAGGTGGGGGCAGTGGTTACAAATGACTGGTGCATTATTCTATGCGACAAAGATGCATACCTATTCAAACCATGCCATGGTGAGTCAGTTCTAACGACTCTTGCCTCGTAAATCAGTGGTTGCAAGCTTGAGCCCATGCTTGTCCAGTGTCTCAGGTGAGACTTTAAACCTAGGTCCCATCACCATATGGTGCTAAGTGGGACATTTTACATAAATAGAGGATCTTACACGAGTGGTCATTTCATATGAAATTTATTAAACGAGCCTTTGGCGAGTTTAATAAATTTCATATGAAATGACCACGAGTGTAAGATTCGTTTTATCATATGACTTGTAAAATAGGATTTTATCGCCTTCGACGTGGACATATTTTCAATGAAAATTTACATTATTGTTACAGACGTCGTCAATGACGTTACATATTCCCGCAAAAGTGTTATTACACGTGTGGTCATACGATTTTTATGACATGATGTTATCCACTGGAAAACAGTGACGTCATATGATAAACACTATCACCAGTCCACCACTTCTAAATAATTTCTTATTCTAATGACTGTCAGCTGCCAATAACATTTGTAAACAGTTTCGACTCTAATCATGCAGAAAACGTATTTTCACAATACATGTACGACTAATGACCAACGGAGTAGACCTAAGCACGTAACTATGGTAATGTTTCCATCTGACAGAAAGTCGTTGATAGACAGGTGTAGGTTTCAGGTAAAACTATTACATTTATGACCATATCAGGGAATTGTTGAACACCAACCTGATAAAATACAAAACATGCATTGTCACAGGGATATTGTTGGCTTGAAAATGAAAGGGGCCATTTCACGAAAAATGCTCGGCTAGAATCATTATTGCCTATCTACTTACATTATAAAACCGGCCCATTATTTCAAAAAGAAGGGGCCATTTTGAAAATTAAAGGGCAATTTTGCCCATGGCCCCTCCCAAAATTATCCCTTATGCAAGCCCTGGCAATCAACTTACTGGTCTTAGGCAAGATAAGATACAAACCAGTATGTGCAGCTATGAATAAACTTGAAATACACTGTAGCATGAAAAAAAAATGTAAAGACATGCGCGGATCCAGAAATTTTCATGAAATGGGGTCCAACGAAAATGGTAATTTTTGGTCACAGATGAGGGGGGTCCAACCCCCCCAAAATCCCGAAATTACCTTTTTTTTAGGTAAAATTTTCAAATTCCAGGGGGGGTCCGGACCCCCGGTCCCCCCCTCTGGATCTGCGCATGAAAGAACTGTCTCCAATATTGCCCTATCAATCACCTATGGGAGGCAGTCATACTTTAATGTATAATCAGGTTATGCCAAAATGATTGGTAGAGACCACATTTATGACATGGGGGTGCAACTGTAGTTAGTGTGTCAGACTTCAGTTTCCAAATTTTTAGATTTAGATCTCCAAAGCCTGTAATTCATCCAGCTGATAAATGTTAAAATGCCAACAATTGTTGGAATTTTAACATTTATCAGCAGGATAAATTTTAGTCTAAGCTGAGCTGAGCATGAAAAAAGTTTTATGACCTTGGGCCCTGATCAAGAGGTAAGTGGATTGAACCCCACTGTCACTGGATTGTGTCCTTGATCAAGACCCATTTACTCTCCACAGAACTGGTTAATACCCAGAATGGTAGCTCTGTCCCAACATGACTGAAAAATAGTTGGCCGAGACATTAAACCACAAAACAAACATTTAACAGTATTCGCCTGCATTTACAGTATGCACTTACCCTAATCTGACCGGTCTCTGCGGCATTATGTAATGGACTTCCACCAATATTGTCCAGGGTAATTTTTGCACGTCCCTCTCTGAGTAACCAGTCAATAACCTTATACTGCCCCCTGCTGGCCGCATAATGTAGTGGAGTGGCACCGTCAAAATCTCGCTCATTCGGATTGCAGTTCTCCTCCTGTACCTGAAATTTGAAATCTAAACTGTGACAAATTGATTTTTCAATCCTTATTGCTTGAATAGGGCTTTCTTTCACACTCCATTCAGGTGGAGGAAACTTTCTTGTAATGAGCATGCCTTTTGAGAAGCACCAGATAATGAGCATTATCAAGTGAGCCACAATGTGAGAAACATGTTTTTAGGGGTTCCGACCAGGTCCGACACTAACCGGCCTGTACAGTGTCAGAAAACAGCTTCAAGCTTGAAATTTTGGATATAAACTTGTAGTAGAGGAACTGTACTATCTGTATAGCGAAAACAAAGATGCTGATCAGTTGTGCAGTTACTGCACAGCTGATCTGCATCTTTGTTTGCGCATAGACAAAAAGCTGGTTTTCTCATGGCGTGCATCACCAGAACATGTAAACCTTTATTCCCTGATATAAGGTTTAGTGTCTTTTGACAATGAGTGAAGCTTGGAGTTTATACAATAACTGTATAAAACCAACATCAATACTTACCAAGAACTGTACACAGTCAAGATGACCTGACTGGGCAGCTGCGTGAAGACATGACATGCCGTCGTAAGCCTTGATTATTGCATTTCCCCGGCGCATCCGTATCAGAAACTCCAGAATATCGTACTGCCCCTCCTGACACGCGAGATAGACAGCCGTAGCCCCATTACCTGTCTGGTAGTTCACTGATCTGTAAACAAAATCAGGAAGTGTCACTTACATATAAATAAATACCAATATTTATAAGTGCTACTGTATGATTCTTCAAAATCTACATTAGGGTCTCTGGGTGGACATATATCTTTTGCAAAACGGTTCCATTGCTTTGCATGCACTCAGCTTCAATTAAACCAGATCTATAAGGATTAGATTAGATTGAACGGTATATAAAAATTCTACTGCTGAACATGAGAGTTTTTGTCTGTCAGAATAGTTTCTTTGAGTCAGTAATTTAAGTATACTTTTTGCTTTAGTTTACAACAAATTCAACTGTTAATGGTGGAAACTTGACATAATGATCAAGCTAGATATACATATCCATACCTTGGTTCAGCATCCATGAGTATCTTGACAGCCTCAAAGTCCCCACCAACCACCGCAAAGTGTAGCGCCAGCCCTCCACTGGCAGTCCGCAACATGACATCACAGTGACCCTCATCCACCAACCATTCCGTAACATGGGTATGTCTGAATCGACAAGCCAGGTGTAACATCGTGGCTCCTGTGCCGTCTTGGTCATTTACCTCACAGCCTGTATTCTGGAGAAGCCACTGCACCGCTTCTAGGTTGCCCGCTGCTGCGGCATCGTGAGCTGGTGTGGAACCTGGGATAAATGTAAAAAACATTTGACCAACATTAAGAAATCAACTACTTTTTGCATATACATAAACTTGCAAACATACATAAATACAGATCAGTTTCTTAGGTATATGGTTATTACACTGCAATCTGCACCTTTGTCTTTTTGCTATATACATAAATGAGCCTGTGCGTGAGAAAACCAACAATTTGGGTTCCGACCAGGTCCGACACAAACCAGACTGTACAGTCACAGAAGATGGATAGAGGCTGGAAATTTTGGATTCAGAAAGCAGAGGAATTGTACTATCCTTGTTGCGAAAACAAAGGCGCTGATCAGCTTCGCAGTTACTGCGAAGCTGATCTGCGCCTTTGTTTTCGCCTATGCAGGTTGTTGGATTTCCCATGCGGCGGCTCAAATACAAGATACACGATCAGCTCACTATTCCTGCTATTTCAAGCCCCTGTCCATCAAAACCCATCTTAATCCTAAGTCTGTCAAACCAGCCCAGTAGATGCTGCTGATTAATTTTGTCCATCATTTCTATAAAATTTGCAGGATATCTGTTTGTTTTCTGGTCTCTCAAATTCTCAATATTTATTGATATTGGAAGTTGGGACACAATCACTTCTGTGTTATTAAGAGTTGAGACACAAACACTTCAGATGTTCTGAGTACATGTATATTGGGCAGGGAGTAGAGAATTTAAGTTGGGGGTTGCCTTATAATGATCATGATTAGCCTCAAGCAGGGCAACATTGTCAATGCCTTTGTTGTGACCGATGCTGCAGAGACCTGAACCTGTGAGTTTCGGCTGTGAGCTGTGACCTCCGGAAGCTCCACATTTTTGGCTACTTAGTTTGAAAATATCACTGTAGAAGGAAAATGGCTGGCTGTAGAAATATTTTTATAACCAAACTGTTAATGAAAGAAAACTGATCTATCTGTCCACTTCAACACAAATATCAGACATGCTGGTGATCCATGTGTAGTAGTGCTAGGTATAATACACCCTTGTATCACCTTGCAATACAAGCCTGCTTTTACAGCGACGTGGTAGAGGGTTGGATTAGCACACAAGAGATCCTGGTTCGATCCTCGGAAAGGTGATTAGCATTTTTTCACCTGTTACATTTGGCGCCCAATGTAAAATGACCCATCCAATGGCTCGGAGCACATCCATGTCGAATTTAGATTCGTGAATGTCTAATTGAGATTCGGGGATGAATCTAAAATGGAGGGGGAATATGTAGTAGTGCTAGGTATAATACACACTTGTATCGGATTGCGGTACAAGGTGGTTTTTACAGCGACGCGGTAGAGTGTTGGATTAGCAAGCAAGAGATCCTGGTTCGATCCTCGGCTGGGGCGAAAGGTGATTAGCATTTTTTTCACCTGTTACATTGTAATGTCAAACTGATTTGCAGGATGTCTGGGATATACCACACTGTTAAAGTGGTGTAAGCCCAAACAGGCTTGTCAACTTCTTCTTTTTAGTCTACTTAAATGTGCTTCGACTCCCTCTGTCTCCTGATACTGAGTCAATCCATTTCTGATCATCACCTCAGGCGTAGGATGGCTGGCTAAATTGACAATTTAGTCAAGGGAGAATAAAATTTGGGGTGGGCCATTAAAACTATTTACAACATATAGATCAGAGGCATACCTGAATGCATGCCTCTTGGCCCATGATTTAAATGAGAGCCTTAAATTTTTCAATGGTCATGGATGTGGACACTGAAGAAGAAAGACTATTCAAACTTGGGAAAAATGAGTTTTTCAGTGCATCACTATATAGGCAAATTGGCTTGTGTATTGTTATTCATGTAATGCCAGAGTATGTCTTAGGCTGAGTGCCGTGAGATCAGGTATCTGTCTTTATCGAGAACCACTGTACCTGAGTTTATCTTGTAAAAGAAGGTTAGGGAGGACAGCTGCCTGTGGGACTCCAGGAATGGCCACTCAAGTTCATCTAGCTGCGAAGCATATTGCTGACACTACTGGTGTCTAAGTGTCATAAAAGGGATGCCAAACAGAAGCTGCATACTAAAGTTGTAGTTGAACCAACGTTTTGTGCACAACTTCCTTAGTATGCCTGGGTGCCAGTGCAAATTGAGCTGAAGAAAACCCAAAGTCCTAGTTGTCCTGAATATTATAATTTCCGGAACATGTTAAATGGTACCCAATCCAGCTTGTATGTGATATTCAAACCTAGGTATATGTATTTAGGGGACTGAACCTGTTATAATATTTGCTGAAGCAGTGTGTAACTGACCTGTATTTGCTTGCCTGGGTGTAGCCGAGTCACCCTAACTGAATCAAAGATTAGAAAGTTATGAAAAAAAAAAAAGAATCACAGAGCGGACTGGCGCAGGGGTAGAGTGGTTGACTTTGGTCCCAGAGGTCTGGGGTTCAATCCTCAGACGGGGCGCCTTTCATTGGGGCCTTAAGTCACATTTCCACAGCTTCTGAGGTAATTGTCAGACATTGATATACTAAGTAAACAGTAAAAAAAATCAAGCTATCACGCCTTGCAGTAGGTACATTACAATCTTTTATCATCTCTGAGTTAAAATATATTACCGATATTTGATCGCTTTTTACCACTAAATCCTCTCCTCTTCACAAGGAAATTAAGAATGTCACACCCATTTTGTCTGGCAGCATAATGCATGCAGTTGGCACCCTGGTCATCTGACAGTTCTTCTGTCACTTCATTTTGAAACCGTTCCAGCGCCGAAATGTCACCTATTTCTGCTGCTTCAAGTATCTTTAAAGCAACCATTGTTTAGTCTCTGCTTTATTCCTTAATTTACCACATTTTAACCATAAAATTACGAGTATTTTGTATCTGATTTTTCTTGGGTGTGGACTTTGTTTACACTGTTCATCTCCATTTTGACAAGCGCCTAAATGATTTGGATTTAATTGGTTAAATCAAAACTACGAGTCAAATTCAAAAAAAAAAAAAAAACCGACGAAATATTTTAGTTGATTTATTTACTAATTTGACACTGGCTATCCGCACGACGGTCGTGCCGATAACGCTGCTTATCGGCACGACCGTTGTGCGGATAAGCGGCGTTATCCGCACGACAGGGAAATCGATATCCAAATGTTAAGAAAATTTAGAAATGAATACATTTTAAGTTGATAAATATATTACACTGGCTTCGAAACTGAAACAGAATATTACACACGCAGGAATTTTTACTTTTTAATTAACAAAATTGTTATTTTGCTAAAACTGGCTTACCTGTGAATTTACCTGTAAAAATCAGCCATGCGTATGCGTAAATGAGAGTAATTATCGTAACCTAAATAATAAAATAATGTGGTAATCCAAAAGAATAAACAGCCTTTGATTTTAACAATGGAGTATGGAAACATTTCAGTAACACAATTAAAAAAAAATTGCAATGGTTATATTTTTCTCCGCTGTTAGAAATCTACTGTGATTCAATTTACATCAGCTGGATCAGTTTTCTTATTCATAATTAACAAAAATGTTAATTTCGAATGCATTTCAATAGCTAAACATTTAATTAATCTATTTAATGACAAATTAATAGTTCAATGCATACGTAAGCTTGTTAGAAAATCCTATACTGCCGTCGTGCCGATAGCCAATACCTGTAGCATTGGCTATCCGCACGACGGTCGGGCCGATAACGCTGCTTATCGGCACGACCGTCGTGCGGATAACGCCTCTTATCGGCACGACCGTCGTGCGGATAGCCTCAGCCGATTAATTTCGTAGTTTGACATTTCGACCCTGGTAAATTTTGAACTTTATGTTGTTGTTGTTGCCCAAGAGATGTAATGTAGCGACGACGGACGACCGGAGCAGATTGAACCTGAAGGTCAAATTATGTTGCTGCTTGGCCGAGTGCTCAGGGACTAATCTGCCTGGTCACTCGATATATGAGGCAGGGATTCGAACCAGGTCTATTGTGGCTGGCCTGAACCCATACCTGCTACCTGACTCTGCCCGAATCGCCTATGGAGGTTGACTCTTTCGGGTCAACTGAGCAAGAAGCCAAACACAAAGTGATTGAGTAACGGTTACAGTCTACTCAGGTTCGTACACTGGGTACGGTGCAGACGCAGACTAGTCAGTAAATAAAAGACGAGTGGAAATTAAAATGATTTTAATCAAAGTGAAATTTATTTAATAATGACAAAATTCTATGAAAATAAATTCAGATTGCAGCTATATTTTTCAATGAAAATTGCTACAAAATTCTAAGTCTTTAGAAATACCAAAGTATTTAATGAGAAATCAACTTAAACCTTGATCAGACTGCTATGCAACTTTATCCTTAAACCTTAATCAGACTGCTATGCGTCTGACGTTACATCAGAGTACACATAGCAGTTACCGTTAAACCTAATGCTTTTGAATCAGAGAACGCATCAGAACACATCACTTGGTCCTTACAAACCGTAACCAGCATGCACTGGTAAGGTCCCTCTTCGTCTTCCAACCTCTAACTTCAATACAAATGATGACATTTTATACAGAACGCATTTAAAGTTTATAAGGTGCCAAAGAAAGTTGTCTCTGTCTCTTCATCATGGTTTCCAAATTTGTGAAATCTCCACAGTAGAATACAAAACGACACATTCTTTATTAAATGAACATATTTTAAGTGTCTAGAGAAACCAAAATGATAAAAATAAAATGAAATGACAGAATCTGAATCTGCCAGATACTCCATACACCTCATAATGAGTATTACGTGGAGTGCGTGTGGAAATTTAAAAAAAAAAAAAAAAAAAAAAAAAAAAAAAAAAAAAAAAAAAAAAAAAAAAAGAGGATTGGTAGTGGACAATGTTAAATTACTAGTGAAATTTGGAATTTCATCCGGTTTTGTGAGGTAGTGGTAGGAGCTACTGATGATGATGATGATGATGATTTCCAGTGAGTGTGTAGCACTGACTGACCCATAGGGATATCTATATTGTAGCAATGTAGTCAGGGGAGATGATGATGATGATGATGATGATGATGATTATGATGATGATGGTGATGATGATTTTCGTTTTAGTTGAAGTGAGAGGCTAGTCCAGCCCGGAATGATTCCAGGTCTGAACAACTGGTCAGGTCAGGGGGGAGATTATTCCAGAGTCTTGCTGTTCTTGGAAAAAATGAATACAGATGGGCGTTTATTCGAGAGTATGGGATGGAGAGTCTGTTACGCATTGTGGAGATGATATAAGATGGGAGAGGGATTCTGACTAGGCCTGATTGAATTTTGTAGAGCATAACCAGGGAAAATATTTTTCTGCGTGTTTCTAAAGTTGGGAGACTTAACTTTTTTAACATTAGGGTGACGCTGCTGGTTCTTGCATAGTCATTTAAGATGTATCGCACTGCCCTGTGTTGAACCATCTCGAGCTTCTCTATATATTTCTTTTGCCATGGGTCCCAAACTGATGAAGAGTATTCCAAAAGGGGTCTTACGTATGTTTTATAGGCGGTTTCTTTAATCTGAGTTATTTCCAAAGAAGCGGAAAACTGTCCCGGCTCAAGGGAAACAAACCTGTCATGACCAAAAATTAACAAGTACTAGATTTTATAAAAAAAATTTAGTACCCATTCTACACCAAGTAGGGGCGAAACGACCCACGGGTAAAACGACCCAGGGCGAAACGACCCTGGGCGAAACGATTCACGGGCGAAACGACTCACGGGCGAAACAACTCACGGGGCGAAACGACCCGGGACCGTTTACATGATATGTATTGCCAGTGAAGTTGGACTGGTTTCTTGTATCGATCTTTTTTTCGACGTCATCGATGGCCAATTTGGATGTAAAATAAATAGAACCAGCACAAAATTTACTGCATTGAACCTCAATACAGTGGTCTGAGGACCTTTCCAATGAGCAGTAATCTGTTGAATTCGTATAAATAAAAATTATACTTTTGCATTTAACAAAACGGAAAAGACAAGCGTCCAATAGACACAGAAATCATGCGGAATACCTTTGCTTTCTACCTTTAACATGTGAACTGTCATGTTTGCAATGTAAACATCAAACCATTTTGTCAAAAAAGTTGTCAAATCCCTTGTGATTCATGTTTCTAGATCATGACAATATTCAGGTCACTTAGAAGAAGTTGCAAATGATGGAGGGAAACATCAGAGCTCGTTCAGAAAGTGAAAGTTCCCACCGAAATAATAATCATTTTGCCACAAATTCAAGTGACACTAATTTGGTTGGAATGGCAAGTAAAACCAAGAATGTTGAATTTGAGGATACCCTGGAATGTCGCAATATGAGTTCCAGCAAGAGTACTGAAAGAATACTGAGAAGCAGGTAATTCATCGGATCATCCCATTATTTTTTTTAAGTGTCTTTGGGTCCAGTACTGGTTCCCTAGCCGCTTAGTCTCAGTCAGTCCATGTTCGGCAATTTGCCAGATAGTCGTGAAGTATTGTCAATTTGGTGTGTCACCAGTAAACCATTCAGATTGTTAACCCATCCGGCTAGGAATGACTTGAAGTACAGCACTACATTTATCTGTCTTATTTCATGTCAGTAAATGGTAAACAATTCCAATTGTTTCCTTATAATCAATAGTTTGAAGTCATTTTTTTTCATTCGTTTTCCACAATAATGAATGAGGGATATGCTTCATTTCAGCAAGATGTAGAGATGAAACTGTAACAAGATCAATACGATGTTGCATTTTGATTGTCATATTAAAATGTTAAAAATATTAAAAATATTATTATCATGTAATTATAAATGAGCGGCAACTCGAGAAAATGCCTTTTGGGTTTTCAGACCAGGTCCAACACAAATTGGGCTGATCTTTCTTAATTTTGGTCTTGAGTCATGAGCTTATAACAGCTCTTGTGGATGAATTGTCCCAATACAATTGTAAAAATAACAAAAAAAAAAAAAAAAAAAAAAAAAAAAAAATCATTTCTCAATTTCTCATATCAATGAGGAGTGTTAGGAGGGGAGTCTGTCACTAATCAATAAATTTTCATAATCACAGAAAATTCAGCAATTTGGCCAATGTTTTTGCACAGTATTGAGTTTATTGACTGATTTCCTGCAAGTTACTATCTTAGTTATTGTGAACTAACTATTTATATCAAAAAGGAGTATATCATTATTACATAGTTACTTGTAAAATGATATCAGTATGTTAGCCTTTCAGGCACGTAGAGACTCTTGCCTATTTTTACTATGATGCATTGGAAAAAGGGGATCATTTTTACTTACTGCCTAAAAAGTGTAACAAAAGCCTCTACCTTAAATTTTAACACCATATGCATCAATGTTTTATTCTGGTGTTGGTTAGTTATTATTAGCTAAAAATATAGCCCAAAACTTTAAAATAAATTTGTTAATTTTATGCTTGATTTCTTTATTTCTGTTAGTTACAAGACTAGTCACAAAACATTTACAGAAATTCATTAAAGCCAAGTGGGGATGAGCAAAAGAAGAGTTATGCTTTCTGTTGTAAGTGGGGTTAGGGGAAAACTTTAGGATTCTGGTGGTCCATAGATGCGTTTTTAATGCAATTTTAAATTTAGACCATTTGTTTTACAGTCACAAGGAATGAATCACAGTTGAAAATTTACAAATCACAGATCACAGGGTTTAAAATTTTGAGTTTCACACATCACAGAAAATATCTCAGTTACAAATCACAGAGCTAAATTTTGCTTTTTCACAAATCCCCCCCCCCCCCCCCCCCCCCCACCATCAATATCTTCGTGGAGCTCTTTGGAAATGTCAAGGTAGGAGAGAAGATACACATGGGAATTTGTGGTAATGAGGTTGACCTGTATTTTTTCTTAACACTGAAATAATTACAACCGTAACATTACCATTTTGTTATATTTGCAGGCGGGCCAGATCACTGTATGGCGTGAAACCCAACTGCCAGTTCGGACCCAAGGGAAGTTTATTGGATGGATCTGGGACAGTGCTGTAAGTATATGTATAATCCCCTCCCCAATCCACAAAAACTGACATGCTTGGATCCAAAAAGGGGTACAACATATCAAGAGTCATTTCAAGACACCTCATTCCCTCTGTGGGCCCAAGGGAAGCTCACATTGGATGGATCTAGTACAGTGCTATAAGTACATGTACTTGTACATTTGCATTGTCCTTAATTTGACCATCTCAAGAAAGAGACTAGGGGCCAGGGTCTGCACACCCCTCCCCACAGTGAGATTTCTTATTGTAAAACTGTTGGATCCCCTTTCGTCTGAAGATGGATCTCTAGATTTTTTTTTCTGGATCCAGGCTCACTTAAGAATCCATTCCAAGATTACATCATACTACAAAACCATTTACATGTATTAGGCAGATCTTGATTATAAAGTGTCCAGTCTGACCTCAGATTAATATGTGGCATTTTGTTCTCTGGGTTACAAGATTTAACTTAAACTAGTTACCTAAAAGGCAAGTAATGGTCAACACATAATGTGCACAAAGTACAAAAAAATTGTCTCTGGTCATCCATCAGGAAAACATGTCCGTGAAATGTACACCCCATCATACCCCACTTTGATAATAGTAAAAGTGGAGTTTACAGGGGTATACCTACTTTTCTTATTTTTGTTCCAAAACATAGATTGTGGGTACTGGTGGTTCTAACATGTACCCACAATCTTTGTTTTGAGCAAAAATAAGAGAAAAATATCAAATTTTGTCTATTGAAAATTTTCATTTTTTACAACTTGAAAAATCTCTGTATATTGCATGGGCGTGTTTTAGTAATGTTAGAAACAGGCCTCAATAAATCAAAGCTCTGTAGAAGGGATTTTATTTAAAACAAAACATGTTCATACATTTATGTGACTTTTGTCAAATTGTGTACATTTATTTGATTGGTTAGTTCTTTAATTTATTGAAGTTTTTGTCTTAAACTTAATCTCATTTATCATAGTTTAAACTTGACTTCCTAGTTAAAACAAGTTGATTGTCTAGCTTTCTAGGTAAAATGATTTTTAAGAATATCCTGAGAAAAATGGCTTTCACTGGCACACACTGTCACACACATACAGAGAGTGAGTGATTCTGTAAATACCTACAAAGTTGGATATTGAAAAGCTATTAAATCCCAGATTTATATCTAAGATGGGCTACACCACCATACCAAGGGGTCAACACATTGAGTCCTCAGCTCATAATAAGCTGATATGCTGGTCTCTGCTCTCACTTCTCAATGTCATTGTCCTGTCCTGGTGCACACCTTTGTGGTTTTATTAATTCATCAAACAAGTAGTATTACTTACTTTTGTGGTTAAAATCTGTCTGTACATGTCTGAAACATTTTAAACATTGTTGATGTCATTTGCAAAAAGTCCCTAACTTTCAGGATGCATATTGTTTAACCACTAGATAATTGATTAGGTTTTCATTCATCTACAGCCCCTTTCACTTGAGTTTGCCATTTGAGCATTTGCATTACACAAGAAGACCATGTGTTCTGAAGATCTGAGTTTCTTTTCATGTTGTCCATAAAGACATCTGGATTGATTGATCTGCTGATTTGAGTGACAGTTTCAAAGTAAATGACCTTTAAAACGACAAACTCAAGTGAAATGTTTATATTACTATGTGGAAATTTGTCCATGTAGATACTGATAGGTAACTGCTAAAATTGCAAAAAAAAAAACAATCTGTCTTTGTCCCTATCCCATTTCAAATGTGTGTTCTTAATATGCATTGTATATGTTGTGCAAAGAATTTTGAAATAAAAATGTGCTTTAACTGAACAATTGTAAACAATGTTTCTATCAGAAGAGGTGACATCATTACCTAAAGATAAATGCTAAATAGATTTTAAGAACACCTGACACCTGGGACACTGTTTCAGTTCTAAAATAGAAAAAGTTGCCTGATTTACACACAAATGTGATTGACCATAATGCTCAAATGGCAAGCTCGATTGAAAGGGGCTGTATAATGTCTGGAAGTCATTAAAAGAATTCAGGCCCCATAATTTGCTACATACATCATACAACATGACATGATAGTATGCATGTATGCATGTCATGTTTCTTGTAAGCTACAGGACACATAATATAAAATATTTGTATAAAGAAGGACGCATAGCACGCATTGAATCACAATTTTAGGCTGGAAGATGTTGAAAATGAAAAATGAAAAAGAAAAAGAATAAACAACAACAACAAAAGAACAAAAAAACAGAGGACCAATGGTCCAATGGCCCTGTAAACGCTCACCTGATCTGGACAGTTTTTTATCACACCTGCTTATACTAGCAGGGTGCGATATAGGAGTCCAAATTTCTTTTCGTCCGTTCGTCAAGTCCGTCAACATTTACGTCAAAGTTTCTTTTTCTCTACATCAGTGATAGCTGCAAGTCTCAAACCTTGCATAGTAATTTTCTTGACATACCCTTCAAGCATGCACCTTGACCCAGTGCCCATGACCTATATTTCATGGTCCATTGACTTTGTTAATTTTTACATCGAAGTTATGTTGAAGTTTGCTTTTCTCTGCATCAGTGATAGCCGTGAGCATGAAACCCTGCATAGTAAATGTCCTTGACATACCCTTCAAGCATGCATCTTGACCCAGTGCCCCTGACCTATATTTCATGATCCACTGACTTTGTTGAATTTTACTTCGAAGTTTGGTTTTCTCTGCATCAGTGATACCTGCGAGTGTGAAACCCTGGATAGTAATTGTCCTTGAAAGTTGACATGCCTTTCAAGCATGCACCTTGACCTGATGCCCTTGACCTATATTTCACGGTCCATAGACTTTGTTAATTTTTATGTCAAAGTTTGGTTTTCTTTGCACCTGTGATAGCTGTGAGCTTCATGTGAACTGATAGCTTCGCAAAGGCCTTTTGACAAGGTGCCACACAGGAGACTACTCTACAAACTGCACTACTATGGGATTAGAGGATCTACTCACCAGTGGATCGCTTCATGGCTCTCTGAGCACTCGCAAAAAGTGGTGTTAGATGGCCAAGCCTCAGATCCAATCACTGTACTATCTGGTGTCCCTCAAGGATCGGTCTTGGGACCGGCCCTTTTCTTGATTTTCATTAATGATCTTCCAGACAATATCAGGTCATCCGTTCGTCTCTTTGCTGATGATTGTGTTCTGTATAGGAATATTAAAACCCTCACAGACTGCCAGATCTTACAGGATGACCTGAATAGCCTAGGACAATGGGAGACTGATTGGCAAATGACAATTAACATTGCCAAATGTCATTCAATGAGGGTGACGCGGCACCTCCCTAGCAATCAAATACACTTTAACTACTCACTGCATCAACAAATATTGGAACAGGTTCAGTCTGCCAAATACCTTGGAATTACTATTACTGACAACTTGGAATGGGGTCATCATGTTTATGAAATGTCTTCTAAAGTAACTAAGACTTTGGGTTTTCTTTGGTGCAGTTGGCGGCACTTGCACCTCAGCATTCAAAGGAAGTTTCATACCAAACATTGGTTCGCCCTCAGCTCGAGTATGCAGCTCCTATTTGGCATCCCTATAATGAAACCGAGACGAAAAAGGTGGAGAAAGTGCAGAAGACAGCAGCCAGGTGGGTCTGCAGGCACAGTTAGCAGGTTTTATAAAACACACAAAACATGGCAGACATTGACACCCCTGGGGCAATTGGTCAGTTCGGACCCTAGGGGCATGGTTGGTAGGATTTATAAAGGGAACTACCAAACATTGTTACACACAAAATATAAAAGCTGCGGGCCTTGTGGTTTCAGAGAAGATTTTTTTTTTTAGTTTTTTCCCATTAAAAGTCTATTGGAATGGAGTTATCTGTTGCCATGGAAACCACAATTTTGGTACAATCTGCTCCAAAACCTAATGAAGTCAATCCCCCAACCCAGTGATGGTTCATAACAAAAAAATATTCATCTTTGAAACTGTGGACGACGACACACACTGGATGCCTGCCTATCCTATGAGCTCACCTGTGAGCCTTCGGCTCAGGTAAGCTAAAACTGTATGTCCTGTAACATTGATTTGTCATCAGTGGGTATGGCCATCCATGATTGAGTTATTGTGTATATTTTAATTCTGGATAACTTATTTTCCATGACATCCAATGCTTCTTAATGATTATAGCTATTGTGTTGTTTAAATATGATAAAAGAAACCAAACTGACTGAGTGATGTAAAAAATATGTTGAAACTCTTTACAGTTAAGCTTAATATGTTTTTCATCAAAAGTGATATTTGAACCTTTAATAAAATAATCATAAGCTATTTTAATAAACATGAATAGTTTTTGAGTATTTTGTTATATTTCTGTGGTACTGAAGGACTTCCACATTAACATGTAATGTTTGTTGCTCAGAAAATGTTCTTCACCATAGGCCAGCTGATATTCATTTTTATAATACACTTTAAAAATCTTATTATCACAAATGGTGATACAAACATTAAAGTTGCATTTTGAAAATAATCATGATGTATGCAAAAACCTGAATCATTATCAAATGAGCCACCCCATGGGAAAACCAACAATCTGCCTAGCCGAAAACAAAGGTGCAGATCAGCTTCGCGGTAACCGCGAAGCTGATCAGCGCCTTTGTTTTCGCTACTCGGATAGTACAATTCCTCTTCTACTTAAATCCGAAGATTCTAGCTCTTTTCTGTGCTTGTACAGGTCGGTTTGTGTCGGACCTGTTCGGAAACCACATTGTTGGTTTTCCCATGAGGCGGCTCAAATGTTGTTGCATTTTTAAGTCGACATCCTGAATGTTAAATAAATATTGATGGTGCCACCTGTAGAAATTGTGGTATATATAAAGACGCTTGTCCAGGTAAATGCACATATAATTGCTAAAAAAGTTAATGGTTGAAATTCAGTCATTTTTTTTTTAGGAAACAGTATTGTTATTAAAACAGAGATTACATAATAATAATATGGGCAAAACCTTATATAGCTGGTAAGTTTTATTTGAGTCATAAATGAGCCTCTGCATGAGAAAACCAACAGTTTAGGGTTCCGACCAGGTCCGACAAAAATCAGTCATAGAAGCAGGCTAGAAGCTTGAAATTTCGGATTTAAGAAGAGGAGGGATTGTACTATATGTATAGCGAATACAAAGGCAATGTTCTGTGCCTTTGTTTTTGCATATGCAAATTGTTGGTTTTCTGGTGCGGCAGCTCAAATAATAATCATAAGAAAACATGTTTTACGCTCTGAAAACTCAACTTTATTGGTCACACAATATTTATCTTGAATGGGAGTTATGATTGGTCCATGTATGTATATCCTGAAATTAAGCAAGCAAAACTAAGTATATAAAGCTTAGTGAACTGTTAAAAGTTTAATTTGCATCCTAAGATATCAGTGATGTAGATTCGAATTCCTTTTGATTATTAGTTAATTTACATGTAATATATAGAGGATATTTGCTTTTTTGAGGTGAATACCAAATATATTTCATCGAGTGAGTTGAAAACATCAAAAATTTTCACGAGTGCGCAGCACGAGTGAAAATTATTATGTTTTCAACTCACGAGATGAAATATATTTGGTATTCACCGAAAAAAAGCAAATTTTCTTTTTATTTTATACAATGCACAGGCATTTTCCAATGCACAAGGTAGGCGGTGAAAATGCAAAAACAAATTTTTTTTGAAAACACGAATAATTTTGGTACCACAATGTTCCTTATGTTCTAACTAAGAAAATGAATACCCACACTTTATGTTTTCGTTCATAAATAACGGAGTTATAGGCGTTTGAATTTCTGAAGTGAGACACATTTAATGACGTCAAGTAAATGGAAACGTCAGAAGTAATCCAAAAAATCTGACGTCATTACAGTGACGATATAGGCTGATATCAGTCACTAGTGACTTTTGATATCAGTGAGATTTGATATCAGTGAAATTTCATATCAATGAAAATACCAATTTTATCAAGTTTTGATATACATTGGGTTTCACTGTAAAGTATAAAATAAACTTTTATCATCAGAAAAACATGTCCGTGCAATGAATACCCCCGTAAACCCCACTTTGATATGCAGGGGTATACTTATTGTTCTTATTTTTGCTCCAAAACATAGATTGTGGGTACTCGTTAGAACTGCCTTGCCGAGGCGGTTCTAACATGTACCCACAATCTATGTTTTGAGCAAAAATAAGAAAAATATAAAAAAATTTCAGCTAAAAATTTTCAGTTTTTAAAGCTAAAAATTTCTCTGTATATTGCATGGGCAAGTTTTCATAATGTTTAAAGTACACAATTTTCCAGGACGCTTTAAGTAACTGTTTCATTTGTGCATCCTTAAAATTTGATACAATAATTTTGTGTATTACTATGCTTAAAATTAGCATCTCAATAATGTTTTTTTTATAGCATGAAAACTTGTATGTTTTTGTTTGACAATAATAGTTTTATGGTGGGCAATGCATTTGAAATTAAAAACTATGTAGTTTTTGAATAGTCAGTATAAAAGTTTAAGTTTGAATGCTTTTTAGAGTATGGTTTTCAAAAATGAGTAATCATAATCTTGCATTGCTTAACAATTCAATGTCCTGGTTGTGATAATCTTTTTTAGGATCAAATTATCACTTATCATATAAGAATTATATACTCTTACAAATGAGTTATGCGCAATGAAGTAAGTCCAGTATTAAATTATATTAATATTTATAAAAAAATCAGTGAAACATTTAGTGATTAAAGAAATCTCACCAAAGAAAAGAAATCTTACCAAAGAATTTTTATACCTTTTATTTATCTTTATATAGCTAAAAGTGCTTAGAGTAATTCATGGATTTTTTTTTTATTCAATACTTTTGAAGCATTCATAGAAATGATGGTTAGGTCAAGTTGAAAACAATACTGGTACTAGTTTGTGAGCTGCAGGTTTGGAATTTTATTGGAAAAAAAAAACAACAACAAAAACAAACAAACAAACAAAACAGAAAAACAATGACTGCAGAAAGCTCTCAGTGTGCATATACAGATAAATGTGCTTCTAAGACATGTAATATTTTCTGTGATTACCTCAAGTCGGACAGAAGTTATATGATGAGACCAGACTTAAAAGTGAAAATTGATGCCAACAAAAATATTGTGCATTCATCTCCTAATGGAAAGTATGACAAAACATGTAAAATGAAGTTTGGTAGAACTTTTGCTGAAAGTGGACTTGATTGCAACAAAAAGAGCAAAATCCCTGGTGAAGAACAAATTGCTTTTGGTTTAGATGCAGTTAATGATCATTATGGTGAAGATAATTTAGATTATTTGGAGCCTAGTACGAATGGTCATAATGCTGATTATGAGAACTTTAAAACTGAAATAAGTGAATTTAGGAATTCTGACTTAAAGGAAATTAAAAATACTGCAAGTTTTCGACCTGAAATTGGAGTACAGACTGATCATGAGGCTAAAGGTCAAACAACTTTGAAAGAAGGTGTAGATATAAAAGGATGTGAAAATGGACAAGTGCATTTTTCTGAAGTAGAAACTGAGACACATTGTCTTAATAAGGGATCTGAATATAAAGACAATGCAATCAGAGATATGGGAGTAAATGGGTTAGAGGTCTTTGATGAGGCTGAAGATTCTCACCGGTAAGTTACACAATCTTTGACAGGGGTGAGGGGTGGGGGTTTCCTGGCCCAGTAAATAAACTAAGTATTTAGGTACTTTTATTATACCCCCCGCAAAACGAAGTTTTAGGGGGGTATACTGTTTTCAGTCTGTCCGTAATTCCGTGATTCCGTCATTCCGTGATTCCGTCATTCCGTCAACATTTTGACATCTTTGCTGAATAACTTAAGTAGTTTTTGCCCGATGTTCTTCAAATTTTCAACACACCTGCACCATTAGACAACACATGTGTGATATGAATTTAGGGGCCAAAGGGTCAGTTTTGCAAGAGTTATGGGACTTTTTAAACCTATACATAGAATGTTTGCCATAGTGCTAATAGTGCATACTTTGTGAAATCAACTCCTCCTACAGCTTTCAATATTCTCTTTTGATACTTTGCAGATATGTGCCAGAGATATTGAAGATATGCATGAAGAAGTATTATGCTGAAAAAATGAATTTTGACAAATTTACGGCATTTTGAACTTAGCCAATTTTCGATAATTGCCATATTCAATAATGGTTGGTAGTGCATAGTTTGTGAAATCAACTCCTCCTAGGGCTTTCAGTATTTCTTTTCAATACTTTGTAGACATGTTCCACACATATTGAAGATGTGCATGAAGAATTATAATGCTGAAAAAATAATTTTTGACAAATTTACAGCATTTTTTAACATAGCCATTTTTTGACCATTGCTTAAACAATAATGGTTGGTAGTGCATATTTTGTGAAATCAACTCCTCCTAGGGCTTTCAGTATTTCTTTTCAATACTTTGCAGATATGTTCCACACGTAATGAAGATGTGCATGAAGAATTATAATGCTGAAAAAATAATATTTGACAAATTTACAGCATTTTTCAACATAGCCATTTTTTGACCATTGCTTATATACAATAATGATTGGTAGTTCATAGTTTGTGAAATCAACTCCTCCTAGGGCTTTCAGTATTTCTTTTCAATACTTTGCAGACATGTTCAACACATATTTAAGATGTGCATGAAGAATTATAATGCTGAAAAAATAATTTTTGACAAATTTACAGCATTTTTTAACATAGCCATTTTTTGACCATTGCTTAAACAATAATGGTTGGTAGTGCATATTTTGTGAAATCAACTCCTCCTAGGGCTTTCAGTATTTCTTTTCAATACTTTGCAGATATGTTCCACACGTAATGAAGATGTGCATGAAGAATTATAATGCTGAAAAAATAATTTTTTGACAAATTTACAGCATTTTTCAACATAGCCATTTTTTGACCATTACTTATATACAAAAATGGTTGGTAGTGCACATTTTGTGAAATCAACTCCTCCAAGGGCTTTCAGTATTTCTTTTTGATACTTTTCAGACATGTTCCTCACATATTGAAGATGTGCATGAAGAATTATAATACTGAAAAAATAATTTTTGACAAATTTACAGCATTTTTTAACATAGCCATTTTTTGACCATTGCTTTTATACAATGATGGTTTGTGAAATCAACTCCTCCTGGGGCTTTCAGTATTTCTTTTCAATACTTTGCAGACATGTTCCACACATATTGAAGATGTGCATGAATAATTATAATACTGAAAAAGTGATATTTGACAAATTTACATCATTTTTCAACATAGCCATTTCTTGACCATTGCTTATATACAATAATGGTTGGTAGTGCATACTTTGTGAAATCAACTCCTCCTAGGGCTTTCAATGTTTCTTTAAGATTCTTTGTAGATTTGTTCCAGATATATTTTAGATGTGCATGAATAATTTTCATGCTGAAAATTTAATTTTTGACAAACTTACAGCTTTTATTTAACTTAGCCAATTTTACCATTTCTCATGATAAACAATGATCATAGTGCATACAGTGAAATCAACCTCAAGCTTTCAATATATTCTTTTAATATCTTATAGATGTGACTGGCATACTGGGGATGTACATGAAGGATTATAATGCTGAAAAGATATCTTTGACAAATTTTTTGCATGTTTGACTTAGGAAGTTATTGGCCAGCTTCAGATAATTTTGCGGGGGGTATACTGAAAGCCTTGCTTGCAGCCAATTTCTAGTTTCCTCATCACCTCACTAAATAAGTACAGAGGGACTTACATTTCCTCATCAGCTCAATAACTACAGGGAAAATAGGAAATATATATTATTTTTTCCCAAGAAACATGGAAGAGAAAAATGTAAGATCAGTAGTTCTTCTTCTTCTTAAAAAATCAATGAAGTTCTGATGTCTTCATGCAGAAAATGCTGAAAATGGACCCGCCTAGGATTTACCACCATATGTATACAATTGCTTATCATTGTGAACAATGTCTTGATTGCAATACTAACCAGTAATTAAACCTACAAAGTAAATATACATAACAATTATAATCATTAATTATTTATGAGCTCTAATAGGATACCACTTTTGTAAGGTCAAGAAATGGTGATTCCTTCAGTTTTTAATTGAAAATTTGTAGCAACTTAGCGAGAAATCATTTCTGTTTTATGAGGCTAAAACAATATGGAAACATGGAAAGACACAGGGCTGCTTGCTAAACCACTTGCTAGAGTAAGCCTCGAAATTTTAGACACTGTTAAGCCATAGATACATGATCTAGAGAGTGAACAGCAATTGGCTGAATTTGGCCACATATGCAAGCATGTCATGTGCCTAAAAGCAGCTCATAATGCAGTTCAGTAATACAGGGACTACAATATAAGAAATTATATGGAATTTATATTCTCACAATGTAAGAATTAATGCATACGCTTCGCATATATAAACTAGAATGTCAAAGAATCTTACCGTACTCCTATTTCATCGTGGTGCGTTTGACTGAACAGAAATAAAACGCTGCGCGGTGAAAGCATTCATACCTGACAATCGACCGTCACAATACTGTCGGTTCATTTCATTCCGTTGATGCTTGGATAGAATGAAATTGGCTACACGGCAGGTGGCGCGCGGTCAAAGCTTTCATACCTAACCATATAGTGTCACAAGGTACAAGTAGGCAAAGATCAGGAAAAGGCGCAATCAGAAAAAGATTCCCACTCCAAAAACCGAGGTGGGAAAAAAACAAACTAACAATCAGGTACTTATACCATGAAACATATCGTAAGCCGAATGAGCAGCTATTTTCCCAATAGGTGGCCACTCAGTTACCTTAACTTAACTAAAAATATGAAAACATACATAAGGCGCCAACAGTACAAAAAAATTTTATACACCAAAACATAAAACAAAAAGAACCACCACAGAAGTATCGACTTGGAACGATCAGTAACACAAAGTTACTGGCGGGCTTAAACCGGTTTTACATGGCCATAACCTCACCCTCAGCTTCTGCAGTGGTTCATAACATTTAGTTAGTTATTCGGTCCTCGTGGTGAATCTCTAACTAGTAAATGAATCATCAAGAACAAACAAATAAATCATGATAAACATCCTGATGAATACTGTCGGTTCATTTCATTCTGTTGTTGCTTAGATAGAATGCAATCATGCACCAGTTCCACGAATTTAACAATTTGCCCCATTTTTGGTACCTACTGCACCATTGGTACAAATGTTACCAACCAAAGGGAGGTTTGCATGGGTGTTTGGGGGTGTTTACACGGTCCTTGGCGAAACGACCCGGAACCCTACTTACACGATGGTCAAGCCACTAGACTCAAAACAAAAGGTGCAGTTGCAGTTGTAGAGAGGTGTATGAGTTGTCTTGTAAGTAGGTCAATCTCAAACCTTAGAGTAGTCTACGCGCTGGCGCGTAGACAATAAAGGCTTTATTTTTTATGATATCTTGATATCAGTATAAAAAGTCATTGTAGAGTGACTATAATCATGGCTCTTGAATATTATTCATATATTCATTACGAAAACATGCCCATATGATATACAGTAATTTTTTCAGGTCAAAAATCGATAATTTTCAGAGGAAAATTTTTGATATTTTTCTTATTTTTGCTCAAAACATAGATTGTGGGTACACGTTAGAACCGCCTCGCCGAGGCGGTTCTAACGAGTACCCACAATCTATGTTTTGGAGCAAAAATAAGAAAAATAGGTATACCCCTGCATACCCCAGTTTTACTATATAAAAGTGGGGTTTAAGGGGGTATTCATTGCACGGCCATGTTTTCATTATGATTAAATTTTTAACAGCTTTCAAATTGATTATCTCCCTTTGTATTCTAGGACAATCCCAGGTCCTGAACTGTAACATTAGACCTCTCATACATTATGGTTCATTTACCTCTGTCAGGCGGTTCTAACAATCTATGTTTTTATCAAAAATAAGAACGTAAATTATTATACCCAGTTTCACTATATAAAAGTGGGGTGTAAGGGGGTATGCATTTCATGAACAAGTTATCTTGATGTGTCCATCCATTCCAGGACAATCCCAGACCCGGGGAGTCAGAAACTAAACTGGCACAAGCCCCCATTGACAGTCCTGGTTGTGAAGAAAATCTATGATGAATCTATTCTTGACCCATTCAGAGATGTCATATCATGGCTCATTGAGGTATCTATTTGTTATAAATTGCAAATTATTGCAGACTGACATTTGAAAGTGGTGTAATTTTGCATTAGAGCTTTTTAGCTCACCTGAGCCGTCAGGCTCACAAGGTGAGCTTATAGTATACCCATGCTCCGTCGTCCGTCCGTCCGTCGTCCGTCCGTCGTCCGTCGTCCGTCCGTCGTCCGTCCGTCGTCCACCATTTTCAAAGATCTTCTCCTCTGAAACCGCTTGGCCAATCAAAGCCAAATTTTACATGAAGCATCTATGGGAAGGGGGAACCAATGTGTATATAAATAATCCAGGTCACATGACCAAGATGGCCGCCATGCCCATATATGTTAAAAACCCTTCAAAAATCTTCTTCTCTGGACCCACTGGACCGATTTCAACCAAACTTGGCATGAAGCATTAATGGCTCAAGCACTACAATGTATATATAAATCATGACCCTATGATGACCTTGACCTATTTTACGGCAAGGTCAACATAGGTCGCGAATGCATTTGAATGGGAAAAATTGTTAAATTGTCATTTAAAGGAAAAATCTTGCAGAAAATGAGCAGTAGGACTGAATATTAATGATTCTGAAAAAAATTGGGCACCAGGGGCTCATCCGCCCCCACCCCGGGGCAATATACATGTATATCTCCATAATATTCAAACATCTTCTCCTCTGAAACCGCTTGGCCAATCAAAGCGAAATTTTATGTGAAGCATCAATAGGAAGGGGTAACAAATATGTATATAAAAAATCCAGGTCACATGACCAAGATGGCCGCCATGCCCATATATGGTAAAAACCGTTCAAAAATCTTCTTCTCCAGAACCGGTTGACCGATTTCAACGAAACTTGGCACGAAGCATTGATGGCTCAAGCACTACAATGTATATATAAATCATGACCCTGTGATGACCTCGACCTATTTTACGGGAAGGTCAACATAGGTCACCAATGCATTTGAATGGGGAAAACTTTTCAAATGTCATTTAAAGTGAAAGTCTTGCAGGAAATGGGCAGTAGGACTGGATATTAATGATTCTGAAAAAAATTGGACCCCAGGGGCTCATGTGCCCCCACCCCGGGGCAATATACATGTATATTTCCATAATATTCAAACGTCTTCTCCTCTGAAACCGCTTGGCCAAACAAAACCAAATTTTAAGTGAAGCATCTATAGAATGGGGGAATCAATGTGTATATAAATAATCTAGGTCACATGACCAAGATGGCCGCCATGCCCATATATGGTAAAAACCCATCAAAAATCATCTTCTCTGACACCAATAGACTGATTTCAAGGAAACTTGGCGTGAGGCATCGATGGCTAAAGTACTCCAATGTATATATAAGTCATGACCCTGTGATGACCTTGACCAAGTTTATGGCAAGGTCAACATGGGTTGCCTGTGCATCTGAATTGGGAAAACTGTTAAAATGTCATTTGAAGGAAAAAGCCAACAGGAAATTGGCAAATGGACAGAATATTGAAGATTCTGAAAAAAGAAAATGGCCCAAGGGCTTATCTGCCCCTGCACTGGAGTTAAATACCATAATATTCAAACATGTTTATTGGTATATGCAGCTGATCTCAGGTGAGCGTTTACAGGACCATTGGTCCTCTGGTATTTTGTTTTTAATTCAGTTTTAAGTCCCTTTCAAGATTATTTCAGCTCATATGAGACAGACCAATCAGTAGGTGGGGCGAAAACGGGAGAACTCCGAGAAAAAACACCTGACACACCCGCAAGCAGAACTTGGCTTGTCTCACATGTGGCGAGAGCGGGGCTCAAACCCACACCAGACACAGCGTTGAGATGATCCAGTGATTAAGAAACAGCGCTCTTAATGGCTCGGACATGGGGGCTGCCGCATTAGAGCTTAGAACAGAATGTCCAGGAATCAGTATGATTGAATTAATAAAATTACAACCCAGACACCAACACAGTATTATCATATGACGTCGAAGTTTTCCAGTGGATAACGTCATGTCATAGAAATCGTATGACCACACGTGTATTAACACTTTTGCGGGAATACGTAACATCACTGACGACGTCCTTAACAACATTGTAAATTTTCATTGAAAATATGTCCACTTTGAAGGCGATAAAATCCTATTTTAAAAGTCATATGATAAAACGAATCTTGCACTCGCGGTCATTTCATTTGTAATTTATTAAACTCGCCAAAGCTTGTTTAATAAATTTCATATGAAATGACCATTCGTGTAAGATCCTCTAAATCACAAAATAATCTTTTTTGTTTAATATCATTTGGGTATGCACCTGATTCAAAAATTCTGTTCCTCACAGTCTCTTACACTAACTTATCCCACTTTAATCATTGAATTAGTTTTTTATATCCACATTTCTGAGGATGGAGCATGGTGAAGTATCAAGCAAGCTGTCACAAGTGGCTCCATCCTTACATGACAGAACATTACGAAAACTTGCCCATGTAATAAATAGAGATTTTTTGAGCTTTAAAAATTGAAAAGTTTCAACTGAAAAATTTTGATATTTTTCTTATTTTTGCTCAAAACATAGATTTTGGGTACAAGTTAGAACTGCCTCGCCCAGGCGGTTCTAACGAGTACCCACAATCTATGTTTTGGAGCAAAAATAAGAAAAATAGGTATACCCCTGCATACCCCAGTTCTACTGTACAAAAGTGGGGTTTGAGGGGGTATACATTATACGGACATGTTTTCCTGATGAAAAATGTTGACTGGCAACACAAGTGAGGTTGCATCACTGAGGTGATAATGATGTTTGAAACTTTATAACATTTTGTAGGTACGCAAGATGATTGTGTTCGTTGAAGCAAATGTGATGCAAGATGGAATCCTATCCCATGATTCTATGTTCCAGCGGTACAAAGACAAACTACAGACATTTAATAAAGGTTGGTTTTGAAGTTGTTTAACAGTTTAAAGCAATTTTCTTTGTTGGTAAAAAATGCTATTTTTGCTCTGCACCAAATTAATTTAATACATGTATGTGTATCGTGAACCATCTGGAAAGCCATATAATTTCAGACATTACGAAAACATGCCCATGCAATATACAGAGATTTTTATACCCCCGGCATTTATGCCGACGGGTATATAGCTTTCGCTTTTCCGTTCGTCCGTTCGTCTGTTCGTATGTTAGTTAGTTAGTTAGTTAGTTAGTTAGTTAGTTAGTTAGTTCGTTTCTTCGTTCGTAATTCCGGAACGTTCGTGGAATTTACGTCAAAATTTTGGTTAAAGTTTCTCTAGAGGTGTATATCTCATGAACCAATGGTCAGAAACCATTCATATTTGGACCATAGGTACCCTATAGGGTTTGCTTTGTTTCCATGAGTTCGGACCCCAGGGCCCATCCCCAGGGTAGGGCTGGAGGTCAAAATCTAGGTCACCTTTAAAATATGCTGTTTACAATTTTAATGTTTCTTCTATAAGTCCATATCTTAACAAACAATCATAGGGATGTATTCTTATTTAGTTCATAGATACCCTATAGGGTTTGCTTTCATACTCCATGCTTGGTACCATCTCTAGGGGGTGGGGCTAGAGGTCAAAATCTAGGACTTATTTATAATATGATAAATATCATAATAAATATTTTCTGTAAGTCTGTTTTCTTGACATCCACAAAGTTTTATCAGAAAGCATTTATACTTAGACCATAGGTACCATGTAAGGTTCAGACACTAGGGTCCATGTGCGGGGGGTGGGGCTAGAGGTCAAAATCTAGAACTTCTTAAAAAAAAATGTATTTCTTTACTTTTCTTTACCACCATGTTCAGAAATGATTTGTACTTGCACCAATGGTACACTATAAGGTTTGCCTTGTTCCTAATGACATTAAACTCTAGGGTCCGTGCCCTGAGGGTGGGGCTAGAGGTCAAAATATAGGACATCTTTTTTTTTTTTTTTTTTTTTTTTTTTTTTTTTTTTAATATTATTGAAGAATGACATTCTACTTTACATCTAGGACCGAGGACCTGACCCTCAATGTCCGCGATCAAGTCCTAGATTGAGTATACAAGTCAGCTCTGTATACTGCTCTAAAATAGATCTGTCATTCTACTACACCCCCCCCCCCTCCCCATGGTTTTAGACAGTGTTTTTTGCAAATACAAATTTATAAGATTTACTTGTTGAGGGCGCTCTCTTTCATCAGGAATTGAGGTTTAATGTGTGACTGTCAGTGAGCATGTCTGGATTGGTGGCGGTGGGCTGAGGGATGGGGGCGTTGGAGGGAGCTACCAGCCGGGGGTATACGTGCCTCTCAAGGCACTTTTTCTAGTTTAAGTTGTAAAAATTAAAAAATTTTCAATGAAAAATTAGTGTTATTTTTCTTATTTTTGCTCAAAACATAGATTGTAGGTACACATTAGAACCACCTCGGCTATCGAGTACCCTCAATCTCTAGCAAAAATAGGTATAACCCTGCATAACCCAGTTTTACTGTATAAAAGTGGAGTATAAGGGGGTATTCATTACTCGGACATGTTTTCCTGATTAAATGTTGTGTAGTAGTTGAGCTAGCAGCCTTGTAAAGCAGGGGTTATAGGTCCAATCCCTAGCTTCTCCAGTCATTCAGATAAGACTTTAAACCAAGGCCTAGTCTCCTTATGACCTTAGCTGTTGAGTGGAATGTAAAACTATAAATCAACCAACCAAATTATTTCTAACTCAGGATTCTCAAAAATTATTTTTTTGCAGGCAAAGATGATCTCACAGATAAAATCGACTTCATTATATGTCTTGGAGGAGACGGTACACTACTGCATGCTTCGTCATTATTTCAGGTGAGGTTTCTTAATTTATGAGCCGCCTCGTGGGAAAACCAACGATGTGGTTTCCGAACAGGTCTGACACAATTCAGGCTGCACAGTCACAGAAGCAGGCTAAAAGCTTGAAATTTCAGATTTAGGAAGAAGTGGAAGTGTACTATCAGTGTAGCGAAAACAAAGGCGCTGATCAGCTTCGCGGTTACCGCGAAGCTGATCTGCGTCTTTGTTTTCGCATATGCAGATTGTTGGTTTTGCCATGAGGCGGCTCATTTATCTGTTTTGGAAGTGACAATTTCCACTTTACAACTAATAAGTCAGTGTTTTACCAGTAAAGATGATCTCACAAATGAGCCGTGTCATGGGAAAACCAGATTTATGCCTATGCGAAAACAAAGGCGCAGCTCAGCTGTGTAGTAACTGTACAGGTAACTGCCAACTGATCAGATCCTTTATTTTCACTTTGTTGATAGTGCAATACCTCCTCTTCTTGAATCCGAAATTCCAAGTTTCAAGCCTTCCTCTGTGACTACAGGACAGTTTGTGTCAGACCTGGTCCCAATATAGGGATCAAACATGATTTTCCATTCATTAACATTCGCTAGGTCCCGAGGGGAGTGTTGAAAACTGAGGGCATAGCCCGAGGTTTTCAACACTCCCCGAGGGACCTAGCGAATGTTAATGAATGACAAAATCATTTTTGATAGCTATTATTGCATAAATTCTGCAGAAACGAAAGAAATATGGTGCAGAAACGAAAAAATTATGGTGCACTATATTTTACAGCAGAATCACATTTTCATTCGCGTAAAAGCTTTCGTTTTTATGCTCGTTCCGGGCGGACTACAGTTTCTCATTACTAGCACGTGCTTTGCGTGGCGCCCGGTAACGAGCATAAGTAAAAGCCATGTATTAACAGCATGTGCGCGCGTGAATTGCAATATTAATGCATGGCTTTCTCTTCGTTAATAAACGGCTGTTGATATCGTGTGACACGGGTATTTATGCAATAATATAAAAATGTTTTGCTTGACTTTTTGGTACCAGATTGTTTTTAGTAAATCTCCACAAAACAGAGTTGGCAATAACTTTAATTTCACAATTTATATCACTTCTTAACGAATCAAATAAAACTTACTATAAAGTTGCATAAAAGCACTATTTTATGGCTTCTTTCAATGACGTCATAAATGAGAATCAATTCAAATCATTGACCAAATTCTAGGAACTGTTGTAGAAAAAAATCTGATATCAGAATGAAACAAAAACAAAGCCTATCGGGACCTATAGTAAAAATCAAACAAAACCTTTTTTATATCGGGACAAAGGAAGCCCCCAGTGGATATGATCAGCATATTTGTTTTTGCTTCACGGATAGTACAATCCCTCTTCTTCTTAAATCTGAAATTTCAAGCTTATAGCATTAGTCTGTGACAGTACAGACAGGTTTATATGCGATTTGATCAGAAACGGTGAAGACAGGTTTTCTTGTTACACAGCTCATATGATATTCCTAGTATAGTAGGAGCCTTCCAGTGAGAAAATCAGCAATGTGGTTTCTGACCAGGTCCTACACAAACCAAGCTGTTTAGCCACAGAAGATGGCTAGAGGCTGCAAAATTTGGACTTAGGAAGAAGAGGAATTTTACTACTCTTAAGCAAAAACAAAGGCGCTGATCAGCTTCGCGGTTACTGCGAAGTTGGTCTGCGCCTTTGTTTTTGCATATGCAGATTGTTGGTTTTCTGATGTGATGGCTCATATATGTATATTTATTTTCAGCAAAGTTGTCCCCCAGTGATGGCATTACCATTCTGGTTTGAAAACTTTCAGGACCAAATTTCAATAATACACTTTACATGAAAAATATGAACCCTATTAGACACATCATGAGAAAAAAAACCTTTTGCATTTGCAAAAACAGAGATGCAGATCATCACAGCTGAACAGCATCTTTGTTTTTGCTTCACAAAAGTACAACCCCTCTTGTTCTTAAATCTGAAATTTCGAGCTTCTAGTCTTCTTCTATTACTGTAAAGGCGGGTTTGTGTCATATCATCAGGAAAACATGTCCATGTAATGAATACCCCCGTATACCCCACTTTCATATAGTAAAACTGGGGTATGCAGGGGTATACATATTTTATTTTAATTTTGCAAAAAAAAACCCAAAAAACAAAGATTGTGGGTACTCTTTAGAACCACCTTACTCAGCGAGGCGGTTTTAACATGTACCCACAATCTACGTTTTGAGCAAAAATAAGAAAAATAACAAAAAACTTCTACCGAAAATTTTCAATTTTCACAACTTAAAAAATCTCTGTATATTCATGGGCATGTTTTCGTAACGTGTGTACCTCGTCAAAAACTTCAAAGACAGGCATTCATGATGTGGCTGATGTGAAATTCCTAGTTTATTGTTTTATCGGTTTCTTTTTATTTTCAGCAAAGTTGTCCCCCAGTGATGGCATTCCACCAAGGATCTCTAGGCTTTCTCACGCCATTCAGATTTGAAAACTTTCAGGACCAAATTACACAAGTTTTAGAAGGTGAATTCTTTCATTCTTTGTATAATAATTATGTTAGCAAATATAGGCAAGATATTTTGCTATAAAAACACATGTCAGGTGACCAAATTAAAAGAGTAACTCTTGTCTGCAAGATACCAATAAAATTATTAATAGGGAAGACATGGTCTAGACTACTTGTATTATGCACTTGTCATTAGTAACATAGAATGTTTAAGAAAACAACATAGAATATATAAGAAAACTCTTGGTTCGTTTCAGGTAGGTTTTGCTTTTTCTTGAAAAAGTGGTTTATTTTTAGACAATTTTTAGACCATTTTTACACTAGTTTCCTGGGCCCAGTTGTTCAAAACTAACGACGTCATTAGTTAACGTTTCGTTAAAATTTCAAACATTAATATTACAAAAACACTGTTATTTTTTGTTGAAAAAATGTGAGAATCCTTTGCACTCACATTTTTTCAACAAAAAATAACAGTGTATTTGTTACTTTAGCTGATATTTGCTTAACAAATTTATGTCTTAACGGTATCGTTAAGCTAACGATGCTTTGAACAACTGGGTCCTGGAGTTTCCCTGATGTTCAGGGAGGTATCATATGTATGGTGTGCACCAAGTATTGGTAATCTGCCTCTGAACAATTTGGTAAGAATAAATAGCAACAATAACACTCAATAGTATAAACTGAGCAGCGACGCGAGAAAACCGGTCTTCGGGGTTTCCGAACAGGACTGACACAAACCGGTCTGTGCAGTCACAGAAGCGGGCGAGAAGCTTTAAATTTCGGATATAACAAGAAGAGGAAATATACAATCCGAGTAGCGAAAACAAAGGCGCTGACCAGCTTCGTGGTTACCGCGAAGCTGATCTGCGCCTTTGTTTTCGCATAGGCAAAAATCCGGTTTTCTCACGGCATGGCTCAACTAAGAGTCCATTGAGCGGTAAAAACCTGGGCCCAGTTGTTCAAAACTTGGCTAGCTTAACGGTGTCGTTAACCCTCAATTTCTTAACTATATATCAATTTCAAAAGCAAATACACTGTTGTTTTTTGTTGAAAAAATGTGAGAATCCTTTGCATTGCAAAGGATTCTCACATTTTTTCAGCAAAAAAATAATAGTGTATTTGTATTAATCATGTTTGAATTTTAACAAAATCTTTAACTAATAACATGGTTAATTTTGAACAACTGGGCCCTGAAGATTAAACAAAATGTTCCTTATAAAAACGTTATGTTGACAAAATTGTTGTTTCTTACAGGCAATGCCTCTCTGTTGTTGCGGTATAGATTAAAATGTCTGATAATGAAGGAGGATTCTGAGTGTCGACAAGTTCATATAAAACATATCAAACCATCTTGTATGTCAGGCAAACAAATACTGGTATGTGTTGTGGCACGCCACATGAAGACCAAATTTTACAGTTTCTGACAGGTTTTGGCCTGAACTGGTCTGTTCTGACATAGATTTAGATTTGAGAACAATCTATACATGTTGCAAAAATAGGTGCAAAGATCAACAGTTCTTGTGAAGCTTATCTACACAACAGTTTGAGCATTTGCAAAACAGCAGAATTTCTCATATGAGCTGCAACAAGAGAAAACCGGCCTACGGGATTTACGACCAGGTCCAACACGAACAGGTCCGTACCGTCACAGAAGAAAGCTAGAATGTTGAAATTTTGGATTTAAGTAGAAAAGAAATTGTACTATTCGAGGGGTGAAAACAAAGGCGCTGATCAGCTATTATTGATCCAAAACATAGATTGTTGGTACTCGTTAGATCTGCCTCGCTGAGGCGGTTCTAACTTGTACCCACAATCAATGTTTTGAAAACAAGAAAAATATCAACAATTATCTGCTGAACATTGTAATTTTTTAGAACTTCTGTGTATTACATGGGCATGTTTTCGTTATGGAACCCACGATCTGATAAGAATTGATGACACCACTAGGCAGCACTATATAAGTAAGCATAGAACTTTGTGCGATTTTGATTTATCTGAAAGATGACATGAGAAAAACGATTTCGGGATTTCCCATCAGCTCTGACACAAACCGGCCTGTACAGTCTCAGAAAAAGGCTAGAAGCTTGAAATTTTGGATCCTGTACAGTCTCAGAAAAAGGCTAGATGCTTGAAATTTTGGATTTAACAAGAGTAGAGATTGTGCTATCTGTGTAGCGAAAAGAAAGATGCTGATCAGCTGTGCAGTTACTGCATAGCTGATCTACGCCTTTGTTTTTGCTTAATATGCAAAAATCAGGTTTTCTTAACTTTCACTCAACTTTTTTTCTCCATTTTGTAGGTTTTAAATGAGGTTGTAGTCGACAGAGGTTATTCCTCATTCCTCAGCAACGTTGACCTGTATATAGAGGGGAGATATGCCACCACTGTTCAGGGAGATGGTATGTGACTTCTACTTTGATATTAAGATGAACATTTGTCAGTTAGACTTTTAGTGAAAGAAACGCACCAAGTACATATACTGGTAATCTGCCTGTCAGAGGCATAAGTAAAATTGATCATCCCTGCATGACGAGACTTGTAAATGTAGAGCGTTATATAGATCAGTCAGTCTAATCATTCAATCATGTTATATCCGGTACCACATGAGGAAACCTCATTCAGTTTGTTTGAAAATGGGATAATCTGTAGCACCCAACAGGCACAGAATACGACTTTGTTATTCTGATAGAGGATATATTAATGCATTTTATAGACCTGCCTTCGGGCTTTAGACTTTAGGGATGTTAGAGATAGAATGAAAAGATCAAGTTTTTGGGTGCATATTTTTATCTTGGCTTTGCTGCAAAGGTGATCAGCTTTTTAGATTAAGGATACCACATTTCTAATTTTTGCTAAATGCAGTGTGATAAAGAGGTTATTCAAAAGATAAGTCATGCAAAAAATAACATTTTTCCAGTTATGTTGATGAGAAAGCTGATCAAAATAGTTCCAAGTTTTTTGTTTGAAATAAAGCAACAGGTTAGATTGTAGAAAACATATATTAAAAAATGAGCAATTTTTCTGTATTTTATAGGATTGATAATCTCGACCCCGACCGGTAGCACAGCCTACGCAGTTGCAGCAGGAGCGTCTATGATACACCCAAATGTTCCCGCTATCATGATTACACCAATATGTCCACATTCCTTGTCTTTCCGACCAATTGTCGTTCCCGCTGGTGTCGAAGTGAAAGTAAGTAGAAAATATGTGCCTGCGCAGTCTGATCAGTGTTAAACATGCACAGCCTACGCAGTAGCAGCAGGAACATCTATGATACACTCCAACGTTCCAGCAATCATGATTACACCAATATGTCCACATTCCTTGTCTTTCCGACCAATTGTTGTTCCCACTGGGGTCGAAGTTAAAGTAAGTAGAAAAATATTTGAGCCACCTCATGATGTGCCAACAATGTGGTTTCCTAACATGTGCAACAAAAACCAAGCTGTACAAGCACAGAAGATGGCTGGAGGCTAGAAATTTTGGATTTAGAAAACAGAGGAATGGTACTATCTGTGTGGCGAATACAAAGGCACTGATCAGCTTGGCAGTTACTGCAAAGCTGATCTGTGCCTTTGTTTTCGAATATATAGAATGTTGGTTTTCTCATGATGCAGCTCATTTATTTGTGCAGTCTGGTCAGATTCATGAGACCCTGACAGGGTATAAAGGGATATATGGATGTTTGAAAAATAAAAGATATTAAGAAACTGGTATACAAATTTTGTTGAAATTTACTTGAAATGGCATTGAGCAAGACACATTAAAGTTCTATAGTACTGGTATTAATCAGGAAATATTGGCTCCACCCCAACATGTCAGACTTAAAAATTGACATGGATGATAAAACTTTAAAAAAACATGTTCAAAAAATATGAGCCTATGTGTGGGAAAACCAACAATTTGGGTTCCGACCAGGTCTGACACAAGCCGGCCTGTACAGTCACAGACGCAGGCTAGAAGCTTGATATTTCGGATATAAGAGGAAGAGGGAATGTACTATCTCTGTAGCGAAAGCAAAAGCGCTGATCAGCTTCGCAGTTACTGCGAAGCTGATCTGCAGCTTTGTTTTTGCCTATGTAGATTATTGGTTTTTCCATGCAGCAGCTCATATAGTTTGCCACAAATAATTATCTTTCTTTTAGATAATGTTGTCCCCAAATTCCCGAAACTCTGCCATGGTGTCATTTGATGGGAGAGACAGACAGGAAATATCGCAAGGTGATTGGTAGGTATAAATAGCTTCATGTAAATATTACAAAGTGATTGGTAGGTATAAATAGCATCATGTCAATATCACCAGACCTTAAAATGATTCGTATCAAAGTTATAAAAAGCTTCATGCTAACACAAGTATGTGATGGGATCTGTAAAAATGACTGAAAGTTTCCTGATCGAGTGACAAATAATCATACATGTAGTAACATTCACAAAAGGTCAGTGATTCCTGAACAGGGGAGTTCATTCTGAAACTGTACTGTAGCTATTGACTGGTATATTTGAATGAATCTATGGCATAGAGGCTCATGTCTTATCAGTATATTGGCGGTCCCCGTGGCCGAGAGGTTAAGAGAGCTGTCTTTTAATCAGACGATCATCTCACCGCTGTGTCTGGTGCAGGTTCGAGCCCGCTCTGGCCACATGTGAGACAAGCCAAGTTCTGCTTGCGGGCTGTCGGGTGTTTTTTCTCGGGGTACTCCTGTTTTCGCCCCACCTACTGATTGGCCCATCTCATATGAGCTGAAATAATCTTGAAAGGGATGTAAAACTAAAAAAAAAAAAAAATAAATAAATAAATAAATAAATAAATAAATAAATAAATAAATAAATAAATTACCAGTATATTGAATCTGGAAGAAAAAATATGTTCTTTCCATATGTTTGATAATTGTTTGTTTGAAACTCTAAATTTGCTACCTGACAATTTCAAAATTATTGGTCTATGTTTTAGAAAAAAAATAACAAAATAATAATTTGATGGTATTGAAGAAAAAAAAAAAATGCTTCAAAGCTTGCATCATAGAAACAAAATTACACTATCTTAAGTATGACCAGTCTGTTCATGGTCTTCACTATACAATCTTGCTCCTATTTTTAAAGCATTATCTTTGGGTAAAACCTTTTTGTAAACCAGTTTTACAAATTTTTATTGTTACAAAAATACATACCACACTGTACTTGTAAATCCTCTCTTTATAATCTACTTTCAGTGTTCGAATAACCACAGCGCAATATCCTGTACCCTCTGTTTGTGCATACTTTCAGTGTTCGAATAACCACAGCGCAATATCCTGTACCCTCTGTTTGTGCATACTTTCAGTGTTCGAATAACCACAGCGCAATATCCTGTACCCTCTGTTTGTGCATACTTTCAGTGTTCGAATAACCACAGCGCAATATCCTGTACCCTCTGTTTGTGCATACTTTCAGTGTTCGAATAACCACAGCGCAATATCCTGTACCCTCTGTTTGTGCATACTTTCAGTGTTCGAATAACCACAGCGCAATATCCTGTACCCTCTGTTTGTGCATACTTTCAGTGTTCGAATAACCACAGCGCAATACCCTGTACCCTCTGTTTGTGCAAAAGACCAAATAGATGACTGGTTTGACAGACTTGCCGAGTGTTTACACTGGAACGTTAGAAAACCGCAGAAAGAACTTTCAATATCGAGTACAAGTTCCACTGAAAACAGCGTTATAGAGATAGAAAATAACGACCAATGAAAGATGAGCAGTGTTGTGTGATACATGTAACTTGTTTTAGGGTTTTCTGGCCAGGCCCCGAGGTTATAAAACTTTTTTCAGTCTCAACTCAGCTGAGCATGAAATTTCAACTGCTCATTGATGAAGAAATAGCCGAAATAAATTGAAGTTTCAGGTTTATATCACCAAAGCCAGTATAAATTTAACCTGCCTATAAATGTTAAAATGCCAACAATTGTTGGCATTTTAACATTTATAAGCAGGATTAATTTTAGTCTCAGCAGAGCTGAGCATGAAAAAAGTTTTATAACCTCGTAGCCAGGTTCAAGAAAAACTAGAATGTGGAGCTACCAAAGATGGCTTTAAGTTTTATGATTGAGCCTTTGCATGAGGAAACCAAACAATTTGACTTTTCAGCCAGGTCTGACACAAACCAGGCTGTACAGCCACAGAAGCAGGCTAAAAGCTTGAAATTTCAGAGTTAGAAAGAAGAGACATTGTACTTTCTATGGAGTGAAAACAAAGGAGATGATCAGGATGTGTAGTAACTGCGCAGCTGACCTTCATCTTTGTTTTCGTGTATGCAGATTGTTGGTTTTCTGATGCTGAGGCTCATATTAAAAGTTTCAGATTTAGAAAGAAGAAAGAGGGATTGTGCTGATTTTGTCGCACAAAAGTGTCTGAGAAAAAATGCAATGAACTTGTAAATTAGAAAGTGATCTGTGAACAAGGCAATAACTGATTAGCCTACAGTAGTTTCCGTATCTGGGATATGGAAGCTTTGGTTGTTGATTGGTTGTTTAATGTCCCAGGCAACAATTATTCAGTCATGTTGGGACACAACATGGTGTCAGTAGATTTCAAATCTAAGCCTATCGCTCTGCTGTCCTATACTCTGAGCCACGACACATCTAAGATATGGGAGAACAATGAGGTCTTCATATATACTGGTTTCATTTGAGATACGTCATGAGAAAACCAGATTTTTGCCTGTGCGAAAACAAAGGCACAGATCAGCTGTGCAGTAACTGCACAGCTGATCAGTGCCTTTGTTTTTGCTACAAGGATTGTACAATTCCTCCAGTGCCTATACCCAAGTTTCAAGATTCTGGCTTTTTCCTGTGACTGCACAGACCGGATTATGTCAGCCCAAAGACCGTTTTCCTGGCATTGCAGCTGGTTGGTTTATTTGTTGGTTTATATCTTACAGAGGCAAATTTTATTTTGAAAATGCCCCTTAATTTATAAGCTGGATATGCAGCCAAAGATGCAAGCACTTATAAATGGTCATTTTACTAAAACCTGCTTTAATAAGAAAAATGTATCAAGTCTGGCTTCAGTGTTTTAGTATATGCAAGAAGTGTTTACATCCTAGACTTATATTCAGTCTCAGTTTTTTTAATCTATATTCACAATAATTTTCTAGCATCTTAGTATGCCTCTCTGATAGCTTCGGAATTACTACTTTCAACCAAAGATATTCTTGTATTAATGAGAGGAAAATAGTTAAGACAGAAAAAATGGAAAAAAAGAAGAAAACTGTAAAAAAGTAGTAGACTTGTACAAGTCTATTTACATACTTGAATGCTTTAGTACATAGGACATTACGAAAACTTGCCCATGCAATATACAGAGATTTTTTTCCGTTTTAAAAAATGAAAATTTCATCAGAAAAATTTTGATATTTTTCTTATTTTTGCTCAAAACATAGATTGTGGGTACACGTTAGAACCGCCTTGCCGAGGCAGTTCTAACGAGTACCCACAATCTATGTTTTGGAGCAAAAATAAGAAAAATAGGAATACCCCTGCATACCCCAGTTTTGCTATATAAAAGTGGGGTTTGAGGGGGTACACATTACACGGACATGTTTTCCTGATGATAATAGTGCAGCTGTAGGCAATATAGTGCTGTCCGTTTAGACGCTAAATACTTTTTTGATTATTGGCAGTCTTACCATGGGTTGCTTTGCTTTCTTAGGTCTGCTTCTGCAAACTACGAGTATACTATGGAAAACACTACTTTAAGAGCTAAGATCTCAAAGTGAGAAAAGGTCATGTTCAGGAAAAAATCAAGAAACTTTGTTTTTTTTTCGTTGTTTATATTGAAATCTCGCCCAGAAGATAGGCATTAGGTTGGACATTTATCCCCAACTCAACAAGAAGATGAATTATCATCTGATTCATCAATAATCCTTTCCTATCCCATGGATGGGGACAAAATGACATTTTCTACACTGAAAATGTCATTACGAAAACTTGCCCATGCGATATACAGGGATTTTTTTAGCTTTAAAAATTGAAAATTTTCAGCTGAAAAAGATTGATATTTTTCTTATTTTTGCTCAAAACATAGATTGTGGGTACACGTTAGAACCGCCTCGCCGAGGCGGTTCTAACGAGTACCCACAATCTATGTTTTGGAGCAAAAAAAAGAAAAATAGGTATACCCCTGCATACCCCAGTTTTTCTATATAAAAGTGGGGTTCAAGGGGGTATACATTACACGGACATGTTTTCCTGATGAATGGGTTAATGGGTTAAATGTCATTTTAGAATCATTGATAAAACTCTTTTATTTGTATATCATATATGCATGTATTATTAATGTTGTAAAATTTCCTAAATTGAAACCGAAAGTCTTTCTATTTTTATACTGTCGTTAAGTTATCTATTTGCTGCTGTTCACATGAACATGTACATTTGAGCCGCATCGTGAGAAAACCAACAATATGGTTTCCGAACAGGTCCAACACAAACTGAGCTGTACAAGCACTGAAGATGGCTAGAGACTGGAAATTTTGGATTTAGAAAGTAGAGGAGTTGTACTATCCATGTAGCGAAAACAAAGGCGCTGATCAGCTTCGCAGTTACTGCGAAGCTGATCTGCGCCTTTGTTTTCGCATATGTAGATTGTTGGTTTTCCCATGAGGAGGCTCATTTATAAGTTGTTCACTTTATTTTACATTTTCCTGGAATATTTGCAAGTTTAATACATGTATTATTTTTACAACAATCTCTTAAATGAAGTAAGTCCCTTCTTGATATGTCTTTTGGTAATTTAGGCCAGGGTGCACCCGAACCAATCTGCTCATTCTAATAGACTAAATTGGTTGCTAAAATTCTGATAAAAAAACCAACAACAAAACAAATAGGGATAGATCTATTCTAAATAGACAAGAAAAGTCCCTGAAAGCCTAAAATTAAGGTGTCCATTTTAAAAACATTTATTTGAGCATTTAAACTGCATTATTGGGTATAAATGTAAATCGTATAAAAATGGACTTAGCAGCATACCCAAATCCCAACAGGTGGAGATAACTCTTGATTTTTGTACCTAGTGGAATATTTACAATTTCTTACAGTGCGGCTCAGTGCCAATGTTCATTACGAAAACTTGCCCATGCAATATACAGCGATTTTTAAGCCGTAAAAAATGAAAAGTTTCAGTAGAAAATTTTTGATATTTTTCTTATTTTTGCTCAAAACATAGATTGTGGGTACATGTTAGAACCGCCTCAGAAAGAAAAATAGGTATACCCCTGCATACCCAAGTTTTGCTATATAAAAGTGGGGTTCAAGGGGGTAAACATTACACGGACGTGTTTTCGTGATGGTATTTGACTGCAGTATTTGCCAAGAATCGACTGCAGTTTTTGCTAAAAACTGAAAAGTTGAATCGTGTAAAATATTGCTTTCTGCCAATTAATTTGAAATTGTTATTTTAGTGGAACAGACTGGTTTGGGTCCTATTTCAAACTGGTCTAAAACGCCAAAGGTAGAATATACACGTATATATTCATTTGTAGCTACTATATTTTAGCCGCCACGTGGGAAAACCATCAATGTGATTTTTGAACAGGTCCGACACAAACTGGGCTGTACAGCCACAGAACATGGCTAAAAGCTTGAACCTTTGGATTAAGAAAGTAGAGGAATTGTACTATCCATGTAGCGAAAACAAAGGCGCTGATCAGCTTTGCGGTTAGTCGGGGGACTTGAAAATAATTTTGGAGGTCAAGCCTAATGCAGTTTATCTGCTAAGATTTGTAACGGTTGGGCCCAAACTACTTTGCAGTTACCTGCAAAGATCTGCATCTTTGTTTTCGCGTATGCAAATTGTTGGTTTTCTCATGCGAAGGCTCATATTTGTTAAGCCTATTCTCTGTTTAAGTTTTTATTGTTGACATATGAGCTTTGTTAAGAGAAAATCTATGGAGTTTCCTACATGTAGCAGGTCTGATGCACATCAGCTTGTACAGTCACAGAGGAAGGTTTGAAGCTTGAAATTTAGGATTTAAAAAGAGGAGGGATTTTACTATCCATGAAGTGAAAACAAAGTCACTGATCAGCTGTAACTGCAAAGCTAAGCTACAGGGGGGGGGGGGGGAGGGCAAAAATTAATGATCTGGCAAATTTAGGGGGGGGGGTGGAGTCCGGACTCCTCTGGATCCGCCCATATTGCGGCTGAATTTTAAATTACACTTTTGTTTGAATCCTTATTTACATGTTAGCATTTCAGTCTGTGCTAAATGTGCAGTAATTTATGAAAAGTTGTCTTCAATTATCTAATTGAGTTTCTGAATTATGCTTGTTGTATTGATTCATATTATGAAGTTTTCTTTTTATCATTGGGAATATTTAGTATGATGATAATGAAACATTTTAACAAATGAATGTTATATAAGGAAGACACATATTTTCTCTGATTAGCATCCTTTGTTTTTGTTACACAGATTGTACAATACCTCTTCTTCTTAAATCCAAAATTTCAAGAGTCTTGTCAGCTTCTAAGACTGTAGAAGTCGGTTTGTTGGAAACACAGAACAGCAGTTTATTTGTGCTTATTTGCTGTTTATTTTCATGACAAGCATCGTGTATTCATTTTTATTCACCTGAAGATACAAAAAATGATTTTATCATGAAAATATTCCAATTATTTATTATTATAAAAGATTATTGAAATGGTATGCACCAAAATATAAATATTGAATGATACCAGTATTTGTGTTGTTCTTGTTGCCCAAGATATTGGTTTAAATGAGCTGCGTCCTGAGAAAACCAACAATGTGGTTTTTGACCAGGCATGGCACAAACCGGGCTGTACAGCCACCGGAGATGGCTAGAGGCTGGAAATTTTGTATTTAGAAAGTAGAGGAATTGTACTATAAGCATGGCAAAAACAAAGACGCTGATCGGCTTCGCAGTTACTGCGAAGCTGATCTGCGCCTTTGTTTTCGCAAATGCAAAATGTTTGTTTTCTCATGATGTGGCTCTAACGTTTATCAATTATGTGATACATACAGCATCTTTTAAATCAGCTTTGGCTAGAAGAACTTTCACTTCATTTTGCTACAAGGACAAATAAAGCATCATTTTCTCAATTGAAAAGACTCCGTTCAAGGGCACATAACATAACATCAGCCACCATGCGCGGTCTTCAGGATTTCCGACCAGGTCTGACACAAACCGACCTCTGCAACTACAGAAGAAGGTTAGAAGCTTGAAATTTCGGATATACATGTATTAGGAAGATTGATTGTACTATCCGTGTAGCATAAGCAAAGGCGCTGATCAGCTGTGCAGTTACTGCACAGCTGATCTGCGCCTTTGTTTTCACATAGGCAAAAATCTGTTTTCTCATGAGGTGGCTTACATGTAATATATCCATAAGCTCTTCAGTTGGTCATATATAGGCATTTCCAGAGTTCATAGTGTCTTGTTATTTGAAAAAGAGCATGCCTGTACTTGTATCTGAAATATCAAATACTTTCCAATGCGTTTCAGCCTCATTACTAGTAATATAACACGACCATGTCATGCTCCAAAATTGATTATTTTGCTATTTGTCTACAGTAAGTAACCTCATTATAACACGGTTCACTTATAGCACGGCCTGTTTCTATGGACCCCAAAGATAGCTTTATAATAAGGTTGGCCTGTACATGTATTTTGACCTGTACATGTATTTTGACTTTCTGACAAAGACATGGTGAAACTAAAAAGGTCAGGTGGGCTGGAGGGGTAGGACGCTTCCCGCTTTGATACAATTTTAAAACACTTATTTGAGCTGCGCCATGAGAAAACCGGATTTTTAGCATATGCGAAAACAAAGGCGCAGATCAGCTGTGCAGTTACTAGTTACTACACAGCTGATTTGCGTCTTTGTTTTCGCTACACAGTTAGTACAATCACCTATCTTCTTAAATCTGGAATTTCAATGTTCTAGCCTGCTTCTGTGTTTGTTTGTACAAACCGATTTTGTCGGTGACCAGGACGGAAACCCCTAAGACCGGTTTTCTAGCAACGTGGCTCATTTGTTAACTTTTATAACATTGAAAATTAATTAAAATGTTTTATTGTAAACACAGCACATATCCCTAAAACAGTTGGTAATAATGAGAATTTCGTCAATTTGAATCTATATTTAGTATAAAAAAAAAAAAAAAAAAAAAAAAAAAAATTGTATTGGGTCCAAGATAGACTTAGTGCTGGCTTAAATGAGCTGCGGCGCGAGAAACCGGTCGTCGGGGTTTCCGACACTAACCGACCTGTACTGTCACAGAAGCAGGCTAATAGCTTGAAACGGATTTAAGAACAAGAGAAATTGTACTATCCGTGTAGCGAAAACAAAGGCGCTGATCAGCTTCGTACATGTAGTTACCGCGAAGCTGATCTGCGCCAGGCAAAATACCGGTTTACTCATGATGTGGCTCAATGATCCACTATTCTCTGAAAATTGAAGACCTTGAATACATTTTCTGAAAATGTCCAGCAAGCCATAATTTTCTGAAAATATATTCCCCGAAAATAGATATGCCAGTCGTGTCTCCAGAAAAAGATTGTCTTCGTTCTAGGTCTATTACAGTGTATTAAAGTGCTACACAGTCTCACGTCAAAAAGACGAATCAATGTAAAAAAAAACGGGTTTTCCTCTGGTACAACATGTATTGTTTCTGAACCCCCTCCTCCGCCGGAGGCACACTAGCCCACACGACGAGTTTAATTTTCAGAAAATCATTGTACACTCCTACATCCATCGCCAAAATATAGCTCCATTGGAGCTGAATGAGCCTGCAATAAATCTCAGAAAATATCTTGTAGCTTTCAGTTTTTATCATCATTATCAGTAGACTGTGAAAAGAGCAATTAACAATCTCCAGATGTCCGATATCAAATTTCTACAGGTTTCATTTTTGTTCAGTTTTCTCTTGGTCCATTTTGTGTTAGAGGCTAGCGAGAACTAATATATATGGGTACTTAAAATTGGGGGTATTCAAAATTTGGTACAACTTTTAATTTTTGCTTTTGAAACTATCCTATTATTTTCTCAAATTTTGGGCAGTTGAAATTTGTGGTCTTCAAATTTATGAGTACCCAAAACATGTGGGTACTCAAAAGTGTGAATATAATGGAATATCAAATCTTTAAGGCACCTAGAATTGGTGGTAAAATAATAAGGTACATGTACAGATATTTTAGAGATGTTACCACAAAGTTTGGGTACTTGAAATATTCAATGAGTCTTCAAATCTGAGTGTCTTCGAAATAAGTGGGTATTCATAAGTGCATATAAATATTTGTGGTATTGAAATTTTGGAAACTAATCTTATTGTTACACAAATCATGGAGAAATTAGGTTTGTCTTTAATATACGGGTGCTTACAAAATTCAAAATCACATAAAATTGTGGGTATTCAGATAAAGCTGGTTCATGAAATTTCAAGTCAAGACTTGAAACCGTTAGTACAAAATTGTTGTGGTCTTGGGGTACTCATAAGTTTGTTGGTGTTTATTTGTATGTATATGTATTCGTAAATTGTGGATTTCACACTGTGGGTGGGTACTCAACATGAGGGTACCTAAAACATTTTGATAGAAATGCAGAAAGTATGCAAATGCATATGTATTGAAATTCTCAATATTAAAAAAGAGCCACCTTAAAATTTTTATAGACCCTGATCAGTGTTTCATTAAGTCTAATCAGGCACTGCATCCACTGTTTAATTTTGAAACAAAGCAAATGATGATATTTCATCTAATTCTTGAAACAAACAGGTGGCCACAGTCAAAAAGTTTTATCTGTTTCTTGCTGCTTCAAAGGCAGTTATCTTCTATATAAGAATTTATTGTGACAAGCTAATTGATTAAGAAAAAACAGCAAAAACTCAGAAAACTGGCGATAGATGTAGGAGTGTGTAAATAATTTCGGAAATTCCTACTTTCGATTTGCCAAAAACTGAAACGATTTTTAATAGTGTTGCGCACAGTTTGAAAGCAGATGGACAGGTGAACGGTAGTAGTGTCATGAAAGGTAATACCATATTTTGTAATTTTCTTTTATATGCTTTAACTCCTCCCCTCCCCCCCCCCCCACCACCACCACCACACACAAACACACGATCGTGTGCCCGTTCAGAGTAAATAGTACTGCAGTACTGATGTACATTAGCTGGCTGTGTTTCGTGGTGGTGCGAGTGTTTGATTGGGTACGAAGGTTGTGTCATTGTGCAAGACCCATATAGTAATGGTAATGCACCAGTAATTTGTATCCATGGCCCCTCTGGGGCCGGGGAATAGCGGGGCGGTTTTTAAAGCCCGGCACTGCGGTGTAATATTTTGTGGTAAAATCCCTGCTAAAAGCTCCGAGCCCGGTTCCCCGGAGGCTGACAATAGTATATCGAACAACTGCTGGAAATTGTTCTAATGAAAACATATGAGACAGAGAGACTGCATGTAAATGTACAGGCACATTTGTAAATTAGATAAGGACCATAAATTAATTCAATGTTAAATACAACTATTTTATAATTTTAATTTACTGTGACCGTGTATTGGCGGGAAATTAAAATCCCGGTACATCCCCGGCACTGCCGGGACTCATCATAGGTTAAATCACGGCACATCCCCGCTGTGTCTCCGCTATCCCCGGCCCTAGGGGAGCCTAGGATACAAATTCACTCGTACATTAATATCATGGGGAGACGGTGGCTTTGTTCCGACTTAACTTAAAATTGTTGACTGGGATGTTAATTAACCCACAAACCGAAAAAACGTATGCCGCTCGACCGCTTTCGTAACGGATGCTGTATTCAACGAGACTGTTGAAGCTTTTTTTTTTTACAAGATTGGCGATCGAACCAGCTTCTTTTTACCTCAAAACCTAGAAGATTGTACACTAAATCAACCACCGACAAACGCAGTGCTGCCCCATGCGCGGATCCAGAGGGGGGGGGGGGGGGGCAGGGGTCCGGACCCCCCCCCTGGAATTTGAAAATTTTGCCTAAAAAAAAAGGTAACTTCGGGTTTTTTTTTTTTGGGGGGGGGGGATGGACCCCCCCTCGTCTGTGACCAAAATTACCATTTTCGTTGGACCCCCTCTGATGAAAATTTCTGGATCCGCGCATGTGCCCCGTGTGTAGGCTGTGACGTCACGTGACTATGAATTGCTCATCCGCAATCGCCGGAGCAACAAAGATTTTCAATTTATAGACTGAAATTAGAATGCGGCGGTTTCGGCTAGGCCTATTACAGGCTTGGCAGTGACCCTATATTCTTAGCTAGAAAGTTCAATGATCATATGAGCCGCCGCATGGAAAAACCAACAATTTGCATAGGCGAAAACAAAGGCGCAGATCAGCTTCGCGGTAACCGCGAAGCTGATCAGCGCCTTTGTTTTCGCTACTCGGATAGTACAATTCCTCCTCTACTTAACTCCAAAATTTCAAGCTTCTAGCTCTTTTCTGTGCTTGTACAGGCCGGTTTGTGTCGGACCTGGTCAAAACCCAAATTGTTGGTTATCTCACGCACAGGCTCATATTTAACAAAAACGATTAAATGCTTTCAGCCTACAATAATTATTTTCCTGTATAAATTGAAAGAACTTATTCAGTAAAAACTTAAAACATGTACCAAAGTGAACAGAGCACCAGTATTCTGGTATCGTTCTTTTTTGTTTGGGTTTGAATGAAGATTATCTTTTTGAATCATTTAATCAATAGACATACATTTTCATGAAATAGCATTACGAAAACACGCCCATGTATAAATATACAGATTTTTCCGAAGCAAAAATTGAAAAATTCATTGGAAAAAAAAACTGACTTTTGAAATATTTCATTCAAATATACATTGTGGGTACTAGTCAGAACCTCCTCGGCGAGGCGATTTCAACGAGTACTCACAATGTATGTTTTGGATCAAAATAATAAAACAAAATATACGCCTACAAACTCCAGTTTTACTATATAAAAGTGGGGTTCAAGGGCGTATACTTTCCATGGACAAGTTTTCCTGATGCATTTTCATAAAATAAGGACTGTAAGTGGAAGAAGGAATGTGCCATCTAAAACCTGTCATGATAGGAGTTTTATCAGCGAACCCGATATTAGGAAAACATGTCCATGTAATGTAAACCCCCTTAAACCCCACTATTATATAGTAAAACTGGGGTTTACAGGGGGTATACATTATTTATCTTATCTTTGATCCTAAACATAGATTGTTGGTACTCGTTAGAACCGTCTCGCCGAGGCGGTTCTAACGTGTACCCACGATCAATGTTTTGAGCCAAAATATTAAAATTATCAAGCTTTTTTCCAATGAAATTTTCAATTCATTTTACAGATTTTTTTGTTGCTGATAGGCAAGTCTTAGTGGTACGCCGGACCCGTGGGAAAGTGACAAAATTTAAGGCTTTTCAAATTTGACAAGGGTGGTTCGTTTTCCTATTTTTCTTTTAAATCTTCAATTAAGCCGGGGGGGGGGGGGGGGTGGCAATCCGCCCTCGAAGTCTACTTTCAGTTTCGACTGAACCTTGTAGGGTAGACCCTACTTTCAATTTAAACGACGTTAACTTTCACTTTCGATTTCTAAGAAACTTTAGGTATTTTCTTCCGGGTTTCAATAGACGGTTGACCTGAAGTCTTATGAAGAGGTTTAAGTTTTCGAAAACGCTTGCCCTAGACGGTAACATTGATTTAAGTTTTCGAAAACGCTCGAACTGTTGTGTTATTTAATAAAGCTCGTATGCGAACTTGATACATATTTTTGTCTATATACCAAGACAAATTCTGTGCATGTAGTCATACAGTGAACCTTATGAAATATTCCAAGGACCAAAACATATGCCTTTCACGGTGAGGAAACTACATAGACGGAGCCATGGCATTGGCTCTGTTAAGGAAATCTTGTGTGGGTTTTTCCGGTCACGTGCGGCGCCGTCAATCTCGGCTGTTTCGATGGACACGAAAACGTAAGTTTTCCATTTATTGTCAAAATTTGAATTTATACTGACAACTAGCGAGAAAAGGGGAATTGTATGAGGGGCCCATGACTTTCAACTTACTTCCTTGTCTGTTTGCGAGTTCCAAGTCGGCGCGGTTTTGTCTGAATCATTTTTGTCGTGAGCCACGGAGAGGTAAACAAATGTCATTTTCTATAATGACTACAGGCTTTCTATTGCTCTTTCTGCATATATACTTAAGGAATAAAGAAACGCAACAAATACTTTGGGTTAGTAAAAACATGCTTTGTAATGCAAGTCTGTGGTATAACTGAGCTTCTTATATGAACACAATATCTAAACGTCAAATTGCAACAGGTTGAGCCACAATGTCGGTTACGTACGCTTAATGGCGTACGCGTAACCACATTGACTTACAGTAGCACATCATGTAACCATGATCAGTGAATGTCAAATTTGAAATAAAAAACAATATTTTGTTTCCAAAACTTCTAAAAGTGATTGCAGATGTAATCATTGATCAGTTGGTAACATTTGGGTATCTTATGGGACGTTTAACGTCACCAACGTCAATCGAAAAAATGAGTCAAAAGCCAATTAAATTTCCTTCGGCATGCGTTATATTCAATAAAAGGGTTATTTACGTAAACATTATGACATTTGTACTTCAGACGTCACTAAAACGTCCATTATAACGTCAAAATCAAACATCCTGCATTTTAAAGACTCTCATTATGTTTTTCAAATTTTCTAATTTAAAAAATGATCAATTGCCAAACGTTTGATAACAGTGCGTAAATCTAGTGTTTACTCAAAGCATATAATCCGTTTCGCTCCTTTTCTACATGATATTCTGTTTAACAAACGTCAAAACAAACACTCCGACGATCCATTTCTACGGTACCTGGGACGTCACTGTTGATTAGAAAGCACGTCGTGTCGTATGTTGGTTCGATATATACCGTTTAGGTACAAATAGGCAAAATCGAATAATTTAAATGACGTTAATAACTCATTTTTCGTTATTGTAAACTTCAGCGTTCCATTAACAATATTTAACGCCATATGGGACGGCACCTAAGTATACAATGATCCTAGTCTTTATTGCACATTATCAAGTCGACGTCACATAACCCACATGCAAAGAATTTGTCGTCTTCCCCTTCGCCCCGACGTTTACGTCACAATTTGCGTTTTTCATAGTATTTGACGTTTTGTCGTTAATTTTGTCAATAAAATGACGTTTTCTCATTTCATCACGTGCAAAAAGCAGTCAGTAGGTCATTTCATAAAAGGATTTTATCAAATTGTCAAATACAAACGTAGAAGTTGAAATTTAGTGTGTTGCGTATTTTAATTCCTTAAGTATATATTACTTATCTAAATGTTTAGACCGTCCGAATGTATGAATTGATGATCTAATCCTTCCCCACTCACGAAAAACAAAATTTGAATCAAAATAAAAAAAAAAATGAGAAAAATATGTTTTATAAGTCCAGATCATGGCAACAACTTATAGAAGATCCAAACTTGGATCATAGGTACTCAGTAGAGTTGGCTTTCATTCCATGACATGGGCCCCTGGGTCCTTGCCCGGGATGGGGCTAGGGCTTAAAATCTAGAACACCTTAGAAAAATTAACACCTTCAAAATTGACTTTTCTGCGATATAGTTTTCTACAAGTCTAAATTTTGGCTACTACTTTTCATAGAGGGTCCAAACTTGGACAATAGATACCCTGTAGGCTTGGTTTTCATTCCGTGACAGTGGTTCCTGGGTCCTTACCCGGGGATGGGGCTAGGGGTTATAATCTAGAACACCTTAGAAAAATTGTCTTTTCTGCGGTATAGTTTTCTTTAAGTCCAGATCATGGCTACTACTTATCATAGAGGGTCCAAACTTGGACCATAGGTACTCAGTATGGTTGGCTTTCGTTCCATGACAGGGGCCCCTGGGTCCTTGCCTTTGGGGTGGGGTGGGGCTTATGGTTAAAATCTAGAACATCGTCATTATTTTTTACTTGCGCCATATACCATCAAGACCATGAGATATATGAGTTTGATGAACTGTGTTACGAGGCAGATTTGGCCCCAGTTTGACAAGACTAGATGCAGTCGAGCTACGCTGTCATGCGACAGCTCTTATTTCAATCATATAAGGGCACGCATTCGTGGTTGCGATTATTTGGCCACTTCATGTAAATGTGTATAGTGATTTAAAAATAATCACAAAATATAGTGCCTACAGAATGCAATATAATAAAACTCACCCTCATACAGCGGAGCCAGCCGATATAGACAAAGCCGGCCGATATGGACGGAGCCATTGTTTATTTTTTCTCATTTTTTTTTTATTCTGATTCAAATTTTGTTTTCGTGAGTGGGGAAGGATTAGATCATCAATTCATACATTCGGACGGTCTAAACATTTAGATATAGAGTAATATTTATGCAGAAAGAGCAATAGAAAGCCTGTGGTCATTATAGAAAATGACCTTTGTTTACCTCGCCGTGGCTCACGGCAAACGTGATTCAGACAAAACCACGCCGACTTGGAACTCGCAACAGACAAGGAAGTAAGTTGAAAGTCATGGCCCCTCATACAATTCCCCTTTTCTCGCTAGTGTTCGGTATAAAATCAAATTTTGACAATAAATGGAAAACTTACGTTTTCGTGTCCACCGAAACAGCCGAGATTGACGGCGCCGCACGTGACCGGAAAAACCCACACAAGATTTCCTTAACAGAGCCAATGGCTCCGTCTATGTAGTTTCCTTACCGTGATTTTCCCATACCCATGTTTGCTCAACCCCACCCCAACCGAACACATGCAGGATGTTCCATGGGTGATCTGAATAACGTGGGAATATTATACGATGCTTGTTAAAACGCATCTATTATTTCATTGCTTAGACTTAATTTTATAACATAAACACCCAGAATGTAAAAATATACCTTTAGTTCCAAACATCAAACAATCCAAGTCCTTTGAGAGTAACTTCAATGACACCGTTTCAAAGTTTCTGATTAAATATGTCGTAATATTCGATTTTAGGACAGAAATTTCGTCAAAATGATTTGAAAAAATATTAGCAACCAATATTGAAAGATAACTTACATGGTACCTTTCATTTCCGGGAAATTCGACGAACCGCCTCTGCTACAACAAGTGTATCAAGTGCATACACTACTAGTAGAACATTATCAAAATTGGCAACGTTTTATTGTGTTTTGTTTCACTTTTCAGTGTGTTTCAATGACAAGAATGTAGGCATGTAGATGAAGACGCTTTGAAACCTGATTGCCAAAATTACAAATGGGTGAGTAAAATTCGGCATGCATTTTTTTGTTCCACGCTATGATATTCAACCATAACAAGGCGAATCCTTTAGAGCATTGGAGACTAGCGAGGGACCGCGTCTGTAATACCCAAAATGATTATGGGCCAAGTAGAGAAGATGTAAACATTTAGATCAGAAATCGTAGGGATTCATCACGGACATCGCACGGGCTCCGTACGATTTCCACTTGAAGTGTGCGGACATCCTGCGATTTCCGTGCGATTTCCCTACGACCTCTGTGCGGTTCTGTCTTGGAATGTCGACGAAAGCCAGAGCAAGAAATCTTACGATGCCACGTATGGATTTTCAACACATACGTCGTGACCAACGATCAACTACGATGTCTTAAATCTTCCCAAATAGAAGAATGTTTTCCCAATTTTAGGAAAAAGGTCCCATTCTCAAAATACCTGGACAAAGCCCTGGGTTAGTTATAGTTATAATAGTTATAACCTCCAGTGTTTCTCTTACAGCAGACGCTGGACGAGACAGCGAGGGGAGCAGTGGGTCGGAGGTGGAAGAATACTCGGGTATGGAACAACCCCCTCTCATCAAACAGTTGAAGACAATATTGGCAGAATACCCGGATGATGGACAGATAATCAAGGTAGATTTTTTTCTTAAAGATCACCCTGCAGGAGATACGACACAAAGCCAAACACCAGTGGTGAAAAGCCGATATAAATAAAATATAAAAGTTTGATCCTTTGGAAGAAGCAGTGAAAACGTTCAAAGGGATGTGGTATGGGCCATATTGCGCAATTTCGGATACTGAACCCTCGTCAGTGACCCTTTATAAACCGGCGACGATACTGCAATTTCACACATTTACACAAGGGACGTCTAAATCAAAGACACATGCCTAATCGGGGTCAAATAATTAAAAAAAAGTTTAAAAGAAGACTCTAAACGTACAATGTTTATTACTCTGAATCTGATTTTAACAATCTAGTCATTACTGTTTTATTTAAGACTACATGCTGATAAAATGGACATTTTCCTCCAAAATTGCTGTGTAAGAACAGCAAAATATGGTTGCAAGTCTTAAAGATTTACCTTCGTTCGGCACAGGTAATCCAAATATCTTTAGATTGTCCGCCATGTTTTTACTCGAAAAAACTCGTCCCATAAGGTCAGGGTCCCATATAGTGTGAATATTCTAACTGATCTCAAAGTACCAAAAGAAATAATTTAATCTGCACTATATGGATGATGTACGGGGAGACTTTTTAGGGCCGCCACACGGCACAACGTCAGCTGCAGTAATAGCAAATAAAATACATAAAAGTTTGATCCTTTTGAAGCAGTGAAAACGTTCAAAGGGATGTAGCATGGGCCATATTGCGCAATTTCGGGTACTGAACCCTCATCAGTTACCTTTTATAAACCGTCAAATGTACTGCAATTTCAAAACATTTTATAAACCGACAAATGTACTGCAATTTCAAACATTTACACAAGGTACGTCTGAATCAAAGACACATGCCTAAACGGGGTCAAATAACTAAAAATAATTTAGAAGATGGCTCTAAACGTGCAATGTTTATTAATCTGAATATTCTATCTGATCTCAAAGGACCGAAAGAAATAATGTAATCGGCAAAATAGTGCAAAACTCTCTTCTGTTTAGTCCGGTTATTTACGAGTAACAGGTAAAGGTGTAGATTCTGTCGAAGAATTTGTGGTACCCATGTAGGCCTGGGGTTAGTAACTCAAAGCCATCTTAAGCTTAAGATCAACTTACGACCAGCTTAAGTATCTCTTAGAGATTATGGTGAATAGCTGAAAAGGACCTCAAGTTAGGGTGATAACTTAACAGCATCGTAACTTTGGCGTCTCCTTATCCTACGAAGTGGCACCTTTCATTTTAATTAAAAAGTAACTGGAATAGCTAGGGCGTAAATTTTAATGTGGCCATGCATCTTAAGTATGTCGTAAGTAGGGGAACTTACGATGCCTTCGAGTTACTGGGCCCTGGTTTTCACGGACAATGTTTCTTTGACGAAGATTATTTGTCATATAAACTTGGTCAATGAGTATAGGGATCAACCATGGTTTGCAGTGTTCAAACATTCGATGGATCACGAGGAAGATGTTTGAACACAAGGCCGCAGGCCGCGTGTTCAAACCCCTTCCGAGTGATCCAGCGAATGTTTGAACACTGAAACAAACCATGGTTGATCGCTATTCTTGCATTTTCACTAATAACATTAACAACGTAAAAACTCACCGAAAACCGCGGAGGCCAGTTTGTTTCTACGAAATACATGACGTCACGTCGCATTGACCAATGGCGTCGGCCAAAACCCATGTTCAAACGGCACGTGAATTTCATGATTTGATCATGGGTTTTGCTGTTTGAACACGGCTTTCGACCAATTGAAAACGGCTTCAAACAGCTATGCCCATAGATATCTATGCAAGAATGTGCGTTCATACACAGCAAAGATTACAAACCTACTTTGTCAATGAAAAATTGTCTGTGGAAACCAGGCCTGATAATTAGGCTACAATTATTTTAGTTATGACCCCTGCTGGTGCAAAATGGCCCAGACATAATAAAGGGAGGTAATAAAGTAATAAACATGTCCCGAAAAGGATAATACACGTGGTATCACTTTTTAGCTCACCTGAGCTCACTGGGAGCTTATAGGAGGGTACTCGAGCCGGCGTCCGTGCGTGCGTCCGTCCGTTCGTTCATATTTTCAAATATCTTCTCTAAAACCGCTTAGCCAATCAAAGCCAAATTTTATATTAAACAACTTTAGAAATGGGGGACCAATGTGTATATAAATAATACAGGTCACATGAACAAGATAGCAGCCTTGTCCATATATGGAATATATCCTTCAAAAATCGTTCTTCTCTAGAACCGGTAGACCGATTTCCATTAAACTTTGCATGAAGCATCGATGGCGACAGTACTACAATGTATAAACATGTATAATTCATGACCCAATGATGACCTTGACCTATTTTACAGCAAGGCTAACTTAGATTATTCATGCATTTGAATGGGTAAAATGTTAAAATGCCATTTAAAGGAAAAATCTTGCAGAAAATGGGCAGTAGGTCTGAATATCAATGATTCTGGAAAAAAAAAACCTTCAAAAATGTTGCAAATATATTATGGTTCAGGCAACAATCCATTGGACGTCAAAAACGACCAAAAGCTATATACAAAAATGCTTTATAAAGATGATTAAAATATGATGGTTGTACAAAAAGTAGCATTTACCCAGAATTCTTTGTGAAAACAGGATATATCTAATTTCAGGAATTAGTTCAGAATGCGGAGGACGCGGGAGCGACAGAAATGAAGATCCTTTTTGATGGTCGGAGATTCAATACAGATCCAGCGACGAAGAAAGTGCCGTATCGAAAATTCTTCAAGGTGAGCCCGGGTCTGAGTCACTGCACACTTGCACCTATCACTATGTAAACAGTTTGCAGAATATAATACAAAACGAAAACACACCATTCAAATACCGTATTCGTTCTAATTAGCGCACAGTGCGCTTAATTTTTCAAAATTATTCTAAGTTAATGTAACAAAATATCTTTCTGATAAGCGCACATTACGAACCAAAGGAACACATAAACTAATAAAATAAACTTGTCAGAATAATTAATGATGACGCCATTTAAGTGTTCAGATCGTTTATAATCGTTCCAAAATAGTGCTTGACTATTTAAAGTCAAGTTTTAATGCGGACGATACGGTATTTTTGTGGAAAAAAACTGTGTAAACTACCAACACGCTAGACGAGGATTATGCGCTTATCCACATGTTTTTAAAAAAACGCCCAGGGTGTGCGCTTATTAGAGCATGTGCGCTAATTTGAACGAATACGGTATATGTAGATTTTTCCAAAGTTGCAAAATTTGAGGAAAAAAAAATCATAGTTTTTCTTATTTGTACGGGTATAGTTTTTCTTATTTATACGGGTACATGTAAGCCCGCCTTGAATGTTGATATGTTTTATTCTTTTAGTCTCACATTACTGTAAAACCACAGTGTAGCACCAGTTATACTTCTCCACAGGCTACACAGGCCAGCAGCAGTTTCTACTCCAAATGATATTGAAGTTCCCCCAGTCCTTCCTTAAGAATTTAGAGCATGTGTCAATATCCTTAGTATCATGGCCACAGTTGTGTCCTTTGTTTCTTCAAAGGCTGTCAGCGGGCCCCGCCCATTGGGGCCAAGGCGAAATAGATGGGCTACTTGTGCCTCCAGGCAAAGCTTCTAATCTACTGACCAACCGTCTGATTACTGGTTAACCACTCATGTCTGATCCTGCCCAGGAAAAGTGGTTTAGTCATACAAGTGGTTTAGTCATACCAATCCATACATATAAGCCTTATTGGCTTGGTTGGGTGGTTATATTTGTGACGCACATTTTGAGTGTCACGACATCCTAATGTTGGGTCCCATAAAATGGAGGTAACGTCCCGACATGACCATTGCTGTTGACTGAGGCATAAAGCATCAATTCAAACAAACAAGTTAGCATGGAGATTATTATGTTCATTCAAAGTCACATTATACTAGAGCGTCTAGAACCATTTTGACCATAGGACCCGTGTGTCTTGTAACTCTAAATTCAAACATAGAAAGACTTAAATAACCTGTTCTCAACAACAACAAAAAAATTCCAAATAAATGATGGCGGAATTAATTCATAATGTTAGTTAGTACTTCTTGTCTGATAATGATACAATTGTTGCTGATCAAGCTTAAGATGCATCAGCAAGGACTTTATCCCTCACTCGTAGCCCCGCTGAAAGCACGGCTTCAGTGCCTCTATCTGAAGCATTTGAGGGCTCCCCAAAGTTGGACTTGACCATAATCTATTTCTTTCAAGGCTTCACTTGCTTTTAAAATGTGACATTCCAAATAGACCTAGCATTATTCCTTTTGTAAGGTAGAATTGTTAAAGGTTAATCTACACATGCTCTGTGTGGCAAAAATTCTCAACGTACTGCTCGTAGGAAGAACATACATATGCCAAGATTACTTTGGACGTCATTCTGGGACTTTCAAAAGCACGATAGCTTTCACCGAAGCACGAATGCTTTCACTAAATAGGGATTGTTTTTTTCTGCTTGGCTAATATAAAGTTCATCTTTTAAATGCAAATTCCATCGTCAAACATTAGAACGTCTCCTCCAACCTATCAAGATGACAAAGATTTTATATATATGACGTCCATATCGTCCGGAGATATCAAGAGTCATTTCCGCTGAAGTGCACAGGCCTGTAAATATATCGTTGCAAGCGATTGGCTCAAAGTGCGGGCAGAGCTACCGCAGTAAATGTAAGTGAATATCTATCAACCGTCTTTATCATATGGTAGTGTAACCATTCTTGAATATATTGCTCAATAGTTTGATTTAATCAGCCGCTGTTTTGCCATACAATGACTAAATTTCTGAAAAAAGTGATTTTTGCAAAATCATTTGTCATTGTTGAGCGATTTTGGGGTGTCCATAAACAGCGGAAAATAGCGTCCTTGGATGCTGGCTAACACTTTATTTCTTTGCTGCACTTGCTTGCGTCCTGGGGCGTACTCTCATCTGCTGAATGAGTTGGGAGTCCACTTTGATTAGTAAAGCATATGAATGAGTCTTGTTTTGGGGGCAAATTACAACGAGAGAGTCTATTGGAAAAATAATTACATGTCTCTACCCTGGAATTATCGATTCAACGCACCGTACAAGTTGTTGGTACATTAAGTAAACCAAACGGCATGACAAAATATTCAAACAAGCCATATTTTGTAATAAAGTAAGAATAGAGGGGTCAGGAATCGATGCCAATAAATTTGAAGTTCCGACATAGACACCAGATGAAAACAACATGCATCACAATACACCACTAAACCTTTCTCCAGACTGTTTCTTTCCCTTTTCTTTCAGGTCCACATAATCTTTTTAAGATCTACTGTTCGGTTAAAGTATTTGGTTGATAAAAATTATAGACAAATATCACGGCAGGACATAGGCATCTTTTGTGGTTGTAATATCTGACATGGCTTGTCTTCTCTCATCCAATGACTATTGGTGAGATGCAATTAAACCAGAGGTCTACTTCCAATGCAATTCTTTATAGTATCTAGGAGTTTGGCAACTCAGTACCATCTTAATAAGACCAGCTTAACTAGAGAAAATATCTAGGTTTAAGTCTATATTAAATCACAATAATCACTTGAACCAAAGCCATTAATGCTACAGGTTAAACGGATTGCCTCAGAAATCAGAAAGACAGACTAGCTCATTAAATGTCAGCTTCATACAGCGACCATAACGATGCGGTGTTCAGTGTGACAAAGAAGCAGCGTTATGATTAAAATACGTAATGAACAATCGCGGCTTAAACCCCTGTTCGGGGTCGTCTTTATTCCTTATCGCCCCTTTCCTCCCATTTTTCAGGCTCCTGCCTTATGCTTCTACAACAATGCGATGTTCAGTGAAAACGACTGGCGTGGAATCAAAATGATCTACAGCAGTGTGAAAGAAGAAGATCCACTCAAAGTTGGCAGATTCGGTCTCGGCTTCAAATCTGTCTTTCACATGACAGGTAAGCAACATTTTTAACATAAGATAAATTAGAATGCAAAAGAAGCGCAATGCTTCAAATTCTGCTGCACGTGTGTACAGCTTTCCGAGGCTCTTGAATATTCTTGAGACTCTATTCTTATTGGTTTCGTCCCTGAGGACGGAACCATAATATTAATGGCGTGAATTGAAGTGTGACCTCGATCTATTAGTATGGTTAACGTTTACCATCTAGTTTAACGAGTCTACGCAATATGTGCAAAATGTAAAACACGGACTTAAAAGAAGATACCGGCATTGTTGTTGCATATCCCAACGTATAATCAAACATCATTAAACTTTTCAAAGATATTTTAAAGCTAAGATAAGATAAGATAAGATAAGATTTATTCAGGCAATAAGATCATATGTACAATTATGTTTTGAATATATATATATATGTGTAAATACTCTTTTACTAATCATTAAGAGCACACTTGCATGATTAATAACAATTTTGGTTAAATCAAATAGTGGAATGAGATGCCAGCACCTATGTCCACTTAACGCAGATTGAAATGTATGATCTTAAGACCTATGGATAGCCCATAAAGCCATAAGGCTTATTTCCAATGGGGTCCATTTGAAAAAAAAGAAGAAAATGTTGGCACGGGAGAGGCAGGATAATATTGCACACAAGTTCTAGTTATCAATCAAAGCTAAGGGTGCTCTTGACTTCTATATATCACATTTACAGATATTATAACTACGAGCAAACAGACAAATACAGCGAAAACTGTTGAAACTAAAAGAATTTCCAGCACATCAATAAAACAAAACATCGTTTTGCTCAGTTTCACGGAATTGCTCAATTAAAAACTTTTTTAAAGATTGCTTGAATCGTTGAGGTTTTTCTTGCTCTTTCAACCATTGCAGAAGAGAATTCCAATCTTTAATACCCGTATGCATTATAAAGCATATAATGTATGGATGTTTTTATTAGAAAATCGCCAATTTAGATGCTACGAAAATCATTAAATTCTAATAGAAGGCTCAAACCACCACATGCGATCATATAGACCCGGTGATAAGTGTGGTAACGTAACAAGCTTCTTTAAGCTATAACTTGAATAATGTAAATTGTTACTTCCCTTTTAATACCGATGGGATATGAAGCGGCCTTCCAGAAGAAAGAGTTAAAACATCTGTTCATCTAATAATATTTGTCAAATCAAAATGATATCATGAACAAATCAAGCAGTTTCGATTCTTTTTATCGTTCTATTCTGTTTGTTTCTCTACTGATGAAATATGCAAATTTCTTCTGTCATACAGTTTTTCACAATATTATGTAATCTATATTAGATCATACAAGCTTTATTTTTTAAATAACGATATAAAGTCCTGTTTCTTTAGCTCATTACATTTGCATTTTATTGATATTGAGAGGCCTTGATAAAGGCCGAGGGGATTTAAGTCCTGATTTTGGCCTCATGCTTTGGTAAAAAAAAGTGAATTTTGGAAATTTGATAAGAAAAGTATTGCAAATAGTGGGTATATGCACCTGCTTCTCGGATCTAACACAATTGTTTCATGCAAATTACAAACGCTGTCATGGCAACTCTCAGATAAACATAATAACGCTTATTGCATTTTAGGTATATTTTTATTACTAATACTGCGTTTACACTATGTTCCCGGCGGTCACGGCAGCCACGTTTCAGACAACCGTGAGCAAAACGGGATAACCGTGAGGCAACGCAGGGGAACGGGATAGGCAAACGTAGCACGCCGGGATAACCGTGGACACCGTGACAATTTTTTTGACAGTTTAAAAATCTGCCACGGCAGTCACGGCGGAAATGAGAAACGTAATGGGCCGTGATAAAACGGTCTGAACGTAACACACCGTGACAGAACGTAACAGTACGTAGCGAAACGTGGAGGCGGTCCGTAGTGCAACGGGAAGCTAGTGAATAGCCCGGCAAGCTACGGATTTTCCACGTTCTGTTGCGTTTGATCACGGTCGTCTCACGTCTCGACCCGTTTCATACGGAATACTCAACACGTTTTGTTGCGTTAAGTTACGATGCGTTACGGTCTTTGACGGTGTTCATCCCGTTCTACTACGTATGCCACGTTCTGTTACGGTTATCACGGCGCGTGAAGTTTATAGATATAAAATGGCATATCATGGGGACAAGCTCCTTCATAATGGAGCAATCACTATAGTGAACAAGACAGACCATACGCTGCACTATGCAATTGAAGAAGAATAACAATCCCGAACTTTCTTAATCAACTCTGCAGTCGGTTGTTGAGGAGCGCGATTGTTATTATTTCAAAGGACTTATTCGTATACAAAAGGAAAAAAATGTGCTTTATACTGTATGGTGTCTACGTTTCGTCCGTAGCTGACCTTGACAGACCGAAAAAACGTGTTGCGCCTGGGTCAAAACGCAACTGACCGCAACAGAACGTAACAGGCCGTAAAAGAACGTGCTAATAATCGTGATAGATCGTTGATAACCAATGGAGGAGAGATGCCCAATTGAGTATCACTGACCTAGATAGCTTTGACAGGTAAATGTTACTATTAATAGCTATTTGATACTCAATTGGGCATCTTTTTGTCATTTTTATAGTACTCTCAGAAAATCGAAAAAATGTATCACAGTTTTTAACCGATTCCCACCAATTTTGGAGAGCTTAAAGATGAATGAATTTCCAAACTTTTGACCGTTCAGATTTTTTTAATTGTCTAGAAAAAAAGTTATTAAGGTTTAAAATCAGGATTTTTTTCTGATTTTCTGTGATTCCTATTTGGGAGCTAGAAAAAAAAAAGTGATGCCCATTTAGGAAACGGTGATTCCTATTTAGGAACATATAATAAGATCTATGATTCCTGAATGGGATACAAATAGTTTGTTATGCTTCCTAGGCTGTTGAAGAACTTTGTTTACCAGAGCCTCACTGACTTTTCTGCCATGCCCATTCAGGAAACGGTGATTCCTATTCAGGAACATATAATAAGATCTATGATTCCTGAATGGGATACAAATAGTCTGTTATGCTTCCTTGTGAAGAACTTTGTTTACCAGAGCCTCACTGACTTAACTGTCATGTTATTTTCTGAATACCTTTCTGTATCTCATATCGATCATAGAGATGTTCCACATTCAACCTGTTTTCATTTTAATGGCCAGAGTATATTTTAAGTTCAGTTTCACAATCATTTATACAAGTGCGTTCAGTTATCGATATGCCCCTGCCATATTCAGAAATAAATTGACAACTCTTCTTGCTTTTGAACAATCAATGGCAAGAAATGAATTTGTTTATATAATGTGTTAAGTGTGTCTATAAATATTTACTCTGTATATACAACTTCCAGAGTTTGTGATGCTGTATGCCTTCTTTGAGCACATAACATATGGAGCCAATTTTTTAACAAAAAATTCGCTGATATTCGAGTTTCAAAGGTACCACAAGGAACCATGGTTAATGGTTTGTAATTTTGTTTGTAAATTTCGAAAGAATAGCCATTTTTGAACTACGGCCGAAAATTTGGTGTCTTTATGAGCTCTATTTACAATGTAACACCGCTGATTTTCATTCATTGTATATTTTAGAATTTCATGGTAAAGCGGTTGTTACAATATAAAACTAAGCATGTCAGTGTTTTTGCAAGAAAACTAATATTCTACTAGGACGGTTTTATGACCAAAGCTTGCTTATGGGTTCCTTCATGAGGTAAGCATGTCTTAAAGTACTCTAAAGTCACCCATGACTTTGTATTCTGTCAAAACGTGGGTTGGCATTTCATCATACAGTTTCATGATTGTTTCACCAAGGGGCTAAGTTGGCTAAATTTATTGTTAAGCAATGACTCACATCTCCTCTTCGTGATATTCAAAACCTCTTCTATAGGGTTTAAGTCATGGAAATTAACATGCCAGTAAAGGATGTCAAAAACTAGTAGTACTAATACAGCTGTACAAGGCAATATTCTTTGTATTCATCCTTAATCCGCAAAATACATTATTGATACATGTATTAGAAGAATCTCTGTCTGTGAATGTCCTGGTGATTCCCTTGACTTAAAGCCTATACAAGAGGCTTTAAATATCATGAATATGAGCAGTGAGACATAGCCTAAGTATAAATGTTTCTCTGTGAAAGTCCCAGTCCCCTTTGGTATTCTGTGCCAAGAAAACAAACCATGAATTTTATGATGAAATGCCAACCCACGTTTTGGCAGAATACAAAGATATAGGTGACTCCATAGTACTTTAAGGACTTATGTGTGGTCACTGTATATACATGTTTGAAGATTTACTTGTATAAAAAAAAGCATTGTTTATTTTTGTCAACAATATTATATTCTTTAGCATGCTTTATCATGGGGCTTTTGAATATGTTGCAAATACATGGATTTGTGTATACATGATTGTGAAATGAGTGGTCAGCTCAGAGCAAGTGGGTCATTTTTCAGTTACTTCTAGGTTGAAATCGTCGGACCCATTTTTCTTAGCTTTTTGAAAAAACAATAAGCCAGATTTTTCGATGTACATGGTGTCCCCCCCCCCCCAAAAAAAAACGTGTCCGCTACAATATGAGCCGCATCGTGAGAAAACCGGATTTTTGCCTAGGCGAAAACAAAGGCGCAGATCAGCTTCGCGGTAACCGCGAAGCTGATCAGCACCTTTGTTTTCGCTACTCGGATAGTACAATTCCTCTTCTACTTAAATCCGAAATTTCAAGCTTCTAGCTCTTTTCTGAGCTTGTACAGGCCGGTTTGTGTCGGACATGGTCGGAAACCCCGAAGACCGGTTTTCTCGCGTCGCGGCTCATATATGTTTACTATTTATTTCATTTTTACAGAAAACTCAATCAAACTTAGTAGCAGTATGCTTAAAAACAATGTCTTTAAATATTTAGTAATTGCAATTATGTACTTCGCCTAATATCCGAAATGACCACCATTAGTTTAAATGACCCCTTTTGGAGCAATGAAAATTTTACATGACACGTTTTATGGTCGTTCACTCCCCATTTTGGAATAAAATTTCTACGTTTCACCACATTTTCCCCATGTTTAACAACCCCTTTTGATTTTCTAATAATAATTGTTACTTCCTCCTCTTTATAACATTTTCAAGGGAGAATAAAGGCTTGAAAGTGCTTAGATATTGTATATTTGTTACTTTTTTTCAATTTCCAGCAATGCAAGTTGCAGCAGATAGCAGGAAATGGCATCATCGATTTGATATGATGTCACTTGCTAATGAAGCACCACCTAGCAAAATGGATGTCAGATTCAGAATCAATTATAATAGCACTACCACTGTGTAAAATATCTTGCTTATATCTGTATTATTTAAAAAGCTATGCACTTTTTTGTAGCGGCTACGTTTTTTGGGACACCCGGTAGTCATTGACTTCAGTCACATAAGAACCTGAAAAAAAGGCATGTTATCTTTCAGCAAACAATAAGTGCACACGAGCCGCCCAAAAATACTCACTTCGAGAATGTTCCAGAAAAACAGGTTTACACTAACTTTTTCCAGAGAAATACATTTCCATGACCCCAAAATAATCTTTAATTTTTCAGATTATGTATCCTAGACATGTAGGCTTTGTGTAATTTTTATTCACATGCATTCCATTTTCCAGGAAATGGAAAACCAGTTACATTTCCAATTCTACAAGCTATTTAAAATTTTAAAAGAATAACTATATTTAGTCATTCCTTGTATCTGTGACATCTATTAGCAATAAATGCACATCATCATTTGATTGACAGATTAAAAAAAACAGTAGATGTCTGTTTAACATACCCCACCCACTCATGTCATTATTGATAAACTCTTAAGGCATGCTTACCTCATGAAGGAACCCACAAGCAAGCTTTGTTCGTAAAACCGCTCTGGTAGAATATTAGTTTTCTTGCAAAATAACACTGACATGCTTAGTTTTATATTGTAACCGCTTTACCATGAAATTCTAAAATGTACAATGAATGAAAATCAGAGTGTAACTTTGTAAATAGTGCTGATACAGACACCAAATTTTCATCTGTAGTACTGACAACCATGGTTATTCTTTCATAATTTACAAACAAAATTACAAACCATTAACCATGATTCCTTGTGGATTCTTTGAAACTCAAATATCAGCGATTTTTTTGTTAAAATAATTGGCTCCATATGTTATGTAATCAATTTAGGCATACAGCATCATAACTCTGGAAGTTCTATATACAGAGTAAATATTTATAGACACACTTAACACATTATATAAACAAATTCATCCAGATGTCTATATGTATTGTTCAAAAGCAAGAAGAGTTGTCAATTTATTTCTGAATATGGCAGGGGCATATCAATAACTGAACGCACTTGTATAAATGATTGTGAAACTGAACTTAGAATACACTCTGGCCATTAAAATGAAAACAGGTTGAATGTGGAACATCTCTATGATCGATATGAGATACAGAAAGGTATTCAGAAAATAACATGACAGTTAAGTCAGTGAGGCTCTGGTAAACAAAGTTCTTCACAAGGAAGCATAACAGACTATTTGTATCCCATTCAGGAATCATAGATCTTATTATATGTTCCTGAATAGGAATCACCGTTTCCTGAATGGGCATCACTTTTTTTTCTAGCTCCCAAATAGGAATCACAGAAAATCAGAAAAAAATCCTGATTTTAAACCTTTATAACTTTTTTCTAGACAATTGAAAAAAATCTGAACGGTCAAAAGTTTGGAAATTCATTCATCTTTAAGCTCTCCAAAATTGGTGGAAATCGGTCAAAAACTGTGATACATTTTTTTCGATTTTCTGAGAGTACTATAAAAATGACAAAAGGATGCCCAATTGAGTATCAAATTGCTATTAATAGTAACATTTACCTGTCAAAGTAATCTAGGTCAGTGATACTCAATTGGGCATCTCTCCTCCACTGATAACCGTAACGTACCTTAGCGCCTCCGTGACACACCGGCTTATCACTACCACGGCTTGTTACGGATATCGTAATACAACGTAAGAAAACGTAACAAAACGTAATAGATCTTGAAAATCAGAGAAATGTATTACCAAAACTCCACGGCACGCTACGTTTCTAGCAAACGGGGCTGCCGGGGCCGCCGGGAACATAGTGTAAACGCAGTATTAACACCATTTTCAACTTCCGGCCCACGTGATAAACAATGTCTTAGTATGAAAATATTATGAGGCATCATCCAGACACATTGTATGCAAGGCGGCCCCCGTGGCCGAGTGGTTAAGAGCGCTGATATTTCATTACCGCACTTAACCATTCGATCATCTCACCGCTGTGTCTGGTGTGGGTTCGAGCCCCGCTCTGGCCACATGTGAGACAAGCCAAGATCTGCTTGAGGGTGTGTCAGGTGGTTTTTCTCGGGATCCTCCCGTTTTCGCCCCACCTACTGATTGGCCCGTCTCATTTGAGCTGAAATAATCTTGAAAGGGACGTTAAACTGAATAAAACAAACAAACCAAAAAAATCAAAGACATTAAATGCAAAGTACATGTATCATTTTGTTTGTCGTGTGGGACGGTAGTTAAAAAATAAGAATTGTGTTAAGAAATGGTCAAAAATAGACCAAAAAGTGGCAAATGTGTTAAACCCCAATCAATCAAATCTTTCAAATATTAACACTCAACCTATTGGCGGCTTTTTAAAAGCAGCCAACTTGTTCTTGACACATTCAGCTTTAGTCTTTTTGCTTAGTCATAATCGTCGAATCGATATTTTTACAAAAATGCATTGAAATGCTATTAAAATTTTTAACTGGTATAATTGCATAACTGGTATAACTGGTAACATATGACCATGAAGTGAAGCAACATTTATAAGAATATCTATTAAATTGCCAGATCTATCAGTTGTCCGTATATTGACGTTTTACAGTTCCTGGTGCTGCTTTACATTTCGTCGAGTGCTATACTGTTCTATCTCCATTGTTGGCTCATATTAAGTGCGATATACCGTTGGAATCGGAATCAAATGTTCTATCTCCTAGTGTAGTCAGATGTTCATATTTCAGCCTAGATTTTGCTATTTAAAGTTGTTTTATGTTCCATGTCCAAAATGGCACAAAATTGTAATGCTATACTGTTCTATCTCCATTTCGACCAATGAGATGTCTGCATTCGGAGTAATTCAGTCACATGACATTTTGGGTCACATGGTCAAATACTACTACGAGGATCAGAAAGTTCTAAGCCTCAAGTGCTTGTGATTACCAGGGAATGAAAATCTTGTGACCACTTTTCAATATATTCCCCTTCAAGGCAATACACTTAGTCCATCTCTGTTCGAGCTTGCTTATCCCTTCCAAATAGAAGTCATTTTTCTTGTCCTCCAAATACTCGTTATTTGCCGCTATGACGCCTTCATCGCTCCCAAACTGTGTCCCACGTAAGTTGGATTTTAATTTTGAGAACAGGGGCCATATCCGGAGAATATGGGGGATGAGGAAGGACTTCGAATCCGCAGTAGTCATGGCAACTTGCGACGTGTCAGCAGGCGTATTGTGCTGCAAGAGCAGAACACCTCGAGTCAATTTTCCTCTCCGCTTTCTTGCAATTTCCTGGCGCAAGCGCCTCAGTTCTGCTACATAGCATGCACCATTTATTGTGCGACCTTGTTCAAGATAATCAATCATGATTACCCCCTGGCTATCCCAAAAGACTGAGGCCATCACCTTCCCTGCCGAGGAAACTCTCTTAACCTTCTTGGGAGGGAGTGAGCCAGGGTGCTTCAATTGCATACTTTGCATTTTCGACTCTGGGTCAAAGTGATGAACACATGTCTCATCTCTATAGGGTTACAACTCGGTCGATAAAATCACAGGGATCGTCATCATAGCGAGACAGAAGATACCTAGAAATGTCGAGCCGAGATCATCGATTTTGGTCATCAGTCAACATGCTTGGTACCCATCTTGCCAAGACCTTTGACATACCCAAGATATCCGTTAGAATTGTTTGCACTGCCCCAAAACGTATGCTCACTTCGCTGGCTATACTTGGCAAGTCTTGCCTCCTGTCACACATAACCAGGTTGTGAACGATCTCTACATTTTCATCAGTAGTGGCATCTTTGGGGCTGCCAGAGCTTGGATCATCATCAATGCTCTCTCACCCCCGCTTAAATTCTGCAGCCCATTTTTCATCGTGCTATCAGAAGGAGACTCATTCCCATGGGTTTTTCATAAAGTCTTCGTGAATTTCCTTGGGAGTCATTTCCTTCTTACAAAGATATTTTATCACCGCTCTCACGTCAGCTTTCTCATTGACACAGTGTCCTCTCACAATACTGACGTACAAAAGCAATCAAGCGTGACCAAAAGCTTTTTTCCAGATGACTTTCAATTAAATAGAAAACAGACTGAACAAGGCTTTCGTCTTATGGAATGCTTTGAAGTGTATCAGACTTAGAACTTTCTGATCCTTGTATGTCATTGGTTCTATTCGGTATTGAACTAGGTCTTATAATGTGATTTCTAGGATACCCCTTCAATGAAGACATGAAAAGGTACATTGAGATGAATAGATTTATAATTAATATTCAGCCTTTTAGGCTTACTTGCAAAAGAAAATGCTGCATTGCTCGCTATGAAATCTGGTCAACAAAATGTTCCAGCACTGGGTCATGAAAACATAAGGACATATCAAACTTTTCTGTCAAAACACACAATTCCTTTTTTTTTCAAAATAACTTCATTTTACCATTTTTTAAACTAAGCTAATTTAGACACAAAGACATGTTCATAACACATGTTCATTTTTAACCTTATTTGTGGGTCTCAAACTTTTTAACCAAATGTTCTCGAGATTTTGAAAAATGGAAATAGAACACTATGGCACTCAGCTGACGATTGCTGAAAAGCAACGAAGAAAAATTAACCCATTATCACTTTTATGAAAGTTTTACCATGATTTTATATGTCGAAGGCGTAAAAGTAATAAAGAAGTATTGATGCTTATATACTCAACAAAAGTTCTAAGTGGCCACTTACAGTATTATCAATTTCGAGAAAAATGGTATTTAAAATATTTAATTATCACACATTGTAATGTTATCTGCTCACCGGCAGAAGTTAAGTCAGTGAAAATAGATGTAAAATCCCATTGGGACAGTTTACACCACTATAGCTTAAAAACGCCTCCAAAGTTTAGGATTAAAATTACCATTCATAAAACTGTGAATAAACCTAACATTTCCAACAAAATCGATTTTTAATATCGCATGTATTTTTGCCACAGTGCTTATTGTTTTTAATGAAAGGGGGGTAATCTAAAAATGATGAATTATATTTGACTTGTTTTTTCTCGAGACTATGGCTGAATTTTGAAATTATTTTTTTAGAATTTTTGTGACTGGCAATAACCTCTATCAGAAAGCGCTATTAATCGAATCGCCGATTTGATCATTTATCAATAGTAATCAAAGCGCCGAAACTGGCACAATTTATGTTTCAGCTGAACATGGTGACGAAGCAAAAAAAAGAACAACCTTTATATGGGAATTATATTGTGATTTGAAGGTGGCCGCTTAGAACTTTGATTGAGTGTATATTTTCGGTCACAGAAAATAATAATGAAGTTGTCGATAGTTTCACCAGTCCATGTGTTTGAAAATTAATAATTCCAACTGATCGATAATCTGACTTCGATTTGCATATTGTACAGATAAGATATTCCTTATATAATGTTGTTACAGAGTGAAAACACATTTACATATTAATATTTAGGTATGTCATGCATTTACTTAGCCCAAATCGTGACTGGATATTTTCAGATAACCCGTGCATTATCAGTGGGAACAAGGTTTTGTTGATGAACCCACATCATAAAAACCGTGACAGAGTATGTACCATAATAAAACTTAAACGACTGAGGGAATGCAAACACTTGAAAGTTGAAGAATTTATACAGGCTTTCTCTGGAGTATTTGGTTTTTCGGAGGACTGCTTAAATACCGGACAATATAATGGAACAATATTCTGGTTTCCACTACGAGAGACAACCTCAGAATTGTCTGGAACTTGCTATGACGGAAACAAAGTGCTGGACTTGTTCAAATCATTCCAATCTGAATCCGTTCATTCATTGCTATTTTTGAAGTCCTTGTGCAAAGTGGAGCTCTTCTGTAGGGGAACTGACACTGAACTTGATTTAGCGAACGGTGAAGCTTTCTTTTCGGTAGAATTGGGAGTCGAAGATGGCACAAGATTTGATGCCTCTAGTCTTTTCAGAGACAGAAAGAGATTTTTAGAGGAGGTAAAGACTGCTTGCGGGCAAATACCAAATGAAGACATTGTCTGTATAACACATCCAACATTCAGAACACGGTATAAGACAACAAAGTCATCATCCACTGAGGAACGAAAACGGACCTGGGTTGTTGTAAATGTTTTTAAAGGTGGAACCATGTCGGAGAAGCTACGTAAGCTAGTTAGTGATAAAGAGTTATCTTACAGACCATATGTAGGAGCCGCAGTGCCACTTATGGAAGAAAATGAAGAACCTCTCAAAGGTCACATATTCTGTTTCCTGCCTTTGCCTCAAGAAAAGAAAAGTTTGACAGGGCTGCCAGTCCATTTCAACGGGTTCTTTGCGCTGAGCCAGAACCGAAGGCACGTGAAATGGGCGTCCGATGATCAAGAGAAGTTGAAGATGCACAGGGACAAGTCTATTGAGTGGAACGAATGTATAGTGAACGAAGTGCTTCCTGACGTTTACATGCGGTTAATTAAGGAAATGATTAAAGTCAGCAATGAAAACGGCAATAGGCCAGATGCTGTTACAGCCGTATACAGATGTATACCAAATGAATCGGTAGTGGACAGCAAATGGGAAGGATGTATGAATGATTTCTGTACAGAACTGGTGACGTCCGAGTTCGTGTTTGTATCAAATCACTCAACATGGGTTAAGCCAAATCAGCCACTTTACACTATGTTTGACGGACAGAACGTGTCAGAATACGAGAAGGAGACATTGATAAAACTGCTCAATTCACACAACAAAGTTGCAAACACAAATGTACCAGAATTTATTTGGCAGCTGTTGAAAAGACAAGCTAGTCCCCGCGATATATCCCCTGCAATAGTTTGCGAGATAATGCAAACAGATGATCTATACTCAAAAGTACTTGACACGAGTGAAAAGCTGAACTTGCTGCAGTACATCACTAAAGATGGACAGTTCGGACTGCTTGAAGGGTTAGAGTTGCTTCCGCTAGAGAATGGTTCATTCACATCATTCCAAAGTACACAGAACGATTCTCCAGTTTACTGTGGCAGCAAGGAAGAGATTGCTATGTTTCCTGGGTTGGAGGACAAGTTTGTATCCAGTAATCTCCCACCGATTCTGCAAGAGCTGTTATACAAACAAGGGAGCAAAGGTGGGTATAGTTACTTGCTTACTTTCACCTTAACCCAAAAGTCTGAATTACTATATAACTCGGATGTGCAACTGTTTATCTGGATTTTGTGTGTTTAATCTTACGATTTTGGTAGTCTAATCGCTCAGCTTTTCTAAGAATTTTACTGACTCATATGTATTGAATATTATTTAAAGATACAAATAGGCAAATATCAGGAAAAGGCGCAATCAGAAAAAGATTCCAACTCCAAAAACCGAGGTGGGGAAAAATTAAATTAACAATCAGGTACTTTACCATGAAAACATATTGTAAGCCGAATGAGTAGCTATTTTCCCAATAGGTGGCCACTCAGTTACCTAAACTTAACTAAAATATGAAAATATACATAAGGCGCCAAGAGCACAAAACATTTAAACACCAAGACATTAAACAAAAAGAACCACCACAGAAGTATCGCCTTGGAACGATCAGTAATATAAAAATCGATTTTACATGGCCATAACCTCAACCTCAGCTTCTGCAGTGGTTCATAACATTTAGTTAGTTCTTAAGGGTAAACATTACTATTGTTTGTGCGCACGTTGTTAGCGCAACGTCGGCGTTTAGTGTGTGCACGTTACGCGTAGCTTTTAACGTCGTTTTGTTTTGATTTCTAAATGACGTTGCAAGCTGTAGAATCTTATTTTGATTGTTTCTGCATAATTAAGTCCTAAAGCGGGAATACATATTGTTCATTTTTATTATACAAGAAGTTCTGTGGCAACTGATATACCCAATTCGTGTTTAAGGTTAATTATATGGAAAACGGTTATTTAGCTGTTGATGACGTCGCATAAATACACGCGACGTCAGTGTAACGTTTGGCGTTAAAACATAAAAGGCGGGAATATTGAACGGGTTTCCTCTATATCTTCCGACGCAATCCGGTGACTCCTATTTTTCATTTCAAATTTTAAATGGTTTCAACGTTTCCTATCTGTTGGTGCATTTTAATCAAAATCATATGCGTAGTTTAGGCGATATCGCCAAAATACGTCCTTTTTCCAGGTACGATTAAATGGCGGGACAGTTTATTTTGCTTGTTATCTCCTCAATTTAAGAGCAAAATGTATCAAAATGTAAGAAAATAACATTCATGGTGTGTTTAAATTGTTTCTGGGGTAATAACGTATGTATTTAAACACATGCCCGCTACAAGAGCGGTTTTCTGAAATTCACGAGAAACATCCAAAAAGTTCTGATACCATGGAAACGAGGCCGGTAACCCCCCATTTTTATTTCGATTTTAGTCCAAGGATACAATTATCTTAAAGCATGTGAAGTTTCATGAAAATCATATGCGGGAATCAATTAGTATTGTTTCCCTTTAAGTCATTATGATTGAAATATTCGAAACAAAATACATTGCACGTGAGTTTATGCAATTATAGTTGACGTTTTGAAGAATTTGTTTTATCTTTCGATTATATTACTTGTATTTTGCAATTATGGCAACTGCAGTGGATTTTGTTACGTAGTAATTTTCCCATATTTTACAGGTCAATTTCAGTTACGGATCTTGGCCGTCGACGATATGATTACCTTACTAAATGAAACAATTCGGAGGCAGTTTGGTGAATCTGAGCCGATTTTCTTAACATTGACATCGGACAATCGGTTGGAAAGCTGGCTTGAAAGCGTGTGGACTTATATTTCCAAGCACTTTGCGGATGCTATTTCACGCTTTTCCCATCTTCGTCTGATTCCCTGTCTGACATCGGGTTCATGGAATGATGCATCGGAACCAAGCAAGAAGGTGACGCTGTACAATATGAACCACACATTCCTTGTAAAGTCAACAAGAGACGTTGAAAATGTACCAGACAAGATATGTGAAGCCCTAGAACGTTTGTCCGTGAAAATCCTACCATCACTTCCGAAATGGCTGGACGCAGGAAGGTTTCCGTGTATTTTCACAGCAAGTGGACCAAGTATGGTACGGATGTTTGAACAGCTGTATAAATACCCTCATACTAGCAACATCTTCAACAGTTGTTGTACGACTGTAGATGCAGAAGGTTTAATAGGCCTGCTGGACAAGATCAGTACATTTGCAGCTTCTGATGCTATAAAGTTACTGCAGCAACTGACAATCTTCAAACAGAAGGGCTCCATTTCTGACACGAATGTCACGCTTGTATCTATTGCAGCCTGTAATAGAATATTAAGCCACGATGTTCAAATACCAGCACGTCTTTGGAGGTCAACTTTAATTTCAGACTCGCAAGCTTGTATGTCAGTAGCAAAGAAACTCGGAGCAACAGAAGTCAGTGAAGATCAAATCGTCTCTGAAGTACTACAAGCCATGATCACCGCAAACTCATACAGCGATGATGAAGTTCACACATTTATGCTGTGGGTTCTGGATAACATCTACAAATTCCAAGCAAAGAAGAACATGATGGACCTTATACGGAATGTTTGCTTTGTAGAAAATGGGAATGGTAAACAAAAGCTCACGGAATTGTATGACCCAAGGGATAGCCAATTAAAGACATTGTTTGCCGACGAAAGAAAATTTCCAATCAACGAGTTTGCCACAGACGCACGCCTTAATGCACTGGTATTGTTAGGATTGAGAACTAAGACTGATGTGACAGCAGATTGTCTGTATATGACAGCAAAGCATCTGGACATGTTATGTCGTAATGGTCAAAGCAGAACAAGTTTGGAACCGAAAGCGACAATGCTTCTTCGCACTCTTGAAGAGAGAACGGATTTGCTACGTTCGACAGAAAACATTACCGGGTCTCAGCTTCACTTGTCCATGAGGCCGTTTTTGTGTATTCCCCACAAGAAGGATAAGCCACATGGATACCCAGCAGAACTCGGCTGGAAAGGATCTGAATACAATTTATGCTCAATTTCAGACCTGAAGAGCATAGAATTTTCAGAGGTCGCTGGATCGGTAATTCCGGTAGTGAAATTCAATTCCGATTCTCTCGGGCAAATGTTCAACTGGAAAGCACACCTAGAAGCTAAAGTATTAACAGAGCAGCTCGAAAATCTGGTGTTGAAGTACAATAGCACCAACAAGGCAGGGATTTTGCCATTGGTGACAAGTGTCTATAGGGCAATGATGGAGCGAACCTGTGATATGACTAGTTGTTCCGAATTCCAAACCCTTTTGAAAGGATGCTGTATTTGGTGGGGTGATGGATTTTGCAAACCAGCCCAAATGGTTTTGGAAAGAAGATCCGAAGACATTGACGTGAAGCCATACATGTACACACTGCCATGTGAACTAGAATCGATGCGATCCTTCTTTATTGCGGTAAACTGTCATCAGAAACAAGACGTACCGGTGCTTCTTGAGGTGTTACACCTGATACGTGAAAAACACAACACACATGGCAAGATGAATGAACATGAAGTCGGTAAAGATATGAATTTAGTACTACAAATCTTGAACAGACTATTTCAGGAGAAAATCAAGCCTGAACAATACGGTGAAAGACTTCTCTTTCCTATTCATACCGGTGACGATACAATTCTTGTCCTGGAACCAGCTACTAGATGCACATATTGTGACGCTCAGTGGCTTAAGGACCTTACAGATGAAGACGATGATGATGATGAAGAAATCTTGTACGTTCATGCCGATGTTCCATCGAGGATTGCTGAAGGTTTGGGGGTCAAATCGCTAAAGACACAGTTAATGTCGGATGCAGTTGGATTGGAAGAATGGGGTCAAACAGAAAGGTTAACCACAAGGATTCACAATATTGTTAAAGAAGGATATCAGGATGGGCTGGCAGTTCCGAAGGAAATCATTCAAAATGCCGATGACGCACGCGCAACCAGTGTGATATTCGTCTATGATGAGCGTGAAAATGAAGATGCCAGAACCCAACTTTTAGATGAAGGAATGGCCAGTTGCCAGGGTCCTGCACTGTGGGCTTACAATGATGGATTATTTTCTGAAGAAGATTTGAAAAATATCACCAAGTTGAATGAAGCGACGAAGGAAAGCGACACAACGAAGATAGGGAAATTTGGCCTGGGATTTTGTGCAGTTTATAATCTTACAGATGTCCCTAGTTTTGTTTCTGGTCAAAATATGGTGATTTTTGATCCGCATAAAAACTACCTTAATAAAGCTTTGCCAGGAGAAAGTCCTGGACTAAAGATTAATCTCCAATCCATGAAGAATAAAAAGCTGATGAAGAAAATGCACAACCAGTTTAAACCTTTTCAGAATGTTCTGGGTTGTGATTTGTTCCAGAAAGATCCTTATTTCAATGGGACTCTGTTCCGGCTGCCACTGAGGACCAAACAACAGGCTGCTGTAAGCGAAATTAAAGACAGCTCGTACTCAAGGGAAGAAATGATGAAATTATTGAGACAGTACGTAGAGGCTTGTGGTAACATGTTGTTGTTTACACAGAATGTCAGGGAATTGAAATTGTATCATATTCCTCCGTCCGGAATTTCTCCAGATTCCGCACATCTCATTTCCACAGTGACAAGAGAAATAGCCACGCAGACAAACAACAAAACAATCTTGGACATATGTTCAGAATTGAAGGTGAAGAAGACACTACATTTACATCCATTTCAAACTGTTCAGATTGTACAGATCAGAGTAGAAAACACCGAGCACATGAGACTGATTAGTAATGCTGGTACAGGTAAATATGAAACAGATTGGTTAGTGTCTTGGGCAACAGGGGAGTCGAAGTCGCTACAGCTATCATGCAGTACTAACATTGCGGGGGCTTTGCCATTAGGAAGCGTAGCTGTACTTGTAAAGCGTGAACATGACCATATTGCCCCAGAATCAGTGGGAAAATGTACATTTGGGTTTTACACCGCTGGTCATCTGTTCTGTTTTCTGCCTTTGCCGATTAAGTCAAATGTTGATTTTCACGTGAACGGGAGTTTCGCTGTAACGTCAAATAGACGTGGACTTCAAACGAACACGGAAGACGATAAATATTCATATGACACTCAATGGAATGAAGCGTTGCTGTCTGACACCATCACAAAAGCGTTAATTAACTTGCTTGTGAGTTTGACTCAGCTGAAACCACCAGAAGACTACAAGTTTTATCAGATGTGGCCCAATAATGTGGCGTCACTCACAGAGCCCTTGAGGCGCGGATTCTACGACAATGTCATACTGTCAGACAAACCTGTGTTTGAAAGCTACGGCCGATGGATAGGAATTTCACAGTGTATTTTCCTGAACAGAAAGATGTCAGAAGACCCTGAAATTGCAGCAGCAGCCCTGTCTACTCTTCAGAGGTTTAATCCAGATAGCAAGAAGGGCGTTGTCAGCTTACCAGTGATTTACATGAATGAACTTGAGAAAGCAGTTAGTTGGCGAGAGAAAGCAAATGTTGTTAGCGAAGAAGATTTTTTCACCAATTATTTTCTCCCACACGTTGGTGAAACCTACTGGCATGAGTCAGAGAACAACGTGAGTTGCAGAAATAGACTTCTGTTATATTGCCTCGCGCACTCCTCGTCAACAATGGATGTCCTTTTGAGCAACGTCGAATGCATACCTACTAACACAGACTATAGACTGAGAAAGCCATCAGATTTAGTTCACCCTGAAGGTCGAGCTGCTAAACTATTCGAGGTTGACGACGGTCGTTTCCCGGAAAAGACTTTTACAAGCTTTGACATACTGAGAAAACTATTGGACCTGGGTATGATCGAAGATACTTTAACGTCAGAAATGGTCATTGATAGGGCCATGACCGTGGAGAAACTAGAATCACATGGACGTTCAAACCAAGCACTGCACAGATGTCAAAATCTGATAGCATATTTAGCCTCCACTGAGAATGTTGACAAGAATACAGTGAAAATGCTACTCGGAGACATTGCGTTTCTGCCAGTGTTGCAAAAACCAAACGACTGGCCTTTTGCATGGCATGCTGATGTTTTGTTAAGGACACAGAACGACAACCAAAGCAATCGATTTGAGAAGGCATACAATTTGTTTTTCGAAAACTGCAAAAATCTTGTAGGCTGTACGAAACTCATTATTGATTACGCCAAACTTCAATATTCTCAGAATACTGAAGCTGACGAGCTTCTTGTTCAGATTGGCGTGAACGGGACCAAGAACGTACAGCTTCAATCGGCAGTCGAACAGCTGCTCTCTGTCTGCAAAACAAAGGATCAGCAGAAAAACTATGCTCAGAAACGAGTTGAGGAAAACGTTGTTGACACACTGTATGCACATATGGACAAATGTGCAGCAAATGACATCAGAGCATTTAAAGAAGCAGTCAAGCCATTGGAGAATAGAAATATTATTCTCTTTGAGTCAGAACTTCTTCCTGTTTCAAAGGTAGCATTGTCTGTCGGCTTTAATTGCATTCCAGAGTTGTATGAAATTGGAAGGAACAAAGTAAGCGAATACAAATCATTTCTAGACGGCGTTGGCGTAAAAGAAAATGTCGAAGTTGAAGACGTTATTAGAATTCTCCAGAGAAAGAGACATGAGCTCGCTGCAGTAAAACTGCCACCGAAAGAGTTCCAACTCATTTATCAGTTACTAGAACTTCTTTCGAGTCTGATGCATAGAGGGAATCTAAAATATCAAGATATTTGTCACCTAGGACAGGAAAATATAGTTGCTCCTGACACGGATTCGGTGCTGAGGCCAACTAATACGCTCTGCCTCGACGATATAAGATTCAAAGGTGCATCTAAGTCGATGCGATTTGTACACAGTGCAATATCCAGATCTGTTGCCGAGAGCATTGGAATCTCGACAAAGAAACGAAAATATCTTCAAGATTGCTCTATAGGAATGCCGTTTGAACAAAAGGAAGAGCTTGTTACAAGACTGAAAGGGCTTCTTGATGGTTATCCGTGCGATGTTGGTATTATGAAGGAGCTGCTACAAAATGCCGACGATGCTAATGCCACTGAAATACATTTTATCAAGGACTTCAGAACACATGATTGCAATGAAATCTTTGATAACTTTGTAGACTTCCAAGGTCCAGCTCTTTTGGTATTTAATGACAGTGCATTTTCCCAAGCAGACCTTGAAGGATTACAACGACTGGGAGTTGGGAGTAAAAATGCGGATCCTGCCAAAACAGGACAATACGGTGTTGGGTTCAATGCGGTGTACAATCTCACTGACCTTCCGTCTTTTATTACTAAAGGTCCCGAAATTGAAGGAGGAGAAACTCTTTGTATTTTAGACCCACTCCAGAAACACAACGAGGAGTATTGTGGTATGAGATACAACATGGAAGAGGTCCGAAATGCTTTCCCGGATGTATTAGCAGGATATAGTGAACACGTTTTTGAGGGAAGAGATCGCGGATCAATGTTCCGATTTCCTTTAAGGCGGATACAAACAGAACTGGGCAGGGCCATGACAACAGACACCATCAATGAAATTCTTGATACTCTTAAATCAGAAATGGCAGACTTTCTTCTGTTTTTAAGAAGTGTTTCTAAAATAACAGTGTCAGACATTTCAAGTGGATCTCTGAGGACGGAATACTCAGTTCATGTTGAATTGAGTGAAGACGATTTAGCCAAGCGCAGTTATTTTTCAAGATGTTGTCGCGAAAAGGCCAAGGAAATACGGGAGACAAAGAGTGTAGCTGCGTTGTCGCCGCCGGTGCAAGTTGCATACAAGTTACTCGCGAAAGACAGTTCGAAAAAAGAAGAGACAATTGTTATTGTCCAACGTTTAGGGTTCGATGAAAATCGCGTCACTCAGAAAGTGAAGGATGCAGTGAAAATGGGGCAATTGGGAATGCTTCCTATCGGAGGGGTGGCTGTTCCTATTTCACAGGACAAAACAAAGCAGTGCATGGTCGGTGATATCATGCAATGCATCTGGAATCTGGGTTCAACAACAGAAATTCAAAGGAACAAGAAAATCTTCTGTTTCCTGCCATTGCCTATGGTGTCTGGACTACCCATGCATATAAACGGGCATTTCGTGCTCGACCACGAAGCAAGAAGGAGTTTATGGGTGGAAGAGGAGGGATACAAATCGGAGTGGAATTGCCTCATCCTTGAAGATGTCGTTACACGATGCTATATTGAAGCACTTCAGCGTGTTAAGGCGATTACATTTGATCGCAGCTGCGACGAAAGTGTCACGGAGGACAGATTCAATGATCTTGTTAAGTCGTTTTCGAAGTACTTTCCCATCTCAAAACAGGCGAAAAGCAACTACGAAACAATTCTTATTAGAAGCATATTTGATACAATCATTACTGACAGAGAAGAGGTATTTCCCATCGGCTTTCCCAATGAAAGACACGAACTTCAAGATGGTCAAGAAGAGCACAAACTATATCATATCAGCTGGAGCTCATATCGCCCTGAAGGACATCAGTTTCCAATTTACAGCGCATCACACAGAAATTCAGAGTCGTATCCATTGGACGATTTGCTTAAAACATTGGGACTCAAGATAACGTTACTGAGACAAGACGTGTTAGAGTCGATGAGAGACAGTGGTTTGTCTGTAAGCTGTGTAACCCCTAGTGTAGTGGTGCAGTTTTTGCAGTCTTTCTCCTCGCAACATCTAGACAGATTACAGATTGGACCTTTACCCTGTGCGATTGCGGAGACGAAGTTCGTGGCTACAAGAAACATTAAACAAATAATGAGCTTTTGTAGCAATGATCCATCATTCAAGAATATGTTAAATGGTCTCCCGCTTTTGGTGACAAACGACGGTGTTTTACAGTGCTTCGACAGAAACCAAGCAATTTATTGCACGATTTTCTGTGAACTTTGGCCACATTCGTCGAACAGATTCGTTCACCATGATCTATTTCTTCAACTCTGTCTTCTAGATATTGATGACAGCAGTGGTGTCAAAAGAAAAGTTCAAATACAGGAACTTGAAGACCTTTTGGATGCAGAAATCGACAAAGAAATATATACGGCAGAAGACATGGTTGACTTTAAGAATTTGCCAGACAAGCTAGGACGTGAATGGATAAGAGGGCTATGGAACTTAATAATTGATGGTTACAAAGATGCTAACAAAAGGGATCATCAAGTCCAGTTGCAGGCCTACCTTCGACCTCTTCAGCACTGGTGTCTTGTACCTGTAGTAAGAGGTGACGAAACTACCGTACTTGTCAAGATCAACAAACTAGACACCATTGTCAACTACGAACTTTTCAAGAGCTCTCAAGTGCTAGAATTTGTCCTGAAGAAGTTACGGTTGCCAAGATTGAATCCTACTTGCTTGGCAGTTAGTGCTTCCAACCGATTGTCAACCTGTGTAGCATCTCCTGATAATCCGGTTGCACTCCTGGTTTGTCTAAGGTACTATCAGTACGCGTTTGAAATGGCGAGATTAAACAGCCATGATTGTTCAGTGGTTCTAAGGTATTTCTCTGATAACTTGGCTGCAATGCAGAGGGACAACAGAGCGGAAGAATGGTGGATTCGAGAGACACTGAAAAAGCTTCCCGTATTTCTTACCCAGTCAGGCACGCTTGTTTCTGTGGCTAACGACGAAGCGAGAGTACTTGTACTACCAGAGGATATGCCAAGTGATGGTATCAGAGAATGGGCAGACCAAACGAACAAAATCCTGCTGCAAGGAAGTGAATTCTTAGAACAGATATATTCGTTTCTGGATTTCACGTTTACAAACGATATTGATATATATATGAATTATCTACTGCCAACATGGACATATTTACCCGTCAGTGCTATGAAGGTACACCTAGAGTATATTCGAGATGTTTTGTTGACAAAGGGAATAGGCCAGGATTATTCTAGAAAACAATACGAGCTCATACAAGGTCTGAGAAGCACAGCTGTTATTCCAAGAAATACTGAACTGCATCAGGCATCCGAATATTTTAGCCCAACAAACGAAGTATTCAAGGTATTCCACAACAGTGATGAGTTTCCACCCACTGATTTCTTGGGACAACGATGGACGGAGTTTTTAAAGATGATTGGCATCAAAACAGAAGTGACAGGCAGCATGTTTATTGAGTATGCACTGGAAGTATGCCAAGACACAGGTAGGAATATAACAGGCCTCCTGAAGAGAAAATCTCTTGCTTTGTTGGATTGTCTTTTTAAGAACATTCTTAAATGGAACAGGGATACTTGCGACAGAATTTCTCAAATCAAATTCATAATCCCTCATAAGACCCAAGATAGGTTTACAGATATCCACGAGCAGTACACACAGAACCAAGTGTTGATATGTTTTGCTGGCTCTATCTCATATCGGCATGAAGATTTGACTTGGACAAGTCTACCGCTTTTACCACGCGAGGCAGACCCCTGTTTCTACAAACATTATGACAGAAGTGGTGAAATGAACCAGAAGTTACACATCCACCAGAAGCCCACCCTTGACAGCGTTGTGCTGCATTGCCAAAACGTATGCGATTCGTTAAAAGATTGCTTACCAAGTAAGGCTGTGACAGATGGGATATTCATCTGGTTACCTGATTTCATGAATGATCTGTACCAATACCTGAGACGCAATGGACTGTCCTCAGATATCAACCGGAGACTTCATCATACTCCCGTGGTTTTCCTCCCAGATCGCAAGACGCTTATCCCAGCATACCAGACTGTCGTCACCATTTTGCCAGATCAAGAAATTTGGCCATACCTAGTGAAAATTCCAAATAAGTACGGGCAGTTCAGTGATCTATTCACGTATCTTGGTGCTTCGGTAACCCCAAAGTATATGCTCTATGTAAATGTTCTTGCGCTGATCAAGACAGAGATTGGCGAGGCTGAGATGGATCAGAGCTATATGGCAAAATGGCTTGCTATAACCAGCGCGGTAAACAATCTGTTCAAAAACATAAATCCCAGCACGCGGGGGGATATCCTGTCGGACGAGACTGTTTTGTATCTGCCAACGAGAGGTCGACAGTTACTAGCTTCTTCATCCGTTACAGTATCTGATAATAGAGACAAGGAAAGACGAATGCAGGGCGCTGAAAACCTACAATATTTCACTGGGTTCAAGGAGCTGGGTCTACTTCACACGCTAGATAAAATAAAGAATTTACCAGAGAATATTAGGCCTAAATTTCTCACACAGATTGTGAGGGAAGAAGTTGACGTTTCAGCAGTTTTTGAAGTAACCGAATGCGAAGAAGCTGTGAAGCTTGAACGTTTTCTACAGTCTACATCGTTCATCGAAGGTGTACTTCGTCTTCTTAAACATGCCAAAACCAAACGTTCGGAAGTATTAACGGAAACCGTGGAAGCCCGTGTATCGTCAGAATTACAGAACGTCAATGTGCGATGTGTAACTGGGCTACGTACATACCTATACGTCAAAAATGAGAGAATCGATGCATCAGTCCAAGAACGAAAATGTTTCTTCCACCAGCAAGAAGGACAGTGGTGGATTTATTTCATGAAATCGCCTGGTGACGAGCGCGAGTGGATCCGTTCAATCGACGACTTTCTTGTTAGTTTCATAATACGTGTTGCAAGAAGTCTATCCGACCATAGCATCGGGATTCTCAAAATTCTTCACATGATTAACAGTACAGCAGATATAAGTCTTCTCTTAGATCGGATGAACATCGACGCCTACGATCTACCACAGGACATATTGTTTTCCGTCTTTCCACCACCAGGAACATATGTACCGGTGGAACTGCATCATTTGCTCAACTGTGACCTGACGAGAATCGGTGTTCACGAGTACAGGTGTGTGGCCTTTGAGCTGGAAGATGAGTTGATTAATGACACAATTAATGACACAGATGTGTCTGACGCATACAATCCGGTGTACATATATGTCAGAATTACCAAGAAGGTAACTCCTGACGATACACCCGTGCTTTCGGAAATGTACGAGATAGATACAGGGAATGAACTGATAACAGTACCGTTGTTCAAGCTCTACAGATTTGTCCACACATCTTCTGATGTGACCAGCAGAGAACTTGTCAGCACAGATGGAGCCGATCAATCCGTATCAACAGAAGCAGTGAATAAAGAGAAATATTCTATCAGATTTTACCTCATTGAGGCTTGGAAGTTGGAAGACAAGGCAGATCGGAAGCGTGTTATTGCAAGATTGCTGCGCAAATATCACCCAGATAAGAATTTGGGCAACGAAGCGATGTGTAATGAGTTGTTTGCGTACCTACGACAGTGCATTGCAAGACTTGAAAGACAGAATTCTCTCGATGAAACTGATGGTCGAGCAGCCCAAAACAGAGCATATCCAGACTTCACCTCTTCTCAGTACTACAGTTTTGTTGAGCAAATAAGTAACAGAACTCAAAGGCAGCGCGCTTACGTTCAAGAATACTACCGAAACGACCAGCGAAGTTACGGATACACAGGATCAAGAATTGATATCACTCACTGTAGAGCCAGATACACGCCTTTTCATGACCTTAACGAAGCTAAAAGATGGTTTCGCCAGGCTAAGGTTGATCTTCGGAACGCCCTTGACACCATTGATACGCCAGGGGATCCTGCAGCATTTAATTGGGTCTGCTACATGTGTCATCAGGTAAATATGAATTTAACAGACAATAATCAGGAAATGCATAATTGTGTTACGTTAATCTTGTCAACGGAGACTGGAAACTGTTTAAGTCAAATTGACCTGCATGCGAGTACAACCTGAAAATTAAAATCATCTTAAAGGCCTAGCCACAAAATGGGAAATTATCTCGACATAGAATTGCGTTTAATTGCGATTTTTTTTTATTACTTGACGTTCCAGCCAATAACTATATGGCTGGACGTTAGCTATTGAAAGGGACGTAAGGCAATAAATCAAACACAAGTGTGACGAGGCCTTAATGTCCAAGCATGTATGAGCCGCGTCATGAGAAAACCAAATTTATGCATATGCGCAAACAAAGGCGCAGATCAGCTTTGCAGTAGCTGTGAAAATGATCAGAGCCTTTGTTTTCGCTACACGGCTAGTACAATTCCTCTACTTCTAAATCCAAAATTTCCAGCCTCTAGCCGTCTTCTATGCTTGTACAAGGTTCGATTTGTGTCGGACCTGTTCGGAAACCACATTGTTGGTTTTCTCGTGCTGAAGCTCAGATCTGTGTAAGAGTGAAATAGTGGTATGGCGTCACATGTTGACAAAAAGGATAAAGAGGTCCTCGTGAAATGTGCAGAAACATTTCGTTGTATGAATTTCTTTCGTTTAATACCACCGTGACCTTTGGCATGAACTGTTTCTTTGTAAGATAAACATAAGATGTCGTCAATCATTTTTTTTAGTAATTACTTTGATATTGTCCTATACTCAGTATTTCAGATATTATATTTTGGCTTGTTTGTATTTTCGGTTAGGCTTCTGAGAAGGCGCTAAAAGCTGCCTGGTTCGCCAAAGACGCAAACAAAGTTCCAAGACTGAGTCACGATTTGAGGTCGATAGCTTGCGGCTTGGGAAGCAGTAGCATTTCACAATGTGCTACGGAGTTGACTCAACTGCTGGGAGAACACACAAAGATGAGGTAGGTATTTGAGCTGTCTCATGAGAAAAAAAGTACAAGTAGGCAAAGATCAGGAAAAGGCGCAATCAGAAAAAGACTCCCACTCCAAAAACCAAAGTGGGAAAAAACCAAACTAACAATCAGGTACTTATACCATGAAAACATTTCGTAAGCCGAATGAGCAGCTATTTTCCCAATAGGTTGCCACTCAGTTACCTTAACTTAACTAAAAATATGCAAACATACATAAGGCGCCAACAGCACAAAAATATTTTAAACACCAAGACATAAAACAAAAAGAACCACCACAAAAAAAAACAACATTTTGCATATGCGAAACCAAAGGCAAAGTCCAGCTTCGCAGTAACTGCGAAGCTGATCAGTACATTTGTTTTCGCTAAATGGATAGTTCAATCCATCTTCCTCTTAAATCCAGCCTGATTCTGTCACTGTTCAAGCTTGTTTGTGTTGGACCTGGTCGGAAACCAAAAGTGTTTGGCTTTGTCATGCAAAGGTTCAAATATTTATAAAAAAAAAGTAATCTAAAACAAAACAGAGATCCTTAAGAGCAGTGAACAAATTAGTGAGAAAGGTGATGGGCCATACCACGGTTTCATCCAAAATAAGCTGCATTCAAGGGAAATAGGAAATGGTGTCGCAAAGAAAAAACAGTTACCATATAAAACCAGTTGGTTTTAAAAGGTTAAATGTTATAGAAAGGTACATGTAGGCATTGATCAGGAAATGGCGCAATCAGAAAGAAATTCCCTCTCGATAAACCAAGGGGTGGGAAAAAAAACTAAAATGACAGGTACTTATACCAAGAAAACATATCGTGAGCCGAGTGAGCAGCTATTCTCCAATAGGCGGCCACTCAGTTACTCGAACTGAACCGTACATAAGGCTCAAACAGCACTAAAATCGACTCCAGAACATAAAACCATTAGAACCACAACAGAAGTATCGCCTTGGAACGATCAGTAATATAAAATTACTGGGGTGTGTGCTTAAACCAGTTTTACCAGAAGTTTGGTTCATTTTACTACCATTTTACCATTTGACTACGGTGCTATAAAATTGTACACAATGTTATAGGTATATCAGGAAAACATGTTCGTGTAATATATACCCCATTAAACCCCACTTTTTTATAGAAAAAAAAACTGACGGTCGCGGGGATATAATACCTATTTTTCTTATTTTTGCTCCAAAACATAGGTTGTGGGTACTCGTTAGAAACGCCTCGGCGAGGCGGTTCTAACGTGTACCCACAATCTATGTTTTGAGCAAAAATAAAAATATAAAAATAAATCCACTGAAATTATCGATTTTACATGTAAGAAAATCGCTGTATTTTGCATGGGCGTGTTTTCGTTGTATATCGTTTCTTATATCGTCTGTATATCATCTCTAATAGAATCGCTTGGGCGATGCGCACATCCTACATCTATTATGTGTGACATTGCTGCTGTAAAGGAGAGATATTCTTATGTTAATGTCCTTTATTCGATAATGTTGACAGCATTAGATAGAAACGCAGATCGAAACTAGCTCAGTAGGCGCGATGGCGTAGTGGTAAGGCAGACGCCAAATCAGACGCCAAATGGAAAAGTCCTGGGCTAGGTCCCCACCGGTGGCACCGTGTTGTATCCTTAAGTAATGCACAATAACTCCTTACAGTACTGGTTAATTTACAGGAAGCGATGGCTTCGTAACTGTTTATTAGGGCGTTAAACCTGAAAAAAAAAAAAAAAAAAAAATGCTTAGAGAGGGCGTAGGCCCAGGGGGGGTACTCTGAAATTTTCAGAACTTTTTTGGGGTCAAAATTTTGAATTTCCATATTTTTTTGGGTTTTCAGAAAAACTAGTTATTTTTTAGGGTAGTGAGCTTTTTATGGATATTTTTTGGGGTCATGCCTTTTCTGAATTATTTTTTTGGGTCATCTATAATTCTAAGTAATTTTTTGGGTTTTGTACATTTCTTGGGAAATCTCTTTATATATAAACATGTCATGTTTTAGCTGTTGACATGGATGTGACGCAATAAATAAAACAAAAATAATTCAGTTTTGCAATTCAACGTCAGAGTACGCCGAGTGGCTTACACTTATGTCTTACAAGGCCTTAAGATTCAATTTTGTTTGCGACCTTGCCTTATGACTGGTCTCGGTGAAATTTTGGAAGCTTGATCATGATGATGTTGTTTGGATTGCAAATCAAATGGAATCAAAACCATCATAAGACTTACACTTTGAGAATAAATAAAATCTTTAAATTTTATCCAACTTGGTATTTACTTCCTAGTTCCTACATATACTGACTGTATTGTGACGTGTTCTGTTGGTTGGTTGATTTGGGATTTAACGTCCCACCAACAGCTTAGATCATATATATGTGATAAAATTTCATCGATAGGCATAAAAAAGATGAATAATTTTTTGGGGTAAGCTAAAAGTTCAAGTATTTTTTTGGGTATGCCTGATAGGACTGGTATTTTTTTGGGGTGGTCAGTAAATCTCAGTAATTTTTTGGGTTTGGGGGTAGAAGCTGGGGCCTCGCCTATGTATCCACAAAAAATGAGAGTACTCCCCTGGGGGCGTAGGTATCCCCAATCATTCTCCAGCTGATGCTGCTGACATGACTATTGCTGGTACATATACATATGAGCCACCTCGTGGGAAAACCAACAATGTGGTTTCTGAACAGGTCCGACACAAACCGGCCTGTACAAGCACAGAAAAGAGCTAGAAGCTTGAAATTTCGGATTTAAGTAGAAGAGGAACTGTACTATCCGAGTAGCGAATACAAAGGCGCTGATCAGCTTCGCGGTTACCGCGAAGCTGATCTGCGCCTTTGTTTTCGCATATGCAGATTGTTGGATTTCCCACGAGGCGGCTCATATGTCATGTTTGTGATGCTTATTCTAACATAACCATCTTGCAATAAATCAATCTATTTATCAATTGAGCCTGTGCGTGAGAAAACAAACAATTTGGGTTTCCGACCAGGTCTGACACAAACCAGGCTGTACAGTCACAGAAAAGGGCTAGAAGCCTGAAATTTCGGATTTAAGAAGAAGAGGGATAGTATACTATCCGTGTAGCGAAAACAAAGACGCTGATCAGCTGTGCAGTTACTGCACAGCTGATCTGCGTCTTTGTTTTCGCATATGCAGATTGTTGGTTTTCCCATGCAATGGCTCAATTTCTTTGTTTCAGATACCCAGATATGCAGAATCGCCCTGACATTCCATCGACGGTCTTCACAAGACAACACGCCGACGGAGCATGCGCAATAGCCAGAAAGATTCTAAGCTCTGTAGATGAAGAATATTTAGGATAAGACTAGGAGGGCGTGAGTTGTCTGTCAGTATTCCTCGGATAACGAGTTTTGCCATACTGTATTTGACGCAATATTGATTGTACTTACGGATTATTCACAGTGCGCGGCAACCAGCCGCGAGTTACGTCGGAGATTAATTAACAGTCTGAATGACTTGTCTGTTCCTATTGGTCAAATGGTTTTACTTCATTCATATTTCTAACAGTAAATTTCCGACGTCACTCTCAAGGTCATTGTCGAGACATGTAGGGGATACGTTTGTGATTTTATTTCATGATATTACGTGGAGAAATACAGTGGCCTTGCAATAAAATTGACCTGCGCAACATGGTGGCATGCTTTTGATGATGACTTTTTTTGTAAAATATCTTTTACATGACTATATTAATGTATTTAATGTTTTATTGGGTGTTTTGCATATATTGTTGTGAAACGTTTGTCATGTAGTTTTATTTGTACCTTATCAAGACATGTCTTGTACATGTATGTCAATGTGATTTACATGTATAACTTTTACACATTCTGTGACTCAAGGAAATATTGTCAAAGACAAGAAACCTATAAATAGGAATATCCAAGGGCTCAGTTTAGCAGTGATAAAGTTGAACTTTCTATTGTTTTTTGCTTCAAATCATTATAAAATGAGCATTTGCATGAGAAAACCAACAATTTGGGTTCCGACCAGGTCCGACACAAACCGGCATATGCGCCTTCAGAAGATGGCTAGAAGGTTGAAATTTCAGATTTCAGAAGCAGAGGGATTGTACTATCCGTGTAGCGAAAACAAAAGCGCTGATCAGCTTCGCAGTAACTGCGAAGCTGATCTGCGCCTTTGTTTTCGCCAAGCATTTTGTTGGCTTTCTCATGCAGTGGCTCATTAATGTATTAAGTAAGCAATGATCAGGAACAGTCAGAACCAAAGTTCCTCCTGAAACACCGAGATAATACGAGCCGCGACGCGAGAAACCAAGTATTCGGGGTTTCCGAACAGATCAGACTCAAAGAGGCCTGTGCAGCTACAGAAGATAAGAAGCTTGAAATTTCGGATTTAGGAAGAAGGGGAATTATACTATCCGTGTAGCGAAAACGAAGGCAAAGATCAGCTGTGTAGCTACTGCACAGCTGATCTGCGCCTTTGTTTTCGCAAAGGCAAAGATCCGGTTTTCTCATGACGCATCTGATACTATTTCTACTGACATCATCTGATCATATTGTTTTAGGGTTTAAATGCTTCAATTGTTCACTAAACATTAATCAAAATTGTATTGTTGTTAGTTAATGCTTTGTGCTTTTGTTCATATGCAAGTATAATCAGAAATCTTTCAGTGAAGATTTGTACGACATAAAAGTATGTGACATGTATTGCGTTTTATAGAGGTTAATCTATGACATGAGTCTATGGAGAGAGATATCCATTAATATATGATGACATGACATCATTTCGGATTTGGACACATGACGAAAAGGGGGACCAGCCTAAGTGTTTATGTTATGCAACAGTTTTTAGTGGTAGAGTATATGTTTCTTGTACTTTCGTACATGTATCCAAATACATGCACCAACATGTATCTTAATATATGTTCCATGATTTTGTTATGCTTTCTTATCTAAATACCACGTTGTGTGCTTTTGTGTCTAAATACCATGATTTTTTGTGCTCTTGTATCAAAATACCATGCTTTTGTTGTGCTTTTGTATCAAAATACCATGATTTTGTTCGTCAATTTAGATATCCAATCTAGTTGTCATTATTGTGTGCTCTCTACTATTATAACTATTGTCTTTATATGCTGTACTAAATTCTCTTGAAATATTACACTCTCGTATTATTTAACATACACCATGATTTTGTTTTGCTCATGCTTGAGTCATTCAAAATATACCGTGAGTTTTTTGCGCTCGTGTATCTAATTACCATGATTTATATATGTTCCATGATTTTGTGTTCTCTTATCTAAATACCACATTTTGTGCATCTGTGTCTTAATACCATGATTTGTTGTGCTCTTGTATCGAAATACCATGGTTTTGTTCGTCAATTTAAATAACGTGGTTTTTAGTTATCCAATTGCCATTATTGTGTGCTCTCCACTATATTAACTATTGTCTTTATATGCTGTACTAAGTTCTCTTGAAATACCACACTCTCGTATTACAAATGTATTTAACATACACCATGATTTTGTTTTGGTCTGAGTCATTCGAAATTCATGCCTCGCCGAGGGGGTTCTAACGTGTTCCCACGATCAATGTTTTGAGCCCAAAATACTTAAAATATCAAACATTTTCCAAGGACATTTTCAATTTTTACAGCTGAAAAAGTCATGTACATATATTGTAGGGGCAAGTTCTCGCAATGGTATGGTCTCCAACATAAACATGATTTTTTATTTTGTATGGAGAACATGCCAAAGCATGGGAGTATTTTGATTGGAGAGCAATAGTAAGAAAACTTGTATTTTGCATTTTCTCAATCAGAATGTAGTCAAATACTCCTATTACATACGTTCAAATACTCCGACTATGATAAGCTCTTCTAGCATAGTTTATTTTGCAATAATTATTTGAGGTGTAACTTTAACTGTCTAGGTTGAGACTGGGTTTTGTTTTTATTTATTCTTACGTTAAAGACGTAATATAGGAAGTTTTGATAAATGCCATTATAGAACTTTTCATTTTGAATTAATAATATGAATAATGTATTTATGTGATGTACATGCATATTACTTGAATGTGTTTGGTTGTTTTTCCTTCGAGCTTAACCAGTCAATAGTTTTGCCTAATGCCTGGTTGGAGCCAGCTCCTCTTGGGTACTTATCAAAGAAGGTGAATTGCTCAAGAAAGCACAAGGGCTGCAGTTACTTTTCCCCTATCTATTGCTCCCGAGTTCGATTCTCTACCCCAAAGCAACCGCGCTCCTCAATATATACAATGTACAAAACATTATTATTTTTGTACGTTTTTTGACTGTAACTTGGTAAATCTATGATTTTGAACAGAGCAAAGATACTTATTATTTACAATATACGAAATACGTGTGTATTTTGTGTGGCATCCTATTTTGTATTTTACATTAAGTGAAATATCCTAGGATAAATCTGACAGAGATTGATCTTTTTATCTTTTACATCAAACAAAGCAATATCTTTAAATGCCCATTGATAATGTTCAAATTACCTAAGAGTAGGGAGTAAACTTCTCTGATGTGCTTACAGCCACGCAAATAGCAGTTTAGCAATCCAGTTGCTTCATGCATCTCTAAACTAGTCAAAAAGGTGAATTTGTCATTTCCTGTCCAGTATTTGTATCAGCATTGAAATGTACATCATTACCTCATGTAGCCCTGATTGGCCACAATAAGATTGACAAATGAGCCGCCTCATGACAAAACCAACAACCTGCATATGAGAAAACAAGCTTCGCGGTAACCGCGAAGCTAATCAGCGTCTTTGTTTTCGCTACACGGATAGTACAGTTCCCCTTCTTCTTAAATCCGAAATTTCAAGCTTCTAGCCATCTTATGTGACTGTACAGCCTGATTTGTGTCAGACCTGTTCGTAAACCGCATTGTTGGTTTTCCCACGAGACGGCTCAAATGTTGACAATCTCTTTTCACAAATTTCATTGGCTGTTTCAAGGTGAGACTTTTGACTATTTAAAAGAACCGAACACCTTTTTTATATGTTTAGGTTGCACCTGGATGACTGTTGTGGACTGTCATTTTCTTGTCTTTGACAACTGATTTTGAGATGCCTGAAACAAGAAGCTGGAATACACGGTGGTGTATTGCAACAAAAGTCTTACAGTTAATTTTTGTCAAAGAAAACCTTGATTGTTGTATCTATAAGGGAAATCGTTGTAAATGAAAGGAAATATACGCTTTTTACATCAGGAAAATGTGTCCATGTAATGTATCCTCCTTGAACCCCACTTTTGTATAGCGAAGCTGGGGTATGCAGGGGTATACCTATTTTTCTTATTTGTGCTCCAAAACATAGATTGTGGGTACCCACAATCAATGTTTTGAGCTTAAATATTAAAAATAATCTTTTTTTCACTGCAATTTTCAATTTTTACAGCCAAAAAAAAAAAATCTCTGTATATTGCATGGGCAAGTTTTTGTAATGTATCCTTGTTTTTTTTGAGTGGTGTAAATATGTATAATGCTGCATTTTCTGCAATACTTCATTTTATTTGTAATAGCTGTGTTTGTTAAAATATATGATCCTGTGCGTGAGAAAACCAACAATTTGGGTTCCGACCAGGTCTGACACAAGCAGGGCTGTACAGTCACAGAAGAAAGCTAGAAGCTTTGAACTTTGGATATAAGCTAAAGAGGAATTGTACTATCCGTGTGGCGAAAACAAAGGAGCTGATCAGCTGTGCAGTTACTGATCTGCGTCTTTGTTTTTGCATATGCAAATTGTTGGTTTTCTCATGCTGCAGCTCAATTATTATGTAATTCATGCCTTGGCAACAGTCGACTTAGCATTACGAAAACATGCCCATGCAATATACAGAGATTTTTAAAGTTGTAAAAAATGAAAATTTTCAGTAGAAAAATTTTGATATTTTTCTTATTTTTGCTCAAAACATAGATTGTGGGTACACGTTAGAACCGCCTCGCCGAGGCGGTTCTAACGAGTACCCACAATCTATGTTTTGGAACAAAAATAAGAAAAATAGGTATACCCCTGCATACCCCAGTTTTGCTATATAAAAGTCGGGTTCAAGGGGGTGTACATTACACGGACATGTTTTCCTGATGGGTTACGTGAAAGGATTTAATTAAGGTTCTGTGCCAATGTCTTTGGCTAAGTTCACACGAGCAAAGTTTCTTTGTCGAATGTAACCATGGTCCCGGTTCCGGGAGGGTGCAGGGGCCTTTGCAAGTTCCCTTCAGTGGAGTTGGGGGAATAATTGATAGGGCAGTGTAAACAAAGCAAACTGCGGCGAAAATCGGCGGTGATTTTGCTAGGTGCCTGTCCCCGCAAGAGCGGGGGTTTCAAGTTCAAGAAGAGTTTGCCGGCTAATATATAGTTTAAGTTCCCGCTTTTTCTCTGGTGCTCGGGCAGTGGTTACAAATGAGCCTGTGCGTGTGAACCAACAATTTGGGTTCCGACCAGGTCCGACACAAACCGGGCTGTACAGTCACAGAAGATAGTTAGAGGCTGGAAATTTCGGATTTAGAAAGTAGAGGAACTGTACTATCCGTGTAGCGAAAACAAAGGCGCTGATCAGCTTCGCAGTTACTGCGAAGCTGATCTGCGCCTTTGTTTTCGCCTATGCAGATTGTTGGTTTTCCCATGCAACGGCTCAAATGATTACTACTGTATAAATCACTTGCTCAGAAATTAGTCTTGGTGGACGATTGATATTTAAATTTCATTGTACTATTGAACTGAAGCCCAAGAAACGTAGTAAGAGAAACCTGACTTTGGTGAACTTGCCTCATTACGAAAACACGTCCATGTGATATACATACTTTTCTTATGTTGTAAGAATTGAAAATTTTCAGTAGAAAATTTCAAATATTTTTCTTATTTCGGGCGGTTCTAACAAGTACCCACAATCTATGTTTTGGAGCAAAAATAAGAAAAAATAGGTATACCCCTGCAAACACCAGTTTTTCTATATAAAAGTGTGTTTCAAGTGGGTATACATTACACGGACATGTTTTCCTGGGGGCCAGTTCTTAAAAACTTTGTTAGCTTAACGTCATCGTTAAAACCTCAACTCGTTAAGTAAATGCTGACTACATAAGCAAATACCCTGTTATTATTTGTTGATATAATGTGAGAATCGCATCTTATCAACCCCCTCCCCACCAAACACACACACACACACACACACACACACACACACACACACACACACACACACACACACACACACAGTGTATTTGTAATATTCGTGTTTGAAATTTTAACGAATATTTAACTAACGATGTCGTTAATTTTGTACAACTGGTCCCTGATGTTTACGGTTGATACATTGTTTCCACACTTTTTTCCTGTTTTGAGACATGTATACATATGTGTATAGGTAAAATACTTTGACCGTGCCGCTTTAACTCACGTGACAGAGTTTTGTAAACACGGTAAAATGGTCACCTATTTGTTTTTCACACTTTTCCATTGCCATGTGAAGCACATGGTCATATATTGTTTATCGTCATAGAGTCACTTTATTGAGAATATAGTTATTTACGCAGTCCGTTCAAGCAATGCTTATCTATGTCAGAGGTTAAGCGGCACGGTCAACGTACTTTACCTATACACCTATGTTTATGATAATGAAAGTTCAAGTTTCTCAGACATGGCAAAGTGTCGTTTTTTTTTTTTTGCTTTTTAGATGTACATGCATCATAAAAGATTTTTTTATTCAGTTTTACGTCCCTTTCAAGATTATTTTAGCTCATATGAGACGGGCTAATCAGTAGGTGGGCGAAAACGGGAGAACCCCGAGAAAAACCACCTGGCACACCCGCAAACAGAACTTGGCTTGTCTCACATGTAGCCAGTGCAGGGCTCGAACCCACACCAGACACAGCGGTGAGATGATCGAGTGATTAAGAAACTGCGCTCTTAACCGCTCGGCCACGGGGGCTGCGCATCATAACAGAATGTCAGTTTTGGTGTACATTCTTTTTATGATATAAAGTTTGTGAGACTAAGTAAAAAGTCGTTTATTTTTGTCTGTTCTTGTGCTATTAAACTGACAGCAATTTTGTGAGTGTTTTTTTTTCTTTTAAAAAGTCCTGTAATTCTATCTTGTAAACATGTCAATGTAATAAATGTCCCCCTATACCCAACTTTTATATTGAAACTGGGATTTACAGGGGTAAACATTTTTTTATATTTTAGCTCTCAAAACATATATTGTTGGTAGTCGTTAGAACCGCCTAGCCGAGACGGTTCTAAGGTGTATTTACAATCAATGTTTTGGGCAAACATTAATATTACCCTTTTGCTGATCAAATTTTCAATTTTTACAGCTGGAACAGTCTCTGTATTTTGCATGAGCAAATGTGCATAATGGGTTTGTTATCATTTAAGTTATGTGGTACTTGCAATAAATCCTTAATATAAAATCACGCATTTAAGCATGTGTCAAGACTTGGCAACTAAAGAATTTAATTAAGGTTCTGTGCCAATGTCTTTGGCTAAGTTCACACGAGCAAAGTTTCTTTGTCGAATGTAACCATGGTCCCGGTTCCGGGAGGGTGCAGGGGCCTTTGCAAGTTCCCGTCAGTGGTGTTGGGGGAATAATTGATAGGCAAACTGCGGCGAAAATCAGCGGTGATTTTGCTAGGTGCCTGTCCCCGCAAGAGCGGGGGTTTCAAGTTCAAGAAGAGTTTGCCGGCTAATATATAGTTTAAGTTCCCGCTTTTTCTCTGGTGCTCGGGCCGTGGTTACAAATGAGCCTGTGCGTGTGAACCAACAGTTTGGGTTCCGACCAGGTCCGACACAAACCGGGCTGTACAGTCACAGAAGATAGTTAGAGGCTGGAAATTTCGGATTTAGAAAGTAGAGGAACTGTACTATCCGTGTAGCGAAAACAAAGGCGCTGATCAGCTTCGCAGTTACTGCGAAGCTGATCTGCGCCTTTGTTTTCGCCTATGCAGATTGTTGGTTTTCCCATGCAATGGCTCAAATGATTACTACTGTATAAATCACTTGCTCAGAAATTAGTCTTGGTGGACGATTGATGTTTAAATTTCATTGTACTATTGAACTGAAGCCCAAGAAACGTAGTAAGAGAAACCTGACTTTGGTGAACTTGCCTCATTACGAAAACACGTCCATGTGATATACATACTTTTCTTATGTTGTAAGAATTGAAAATTTTCCGTAGAAAATTTCAAATATTTTTCTTATTTCGGGCGGTTCTAACAAGTACCCACAATCTATGTTTTGGAGCAAAATAAGAAAAAATAGGTATAACCCTGCAAACACCAGTTTTTCTATATAAAAGTGTGTTTCAAGTGGGTATACATTACACGGACATGTTTTCCTGGGGCCAGTTCTTAAAAACTTTGTTAGCTTAACGTCATCGTTAAAACCTCAACTCGTTAAGTAAATGCTGACTACATAAGCAAATACCCTGTTATTATTTGTTGATATAATGTGAGAATCGCATCTTATCAACCCCCCTCCCCACCAAACACACACACACACACACACACACACACACACACACACACACACACACACACACACACACACAGTGTATTTGTAATATTCGTGTTTGAAATTTTAACGAATATTTAACTAACGATGTCGTTAATTTTGTACGACTGGCCCCTGATGTTTACGGTTGATATATTGTTTCCACACTTTTTTCCTTTGAGACATGTATACATATGTGTATAGGTAAAATAGTTTGACCGTGCCGCTTTAACTCACGTGACAGAGTTTTGTAAACACGGTAAAATGGTCACCTATTTGTCTTTCACACTTTTCCATTGCCATGTGAAGCACATGGCCATATATTGTTTATCGTCATAGAGTCACTTTATTGAGAATATAGTTATTTACGCAGTCCGTTCAAGCAATGCTTATCTATGTCAGAGGTTAAGCGGCACGGTCAAAGTACTTTACCTATACACGTATGTTTATGATAATGAAAGTTCAAGTTTCTCAGACATGGCAAAGTGTCGGTTTGTTTTTTGCTATTTAGATGTACATGCATCATAAAAGATTTTTTTATTTTTACGTCCCTTTCAAGATTATTTTAGCTCATATGAGACGGGCTAATCAGTAGGTGGGCGAAAACGGGAGAACCCCGAGAAAAACCACCTGGCACACCGCAAACAGAACTTGGCTTGTCTCACATGTAGCCAGTGCAGGGCTCGAACCCACACCAGACAAAGCGGTGAGATGATCGAGTGATTAAGAAACTGCGCTCTTAACCGCTCGGCCACGGGGGCTGCGCATCATAAAAGAATGTCAGTTTTGGTGTACATTCTTTTTATGATATAATAGTCCGTGAGCCAGACATTTTTTTGTTACCAGTTAAGGGGACTAAATCTAATACTAATTTTCTATTAGTATAGCATGTGTAGATAAAATTTCATTATGATAGCAATCACAGATCGGTAGCTTATAGCCCCAAAAACTCAATTTTCGTTAAGTACCTAATTTCGGGAAAAAAATGTATTATTTTTACTTTTGAAATGGAAATGTTCTTATTTTCACGCAAAATCCAAAGCTAGCAGATTTCTTTTACATAAACTTAGTCAACATTGAATCTCTTAGCACTTTAGAGCGCAATTACCCCCACCGTGGAGGTCACTGCAAGGTCAAAGGTCAAGTCAGTGCAAATGAGCGGTAAATGATACATTTAAGTATAATGTCTTCTTTTCTTTGTCACATTGTACTGAAATATGAATAGAAATAAATACAAATGGATACCGCAAGCCTTGCTACAAGTTCTAACTGGATAGTATGTCTGAGAAACATGAGGTCAAAGGTCAAGTTATTGCAATTATGCATTCTGAAATTCATAAACTTGGGCATACATGTACCCACAAAGTTGGTTACCAGTATATCTTGGCTGCCACTGAATCCTATATAAAGGTGTGTTTTTAAATAATTCTCTAGGCTACAGAATATATCACTTTTACCTGACAATATGTATTAGAACATTGCCTAAGCAATCACTTGACACTATTATCAGCTCTGTAGGGTTATTAGCAACTGAGATACAAGAGATTTTGTAAGTATACCTCATTACTTATTTTCGAATTTTCCTCAAATTTATAAGGTTTTGATTCATATACTAGGTAGAAGAAGTCAAGTTTGTCAAGTGAAGTCAGAAACTAATATATCTTCTGTACATTTCTTTATCAATCATCTTATACTTACCTTAACTCCTTAGGGCAAAACGTAGTTCAGTAATAAATTGTTTTAGAAGTACATGTATACCTCTGATTTTTTTTCATGATTTTTTCTCCAATTTATATGGTTTGTATAAAATTTATATTCTTGGCAGTAGACATCAGATAAGTTTAAACTATCCCATATCATTAGTCCACTGTCTTAGCAATAATTTGACACTATTTTCAGCTCTCTGTTCATTAGCAGTTGAATTACAAGCGATTTGGTATGTGTACCCTCTTTGTTAGTTCACGATTTACCCCCCCCCCCCATTTTATCAGGTTTCGATTCATATGCTAGGTAGCAGGGATTCAGATATGTTTATATCAGCTAATATATCCTTAGTCCACTGTCTTAGCAATAATTTGACACTATTTTCAGCTCTCTGTTCATTAGCAGTTGAATTACAAGCGATTTGGTATGTGTACCCTCTTTGTTAGTTCACGATTTACCCCCCCCCCCATTTTATCAGGTTTCGATTCATATGCTAGGTAGCAGGGATTCAGATATGTTTATATCAGCTAATATATCCTTAGAACATTGCAGAAGCAAACATTTGATACTATTCGTAAATCTCTAGGACCATTAAACCACGAGCTACAGGAGATTTAGTAATACTACCCCCTTAGGTTTTTCGTGATTTCTGCTCCCATTTTTAAAGTTTTTACTCATATACAAGGTATTCGATGCCAGATATGTTTATTTATGTCAACATATGGTTAGTAAATTGCATTAACAATTATTTGCTACTATTCTTAGCTCTCTAGGGCCATTAGCCGTTGAGGTATAAGCGATTTTGTAAGTATGCCTCCTTAGTTTTTTCGCCATTTTTTCTCTAATTAATAAGGTTTCAATTAACATTATACGTAGTAGATGTCAGATAAGTTAACACTAGCCCATATATCACTAGCCCATTGTCTGAACAAACAGTTGACACTATCTTCGGCTTTCTATGGTTAGAAGCAGTTGAGTTACAAGCAATTTGGTAAGTACACCCCCTTAGTTTGTTCGCGATTTTTCCCCATTTCATTAGATTTTGATCCATATGCCAGGTGGCAGGAATCGGGTATGTTAATGCCAACTCATACATCATTAGAACATCGCAAGCGCAATCATTTGATACTATTCGTACAACTCTAGGACTATTAACACACGAGTTACAGGAGATTTGGTAAAATTATCCCCCTTAGTTTATTTGTGATTTCTTCTCAAATTTTATAGTTGTTATGCATATACTAGGTATTAGAAGTCAGATATGTTAATTTATGCCTATATGTCATAAGTGCATTGCATTAGCAATCATTTGCTACTAATCTTAGCTCTCCATGGCCATTAGCAGTTGATTTAGAAGAACTTTAGAAGCAATTTTGTAAGTATACCTACTTATTTTTTTTTTCAAGATTTTTCTCCATTTAATAAGGTTTTCATTAATATTCTAGGTCGTAGACGCCAGATAAGTTATCACTAGCACATTTATCAGTAGTATACTGTCTTAGCATTCATTTGACGCTATTTTCAACTCTCTATGTTCATCAGATATTGAGTTACAAGCGGTTTTGTAAGTATACCCTAAGTTTGGTCGCTTTTTCACCAATCTATAAGATTTCGATTTATATGCAAGGTAGCAGAGGTCAGATATGTCTATACCAGCCAATTCATCATTAGTACAGTATATTAGCAATAATATAATACTATTCTTAGTACTCTATGACCATCAAAAGTTGAGATATGAGATATTTTTTTTAGTATACCCCTTAGCGTTTTCGTTATTTTTGTCCAATTTATAAGGTTTTTTATTCATGTACTATATATTAGAAGTCATACATCTTTATGCAAGTCAATAGGTCATTAGTACATTGTATTAGTAATCATTGCATACCACTTTTATCTCTCTAGAGCCAAACGCAATCGTGTCACATGAAATATTGCAAGTATACCTCCAAATTTTAAATTTTCTCCAATTAAGATACGGTCACTTAATTTTCCCGCAAAACTCCTCAGTGGTCCAAAGCTTTTTTTGTACTCTTCAATTTAAAACGCTATTGATATTTATATCAAACCGCTTGACAACGAAGGCTTATATGTATGGATGGCTTGACTTTAACCACTTTTCCTAGGCAGGCTCAGAGCTTTTGAGCGGTAAGCCAGTAATTAGATGGTCAGTCAGTAGTTTTTAAGCATTGCATGGAGACACAAGTAGCCCATTAATTTCTTGGGGCCCCAATGGCCAGGGCACAAATGAGATATGTGTCATTAAAAGCTCTGGTGAAATTTATCAAATTGTATCCCTCGTATGAAAAATGCTGCAATGATGGTTTGGACCTCAGTAGTTGTGTCGTCTTTTAAATTATTAATATTTACGAATATGCAAATTAGATTATTTGAATATGCAAATCAGATTATTTGAATATCTAACCATTTGAAAATAAGGCTACATCTATACAAGCTCTTGATTCAGTTTGGTGGTCTGCGATAAGTATCAGCAGGGATATGGTCTGTTTGTAGACCTGTACATCTCAATGCGCATTAATGGTTGCCATGGAAACGATATATGCTACATAGTGCAAATACGTTTATTATTATGTAAACCATTTTAGGCATTTCGGGGATCAAATGAACTGCTTGAAACCTAAGAAATATGCTGGTAAGGCTGCATCATGGCTCAAGGATTCATGACTTATTCTCCAATATTTCTATTTGTTTCTTTACAATACTCATGAATATTCAATTTAATCATATACTGTTTTTATTTTTGACAATAATGTAAGAAATGCTAAATGGCATCCAAACATTTAGGATATTAGAGAGAAATATTTATTTTAATGTCTAAACATGAAAGTTTAACACAAATATGAAGTTGGTATAACAAGGGGTATGGGTGGGGTAATCCTACCCTTGAGCATGGTTTTATGATAGATTTTCACGAATTATCATGTTCTAAATGCGTGCCAATCATTTTTAGATAAACATTGACCTCTCATAAATGCTAGGGGTGCGTTGTGCTGCTTAAAACACAAATATATTTATACCTAGGGCATGTTTATAATAACCAGCCCCAAAACTTCTTGTTTGCAATGTACCGATAAGACTGATCTTTTTCAGGTCTTAAGCTACCGATCTGAGATTGCTATCATGCTGAAATATTATCTATAGATATTGAACTTTTTAAAAAGTGCCAAGAGATTTAGTCCCCCCGACTGGTAACAAATGGCAAAAAATCAGGGCCTAGCTCACTAACTAATAAAGTTTGTGAGACTAAGTAAAAAGTCGTTTATTTTTGTCTGTTCTTGTGCTATTAAACTGACAGCAATTTTGTGAGTGTTTTTTTTTTTTCTTTTAAAAAGTCCTGTAATTCTATCATGTAAACATGTCAATGTAATAAATGTCCCCCTATACCCAACTTTTATATTGAAACTGGGATTTACAGGGGTAAACATTTTTTTATATTTTATCTCTCAAAACATATATTGTTGGTAGTCGTTAGAACCGCCTAGCCGAGACGGTTCTAAGGTGTATTTACAATCAATGTTTTGGGCAAACATATTAATATTACCCTTTTGCTGATCAAATTTTCAATTTTTGCAGCTGGAACAGTCTCTGTATTTTGCATGAGCAAATGTGCATAATGGGTTGGTTATCATTTAAGTTATGTGGTACTTGCAATAAGTCCTTAATATAAAATCACGCATCAAATGGAACTGAGTTTTTCGCCTTTAAATTTTTACATATGCTTTGTTCATTGTTGAAATTTGGCATAGGCATTTGGATAGACAAGTCGTAGTTAGAATAATGTTTTGGTAGAGATTGAAGTTAAGAGTTTTGCTCTGGTCTGAAAATTGAGATATTAAACTTAGTTGTTGTTTTTTTTTTCAAGAGAAAATTACCCCTTAGAAGCCTCATTCAATAACCAATAAACCAATAATTTAACTCTGCTAATGTTTCATTGGATACCTATATATGATATACTGACTTCCATAAAAAAAACCTTACATTTTCTATTTATATCACGAAGAAACAGAAATATAAATTAGCACATCTATTTTTCCCAGCTCACTGAAAATATTTATTTTCTGAATGCATTTATATTTTTGCACTGCACGAACCATGAAGAAGATGTCTTTTTCATCAAATATTATTCAAAGAGCTAGGAGTGATATGTGGTAAAATGTCCATTTCTAATTTCAATCAGTATAAAACTACAGGTAAAAAGACGTATATATGTTTGCGTGAAGTGTTAATGTCAGGATTGAAATAACGCTTGCCACATACTCATAGACATAGTTGTTGGTTGGTTCGTTCCCCCAACTGTTAAGGTCATTTGGAGACGGGACCTCGGGTTATAGTCTCCTCCGACAGACTGGAGAACTTGGAATCGAATCTGCGACACCTGCTATACAAGACGAGTAACAAAACCACTGCACAATGAAGGCTTCTAAACACACAAAATGTGACAGTTGGTTTGGATTTATTAATTTGCTTTCAAGTGCTTTACGTCCACAGTCAGCAGCTACGGTCACACTGTTCTTGGACAAGCCTCCAACAGATAGGTTATCAGTACTTAGTGAACATTTTTTCACCACTTCACTGTATGCTAAGTTTTGTTCTTCTTGAATCAGTGAAGAGGAAGAATGACCGAAGAAATGCAACCGTGATGGTTGATCATAGGCCTGCTTTGACACACGCTACTAAGCTCTCTATAGTGTCCCGAGTCATTACAGTAGCTTGAAAATTACCACTGAGCTACAATATTCTCAGTGTTTCGATCACTCATCTAATAAGATTTGTGTAGAAATGAGAATGATAAAAATTGTTTGTTTGTTTGTTTGTTTAAATTGATGCTTTTCGTCCCAGTCAACAGCAATGGTCATGTCGGGACGTTGCCTCCATTTAATGGGACTTTTACCCAACATTAGGATGTTATGAGACTCAAAATGTGCTTCATAAATATAACCACCCATGTAAACCAGAAAAGCTTATACATGTATGTATGGACGATGACCGGTTTTCTTACGTCGCGGCTCAATTACTAGCATGCTGACCGTAATCAAACTTTATCAGAAGCTCCATTGTTGCGGAGAATTCTTTGTGTTAGGTTTTGAAGAAGATTGAATCGAAACTCGTTATGGTTCGAATAATTTCCAAAGACTTTTAAGGAAGTACGCTGCCAATGAAAAAGTACGAGGGGGATTCAAAAAGTTCGAGGAAAAGTGCTGCCAAATTTGTAATTGTCATGGGAAATTTACGTTCTCTGTGCATGTTGTTAATTAACATATAGTCAGCATATGCACAAAATTTAAATAAAATTGGATGAAAATTGGGCATTAAATCACGTGCGTTTCTAAGGTAACAACAGTAAAACCGGCCCAACGTCATAACAACGTCATGCTATATGCATTCATGCCGCTGTTGGCTAGCTTATAAGCATTTTTGGAATCTACCTGGCATACGGGCGTCTAATTGTCAGTTTTGTGTGTATAATGCTGTGAATTGTGCCGAAACTACAATTCGATATGTTGTGTATTTCACGAATTCTACTCTTTTCTATCATGACGATCATTTTCGACAGTATGAAGTTAATGGACGTTACGCTGCGCGAGTCGACATGAACGGTTTTCTGGTCGTGTAGAAATCATACATACTACTTGTTGATTGCCATTTTCTTAATTTCCTTTACTTGTTGCCATATGCGCTTTCTGCTCTTAGCAACGTTTCTTTCTTTATAGTCCGTTCAAAACACACATTATAACGAATACCGTTGATCCCTTCGCATTTTAGGCATACCCACTGAACAATATGGCCGCTTTACGCCCAAATGACGTCACACACTTATATGACGTCAAGTGCTCACCGCAAACATATTGAACTTTGCTCATACAAAGTTTGGTGAAAATAGCACGGTAAACTACCAAATGCAACGTCATTAATAAACATCGAGAACAAAACTGGGCCGGTAATCGTGATGTACGGTTTCCATAGCAACCACTGTAAACATTGTATTCATGCCAGAGCAGCAAAATTTGCTGTATAAGTAACAAATCATGTTTGTCTATATAACTGTAATAGTTTAATTCAGCTGATTTACAAAATAAGAATATGATGGCACTTTCCGCGAACTTTTTGAACGCCCTTCGTATTTTAAACTTTTTTTTTTCTAGCATTTCTTTAGATTTTCAGTGACAGTGTACTGCAAAGTCAAACAAAAAAAGCTCTTTTTGACAAGCAAGATGCTTACAATAAATGGAAATCCGGAGGGTCCCTTCAACTAGGTCATTCTAGTTTGTCCACATAAAATGTTTGCTTGGTACACGTCGCTTGAATAGATCTATAAAGGGACATATTAAGCATATGTACTCCAGTGTTTAGTTTACTCAGGGTTAGCAAATTTGCTAACATGTTGATTTGCACACCGGAGAATCTTTGCTAATCGGAGCAAATTTACATTTAAATTCACACAGTAGTACTTACCATCTGTGTTCGTGATAAAAGCCATGCTCATGTACAGTAATTTTACACCTGGGTGTACTTTGCACCCCTTGTGTAGCTTTCATATGCAGCGAATACATGGATTTTCTATTAAATTCTTATTAAGTTATGCCCTATATTAGCATTCAGGGGGCATCTGCTGCCACGATTTTAAAAATAAATAACTAAAATATTATATATGGAATACAATAGAAACAAACTTGAAACTATGCTGCAGTATTAAGAACGAGTCATTTATAAGTACATGAATGGTGAACATGAGTAGGACGTGGTTTTTAGCTCACATAGTCCAGTAGCCATCAGCATAACCTGGAAGATGGTGCCGCATGAAATTTTATTGTTTTCCAGTTCACTGGGCCATGCTAGTTCAGAAACTGCATGATGCCACCCTGGCATCATTGAGCGTTTTGAAAAAATCAAGATGGCGTCCAAGATGGTCGCCATAAACAAGAAAACGGCACCCTAGGGTTTAATAAACTCATTTCTCTGTGTTTAAAATGCTCAATTTACGCTGTAAACAATATTAAAAAGATAATTCTAAGATTTGACTCCCATGTCATTATTATGAGGCAAGATGGCGGACAAGATGGCTGCCACAATCATACTAAAAGCAATATTTTCGTAATAAAACGGCATTCAAGTTTTGCATAAAATAGTGTATTGTTCTTCGAAGTCTATTTTTGTTGTACACATAATACGGAAGTGTTTGGTTTTCGATTATGAACCCACATCATCACAGCAAAAAAGATGCGACCAAAATGGCCGCCATAATTATAACTTAAAAGGTTGTGTTCTCTGATTAAAACACCATTCCTGTGCAGAATATACTAAATGTAACGCGTTTGAAAAGCTCTTATAATGTTGCGAGCAGCATGGTTTATTGATTATTCCCACATCATGCAAAATGAGCCAAGATAGTGGCCAAGACTTCAGCCATAATCATAATATATGAGTACATAATTTCTGATTGAATCAGCATTCCAGTGCTACATTTGTTCAATGTTTTGTAATTTTTGTAATTCAAATGATTTGATTATTTGACCCAACTTGATAACAATAAAACAAGATGGTGACCAAGAGGATCATCGTATTCATGCTTTAATGTTCTTTGGCTACAGCAGTATTCCAGTGCTGCAAATACTGAATGACTTGTATTTGAAATGATCATTTTATGGTGTAAACATCGCAATTTAATGTTCGTGTTTTGTTTTGACACTGCAAAATGATACTGGGGCGTATGTGTCCTACGTAATTTTAATACGACTGAGATCTTCTTCACTGAACAAAACATTAGTTCAATGTATTACATATTGATTTAGCAGAATAAAGGGAGGGAGGCAAATCAATCTACACTACTAAATGAAAGTATTCGTACCAGTTTAAATATAATAAAGAAGAAAAGAGGACTGCATTTTTTAAAGATAATTTAGTGAATCCTTCAGCAGAGCTATAAAACGCTAGGCGCTTGGTCTGAAGCATATTCGGAAAGGATATAACAGACTGAGAAACGCAGGTAAAGCTGGTTCACAAAGATGAAAGGAAGAGTCGAACTGACGCTAATGCTAAGAATAGAAAAAGTTTAAAACGTGCATAGAAACTCTGAATATTTGGGAAATACAACATCACAACTTTATATATAATGTGCTGTTGTCACATTTTAAATAAATACATGTGTATACAGTCGTCTTAGCGCATGGATTTAAATTGATGGATGAACTTGAAAAAGTTGGCTGGAAAGTTTCCAAACGATGATCGCTTGATCACTTCTATGGCTATTACAATGGCGGTACGCAAACTCATTTAAGTAAAAGCCACAAACGCATTTGAAACGAATATTATTTATTCAAGACACTACTTTGCCATGGTATTCTCTCAGGAGTTGGCTCCATCATTCTTCAATGCTGGGGGACAGCGGGGACAAGAGGATTACGAACATATAATATGTTTGGAAGCAAAATGTACAAGTTGAGAAATCCACAACACACTGCGCTGACCTGATAAAGTCGCAACCGGTGGGCTGTGCTATTCTGTGGACGACCCATTGTCACTTTGACTGTAGCATTAAAAGCATAACCAAAACTTCTCCAGCAAGACAAGAGGTTTGACAAAAAGCACTAGCATTCTCTCAACACTATTCGAACTTCTCAGCAGATGACATCTTTAAAACCAATGTTGAAAAGATACGATGATTTAGGTATTTCATGATTGTTCATGCAACTGTGACCAACTCACATTGAAGAAGGGCTGTGATATCACAGACTGATCAAAAGCACACTAGCTGATCGTGTTCGGACCTAACGCTAACGCAGTTCAGGTGAGACATACACTGAAACAAAGTTATAAAGAGGCCACTTTTCAAACTCATTTTTTGTTTCTAAGCCAAGTTCAAAATTGCACAATTTTTTGCCAAAAGACGTGTCTTTCAGTAAGTAAAGTTCCAAAGTGTTAAGAAATAATTTTCTTTTACTAAAGGCGTTTTTGGAGTAAAAATGCAAAAATCAATGTTTTTAAATAAAAAATTGGATACAGCACACCATTTATTGAAATTAGGAACGGGTGTCATCAAAGGGGTCGTTACGGCTCGGAAAAACATCAAACATTCGAATTTTCTCTACTGGTAGAATTTTTATGCATTTTAAAAATCGCCAATTTTGAGATTTTTTGAAAAATTCATAAATGTGCCTCTTAAACATGTTGACCCCTGTTAAATTCACTTGATGAGGCCTGGAAATGAGAGATATAATTCGACTGAACTGTTTTTGACCATTTTCGAGGACCAACATGTCAAGGCTGTCGCACACTTCCGGTTTCAATGCCAATTTTTAACGAACAAAATAACAAAATTTGTGGATGATTTTTTTAATTTTCAAAGTTTATCAGAGTCTAGTATTTGACCTTAATAATCGCTGAAAATTTCAATGCCGTGCTGCTGATAATAACGCAACTGGAGAAGAACAAAGTTGGTATGCAAATTGCATACAAAAGCTGAATTCCTGTTATTCAGGTTGTTGTCTTCTTGCATGTGCAAAACAGAAACGAAGATTCTTATTGCAGCAACACTTTTGACTTAATTTTATCTTGCATCATGGCAGTCAGTAGCACTTTCAAATAAATTAAAATGTAAAAACACAACGTCATAATATGACATTTAATTTGATGTTAATAAAGTGTGACTTTTTGAAATAGGGTACCTTTACACATGCTTCGTCTGTGTGAGAAGTATCACGCATTTTGGAATGCAGAAACTCACAGAGCCACTGTTAGACATTGGTTTATTCATATGATCATGAATTTTAATTGATCGTATTTTACTTTCTGAACTAGAAGACAAAATATGAGGTGGCCTCTTATAACTTTTTTTCAGTGTAGTGTAGACATAGTGTAACAGTGGCAAGAAGTGAGATGGTTGCGAACCATCGAGGAAAATATGTAAGCGTCATACACAAACGTCTATGTATTGCTCAAGATTAAATATCTACAATCAATGTAAACCAAACAGAATAAAAAGTAAAACCAAGTCCCTTTAAGAGCAGAGAAAACATGAATGCGAAAGGGAATGGGTCATATAAGGACCGTAAATATAGGGTTAAGGGGTAAAACATCAGACCGTAGTCTGCTTCATTCTTGCAGTCCAGTTTGAAATCAATGTCAAAGGGTTTCATACCTGACAAGCTGAAACTAAGTAAGCCTTTACCAGATAATATCAGGGGAATTATCGCATTTGGAGGACGTTATGGCAGCAATATAGAATTATTTCTGTAAGATATATGGTTTAATGTAAAACTGGTAAGCAAAGGCTAATAAACACTCGCACGCTTAATGCATATAATCACCATATACGCAAAACAATGAGAAACCAATACATGTCCAGACATCCATTTGACAATCCACGCTTGATCTTTTTTTTAGTTATATCGACCATAAGTCAGGTGGTCAAAATAATATTGAAGGGTTCTGAGCGCTTATGCCAATTACAACAGTATACAGTCTGGCTCCAGCAACAGATAGTATACTTCAAGTAGAATGATTTGCTGTGGGTATGCTGTGGGTATGCTTCTGAACAACCATGCTCATCATCGAAATAGATGCGTTTCATAAATCAATTAGCCTGTACAGTGTTTTTTTTTTTTTGCAAATGCAATTGAATTGAAGAACAATATAGCTGATGACTTTGCTAAGTATTACAATAGTAATGACACAGACGAATACCTAATCTCGGTTTTATAATAAAGTGCCTATTCTATCTTTCATTATATGATGTAGATTTGCATCCCTCTGTTTATTCTGCTTACTTAAAACTTAACAAATATACATTTAGATAAGCTTTTTGAATCAGAGGCAATTTTCCCTTATACTAAGATGTTGTGTCAGAACTAAACTCAAACTTGCACTGTTAACAAAATAAAGTCAAAAACAAGACAGTTAAGACAGTTTATTAGAGACCAAGTTCTCTTTATCATTTTTGGCGGCCATCTTGGTCACCATCTTGCCTTTTTGTTATGATTGGAGCGTCAAAATATACATAAAACTAGATTCATGAATTATGGTGTTTTTGTTAATAAGAACATAAAATGAGCATTTTAAACACAAAACATTGAGTATATGCAACTCTGGGATGCTGTTTTCTTGTTTATGCCAACCATCTTGGACGCCATCTTGATTTTTTTTTTTTTTCAAACAATTCATGATGCAGTTGTTGAACTGGCTTGGTCTGAAGAACCAGAAGAAGACAGCAAGGACAACAAGTAGGCGAGACGCTAGATTCTGTATCTACCGTATTTAACGAAATCGCACAACACCCTCCACATACTTTGTTTGCAGTATGCAATTGGTCCATTGGTCATCTTAGATGAGTTCTAGGTACGTTGTCGCCTCGGCAAGTGGTGCACAATATTTCTGTAGCTCGTTACATAAGTTACATGTTCAAAATATATTTGTATCAACAAAATAGCGAAACCTACTATGCTCCACCCACATTAATCATGCAACAACACTAATTATATCACGTATTAGAACAATTTAACGGACATGCTTTATGATCTTTAAAAGTTGAAATTAGACATTATACGGTGTTACAAACGTTACTTCTACATCTATGGCGTGAAAATAGGAGTTTGGGTTCAAAAACGTTTTTGTTTTTGGCATTTCTTTCTTCATATTCCAAAAACGATAGGTTCTTATACTGACCAACAGTTCAACTTGGCTATTACACAAAATCATATATTTATATTAAATATTTAATTTATTTTATTTAAATAATTTAACATTTCCTAAGGGTACCGCCGTATGCTGTAAGATTTGAAAAGTAGGCGTTTCAACCAAAATATCAAAATGAATAAATGTTAATATGTTTGTGTAAATTATTTAGCTCTATTTTACACACCCTATGATAAATACATGTTAAGTGTGCTAAAATACACAGCCTGTGACTTGCAAGCATGCTCATGGTAACGTATGTAACTCCTTAATGTTCAAACATGGGTAGATTTCATTTTAGTGATTATACGTAAATGTATATATAGTGAGACGCTTCATGCGAAAACCAGATTCTTCCTATATGAAAACAAAGATGCAGTTACTGCACAGCTGATCAGCATACTTGTTTACTATGCACAGATAATTCAAACTTCTTCTTAAATCCGAAATTTCAAGCGTCTAAATTCTGTGACTGTGTAGAAGGAATATTGTCGGAAGAGGAGGTTTCGCGCGCTGCGGCTTACGTGAAAGTGGTCTCTTATAATTATCTGCAAAGGTTTTCGCATAGTAAGGTGTTTGGAATATGTTGCCCCACTGGTGACTTGTCAGTATGCTCATGGTAACGTATGTAACACCTTTTTCATATAGGGCACTGTAAGGTATATATTATGACCCATCGTTAAAGCGTCCGCTCCTGATTGCGAGTTTGTGTTGTTCGACCTCTTCGGTGCCATGTTGTGTCCTTGAACAAGATCCACGATCCACGATGAATCTTTCACATGTGCGAACTTAATGACTTTGGAAGACAAAGACTTCGCAAATATCACACTGACAGTCGCATCCAACTAGATGCGGATATTATCCTCAAACTCCCGGACCCATTTATTTTATACTATATGTGGTATTCCTTACAGCTTGGGTGCGCCTTTCGAAACTATTGATTTGACGTAGTGTTTGATAATTGATATATACCTGTAGAGTAAATCCATCAGATCGGATGAACGAGAAAGAAGGACATTATCTAGCCCTGCGACACCAGTTCCCCGGGAGTGGCAAAATCCAATATAAAGCAGTAAAAACACAAAAAGTGAATTTCTTGAGGGCCCTCGGTGTGAAATCCGAACATAGAACAGGATGTGCAAACAACGTGTATGCGTTTTTACAGATAACGAAAATGCTTTCTTGCCAGGGATGACGTAACTGCACTTTAGACAATGAAGACACAGATACGCGAATTTTCATAACAACCACGATGCTTCTGACGGTACAGTCACCTGAATCAGATGTCTTGGTTTTATGCTGCTGTCTATTCTAGCCAAATGATTGCAATACATTATGGTTCCACGCTGGAAATCCTGAAAAAGCACGATACTAGCAGTCTGTCGTTTTGAGCAAGCCTTTATGTCCTGGTGAGACTCTCGACCATTCCATATCTTCAAGAAAATAGAAGTTATGACTACACAATGAGGCAGTTTAGTTGAGACTCCACACAACGGCATTGGTACAACGAAAGCTTGGAATGTTGCTGAGAAAAGCGATCAATCACAAACTACCTTGTCCAAACAGACGATAACAATCCCCATAGCACATATGAAGGTGTACGAAAAACCATTTGCAGATTCTGTTCATCTGCTGGGCAATCTGGTTCAAGTGTAAATAGTGTCCGTCACTTGCTCTGTTGCCATTAGCGCTACACAAATGAAAATGTCCCACCAAAGCATGATCGTTTGATGACACATTTATAACGTGAAAACTTCAAAAACATGTTTTCAGCCTAAGCAGAAACGCTCAACCGTATACGCCTAAGCAGAATCTCTCAGAAGGTTGGTCGGGTGGGAATATGGGCCCTGCTCACCGGGTCCTTAAGAAATAGATGGGCTTCTTTTGCCTCCAGGCATAGCTTATACGCTACTTACTGACCATCTTATTACTGGTTAACCGCTCAGGTCTGAGCCTGACCAAGAAAAATGATTTAACATCAAACCAGCCATACGTAATAGCCGTAGTGGCTTACTTGGGTGGTTATATTTAAAACATTGTTTGGATCCGATTTTCGGGCAAAAGTCCCATAAAATGGAGTCAACGTCTCAATATGACAATAGCTGTTGACTAGGCTGTTAAGCATCAACTCAAAATCAAACAAAACAACCGCATCAGGCATTGTCTTGAACATCAATACTTATATTGAAGCAGTGCCCATGACCAAGGACTGAACAATTTTTGTTCCGTTTAACGTCCCTTTCAATATTATGTCAGCTCATATGAGACAGGCCAACCGGTAGGTGGGGCGAAAACGGGAGAACCCCGAGAAAAAAAAACCACCTGGCACACGCACAAGCAGAACTTGGCTTGTCTCACATGTGCCCCGAACCCAGACAAAATAAACTATCATGCGCAGAGTTGTGCTTTTGTATGGCCGGCGAGTCATTTCATAATCCGGAAATTGGAAAACAATCTTAAGATGACGATTATTATATCTTATTACTATTTGTTTGCCTTAGGTTTTAACACCTAAAATTTTAAGTGAAAAATGTGTTACATACGTTACCATTAAATCGCCCGTCACCCGCATTGATATTTGCTTACTAATACTGGCAAGCTTTGTGAAAGGTAACTTAAGAAATAGTGACCAACGGTGTTGATAATGTCATTTCATAACACTGGATACTAACAATGGTGTAAAACATGCTTTGGGATTTTGTGGTTTGGGTGTGCGCGCTTTAAGTTCACTGACACCCGGATTACACTCTTAAATATTTGCTATATCTTATATGATTTCTAAATTAGTGCTAAATCATAATTACATACAGCGATGAGAATTTTATCGGCAATAAAATCATTTAAACTGATTTTTGATATTTAATAATTATGTGTTACCTACGTTACCATATTTACCAATCAAAAGTACACATTTCTGGCAAAGCAGTGAGCATTCAACTTAAAGAAGGCATATATGTTATTGATCTACAACACGATGATTGTATTTTTTTTTCTTCTTTTCTTCAAACTTTTCTGTTCATAGTTGACTTTGAACACTTTATTCTTTCATAATCTGAAGTGAGTTACTGTGGACTATATGCAATAACTTTCGACTAAGGAATGACATGATGAATAGTTTTTTCATGTTTGTAAAAGAAAAGGAATAAGTGTCTTTTAGACCAGAGTATCTAAAAAATAAATGTGCAAAGAAAAGTATATTAAAATAGCTTACTGTTCTGTAATTGAACTCTGAACAGTCTATTTTGAAAATGTAACATACGTAACACCATCGATGTGTGATTAAAAGTATCAACACATGTGCCAGTAACATTCTTTCATCAGATAACATTAATATATTTAGGTTTGGAATTCATTTTAGAGTTTCATAGTGAATTTTTCAAACTTAGAGTATATTTCTGTTTTGAATGGGTAACATATGACGTGCGTAACGGCTTCTGGAGGGCAAATGCACCATACCATTGGGCGACAATGTGCATAGAAAATCTTTATATTGATCATCGAAGCCACCCGTAGTGTATTAAAAGTGAAATTCGCAAAGAGAAATATATTAAAATAGCTTACTGTTCTGTAATTAACATTTACACAGACTGTTTTGAAAATGTAACATACGTAACACCATCGACGCATGAAAATGATTAAATATATCAATATATGTGCCCGTAACATTCTTTCATCAGATGATATTGATACATTTAGGTTTGGAATTTAGATTAGAGATTCATAGTGTATTTTACAAACTTAGAGCACATTTCTGGTTTGAATGGGTAACATACGTAACGGCTTCTGTAGGACAAATGCACCATATCACAGGGCGACAACGTGCCTAGAAGCTCTTTATATTGATCAAAGAAGCCACCCATAGTATCAAACCTAGTATGTGGAGGGTGTTGTGCGAAACGAAAAATTTCCCTACCCACCGTCTCCTCTAAAGAGAAGTGAGCTTTTTGCTTCACATACATGTATTATGTTGATTTTTGCAATAGTTTCCGCAATTTGTCGGCCATTTTGAATTTTTGAATATTTCAAAATGCTCAATGATGCCAAGGTGGCATCACTCGGATTCTTCATCTGAAAGGTATCAAGAAGTGAAATCCATGAAAACATTTTATGCGGCACACATTTCCAGGTCGCAGGCCAAATCCATGTTTGGCAACTGGACTAACATGAGCCGAAGGTTGAACAAGTGAGTTTATAGGATAGCCATGCTCCGGCGTCCATCCGTCGTCGACCACAATTTCAAAGATCTGCTCCCCTGACACCCTTTGGCCAATCAAAGCCAAACTTCACATAAAGGAAGGGAAAACTAAAGTTCATATGAATGTTTTCTAGAATTAGAAAGTCTATGATTTTGAAACTTGGCACGACGCATCAGGGAAATGAGCTCTACAGAGTTTATATAAATCATGATCCTGGGATGACCTTGACCTATTTTACGGCAAGGTCAACATAGGTCGCCCCTGCATTTAAATTGGGAAAATTGTCAAAATGTCATTTAAAGGAAACAAACTTAAAGGAAATGAACATTTATGATTCTGATAAAAATTAGACCCAATTTGCTAGTCTGTCGCCTCTCCGGGGCAAACTACATGTATATTACCATAATATTCAAAGATCTTCTTTCCTGAAACCGCTTGGCCAATCAAAGCCAAATTTTATATGAAACATCTATAGGAAGGGGGAACCAATGTGTACATAAATAATCCAGGTCACATAACCAAGATGCCTGCCATGCCTGTATATGGTAAAAAACCTTCAAAAATGTTCTCCAGCGGCCCCCTTGGCTGAGCGGTTAAGAGTACTGTTTTTTAATCACTCGATCATCTCACCGCTGTGTCTGGTGTGGTTCGAGTCCCGCTCTGGCCACATTTGAGACAAGCCAAGTTCTGCTTGCGGGTGTGTCAGGTGGTTTTTCTCGGGGTTCTCCCGTATTCGCCCCACTTTGCAATAGGTTTAGCAGTTCCTGGGAAGAAGATGTTTGAATGGTTTTTTACCATATATGAGCATGGCGGCCATCTTGGTCATGTGACCTGATTTATTAATAATCGCCTTGCCCCCCCCCCCCCCTTCATGCAGATGTTTCCTATAAAATTCGACTTTGATTGGCCAAGTGGTTTAAGAGAAGAAGATCTTTGAATATTATGGTAATATACATGTACATGAATAATTCCCCGGGGCAGGGGTAGACCCACCTCAGGGATCCAAATTCTTTTCAGAATTTTAAATAATCCAGTTCATTTACCCAGTTTTCCCTTCAAATCCCATTTTAACCATTTTCCCCATTCGAATGGGTAGGCGACCTATGTTGGCCTTGCCGTAAAATAGGTCATCTCAGGGTCATAATTTATATATACTTTGTAGAGCTCCATTGCCTGATGTTTCGTGCCAAGTTTCAAAATCATTGGCCTTCTGGTTCTGAAGAAGCTTTTTAAAGGTTTTTGCTATTTATAGCCATGGCGGCCATCTTATTTATACAAACTTTCGTACTTCCTTCCTAAGAATGCTCCACATGAAGTTTGGCTTTGGTTGGCCAAGCGGTTTTAGAGAAGAAGATGTTTGAATATTATGGTCAAATACATGGATATAGCCCCGGGTCAGGGGCAGATAAGTGAGATAATCCCCGGGGGAAATTTTTCATAAACATAAATATTCTGTCCATTTGCCCATTTCTTGCAAGTTTTGCCCTTCAAATCAAATTTGAACAATTTTCCCTATTCTAATGCGTTGGCGACCTATGTTGACCTTGCCCTAAAATAGGTCCAGGTCATCACAGGCTCATGATTTATTTACACTTTGTAGATTACATTGTCTTATGTTTCATGCCGAGTTTCAAAATAATAGGCCTTCTGGTTCTGGAGAAGATGTTAAAAGGTTTTTGCTATTTATAGCCATGGTGGCCATCTTGGTCATGTGACTTTGACCATTTATACATACTTTCATTCTCTCTTTCTAACGATGCCCCACATAAAGTTTGACTTTGATTGGCCAAGCGGTTTCAGAGTAGAAGGTGTCTGAATATTATGGTCATATACATGTACATATAGCCCCGAGGCAGGAGCAAACACCCCCTTGGGGACAAAATGTTTTCATTAACATAAATCTTTAGTCCATTTGTGTACTCCCAGCAAGTTTCCCCCCATTTAATTACATTCAAATTCATTGGCGACCCCAAGTTGACCTTGCCGTAAAAAGGTCAAGGTTATCCCAGGGTCATGATTTATGCAGACTTTGTAGAACTGAATTGCATAATGCTTCATGCCAAGTTTCAAAATCATAGGGCTTCTGGTTCTGGAGAGGATTTTAAAGGTTTTTGATATTTATAGCCAGGGCGGCCATCTTGGTCATGTGACCTGGACCATTTATACAAACGGTCTTCCTTCCCAAGGATACATGAAGTTTGGCTTGGATTTTGAAATAGTTGACATACGAACGACGGACGAATGCCAGAGCATGGCCATCCTATAAGGTCACCTTTTGAGCCTTCGGCTCAGGTGAGCTAAAAATAGGTAGACTCCTGCAACCCCCATTTTTTCTATATAAAAGTGGGGTTTAAGCGGGTATATATTTCACGGACGTTTTCCTGATGGCATTGTTTTTTCTCATTTTCTGTTTGAACCACAGATGCAACCCTACGACACACCAAATTCAAGCAAGTTTTTTTATAACCAGAGGACCAAAGGTCCTGTACAGCTAGGTTCAAGATAGGAGATTACCATCACGATAACATGTCCGTGTAATGTTTACCCCCTTATACCCCACTTTTATATAGCAAAGCAGGGTATACCTATTTCTCTTATTTTTGCTCCAAAACATAGATTGTGGGTACTCACAATCTACATGTATGTTTTGAGCAAAAATAAGAAAAATATAAAAAAAAATCTATTGAAAATGTTATTTTTTTACATCATAGGAAAAATCAGTATATTACATGGGCATGTTTTTGTAATGTAACTTGTTTGTCTTTAGTAAGTCTTGTCTAGTGTGGATTTCAACAAAACGACCAAGCTTATGATCAATGATTTAATAATAAGACCCTCAAATATAAGCATGTATAGCAACTTACAAAAATAATCACTTTCATCATGTGACCATTCAAAAACTGAAATAATCACATTATACAAGCATATGAGCCGTCTCGTGGGAAAACCAACAATGTGGTTTCCGAACAGGTCCGACACAAACCGGCCTGTACAAGCACAGAAAAGAGCTAGAAGCTTGAAATTTCGGATTTAAGTAGAAGAGGAATTGTACTATCTGAGTAGCGAAAACAAAGGCGCTGATCAGCTTCGCGGTTACCGCGAAGCTGATCTGCGCCTTTGTTTTCGCCTATGCAGATTGTTGGTTTTCCCATGGGGCGGCTCATATCTTCAAAATGCTTATTTACTCCTGTATTATGCTATTACTATTCAAAACGTTTGTTATGTTCATGTAAATAAACATATTAAGGCAAATATAAAGAAGGTTTAACCATCATGCAAGTATGAAAGAGGAACTGTTCCTTAAAATGTTGCGATTCAATTGCAATGTAAACATGTTCTTACATGTATTACACTGCATTTCTACATATAAGATACTAACATATAAAGGGTGTTAAGAAAGTTCGTTTCTCACAAAACTTGCTTTCCTGGTAGTTTGATGTTAATGCTTCAAAACTAAATAATGACATAACCAGACTTTAATTTGGATGTATAAGAAAAGGGAAAAGCAAAGATGTTTTAAATTAGATGCCTGATCATGAACAAATGGCTATCAAAAACTGGCACCCATTTTCTAACCCGTGAACTTTTACAGAAAAAATGGGAGTATACTTGAAACTATCTTTGCAATGCCAGGGCCAATGTGTAAACATCCTCTTTAATTTAATGAATAATGCCTAAAAGGACTACTTATTTGCCATTTATAAAAGTTTTGTGATGTCTTCAATAATTATAATCCTGTTAAGAAAAGTCAAATATCATTTTTTTTTTACATTTTTTTTTCAGAAAATCGAATTATTCCCGAATTTGTGAACTATAGTATTCTTAGAAAACAGACGTCTGTAAAGCAACTCGATGTTAGACAGCGTTTCAACTGCTATATCTTATCCGAGAAAATAACTTAATCATGTCAGGAAATGACTTTGACAAAAGCTTTACGCTTAATGTCAGATCCTGTCTCACATGACATTGTATATATTTACTAATGTACTTTATACGAAATAAATACCGTTAAACCAACTTAATCATGAACCAGTGGACCAGTGGTCCTGAGAACGCTCACCTGAAGCCTGATCCTGGAGTATAAGTCATCATGAAATGACCTTGACCTTGAATACTCACACACCTTTATCGAATTTATAAGTTGTCTGCATCTGCAAAGTTTCAGGTCTCAGGCTGCAATAGTTTCCAAACACAGTTATTTCTGAGAAAACCATAATTTCAATTTTGATATTTAAATGACCTTGGGTCAAGGTCAAGAAATGACCTTGGCCTTCATTAATTACTTACCTTCACTGACTCCATTGGTTGTCTGCATCGAGCAACTTTCAATGGATCTCAGTTTTAATTTTATTTGCTATTACTGCAGCTGGTGTTGTGCCGTGTGGCGGCCCTAAAAAGTCTCCCCGTACATCATCCATAGTGCAGGTTATATTTTCCTTTTGGTCCTTTGAGATCAGCGAGGATATTCTGAGAAATCAGAAATTTATTATCGGTTAAGTTCATTTTTAACCAATGTTTAATATATTTGGTCTCATTTAGATAATACTAGTCTTTGTATCGACTACCCTGTTGAAAGTTGCAAAAATTCAGTTATTCTCTTTGGCTCCATGTTGCCAAATTCTTAAGGGTCACTGACGAGACTTTAATAGTCGAAACCGCGGTATGGCCCATCCCCTTTCTCATTAATATGTTCACTGCTCTCAATGGATCTCAGTTTTAATTTTATTTCAGGTCTCAGACTGCAACAGTTTCCAAAATATCCATTGTTTTCGCCATTTCCCATGCAAAAGCCTATGTTTCCAAAATTGACATTGCCGTAAAATAGGTCAAGGTCATCCTAGGGTCATCATTTCAACAAACTATGATGGGCTGGAGTCCCAAATGCTACATACCAAGTTTTGCGAAAATCGGCCAGCCGGTTCTGGAGAAGAAGATTTTTGAGTGTTTATTTCCATAGTTGGGCATACCAGCCATCTTGATCATGTGACCTGGATTTCGCGATCAAACTTTCCTTCCCCCTACCCATGGATGCTCCACATAAAATTTCACTTTGATTGGCCAAGCAGTTTCAGAGAAGATCTTTGAAAAGTGTGTATGGACAACAGACTGGCCAAGGTCAAGAGATGACATTGACCTAAATTAATTACATACCTTCATCTTCTCCATTAGTTGTTTGCATCTACCACTTTTCAGACCTCAGGCTGCAATAGTTTTCAAAAAATCCATAGTTTTCACTTTTTCCTATGTAAAAGCCTATGTTTCCAAAATTGACCTTGCCGTAAAATAGGTCAAGGTCATCTTATGGTCATCATTTTATCAAACTATGATGGACTGAAGTCCCCAATGCTACATACCAAGTTTCATGAAAATCGGCCAGCCGGTTCTGGAGAAGATTTTTGAGTGTTTTTTACCATATGTGACGTTCTCTGAGATTTTCGGTCTTGTGGAGGTACGACGTTGACGTCACAAAACGTGAACTAAAGTTGACGTCACAAATTTGCATGCGACGTTAATTGGATTTTTGCGCTAACAGTCATTAGTTTCAAAACGTCGCCTAATAAGATAGGTTGAATATTTCTAGCAAGACCTTCGCATTTCCGATTCTATAATATTTAGACGACATTCACTGTGAGTGACAACAGAACAGGATACAATAACTTTGTGTTACAAATGATTTTCCAAGGCCAATTAGGTTTTTTACCAATTAAGAACCCTAAGATGTAAACCGTGGGTGGTGCGTGTTTTCTCTGTTTTTCTTATTAATCGTTAGCGCTATTCATTAAAGCTTTTGGACATAAATTGTTCACATAATAAAAAATCTAAAAATGTTAAAAAATTAATTTCCAATTTTTACTCAACAAGACCCAAAATGTCAGATATTGTCACATATATGAGCGTGACGGCCATCTTGGTCATGTGACCTGAATTTCGCGATCAAACTTTCGTCTCCCCTACCCATGGATGCTCCACATAAAATTTCACTTTGATTGGACAAGCAGTTTCAGAAAAGAAGATCTTTGAAAAGTGTGTATGGACGACAGACTGGCCAAGGTCAAGAGATGACCTTGACCTAAATTAATTACATACCTTCATCTACTCCATTAGTTGTTTGCATCTACCACTTTTCAGGCCTCAGGCTGCAATAGTTTTTTCAAAAAATCCATAGTTTCACTTTTTCCCATGTAAAAGCCTATGTTTCCAAAATTGACCTTGCCGTAAAATAGGTCAAGGTCATCCTATGGTCATCATTTTATCAAACTATGATGGGCTGAAGTCCCCGATGCTACATACCAAGTTTCATGGAAATCGGCTACCGGTTCTGGAGAAGAAGATTTTTGAGTGGTTTTTACCATATATGGACGTGGCGGCCATCTTGGTCATTGGTCATGTGACCAAGATATCACGAACAAAATTACAATGCCACTACCCAAGGAGGCTCCACATAAAATTTCAACTTGATCGGCCAAGCGGTTTGAGAGAAGATCTTTGAAATTGTGGACGACGACGATGGACGGACGGACGGACGATGGACGCCGGACGACGGACGGACGCCGGAGCATGGCTATCCTATAAGCTCACCTTCGGCTCAGGTGAGCTAAAAATGCATCATTGCTTTTAGTTTGTTTTGCCTATAAAATGCATTCAAATCATATATGGTAAACTGCGGAACGAACTTTCTTAACACCCTTCACAAGTTGGTTTAATTTTTGCTCAATCCAAGCGGCTGGGATTAGTTGTTAATTTAACTTAATTTCATACTTACAATGTACCGTGTACATTAAATATCTGATGACCCCCTACCCTGCTCTACCCCTTCCAAAGCTTGCATGTAGGTTGTATACAATAATGCAAAGTTAATATGAAATCATTTACAGAAACAAATGAAATGTACATGCATACATTTTTCATCATAATAACAATTACTGAACCCATTGCCATGAGACATATGCCACTATATACGCAAATAGCAATGCATTTCTTCGCGCTTTTATGTCATTGTTCTTTCAGCATATCACCTTCAACCTAGCATAATCGGGTGTTATGGTGTATCATTATGTTAACAATAACATCCATGGCACCATATCTTACAATCTTAATATCAAAACAAAGAACAGAATGTTATGGTGTATCATTATGTTAACAATCACATGCATGGCACCATATCTTACAATCTTAAAATCAAAACAAAGAACAGAATATGATTTAGTTGTATATTCGTAGTTTTCCGTAAAAGGGAACATTGCAAACAATACAACGTTTATGGCATAAATTCAACATCAGCAAAATTACTTCAAAGATGGCAGATATGTTATTCACAGTCAAAATGGTACATTAAACACGAACTCAGTCAAAAATATAACATTACAAGCAGTCCAATTGGACATTACTAAAACTTGTGCAAGCGGTTACAATGCCCGCAATCAATTTAATCGGCGAGAGTCAAAGACAAATATGTAAATACCTTTACACTTTATAGACATGAACAATACGTTGTTAAAATAAAAAACAAGGTAGTAAGTGTTCTCGAGACATGACTGTTCATAAATGAAGCAACACGGTACACTGGGTTCAAAAACTAATCATGAAGATTGGAATATTTGTGTGTGTGTGTGTGTGTGTGTGTGTGTGTGTGTGTGTGTGTGTGTTCTAATACCTAGTCTAGAATATGGCGATAAACAGTCAAGATCACATATGTGTGTGTGTGTGTTCCGATACCTAGTCAAGAATATGGCGATAAACAGTCAAGATCACGCCAGACGCACAAGCTTTCTCATGGCTGGTAATGAATATGGCAATATGGCAATATATGAGCCACCGCATGGGAAAACCAACAATCTGCATAGGCGAAAACAAAGGCGCAGATACTACACGGATAGTACAAATCCTCTTCTACTTGAATCTGAAATTTCAAGCTTCTAGCTCTTTTCTGTGCTTGTACAGGTCGGTTTGTGTCGGACCTGTTCGGAAACCACATTGTTGATTTTCCCACGAGGCGGCTCATATGTATATTTTATGAAAACGTAATATACAAAAATAAAACTATACCAGTCACACCTACGATTATAAATACATTGCTACGATAAGACAAAGACACAATAATTAAATCTCATGAGTAGGCATGGACATGACAAAACATTATTACAATATTTTCAATAGCACAACTGTTCTCATAGATTGTCAAACTGTGTTAATACATTGTTCAAGACATGACATACATGTGCTCACAACTTGTCACGATTATGGCCATACATTTAAAGGAAAAACCATGAATAAAAATGCTCTCAAACTTGGTAACAATAATGGCAAAATTCTGTACGAGAAGGCAAGTCATAAATACGGCAATACATAGTTAACATAACGAAAAGGACGCATATTCTCACTACCAGTCATAAATATGGCATATATATACGATTAAAACACAAAGACACAAGGCAATGACACAAGTGTTCTCATAACGTTTCATGAATAAGCAATGTATTGTTAAGATAAATGCTCCCATAACTAGTCATGAATACGACAATACATTGTAAGATATAGACAAACGCTTGACAAGTCATTAAATTGGCAAAACATTTTTGATGAAGACAATGGCGCACATGTTCTCATGAGTCACATTATCAAGAATGAGAAAAGTTTTCGCATGAAAAGTCATGAATATGGCATTACATTGTTAAGAAATTGAACAAGGACACAAATGTCCTTATACTTTATCACTACTTCATGTAACGCAATACATTATAACGTCATGGCAAAACATTGCGTATATGAAGACAGTGACACAACTTTTCTAACGACTGGTCATGATAATGGCAATACATTATAAATTATATGAGACAAGTTCATAAGTCTGTTCATGGCTAATCATGAATATGGCAATAAAATTGTGATGACGGCAATAAATTGTGATGATGCGGATACAAGTCCCCCATGGCTAATCATGAATGTGCCAATAAATTGTGATGATGCGGATATATAAGTCTCTCGTGGCTTATCATGAATATGGCAATAAATTGTGATGACGGCAATAACTAGTGATGATGCGGATATAAGTCTCTCATGGCTTATCATGAATATGGCAATAAAGTGTGATGACAGCAATAAATTGTGATGATGGGGATATAAGTCTCTCATGGCTTATCATGGTAATAAAGTGTGATGACAGTAATAAATTGTGATGATGGGGATATAAGTCTCTCATGGCTTATCATGATAATTAAGTGTGATGACAGCAATAAATTGTGACGATGCGGATATAAGTCTCTCATGACTAATCATGAATATGGCAATAAAGTGTGATGACAGCAATAAATTGTGACGATGCGGATATAAGTCTCTCATGGCTTATCATGAATATGGCAATAAAGTGTGATGACAGCAATAAATTGTGATGATGGGGATATAAGTCTCTAATGGCTTATCATAAATATGGCAATAAAGTGTGATGACAGCAATAAATTGTGATGATGGGGATACAAGTCTCTCATGGCTTATCATGGTAATAAAGTGTGATGACAGCAATAAATTGTGATGATGGGGATAAAAGTCTCTCATGGCTTATCATGATAATAAAGTGTGATGACAGCAATAAATTGTGACGATGCGGATATAAGTCTCTCATGACTAATCATGAATATGGCAATAAAGTGTGATGACAGCAATAAATTGTGACAATGCGGATAAAAGTCTCTCATGGCTTATCATGAATATGGCAATAAAGTGTGATGACAGCAATAAATTGTGACGATGCGGATATAAGTCTCTCATGGCTTATCATGAATCTGGCAATAAAGTGTCACGGTGTGATGACAGCAATAAATTGTGATGATGGGGATATAAGTCTCTCATGGCTTATCATGGTAATAAAGTGTGATGACAGCAATAAATTGTGATGATGCGGATATAAGTCTCTCATGACTAATCGTAAACATTGCAATTAATTGTGAAAGAAATGATACAACTGTTCTAATGACTGTTTATGAATATGAAGACACGGACACAAGTTTTAACATGAATAATCATGAATGTGGTCAGATAGTGTTAAGCTGAAATGCGGACATAAAAAAGTACAAGTAGGCAAAGATAAGTCTCTTATGACTTTTTATGACTGTAACAGTACATTAAATAAAAGCACAGTAAACAAGTGTTCAAAAACTTGTCAAGAATATAGAACAAGAATTTAGAACAATCTATGTCCAAGTTGAACAGTCTGTCCTTAAGCGTACAGGATCAATATAAAGTGCGATTTCTTTGACTGTGCTTACCTTTGATAAGATTCTTTTATCAGACATCTTAAGTAATGACATTCTAATCAGGCCAATGATACATGTCCATGCACTTCAAGTGACTTAAACTAGTAGAAAACACTTTGCAAATATTTACAAAGAGTTGTCATAATAACACATTTTCTCAAATTTTCAATTATGCAAGCTTCCAAAAAATACCATACCTGTTCATTCCATGCTCTAAAAGTCATTCATTTGTTTGTTTGATTTGTTGCTTTTTGTCCCAGACAACACCTATGGTCATGTCGGGACGTTGTTTCCATTTTATGGGACTTTTGCCCAACATCGGGATGGCATAATTGAAAAATTTACTATCAAGTGTATCCACCAAAATAAACAGTTAAGGCCTGATTTCCAAGGACAATGTCTCTTTGACGAAGATTATTTGTTACAGAAACTTTGGTAACGAGTTTGCATTAACACACAACAAAAACTACTTATATAACTTAGTTTGCTCACCTTTGTCACAGATTTTTGACAACGAAATTTCGCCACAGATTTGAGTTTACACGACCATATTTTTTTCTGCGACAAACCTACATCGTCAAAGTAAAATTGTCAGTGGAAACTAGGCTTAACCAGTAGTAAGACAGTCGGTCGGTCAGTCAATAAAAAGCTTTGCTTGGAGGGTGGGGCTTTCTAAATACATGGCAACAGATAAAATAAACAATAGGATGAGAATATACACAAGTGATAATCATTGTTTAACCATAGCACACCATAATAATACTTGTACTTATACGTGGTTACGTACATTGTGTAGTTTACATTGTGCACAAATAAAACTGATCAGGATGAGAATATACACACGTGATAATTATTGTTTAACCATAGCACACCATAATAATACTTGTACTTATACGTGCTTACGTACATTGTGTAGTTTACATTGTGCACAAATAAAACTGATCAGGATGAGAATATACACAAGTGATAATCATTGTTTAACCATAGCACACCATAATAATACTTGTACTTATACGTGCTTACGTACATTGTGTAGTTTACATTGTGCACAAATAAAACTGCTCAGGATGAGAATATACACAAGTGATAATCATTGTTTAACCATAGCACACCATAATAATACTTGTACTTATACGTGCTTACGTAATTGTGTAGTTTACATTGTGCACAAATAAAACTTATCAGGATGAGAATATACACAAGTGATAATCATTGTTTAACCATAGCACACCATAATAATATTTGTACTTATACGTGCTTACGTACATTGTGTAGTTTACATTGTGCACAAATAAAACTGATGATTTGATAGGTCTTTGGTGAAATATTTTATAACAAATCATGAAACAACCAATGGTCCTGAAGATCAAATTGGTAGACAAACGATACAATTAATATAAAAGCCGCTGCATAAGTAAACCAACAATCTGCATATGCGAAAACAAAGGCACAGACCAGCTTCGCGGTAACCGCGAAGCATATCAGCGCCTAAAGCTGGTAACCGCGAAGCATATCAGCGCCTTTGTTTTCGTTACATAAATAGTACCATCCCTCTTCTTCCTTCATCCGAAATTTCAAGCTTCTAGCTATTTTCTGTGACTGTTCAGCCCGGTGTGTGTTGGAACTTGTCGGATACCCAGAGTGTTGGTTTTCTCACGCACAGCCTCTTTTTAAAATAATGGTTTCAGTATTATGCTTATCAAAGGAATTCTGTGTTCTTCTGCATACAGAAATGTGCAAATTTGGAGGCAACTCACAAATCAGAATATTTGCTTTGTTTTGAAAAAACAAAAAAAAAAACAAAAAAAAAAAAAAAAAAAAACAAAAAAAAAAAAAAACAAAAAAAAAAAAAAAAAAAAAAAAAAAAAAACAAACATTCCTAGTGATTCAAAAATACTGATGACACAAATTTGGATACATGGCATTTCTTGCTTATAGTGTACATGAAACAATTTGATGTTTTTTCTTTTTCAAAAAGTAATGATTTATGGCCTTTTTTTTCTAAAAGTCCACAATTTCACGTCACTAGTGCGAAGTCAGTCTAACATGCAATCCGGAAACTGCTGGCACTGTAACATTCAAAGTTCATTGCATGTTAATGTTAAAGCTCATTTAATCAACAATTTGATTTTACAAAAAATACGAACAATGGAGATTTGCAGGAGACTTACTGTTTCAACATGAGTGTATTGAATAATTTGGAGGCTTGAAGAAATTTTTCCAAGCCAGGCGAATATTCTGATTCTCTGGGGGTTGTTTAAAGATGGGCATGAGTTGGGGTAGTTCGGTGTTCATAGTGCGCTATTTACACATGATTAAGTCGGATACAAAATGTCATAGTTTTCTTATTCTGCTCAAACTACTGAATTCCGGTATTGGTAGGAAAATCATAAGTATCAATGCTCTGAAGCAAAAATGAGACAGTAATGTATACCCAGATAAATCCCAGTGCCATCATATGAGCCGCTTCATGGGAAAACCGGATTTTTGCCTGGGCGTAACAAAGGCGCAGATCAGCTTCGAAGCTGATCAGCGTCTTTGTTTTCGCTACCGTACACGGATATTACAACGCCTCCTCTATTACGTATTACCCGACATTTGAAGATTCTAGCTCTTTTTTCTGGTTCTTCAGGTCGGTTTGTGTTAGACCTGATCGGAAACCCCGAAGACTGGTTTTCTCATGATGCGGCTCATATAAAATAAGTTCAAGGGTGTCTAATTACATGGATGTGCTCTCCTGATGCTTGAAAAAATATAGTCATAAAATATTCTTAGGACCACTAAACTTCTTTCCATATGTTACCCATTTGCAAGTTTAACACGATACACGCATACAAGTGCTTTATACGTTGTATGCTGATTTCGAAACTATGCTCAGTAATTCAATTACACAATACAAGTTTAAACATATTAAATTGCCATGTCTACATGTATAATACATCCAAGCAATGGGATTGGGTCACAAATTCTTCAAACATTATTTATGACCCTCCCATAATACTAGTACTACATGGAACTATACTGAGTTCCACAGCCAACGCAACTTTTTATTTTTTCCTCTCATCTTTTAAATTGGTCAATTAAGTGAAAACGTTTGTGCCCGATCATCATTCAAATAACTCGAAACTCTGTGTCATCAAATCTGCCCGATCATCATTCAAATAACTCGAAACTCTGTGTGTCATCAAATCTGAGATTTTAGTGCGCTTGCGCGAGAATACGACCCAGGCGGTACAAAAATGCATTTTCCGTGCCCCGCGCGCACGGGCTCGATTTAAAAAAAAAAACAATTCACACAATTCAAATCTTGGAAGGTGGTCCGATGAGTGTATGGCAATATCAATATTGAAACCTACGACTCGCCGCCAGATATTGGCATTGATTCTCAGTACCCGAAAGTTGTTTGTTTTTAGGCGTTCAACGTCACTTGGTCACGTGGTCGACGTCACTGCAGATGTCAACCATATGCTTTATCTTGCAACCTAGCCTGTTCAACCTAGCTGTATTGCAGCTATGGGAAATTCGTTTTTCACTGTGTTCCGCAGCTTTGGAATAGGGTGGTTTGCACACTGTAGCAAGAAATTCGTCAAAATCGCTGATTTCCTTCATTTTTCAAAATGACCCCTTCGCCCGTTTTTACGCAACTGTAGGCGAACGACAAAAGTCTGACGGCTGGTTTTCACAGATCATCTTTGATTGGTTGGGCTACATGAATTTCAGATGAATCAACTGAAACCACAAAAAATTCTTTAAATTTAAATGAAGGGTTGTGTTGACTGTGGCACTCAGTATATTAACTATTCTTTATTCTGTGTTATATTCTTAACAAGAACGCCGCGGAGGTCGATATCGCACCTGCATCGGGCAAAATAACTAAAAACGTGAAATATTGGTCGAGGGCACCAGGTAAAGGTGTGTTCTGAAAGGGTATGTCAAGGACATTTACTACGCAAGCTATCACAGGTGCTCAGAATAACAAACTTTGACGTAAAAATTAACAAAGTCAATGGACCATGAAATATAGGTCAAGGGCACCGGAACAAGGTGCATGTTTGAAGGGCATGTCAAGAACAATTACTATGCAAGCTTTCACACTCGAAGCTATGACTGACGCAGAAAAAACAATCTTCGACATAAAATGAACAAAGTCAATGGACTGTGAAATATAGGTCAAGGTCAGTAGGTCAAGGTGCATGCTTGAAGGGCATGTCGTTAATGCTTGGAATTGCCTTCCAGATCAAGTTGTTTCAGCGCCAAGTGTTAATTCGTTCAAGAACCGCCTGGACCGATACTTCAGAAATCGACATGGGGCACAAGAGGCATCCGCCTAACTCAAAACCCCCATCATCCTAATGTAATGCAATGTATGTAATGTAATGTATGTCAAGGACAATTACTATGCAAGGTTCTACACTCGCAGCTATCACTGAAGCTGAGAAAACCAAACTTTGACGTAAAATTGAACAAAGTCAATGGAACGTGAAATGTAGGTCAAGGGCACTGGGTCAAGGTGCGTGCTTGAAGGGTATGTCAAGGACAATTACTATGCAAGGTTCCACACTCGCAGCTATCAATGATGCTGAGAAAACCAAACTTCGACGTAAAATGAACAAAGTCAATGTACCGTGAAAAGTAGGTCAAGGGCACCGGATCAAGGTGCGTGCTTGAAGGGTATTTCAAGGACAATTACTATGCAAGGTTTCACACTCCTAGCTCTCATTGATGTAGAGAAAATCAAACATCGACGTTAATATTGACGGACGGACGGACGGACGTACGGACGGACGGAAATTTGGACACCTTTATGGCACCCTGCTATAAGCATGTGCGATAAAAAGGAATGAAGTATGAAGTAAAAATAACTCAAAATACAAACAAAGGAAAATCACTGATTGAAAAACATCGAAGGAAACAAAAAACATCTCGTCCGACTATTTTACAATGATATAACTGGTAATCTATAAGTAAGTTATATCAGTAAGCAAATGCCTCTAATCACGTAGCCTCAGACTATGTCCTTAAAACATAAAAGAAAAAATGCTAATATGAACTTGTCAGTGATCGTCATACAATAAGCGTGCAGCAACTCCAAGTTCATGTATAAAACTGAACCACATAATTTTCGCATGGAATGTGCACTTTGAATGGAACACATGAAGTGTTGGTCTCTACAACACACACACACACACACACACACACACACACACACACACCAAAATATCAATTGCAAACAATCAATTGCGAACAAAGTACATAAAAAGTCGCATATTAAACAGTTCATTATATACAGTGTATTGAAACGGTAAACTGTTGGAATGATCAATTTAGTCAGTTTACATTCATAATGAATTATAAACATTCCCCTGTCAGCATCTTCCCGGTCTGTCAACTGATATCACACACAAACATTTGTTTTTATTCCATATACTCTCCACCAACAGCCTGAAGAATTTTTCTCGCCAATTCACATGCCCTTTCTGCATCTTGTCTGTTGAAGACCGTTGAAGGTATATCAGACCTACTTAGAACATCTGGATATCTAAATAAATATAATATAGATAAATTATGAGGGGACTGATGATTACATGTACGTCACTTGCCGCTGTAACACCAGTGTAGAATTTAAACCGAGGTCCCGTCTCTATATCATCCTAGGTGTTCAGTGGAACGAAAAAAACACTAAATCAACCAATCAATCTTGAATTATGTATTTTAAACAGTATTTAAACAATACCTTGGTTGCTACTATGCAATTTTTCGACACTCGTATTTATTTTACTGACTTTTATCATGTATTAAGGAGATTGGTTTGTGCACAGGTACCAACATTACTATCAATAAAACTGTAACTTTACCAAGTTATTTGCTTCACCTAAACTGTTGAAATGACCTCCGTTGTGATTTTGCTTTCTGAATGGTTTATGCGCAAGTAGTGTGCTTAACGAATGCATTTGTACTGAAAGCTTTGCGCACCACCATGTAGGCACGCACCTCTATCTTTTCCTCTATTTTTTGTTACGTTTGCTCAACATTTTATAGATGACGCTTTAAGTCCTGCATTTACAGCTCCGGACAATAGATATCAGCATTAAACCTTCATTTAGAATGTTTATAACAAACACCCCATAATACAAGCAGAACTCTGAACATACCTCATCCTTGTGTGTTCTCCAAGCAGCCTAGTTAAGTCCCTAGCCAAACTTGAAAGATTCTCGTTCTTCAAATTCATCGCTATTTCACACAGATCATGGCTTAGTTTTGAGGTCCGGTTGGCGTCTTTGGCGAAACAGGCAGCTTTCAGTGCCTTCTCAGAAGCCTGAAGAATAAAAGAATTTGATCTGGTTAAACGTGCGATACTGTACTACAGCTAACAATGCAACATGTTAGTGAGCTTTGTTTTACCACAAGTGCTCAAGGCCACAACGACGTGAGAACCAGTTAAAGCTCGAACCTCGGATAAAAGTACTAGCATTTGCCAGTGACTAAGTCCGCTTCGTGTAGCTTATTAAGTATCAAAATACTTGAAATAACTGAAAATAAACCTGTTTAACTTAATCTGAGAAAAGCGATCATAAAGCATTATGGTGTTAAACATCAGCTTATTGCTTCTACTATACCGTATACAAGTGCTACGGACTTAAAATTAAAGCACAAACAGATTGAAAGTATAATCTTGATTTTATGTTAGTATCCCCTTTGAATGTTAAGGTTCATTTGTCCCAAAACATTTGCTACATAGTTTTATGCATACCGATAAAATGTCATTTTACCCTCACAATCTGTTCAATAGATATTACCTGGTGACACATGTAGCATATCCAGTTATATGCTGGAAAATTGTTCGGCTCCACTGGTGTATCGATAGTATCGCAGGCATTCCGTAGGTCCACTTTGGCTTGACTGTACCATCGTTTCGCTTCCCAAGGGTCTGGACATGTCTTTGTGTCGGAGTCAGAGTGTGGGTTTTTGAATCTTGAATTTGTGTTTCCGTGGTACGGCTGGTCGGCCCGGTGGTAGTAGTCCCGAACATGTGCACGTTGCCTTTCACTTCTGGTACTCATTCTCTGAACAAATTCAAAGTACGACGAACTCGAGAAATCGGGATAAGCTCTGCTCTGCTGAGAGCTCCCATCGATTTCGTTGTCCAAAGTCATTCCATTCTCAAGCCTAGATATGCATGTTTTCAGATACACGAATAATTCTTTATACATGTCCTCATTGCCTAGGTTCTTGTCGGGATGGTATTGTCGCAACAGTCGTCCTATGATACGCTTGCGATCACTCTGTTCTGTACATTTCCAGGCTGCCAACAGGTGAAATCTTATGGTGTACTTCTCATTGTTCATGGTCTCTGGTGACATTGAAGAACGACTTCCTCCCTCAGAACATACAAGTTCGTTACTGACCGTATCAGATGGCCCGCGAAGAAGCTTATACAACTGGGAGGATGAGACCTCAATGTATGCATCACCAGTATAGATCATGTATCTATCGCCATGCACTGAACCCGAGTCTTTGGAAGCTATTTTGTTCATGATCTGTACATAGATGTAAACCGGGTTGTACGATTCTGATACTTCTAAATTGTCAAACAGTACACGGTCTTCTAGCTCAAATGCAACGCATCGGTATTCATGAACCCCAAACACTGAAAACTCAAAATCGAGCAAGTGGTGGCACTCAACAGGTACATATGTGCCCGGGGGAGGGAACACAGAAAAGAACATATTTTGGGATAAGTCGTAGGCATCAACATTCAATGAATCCAGCATCAGGCTGATTTCCGACGCGTTGTTAATCATTTGTATCAAATTGTATGTTTCTATTACATTGTCCCGCAGAGTCTTTCCGGTGATTTTCGTGATAAATCTGAGAAGGCAGTCATGTATGGTGCGCAACCGTTCTGTCTGACTGGTATCGCCTTGTGCATTATGAAAGTATACCCACCATCGTTCATCATGGAAGACAAAATAAGATCTCTCGGGCATTTCAGAATTGTTTATTCTTTCACCCTTTAAATAAATGACAGTTTTCAATCCTGTGACACAGCGAACTTGCACCTTTTGTAATGCTGAGGATATTAACGCTTCTTCTTCGGTTTTTAAGATTTCCACACTCTTTTTCCTGGCGTGTTTAAGCAAACGGAGAACACCTTCTATGAAATGTGGTGATTGCAAGAATCTTTCGATCTTTGTAGCTTCTTCACAGCCTATCACCTCTATCATTTCTTCTGTGTCAATTTCCTCTCTTGTGATCTGAGTCAAGCGTTTGGGTCGAATTTGCTTCGGAATGCGGTCAATGTCCATAGTATCATGTCCGGGTGTGCCTAGCTCCTTAAACCCAATAAAGTATTGCAGGTATGTAGCATCGGAAATCCTCAGTTCTCTCAGGCCGTTATCAGACACTATGACTGTTGATGAATCTAATAACTTTTTGTCTCGTGTCGGAAGGTACAAAACTGTGTTAATTGGAGGACTGTTCACAGACATGCCGTCACTTACCTGCTTCATTAAATTGTCAACAGCTCCTGATATCGCTAACCATTCTGACAAGTATTCCTTTCCCAGTACCTTGTCCCCGACATATCTCCTTATATCAGCTAGAACATTCACATAAAGCATGTAATTTGGTCTGTCTGCCGCCCCAAGATATATGAACAAGTCGCTGTATTTTCCATATATCCGAGGTGTTTGAAGAAGATACGGCGCTATCTCCTGTTCTGGCATGATTGTAACAACGGTTTGGTGCGCTGGAACCATCGTTTGCCGATCCGGAAGGAATATGACTGGAGTATGGTATAAGCGTGATCTTGTGCTTTCACTGTCTCGTCCGAGTTTCTGTAGATAATTGTAGATTTTTTCCATGAAAGATGGTAACCAACTACAAATCCTTTGTCGAACTTCACAGTTCGAAAGACACATTTTAAGCGAGTCGCATACATTTTGACATTGAAGTACAACACTGTCTAGTGGCGGTCTATGATGAATTCCTAAAGCTAATTCATATGTCTGTCTTACGTCAGGCTCATGAAAATAATAGTGATATGGATCTGCTGTCTTTGGTAGCATAGGCAGACTCGTCCAAATTAGACATTCGTGGCGGTACGATATTGAACCTTTTAGGCAAATCAAATTCTTGTTCTCTGTTGACTGCTTATGTACTTCCAAATACCTGGTATGTGCTTTGTATGGAACAATAAACTTTATAGCAGAAATATGTGAATACACGTCTGCATTCCATTTCAATTTGTTTTGCATCAAAAACATCACCAAAGCAGTCGATTTGTCCGTTGTGGTCTCTGTGACTTTGTTAATACCTTCACGGGATACTTGTCTTGCAAATTCTACGAACATAACGTCAGTTACATCCGTTTTCATACCGATCAGCTTCAGGAATTTTTCCCATTTTTCTTCTTTAAATTCAGCAGGAGGAAACTCATCTTTACCACAGAAAAGCTCGAATATCCTATTCCTTGGCCAAAAAAAATCTGACGCTTTCTTTCTTGTATTGTCTACAGGGATAACAGACACGCCAGTCAGTATATGTATAAGTCTTCCTTGCTGTTCACTATACTCTTGTCCAGCTCCTTTGACCAACAGGTGGTCTCGGATGTATTCTAGATGCTTCATCATTGAACCTTGAGGCAGATAGTGCCATGACTGCAATAGTTCATTACTGTAAAACTGAATAATACCTGTGAATGAAAACTGCAGAAACGTGTACAGTCTCTTCAAGGTTTGATTCTCTCTAAGCAAAGTTTTTCCAGTATTTTCAGCCCATTCCGAAATGCCATCAATTGGCATATCCTCTTGCAGAACTCTCACGTCTGCGTTTTCGACAGATACACAAAGTCCATCATGTGTAACAAACAACGGCAGTTCCTTTATAGCCTGCATTATCCACCAAGTCTCAGCCTTTCCTTGCATCAAAGACAAATTGTCTGAGAAAAAGTTCAAAACTGCAAAGCAGTCGTTTTCCATCAACCCAGTATTTCTAAATCTTTCCTTGTAGCTCCTCAAGCACAGAACAAGAGTTACGGGCGTATTTGAAGACGCTAAGTTCTTTTCGAGCTCTTTGGAAGCGTTTAAAGGCAAACTTTTGCTATCAAAGCTGGGCAGCCGCAGTTTTCTGAGGACTTTTTCTAAGGGTGGCAAGTTTTCAAACGATTCCATGTTAAGAACAGTGTCCATTTGGCTGATTTTCATTAAAGCCTGTGTTCCATCCCCCTTTACAACCGGTAGTAAGCACCAATTCTGCAACGGACGCGTGTAATCATCGAATGAGATGTCCTGTTGGCCAGCTGTTGAATTTTGATGTTGATGGTTAGTTTTTGAACCTTGGTTCTGTTGTTTAGTTTTTGCTGCTAGATACTTTTCAGTGATAAATTTCCAAAGACGATATATCCAAATGTAGTTTATTTCTTCAATGTCTTCAATCGCAACCGTATCCGAACCCGTAATCATCTCTCTGTCTACCTCTACACCCAAAAAACATTCTAGCTCTTCCATACTTATGTCAGTTTTGATACCCTCTACATTTAAGGAACCGATTGTAGTCACCATGTCCTTATGCACAAACCTTGATGCAGATTTTTGAAACAGACTGCAAATCCTTGAGCAGTAAAATGTCTGATGAATGTCGAAACATCGCAAAACTCCATCATTTGTCACTAAAATTGGAAGACCATCCACCTCGTTTTTAAACGACTCGGCCTTTGCACATAAGTGAATCACACGCTCCACATTACGAGCCTCAGCAAACACTGTTTGGTCAACAGGTGACGGCAAGGGTCCTAATTTGATCCGGTCAAAAGACGATGTTGTATGTGATTTGAGAAACTGGACCATAGCATTAGCATCTACCCTGCAGATTCCACACTTTGTGTCAGCAAGAGTTTCTATTATTTCGTTTGTTAGAGAAACGACTTTAAGTCCTAGAACCTTCAAGAAATCATCAAAGGAGCCGCTCAAAGTTGTATCTAATACAAATGGGCCACTCAGTAGTGTGGTCGCAACTGGCGAGCGACGAAACGTGGTGTTTGACATCGACGAGCGTTTAACCGAGTCAGCTGACAGAGGCGGACGTTTAAAGACGTTGTCTGACAACGACGTGCAAAATACGGGAAACTGGTGTCCTGTTGGATGGAAGGCAGCCCATTCAAGTCTATATGTCACTTGTGATCTGTCATTAGTTTCTTTTTGCGAGAGATTACTTTGCCGCGCATTCTTAGAGCTAGTGTTCTCGTCAGTTCGTTGAACAGGAAATGCCACTGGAAACAGTTCTTCCTTGTCACTGATGATTGTTTCATATACAGATTTCACAAAATACTTTTCATACGCATCATGTGCGTTTTTCGCAATTGGAAAATATTGCTGAAAACGTGTGAGTTTTTCTCTAATCTGTGCTGCTGTATAATTTGTTGTCTCATTGTCAAAAAGAATTAGCTTTAAACACTTGAGCGCCTCGATGTAGCTTGGTGCAACCGTGGAGAAAAGAATAAGTTCATTCCAAGCTGACCTGAAACCCTCGTTTTCCATCCATAAACTTCTTCTTGCCTCATGATCCAATGCAAAGTGGCCATTTATATGCATTGGCAGTCCTGATTTGATAGGCAATGGCAAGAAACAATATATTTTCTTACCATCGTGTACATCCTGCTGTTTGGAAGTCCCTAACAGAGAGCTCCAAACAAAGGAAGGTGTATGTTTTTCCTCTGGTAAATTAACTGCAACACCACCAATTGGCAACATCCCAAGCTTTCCGTCCGCCATGGCGTTTTTTACTTCGGTTGTTACTTTATTTTCATCAATTCCTAGCCACTGAATAATGATCCATTCCTGTTGTTTTCCTATATTATCAGTCGTCAGTAATCGGTAGCTTACGTTTACAGTTGGTGACAATGATGCATGTGTCTTTTCTCGTTTAAGAGCTTTTGCTCTTTCTTTACAATGCAAAGAAAATCTATTGCGCTGAGAAATAGCGTTTTCATTGCATTCAGCATTCACTGAATATTCCGTCTTCAATGTACCATCGGATATGTCTGATACAGTAATTTTATTGACTTTCCTCAGGAACAGTAAAATGTCTCTCATGTCAGCCTTGAGTGTTTCTAAAATCGATTGCATCATTTCTTTGGTCACACACTTGCCCAAGGCAGATTCGACTTGCCGAAGTGGAAATCGAAACATAGTTCCACACCTGTCTGATCCAAAACAGTGTTCTTCATTGTACCCAGAAAGTACGTCCGGGAAAGCCAATCGTACGGCTGTCAAGTCGTATCTCATACCAACATAATCCACACAGTGTTTCTGAAGGGGGTCTAAAATGCAGAGTGTTTCTCCCCCCTCGATTTCGGGACCTTTGGTGAGAAACGACGGTAGATCCGTGAGATTGTACACCGCATTAAACCCAACACCGTATTGTCCTGTTTTGGAAGGATCCGCATTCTTGCTGCCTACGCCCAGATTTTGCAGCCCGTCCAGGTCTGCTTTGGTAAAAGCACTGTCATTATACACTAAAAGGGATGGACCCTGGAACTCTTCAAAACTGTCAAAGATTGCGTCGCAGCCATGCGTCCTGAAATCTATGATAAAATGTATCTCAGAAGCATTTGCGTCGTCAGCATTTTGAATAAGCTCCTTAAGAATGCCTATATCACATGGGTAACCATCAAGTAATCCTTTCAGTCTTGTAACAAGTTCTTCTCTTTGTTCAAATGGGATTCCCTTAGAGCAGTCTTGAACAAACTTTCGTTTTTTCGTCGAGATGCCTATGCTCTCTGCAACAGACCTTGATACGGCATTATGAACAAATCGCATTGATCTCGAAGCCTCTTTAAATTCCATATCATCCAGACATAGCGTCACAGTAGGCCTTAATACCATATCTGTGTCAGGTGCAACTATGTTTTCCTGTCCCAGATCACAAATATCTTGAAATGATAACTGCTTACTATGCATCAGGCTAGAAAGCAAGCATAGTAAATTAAGGTTGAGATGTAACTCATCCGATGGGAGCCTCTGTCCACTGAACTGCAGTGCTTGTTTCTGCAAAATTCTAATGACAGTTTCTACTTCAACCTGTTCCTTTACTCCAACGCCCTGAAGAAACGCTTTGTAGTTGCTAATCTTGTTTTTTCCTATTTCGTACAACTCCGGTGTGCAATTATATCCTATTGTAAATGCTACTTTTGCAACGGGATGAAGTTCTGAATCAATAAGTATGATACTTTCATTTTCCAAAGGCTTTATTTCTTCCTGAAACGAGCCCATATCATATACAGCACATCTGTTCATGAAGGCATAAATCTTCTCGACCACATCTTCTTCAAAACGCTTTTGTGTGTAATTTTTCTTCTGGTCTTTTTCTTTGCAGACTGCCAACAATTGTTTTATCGCAGAATGAAGTTTCACGCCTTTGTCATCATTCACACCTAATTGTGCAAGAATCTGGTGATTGAAGGATGTCATTGTTATCCCAGAAGAATCCAGAATAAGTTTCGAGCAGCCTACAAGATTTGTGCAGTCATCGAAAAAAAGATTGCACGGTTTTTCAAAGCACATACTTTCATCTTGAGGCGTATATAAACCATCAGCATGCCATTCAAAAGGCCAGTATGAAGGTATCTGTAGTACAGGCAGAAATGGTATACTTCCAAGCACCTTGAATGTTTGTTCATCAACGAATTTGGTTGCGGTTAAATATGCAATCAAATGGTGACATCTTTCTAGTGCTTTGCTTGAACACCCTTGTGATGACAGCGACTGCACAGTCAAAGCTCTGTCAATTACAACTTCTGGTGTTAATGCGTCATGCATCATCCCTAGTCCCTGTAGCTTTGCTAATATATCATTGGCTCTGAAGTTCTGTTCTGGAAAACGGCAATCATCGATATCAAATAGACCAGCAACTAGGCCTTCCGGGTGGACTATGTCCGATGGCTTTCTTAGTTCGCCACCTGGTTCGGTCGGAATACAGTTAATGCTTTTCAAAAGAGCATCTGTGTTGGTAGTGGCGTGCCTAATGCAATACAACAGAAGGTTTTTTCTGCAACTTATATTGTGATCTGACTCATGCCAGTAAATATCACCAACATGTGGAAGAAAATACTTGGTGAAAAACTCTTCTTCACTAACAACAAATGCTTTCTCCTTCCATCCAAGTGTTTTTTCAAGTTCATTCACGTACATCAATGGTAAATTGACAACGCCTCTATTTTCATCCGATCGAAACTTCTGTATCACGGATAGCGCTGATGCCGCAATGTCAGTGTCTTCTGACATGTTTTTGTTCAAGAAAATACATTGAGAAATACCAAGCCACCGACCGTTACTTTCAAACACTGCATTATCCGACAGTACAACACTTTCATAGAATCCCCGCCTCAGTGGCTCTGTTACAGACGTCGTGCTCATAGGCCAAAACTGATAAAACTTGTAGTCATCTGTTGGATTGAGTTTGGTCAAATGCACAAGAACGTTGATTAAAGATCTTGCAACTGCATCAGAAAGCAATGCTTCATTCCACTGTGTGTCATATGAATATTTGTCGTCTTCGGTGTTTGTTTGAAGTCCACGTCTTGTCGAAGTTACAGCAAAACATCCGTTCACATGAAAATCTGCACTGATTTGGATTGGTAGAGGCAGATAACAGAACAGATGCCCGACTTTGTAAAATCCAAATGGGCATTTTCCAATGGACCCGGGAGTAACAGAATCATGCTCACTGTTCACCAGTACTGCAACACTTCCTAATGGCAAGGCTCCTGCAAGGTTAATGTTGAAGGAGAGTTTTAAGGACTTTGACACCCCTGTTGCCCATGACACTAACCATTCTGTATTATGTACACTCTCTCCAATATTGCTCAACATTTTCATTTGCTCTGTATTTTGTATCCTAATAAATACTCTCTGTACAGTTTCAAAGGGGTTCATATGTAATGCCCTCTCCTTCTTCATTTTTGAACAAATGTCCAAGATCGTACCATTTAATAGCTCTGATGAAACTATGTCTCTGGACACTTTACAGATCATTTTGGCATTATCTGGGGAAACTCCAGATGGCGGTATATGGTATAATTCCAGTTCCGTCACATTTTGTGTGAATAACAACATATTGCCACATGCTTCAACATACTGTTTTAATAATTTCACCACTTCTTTCCTTGAGTACGCCGTACTTTTTATTTCACTTTCTGCAGCCTGTTGTTTTGTCCTAAGTGGGAGCCGGAACAGAGTACCACTGAAGTAAGGGTCGTCTTGATATAAGTCACAGCCCAGCACTTTCTGAAAAGGTTTAAATTGATTGTGCATTTTCTTCGTTAGTCTTTTATTTTTCATAGTTTTCAGATCTATCCTAAGTCCAGGACTTTTTCCAGGCAACGCCTTATTCAGGAACGTTGTATGAGGATCAAAAATCACCATATTGTCACCTGAAATAAAACTAGGAACATCTGTAAGATTATACACTGCACAGAAGCCTAGGCCAAATTTCCCTATTTTTGTCATGTCACTTTCCTTGGTAGCTCCACTTAACTTCGTGATACTCTTCAGATCATCGTCAGAAAATAAGCCATCGTTGTAAGCCCATAACGCAGGACCTTGGCACGTAGCCATTCCGTCATCTAAAAGTTTAGTCCTGGCGTCTTCGTTTTCTCTTTCATCAAATATGAATTTTACTGTGGTGGCGCGAGCGTCATCTGCATTTTGAATAAGTTCCTTAGGAACTGCTAATCCGTCCTGGTATCCTTCTTTCACAATATTGTGAAGCCGTGTGGTTAGTTTTTCTGTTTGTCCCCATTCTTCTAAGCCAACAGCATCCGTCATTAACTGTGTCTTGAGCGATTTAACACCCAATCCCTCGGCTATTCTTAACGGCACATCGGCATGAACGTACATGATTTCTTCTTCATCATCTTCGTCTTCATCTGCAAGATCCTTAAGCCATTGAGCGTCGCAATATGTGCACCTAGTAGCTGGTTCCAGGACAAGAGTTGTAACATTACCGGTATGAATAGGAAAAAGCAGTCTTGCACCATATTGTTCTGGTTTGATTTTCTCCTGAAACAGTCTGTTCAAAATTTGTAGGACTAAATTCAAATCTTTACTGACTTCATGTTCATTCATCCTTGCATATTTGCTGTGTTTATTGTGTATCATCTGCAAGACATCAAGAAGCACCGGTATGTTTTGTTTCTGGTAACATTTTGCAGCAACGAAGAAGGGTCGCGTTGATTCCAGCTCACATGGGAGTGTGTACATGTATGGCTTCAGATCTATGTCTTCAGATCTTCTTTGAAGAACCATTTGGCCTGGTTTGCAAAATCCATCGCCCCACCAAATACAGATACCCTTCAAAAGAGTTTGTAATTCAGAACAACTAGTAATCTCAGATGTTCTTTCTAGCATTGCTCTATAGACGCTCGTTATCAGTGGCAAAAATCCGGCCTTGTGACTGCTCCTGTAGTTTGTAACTAACGCTCGGAGCTGCTCTGTTAAGACTGGTAAGCTTGGACGCGCTCTCCAAGTGAACATTTGTCCAAGGCTATCAGAACTGAATCTCACCAACGGAATAACCGACCCGGCGACCTCTTGAAACTCTGCGCTCTTCACTTCCAAAATCGAGCATAAAGTTAATTCAGATCCTTTCCACCAAAGCTGCGCAGGGTATCCTTGTGGTCTCTCCTTCATGTGGGGTATACACAAAAACTGTCTAATAGACACGTGAAGCTGATCGCCAGTCATTCGCACTATGGATTTCAGTAGACCTGGTCTCTCTTCGAGAATCTGAAGAAACATCTTTGCTTTCAGTTCTAAACTAGCTCTGTTCTGTCCATTGCGACATGAAATGTCTAGGTGCTTTGCCGTCATGTACAGACAGTCCGCTGTCAAATTTTGCTTGGATCTCAATCCAAACATTACCATTGTATTTAAACGTGTGCCTGTAGAAAAATCACTAACTGGAAACTTGTCTTCGTTGGCAAATAATGTTACCAAAGAGCTATCTCTTGGATCATAAAGTTCTGATGGTCTGTGTTTTCCTTCTCCACTGTCTACAAAGCAAATATTCGGTATTAGGCTCATTATGTACGTCTGGGACTGGAATCTATATATGTTATCTAGAATCCAGAGCATGAATGTATGTACCTCATTGACACTGTAAGTACTGCCATTGAAGATTTCCTGCAATATTTCTAAGACAATCTGATTTTCGTTGATTTCATTAGCACCGAGTTTTTTTGCTGCAACGATGCAGGTATGCGAGTCTGAAACTAGTATTGGTTTCACGAAACGTACTGGCACGGAGACCGCTTGACTCAAAATCCTGTCGCAAGCGGTGACGCAAGTAAGCTTGGTCTCCTTGTCAAATGTCGAGGTTTTTTGATTGAAAATCTTGAGTCGCTGCAAGAACATCATGGCATTGGACATTGGTAATGCACTTGTATTTGCCAGTATGCCTATCACTGATTTGGCATCGGCATTCGTGCAACTATTGTTGAATATATTGACAACCTGCGGGTATTTTGAAAGTTGTTCAAACATTCGAAAAATACTTGGTCCGTTGGGTGTGAAGATGCAAGGAAACCGTCTTATGTCTAGCCAGTTTGGAAGTGATGGTAAGATAATTACGGACATACGTTCTAGCGCTCTGCAGGTTTTGTCTGATAATTCTTCAACATCCCTAGCTGATTTCAGGAGAAACGTGTGCTTCATACTGTATAGCAAGATCACCTTGTTATTTTCCATGCCGTCATCCCAATTGCCCGATGTTAGACATGGAATCAGAGGGAGGTGAGAAAATCGTGTTATAGCTTGTGAGAAGTGATTGAAAATATAAAGCCACACGTGCTTAATCCATTGAGCTATCTGATCCGTATCCACAGTCAATCGAATTGGCTCAGAACCACCAAACCTTTTCCGAATTACCTCTTGAAGTAGGTTGATTGTATCCTCCAAGACTAAGATCCGTAGCTGAAACTTGTCTATAAAATAAAGAAAACACTTCTTACTTGTTTGTTACGTTCACTGATTGAGTTGTTGCTTCATGTCCAACACTTACAAATTGTAATATTGAGACGTTATCTCCATTTTATGGGCTTCTACCTAACATTGGCACGTGCGTACTGAGCTTCATAATATAATCAACCAATTAGCAAGTATGCAACTAATGTTCACATGTGTGGATGCCAATTGTTTCACTTCACCACTTTCCAAAGACAGGCTAAGACCATCTGGTGAGTGAGTCAATGATAAGAAGGTACAAGTTCTGCCTGGAGGCACAGGCAGCCCATCTATTTCTCTCAGCCTCAATAGGAACTGACCCAAATATAACATATATGATTGATATCACACATATAAGTTCAAAAATATATTTGTCACAATTACCAGAGTACGAGTGATGATCCGAAATATATTTTGAATATAACACGACTTAATTTGAATTAATCGCGTATCCAGTATCATGTTAGAAAGAATATGGCGACTACTAAAGTTTACAGATAAGCCGTGTTTCGACTGCAGCCAAAACAAATGAAAAACAAACTAGCCACTTTTAAATATGATCTTGGGAAAAATAAACATTTCTAAGTCAGTTTAGCGTTTTTATTTGAATTTGTTTCGAATGTAATTACGTTTTAACCTAAATCATACCGCAGCAGCTTATTTGTTGCGACGTTTACCTTGCTAAAAATAAAAAAAGTATTTACATTTTCCGCCAAAGGTTATCAGTAGAGAAAACCTAAACAAAACATGGCTGAATTGACCCAAATATAACATAAATGACTGATATGACACAAATCATATAAGTTAAAAAATATAATTATTTTTCACAATTACAAGAGTCCGAGTGATGATCTGAAATATATACTGAGTATATTTTGAATATGAAACGACTTAATTGGAATTAAGCACATATCCAGTCTCATGTTAGAAAGAGTGCATATGTCGACTTCTAAAGTTTACAGATAAGCCGTGTTCGACTGCAGCCAAAACAAATGAAAAACAAACTAGCCACTTTTATATTTAATCTTGGGAAAAATAAACATTTCTCATTCAGTTAAGCGTTGTATTTGAATTTGTTGCGAATGTTTTTACGTTTTAACCTAAATCATGCCGTAACAGCATATCTGTTGCGACTTTTGCCTTGCTAAAATAAAAAGTATTTACATTTTCTGCTAACGTTTATCAGTAGAGAAAACCCATAACAAAATAAATAATATCAGTGGCTGAATTAACCCAAATATAACACATATGATTGATATCACACAAGTCATATAAGTTCAAAAATATTTGTCACAATTACAAGAGTCCGAGTGATGATCCGAAATATATTTTGAATATGAAACGACTTAATTGGAATTAATTGCATATCCAGTGTCATGTTAGAAAGACTCATATCCAGTGTCATGTTAGAAACAGGGCGTGTAGCGAATACTAAAGTTTACAGATAGATCGTGTTTCGACTGTTGCCAAAACAAACCAATCACTTTTAAATAAGGTTTTGAGAAAAGTATGTATTCCTCAGTCAGTTTAACTTTTTTATTTGAATTTCTTTCGCCAATATTTACGTATTAACCTAAATCTTACCGTAGCAGCATATCTGTTGCGACATTTTCCTTGCTAGAAATAAAAAGTATTTACATTTTCTGCCAAAGTTTATCAGTTAAGAAGACCTAAACAAAATAAATATGGCGTTTGTCCCAAAGAAAAAGTGTACAAAGGTTATTATTTACAGTTTCTTCAGTTCATGATCAACTTCAATAGTTTATTAATTGTACTCACCTTCCCTTCCTAGTTTGCATAAACTCTCTTGTAGACCCAGTGGAATGTCGTGAGATGCAAACTTGTCCTCAAGCCCAGGAAACAGTGCTATCTCTTCCTTCGTGCAACAGTAAACAGGACTGTTCTTCGAACTCCGGAAAGTCGTGAATGTACCAGTTTGTAATGGAAGCAGCTCTATTCCGTCTAAAAGCGCAAAATTATCGTCCTTGGTTATGTACTGCAGTAGGTTGAGTTTCTCATTCGTGTCATTAGTTCCTGCATATGCATCATCCGAACGTATGACCTTTACTAATTCGGCAGGGGACACGTCACGTGGGTTTGCTTGCTCTGTCAAAATGTGCCATATGTGCTTCGGCACATCTGTGTTTTCAGTTGTTCCATGTAAACTGAGAATTTTTATTACTGTTTTCTTCTGATCTTCCGGTACGTTCTGTCCATCGAACATCGTGTAAAGCGGACGGTTAGGCTGAACCCATTTTGACTGCTTAGGGACAAAAACAAAATCTGTCCTAACCAGCTGGTTAAGTATTTCCTTCATACATTCTTCCCATTTGCTGTCAACAACTGATTTATCTGGTATACATTTGTACACTGCTGCAACTGCATCTTGCGTATTGCCGTTCTCTTCACTGATTTTTATCATTTCCTTAATAAGACGCAAGTATACTCCCGGTAGCACCTCCTTCACTAAACACTCGTTCCACTCTATAGACTTGTCCCGATGCATATTTAGCGTCTCTTGGTCGTCTGATGCCCATTTGAGATGTCTCCTGTTAGCGCTTAGAGCAAAGAATCCGTTGAAATGGACTGGTAATCCGGTCAAACTCTTCCTTTCTTGAGGCAACGGCAGGAAACAGAATAGGTGACCTTTGAGTGGTTCCCCATTTCGCATATAAGGCACGGCGGCACCTACATAAGGCATGTACGATAAATCCTTATCATTCACAAGTTGACGTAGTTTATTTGACATAGTTCCACCTTTGAATACATTTACAACAATCCAGATGCTACTTTGCTCCTCAGCGCATGTTGAATCTATAGTTTTATACCGAGTCTTGAATTTTGGGCGAGTTACAGTCACAATGTCTGCTGTCGGAGTTTGGTCACATGCTGCCTTTACTCTGTCAATGAACTGTGATCTTTCTTCGACAAGATTGGAGACAATTTCATTTGCGTCATCTTCGGCTCCTAGTTGTACGGTAAAGAAGGCTTCTCCAGTACCCAAATCGTAATCAGAGCCAGAACCCCTACAGAAAAGCTCAGCTTTGCGCAAAGATTTCAGGAACAACAAGGAGTGAACAGCTTCTGACCGGAATGACTTAAACAAGTCTAGCACCTTACTTCCATCGTAGCAGGTATCTGACAATTCTGAAGCTGCTTCACGCAACGGAAACCAGAATAATGTTCCTTTGTACAACCCAGTATTTAAACAATCTTCCGAAAATCCAAAGGTTTCGGAGAATGCATCCAAGAATTCCTCCACCTTCAAGCTTCTGCATTCCCTCAGCCGTTTAAGTTTTATTGTTGTGCAAACCCGATCTCTGTTTCTATGATGTGGATTCATCAATAAAACTTTGTTCCCACTAATTATACACGGGTTATCTGGAAACAATCATTAGACAGTATCAAATAACATAAATGGGTACGTAACAGGTTTTCCCGAAAATTACAGGAACGGAATCGTCATTAGTTTGAACTATCGTTTCAACACACTGATCAATTGAAGTGATATACATGTACAGGTCCAGAAAAAGTCGATATTGGGCATTTTAGCCCCATCGGGCTTTTAAAGCGCGTTTCGACTACAAGAAAGGAGACTGTATTGCAAGCTTGATAACGCATGGCTTATTAATCAAGATAGAGTCACATGATTAGAGGTGTGTAACGACATTCATTTACGTCAACAGAAATGGGAACATCAAACTAATGTAACATGATTGCCATGGGATAGTAAAAGGAAAATAAAGTTGTTTTTTTTTCTTGTTTTGTTTGTTTGTTAAAAAAAAAAAAAAAAAAACGCATTCTTTATTATAGAATTCTAGAACAAAGTTTCCAAATCCAAATATGATATGCGCTTTGGTTTCGTAAATCTTTCAGGTTTCCTGTCTCAGATCTCGGAGAGAAATTGGGGTTAAGGCGGCTTACAGATAGGTAATCAACAAGTTATTAACAAAGCGATGTAAAACAGGCATGAATTTAACACTACAACACATCTTTATCACTCGACTAAGGTCAATTCAGATATAACAAGGTAGAGGAAAGATCATATTGTTTTATAAAGTATCTATAAATGACAAATGTACCCTGGAAAAAATCCTAAACAGATTTATCAAATCATAAAACACCGTAAAAGACGTTTCGGTCTTTAGCCTTTTTCAAAATTATGACATACTGCGATTTAAATACATTTCGGTCATTCTCATGTACGCCACAATTAAGATACAAATACGTCCTGGCAACGCCAAATCCGCCAACGTGCGTGCCTAGCATTCATATCTAGGTATTCCCTCTTGAAATACCACACGGAGACCACTTAAGTCTGATCTTGAAATCATGAGAATATCTATTGATAAGCAGCATGTATACATGCTCGTTTCAGAAGTTCAGTACATTGCGATTTGTTTCATAAGTAATGGCATAGCAGTACCAGTACTTGAAGCTTGGCCAAGTTTTATTGAACGGATTTCGCTAAATCAATTGAATGTAACATTGATAAATGAATAGATAATATCACATAACACATGATAGCAAAACTTTTGTGACACAAATATCAACGTTAACATTGATTTCTCACCCTTCAGGGAAGTTTGATTCCTTTTAAATGACAGACCATAAAGTAGACTATACCTTGCATACAAGTTTATTGGTCTACCCTATGTATAGTCAAGGTTATCGTAGCTTAAAATCTTGCATCTTCCAAGACTGCCTTACCTAGTTCGAACGGTTACCAGTAATTAAGTGAGGGAATTAGACTGAAAGAATTTACAGACAGAAGTACCGAATGGGACCAATAAGAAAGCGAAAAATTGGGTGTTGTGGCATAAATATAAATAAAACGGAACTATAGCAAAGGCAAGGGTTGGGGCAGTATTGGAGTATCTCCTGAAGTGGACGTTTAAACGCTGTGCAATACTATACATTCGGAAATATTCGCATATACATGTACTTAATTTTCGCATTTGTAGGCGAAAAGGTTGACTCGCGATAATTTCAATGTTCTAGCTTGAAATAATTACTGCAAGCTTTATGGACTCTACATATGCTCTGTCGCGGATTCGATACCTCGCTAGTGATTTGAAAAAATAAAGGTCACGCGTAAATTTCCAGAGGTACAGTATTTACACGCCGGGTAAACGGTCAATTTGTACACCGAAGGCGTACAATTATGAAATAATTTGACCAGTTCCGGAGTACGGAAACACCAGGACTATCGCAATCAAAGTAAGATAATTTCTTCTATTTTAGTTTTATACAAAATCCAAAAATGCCATATGATGGGCTATAAATTTGCGGCTTCTAAGACACCGAGACTTCATAAAAAAGTCATAAGATAATGTAATTATCATTTTTGGCGTATACAATATTTTAATTTTAAAATCTAGACCGAGCTAAAATTGTCTGAGGAAAGCTTTTTTAACAGTCCCAAAAACATCTTAGCAACGAAATACCAAGATTTATGAATACTCTTTCAATTCAAGGCATTAAATTTGAAAGGGTTGCCCTCAGTTTTGAGAATGGGTCCAAATTTTTGCGAGCGTACCAATTGACTAGTAGTGTACAATTTAACTTATGACATTGGCAACTTTGCTATTTGGCCTAGTTTAAATTCGGGTCATCAGTATTTTCGCTACGATGTATTTCGTGTATCACTGTATGTTTATGATAAGCTACTATTCTTACATACTATCGGTTTCATACGTCTAGATATGATAAGATTTTCTTGCTTTTTTCTGTTGCAAACTCATGGAAGTGACTGAATGGTGGTCAGTACAACCAGGTATCTAATATTAAGTGGTTGTCAGTATATTTACAATGTAGTATAGATGTGTATGCACAATAAATATGGGTATCAAGCGCGAGAAATTAGAATTCTTTAACTTTACGCTTAGATTTTATAGGTGTGCTATTTGACAGTGGAGCGTCCAATTTGACTCATATAAATCCAGTCACATTAACTGACGTGTCTCACTCTTCGACATTCTTTCTCATTTACACTGCCTTAAAGTGGGGTTTTGATTTTATTGGCCACCTTTGACTATTCCTAACTGACTGCGTTACACTATAATCGAGAACAAACTACTACTACAGCATTTAGTATGTAGTACTTCGAAATTAACAATTTTTATTTAAGTGTTTTTACGATTAAATATTCTTTATTCGTACCTTTCAAGATTATTTTTGCTATATAGAGATGAAACAATCGGTATAGGTTTGGCGAAACCTAAAGACACACCCACAAGCAGAACTTGGTTTTGCCACGTTTGAACGAGCGACAATGGTTTAATGATCGATGCAGGGGTTTTGCTAACTATCAACACGCCACAAGCCCGAAGGGCCAACTGGTCTCAAAATCTACTGGCCCTCTGAATTTTCAACTGGCCCAAATATTCTTTCAAGGTGGAAGTTGTTTTGGATACAGACTCAGAGGTCAGCGTATTGCAAAACAAATATAGCACAAACAAATTACGAACAGTTGGCCATAACACCACATAAGTTATTTGCACACAATACTAATGTAGCCAGTCATTGCAGCAATTACAAGACGATGATCAAGACCGCTGTCGTCAGCCACCAAGGAAATTCACCTGTCAACGTGTCAATATCTTATTCGGGCAAAAAGAACGTTGAAAAGATCAAAATAATTAAAAGGTACAAGTAGGCAAAGATCAGGAAAAGGCACAATCAGAAAGAGATTCCCACTCCAAAAACCAAGGTGGGAAAAAACTAAAAGAGCAATCAGGTACTCATACCATGAAAACATATAGTAAGCCGAATGAGCAGCTAATTTCCCAATAGGTGGCCACTCAGTTACCCAAACTTAACTAAAATATGAAACACACATAAGGTGCAAACAGCACAAAAACTTTTAAACACCAGTACATAAAACAATAAGAACCACCACAGAAGTATCGCCTTGGAACGATCAGTAATATAAAATTACTGGCGGGCTTGAACCGGTTTTACATGGCCATAACCTCGCCCTCAGCTTCTGCAGTGGTTCACAACATTTAGTAAGCTGTTCGGTCCTCGTGGTGAATCTCTAACTAGTAAATGAATCAACAGGGTCAAACAAATAAAGCATGTAATTGCCTTATTTATTTAAAACCAAAATCTTATCAGCGTAGACAACTTTAAATAAAACAATGAAGTCGTTTAAATGATATACTATTTATGTCATTAAACTTCTGTAGATGTCTGACACTATAGAAAGTGAAGTAATTGGACTTTCTTGTATCGAAAAAAGATATGCTGATCAGCTACGCTGAAAAAGGGTTTCTAACGAGACGGCTCATATTCCTTATCGCAATTGTATTTATTGGGCTCTTGGCCCCCACCAATAGTGTGGTACCAGCTGCACTTGCCAATCCGAACCTGGGAGGTACATATCAGCTATAATATTTTTCCATATGTCAAATTTTACACCAAGCTGTCAAATGGTACATAAATAAGTAAAAGATAAATTCCTGCAAGGTAAGCATCTTTTCCCTCGTTTTTTCTCACCAAATTTTGTTGCCTGATAAAATATGACACCTCCAGATATAAACATAAAGAGACATGCAGTGTCTCAAAGGGAAGCACAAATGAACGTTTCTCTTAAACGTTTGTGTCATTTTTCTTTTCTTTTTTTATTTGAATTGTAACATATATTTAATAATTAAGAAAATTCAACTGTATTTCAGTTCTGGAGTTTGATATGTTTCATGAAAAACGCTTAAAGAGTTCAAACACATTTTTCTATTAGTTAAATTGGGCTCCGCTGGTCAATTAGTACGCTTTGGAAATACGGCCCCTCCGCAGATTACACAAACGCATGATTTCCAAAACTGCATGATTAATAATTATTTCCCAATATTATTGGCATCCCTGGCATATAAAAACCTAGCCAGACTGTTTAGATTGGAATGCCAGGTTGCATTTCATCTCGATGCAATATTTTTCACGTAGGTATTTTCCACGCCGAAAATGATTTTGGCAAAATGCATAAGCTTTTGGATGTGCTTTTGTGCGTGTATGATCTTTATTCAAATACCCATCATATGACATTCTCGGATTTTTAAACAAAAGTAAAATAACAAAATAAACTTACGTTAGTTTAACTCTCTCTCCCTTTTTGTGGTTTGTTTACCAGGTCAACTTTCACTCCGGAAATGGTCAAATTATATATACGATTCACTCCGACGGTGTACAAATTGACCGTTTAGTGGGTGTGATTTAGGGATATATACGGACTGTCTTGAGGGGTGGAGGTAGCCTTTGTGTGCATGTGTGGTATACATGTAGTTTTCAAGTCCCGTAGCATTTTTCTCTACGGGCTGTATCCAAATGACTTAACGGCACAAGCATGCAAAAGCATCATTTAGTTTTATCGGACCTAAGTTCTTCAGTGCATATTGCTTTTTTCAATTGAGTGAAAACACCCCCAGTTTGCCTGTAGGTAAAGTTTGCAAGTGTAGAGTGTAAACTCTGTGTCACTGTGACAATTGATTGGAAATTTTACCTCAGTCTCTACTTCTATTTTTATCTGCAGTACTCTAGATCTATTTATAGAGTACTGACAACATCAATACACCAAAATAGACAATCAAAAATGGTTACAAGTAAACAGTTCAGTCAGTAGAGTTTCTTTGATGTTTGAATTATGCTTTACAAGTACATTTGATTTTTAACATGACCCAAATTGTTCTAGTGTAAATTTTATGAAAAGTGTCAGGTAATTATTTTATCTAGATTGTAAACTTTCATACCTCTTACATGGTTTCAAAAGACCAGTGCAATTATTATATATTTGCAACTTATCAATCAAAATTGACAAGTTATTTAACCTGATGGCATGCACAAATTTATTTATTCAGTTTTTGAATTAGCTCAATAAGGTGTTGACTGAGACCAAACACTTCAAATGCGAACCAGACAGTTTGTAGGATTTCAAAGATTGTTATCTTAATTATACATTATCCAAGTATGAATGGTGTTATGGATTGTCAAATTGTTGACCAACCAAGATAAAAAGAAAACAATCGGAGACAGACGAGAACAATTGCTTGAAACATCAACTGTGAAAACAGTCTTCCCCTGATCAGTGTCTTTGCTTTCGCTATGTACAGCGAAGTAAATATCCTCTACCTATCAAAATGCAAAATTCCCAGCCTCTAGCCATCTTTGCTTTTAGTCAATTTCTGTATTGAGAAAGCTAGTTTAAATGTAATTTGGTTTATAAAGATCTTGTATGATTTGCTGACGCATGTAATAAAACATAATGGTTTGATCCTTTGGAAGCAGTAAAACATTCAAAGTGAGATAGTATGGACTATATTGCACAGTTTTGGTATTAAATGAACCCTCATGAACATGGAAAGAAACGGCGAACAACTTCGTCAGACAGATATATAGATGGTAAAATAATATATGCAATCTTTCAACAGTTACACTGCTACACTGTGTTTGTTGTCTAACTTCCTGCAGTCTGGATCAGGCAGGGTTTGTCATCTCACGGAGAATGTGATCCCAGTGCACTCTGTCAACATCGCATGTCCCATGGATGTCTTAATTTAGGAATGAAAGTTTGTTTCCCAGTTGTGCGTAAAAATCTTTTGAAGTAGGCACCAAAACCAGGGAATACAAAGACCGCACATTCGTTTAAATAGCAATGAGCTCATCCCTTTTGTTGTTTCTTTTTCTTTTTCTCTCTATCAAACGTTAAATTTGCGCTAACAAAAATTGAATTAAATGAGTGCACATCTTGATAATCATTCCCATGCAGCATGCATGACAGAACTGTCTGGATCTACCAGATAATAAACAGAGGAGGCACACGACTTATTACAATGCAAAACACGCTTAATTCACAATGACAATTTTCAAAATTTCATCACAAGGAATTTTGGGTCAATAGATCAAGTGTCACCAATTTAAACATCAAACTTAAATGTTTTGGTCCACCCACTGTGCTGTTCAAAAGAGATTTGTCATGATAAATAAATTACCTTGTAAATCTACAGCTATACATACCATATGGTTAATTTGCAATTAATTAAGGAAGAGGATTCATAAAGTGAAATAATGATAAACCTTGCCACTGAATGAACTAACTGCACCATTCATAATAATTATGGGCTATTTCAACACCTTTTCATGTGACCAGCTCTAAGGACAAATGACCTTTGCTAAAAGTTTGCCTTTGAATATATTTCCTCTCATGTCTGAGCAAAGACCCCTTTTTAAAAAAAAACAACAACAACATCTGTTCACTTAATACACAATTGTCAGATTCTTGCCAGCTGAACATAAAGGATATTGTTATAATATTACGTCAGAGAAGAGCTCTGTCAATTACAAGGCTGCACAAAGGGGTCTCAATTTTAAAATATTGTAGTGACATGATATTTTTTGTGCGTTTAGTCTTTTAAAGCGCAATGTTATTCAATAACATGCTGAGCGTGTGACTTAGGCAGCACACAGCAAAACAGCAATCCAGCACATTGAGGGATTTGATTTCACTTTCAACAGGAAAATTTTGGACAGAAGTTTCAGATGTTTTAATTTGCAATCAGATGGACTTTTTTGCATCTTTTTGTCTTCAGTAATAAACTAAACAGTGAACAAAATCAACTATAAATGTGCAGACAGACGTTTTATGGTAGGTGGCAGGTTTTTTTGTTTGTTTGTTTGAATTGAACTTAACCTCCAAGTCAACAGCTAATGGTCATGTCGGGATGCTGCCCCCATTTTATGGAACTTTTACCAGAAATTAGACTGCCATGGCATCCAAAAATTGCTTCGAATATAGTTACCCAACTAAACCAACACGCCATAATGTATAGATAGTTTGACATGAACCACTTTTCCTGGGCAGGCTCAGACCTGAGCGGTTAACCAGTTATCAGATGGTCAGTCAGTAGCAAAGAAGCTTTGCCTGGAGGCAAAAGCAGCCCATCTATTTCTTTAGGCACCAATGGGCGGGGGCCGATATTCACACCCGACCATGATGACATCCTTCTTTTTAGTTGTTGTTTTGTTTGTTTGTTTGTTGTTGTTGTTGTTTTTTTTACATATTTTGTCTGTCCTTTGCTGTATTATTTACATGTTCATGATATGATTAGATTCATAAATGTGCTGTCATGGGGAAAAAAAAAAGAAAAAATATCAAAGGGAACTTTTGATGTCATCAGAAAGTCGTACTTGTTGGTCTTTTTTACATCATACCATGTTTCTTGAGTAGGAAGCATTAGAAATTAAGATCCTTGGAAACGATTATCTAAGCACATTTCAAGGATGTTTGATGTTCGAACTGGTAGGGAGTACAGACTAATTGGTCATTTACCGTAACTTTACTAGAACTGGAATCTTCCATGTTGAGTGGCTAAGTCGCTAGCCTTGTAAACCAGAGGTCGCTGGTTTGATCATGATCAAGCTTCTTAGACGATAAACAAGGTAAATGTAAGCGAGGTATATTAAACTTCCCTAGATAAACCAATGCCCCGTTTCCATATGACCTTACCTTTTGGTGGCACATTTAACCCAAAATATAACCGAACTGACTGAGTAATTGGTTGTTAACGATGACATAGACTTGAAACAACCCAAGTTTTGAACCAAGCTCCCATGTTCAACCACTGAGATAACCGTGTACAGACGTTTGTGAGGACCATTAGTCTCGTTGGTGTTTTGTGATACCTTCATCATGGAAGTGCACATGTAACCAATTTACTTTGAGCAAACAGTCAGGTTGAAACAGCGTAAAATTGCGTTTCATGTTTCAAAGTTTATTCTCCCTGGAGTTACATGAAACATGTAAAACATGGGCAATGCAATATTACAAACACCATATAGGTTTGGCGACACACACACACACACACACACACACACACACACACACACACATGCACAGACACTCATCGGAGGGCAACTTAAATCACATGCCCTCGATGACTGGCTTTTTATTTTGCACTTTCACCCGTTCTTTAATTCAATCGTCCCTAAAAGACAGCCATTTATTGTAGACGCATTCTATTTCATACACCAGGAAAACATGTCCATGAAAAGTATTCTCCTTGAATCCAACTTTTATATAGAAAAACTAGGATTTGCAGGGGTATACCTATCTTTCTTATTTTGGCTCCAAAACATAGATTGTGGGTACTCGTTAGAACCACCTCATACCCACAATCATTGTATTGTGCACAATGAAGAAATATTATATATATAACTATTCTATTTAAAAAAAAATCATTTTTACAACTTGAAAAATCCCTTTATATTACTTGGGCATGTTTCCGTAATAGAAAATTTCAATTAAAAGGCTGAGGTGGTCAAGATTCAAATTCCCATTGAAGAAGCAAGACCGATTTCAAAAGGATCAAAGTAGAGATATGCAGTCAATAGACAATTATTTGACACCTTTGGAAGTTTCCCCTGACTTCAGTGTATTTTAATGTTTACTTGTCTGGCTGGCCAGTTGGTAAAACAAATTAATCATCTTATTCAATAATATCTAATGGGTCGTTAATATCAGTTATCAAAAATTCATTTAATATTTACGACTGACTCATCAAGCAACCTGTTAACAAAAAAAAATGTATCCTGCCTCTTCTAGTCAACATAAATTTATGAATTTAGTGTCAATTGAAAGTTAAATGGATAAAGCAATGAACAAAGGTTACCTGATAAAGTTTCAACATTGTACTTTTCATTTACAACAGTTTAAAGTTCTATGAAATTTTGAAAATACAAACAAACACACTTTTCCAATGATACAAGTTAAGTCTAAAAATAAACAGTTAGGAAATACAATATTGGGTATAAAAATAAACCTCTCCTGACTAGGTGTATTGATTTTGAACACTACGCGTCTAATAATAACTTTATTGGTCCACTGTAGTATAGTTTATTGAAGATAACTGTGTCATTGTTCTCAGTCAATTGACTCTGGCAATAAATTCATATATTAGTGTTTCTCATGTTAAGAGACTTTTGCATCACCTGTAAGGTTTAATACATTCTCCTCGAAAAAAAGATTTGCACCACTTAGAGTTTATTCATTTTTAAGTGACATTTTGAGCAATAAAGTTTAAACCTACCGTTTTGAATTTGCACAGTTTAAGAGTTTGATAATGTGGGTAATGAGGCAAAAAAAAAGAAAAAAAAAAAAAAAGTTACGAACACAATTTAAAGAAAAATTCCAATTTACTTTAGATACTGAATTTAGAAAATCGAAACAATTCCAATAAAATAAAAAAAAAAAAAACAAAAAAAAAAAAAAAAAAAAAAAACAATTTATTGTTTGGCTTTAAATGATTGCTTTCAGTATGTCGAGTGAGGATGTGAAACGAATTCAGATTTGGAAGCCCAGAACTAAAGATGTGGGCTTTTTGCTGCATCCAAAATTTTGGTGTTTTCAAATTTATGCATTTTGGACTGGAGATTGAAACTAAATATTGCCAAGACAGAGTTTTGCTATTCTCGCAGATCAGGCTCGGGCATATTGACTTGTATGACAATTGAAAACCAATGGTGAAGCATAACCCCTACTCAAAATACTCGGAATCACGTCAGATGAGAAACTCAAGTTTGACATTTATACACAACAATGAAGGCTTTTAGATCCCTGGATCTGTTTAGAAGAGTCAAGGAGACAGAAACTATTAGTATAAGGTGTATGTTGCAGCTCTACAAGGCCCTTATCACCCAACAGCTAGAGTATGCTGCGGCAATATGTCAGGTTGGCGATTGTGGTGCTCCGGAGAAAGTGCAAAGGAAAGGGTTAGCTGTCTGCCTTGGTGTTCCTGGGACTGCATGTGTAGAAACATTGACGGTGGAGGCTATGGTTTAGCCTTTTTGCATCAGGAGACAGGAGCCAGCTGTATGACAAGCTGCAAGAATAATGATAAAACTGGTCGACGCGTATCTGAAGGTAAGGTGGGACAGTTTCTTGGATAGTGTTGCGACAGAGTGGAAGATCTCGCCATTTGGAAAAATGAATGTTCAGCTTGCAGACATGTCAACTAACACAGGAATTTTCTTACATAGTTTGAAGAAATAGTGTACCTATCTTGAGTCCATGCAGCCCACCAAATGCCCATATTTTGTGGTCATTCAAGTCCAAGTCTTCAGAACAAGCACAATTGTCAAGAAATCTTATTGGTGGTGTGATTGAGAAATGTGATGCTGAGACTGCAGTGATATTCACTGATGGATAATGTATGGGTAGCCCTGGGCCATGTAGTGCTGGCGCTTGCCTATTTGTACCTCGAACAAGTTACCCAGATTTATTGAAGCAGCCTGTGAGAAGTGTGGAGAGTTGGTGGCAATCAAGATAGCACTACAGTATAATATTATATACAGATGATATACCGATAGACAGAGAGAAAAAAAGTATAAAGAAGGCTCACATTTTTTCAGAGAGTCAGGGTGCTTAGATAAAGAAGATAAAGAAGCTTTATTTAACATCGCTTTTTAAACAGACAACATAAGCTCTGTAGAGCTTTTTCTGCAACATAACAAATATCCTTAACAAATACTTACCTGCCTTCTTGTATCTTCCTGGCACTACACTTTTATTGCGAGCGTCAGCAAGGGAGCTACCAGTACCATTTTTACGCCTTTGGTACGGTGCGGCCGAGGATCGAACCTGCAACCTCCCGATTCCGAAGCGGACGCTCTACCACTTGTGCTATCGGGGCCGGTAGCTTGGGGCAGCTTACACTAGGATGGGATGCAAGTGCGCAAAAGTTCACAGTGAAGGAAGTTAAGTCAGAAATAGAAAGGTTGGAAAACTTTGGTGCCTTGGTAGAGCTATCATGGACTCCTGGACATGCAGATATCACGGGAAACGAGCAAGCAGACAGATTAGCTAAAGCGGCTAAATAGACGAAAGAGAAGTTACCCGCAGTTATCTCTATGGGAGATGTGAATGAAGTAAAAGAGAAGTCTGGATTTGTTAATTGTCAGGATATGTGGCATAACTCAAAGAAGGGCAGACATTTGTTATAAAGTTAAGAACACGTTCGAGACAACATCTGGAGAAAGAATCATCTCTCAGTTAAGGACAGGATATGTTGGACTGAATGAGCACCCTTACAAAGTTAGGATCTAAAACCATGACAGGCGCGAGTGTGGGGAAATAGAATCAGTTGGGCATTTTCTACTACATTGTCAGAAAAATGAAATGGAAAGCCAATTAAAGAGGAAGAGGATTTTTGACTCATGTAGAATATCAGTTTTTTGCTCACCTGAGCCGAAGGCTCACAAGGTGAGCTTATAGTATGGTAGTCTAGCCGGCGTCCGTGGGTGCGTCCGTGGGTGCGTGCGTCCGTGCATTCACACTTTCAAACTTGAATATCTCTAAGACAACAAGGCCAATCGCAATCAAATTTTATCTGAAGCATCATTGAGGAGGGGGAAAGGTTGCAGTAGGTTTTGGACCAGGTCGTATCAGAACTCTGGTTTCCATGGCAACAGATAGCTCCCATTGAGTTATAATGTGGAAAATGTTGTGGCCACTCTAGCAACTTCATTTTTAATTGGATCTTCTTCATTCTTGGGAATAACAAGGACAATCATAATATCTCGGATGAGTTCGAATTTTGGCCAGGTTCGACCTCAGATTGCGGAGTTAGCTGCCCTTGAGCGTCAGGAAAAATCCCCATAGACTTATAATGGGAAAAATGTTGTGGCCACTCTAGCGTCTTTATTTTTCATTGGATCTTCTTCATTCTTGCAGGTAACAAGGACAACTATAATACATGTATCTCGGATGGGTTCGAATTTCAGCCAGATCCGACCTCTGACTGTGGAGTTAGCTGCCCTTGAGTGTTTGAAAAATCATTATTTTGTGTTTTGGCCACTCTAGCGCCTTCAATTTTGATCGGATCTTCTTCATACTTGGAAGTAACAAGGATAGCCATAACAGCGCGGATGAGTTCGAATTTCAGCCAGATCAAACCCTTGACTGCAGAGTTATCTGCCCTTGACTGTGTGAAAAATCAATATTTAGTGTTGTGTCCACTCTAGCGCCTTCATTTTTATTCGCATCTTCTTTATTCATGGAAGTAACAAAGACATCCACAATGTCTCGGATGAGTCCGAATTTCGACCAGATCCGACCTCTGACTGCAGTTATCTGCCATTGAGTGCTTGAAAAATCAATATTTTAGGTTGTTGCCACTCTAGCATCTTTGTTTTTCAGTGGATCTTCTTCATTCTTGCAGGTAACAAGGATAACTACAATATCTCGGATGAGTTCGAATTTCGACCAGATCCGACCTCTGACTGCTGAGTTATCTGCCCTTGAGTGTTTGAAAAATCAATATATTTTGTGTTGTGGCCACTCTAGCATCTTTGTTTTTCAGTGGATCTTCTTCATTCTTGCAGGTAACAAGAATAACTACAATATCTCAGATCTGACCTCTGACTGCGGAGTTAGCTGCCCTTTAGTGTTTGAAAAATCAATATTTTGTATTGTGGCCACTCTAGCGCGATTCAATTTTGATCGGATCTTCTTCATTCTTGGAAGAAACAAGGATAACCATAATATCTTGGATGAATTATCATTGAGCCAGATTGGACCCTGGACTGCGGAGTTAGCTGCCCTTGAATGTTTGAAAAATCAATTTTTAGTTTTGTGGCCACTCCACTATTTCAATATTGATCAGATCTTCAAAAACATCAACAAAAAAAAAAAAAAAAAAAAAAAAACAAAAAAAAAAAAAAAAAACCACTTTGTCCAGTGACTGTAATTGTTGACTCTCAGGTGAGCAATCGTTGCCCTTGGGCTACTTGTTTTTAATCTGAACTTGCTATTGGACACGAAACCTGAAGACGAGTTCAAAGACTAGAGGGATACAATACTGACACATCTGGAGACCTATGTGGCTGAAACACGAAGTTTCGCTCCACAGAAATCACAGCAATAGCACCGTCTCGAGAGCACCGTTCAGCACACCAACGATACCGCGAGTTAATAATTTACGTCACTACCGAGAATCAAAGAAAATACTAGTGCGGATATTTGGTCGTAAGGCTTTAAATACGGAATAGGAAAAATTACTGAAATGAAGTTGCTAAGCAGTATATCATAATCTTGAAAAAGGCTAGATGTCGAAACGACAATACATAGAGTGACTTTACGGTGTTTATTTATTATAGAAGAAAAATGTTCTGTGAATTTAAAGATCAAACAGGTAATCTGTCTGCGAAACGTTACTGGATAAAAACCGCATTTCAAAACCGTGTCTACGTTTGTGTCTAGGGTCTGCGCCACGAAATTCCGCTTTTCGTCTCTACATGGTACGTGTAGTTTGCTACAGAAGCTACATGTACATTGAAAACAGTGTATCAAGTATTTTACCATATACGTTACGTATAATGACGCGCACGGCAGAGTCATTTGATGCCATTTGAAATGAATAGGTCAGACTAGTTTCTTTCGTTTTGCTGCAGATCTTTCTTTAAGGTCGTGTTTAACAAGTGTCCCGCCTGATGTCTTTGGGTTGGGATTTCAGACAAGTCAGTTGAGCACAATCATGTTTATTTACATTTTTAATTCTAAATTTTGTATAGTCATGAATGACCATTTTGACTTCTCTGATTTTCAGGCTTCCTATCTGATGAAAGATTTTATTCGATCGCGCTGAGAAAATGGGGTTAAGGGGACTTACAGATAGGCTACATGAAGGTCGTTGACAAGTCATCATTTGACATACACAAAGATGTGGCAAACAGGCATGAATTTACATGTTGTAATTTATTACCGATTTATAAAAGCCGGGTTTACAAAACCGGGATTGCAGTTGACCTTGAGCTTAACTAATACATTCGACTTTTTCTGGACCTGACTAAAAGAGCATTTCTTTAAAAGTAACGGACTTGTGTTTTTCTTAGATCATCATAATGACCGGCCGTAAAAATATATATTTCATGACCGACTCTCGCGTGAATTGGGCGGCGGACGTGGGGTCGATCGTGGGTCCGCTTCACTGAACCGAAACGCACAATATATACCAGCAACCGGTAGTAATCGGTACTATCTCACTGAGACGGTTCTAATGAGTAGCCTTCTGTTATTCTGCCGATGTGATACGAGATTATTTTCCTACCTGTGATATGAAACACTGATTTGAAGCCGAGTCCGAATCTGCCAACTTTGAGCGGATCTTCTTCTTTCACAGAGCTGTAGATCATTCTGATCCCACGCCAGTCGTTGTCACTGAACACAGCATTGTTGTAGAAACATAGGGCAGGGGCCTGAAAAATTGGAGAAAAGAAAAAAAAATGAGTTAGAGACCAGGTAAAAACTGCTATCACACGTGAGACTCAGAAAACAGTTTTTCCTCTCTCTCTCTCTCTCTCTCTCTCTCTCTCTCTCTCTGTGCGTTCAGTGTTGAAGCATAACAATGTACCTAACTTTAATGGTTAATTAAGCACGCGAATATAAGGGACCAAAGTAATTACATTTGTGCTACTTTCAAACGGCCATTCAATCTCTATATACCCATATATATCCTCACCTTAAAGAATTTCCGGTAAGGCAGATTCTTCGGCGCTGTATCTGTATTGAGCCGCCGCCCATCAAAAAGGATCTTCATTTCTGTCGCCCCAGCGTCCTCTGCATTCTGAACTAATTCCTAATATTACAACAACAATAAAATGACGTATGTAGGGGACCGGAATGTCCGCGGCCCGGAATGTCCGCAAAAAAATTAATTTGTTTTAAATATGTATTAAAACATAAATAATCGTTAAATAAGTCTATTAAATGCAAAAATTCTGGGAAATAATTTTCATAAAAACAAAAGAAGAACTTAGAAAAAATTCCTTGCGGACATTCCGGGACGCCCCAAAGGGACCGAAATGTCCGCAGGCCCGAAATGTCCGTAAATGTTGTTTTCTCTTTAAACCGATATAATACCCATCGATTATGCTTTATCATTGCGATAAAACAAGTAAATTTTAAACATAATGACCATTTAACCCACAAACCACGAGTGTCTGATTATAATAAAACATGTTTGACCGTTTGGTCACAATTTCTTCCATGTTTATACAGTTGTAATTCTGTCGTTTAAATTATTGCATTTCAACGGTAAATTTTAACTCTTAAGTGAGTTTACATCACATAATTGATAGTAATTAACAGTTTTAATAACTATAGTTTCAATAAAAAATCTTGCGGGCATCCCGGACCATTTAGACCGCCCCGCAATGTCCGCAACATTTAAAATTTATACTAAATGAGGAAAACGGTTAATGATTAAAACGCATGGCATATTATTGCGAAAGTTGAAGCAACTAATCATAAACTAAATGTAAATTATGGTCCACAATGCCTATTATAAACAGATCCGATCACTTTGGTCCCGACTGATTTCTATTATTGATAACAAATACATTATCTTTAAGATATGCTTTGCTTGTTTTTCGACGAACAGTCGGAACCCTTTTTAGTTTACATCCTTGTAATTCTTACGTAACAAATGCATTTCAACCGGACATCTTCAATGAGTTTACATGACAATATTTATAATTTTTAACAGATATAATAGTAATAGTAATAGTTTCAATAAAAAATGTTGCGGACCATTTTGGTCGTCCAGCAATGTCCGCAACATTTAAAGTTTATCACAGGTCTGATCACTCAATCTTACTAAAAGTGTCATTTTACTTAGTATAAATACCAAACTGTTCATTCATTTTTTCCTTATCTCTGTTTTTGGAGTGGACATTTCTTTCTGGTTGCGCCATTTCCTGATCATTACCTTCTTTTACCTTTATAAAGCTTCTCTAATTCTGGTTCCGGGAACGGACATTATTATTGTTACTATTATTTCTTGATTAATGATAATGCTACGAATGCGATCCGAATTAGAGAGTGTGCTGGTCGTGTTTATTGTCTCTGTCTCAATCAAAGCAGGCGGCCCCCGTGGCCGAGTGGTTAGGAGCGCTGATATTTATTACCGCACTTAACCATTCTATCATCTCACCGCTGTGTCTGGTGTGGGTTCGAGCCCCGCTCTGGCCACATGTGGAACAAGCCAAGTTCTGCTTGCGGGTGTGTCGGGTGGTTTTTCTCGGTGTTCTCCCGTTTTCGCCCCACCTACTGATTGACTCGTCTAATATGAGCTGTAATAATCTTGAAAGGGAATAAAATATACTTGACTTGACTTGACTTGAAAGGGACGTGAAACTGAATCAAAAAAAAAAATCAATCAAAGAATAAAAAGGGCGAATGCGCAAATTATAAAAAGTTCAGGTGACGTGATTTTGCGTTTCTTTTTTTGTTCAGTATATATTTGTCTTAGTTATTTACAAGGGGGGGGGGTTGCATCAATGAAGCTAATAACATTATTTATTCATTTATTTCCATAGAATGTCACCTTTGAAAGCTTATTAGGGTGGTAAATATGGACAAAATTTCGCTTCATATGAATGCTACACAAGGGGTTGCAAAGTGGGCGGAGCTCACACACAGGTACACACGCTATACAAAGGGTTGCAAAGTGGGCGGGGCTTTAAAAGACGCAGGTAGCTGGCTACTTTCAGGGGTCATAAAACTGATCATATTTGTGTGTCATAATTGGTTGCAATAGACATCTACTTATTTATTAGATTTGGATATCAAAAAATACTTTTCATATGCTAGAAACAAGCAATGAAAACTATTCCAAAATATTTACTATTCCAATTTTGGATTTTATTCTGAATAAAATGTCTAATTTATACGCGAACATTTGTACAAACAGGGACAGAATAAAACGCTGAAATTTCTGCTGAATTCAGCAACTGTCTGATCAGCGGAAATATACTAAAACGCTGAAATACTGAACTGCTTATTTTTTGTTGTACACCACTTTTGATCGTTGTTACAGGTTAAGCAAATGCAAATTGTGAATAATGTATTTGATAACATTCGTCAGTGCTTATGCAGTGTCTTTGTCCGTGTGCGACCATACCATTTAGAAACTTGACAGTCGTTTGCTGATGTGCTGATTTGAAATAAATTAGCTATGATGTATTGAAATACATCAAACGTATTCAAACTGTTATGTTTTGGGTATAGCTCCTGCAGCTTCATGCATGTGGACAGTTTGATACGCTATCGCGCAGTCTGATCACATCACCGTAATTCAAGATAATTACATTTAGCATAGCTTAGAAAGAAATCAAACAGTGGCTATGGTTTCATATGATGTGTTGTGCTCTACTTGGTCAGAATGTAGAATGTGCAGTCCGGTCTGGGTTCGATTAGAAATGCATGTACATACCAATTTAAGAAATTGAATAAGTGCAAGACGGGCCTTCCAGATATGGCAGTTTTAAAACACGTTTGTTTTACACACGCAAGCACGCCCAAGCACGCACGCACACTCGTACGAACATGTGTACATACAGTCAAAAATAAGCAAACATGCATGCATGCAAGCGCACACACGATCGCCCTTTCGAATGTATGGACATGTGCATTTGCGCGCGCGCACACACACACACACACACACACACACACACACACACACACACACACATGCGGGCATGCACGCATGCACACACTCGTGCACTCGCACGAACATACGAGCATGTGTGATGCATATATCGAACATGAGCATTTATTTATACACACATATACAGAAACGTCCTTGTGCAGTACAGACCCAAGCATAGACAGACGTACGGACGGACGGTATGGTGTCTGCACACGCGAACATATATACAGGCTCAAGCATCTATGTCAACATACAAACATGGAAGAAGTAAAAACTTTAAAGTTAGAAATAAGAAGTTAGAAGTTAGAGATACGGAATAACCTCCCGAGCACGGGTGCAGGCACGCGTGAAGGCACGCGCGCGCCAGCTCGCATGCACACACGTGCATTTGCGCATGCATTTGCCAATGCCAAACACATACAGACATACAGACATGATCGCGCGGGCCCATGCATACTCACACTCGTACACTCGCACGAACATATGTACATTAGAAATAAGAAGTAAGAAGTTAAATTAAGGAATAACCTGGTCTGTTACACTTGTCAATGCACATGCACGCCCGAGCACGGGACGCATGTGTGCACGTATGCACACACGCGCATACTCGCATTTGTGACTAAAAATGATGATTAGGCGCTACACAATAAGTTATGATTAGTTTAATGGTTTGTCGAACCATGATACATGTACATAGCAGTAACAACAGAAAAATGTTGACTTGGACGTTAAACACTCCCCCCACAAACACACTCACATACACACTGTGCGGTATTTTTTACTAGTAAACTATTCTGATTCCGATTCTGTTTCTGAACCATTATGTCGAGTGATCATTTAACACAGAAAGAAAGAAAGAAAGAAAGAAAGAAAGAAAGAAAGAAATGAATGAATGAATGAACGAACGAACGAATTCTTAGAAAAAGGTAGCATTTATGTCCCCCAAGGTAGTCGCTTATCACCAGGGGGCTGTTTAGTGCAATCAGTTATGACACACTTTTGATTAATGGCCTAAAGTAATCGCCGATGGTAATTTCAAGCATTGCACTTTGCGCCGCCCTTATTCTCTCAACCAATCCAATTACAGATGTTTTAGTAGTAGTAGTAGAAAGTGGCAGTTTTTCGTCATGCCGGGCTGAACGGACTTAAAGACAGGGTTTCTGTGCCGGGGGGTCAAAATACAGGTAAAACGCAGGTAATCAATTATTGATTTTTTGGTGACAGGAATAAGCCAATCACATTACTGTATTTAGGACTATATATCATCTATTGGCTGAAATTTGATGTGAATGGTCTGAAGTCTAGTGAGAAAATGACAACTGAATGCTAATCCCCTTTATATAGTCCAGCCCTGTCTTTAATCCAGTATTCCACCTCAAGGACGAAGGTTAAGTGACAGATGTTTTATACCCTAACCCACCTTATATAAACAATCACTGAATTCGGTGGGCGGGGCGTTTATCTGAATATCTGAAATCAATTTCACCAGTCATGTCATTAAAGAAATAAAAGGTTTATTTATTTATTATTTCACTCAACAACAGCAAACTGCAACATGGTATGTTTCAGGTATAGGTTTGAATTATAAAGGAATGCTGCCACACGTCCTTTTAAAAATGCACGGGGTCAAAATAACGCTTTATACAAATCACATCATTTTTGATGCGTTACTAAAGTTTTATGAATTAACAAGTGAGCCACCTCGTTGGAAAACCAACAACGTGGTTTCCGAACAGGTCCGACACAAACCGGCCTGTACAAGCACAGAAAAGAGCTAGAAGCTTGAAATTTCGGATTTTAGTAGAAGAGGAATTTTACTATCCGAGTAGCGAAAACAAAGGCGCTGATTAGCTTCGCGGTTACCACGAAGCTGATCTGCGTATTTGTTTTCGCCTATGCAGATTGTTGGTTTTCCCATGAGACGGCTCAAGTTTAAAGTGTGGAGACTAAGTCTTTAGATATTATTGCATTGCTGCAGGGACAGTAGATTTACAGATAGATTTTGTATTATAGATCACTGATTGCTGATTGCTTCATTTAGTTAAAATTAATTCGAATTTTCCTGCTCGAACAACATACTGGGGTGATGTTTTCAGGCTCAACATTAACAAATTGGTTACAATGGGAAATCACATTACAAATTGTATGCCATTTTTCTTTCGAATCGATGAGGTTTTAAGCAGCCAATGTTGCCACACATTTCAATCGAAGCCCCAAACGATTCACAATAAAAACGTTCGATACATTTAAAGGAACAGCTTTAATGAATGGTTAAAGTTTATTATTTGATTATTATTTTTTTTCTCAAAAGGAGATAATGTCAATGCGAAGCAACTTTGCAAAATCCTAACCGAATGTCGGAGCGAGATAGTATTTTTGACGGACAATAAGTGGTCTTTGGCACAGCCTGTTCAAATCGTGTGAAAATGGCAGTCTTGTACTTAATGAAGTTTCAAACGTGGACCGCTTTACATACATTATTATGTCCATGTTCCGTATTGCACAGGCTTCAATTGTAAATTTAGCCCTTGGTCGTTTGAAACATATTAGCTCATAATAATCAAGATAAGAATGTATAATCTCGCAAATGTAGAGTGAAAGTGGTAAAACATTCGCTCAAACGTATGCATACAAAAGTCGCGCAAAAGCCTTCGCGCAAACGTATTGGTCGCGTATGTTTAGTGGTTAATTGACATACATGTATGTATGTCTTATGCCACGAATGTTTGTTTCATATGCCTTTCACGAAATATATAAATTAAACATAACTTATTGGTTAACGTCCAAGTCAACAATTTTCAGTCATGCCGTGATAAAGCATAACGTTGCCATGCCCATGTTTAATGATTCCTCGACATGATGGTTCAGAATCAGAATATTTTACTGGTGAAACAATACCGCACCAGTTTGTGTGTGTGTGTGTGTGTGTGTGTGGCGCCTAATCATCAATTTTAGTCATGCCGTGATGGAGCTACAAATCTTCCAACTTGGTGCGAAAATTACAATTTTGTGCTTTTAAGGTTTCACAAGTGAATTTATTTATATCGACCGCTTTACATGCATTATGTCTATACTCCGCATTGCACAGTAAATAGCCTCGGGTCGTTTAAATCATATGAGCTCATAATACGCATATTGTACCTGGATTGTTTATTAGGGGTGATAGTGAGGGGTATTCCTCTGTTACGAATACACAGAGTCGGATATTGCACCGACTAAGAACTATTCCGCGTACCTTTCCAATACACAAATACACTCACGGAGGGGGCATTGTTTTTGCAGCCACGAAGCATTAAATTCCCCTTATTTCCCATGTAACGTTTTCGATATCCTAAGTCCATGAATGTGAATATGGGCAATGTTCCATAAACACGACCAGCACACTCTCTCAGCCGGATCGCATTCGTAGCATTATCATTAATCAAGAAATAATAGTAACAATAATAAAGTCCGTTCCTGGAACCAGAATTAGAGAAGCTTTATAAAGATAAAAGTAGGTAATGATCAGGAAATGGTGCAACCAGAAAGAAATGTCCACTCCAAAAACAGAGATGAGGAAAAATTGAATTAACAGTTTGGTATTTATACCAAGTAAAATGACACTTTGAGTAAGATTGAGTGATAGGAAAATCGTCATTCAGAAAACAAATACGTGTGTTCACACCTCGTATTTATCACAAACAAATACCTATGTTCACACCTAGAAGATTAGGTTGATAACACTATCATCTTAGAGAGAAGTGCATGTACTTGCACGAACTATCATGTCCTAGAATGCTAGAACATTGTGTTAAACAATTCTGCAGCTTTCAAAACCACACAGAAACTGATATATTTTTTCAGTTTTACCAGCAGTGTTTTTGTCAGGATGGGACTAGATAGCGAAAAGAGGGTCTTTTTGCGGAAAGATGCGAAAAGAGGTGTTTGAATGCCAAAATAGTCGTTTATGATGCATATGATGCAATATAAATTAGTTATTTCAGAGAGTACGATAGTAGCAGCATGCCATAATGCAAGAATTTCTGAAATATTAAATGTTGGCAAAAAGGTGCGATGGCTTAGTGACAGGGCATCTTTAATTACTAGGTGTGACTTATCACGGTAGGTGTTAGCTGGCACGCGTATATTGCTCATGACACCAATTACTGACTCTACAAATAAAGATTATCATCGATATCGTGATTTTTTAAAGAAGCAATTTTAATATTTTATCTTAAATAAATGGAAAAATTGGAATTCACGCATATTTTGTCTCTATTTAATGGTAAAATGCCTCTTTTCACATCTTTTCGCCTCTTTTCGGGAAAAAGCCTCTTTTCGCTATCTAGACCTACCGTTTTTGTCATAATAGAAGCAATGAATTATATCACATATGGACAAATTAAATATTCAGATGGAAATATGGGCCCGCGCCAAGTCCGGTCACGAGAAATTGCTAGGCTGACCATATGATTACGGGTTAACTACCCCAGAGTGTCTGAGCCTACCCAGGAAAAGTGGTTTAGGCAATTCCATTAAAACATATAAGCATCAGCATATAAAATAAACATAACTTATTGTCAGTCAACTATGATCAGTCATGCCGTGATGACGATAATGCACCGCTATCGTCGCTATGCACATGTTTAATGGTTAATTGACATATGTACGTCTTATGCCACGCATGTTTGTTTCATATGCCTTTCACGAAATATATAAAATAAACTTAACTTATTGGTTAACGTCCTAGTCAACTAATTTCAGTCATGCCGTGATGAAGATACTGCGACGCTTTAACGTGGCCGTGCCCATGTTATATGATTCCTCGATATAATGGTTCAGAATCAGAATAGTTTACTGGTGAAACAATACCGCAACATTGTGTGTGTGTGTGTGTGTGTGTGTGTGCGTGTGTACGTGTGTGTGGCGCCTAATCGTCAATTTTAAGTCATGCCGTGATGGAGCAACAAATCTTCCGACTAACTTGGTGCGAAAATGCCAATTTTGTGTTTTTGATGAAATTTCACAAGTGAATTTATTTATATCGACCGCTTTACATGCATTATGTCTATGTTCCGTATTGCACAGGCTTCAATTGTAAATAGCCCCGGGTCGTTTGAACCATATGAGCTCATAATCACCTATGATGCGCATTTGAATTTGATATGGGATATTGTACCTGGATTGTTTATTAGGGGTGATATTGACAGGTATTCCCCCCTGCTACGAATACACAGAGTCGGATATTGCACCGACTAAGAACTATTCCGCTTACCTTTTCAATACACAAATACAAACACTGGTTCCGCAGCCACTCAGCATTTAATTTCCCTTATTTCCCATGTAACGTTTTCGATAACCAAAGCTCATGTATGTGAATATGGGACATTGTCAATTAATTGTATATGATTTAGTTTGAACACTTAAAAGTGTTTCAAACAGTTTCAAACAGTTCCTGATCTTTGCATACTTGTACCTTTTGATGTAATGCTACCTTTTCGCCCCTAATTACGTTGTTTTTTAATATACAGAGACTAATATTTGATAGGCATTGAACAAACGTAATAAAAGTTACAAGAATGGATTGATTGATTGATTCTTTTATTTCCTCCTCGAGGGAGAGCAATATATATCTTAAAGATGATGTATTCAAATAACATAACATAACAACAAAGTGATCAGATCTGTGATAAACTTTAAATCTTGCGGACATTGCTGGGCGGCCAAAATGGCCCGGAATGTCCGCAACATTATTATTGAAACTATCCCTATTATATCTGTTAAAAACTATAAATATTGTCATGTTAACTCATTGAAGATGTCCGGTTGAAATGCATTTGTTATGTAAGAATTACAAGGGTGTAAACTAAAAGGGTTCCGACTGTTCTTTGAAACACAAGCAAAGCATATCTTAAAGATAATGCCATCAATAATTTGCTGTCAATAATAAAAATCAGTGGGGACCAAAATCATCGGATCTGTTTATAATAGGCATTGTGGACCATAATTTACATTAGTTGCTTCAACTTTCGCAATAATATGCCATGAGTTTTAATCATTAACCGTTTTCCTCATTTAGTATAAATTTTAAATGTTGCGGACATTGCGGGGCGGTCTAAATGGTCCGGGATGCCCGCAAGATTTTTTTATTGAAACTATAGTTATTAAAACTGTTAATTACTATGAATTATGTGATGTAAACTCACTTAAGAGTTAAAATTTACCGTTGACATGCAATAATTTAAACGACAGAATTACAATTGTGTAAACATGGAAGAAATTGTGACCAAACGGTCAAACATGTTTTATTATAATCAGACACTCGTGGTTTGTGGGTTAAATGGTCATTATGTTTAAAATTTACTTGTTTTATCGCATTGATAAAGCATAATCGATGGGTATTATATCGGTTTAAAGAGAAAACAACATTTACGGACATTTCGGGCCTGCGGACATTTCGGTCCCTTTGGGGCGTCCCGGAATGTCCGCAAGAAATTTTTTCTAAGTTCTTTTTTTGTTTTTATGAAAATTATTTCCCAGAATTTTTGCATTTAATAGACTTATTTAACGATTATTTATGTTTTAATACATATTTAAAACAAATTAATTTTTTTGCGGACATTCCGGGCCGCGGACATTCCGGTCCCCTACAGACGTACACAATACTAAGATGTACAGCAAAGTACCGGTAATTTTGCTGAGTGCCGATGCTGCCTTACAATGGTAAATCATTTGGCGCTGCCTAGAACCAGAACAGGCATGAATAAGATGCACTAGGAACTAAGCAATTATTCGAATAATATCATTTTGTCACCCAGATTTAGATTTTGTATGGAACAGATTGCATGTCATGGAACGACCATCGATTAATATACATACTTTTTCTAGCAATTATTACCGGTTATACACATGCTCCCTAGCTCCGGTAACTAAATTGTACGGGTATATCTGTTGTAATTCTTATCATGTATTATTGTCTATAATGTTTATTGTATCTATACAGTTGGAATAAAATTTAAACCAACTAAATTGTTCTACATAACACTGGTAGTGAGCACCGCTGATGAAGATGTAGTGTCTAAAACTGGTATTTTTAAAAGATGTGACGTCTACCACTGGTAGTTAAGATGTAAACTAAAAAAAGAAGACGTGTTCGACAATCGTTTGACGATCTACCTTGATAATCTGTCCATCATCCGGGTATTCCGCCAATATCGTCTTCAACTGTTTGATGAGAGGGGGTTGTTCCATACCCGAGTATTCTTCAATCTCCGAACCACTGCCCTCCTCACTGTCTCGCCCATCGTCCGCTGTTAGAAAGTACAGATTAAAACTGGCTAGTTATGTGCTGGTGATGGTGACCTTGCCATACAAAAACTTGATTTGAAAGTGATCACTAGTACTAGTCTTAGAGGAAACTAGAAATGCGTGTTTGTAAAACACTATGCCCCCAACTGTATGGTTGTCCCTAAGCAGCTTGTATGATTCATTTATTTCATTTGAATGATATGAAATTTAATTTCCTGAAGCTGTTCGGTTGCCTCTGTTTTGACCTTGATCCAGAAACATAATGTAAACTTTTTGCAGATAAGTTAGAAATGGGAGTAACTAGAATAGTCAGAGAATCTGACTATAGCCCCGCTTCTCAGCTTTTTTGCAGGGTGAAAAAAACAATGACAGGTAACTATCATAAGCTAGATCTCGTCAATATTGATGCGCATACAAAATTTGGTCTGATTATGTCAATTCGTTCTCAAGATATTGAGCGGAAACGAAATTCTGACCTCAATAAAGGACAATAACTCCGTCAAAATTTTGCGAAAAATGACGGGTAACAATCCCAAGCTAGATCTTGTCAATGATGATGTGCATACAAAATTTGGACAGATTCTGTCAATTCGTTCTCAAGATATTGAGCGGAAACGAAATTCTGAAGTCAATCAAGGGCCGTAACTCTGTCAAAATTTTGCGAAAAAAAAATGATGGGTAACAATCCCAAGCTAGATCTTGTCAATGATGATGTGCATACAAAATCTGGTCGGATTTTGTCAATTTGTTCTCAAGATATTGAGCAGAAACAAAATTCTGACGTCAATCAAGGGCCATAACTCCGTCAAAATTTTGCGAAAAATGACGGGTAACAATCCCAAGCTAGATCTTGTCAATGATGATGTGCATACAAAATTTGGTCGGATTCTGTCAATTCGTTCTCAAGATATTGAGCGGAAACAAAATTCTGACGTCAATCAAGGGCCATAACTCCATCAAAATTTTGCGAAAAATGACGGGTAACAATCCCAAGCTAGATCTTGTCAATGTTGATGTACATTTGGTCAGATTCTGTAAACTGGTTCTCAAGATATTGAGTGGAAATGAAATTTTGACGGAATAACGGAATAACGGAAGGACAGAATGACGGAAGGACGGAACGACGGAAGGACATGGTGAATCCAGTATAGCCCCACTTTTTCAAAGCGGGGCTATAAAAAATTTCAAAATGGAGTAATTTTGTCAAAATTTGACAGAAAGTCCTCAAAAGTTAATCAGGTGATCTTCTTCTCAGCCCCAACCAGTGTACCAAATATGAAGGCTCTAGCTTAAATACTTTTTGAGATATCTTGCACAAAAGATTTTCAAATTTTGTTTTAAAAGGGGCATAACTCCAAAGAGGTGTATAACTTGAACATAAACAAAAATACGGGTCAACTATTTTTTCATAGAGAACCTGTATATGAAATTTCAAAACCCTAACATTCACCGTTCAAAAGTTTCAAATTTCACCGAAAAGTGCAAAAATTAATCAAAATTTCAAAATTCCGTATTTTTGTCAAAATTTGACAGAAAGTTCTCAAAAGTTAATCAGGTCATCTACTCCTCAGCCCAAACCAGTATACCAAATATGAAGGCTCTAGCTCGAATACTTTTTGAGATATCTTGCACACAAGATTTTCAAATTTTGTTTTCAAAGGGACATAACTCAGAAAAGGGGCATAACTTGGACGTGAAAAAAAATATGGGTCAACTATTTTTTAATGAGGAATCTGTATATGAAATTTCAAAACCCTAGCATTCACCGTTCAAAAGTTTCAAATTTCACGGAAAAGTGGAAAAATCAATCAAAATTTAAAAATTCTGTATTTTTGTCAAAATTTGACGGAAAGTTCTCAAAAGTTAATCAGGTCATCTACTCATCAGCCCAAACCAGTATACCATATATAAAGGCTCTAGCTTAAATACTTTTCGAGATATCTTGCACACAAGATTTTCAAATTTTGTTTTCAAAGGGAAATAACTCAGAAAAGGGGCATAACTCCGACAAGAAAAAAAATACGGGTCAACTATTTTTTCATAAGGAATACACACATGAAATTTCAAATCCCTAACATGCTCCATTCAAAAGTTAACAGACGTACACACACACACACACACTCACGCACAGACAGACAAGCCAAAAGCAATATGCCCTTCCAACTTTTTCAAAGTTGGGGGCATAAAAATCTACAATAAGTCGCTTAGTTTTCGATTCTATGCTACCCGAGAGTAAAATGAATTCTGATTACACCATTCATTACAGAAAACATTGAAGTTCATCGTATCACTGGAATTAATTTTCTAAACAAGTCACGTTTTATGATATTTTGGTGAAAAGTTCGTTTTTGAGAATAAAATTGCGAATTTCTGAAATTTGTCTTTGCCTCAAAATATCAATGCCACATTGATATTTTCTTATCTAACCCACGTCAAAATATTGCCAACATTGTGTTCTTAGTTTTAAATGTGTTTTCATCAGCCAAAGCTTTTCAGTTTTGGGGAAAAATCATGTTTTTATGACAAAAATCGCGATTTTTTGAAATTCACCTTAAAAAGTTTTCTGTAAGAAAATTACAAAATCGCTTTCCAGTAAAATGGTATAGTAATCATTATCATCATTATTCGGGCTTTTGATTTTATTTGAGATTGCATTTGTATCGAGTTCCATTGAAGCTTGGTACCAGAAATTAACAATGGTGTGTATTTTAGAAATATATGACATACGAGTGCATGACTGTTTTTCTAGGTGGAAATAAGGCAAGAAACTTAAAATGTTTGTAAAAGGCAACTAAAATAGTCTAATATGTGTTTGCAAGATTGACAATGTGTTTCCGGAGTTTAATTCTAGGTTAAATAATGAATTTTAGCAGAAAATCGCGAAATATTGCAAACAACCATTTAAAGGTCTCTGCATGAAAACTAAACAATTGCAAGTAAAACAGTTTGATAGGTGTTTGCAAGACTAACAATGTGTTTTATATAGTTCAATTTTTGTGTAAGTGATGGGGGAAGGTTGCATAAGGGCCGGAATTCTGGTTTCCATGGCCACAGATAGCTCCAAAAGACTTACAAAAGGAAAACATGTACAAATCTTTTTCTCCGAAACCGCAATACCCAGAGCATTAATATTTTTGTGTGTAGCAATGCATAGTACCCATCTTTATAAATCCTGTCAACCGTGCCCCTGGGGTCCATACAGGCTCCGCCCCAGGGCGTCATTGCCTGCCATAGGCTTACAATGGGAAAAATCTTCTCTGAAACCACAAGACCAAAAGCTTCTGTATTTGGTATGCAACATTGTTACATGGAGCTTGACAAAAGTCCCGCAAATCATGCCCATGTGACCAAGAATGGCCACATCCCGGTGGTCATTAGCTCGCATAACCTTACAATTAGACAAAACATTTAAAAAATCTTTTTCTCTAAAACCACATGGCCCAGTAAATTTATATTAAATTTGTAGCAATGTATGAGTCAATGTCAAAATTTGTCAAATTTTGAATGTGGGAAAAAATAAAAAGCACCTGAAAGAAAGTTAAAAATTTTTTGTGTGAAAGTAACAAGCTAACCCTAAAGTAATCAAAACAAACTAAAGGTAATCTTAACAACCAATCAGATTGCTTAAATAGATCGTCAAAAGTCACATGACCAGGAAAAATGTCCATACCGTAACAAATTTTAAATTTTGTTTTTCTTTTAAATATGCAACAACTTTTTATTTCTGATGTATGCAATTAAATAAACAGATTGTTTCTACACATGTACTGAAGAAAAAAAAACACCAGCTGTAATGATAGAAGAAAAAAAAAAACAGTGATCATACAAGCAAAAACAACTTTTTACAGATTTTAGATGTTTTCCGCTTTAAATAACATTTTTAAAAAGCATGTTGCTATACAACAACAATACTGCAGACAATTTATTCATCTTGATAATATTGATTTTGTGGTAATGATCCACATGAAGTCTTTATAAAGAACTTATTTTCGGAAATTTATTACCGTTACGGTACTGGACAAGATGCATGTTACGGTATGGACATTTTTGACTTTGGGCACTAATAAGTTGCTAAATGAAGACAGTGATTAAGAAAGATGTTTATTTATTTTCGCCGATAAATCCTCTTAGTGTCAATGCAAAAGAATGTAAACATAGAAAAGCAACTAATAAAATGTTACACAGTATATTATTTTCTTATGTTGTTACGGTATGGACATTCTCTGTTACGGTATGGACAAGATCTTATATTGATAAAATCGTTACGGTATGGACATTTTTAGAATAAATATCAATGCTTGCCTTTTTGACAGCAATACAGGCAAGTATGATTGAATGATATAACAAGTATTTAATCTTTTGGTATCTTCTATGGTGATTTGAGTCTAATAAGTTTTGTTAGTTTTCTGGTACAGTTAAAAATTCTGAGATATCGTTACGGTATGGACCAGCATGTTACGGTATGGACATAACACATTTTGTAGGAAATAATTGTTCTCAATCATAATCCTGATAGCTTTCTTTTTCAATAAAATAATATATTTTACATGACATACAATTGTATTGCTTCTAGTTTCGATTTCCAAATGATTTTCCAAAAAGGCATGGTATTTCACCAAAATGTCTTTACCGTAACGGAATAATTCCTTTGAACGTATTTGTCTAAAAATTTCATTTATAAAATTGGGTTTTAATAATCCTATTACTCTAATTGAAACAAGTTACAGCTTCTCATAGCAAATATATCTACATAAATAACACACAGGTTAATTTATTTTGCTGTTTATCAATTGATGCCCATACCGTAACAATACGAGTCCTTACCATAACATTTTATTTTGTTACGGTAAGGACTGTTACGGTAAGGACATATTTTAAGTTATTTCTATCTTAAATAATAGTAATGCATTAAAACATGGTAGCAAAAGTGGTTTGCTATTGAGAAATGTAATTGGATCAATATGTCAGAATCAGACCTTTTTCAAAGTATTCACTTTGCTTATATCTCGTTACGGTCAGTGGACACACAAAAAATATACTCTTCTGGGCTTACTCACTGAAACAGTATTTTCCTTGAGCAGTTCAGTAGCAGCATTTCAAAACACATGCAATGCTCGTAAATAGAAAGTGCCCAGTGAGCATGACAGATAACCAGATTTGCCAACATACGGGATCCTATATTATTTTGTCGATTTATCACTGCGTTACGGTAAGGACATAAATCCAGGGACGGATTTATTATTGCCAAAAAATATGAAAAATAAAATGAAATATCCCATTTTGAAACCTCTTATATTTACCTTAATAATGTTCTTTTTGATACAACCAGTCGAAACTACCCAAATATTTACAGCGACTTGTAAAAGTTGTGCTGAATCTTCTATTTTTTTTCGAGGGACAGGCAAAAATGATGAAAAATGAGGTTTTAAATCTGGAAAAAAGGTATTTCTACACCAATCAAATAATGTTTTATCATTTACTATTATTAAGCATGATCAGTAGTATCATATGAAAAAATTCAAATCACGATCTGGTAAGTGGTTTTCATAAAATATTGAGAAGACAAGAATTTTGACGAATTTTGACATTGACTCGTATAGTAATATTCCTTGTAAATCCTGTGAACAGTTACCCTGGGGTTCATACAGGCTGCACCGGAGGATTTGATTATTTACCATAGTGGGAACTACTTGAAAAATCATCTTCTCTGAAACCACAGAAACCACTAAGAACCAAATCGTGTATGCTTTGTATTCAGCAATGTTATGAAGAACACTAAATAAATTCGTCCATTCACGCCCCGGGGTAAAAAATGGCCCTACCCAGGGTCATAAGATCATAGCCTTGGGATAAGAAAAACAGAATCTTCTCTGAAATTGCAAGGCCCCGTGCGTTATATTTTATTTGTTGCAAGTATAGTAAGGTAAAAAAAGGTAATGATCAGGAAATGGAGCAATCAGAAACAAAATAGATACCAATCCAAAAAAACGAGATTGGAAAAACTAAACCTATACTTAGAAATATACCGTAAGCCAAATGAGCAGTTATTTCCTAATAGGCGGTCACTCAGTTAACCGAATTTTGGAGTTAAGTCTTGTGCCGTTTGAACCTTATGTGCGTTTTAATGTTTTATTTACGTTCAGTTAACTGAGTGGCCGCCTATTGGTAAATAGCTACTCACTCGGCTTACGATATGTGTTCTAAGTATAAGTACATGTACCTAATAATCAATTTTTCCCCACCTCGGTTTTTGGATTGGGAATTTCTTTCTGATTGCGCCTTTTCCTGATCATTGTCTACTTGTACCTCTTAACTAAAAATATGATCCTCGTTATAAACTTTCGAACACTGGTCCATACAGGCACTGCCCTGTTGTCAATATATGTGATATATCTAGCCCCACCCAACTGGAAATGGACCTAGGAATCCGATGCCATGAAATGACCCCACCCCTATAGTGTACAAACATCACAGGTATGAATGTTGTCTTATAATTGGTTGTCAATGTATAGACTTCCAGAAACATTAACACAGAAGTCTTGTGTGATGGTGTTCTTGATATTAACCTTTCGCTCCCTCCTAACAAAGGATTCAGGGCTCCGATGCCATGATGTGAAAGCCAACCCTACCAGGTATCAATAGTCAAAGTATCAATACTTATAGGGCTGTCAATGCATGTATTTGAACTTTTAGAACAATTTTAAGATGATATAGATTTTGACCGCTAGCACCACCCCGATGGATAGACCCTGTGGCACGGTGTCATAAATAGAAAGCCAACACTACAGGGTACATATGCCCAAGCATGAATGTTTTCTGGTCAGTGGCTATCAAGTTATGGACTTGAAGTTTAAAGCAAGTGTGACGATAACAAAGCGTGCACGCGCACGGGAACTCTTACGACGGAAGTGACTACAACAATTCCGTGCACTAAATTCAGTCGACTTAACAACTAGAAAATGTGTTTATGAAACACTATGCCCCCAACTGGTAAGTCACTTTCAAGATGTATAAATGTCCAAAAAATGACTAAGTTCAAACTTTAAAAAAGTGACAAAAATTAATCTGAGGAGTATATCCCAACCACATGCATATCTTCAAAGCATGTTCACAATGTCTGCAAAGTTTCAAAACTATCAGTATTAAATTGTAGGAGGAGTTGCACACACAAGGTATCCTCTATCCATTCACTAAAATGCCCGAAAAATTACTAAGTTCAAATTGTGAAAATACATGACAAAAAATAATCCAAGGATTATATCCAAACCACATGCATATCTTCAGACCATGCCCATAACACAAGTAAAGTTTTAAATGAATTGGCATGAAACTGTAGGAGGAGTTGCGCACACAAGGTATCCAGTGCCAATTCACTTTCATTGTCAAAATGCCCGAAAAATGGCTAAGTTCAAATTGTGAAAAAAGTGACAAAAATTAATCTGAGGATTATATCCAAACCACATGCATATCTTCGAAGCATGATCACAACATCTGTAAAATTTCAAGAGAATTGGAATAAAACTGTAGGGGGAGTTGCGCACACAAGATACCCACTATCTATTCACTTTATCAAGAATTAAAAAGGGAAATAACTCTCACAGAATGGGCCCCTAGCCCCTTGAATTTACCTGAAAGAAAAAAATACGGGTCTTCTTAATTTTCATATACAAACTACATACCAAATTTCCAAGATCCTAGCTCTAACGGTTCCTGACCGAGTGCTAAGCGTTATTCACGCATCACAGACTGACTGCACACAACTGGACGGACAGACCCAAACCAATATGCCCCCTCAGCTTCTTCCGAAGTTGGGGGCATAAAAGAGGGTCTGGATGGGGGGGTCCTGGTATTCACTTATCACTAAAAATTTAGCCATTTATTCATTGTCATTAAAATTTTGGCTTATTCATTAAAATTAGCTCGATTATTCATTAAAATATGATAATTACTAGTCACGACTTCTTCACCTAGCAAATATCCATAAGCAAAGAGGTGTTCCCCACCTAAGGCATCCCTTATCTCAAGCCACAAGGACTAGTTCTATAATATTAAATTGTAGACTGCTGAGTGCAACCTTGATATTAACATCTTGAGAGAAGCACATATACTCAGCTAGACCACAAAGCCTCATATAAACTTTCCGAAAAAGTATACCGATTGTTTTAGCAAATCATCTTTTAAATCTGTTCGCCCTAAGTTTTACCCTGAATCTTTCTCTTCAATTATGAATATCAAAGTTTTATTAAGAAAAAAATGTAACTTCAGGGGTGAAAGTAATAATAAAATGCTGTTGTTTAGTTAGTATGGAAGTACTATGGAAGTACTATGTGATGCATGGATTTTGTGCTTGTGCCTGATTGTACAATACATTTTACTAATGTCTTAAATACCGAGCGAGCGAAGCGAGCGAGGAAAAAATTATGTAGCGCCATATAAATTGCCAGATAGATTTGCATTAGTGCTGCCTTGTTTCTGATTGCAAAAGACACTATAATTATGTTCTGTCATATAAAAAGCAAGATGATGTCCATCCATAGAAAAGATGTCAAAGATTATCATTATAGGATTGGAACATACATATTTAAATAAGGACAAAGTGGGGTAATAAAATGAAAAGAAAATACATATACACAAGCAAACAAAACAAAGAAATAGTATCTGGCTCAGTAAACATCCAGAATGGTTTAATTCATTTTTCTCTGCCTTCAAATGACACATTTCTTTTTTCAACTGGACCATGATAACATGCTTGGCTTCCAGACATATGGCTTTCCAAACATTCAAGGATTTCTGAAATATGAATACAACATTTGAACTAAATCGGGTCTGGGGGCGTCCAGATCCCAGAAAAAAAATGAAATTCTGGTATGGCAGGGAGGCCATCTAAGATAATTCCATAGCCAAATTTTAGCATAATTATTCATTATTCTTTAAAATGTTATTATTCACTATTCATTATTTTATTCTGCTATTCATTAAAAATTTGCATTTATTCATTATTTTTTAGGACCTCATTATTCACTAATCATTAAATTTTTTGCTCTTTATTCACTCTCATTAAAAATTTTAGGCCATTATTCATTAATCATTATACCCCATCCAGACCCTCATAAAAATAAGAAGCTTGAATGACAGTCCTTTGGCTTAGTATTTCATTTTACTGGAAAACAATTAAACAGTTTTCGCGTGGAGAACTTTATAACAGTGTTAAAAGGTAGATTGCAATAATCCTCATTTTTTTTTCTTAAAATCACCATTTACCCCAAAATTGAACCCCGAAAAACACATTGTCAATGATCTAGCAAACACCTATGACACTATTTTATTTGACTTTTACAAAGATTTAAGTTAAAAAAAAAAAAACATTTTGACGCCTCATTATCGCCTAGAAAAACAGCAACGCGCTCATAGGTCATATATTTCTGAAAATACACCCCATTGATAATTGGTACCCAGCTTCGTTGGAACATGATACAAATGCAATTCCAAATAAAATGAAACGCCCGAATAATGATGTCCATGATTATTATATAATTTTACTGGAAAGCGTTTGTATAACTTTCAGACAGAAAACTTTTTAAGGTGAATTTCAAAAAATCGCGATTTTAGTAATAAAAAATTATGATTTTCCCAAAACTGAAAAATTTTGGCTGGATGAAAACACATTGAAAACCAAGAACACAATGTTGGCAATATGTTAGGCGTGGGGTTGATAAGAAAATATCTATGTGGCATTGTAATTTTGAGGCAAAGAGAAATTTCAGAAATTCACAATTTTATTCTCAAAAATGAACTTTTCACCAAAATATCATAAAACGTGACTTGTTTAGAAAATTAATTCCAGTGATACGATAAACTTCAATGTTTTCTGTAATGAGCGGTGTAATCAGAATCCATTTTACTCTCGGGTAGCATAGAACTCTTTGATTTTGCCAAATTTTCCTCAGGTATAGCCTTTAACATTACGCTACAAGTCACTGTTAAATAACTCACTGGCGCCATATTTATATACCTTATTGCATAAATACCCGTTTCACACGATATTTACAGCCGTTTTTTATGAAGAGAAAGCCATGCATTAATATTGCAATTCACGCGCGCTCGTGCTGTTAATACATGGCTTTTACTAATGCTCGTTACCGGGCGGCACGAAAAGCACGTGCTAGTAATGAGAAACTGAAGTCCGCCCGGAACAAACATAAAAACGAAAGCTTTTACGCGTATGAAAATGTGACGAGGCTGTAAAATATAGTGCATCATATTTCTTTCGTTTCTGCAGAATTTATGCAATAATAGCGATCAAAAAATGAGTTTGTCATTCATAAACATTCGCTAGGTCCCTCGATTTTCAACACTCCCCATCGGGACCTAGGGAATGTTAATGAATGGAAAATCTTGTTTGATCCCTTGTCAATTCATTTTCCTTAGCTCTCTGCTCCCTATACCCAAAAGGCTTTTATTTGCTCCCCAGCTCCCTTACAATATTAACTGGTGCTCCCAAGATCCATGAAAATAAATGTCCCTTCTCTCCAGGGCCCAAAACCCTGGTAGAGACCCATTATTTTACCGATAGTAAAGGGACAAATAAACAAATTGGTACCTACCCATTTTCTTTGGAATAACTGGTCACAAAGCCTTTTTGTCAGATTTCACAATGTTCTTCATTCTGCATGCTTGTTAGAACATTTTTCTGAAAAAAAAAAAAAAAAAAAAAAAAAAAAGTCTGTATTTTTATCGGCACAAATTTTAAATTTGCAGTCACAATGTTTATTGGATACGAGCTTGTTTGCACAAATCATGTAAAATGGGGCTAATGAGTCTGACGAGTCAGCCGTCAAAGCTGTTAAGCCCCGTTCTCACTGTCCCGGTTCTACCCCGGTTTGCCCCGGTGAAGGCAAGCCGGTTCACCGGGGTAAACCGGGGAACATTTTCTAAACAGAATGATTTTGTTCTCACAGTCCCGGTGTTACCCCGGTGTAGCTACGGTTTTAGAAGCGAAGGACTCCGGTGGAGCCACGGTTCTTCCCGGTTTTACCCCATATTCATCCTGGTGCATGCCGGTTAGCGCCGGTTCTATTTCGGTAAGGCCCGGTGTTGCCCCGGTTGTCCACGGTACTGTAACGGTGACTGCCGGTCGCGTTACTATATGCGCCGGTGGCGTCCCGGCTGTACCCCAGTTCGCCACGGTTCGTCCCGGATCACCCCGGTTTGTAGGACAGTCAATATTACCTCATCAGCCAATGCTGCTACGATGGCTTCACACACATTAAAATATTTGACATTTACGCGTGTTTTGAGCGTTGTGACATCGTCGCTAGATTTCGCACTGCAATAATGATAGTTTACTTATTCAAACCTCAACATTTACATGATTTGACAGTATTGTCTATGAACTAAGAATTGAACCGTATATACAGATATTGTCATTTGCGTTCAGATGGATTTGAATAAAAGATAAAATACAAAATCTAAATCTATAAGACTTACGTTTTGGCCATAAACATTGAAAGTAATTCTTGAAGTTTATGCTGATATAAATTTATGAAAAATGCGTTTATTTTCGCCGTTTCTACGATACCATAAAGAACCGCAATGCGTCATACTGATGATGTACGCAAACACTCGAGCGCAACGTCTGTTCTATTTTCTAAAGTAGATCCTGAAACATCCTAGGATCCATTCGAAGGAAGTTTCGGAAGGGAACCTCATCTTCAAGCCTCAATTCCTCTAGCAGTCTTGAGTAGTGGCCGAGTTCAAGTATCCTCTGAAACCACGACAAACCCAAATCATCTTTTTCTGATGATTCCTTCTTTGTCACCTGTTGATCAGTGGCTGAGCTCTTGTCACGGCACATGCCGTTTGCCGATTAAGCAACTTGAGTTGGTATTGGAGAAGTTGTAGTCTATTCCAATTGGTGTTTATTAGATAATTCATTCTATTTCATGTTACACGTGAACACAGCGGATTAAATCTGTGTATTTTAAGGCCTGTTTACACATTCACGATTTTTGGCTACGGTGCCGCTACGATTTGCCACGATTTGTAAAATCGTCGTGTACCGTGGTGAACCGTGGTGATTCATAGTATAACCGTGGTGAATCGTGGTGAATCTTGATGAATCGCGATGATCCGGGAAACTCCATGGTAGCGCTACGGAAAGCCCCGTTTACACATTCACGATTTTTGGCTACGGTGCCGCTATGATTTGCCACGACTTGTAAAATCGTCGTGTACCGTGGTGTACCATGGTGAATCGTAGTAGAACCGTAGTGAATCGTGGTGAATCTTGATGAATCATGATTATTCGGGAAACTCTACGGTAGCGCTACGGAAGTTTTAAACTGTTTAAAACATTCGTGGCGTACCATGGCGAATCGTGGTGGTTATTGGGCGTGGCCTAATTCGTAGCGCAACCGTAGCGGAATCGTGTTTATTCGTACTGACACCGTAGCTATATTCGCGGCTATTCGTGACAGATCGTAGCCAATCGTGGAGCTCCGTAGCGAAACCGTGGAAACTTTGACACCACGAACTCTCACGATTCACCACGAATTGTGTACGGTTGTCCCACGAATCATCCACGGTTTCGCTACGGAGCTCTACGATTGGCCACGACGGCTAACGCCGTGAATCGTACTAGTACCGTATCGAACCGTACAACAACCGTGAGCATTCGTTGTGCCACTGTGGTGAATCCTCATTGACCATAGCGTTGCCGTCATGAATCGTCATTGATTCGTAGCGGTACCTTATTGACACCGTACTTATATCGTAGACATTCGTACTGGAATCGTACATGGTTTCGCTACGGAGCTCCACGATTTGCCACGCCGGCTACCGCCGTAAATCGTACTAATACCGTATTGAACCGAACAAGCACCATGAGCATTCGTTGTGCCACCGTGGTTAATCCTCATTGACCGTAGCGTTGCCGTCATAAATCGTCATTGATTCGTAGCGATACCTTTAAGACACCGTGGACATTCTTACTTTAATCGTAGTGACACTGAGTATTTCCACTTTTCGCCACAATTCATCCCCATCCCGATTTTTCTGATTATGAGAAATCGGGGTGAATCGTGGTGAATCGTAGAGAAAATCGTGAATGTGTAAACGGGGCTTTAACTAATTGCATGTAATTTCATCTAAACCGTAGCGGCATCGGGTTGAGCCGGGCAACTGGTATTGTACCGGGACTCGACCGGGACAAACCTTAGTAGCACCGCCACTAACCGGGGCGAACCGGGACGAACCGGGACGAAAACCGTGTCAAACCGTATCTGCACCGGCATAAACCGGGGCGATACCTGCAGGTAACCTGCCCAACACCGGGGCAAACCGGGGTAAAATAAACGACCAGGTTTAAGGCCCGTTTACATATTCACGATTTTCTCTACGATTCACCACGAATCACCCAGATTTCTCATGGTCAGAAAAATCGGAATGAATCGTGGCGAAAAGTAGAAATATTCGGTGTCACTACGATTCCAGTAAGACTGTCCACGATATTAGTGTTTGTAAGGTATCGCTACGAAACAATGTCGATTCATGGCGGCAACGTTACGGTCAGTGAGGATTAACCACGGTGGCACAATGAATGCTAACGGTAGTTGTACGGTTCGATACGGTATGGTTGTACGATTCAAGGCGGTAGCCGTCGTGGCCAATCGTGGAGTTCCGTAGCGAAACCGTGGATGATTCGTAGGATAACTGTACACAATTCGCGGTGAATCTTGAGAGTTCGTGGTGACAAAGATTCCACGGTTTCGCTTGGTGTCAAATTCCACGGTTTCGCTACGGAGCTCCATGATAGGCTACTGTCACTCAAGAATAGCCGCGAATATAGCTACGGTGCCAGTGCGAATAAGCACGCATTCGCAACTATATCTGACATTTCACTACAGACCTTACCTGGATTTCTGCCTTTATCCGTGAAGCGGCCGCGACATTACCTGGCTACCGCAGTATTAATTTTTAATATGGAAGTTTAACGGAGAGGCAGACTAATTGTCCTAATTAAAGTTTATTAATAAAGTTGGATATTTTGTCCTCATATTTTTACAAAGCTGCTTTCATTAGCTTTCCAATGATATATTTTATAAGAAAATTGAATAATTTTTCACTTTGTCACTTTTGAGTTACTTGCAAGCCATATCAATTTTGTATCAAAATGTATAAGATATATAGCGATTGATAGCGAAAAAGTTACAAATTTGGTTATACCTTGGCTACTTTGACACATCAAAATAAGCCTTTAATTTGTATTTGCAATATTTGTTCTCATATCACAGTGTAGCTGGATTAATTACGTACATTTTGGTATAATTTTTATAAGTCTGTGAAAATGTTTGCTTTTGTCAAAATGTTTATATTCAACAGTGTCCACAATTATTCGCTTGCAATTTTACACGCTGCGTGTAGTTGTGTGTGTACAAATAGATGAGTGACATAACAGTCAGGAAAAGTCATTTGAGCAAAGAATTATGAAACATGCCGCATAAAACAAAAATAATTAGACTTTATAAAATAATGAAACTTAATTAAGCAATTTTTCGTAAAATATCATTGCATTTAATTATCATTTATTTTCGGGCGGTAAAATTTAAATAACGTTTGAACGGCAATCAGTTTACGATAATATTCAAGCTCAAACAACTAAATTATGTTTAAAGCAATTAGACATCTGTTCAATTATCACATTATCATTAACTATTTAATTCATAATTGAAGAAGATTTGTCGGCAAGGTGGTATCAAAGTAGACAGATTACCAAGATTACCGGTTTCGGATTACTCAAGATTCTGAAGGCGACATTTTAATAATTGTTTTCAAAACAAATCACTTGTTTGTGTCCACGGTTCATGGTTATATTCACCTTCTTTAATTATATATTACGCATCTTTTAACCTTTGTCATTCTGTAAGCAAACATGGCTTCGAAATTACGTCATAGACAAAACGTAGATTATAAGCGTCTACATGTTGGGGAACGTTTACCCAAAGGCCAGTCGGTCAGACGAACCAGAGAACGTCTACCAGAAACGTTTTTGGTAGACAGTTCATGTGAAATACGGTATCAATTGCTGATGTTTATTAGATAAGTTATGTTTATTTAACACCTGTTGAATACAACACCTCTGATATTCAAATTAGTTTAAGCATTAAATTAAATGTGCTCAAATTAAGATTAAGTGCTACTTAAACTACTTCACCTGTCAGAAACATACTAATGGGATATTAGATTAAATTAAGTGTGCTCAATTTAAGATATAGTGCTACTTAAGGATCTAAGTTTTATTTTTATTTACATGACATTAACATATAAACGGTAAAATCTGCTTCCATTGTGTCATAACCGTGGCCGTTTGAATTTACGTCGTTGTATTTATTTATGTCTCTATGGGGCATAGAATGAATCTTAATTCATCTTATTTTCAGCTGTTTCTTAATTTCATACAGTAACCTTTCAAGCCTATAGAACTATAACAAATTAAGCACAGTCATTATGTAAATTTACTCAAAAATAAAAATTTGCAGGTTACCATATTGCCTCTGTAAGACGCTTCTATTGTTACTCTATATCATTGCTTTATTTCTTCCCCAATCAGGAATGAATTTGTTAAACAATAGAAGAATAATTCTAAAGCAAATTCATTACGAAAACACGTCCATACAATACACAGGAATCGTTTTTCAGCTGTAAAAAATGAAAATTTTAAGTATATGTTTTTATATTTTTCTTATTTTTGCTCAAAACATAGATTGTGGGTACACGTTAGAACCGCCTCGGCGAGGCGGTTTTAAAGAGTACCCACCATCTATGTTTTGGAGCAAAAATAAGAAAAACAGGTATACCCCTCCATACCCCAGTTTTGCTAATATAAAAGTGGGGTATAAGGGGGTATTCATTACACGGACTCATTTTCCTGACGAAAGCCCCTTATTTTAGCTACTGTTTTGTGATCACTGTATTTATTGCTTTCCCTTGGGTTATATAACAAGATAATGTATACAAGAAGGTCCATTATAACAATCTACAAACATCAAGATTTTAATAGTCGCATTATCATTTCTAACGACAAATTATTTTATTCATCTTAAATTGTCATGCATCGAGTTTTTCTACTTTTATGTATGTGTGCTTTTTTCCTTTTAAATGCTGTGATAAATTGTTTGTTATATTTTTATGTAGCACATTTGATTATCTTTTATGTACAACTATCATCTAGTAAATAAATGAGATATACATGTAATATATGGTGTATTATACAATTATTGACTATTGAGTCATTGAATATGATGTGATATCCAACAGAGATTACCAATATTGACCGAGGCGAAGCCGAGGTCAATATTGGTAATCTCTGTTGGATATCACATCATATTCAATGACTCAATAGTCAACAATTGTTTTATTATATAACACTTTTTATATAAATATGATAAAAATAATTTTAAAATAGCTATTACATACAGTTTACATATAGTCCCAGCATGACTGAAAAATGTTCATTGGGACATTAAGTCTAAATTCAAATAAACTAAATAGTAATAAACATCATTTTTGTACTTCATCAGCATAACTGCTTGACAGTAATCAATGTACATTTCCAATTACAGAGAGAGTTCTAAATTTAGTAACATATATTCAATGGGAAAAACCCCAGGTCATAAAATATGACAAAATATTCAATGGGCTGAAAGCATTGTTTGAAATACTGTCTATTTATAGTTGTATAATAATAGTTATTATTTAATGTGTTTCTTCTTTCTTTTGCGCTGCCTTTTTCGTCATAGTCCCGACTTGACTGAAAGTTGTTAGTAGGACATGATCGCTGATTTAGATAAGCCACATAAATGAATGACTGACCATCTATGTTTAAATACTAAAGACTGCTTTCAATTATATGATACTTAAAAATCGTAAAGCCTGTCAATATTGAGCCACCTCATGGGAAAACCAACACTGTGGTTTCCGAACAGGTCCAACACAAACCGGGCTGTACAATCACAGAAGATGGCTAGAGACTGGAAATTTTGGATTTAGAAAGTAAAGGAATAGTTCTATCGGTGTAGCGAAAACAAAGATGATGATCAACTTTGCAGTTACTGCGATGCTGATCTGCGCCTTTGTTTTTTCATATGCAGATTGTTGGTTTTCTCATGAGGCATCTCAGTGTTCTCTTCTATAGGTGACAGATATCACATTCCAAAGTCAATATTTTGTTAAATCATACTGAGCAGCTTAAATGTGCAATCAAGCGATGATGATGGTAAAGGCCGTGTCAAGAAAAAAACATTTGGTCAGATCAGGTCTGCGCATCAGTGGAAGATGCGGGTAGATGTCCAGCTTGTTGTACATGCATCGCCTCGAATCAGTTATATAAGGCAATTATATTTGTTTTCTCCATTAAGCAAAACCTCTAACCAGCTTGCGCCCAGTTTCGTTTCCTTTTCATTCTCATTAAGACTGCACATTTTAGCTCTGCATTGTTTAAGCAGAATTAAAGTGTACAGACTTTATATTGTGAGACGATTCGGCAAATTATCTAGTATGGAAAATAATATGGCTGAGCGAATCAAGATATAGATTAATAATCCAAAATAATAGGACTATAATAATATTATGAGAATTGAGATCGCATCAAATCATAATATTTTTTTTTCTTTTTCTTTCTTTCTTTCTTTCTTTTTTTTTTTTTTTTTTTTTTTTTTTTTTTTTTGTATAAGTATTGAAGAATGGATTAAGAATTCCCTAGTAAATGTCTTTCTGCTAAGTAAAAAATGCAATGACTTATTTAAATCTAATATTTTTTATTTTCCGATAATTTAATATATTCTCAGTGAAAATCTAAAATTTTTAAAATTTATCCATATCGCCCAGGCTATACATTATAACAACATGAGTATTCCGATGTTATTTGATAACCCAGTTTACCTGGCTGGCGTGTTATATTTTGACACCCGCAGGGCTTAACAATGTCAGCAAACACGCTGGCTACACAAAACTTTGAGTTACCTGGTCAATTTACCTGAGATGATCCCAGGGAGACAACTCGCTAAGCGGATTAAAGAAGTCTATTATCTCTCTTGCATAAAGGTATATCGGTCATAAAAAGCTGCTCATGATTTCGCTATGGTTACGCTACGAATTAGGCCACGCCTAATCATCACGATTCACCACAGTTCTTCTAAGAATCACCACAGTACACCACGATTTTACAAATCGTGGCGAATCGTAGCGGCACCGTAGCAAATAATCGTGAATGTGTAAGCAGGCCTTTACCCCGGTTTATCACGGCGTTGGCCCTGTTCGCCCCGGTGGAGGTACGGTTTGCCCCGGTGTCGCCCCGGTTTATCACGGTTTTTGACACTTGTCCGGAGCCTCGGTTCTATTAAACATTTTAAAACGACCGGCATGACAAGCCGCTCTACCCCGGTTTGCCCCGGTTGTCCATGGTGTACCCCGAAAGATTTATACTGTGTCCGCTGTCGACTCAAAACGCATGCGAACCAAACGTTTAAACGCTTCTCTATTTTTCTTAGTGAAGATAATATATCCATACACATTTGTCAACTATTCAATATATCCTCTACTGTTTTCAAGTTTAAAATGATATCAGCTCGTGAATCAGACATTTATTTGCTGAACCCGGAAGATATGCGTCACATACCCGATTGTTCAAATCATCCCTAGATAAACTTGATAGATTTCGTTGAAATCGAAAGTGAAAGTTATCAACCAAACGCGTTGAAAATTGAAAGTAATGTTTTTGGCGAACTAACATACCGTAATCATCGTTCTAATTATTAGCGCACACCCTCGTCATTTCTAAAAAAAAAAAAAAAAAAAAAAAAAAAAAAAACACCTTTAACAATCTTCTCAAGAACCGGTACACGTACATTTTCTATTTCAACGAATCATTTCGACTCTGGTCAATTACAAATTGTGTAAATAATGACATAGATATATTTTACGACAATTTTATTTGGCCACATAGGCTTTTCAATGTTGTGTTTGTTTGTTTTGTTTGAATTGACACTTAAAGCCCCCCCCCCCATTGAGTGTACTCTGAGACTTCACGCCCTTTCATGGGTCTGGGGTAGGCCACAGCCTTCACAAATGGCTTACACATAAACTGGTTTTGTACAGAAATATAATAATAAATAAATAAATAAATAAAAACACGAAAACCTGTAGGCCCTACCTTATATACCCTTGTTTCCCTCTGATAACACCTGAGGATTACACATGACACGCCACTGCATAGTATTTTTCAGCAAATTGAAAGTAGGAATTTCCGAAAAAAAAGGTCGAGGACAGCGATTCTCTGAAAATACGACGACCTATACTGTAATTAAGGACGTTGTTCCAAACGCTCGCATTTTTTTGCTATTTCGAACACGTTCGGCCAATATTGACCATCTGATTGGAGAGAAAACAAGAACGTATTTTGCCAAAATCTTTTGTATCTCTATTATGAATAGTCATTCTTTATTGCCAAAGATAGCAAATGAGAATGTTGAGCAATATTGAAGAGAGTGTATTTGATACAGAATGGTTAGTGTCTTGGGCAACTGGGGTGTCAAAGGCCTTACAACTCTCCTTTAACACTAACTTTGCAGGAGCCTTGCCATTAGGAAGTGTTGCAGTACTGGTGAACAGTGAGCATGATTCTGTTACTCCCGTGTCCATGGGAAAATGCCCATTTGGATTTTACAAAGTCGGGCACCTGTTCTGTTATCTGCCTCTACCAATCCAATCCAGTGCAGATTTTCATGTAAACGGATGTTTTGCTGTAACATCGACAAGACAACGACTTCAAACAAACACCGAAGACGACAAATATTCATACGACACACAATGGAATGAAGCATTGCTTTCTGATGCAGTTGCAAGATCTTTAATCAACGTTCTTGTGCATTTGACAAAACTCAATCCGACAGATGACTACAAGTTTTATCAGTTTTGGCCTATGAGCACGACGTCTGTAACAGAGCCACTGAGGCGGGGATTCTATGAAAGTGCTGTACTGTCGAATAATGCAGTGTTTGAAAGTCACGGTCGTTGGCTTGGGATTTCTGAATGTATTTTCTTGAGCAAAAACATGTCAGAAGACACTGACATTGCGACAGCAGCGCTGTCTACGATCCAGAAGTTCCGATCGGATGAAAATAGAGGCGTTGTCAATTTACCATTGATGTACATGAATGAACTTGAAAAAAAAACACCTGGATGGACTGAGAATGTATACGTTGTTAGTGAAGAAGAGTTTTTCACCAAGTATTTTCTTCCAAATGTTGGTGCTATCTACTGGCATGAGTCAGATCACAACATAAGTTGCAGAAAAAGCCTTCTGTTGTATTGCCTTAGGCACGCCACTACCAACACAGATGCTCTTTTGAAAAGCATTAACTGTATTCCGACCGAACCAGGTGGCAAACTAAGAAAGCCATCGGACATAGTCCACCCGGAAGGCCTAGTTGCTAGTCTTTTTTAGATCGATGATTGCCGTTTTCCAGAACAGAACTTCAGAGCCAATGATATATTAGCAAAACTACAGGGACTAGGGATGATGCATGACGCATTAACGCCAGAAATTGTAATTGACAGAGCTTTGACTGTGCAAATGCTGTCATCACAAGGGTGTTCAAGCAAAGCACTAGAAAGATGTCACCATTTGATTGCATATTTAACCTCAACCAAATTCGTCGATGAACAAACATTCAAAGTGCTTGGAAGTATACCATTTCTGCCTGTACTACAGATACCTTCATACTGGCCTTTTGAATGTTATGCTGATGGTTTATAATCGCCTCAAGATGAAAGTTTGTGATTTGAAAAACCGTGCAATCTTTTTTTCGATGACTGCACAAATCTTGTAGGCTGCTCGAAACTTATTCTGGATTCTTCTGGGTTAACAATGACACGCTTCAATCACCAGATTCTTGCACAATTAGTTGTGAAAGATGACAAAGGCGGGAAACTTCACTCTGCGATAAAACAATTGTTGACAGTCTGCAAAGAAAAAGATAAGAAGAAAAATTACGCACAAAAGCGTTTTGAAGAAGATGTGGTCGAGAAGATTTATGCCTTCAGGAACAGATGTGCTGTAGATGATATGGACTCGTTTCAGGAAGAAATAAAGCCATTGGAAAATGAAAGTATCATACTTACTGATTCAGAACTTCATCCCGTTGCAAAAGTAGCATTTACAATAGGATATAATTGCACACCGGAGTTGTACGAAATAGGAAAAAACAAGATTAGCAACTACAAAGCGTTTCTGCAGGGCGTTGGAGTAAAGGAACAGGTTGAAGTAGAAACTGTCATTAGAATTTTGCAGAATCAAGCACTGCAGTTCAGTGAACAGAGGCTCCCACCGGATGAGTTTCAAATCAACCTTAAGTTACTAGGCTTGCTTTCTAGCCTGATGCGTAGTAAGCAGTTATCATTTCAAGATATTTGTGATCTGGGACAGGAAAACATAGTTGCACCTGACACAGATATGGTATTAAGGCCTACTGTGACGCTATGTCTGGATGATATGAAATTTAAAGAGGCTTCGAAATCAATGCGATTTGTACATAGTGACGTATCAAGATCTGTTGCAGAGAGCATAGGCATCTCGACGAAAAAACGAAAGTTTGTTCAAGACTGCTCTAAGGGAATCCCATTTGAACAAAGAGAAGAACTTGTTACAAGACTGAAAGGATTACTTCATGGTTACCCATGTGATATGGGCATTCTTAAGGAGCTTATTCAAAATGCTGACGACGCAAATGCTTCCGAGATACATTTTGTCACAGATTTCAGGAAGCATGGCTGCGACGCAATCTTTGACAGTTTTGAAGAGTTCCCGGGCCCATCCCTTTTAGTGTATAATGACAGTGCTTTTACCAAAGCAGACCTAGACGGGCTACAAAATCTGGGCGTAGGCAGCAAGAATGCGGATCCTTCCAAAACAGGACAGTACGGTGTTGGGTTTAATGCGATGTACAATCTACCGTCGTTTCTCACCAAAGGTCCCGAAATCAAAGGGGGGGGGACACTCTGCATTTTAGACCCCCTTCAGAAACACTGTGTGGATTATGTCGGTATGAGATACGACTTGTCAGACGTACGATCGGCTTTCCCGGACGTAGTTTCTGGGTACAATGAAGAACAATGATTTGGATCAGACAGATGTGGAACTATGTTTCGATTTCCACTTCAGCAAGGCGAATCTGCCTTGGGCAAGTGTGTGACCAAAGAAATGATGCAATCGATTTTAGAAACATTCAAGGCTGACATGAGAGACATTTTACTGCCTGAGGAACGTCAAGAAATTACTGTATCAGACATATCCGATGGTATATTGAAGACGGAATATTCAGTGAATGTCGAATGCAATGACAACGCTATTACTCAGCGCAATAGATTTTCTATGCATTGTAAAGAAAGAGCAAAAGCTCTTAAACGAGAAAAGACACATGCATCATTGTCACCAACTGTAAACGTAAGCTACCGATTACTGACGACTACAACAGGGATGGATCATTATTCAGTGGCTAGGAATTGATGAAAGTAAAGTAACAACCGAAGTAAAAAACGCCATGGCGGACGGAAAGCTTGGTGGTGTTGCATTTTATTTACCAGAGGAAAAACATACACCTTCCTTTGTTTGGAGCTCTCTGTTAGGGACTTCCAAACAGCCAGATATGCACGATGGTAAGAAAATATATTGTTTTTGCCATTGCCTATCAAATCAGGACTGCCAATGCATATAAATGGCCACTTTGCATTGGATCATGAGGCAAGTTTATGGATGGAAAACGAGGGTTTCAGGTCAGCTTGGAATAAACTTATTCTTTTCTCCACGGTTGCACCAAGCTACATCGAGGCGCTCAAGTGTTTAAAGCTAATTCTTTTTGACAATGAGACAACAAATTATACAGCAGCACAGATTAGAGAAAAACGGACGTTTTCAGCAATATTTTCCAACTGCGAAAAACGCACATGATGCGTATGAAAAGTATTTTGTAAAATCTGTATATGAAACAATCATCAGTGACAAGGAAGAACTGTTTCCAGTGGCATTTCCTGTTCAACGAATTGACGAGAACACTAGTTCTAAAAATGCACGGCAAAGTAATCACTCGCAAAAAGAAACTAATGAAAGATCACAAGTGACATATAGACTTGAATGGACTGCCTGCCATCAAACAGGACACCAATTTCCCGTCTTTTGCACGTCGTTGTCAGACAACGTCTTTAAACGTCCGCCTCTGTCAGCTGACTCGGTTAAACGATCGTCGATGTCAAAAACCACGTTTCGTAGCTCTCCAGTATCGACCACACTACTGAGTGGCCCATTTGTATTAGATACAACTTTGAGTGGCTCCTTCGATGATTTGTTGAAAGTTCTTGGACTAAAAGTCGTTTCCCTAACGAACGAAGTAATAGAAACTCTTGCTGACACAAAGTGTGGAATCTCAAAGGTAGATGCTAAAGCTATGATCCAGTTTCTCAAATCGCATACAACATCGTCTTATGACCGGATCAAAATACGACCCTTGCCGTCACCTGTAGACAGAACAGTGTTTGCAGAGGTTCGTAATGTGGAGCGTGTGATTAACTTCTGTACAAAAGCAGAGTCGTTTAAAAACGAGTTGGATGGTCTTCCAATTTTAGTGACAAATGATGGAGTTTTGCGTTATTTCGACGTTCATCAGACTGTTTACTGTTCAAGGTTTTGCAATCTGTTTCAAAAGTCTTCATCCAGGTTTGTGCATCAAAAACTGGCGGATACGATCAGATCCTTGAATGCAGAGGGGGTAAAAATCGATATAAGTTTGGATGAGCTAAATGAGTTTTTGGAAACAGGTTGACAGACAGGTTTTTGCTGTATCTGTTTCGGTTGTGGTCAAAGACATGTCGGATTCTTTTTTTTTTCATGGATAGGTCGTCTGTGGCAATTTATTATTGGCAGATACCAAGCAGCAAAAGCTAAACAACATAAACAAGGTTAAAAAATTAGCCAACAGGAAATTTAGTTCGAAGTTTTCATTCTTCCGTTGCAAAACTGGTGTTTACTTCCGGCGATGAAAGGAGATGGAACTCGCGTCTTGATGAAAATCAGCCAAATGGACACTGTTTTGAACATGGAATCCTTTGAAAGCTTCTTATCATTAGGAAATGTTCTCAATAACCAACATGTACAGATACCAAAGTTTGATAGAAGGATCTTGCCCGAAGAGGCGTCAAAGGAAATAGAAAAACACTTGGCATCTGCGAAGTCTCCCATCTATCTTTTAGACTGTATGAAGAAATACAGAGCAAACTTCAGAAACATAGGCCTCACTGTAAATGACTGTTTTTCTGTTTTGAACTTATTCTCAGATAATTTGTCATCGATGCAAAGCAAGGCTGAGACTTGGTGGATTAGAAAAACAATACGAAAATTGCCAGTGTTCCTGACTCACAACGGAGATTGCGTATCTGTCGATGATGACAGTCTGAGAGTTCTTGTTTTGCCAGTGGGAATGCCGAACAATGGCATTCCAGAATGGGCCAACAACACCGGAAGAATTTTGCGTAGTGAAAATATTCTCTTGAGGGAGGTATGTGTTTTTCTTGAGTTTTCATTCACAAGTAGTATTCAAATATACACAGACGAATTGTTGCGTTCATGGTACCATCTTCCCCAGACTTCCGTTCATGACCATTTGGAGTATATTCATGACCATTTATTGAATCTAGCAGGTGGTCAAAAGTAAAATACACAACAAAAGCAACTTATACAGATGTTGCTATCTGTACCTGTAATACCAGTGCATGTTACAACAAAGAAGGCTTCAGAGTTTTTTTTTGTCCAAACAACGATATATTCAAACTCTTCTGTGAGGAGGACAAATTTCTTCCTGTCCAATTCAGGGAGGAAGTATGGGAAGAGTTCTTGAAGCTAATCGGCATTAGGACAGAGGTGACAGATATTCAGTTCATCGAATATGCGAATCAAGTATCCCGTGCAGGTAACCACTCACTGACAGAATTAACAAAGAATAAATCGGCCGCTTTGGTACAATTTCTGATGACAAACGAACTGAAATGGAATGCAGATGTTTACAAGCAAATTTCATGCATAAAGTTTGTAGTTCCCCACACTACCATTCCCCAATACGTTGAAATACATAAATACTCAACAGAAAATCAAAATTTGATTTGCCTAAAAGGCTCAATCTCGTATCGCCATGAAGACGTAACATGGACAAGTGTACCACTATTTCCAAGGACGGCAGATCCATATCACTACTATTCGTTTGATTCAGGCGTTGTGCAGACATACGAATTAGTTTTTGGAATTCACAACAAGCCGCCTTTAGACAGTGTTGTCCTCCATTGCCAAAACGTATGCGACTCGCTTAAAGTTTGCCTTTCGAACAAGGAAATTAAGCAACTACTTTGTACTTGGTTAGCATCTTTCATGGTATCTGCTGAAACACGGACGAGACAGTGAAAGAACAAGATCCCGCTTATACCATACTCCAGTCATATTCCTTCCGGATCGGCAAACGATGGTTCCAGCGCACCAAACCGTTGTTACAATCATACCAGAACAGGAGATAGCGCCTTTCTTCTACAAACACCTCGGATATATGGAAAGTTCAGCGACTTGTTCATATATCTTGGGGCGGCAGAAAGACCACATTACATGCTTTATGTGAATGTTCTTGCTGATATAAAGAGATACGTCGGGGACAAGGCAGTGGGAAATGAACACTTGTCAGAATGGCTGGCGATATCAGGAGCTGTTGACAATTTAATGAATCAGGTGAGTGACGGCATGTCTGTGAACAGTCCTCCAATTAACACGGTTTTGTACCTTCCGACACGAGACAAACGGTTATTAGATTCATCAACAGTCGTTGTATCTGATAACGATTTTCAAGAAATCAGAATTTCTGGAGCTACAAACCTACAGTTTTTCATTGGGTTTAAAGAACTAGGTACACCAGGACACGATATCGACCGCCTTCCGGAGAAAATTCGTCCCAAACAGTTGACTCAGATCACAAGAGAAGAAATCGACACAGGAGAAATGGTAGAGGTGGTAGGCTGTGAAGAAGCTATAAAGATCTAAAGATTCTTGCAATCGCCACATTTCATAGAAGGTGTTCTCCGTTTGCTTAAACACGCCAGGAAAATGAGTGCGGAAACTTCAAAAGCCGAAGAAGAAGCGTTTATATCCTCAGCATTACAAAATGTGCAAGTTCGCTGTGTCACAGGATTGAAAACTGTCATTAATTTAAAGGGTGAAAGAATAAACACTTCTGAAATGCCCGAGAGATCTTATTTTGTCTTCCATGATGAACGATGGTGGGTATACTTTCAGAATGTACAAGGCGATACCAGCGAGACAGAAAGGTTGCGCACCATACATGGCTGCCTTCTCAGATTTATCATGGAAGTCGCCGGAAAGACTCTGCAGGACAATGTAATAGAAACATACACTTTGATACAAATGATTAACAACGCATCGGAAATCAGCCTGATGCTGGATTCATATAATATCGATGCATACGACTTATCTCAGAACCTGTTCTTTTCTGTGTTCCCTCCCCCGGGCACATATGTACCTGTTGAGTGCCACCACTTGCTCGATTTTGAGTTTTCTGTGTTAGGTGTTCATGAATACCGATGCGTTGCATTTGAGCTAGAAGACCGTGTACTGTTTGACAATATAGAAGTATCAGACTCGTACAACCCGGTTTACATCTATGTACAGATTATGAAAAAAATAGCTTCCAAAGACTCGGATTCAGTGCATGGCGATAGATACATAATCTATACTGGTGATGCATACATTGAGGTCTCGTGTTCCCAGTTATACAAACTTCTTCGCGGGCCATCTGATACAGTCAGTAACGAACTTGTCTGTGCTGAAGGGGTGAGTCGTTCTTCATTGTCCCCAGAAACCATGAACAAAGCGAAGTACACCATAAGATTTCACCTGTTGGAAGCCTGGAAATGTACAGAAGAGAGTGATCGCAAGCGTATCATAGGACGACTGTTGCGACAATACCATCCCGACAAGAACCCAGGCAATGAGGACATGTATAAAGAATTATTCGTGTATCTGAAAACATGCATATCTAGGCTTGAGAATGGAATGACTTTGGACAACGAAATCGATGGGGGCTCTCGGCAGAGCAGAGCTTATCCCGATTTCGCAAGTTCGTCGTACTTCGAATTTGTTCAGAGAATGAGTACCAGAAGTGAAAGGCAACGTGCACATATTCGGGACTACTACCGGGCCGACCAGCCGCACTACGGAAACGCAGATTCAAGATTCAGGAACCCACACTCTGACTCAAACACAAAGACATGTCCTGACCCTTGGGAAGCAAAACGATGGTACAGTCAAGCCAAAGTGGACCTACGACATGCCTGCGATACTATCGATATACCTGTGGAGCCGAACAATTTTCCGGCATATAACTGGATATGCTACATGTGTCACCAGGTAATATCTATTGAACAAAATATGAGGGTATAATGACATTTTATCGGTATGCATAAAACTATGTAGTAAATGTTTTGGGACAAATGAACCTAAACGTTCAAAGGGGATACTAACATTAAATCAAGAGTATACTTTCAATCTGTTTGTGCTGGTGCCGTAGCACTTGAATAAGGTATAGTAGAACCAATAAGCTGATGTTTAGCACCCTTAATTTTATGATCGCTTTTCTCGGATTAAGTTAAACTGATTTATTTTCAGTTATTTCAAGTATGTTGATACTTAATAAGCTACACGAAGTGGACTTAGTCAGTGTCAAATCCTAGAACTTTTAGCCGAGGTGCGAGCCTTAACTGGTTCTCACGTCATTGTGGCCTTGAGCACTTGCGATAAAACGTTATGATGCGCCAGTAGCTCCCTAATATGTTGTATCGTTAGCTGTAGTACAGTGTCGCAGGTTTAACTATATCAAATTATATTATCCTTCAGGCTTCTGAGAAGGCACTGAAAGCTGCCTGTTTCGCCAAAGACGCCAACAGGACCCCAAAACTAAGCCATGATCTGTGTGAAATAGCGATGAATTTGGAGAACGAGAACCTTTTAAGTTTGGCTAGGGACTTAACTAGGTTGCTTGGAGAACACACAAGGATGAGGTATTATCAGAGCTCTGCTTGTAGTATGGGGTGCTTTGTTATGCACATTCTAAATGAAGGTTTAATTCTGATCTATTTTCACGAGCTGTAAATGCAGGACTTAAAGCGTCATCTGTAAAATGCCAAGCAAACGTAACAAAAGGTAGAGGAAGAGGGAGAGGTGTGTGCCCACATGGTCCCAGTTATTTAATGGTGCGCAAAGCTTTCAATACAAATGCATTCGTTACGTACATGTACACTACTTGCATAAAAACCACTCAGAAAGCAAATTCACAACGGAGGTCATTTCAACAGTTAAGGTGAAGCAAATAATTTGGTAAAGTTACAGTTTTATTGATAGTAATGTTGGTACCTGTGCACAAACCAATCTCCTTAACTCATATAAGCCTGGTGCCTTTTTTGGGACATAGGCAAACAGAAATGCCCCAGATGTCACGCCGCGTTTTGGGACATAGTCAAACAGAATAGCCCCAGATTTGACGCCGCAAAACGGGGCGTCCCATCTGGGGCTATTCTGTTTGCCTAGAGAAAAATCATCGATAAATTGAATAAAAATTTATAATCACTCCTGATTCCCCTAAAACTGAAAGTTGACTCATCCAAATGATGATGGGCAAATCCATTCGTCAAATATGGGTTAAAGAACATGATAAAAGACAATAAAATAAATAGGAGTGTCGAAAAATGTTGTTGTTAACTTTGTATATTAGCAACCAAGGTATTGTTTAGATACTATTTAAAATATATAATTCAAGATTGATTTTCGTTCCATGTACCAACTAGGATGTTAAAGAGACGGGACCTCGGTTTTAAATCTACACTGGTGTTACAGGGGCAAGTGGGCAAGTGACGTAATCATCAGTCCTCTGTATTCTGTTTGTTTTAGATATCCAGATGTTCTAAGTAGAACTAATATACCTTCAACGGTCTTCAATAGACAAGATGCAGATAAGGCATGTGAATTGGCGAGAAAAATTCTTCAGACAGTTGGTGGAGAGTATATGGAATAAAACAAATGTTTGTATGTGGTATTCAGTTGACAGACCGGGTCGCGAGGTGATGCTGACGGGCGCGTATAATTCATTATAAATGTAAACTGACTCGGCATACCTTTAAAGTAATCATTCCAACAGAAATCCGTTTCTATGTACGCTGTATAAGATAATGAACTGCTTAATATGCAACTTTTTATGTACTTTGTTCGCAATTGATATTGATATATGTGTGTGTGTGTGTGTGTGTGTGTGTGTGTGTGTGTGTGTGTGTTACAGACCAACATTTCATGTGTTCCATTCAAAGTGTACATTCCATGCGAAAATTATGCGGTTTATATCTGTAAACTCAGTTTTACACTTGAACTTTGAGTTGCTGCACGCTTATTGTATGACGATCACTTAGCATTTTTCTTTTTTGTTTTAAGGACATGGTCTGAGGCTACGTGATTAGTGGCAGTTGCTTACTGATATAACTAACTTATAGATTACTAGTTATATCATTGTAAAATAGTCGGTATAACGAGATGTTTTTGTTTCCTTCGATGTTTTTCAATCACTGATTTTCCTTTGTTTGTATTTTGAGTTATTTTTACTTCATACGTCATTCCATTTTAGAATATAACACAGTATTTAGAATAGTTAACAGTACCATGCAGTACTAGTATTATGGGAGGGTCGTTAATAATGTTTGAAGAGTGTTTGACCCAGTCCCATTCCTTACATATATACATGTATGTTGATATGGTAATTAAATATTTTTAAACTAGTATTGTATAAGTAATCATAAATAATTGAATTATTGAGTATACAACACTTTATAATACGTGTATCGTGTTAAACATGCAAATGGGTAAAATATGGAAAAAATGTGGCCCTAAAGTCCAATTCGCATGCGCCAAAAATACACGCTTGTAAATATACTCCGGTGTGCAAATTTTACTCGGGGTATGCAAATGACGCATGCGAACGCAAATACACACCGGAATATATTTACATATGGGTAAATTTACTCCTGGGTCTGACCAGGTGCAAATTTTATATTTACAAATACACACGTGTAAATTTACTATTTTGTTCCATGCGAACGCAAAGTAAAATTTACCCATGAGTATTTTTATTTCAAGTCAATAATCTGCTTTTTGATAACAAATTTTCACATTTTTTGTTCATAACTGATTATATGGATTGACAGTTGCTGAAACTGTGGACATCGTTGCTAAATAAGAGTTTATTGCCATTCATCACATTTTAGATCATATGGAGTGCAAACAGCCACACTATTTCTTCATCATTCTTGGTGAGGATTCTTGGGGCATTTTAACAGTTATTCCTTGTGAAAGGATGATAAAATGGAACTGTATAACTGCTAAGGTTATGCCTGACCATTACATGAACCTCCTCTGCTGCCAAAATCTACAAGAACAACTTGAAGCAGCCTTTTCTTGTTTTGCAAAATTTAATACAGAAAACTTAAATGAACAGGTTTTAATCCAGAAATGAAAAATGTACATACAAAAATACTCCTGGTGATAAAACCCACGCGAACGCAATTTAAATTTACTCACAGGTTGATTTGCACACCGGAGTATATTTACACACTGGAGTATATTTACACGCGTGTATTTTTTGCGCATGCGAATTGGACTTAAGACTATTTTATCACAGATACTTGGGGTTACTGTTTAGATTTTTCAAAAAGCTAATACTTGTACTTTTTTAAAAAAAAAAACTTATATTTTTTTCTTCATTTAGCTTTTCTGCATTAGTCCTGACCTTATACAATCAGAAAAACATGTCTAGAATACATAAAAAGCATTAGAAATACTGATAAGCAATCACTAATGTAGTTTTTTCTTTACATTAGTGATTGCTTATCAGTATTTCTAATGCTTTTTATGTATTCTAGACATGTTTTTCCGATTGTAAAAGGTCAGGACTAATGCAGAAAAGCTAAATGAAGAAAAAGAAATATAAGTATAAGTTTTTTTAAAAAAAAATACAAGTATTAGCTTTTTGAAAAATCTAAACAGTAACCCCAAGTATCTGTGTATTTTATGACTATATTTTTTCAAGCATCAGGAGAGCACATCCATGTAATTAGACACCCTTGAACTCTTATATGAGCCGCATCATGAGAAAACAAGTCTTCGGGGTTTCCCACTAAGTCTGACACAAACCAACCTGCACAGCCCGGAAAAGAGCTAGAATCTTCAAATGTCGGATATAATAGAGGAAGCGTTGTACTATCCGTGTAGCGAGAACAAAGGTGCTGATCAGCTTCGAATCTGATCTGGGCCTTTGTTTTCGCCCAGGCAAAAATCCGGTTTTCCCATGACGCGGCTCATATGATGGCACTGGGATTTATATGAGTAATCATTACTGTCTCATTTTTGCTTCAGAGCATTGATACTTATGATTTTCGGATCATTTTCCTACCAATACCGGAATTCAATAGAAACTATGACATAGAATCAGACGTAATCATTTGAGCCGCCTCGTGGGAAAACCAGCAATGTGGTTTCCGAACAGGTCCGACACAAACCGGCCTGTACAAACACAGAAAAGAGCTAGAAGCTTGAAATTTCGGAGTTCGGTAGAGGAGGAATTGTACTATCCGAGTAGCGAAAACAAAGGCGCTGATCAGCTTCGCGGTTACCGCGAAGCTGATCTGCGCCTTTGTTTTCGCCTATGCAGATTGTTGGTTTTCCCATGAGGCGGCTCATGTGTAAATAGCGCATTATGAACACTGAACTACCCCAACTTAAGCCCATCTTTAAGCACCCCCCAGAGAATCAGGAAATTCTCCTGGTTTGGAAAGTTTTATTTAAGCCTCCAAATTACTCAATACACACATGTTGATACAGTAAGTCTCCTGCATATCTCCATTTGTTTGTATTTTTTTGTAAAATTAAATTTTTGATTAAATGAGCTATAACATGAACATGCAAGGAACTTTGAATGTGACAATGCAAGCATTTTCCGGAACGCATGTTTGACTGATTTCGCACTGGTGACTCCAAAAAAAAAGGCCATAAATCATTACTAAAAAAATCAAAATTGTTTCATATACTCTATAAGCAAGAAATGTCATGTATCCAAATTTGTGTCATCAGTATTTTTTAAGCACTAGGAATGTTTTTTTTTTTTCCAAACAAAGCAAATATTCTGATTTGTGAGTTGCCTCCAAATTTGCACATTTCTGTATGCAGAAGAACACAGAATTCCTTTCATAAGCATAATACAGAAACCATTTAAAAAAGAGCCTGTGCGTGAGAAAACCAACAATTTGGGTTTCCGACCAGGTCCAACACAAACCCGTCTATACAGAAGATAGCTAGAAGCTTGAAATTTCGGATGAAGGAAGAGGAGCATCCCGGGGCTTGTACTATCCATGTAGCGAAAACACAGGCGGTTACCGCGAAGCTGGTCTGCGCCTTTGTTTTCGCATAATAATTATGCAGAGTGTTGATTTACTTATGCAGCGGCTCAAGTATTATTTGTATCGTTTGTCAACCATTTTCATCTTCAGTATCATTGTATTTTTATTTGTTATTTTTATTTGTTATAAACTATTTCGATAATTTGAAAGACCTTCCACGAAGTATTATCAAGTCATTAGCTGTTTTGGTGCACAATGTAAACTGTCAGGAAAATATGTCCGGGCAATGAATACCAACTTAAACCCCCACGTTTATATAGTAAAGCTGGTGTATGTTGGGGTATTCCTATTTTTCTTATTTTTGATCCAAAACATAGATTGTGGGTAGATTGTGTGTACTCTTTAGGACAGCCTCGGCGAGGCGGTTCTAACGTGCACCCACAATCTATGTTTTGAGCAAAAACAAGAAAAATATCAAAAATTATCTACTGAAAATTATCAATTTTTACAACTTACGAAAAATCAGTATATTACATGGACGTGTTTTCATAATTCCATTGTAAATACCTAAGCACGTATACATGTATAAGTACAAATATTTTGATGCTGTACTATGGTAGAAAAATGATTAAAATGACTTATGTATATTATCTTCCTAGTGTTCATTTTCTTTGTTGTCATGTACAATTTTTATTTAGAAAGCCCCGCCCTCCACGCGAAGCTTCTTATTGACTGACCGACTGTCTTAATACTGGTTAAGCCTAGTTTCCACGGACAATTTTTCTTTGACAAAGTAAGTTTGTCGCAGAAAAATATGGTCGTGTAAACTCAATTCTGTTTCGAAATTTCATTGTCAAATATCTGTGGCAAAGGTGAGGAAGCTAAGTACTTGAAGCCAATAAAAACGCAACTTTCAGCATATTACCTATCCAACGATTCTTGGATATTTTCACAATGTTATTATATAAAATCATGAAATTGTCGTCCCGATATGAAGGCCATATTCGTCTTGTGCTAAATTAGCAAGTGAAGTAAAGCGATCTGCGTTTGTCGATTAAGGGACACAACTCAAACATGGACAAAACAAAAGCAAATGCACCTTATCAATCCAGCTATACGTTAACCTTTATGACTAGCTCTTTTGTGTTCAAACTTTCGGTCAATGCCAATATTGCTCTAAAGTCTATGTAAACCATTCCGTAGATTGTTTTTTTTTTTTCAAGTCGTGATCTTATAAAAGGCCATCAAAGTCAGTACATGAAAACCGGAAGTGAATTCAAGAATGCCATTTTTGAAAATTAAAACTGTCATAAAATGGACCCATATGCTAGAACGTAACATCTCCTGTGTCCAAACTATGGAATGATTCTGTTTTATTGAAGTTTCGGTAGATTCTCAAAATCTGTGGTATTTTTTCGAAAATTTGAATATTTGGAAATTAATCTTGGTCGTTCCATCAGGTGGAATTGTCGGTATAACACCGTTTTTTTGTTGCTGGTATTCGGCCGCATACTTCCGCATTGAAATTGGGTTGACATGCAAGGTTGAATGGGTTTAAAATCAAATTTTAATATTTTTGTCATTTTTCACCCAAAAATCAACCAGAAGTGCTAAATTGAGTTCAGTTTTCGCTGAACGATTCTCGGGCCCCTGCAAGCTGACTTCGCTATAAACAAAGCGCACAAGGTGTCCCTGAAAGATAGAAATAACCTGTATATCAGTTGCGTTTTTAATGGTTTTAAGTATACATTGTAATATAAGTAATATTTGCTGTGTGTGAACGCAAACCTATTGCCAAAGTTTCTGTAACAAATAATCTTCGTCAAAAAGACATTGTCCGTGGAAATCAGGCAACACTTAGTTGTTTACTTTGGAGGATACACTTGACACGACATTTCTCATTTTATGACATCCCAATTTTGAACAGCAGTCCCATTAAATAAAGGCAACGTCCCAACATGACCATAGGTGTTGTCTGGGACAAAAAGCAACGAATCAAACAAACAAATGATGACTGTGACAGTATTATCTTGTACATGTATTGATTTTTATTGAAAACTTGAATGACTGATTTGAGAAAATGTGCTTGATAAGTACTCGTACATGTATGTTATGCAATATGTATATACACAAAGTATACACGAAAAGAACGATTGCTCTGGCCATTGTGACTATTCTTTGTAAATATTTGCAAAGTGTTTTCTACTCGTTTATAAATCATTCATCAAGTGTCACTTGAAGTGCATGGACATGTATCATTGACCTGATTAGAATGTCATTACTAAATATGTCTGATAAAAGAATCTTATCAAAGGTAAGCACAGTCAAAGAAATCGCACTTTATATTGATCCTGTACGCTTACGGAATGACTGTTCAACTTGGACATAAGTTGTTCTTAAGTCTTGTTCTATATTCTTGACAAGTTTTTGAATACTTGTTTACTGTGTTTTTATTTAATGTACTGTTACATTCATAACAAGTCATATTTACTGTTCAACTTGGACATAGATTGTTCTAAATTCTTCTTCTATATTCTTGACAAGTTTTTGAATACTTGTTTACTGTGTTTTTATTTAATGTACTGTTACATTCATAACAAGTCATATTTACTGTTCAACTTGGACATAGATTGTTCTAAATTCTTCTTCTATATTCTTGACAAGTTTTTGAACACTTGTTTACTGTGTTTTCATTTAATGTACTGTTACATTCATAACAAGTCATATTTACTGTTCAACTTGGACATAGATTGTTCTAAATTCTTCTTCTATATTCTTGACAAGTTTTTGAACACTTGTTTACTGTGTTTTTATTTAATGCACTGTTACATTCAGAACAAGTCATATTTACTGTTCAACTTGGACATAGATTGTTCTAAATTCTTCTTTTATATTCTTGACAAGTTTTTGAACACTTGTTTACTGTGTTTTTATTTAATGTACTGTTGCATTCATAACAAGTCATAAGAGACTTATGTCCGCATTTCAGCTTTACACTATCTTACCAAATTCATGATTATTGATGTTAAAACTTGTGGCCGTGTCTTCAACATTCATTAGAACAGGTGCATCATTTCTTTCACACTTTATTGCTATGCTTACGAAAAGTCATGAGAGACTTATGTCCGCATCATTACAATTAATTGCCGTCATCACACTTTATTGCCATATTCATGATAAGTCATGAGAGACTTATATCCGCATCATCACAATTTATTGCCGTCATCAGACTTTATTACCATATTCATGATAAGTCATGAGAGACTTATATCCGCATCATCACAATATATTGCCATATTCATGATTAGCCATGAGAGACTTACATGTATGTCCGCATCATCACAATTTATTACAGTCATCACAATTTATTGCCATATTCATGATAAGTCATAAAAGACTTATATCCGCATCATCACAATTTATTGCCACATTCATGATTAGTCATGAGAGACTTATGTCCGCATCATCACAATTTATTGCCGTCATCACAATTTATTGCCATATTCATGATAAGCCATAAGAGACTTATATCCGCATCATCACAATTTATTGCCACATTCATGATTAGTCATGAGAGACTTATGTCCGCATCATCACAATTTATTGCCGTCATCACAATTTATTGCCATATTCATGATAAGCCATGAGAGACTTATATCCGCATCATCACAATTCATCGCCACATTCATGATTAGCCATGAGGAACTTATATCCGCATCATCTCAATTTATTGCCGTTATCAAAATATATTGCCATATTCATGATAAGCCATGAGCAGTCTTATGAACTTGTCTCATATGATTTATTATGTATTACCATTAACATGACCAGTCGTTAGTCTACAATTGTGTCACTGTCTTCATATACGCAATGTTTTGCCATGACATTATAATGTATTGCGTTAGTAGTGATAATGTATAAGGACATTTGTGTCTTTTTCATTTTCTTAACAATATAATGCCATATTCATGAATTTTCATGCGAAAAAATTTCCTATTCTTGATAATGCTTTGATATATTCTTGACTACACATAAGAACACATGTGTCGGTGCCGTCGACATAAAATGATCTGTCAATTTAATGGCTTGTCACGCGGATTCTTTTGTCCTTGTCTATATCTTACAATGTAATGCCATATTCATGACTAGTTATGGGAGCAGTTGTACCCATGTTTTATCTTTACACTATCAATGATTGCCATATTCATGAAACGTTATGAATATTTATAAGATTAAGATTATGCCATATTTATGACCGGTGATGAGAATATGTGTCCTTTTCGTTATTTTAACGATGTATTGCCGTATTTATGACTTGTCTTTTCGGACAGAATTTTGCTATGATGATTGTTGTTTTTCAATTTGAGAGCATCTTTATTCATGGTTTTACCTTTAAAATGTATGGCCATAATCGTGACAAGTTGTGAGAATATTTATGTCATGTCTTGAACAATGTAGTAACACAATTTGACAAGCTATGAGAAAAGTTGTGCTATTGAATTTATTGTAATAATGTTTTATATTGCCCATGCCTCCGCACGAGACTGGTATAGTTTTATTTTTGTATATTACGTTTTCATAAAATATATTGCCATATTCATTACCAGTCATCAGAAAACTTGTGCTTTTGTCGTGATATTGACTGTTTTTGAACACAGTGTATCATGTTGCTTCATGTATGAACAGTCATGTCTCGAGAACACTAACTACCATGTTTTCATTTTAACAAGGTATTCACACCCGGGAAACGGTCAATTTGTGCTCCATGGAAAGAGAAATTGACGGTTTCCGGTGTAGGAGTTGTTGGGTCAAATTAAAGGTTTGTGTTGTACCCGAGTGTGTTCTAGGTAAGGTTTTTGTTTCTTTCCCCCCTGTACCTAAAAATCCGAGAATGTCAGATGATGGGCTAATGAATAAAGACCATGCATACAAAAAACATACACAAAAACTTACCAATTATCCACATATCGTTTTTCGGGTTTAGGAAACCCTGGTCAAAACTTGTGTTGTGGGATGAAAAGTGATTCAGTTTTCCGATATAGCTAACTCAAGTTTGATCTGATAGCCTAGAATTACAACAGAAGTCAATAGCATGTAACTTACATGGAATATTAAAAATAAAAATTTAAAATATGTGAACAATGGGTCATTTTTTCAAAAGTGTACCAATTGACGGTCGGTGTGAAATTTGACTAATGGGAATTTGTTTTTGTCATGATGGTCGTTCGTCTCTCACTAATGAGAAAGGCCATCATTATTTCTTGAATAAGTTCATATGTGTTGGTCAGTTTTTTGAAGACTGACTAGGCCAATTCTAGCTCTGAACTGTCGGTTGCACGTAGAGCAAGTCAATATCATGGAATCAGCTGGTGGCCCATTGGTATTGGCATTGCGTTCTCTGCGTTTTCTTTCAGCTTCACAGATTCTCTTTTTTTCATAGAGAGCTGCTCTTTTGTTGATGAGACCTCGCCACTTTGATCGCTCCTGTGCAGTCGGTTCCCAAGGCCCCATTGGTATGTCGAAATCCTTCAGAGAGTTTTTGAGGGTGTCTTTCTAGCGTTTCTTCTGGCCACCTTGAGAGCGCTTTCCCTCCTTTAATTCTCCATAGAAGACTTTCTTTGGAAGTTGCTTATCAGGCATTCTTATAACATGGCCAGTCCACATAATCTGTGCTAGCTTTAAGACAGTATGCATGTTTTGCATCCCTGCTTTCTTCAGGACCTCCGTGTCTGGAATCTTGTCTTGCCACTTGATTTTTTAAAGCTTTCTCAAACAGCTTAAGTGGAAATGGTTAAGTCTCGTATACTGTCCAGGTCTCACATACAAGAGGGTTGGCAGTACCGGAGCCTTGTAGACTTTCAGCCTGGTGTCAAGCTTGATTCCATTTCGCTCCCAAATATTTGCACAGAGTCTTCCGAATGACACACTTGCTTTTGCAATTCTGGCAGTGACGTCATCACCAACGTGCACTTCTCTGCAGAATTTATAATTATCAACAACTTTCAGTTTGTGTCCATTCACAGTGATGGTTGGTTCATCCTACGGTTTTCCTGGTGCTGGTTGGTGTACAACCTGTCTTTTTGTGCTGATTGTGAGTTCATAATATCACATGACTGTGAGACTTGATGCATAACTCTTTGCATTTTGCCTCTGAGTTGGAATTCTTACCTATATCATCAGCATAAAGGAGCTCATCCAGCACATCAGTCTGCACCTAAGTTTTGGCTTGCAACTATCTATGGTTGAATATATTGCCACCAAAACGGTACCTGATTGGAAAATCAGTGTCACTGTCCTGAAAAGTATTGTGTTACTGATCGTTCCAAGTCGATACTTCTGTGGTGGTTCTTTTTGTTTTATGTCTTGGTGTTTAAAATATTTTTGTGATGTTGGCGCCTTATGTATGTTTGCATATTTTTAGTTAAGTTAAGGTAACTGGGTGGCCACCTATTGGGAAAATAGCTGCTCATTCGGCTTACGAAATGTTTTCATGGTATAAGTACCTGATTGTTAGTTTGGTTTTTTCCCACCTTGGTTTTTGGAGTGGGAGTCTTTTTCTGATTGCGCATTTTCCTGATCTTTGCCTACTTGTACTTTTTTATATCAGAGTTCTTGTGGTTGTGCCGTGTGGCGGCCCTAAAAAGTCTCCCCGTACATCCATTTAATGCTCTTATTTTTCCAGTCCTCAGGGATTGCTTGCAATCAGTTTGTATTTTCCTATCTCTAACTGCCACAACTCTTCGATACTGTATTGAAGGTCATTAGTTGACCGTCACTCGTATCTCGTTGTATAAGCGATTCTTACGTTTCTATCCATAGACTTGTATTAGACATGGACCTGAGATGTGGGCTTCGGTTATACCTTGTTCTTTCATTTGAGAGATTTTGCATTACGATTAAGTGCATTATTTTTTCTATAACCGGTATGAGTGTCGCGCTTCTTTTGGCAGTATCAACACAGAACTCCCAACTATGACTATCACAAAAAGATTAGGAATTACATTAACTCCCCTTAGGTTGCATGCCGCGTCTACTGTACGGATTCCTCATTCAACTAACAATTTTCAAAATTTATTACCTACTGTTAGGGTGACACCTCTTAATTTATTTTCGGCATCTACTGTTAATCTACACGGAGCTTCTAATTCTAATATGTTTCGTAATAATCTTCAGATAAGGTTATCTCCACTTAAATCACCAATTTTACGTAAATATATTAATCCGTTCAAGAGACCTGGAATGTACCCTAGTATTTCTAAGTGCAATGCTAAGAAGTGCAACTGTTGCATCATTTATGCTCTAAGACTACTATCACTTCATCTGTGAATGGTAGGACATTTTCAGTGGTTAATGATTCTGATTTAGACTGAAAATCAATGGATCTTGTATATGTTCTTACTTGAAATACAAACAATTGTAGGATGCAGTATGTTGGACAAACTTGTCGAACTTTGCAAAAACGATTTGGTGAGCACTATCGTAGAATCAGAAAGCCCAAAAATAATGATACCTGCATTTTAAGCGCAATGGTCATTCTCCCAATAATGTTATAGTTCAATCAGTTGAAAAAATCTCATATGATGAAAATTCTTCTGTTAGATTCAAAAACATCAAACGATTTGAAACTGAACTTAAATGGATAAAATTATTGCAAACTCCCTTTCCACTGGGATTTAACGACAACATTTACCATGAGGGAAATATTTCCAAAATGCCCGATTTTGATGTACTTACACTTTCAGAGTCTCGTAAACGTAAATCTAGATCTCATGGTATACGGAAAAAGGGTAATGACAAACGTAAACGGTGCGCTACAATGAAATTGAACACTTCCCTTAATGATTTAGCTGTTAAACTAAGGATTCACGGTCGACATCCAATGCTGTCTTATCTTAGTTCTCTACCTATTGCTGTATTACGTTCCTTGGACACAGAGGCTAATAGATTTTACGATAGAAATCATCAAATGTATGACGCTGCACTGTTAACAAGATGTTATACTCAGCATGCTCTTCGTCCATTTATCGATTCCGAATCTAATCACATTAGAAGTTTTATTAAAATTCCTTTCATTAATAAAGGAATTGACTTTATTGATTTACCAAGCATATTCCAGGATAAATCAGTGATACAGTCTATACCTACGTACTTCCAAAATTCAGAACATCCTATTATTTGTTACAAATATAATAAACCAATCAGAAATACTATTTTTAATTTCAATAAACTTGTTTCTGATCTTGATATCCATGCTAATACTCCTAAGTCTTGAGATTGTAAAGATTCAAAATTTGTTTATCAACCAGCCGGACATATAGTTACTGGAAATTTAAAAATAATTTCGGATTCTAGAATTCGCAAAATTGTTTCTAAAGGTCCGAAATATAGATTCCCCTCCTACATCAATTTCAATAAATGTAGAGAGGAGATTGCATCTGCATTGAATGATTTCGGTAATCGGTGGTGTAAACGAGAGGGTGTTGAGGATAATGCTCTTAAAGAATGGAAAAGAAGTATCTTCACTATCGTGGATAAACGTATACAGTTTTAACTTAAGTTGAAGAAAGCCAATATCTCAGATACTGAAGCCCCCTTTTTAGATCTACATCTTTCTGTTGCAAATGGATTTGTTTCTTCTAAAATTTATGATAAGCGCGATGACTTTGATTTTGATATAGTAAATTTTCCTTTTTTGGACGGTGACGTTCCTCGTCGTGCTTCTTATGGTGTATACATTTCGCAACTTATCAGGTTTGCTAGAGTCTGCAATCATGTTACAGACTTCAACGCTCGAAATAAATGTTTAACGGCAAAACTTCTCCAACAGGGCTATCGGTATCATAAACTTCGAAAAACATTTTCTAAATTTTATCGTAGACACTATGAATTGATTTCCAAATATAATGTTGGGTTAAAGACGCTTTTAAGTGAGGGCCTTTCGGAACCTGAATTTTATGGTGACTTGGTTTACAAATTTAAGAAACTTAAAGGAATTAATGATTTTTCTTTTCAGTTCAGAAAAATCATAACACGTTACAGACGTATAGGTTATAACTTGAATGTTATGCGACAGTCTGCATGCTTAGTTTTTAACCCAATCATGGTTGATAACTATGCTGCCTTCTTTAATTGCACGCCGGTGGGTCGGGCGTCAGACTCTATGATGGCCCCGACATAAAGCTATTCATTTTAGTTGGTTGGGGCCGGAGCTTCTTGTCTGTTGCTTGGCCCACCGGGGTCCAACTGGTGTTTTTCTTTTGCTCCGGAGTCAGTAGGTTATTCGGCGCCCAGGGATCTCTATCGTCGGGCAGCTTACTCAGTCTGTGAGTCCTGGTTTTTGATTCATCAGGATGCTTATCATGATTCATTTGTTTGTTCTTGATGATTCATTGACTAGTTAGAGATTCACCACGAGGACCGAATAACTAACTAAATGTTATGAACCACTGCAGAAGCTGAGGGTGAGGTTATGGCCATGTAAAACCGGTTTAAGCCCGCCAGTAACTTTGTGTTACTGATCGTTCCAAGTCGATACTTCTGTGGTGGTTCTTTTTGTTTTATGTCTTGGTGTTTAAAATATTTTTGTGCTGTTGGCGCCTTATGTATGTTTGCAAAAGTTTTAGTTAAGTTAAGGTAACTGAGTGGCCACCTATTGGGAAAATAGCTGCTCATTCGGCTTACGAAATGTTTTCATGGTATAAGTACCTGATTGTTAGTTTGGTTTTTTCCCACCTTGGTTTTTGGAGTGGGAGTCTTTTTCTGATTGCGCATTTTCCTGATCTTTGCCTACTTGTACTTTTTCCATGAGCATGGCAGAACACATCATGCTGAACAGTGTTGGTGCCATAACACAGACCTGTTTGACCCCATTTGTTACCTCAAAGGGTTCAGAGAACTCTCCATCATTTTGTACACGTGCCTGCATGCCATCTTGAAATTGCCGCACCATTGCTATGAATCTGGGTAGACAGACAAACTTGGCAATGATTTTCCAGATTTCTGATCCATACTTCCTCCTTTTGAACGTTTTCATTGCTTCCAAAGGATCAAACTTTTATATTTTATTCATCACGACTAACTGCGTCAAAAGCTTTGGTGAGGTCGACAAACGTCGTGTATAGATCTACATTCTGTTCTTGGCTTTTCTCCTGAAGCTTTCTTGTTGTGAAGATCATGTCTATTGTCCCTCTGTCTTTTCTGAATCCACATTGACTTTCTGGGATAGGTCCCTTCTGATCAAAATGAACATTCAGGCGAAACAACAGAATTTTTGCCAGTATCTTCCCAGCAATGGATAGGAGGGAGATGCCTCTCTGGTTTTCAAAGACTTGAGGATTTCCTATCCGCTTGTTTAGGTGGATTATGGGTGCATCCTTATAGTCTTGCGGGATAGCCTCCGTGAATCAACTCCGTAATTTTCTCTGACATAGGTAACACCCCCCCCCCACACACACACACCAAACGCATAAACCTCTGCATTAATTGCATCTGCACCTGGAGCTTTGCCAGATGACAGTTGTTGAACTGCTTTTCTTGTTTCCATGACGGTTGGAAATTCATCTAACAGAACATTGCACTCTATCTGTGGAAGCCTGATTGGTGCTTGATGGTTGATTCAGCCCACTAAATGATATATGTATCAACAATGGAACAAACATATATTTTAAAATAAATCTCAGGCCGACAAAAGTTTTTCCATCAAGTTATTATACAAGTTATATCACTACAAATTAAAGCACGAGAACGATTTGTTCGTTTGTTGCTAAATACGTCCCAGTCAACACATTCGGTTATGTCGGGACGTCACCGTGTCAGCGGTCTCCATTTTATGTTGTCTTCTATCCAACATTGGGATGTCATGACATGCGAAATAAGGTTTGAAATTTGGCACCCAAGTAACAAACAAATGTTTATTATATGGATGGTTTGACTCAACCACTTTTCAAGGTTAGGCTCAGGCCTTATAAGTGGTTAACGAGTAATCATATGGTCGGTCAGTCAGAATAATTTTGCCTAGAGGCACAAACATTCAATAGAATCTTCCTTTGGTGGTTTTACCTTAAAGCCCATCTGGAGACATACACAAATTATAGTCAGCAAAACGAGTTCTACACATTTGTGTGTATACGTGAATTTCTGAATGACCAGGAATACATGTAGTTACATTTAACGCTATATACATGTATCACAAAAAGATGTGGGCTGAAAGTATAGAGCATTTGAATAATCGATAATCTTCTATTCGGGCTGCCAAATACTAGTATACATTATTAGATTTCAGTCAACAAAGGCGTCACATGTTTCAGTCAATTTGTCCCTGCCAACAAAACTTGTGCTGCAAGGATCTGTTGTAAGACTGATATGGAAAGCCCCTTGAATCGGTGTTCAGATAGGCAATCGTTAGAATGGTTACACGCAATCCCGAAATCCAAATGAGTTATCAAAAGCAGGATGGATAAATCAGTTCTGTTACCGGTAGTTTTTCCTTTAGCATATGCACTTAATTGTATCACGAGATGTCAACTTGCAAGATTAAATATCAACAATATAATTATTCAACTAAACCTTCAATCTTGAATAGTTTAAGCTGTTTCTGGTACCTATAATCTCGTGTTCACATTAGTCATAAATATAGGAACAAACACTTAAGGGACTAGATGTATATACTGAAGTTAAGCAGCAAGTTGCTACACTGGGTTAGTATTGGTCAAATTGCACGCCCTAACGTCAATTAGCACACCCACAGAAATTAAGCGTTAAGATTGTAATCATTTAAGTTTCTGCAAGTGAAATACTTATAAGACAGCTTAAGATATGTGGTGTAACTTGTAATGGCAAGATGAAGGTCAGACTATTTGATTAACGGTTCATATGGCGATGACTTTCGGCAATTTCTATATCTTTGCGACAGTGTAGCATGGCCAGGCATGAAAATGGGACAAAAGGACAAGCAACATTATTTCCGAAATAAATTTTGTCGTCAAGGAAAACAACATGCATCAAAGTAGTTATATCACGGTTCTTATTTTAATTTATCACGATAGCATTGCAAATGCATTAGTTAAATTGCATTCCAGTCGTCAATTGGTACGCTTGTAAAATGTTGATTCCAATTTCATGTAACCAAAGGTTATCTTTTATACACAATACCTTCAACCAGTAATGTGTACTCTAAACTTGGTATTTTATTTTCAACACCGCATATGGATTGTGTACATGACGTAATTCAGGCATTTTTAGACATGTACATTCACCAAATAACCCAGTATTTCAAACGCGAAAACTGATTACTACATACTTTTATAAACTTTTCATGTAATATGAGTTCCTGTAAAATCCCCAATCATAGGCGCATCATCTGACATTCTCCGATTTTTGAATGGATTTAGAATAAGGAAAATATTTTACCTTGAACTGGTTGACCCAGTAAAATTCTCTCTATTTACGTCGGTCAACTCCGGCACCGGAAACCGTCAACTTCACTTACAATGGAGCATCGGCGGTGTACAAATTGACCGTTTCCCAGGCGTGGTATTGTTCATGTCTATAAATTGTAAAGATATTTGTCTTTGACGCTTGCCAATTAAATTCTGATTGCGTGCATTGTAAGTGCACGTTTTAGTAATTTCCAATTGGACTGCTTGTAATGTTATATTTTTGACTGAGTTCGTGTTTAATGTACCATTTTGACTGTGGATAACATATCTGCCATCATTGAAGTAATTTTGCTATCATGTTGAATTTATGCCATAAACGTTGTATAGTTTGCAATATTCCCTTTGTTTACGGAAAGCTACGAATATGCAACTAAAATGTATTCTGTTCTTTGTTTTGATTTTAAAATTGTAAGATATGGTTCATGCATGTGATTGTTCACATAATGATACACCATAACACCCGATTATGCTACTATGTTGTAGGTTGTCACGAGATATGCTGTAAGAACAAAGACATAAAAAGCGCAAAGAAATGCAAGGCTATTGGCATATAGTGGCATAATTATGTTACACTTTAAATATCTTATGGCAAAGAGTTCAGATATTGTTATAATGATGAAAAGTGTATGCATGTACATTTCATTTGTTTCTGTAACTGATTGTCATATTAACTTTGCATTATTGTAGAATTCTTGATAAGTTAGAACCTACATGCAAGTTTTGGAAGGGGTCGAGCGGGGTAGGGGTCATCAGATATTTAAATATACATGCTACATTGTAAGCAGACAAAGTTGAAATAATCAACAGAACCCAAATGCTGGTATTAAGCGATAGAAACATACCATATTTGCATGGTGATCCAAACATTTTTATATTTGTCGTATATGGATACAGCGGAAGAAGAATATGTAACCAATGCATTTGGGTAACTGTTAATTAATACACTGCATCTCTTTCATACTTGCATGATGGTTCATACATTGCTTTATATTTGTCTTATGTTTGTTTATTTGAAAATAACAAACATTTTGAATATTAATAACATACTACGTAAGTAATTAAACATTTTGAAGACGTTCTTAATCTATGTTTCAAAATGATCATTTCATTTGTTGCTGTAAGTGATTGGCATATATACTTTGCATTTTTGTAGAATATTTGATACGTTACAACCTACATGCAAGTTTTGGAAGGGAACCTAGCGGTAGCGGGTCATCAGATACTTTAATGTACATGATACATTGTACGACAAGTACAACAAAGGTAAATAAACAACTAACCCCATATGCCCGGATTGAGCGATAATTACATGCAAACGAGCATGTACATGTATATGTTAGCATCTTATACGTAGCAACGCAATGTAATAAGAACATGTGTACAATGCAATTGAGTCGCAACATTTTAAGACACATTACCTCTTTCATACTTGCATGCTGGTTAAACCTTGTTTATATTTGCTTTTTTATTCAGTATAACGTCAATTTCATCTCATATGAGACAGACCAATAAGTAGGTGGGACGAAAACGGAAGAACGCCGAGAGAAACCACCTGACACACCCACAAGCAGAACTTGGCTTGTCTCACATGTGCCCCGTGTGGAGCTCAAACCCACAACAGATACAGCGGTGAGATGATCGAAAGATTAAGTGCAGTAATGAAATATCGGCGCTCTTAACCACTCGACCACGGGGGCCGCCATACATGTATGTGTCTTATGTTCATTTACTTTCAGCATAACAAACATTTTGAATATTAATAGCATAATACAGAAGTAAATAAGCATTTTGAAGATATGCTTGTATGATGTGATTATTACAATTTTTGAATGATCACATGATGAAAGTAATTATTTTTGTTTGTTGCGATGAGCATTTTCTATACATGCTCCTTTTGAGGGTCTTATTATTAAAAGATAGATCATTAGCTTGGGTGTTTTTGTTACACCCATTGGTGATAGGATAACAATTGAAGTGTGATAGGTAGGAAGAATAACTTTCCCAGGTGACTGACTGATTCTTTGTAGAGCTTTTACAAACTTGTTGGAAATTTGTTAGGCAAGTAAAGAAAGAAGTTGAAACTAATCTCCATATAAAATCTTGGTACATGATTTCTTCACAATGGAAAGTGGCAAAGTCCATTGAGTCTAACAGGGCCAACCCTAATATACTAATCATTTTCCTTTTGTAAACCTATCACATGAAGATCGAAATGAAAATAAAGGAAGGTAACTTGCTATGTTTCTAACCAACTTCTTAAAGGATTTCATAGTTCATTTCATGAAGTTTTGAAGTTTATCTTCCGAGTGATCTTCATCACAATACAAAACAATCATGAATCTTTTGTCATGTCAACACCCTTTGAAAAGTTCCTTAAGAAGTTGTTTGAGAAGTTATAAAACCATCTATGAAATGTTTTTCAATACCTCCAAATCAACTTGATAACAGTCAATTATAAATAAAATTATTATTTCTAACAACATTAGAAAGGTTTTGATTTTTGTTGATGCTCTGGATTTAACTACGGACACGGTGATGGATTATAAAAGATCAGTAATGGAGATGTTATGAGCCGCATCATGAGAAAACCGGATTTTTGCCTAGGCGAAAACAAAGGCGCAGATCAGCTTCGCGGTAACCGCGAAGCTGATCAGCGCCTTTGTTTTCGCTACTCGGATAGTACAATTCCTCTTCTACTTAAATCCGAAATTTCAAGCTTCTAGCTCTTTTCTGAGCTTGTACAGGCCGGTTTGTGTCGGACCTGGTCGTAAACCCCGAAGACCGGTTTTCTCGCGTCGCGGCTCTTATAATTATGGACAATTGTGGATTTCACCATGGAAGAAATACAGAACCTCAGCTAAGAGCAATTAATGCTTGCAGATATATAGGAATGTTTCTCTAGTTCTTCAGCCACCATATTGGAGTTTTAAACTCCAACTTTTTGATTCCGACTCCAACTTTTTGAAAAGCCCCAATAGTAAAGTATGGGAAGAATCCAACATTTTAGAAAATTCCTCATTTTTACTCCAATTTTCAAAATCCTAGAGAGAACTCTGTGATATCATCCACAAGTGAATACATGTGAATACTGTTTTAGTGTGTTGAAATCATATCTATGTGATCATGAGGAATATGCATTATGTAACTAGAAATTTTCAGAGTACCTCCCTGGGGAAGGGGCTTGCAAAACAAAACCTTTACTGACTATACTTTCCTAAAACATTTGAGACACTTCATGAGAAAACAAATATTTCGCATAAGAGAAAACAAAGGCACAGATCAGGTTCACAGTACTAACTGTAAAGCTGATCAGCACCTTTTTTGTTTTCACTACATGGATATTACTATTCCTCTACGTCCTAAATCCAAAATTTCCAGTCTCTAGCCATCTTCTGTGCTTTTACAGCTTGTTTTGTGTGGAACCTGATCAGAGACCACATTGTTGTTTTTCTCATGATGCAACTCATTTGAAATAACTTCACATAGAATCAATCAGTCATCTGGGAAAGTTATTCTTCTTTACCCTGAAAATCTGTGAAGGACTTATCACACTTCCATTGTTATCCTATCACCAATGAAGATCTTACCCAAGATATGGGAACACATCTATATGATTCTTTTCATAGTTTGGAAAGAATATTGGAATGCAATCAAGAGACTAGAAAAGAAGTATTAACAATATTTGGGGGACATGTTGAGTTTAATGGGTGTTTTTGTTAATATCCACACAAGACAAGACAAACAAGAAGACCAAAAAGTGTTATCCCCATCTCGCATTACGAAAACTTGACCATACAACAGAGATTATTTTTCAGTTGTAAAAAATGAAAATTTTATTAAAATTTTTTGCTGTTTTTAACATTTTTGCTGAAACACTGATTGTGGGTACACGGTAGAATGGATGTGGATGCACGGCCCAAGAGTCGAGAGACTATACAAGGCCTTAATGACAGTACGTAGAACCGCCTCGCCCAGTACCCACAATTTATGTTTTGGATAAAAAAAAAAAAAAAAAGAAAAATAGGTATACCCCTGAAACCCCAGTTTTACTATGTACACTAGTGGGGTATAAGGGGGTAAACATTACTCGGACATAAGTATTAAAGTGATGTTTTAACTCCATCACAATATCTCGAACCTTACTGTACAGGACTATCGGTCGTCTGGTTTAATATAAAAAGCGTTGTTTAATTTTGTGTGTCGTATGGTTGCGTCCGTGGCTCTTCCCTTTTAACAAACAGAAAACATTGCTGCTTGGTACGCTTGAAGACTCTTCCCCAGTCATACCAAATTCAAACAACGCGTTTTAAACCAGAGAACCAATGGTCCTGCTCAACTGAGATCTGGAATATATATCAATAAACTTGTTTGACTCTAATGGTCAAATACAAGTATATTGCCCGAGGGCAGAGACAGATGAACCCCTGGGGTCATTTTGTTTTTCAGAATCATAAATATTCTGTCCATTTGCCCACCTCCTGGAAGTTTTTCCTGTAACAGTTTACTGCATACACTACACGACCAAACCTGATATGGCTGTAATTTTTCAAAATAAAATCTTCCGTTCATTTGTCCATTTCCCCTTCAATTGGCATTTTCACAAATTTACCCATTCAAATGTATGGATGTCCTACACGTACATGTATGTTGACCTTGCCGTAAAACAGGTCAATGCCATCATTTTAGCAATTTCCCCCATCCAAATGCATGGGTGACCTATGTTGACCTTGCCGTATAAAAGGTTAATGTCATCACAGGGTCATAAGTACACAGTGTAACACTCTAGTCCACAATGCTACTTGCTAAGTTTTGTTGAAATTGGTCCACCGGTTTCGGAGATTTTTGAAGGGTTTGAAGGGTTTTTACCATATATGGGTATGGCGGCGTTCTTGATCATGTGCCCCCTTCCTATAGGTGCTTCATATCATTAAGGTTTGATTGGCCAAGCGTTTTCAGAGATCTTTGTATATTATGGTAATATACATGTATATTGTCCCGGGGTGGGGGCAGACTGAGCCCCTTGGGTCCAATTATTATCAGAATCTTTTGTCCATTTGCCCATTACCTTCAAGTGTTTTCCTTCAAATGGCATTTTGAAGCATTTTGACAATTTTCCCCATTTAAATGCATGGGTGACCTATGTTGACGTTGCCTAAAAATTAGTCAAGGCCATTCCAGGATCATGATTTATATAAACTCTGTAGAGCTCATGTCTCTTCAAAATCATAGACTTTCTGGTTCTGGACAACATTAATATAAATTTTTGTTCCCCATTCCTAAGGATGGTCCACATAAAGTTTGGCTTTGATTGGCCAAAGGGTTACAGAGGAGAAGATATTTGAAATTTTGGACGACGACGGACGGACGCCGGAGCATGGCCATCCTATAAGCTCACTTGTACAGCCCTCTGCTCAGGTGAGCTAAACACCGCGTCATACTCGTGTTCACCATTTATGTACTTCTAAATGACTCATTCTCAATACTACAGCATAGTTTCAGTCTGTTTCTATTTTATATCATTTATAATATCATTTGTTATCCATTTTCAAAATCGTGGCAACAAATGCCCCCCCCCCCCCCACTCCCCAAATGCTAATTTAGGGTATATAAACTTCATCAGAATTTGATATAAAATCCAGGTGAATGTGGGCAGAATTTTTCTGCATATGAACGCTACACAAGGATGCAAAAATGCACCCGGGAGCAGATCGATTCAATCTACTTCAAAACCTAACACACTTGATAAATTCTCCGCCACAGTGGTGCTTCTGATTAAGTTTGATAACGGTTAAGCAAGCTGGTCATTGAGCGGCTGGGACCTGAGAAAACCGGTCTTCGGGGTTTCCGACCAGGTCCGACATAAACCGGTCGGTGCACCCCCCACACTGGTCAATCTATATGTCGATTTGCGGTGTTTACGACGGTTTGCGGATATTTACGCTGATTTACTGGAGAAAAAAAATGGCGGCGACAAGTGAATAAATGTTTGATTTTGCATTTTTAATCGTGTTGATGCTGTATAGAAAAGCATACAACATGTCAAAGGGACTATAGATTTATGTTAGTTTTAAGAATACGCCATGCACATGCTGATTGATGTAAACATTTAGGGATGATTCCGAGGACCGATCCAAAGGGTAGGTCGTTTAGTTTTAATCATCTACCTCCTTCATCGGTACTCGAATGTATTCTTTAATGCATACACAAATCGATCGTTGCAGGGCACATTCACAAAGTATACCTATTTCTACAGTCCCTTTAGCATATGGCATGCTTTTCCATTGAGTATATACACTGCTGGGAATCATGTGACCGCAAATGTTTCCATATACACCAAAATGTAAACAAATGACGTCATCAGTTTTGTTTTCTTTCCAAATAATTTCAAGATACGCTTGTTGATTTTTATGCCATCTAGTGCATTCCATGGACAACCCTATTTGGAAGAATTTGAGCCATAGATTGTGGCATTTCACCTGGCCAGTGTTTCAAACACTTCAAAAATTCACTTAAAATACGCTGTTACCCTACACACATAAGCTTTATTTCCTTCAATATCTTAAATATTAAATGTTAATCATGACATTGAAATTCATTACGTACTGTTGTGGTATTATAAAAACGTGGGAAGTTGTTTCATGACGGATAAAACCAAAGTCTGCAATTTTACGAGCAGATTACGTTGCTAGATACCATGTACACAGCAAACCGAATTGATTCCTTCCACACAAACTAATTGTGTTCTTATTTTCTGTCAGTTTAATATTTAATTTGATGAATTTTGGCTCTCTGAAATTGATAAGGTCCAATACAATGACGTACAATGTCATGTTTTCCGCTAGTTCAGAAAGTACTTGATCATACAAACTGTTTGACTCTTTACCACTCACATCCATCAATGGTCTTTTAAACGTTTCATGTTGAATACTTTTTCTTTCTTCCTTTCTTTATGTATTATACCCGACAAAATTAGAAACGCAATAATGCCATTAATCAATTTCCGATTAAGCTCATAAGAATTAACAAAAATTTATGGATCCCATTTCATAGATTTGCTATTCAATCAAACTTTTGAACAAGGGGCAAAAAACTGTGCTTCAAAAATTAGCCATCAACCAGGTGGGGGTTATATGTTAAGTCACTTCAAAATTGCACCGTTTTTCACCCTCACTTTGGTATTTGCTTTAGATGTTTAGAATCTTTTGAGTACACTTCAACTAGACGGAATATTTCCCTCGGTATTCTGTTAGACCTCTCCATACCGACGGAAATGACTTATATTGAGCCCTTAGTCGAAAATGAAAAACCATCGAAGACTCAAAAGAAATTGAAAATTATGCTATGTTATATCTTTTCTGACTGATAGGACTTAATTTATATATATTCCAGATGTAAAATGACGCAGATTCATAAAATACGTAATGTTTTCTGTTGAAAATATTACATACGTCTATAAATAGATAAGGGTAGACTACTGTAAAATATGAGACAAAAAAGTAGAGAATCGATTGTTTTTTTTTGCAAATTTATTGAAATTCTGCAGGCTAACCAGATGTTTATTCAAAGATTTATGCATTTTCTAACACAACATAACAACAATTTAAACAATTATCACCAAAGAAAGCAGCTATAAGCTTCTTACGATATCCATAATCTGTTCGACCATAGTTTAAAGGCAACCTATGCTAAGCTGTCACGGGAGAGGAGCGAGGTCACGAAGTGTATCGGAGTGCAGGTTAGCCAGCTGATCTACAGTTCAACGACCACAGACACACTGTTTGCATCCTCTATCCTCATTTTGTTCAAGCATGGACTCTTAAAGGGAAAGGCAAGGTTGAAACACAATGCATCTTAAATGAAAGTACTTGCCTCTCTTAACAATGTGGTACAATCTTTATTAAAATCAGATGGATATTAAGAAAGTTGTGTTGGTTTGAATATACATTAATTTCTGTTAAAAGAGGCGGTCATCTTGGATATTCATTAGGGTTAATGCCGTCATAAAGTTCTACTTAAATATGTATAATCAATAATAATGAAACCTTATTAATTTTTGTTACACTGTTTTGTAACATTGATTTACTATCAATTTTGGACATATACCTCCTTAAAAGATTTGAAGAACCACAACAGAAGTATCGCCTTGGAACGATCAGTAATACAAAAAATACTGGGGGCCTTAAACCAGTTTTTAGAGTCTCTCAAAGACAAGTTCACACGCTTCTAAATTAATGCAAAAAGTATGCAAAAGTATCTTTTAGCTTTTTACACATATCCAAAACTACTCCTTACCTTTTTATACTCACTTTTGACATGTAAAAGCATAGACTTTTCTACCGTTAAGAGCGTCATGTGCCCCCAGAAAATGAACATACGCACAGTTTAATTCAACAGTTCTTGACAGAAAGTTTGCAGAATACGCACAAATTCTTCACATGTCAAAAATACACACGTGAATCTTGGTACCATTTTTATATTTAAAAAAAGTCCTTCACAGATGTGATGAATACGTACAAATTCTTCACACGACAATGATAAAAACGTGTTAAATTGGAGCATACATGATACCCGAAACTGGCATACGCAAAATTAATGTCACATTTCTCAAAATTAATGTGGTGTACATGGGTGAAAAATTTGCAATATGTTAAATGTGCGTGTCCGACAAACCTGCATTTTATCTGTCGCAGTGCATCTAGTTTGAAAGTAGCTTGTCTGTTTCAGGTCATGCTTAATTTTCATGTTACGCGCATGGAACTTAGTCTAAAGACACACACCCGGGACACGCCGAACTTCTAGAAAGTTTTTAAGCATGTTTAAATTGTTTTTGGCCCAAACGCGCCTAGAGCGAGCAGCGACTTACAGCGACATATATCGACGTGCACCAAGCGTACACCAAGCGTAAAAAACGCGCGTTTAACGCGCTTCTAATGTCTATCCATCTTTTCCCAGGCGTTTTTTGAATTTGACTTTTTTGTTCAAACGCGCGGCGCGCGTTTGGATTATACGCTAGTGTGTGACTGCTGTTTAAAATAGCAGAATAAGCCAACGCGCGCCGGGCGTGTTGACAAAAATGTAAACTTTGAATGATTCAACCTACGTCAGGAGCATGTCGGAGACACGTAAGAAACGCGCTACATGTGCGTTTTCGGTGAACGCTTTTGTATGCTTGGTGTACGCTAAAGGTCGGTGCGCGCTCTAGGCACGTTTGCGTTTAAACATGCTTAAAAATCTTCCAGAAGCTGGGCGTGTCTTGTGCGTGTGTCTTTTACGTTTCGAAAAAGTTCCACGCGCGTTACAGGCGCGTTGAATACGCTATGAACGCATTTGGTGCACGTGTTAGGCACGTAAGTGTACGCCACATGCGTTTTCAGATTTTATGAGATATTGCTTCCGTACCGTGCCCTAAGCGTTTGTGAGACGCGCGTTGAACGTTTGCTGTGTGCCTGTAGCATATGCTTAGCGCGTCTGGGAAGTAACACAAACGTACTTTCACAACACTTTGAGATTTTTGTACGTCCGGCACACGTCTCAGTCAGGCGCTAATGTGTGACTGCTAAAGCGAGTTAAAGGGACAAATTATTTTTATACGTCCAAAATCTAAAGCATGTTGAGAGTTTTCATACGCCAGACGCGCGTTTGGGTTATACGCTAATGTGTGACTACTTATACATAATAAGCCAGGAATGCATTCAAAGATTCGTTCTTAATATTGAACAAAACCGAGAATGGCTATTTTTTCTATTTTTGATCATATTTAAGCTGCAATTGTGCACAAGTCATTTGTAACCACTGCTCATCCACCTACGGGGAAGGGCGATGAGTGTGGCATTTCTGCTTTCAGTGCTCTACTATAAGCCGCACACACAGGGGGCAAACTGGGAAAGGTCAAAACTTAGCTCTTTGGTCTAACCTTAGAAATAGAAAATTGCCCTGGGGTAAGGATCCTAATGCCAAAACCTCGTCATTTCCCCTGCACTGCGGGTACACTCGACAAGAAATTGCTCCGCACTTAAGCCCGGCTATCCCCCACCCTTCACCATAGGTATGTGTGTGTGTGTGTGTGTGGGGGGGGGGGGGCAATGGTTACAAAGGACTTGTGCATTAGCAATCAATACATTTATCGACGAAAGAATAGAAAAATGATGACTATTGTTTTAGTGTGGAGGGTATCAATCCACATTGCATGTGTATAGGGATGCAATGTCAATGATGTTGATTATCTTTTTTCATATGGCATTTAGCATATTTCTGTAAAATGGAGGTAATTGTCCTTTGAAAAAATGTTATTTTATCTCTACGAAAAGGACGCATTGTTACTGGAAGAATGAATAAGGCCCAAAATAAATATTTGGTGTACATGGCAACAAACAATTTTGATGATGGGAATGAAGTGTTTACACAAACAAAACACTTTGAAAGATAAGCTCGCACATGGTTAAATAAATCTGATGTCTCTGCAGGGATTGGGCATATTCATCCATCATTATCCCTCAGCATTTGAAAGAAAACTCGATAGACTTACCTAGACCCGGCGAAAAATGGCGGCTTCTTGTTTACAATTCGCACATATCATAAACATTGCGTATCACGTGATTCCCAGCAGTGATATATGCAAATATAAACGAAGTTAAAAGCACCGTCAAACCTGCGTAAAACCCACCAAATCAGCGTAAGGATTGACTCCTTGTATTGAAGAGGAAGAGACTTTATACTGTTCTTGTGGCGAAAGCAACGGCACTGATCACAGGCGCTCGACGACTGGGTGGCTTTTTGTTTTGCATTTTTACTGGTTTGAAGACCCTAGCAAAACGTTCATGTCATAATTAGTTTTTACTTACAATCCCATTTCTCAATCACCCAGTCCTTGGCATAACCCTGGGGGTAATATTACAGACAAGGCCGGAAACGCGCTGACCTAAATTCACCAAGAAGACGGGGAGGCTACGGGCATAGGTGCTGAGTTTGGACCAATGCTATTGGTGTGACCTTTTACAGAGGCATTCGTGAGTAGGCTTGCCGCGTTGAAATAATTATACATGTTCAGATATGTGATCCAGCGCCGGGGAACCCCGTCTCTCCAGTGAATTTAGGTCAGTCGTCGAGCGCCTGTGCATTGATCCTGTGATCAGCTGATTAGCGTATTTGTTTTCGCACGGGCAAGTCCGGTTTTCTCATTGACGCGGCTTAAATATATATCTTAATCGTTAATGTTCAAAAATTGTCGATCTTGGGTGTCTTATAGACATTTTGCTATTGTGCAGTATAAATGCTTACAACACGCTATAGAAGTATTTTCATAAAATTGCAAGTCACCTTGAAATGTATGAATTACATTTACGAGACGCAGCATAGACTGTCATGTAATAATAGAATTTCGCTACACAATGATTTGCTCGTGGTATGCATGCAATGTTATTATATTATGTTTATGTACATGATAATTGGTCATAATTACACACAAATAATGTTAAGACTGAATGGGCACACCTGAGTACTATCGGTAGGCTAATGGTGCCATTTGTTATGGTACAGATGGTGTCGTATTTTCAGAAAATCGCTGTCCTCGACCTTTTTCCGGGAATTCCTGACTCATTCCTACTTTCGATTTGCTAAATACACTAGCATGCGGGCCAGATGAAATAGGAGGGAAACAATGATATATAAGGTAGGTCCTACAGACTTTCGTGTATTTATTTATTTATTTATTTATTTATTTATTATTTATAAAGCCAGTTTTGTATGAGCCGCCCCTTGGCCATGGGAAAAAGAACAATCTTGCATACTAGGCGAAAACAAAAGCGCAGATCAGCTTCGCACTTCGCACTGCGAAGCTGATCAGCGCATTTGTGTTCGCTTCATGGATAGTATAATTCCTCTACTTTCTAAATCCAAAATTTCCCGTCTCCAGCCATTTTCTGTGCTTGTACAGCTTTGTTTGTGTCAGACCTGGTCGGAAACCACAGTTGTTTTTCCACGAGGTGGCTCATATGTGTAAGTCATTTGTGAAGGCTGTGGCCTACCTCAGCCCGTCTAGTCACGGAAGTTTTAATTTTGCTCAGGGGAAATATTCGGGGTTTGTATTACGGCATATACACTTAGGTAACAGCGCAGCGCGGTGGCGTAGTGGTAGAGCGTAGGACTCCGAATCGAGAGGTCCTGGGTTCATCGTGTTGTGTCCATGAGCAAGACACATTAACTCCCTACAGTACTGGTTAAACCCAGGAAGCGCTGGATTCGTCCCGACATGACTGAAAAATTGTTGACTGGGACGTTAAGCCTCAACACAAGCAAACAAACTTATAAGCTTCCTCAAAATATATGCTAAATATAAATAGTGTATTAGTGCTTCACAGATGGTCCTTCTCCACCGAGACTTGGGCACTCTTCAACGCTCTCAGTAGAGACGTGTACAGTAGATTGCAGTTGTGGTTTGAAATCAGGTCTTCAACCGACTGTCCCCATGATAGACAAAAGACAGTCTCACTTTTCTATCATTGATTGATGTTGCTACCCAATGCATTGCTATTCATTAACACATCATTCTTACTTTTAATTGAAATTTTCAGTAATTAACAGAAAAGAGGAACTGAATTTTGAAAAGTATTTGACAACCAGAATACCATTGGTCCTAAGAACGCCCACCTGTTATTTGGTCTTCCAAAAATTAGTATTAAACTGTCTGTGCCTACCAATTTTCAATTCACAGGCTTCAAAAAATTCTGGGCCCCCGCCCCAGGGTGGGGGTGTGTGTGTGGGGGGGTAATCTTAAATTTTTATATACATGTACAGTACGTGGGCGGAGCTTATTTGGGGGGGGGGGGTCAAAAATTATTTTGGGAGTTTGTATGTTTTTGTGGATACTTTTGGTGGTCAATTTGGTTACTTTTATGAGTTTCATGTATAATTCAACAAACGTTGACTATTTTAAGGAAATTTATCAGTTTTTTTGGGGGTGTGTGCTGGAAATACTATGTCAGTTTTTTGGGGGATGGTCCGTCAGACAAGGTATTTATTTGGTTTTTGGGGTCAGACGCTGGGGCCGAGTCTATGTATATGCAGAGTTTAAGTGTATCCCCCTGGGGCCCCTGCTTGGACTGCTTGTGGCTCCAGGCAGTACGACACTTCTGACTGACTATCTGTTTACTGGTAAACCACTCAGAAGGTCTGAGCCTGCCCAGGAAAACTGGTTCAAGTCAAACTACATGTATAAGGCTTTTGGTTTACTTGGGCGGTTATATTTTCAAGCACATTTGAGTGTCATGTCATCCTGATTCTGGGTAGAAGCCCCATAAAATATGGAGGCAACGTCCCGGCATGACCATATCTGTTGACTGGGACTTAAAGTACCAATTCAAACAAAACAAAACAAACAGGTTATTTCTGAAAAGTCCAATGTTACATCTTTTCCCATTGAAAAGCCTATAGCTATGTGATCAAATTTGGCATTGTCGTAAAATAGATCAATGCCATTTTTTATACAATTTATGATATATCCACAATATGTACACCAAGTTTCGTTGAAATTGGTGCAACGGTTCTTGAGTTTTCAAATGTTTTTGTTAGTACCGTATTCGTTCAAATTAGCAAACAGTGCGCTTAACTTTTCAAAATACCTTTAAGGTAACAATATTTACTTGACAATGCATTATTCGGCTGAAAATGCTCTAGCGATAAATGTCATTTGATGCTGGTTCAACATTATTTTATAATTGTAGCTTCCACTTAGGTATTGGTTGTTAATTAAGCAGTGTGGCTCGCATAACTATTCCAGATTTCGAAATACATGGCATTTTTTGCATTGGTTTTCATTATGAAAACGTTCGAACACATGCCCTGTGCTCCGGTCCGATACCAGTCTACCCCGGTACCCTAACTTGTTCGTATATAGTGATAGCATATGAAGGCGAATCGGAAAGACCGCATCCTGTTTCCATAAGTAAATAACATCTTGCCGTGTCTGAGCGCAGATGAGAGGTTATTTGTGACTGGTTGCAGCGCTAAATTACATTAAAATATTTTGGGAATAAAACCAAGAATCTGAAAATAATGCTTGTAATTAGATAGTTGTGCTTATTGTTGCACTTTTCCCGTCCCGAAGAGTCGCATTGCATTTATATTGAATTGCAATTTCGATGGTAACGCCGGGCAACATAAATTGGTCTCCCAGCAACGTGAGGTCGCACGAGCTACCGAGGCGTACCGGTGCCTGGTTGCACGGGTCGCCGAAGTGGCGCGCTGCGTACTGTTATGTGCAAGCATTACGAATAACTGGGAAGCTTGGATCCATACGTTTACACACATTACATGCACACTCGCAAGCTCACACTTGCATACACGCCAGCATGCATAATTACACATTCACTCGCAGAACAGTTAATGTGACGGATCAAGGAATAAAAATATAAACATACGGATTTTGTTTGTGTGATTTCAGAAATAAAATAGACTGATATTTTAGTCTGTTAAATAACAATCTATAGACTGTTGAAATAACTATGTCAAAATGCCAATGTAGATGTCATAGTATTTCAATCGTCGCGAAGTATTTTTGATCATTTAGCATGTTAATGTAGTATTAATGTGTAAAATCGGTATGAAATATCAATATCTTTAAACAGCAGTCACACATTTGTGTATAACGCAAATGCGCACCAGGCGTATGAAAAATATCAACACGCTGAAGATTTCTGACGTATAAAATTTAATTTGTACCTTTAACTCGCTTTAGCAGTCAAACATTAGCGCGTGACTGAGGCGTGTGCCGTACGTATAAAAAATCTCGAAGTTTTAGAGTACGTTTGTAACTACGTCCCATACACGCTGAGCACGCGCTATATACGAACAGCAACGCGGGTCTCACACACGCTTGGGGTACGCTACTGAAGCAATATCACATAAAATCGGAACGCGCATGTAGCGTACACTGACGTGCCTACAACGTGCGCCAAAAGCGTTCGAAGCGTTTTCAACGCACCGGTAACACGTGTGGAACCTATTCGAAACGTATACATGTAAGTCACACGCCCGGGACACGCCGAGTTTTTTTTTTTAAAAATAAGCATGTTTATTTATTTATTTTTTTTTTGATGCCAAACGCGCGCGGATCTTTAGTGACGTACAGCGACGCGCACCGGACGTACACGAAGCGTGCCCAACGTGCTCGTAATGCGCTTTGAACATGTCTCCGACGTGCGTCTTGCGTATGTGGAATTTTGCAATTTTCTCAACACGCTGGGTGCGCGTTTCACTAATGTGTGACTGCTATTTTTGTCAGTGTGCGCTTATGCACTTATTTTCAGAAAGACAAGGATTTGCGCTTATTGGAGCATGTGTGCTAATTAAAACGATAACTGTATGTTAGTTCGCCAAATAATTTTCAACGCTTTTGGTTCTCCTGACTTTCGATTTCAACGAAAATCTATCAAGTTTATCTGGGGTTGATTTAAACAATCGGGTATGTGACGTCTGTCTTCCGGGTTCAACAAATAAATAAATTTTCCTTGTTAAAAGGAACGCTTGGCTAGTCTGTATATACCATTATTTGTCCGTGTGTTGTGGTTTTTCGTAGGTTTGTGGAGTTTTTCGGTAACTCGATGGATCACATCGGTCATGAACACTTCCTCGCTACGGTGGATTTCAAGCTTTCGTACTTGGTCGGACCTAGCACAAAGTTCCGGGTTTTAACATTATCCGCCCAGAACGCCACCTAAATGTTTAACGTTAGATCCAAATACGTCATTCTTCCCACAAGTCCTTATAAAAACGGCGGAGAGCAAGTCTGGTTTCCGTCTTCAATTGCTTTATTATGCAAGAAGTGTAGCAAAATATTGCGACTGGAACCAGGCCCCTGGATGTCAAAGGGAAACCCCATAGGTTGAAGGAAAAACCCCACAGATTGAGGAGAAATCCTCATTCCGTTTCAATTGCTTGACGCTGTCGCGCCAAGCAATATCTGATTTCGCGAGCTTGATATCAGTTTATACTTGAAAAACAGATGTTGACAGTTGTGTGTTGAATAGTTGACAAATGAGTATGGAAATATATATTTGGAGAATCTTCTGCCTTGTTTGATCCGGCAGCGGGCGCATGTAAGGTAAGGCCTATCCCAGCAGACATTTGACGTCAGTTGGACGTCAGATTGACGTCAGACTCCGACGTCATAATGACGTTGGATTTAGGTTGATTTTGAAAGTTTGTTTGACGTCAAAAACACGTCATTCTGACGTCAAAAACAGACGTCATTCTGACGTCAGAAAAACAACGTTGGTTTGATGTCTCAAATGTGACGTCATAATGACGTTGGGGTTAGGTTGATTTTGAAAGTTTGTTTGACGTCAAAAAGAGACGTTAATCTGACGTGCTAAAACCGATATCGTGAATGTTTGTTCGCAGTTAAATTAACATTCTGAAATCCTGAAGTGGATTCAGTAGTGCGGTGATGCACTAAATTGTTATTCCCTTTCACTCCTTTGATAGAGTTATTCGGTTATTCCCTTTCACTCCTTTGATAGAGTTATTCGGGATATACAAAATGTTTAAGATGTTAATTAAATCACTCTGATGTTGGTATATCTTATTTATGTCAAATTTTATTGCTTTATGGTGCTTAAACAAATAAGACATTAGTGTAAATAATAAGACTATTGTGAACAATCAATTATTTAAAATGGTGAAATAAGTATTAAAATATACAAATTTCATTTTCGTCTTAATAGAAGGTTTAATAATTTAGTGAAAGACTTTATTTTGATTAACAAATAATTATTTTTTTCTAAATTAATTAACCATGGTGATTTCCGATACGAGACCTAGATATGGCTTTTTTAAAAGTGGCTATGTTGAAATTATTATTTGAATTTGATGTTGTTACTTTTGCGCAAGAAATTATGTCAGTTCAAGGGCAGCTAACTCTGTCGACATATGACGTTAGACTTACGTTTGAATCCGGCGTCATTTCGACGTCATATCAATACGTCCACTGACGTCAGGACTGGACGTCAGGTGGACGTTGGTTATTGGTTGTATGACGTCGTGACCAAAATACAACCAATATCCGACGTCAAGTTGACGTCAGATGCCTGCTGGGGACGTGTTTTTCATATATGTCGACAGAGTTAGCTGCCCTTAAACTGACATAATTTCTTACATATATTATGTATTATCATATGACGTCGCTGTTTTCCAGTGGATAACGTCATGTCATAAAAATCGTATGACCACACGTGTAATAACACTTTTGCGGGAATACGTAACGTCATTGACGACGTCCGTAACAACAATGTAAATTTTCATTGAAAATATGTCCACTTCGAAGGCGATAAAATCCTATTTTAGAAGTCATATGATAAAATGAATCTTACACTCGTGGTCATTTCATATGAAATTTATTAAACTCGCTGAAGGCTCGTTTAATAAATTTCATATGAAATGACCACTCGTGTAAGATCCTCTATATAATATCAAATTCAAATAATAATTTCAACCTTGCCACTTAAAAGTCATATCTGAGTCTCGTATGGGAAATCCCATATTTCGCCTCATGCTTAATTAATGTAGAAAAAAAATGATTATCTATTAATCAAAATAAAGTCTTTCACTAAATTATCAAACTTTCAATTAACATGATTAAGATGAAAATAAAATTTGTATATTTTAATATTTATTTCACCATTGTTCAGAATAATCTTATTTCTCACACTAATGTCTTATTGGTTTTAGCACCATAAAGTAATAAAATTTTGCTTAAATAAGATGTACCAACATCAGACTGAATTAATATACATGTACCTTGAACATTTTTTATGTTCCAAAAAACTCTATCCTAAAAAACCTCCTTCCGGTTGAGCCTTCGGGTGCTCCCGGAACAATAAACCCACAAAAAACAACCTCCTATAGTACTGGTCTCGCCCAGGAAAAAAAAAAAAAAAAAAAAAAAAAAAAAAACTCTATCAAAGGAGTGGGTCGCAGGTTCGATCCCGGGCTTCTTTAAAAAACCTCCTCCCGGTTGAGCCTTCGGGTGCTCCCGGAACAACAAACCCACAAAACAACCTAAAAAAAAAACAACAACCGCATATAGTACTAGTATCGCCCAGGAAAAAAAAAAAAAAAAAAAAAAAAAAAAAAAAGAGTGAAAGGGACTATCAAAAGTGCATCACTGCTTTTCTGAATCCACTGTTATTCAAAAATGCGAAAAAATATACACCTTAAACTATTTATATGACATGAATTCAAACGTCGTTTTTAGGACGTCAGATTGACGTCAGCTTTCAGACGTTACACGGACGTTGGCTTTAGCACGTCAGATTGACGTCTAGTTTTGACAACAAACTTTCAAAATCAACCTAACTCCAACGTTATTATGACGTTGGAGTCTGACGTCAATCTGACGTCCAACGAACGTCAAATGTCTGCTGGAAGTAACATAGAAAAAAAAGAAAGAAAGAAAGCAAAAGAAACACACGAAACGAATCTGATTTTTACCCAAAGTGAAGTTTCATTAATTTGCACACCACACATGGTCAGAAGTATGAAAAACACAAGGACTAAATCACGTCTTGATTACGACGTCTAACTGACGAACTAGTTTGACGTCAAAACAACGTCCAATCCAGACGTCCAAAAGACGTCAGGAAATGACGTCTGATAGACGTTGGAAATTGGTTATATGACGTCGCGACCAAAATATAACCAATATCTGACGTCAAACAGACGTCAGGTGCCTGCTGGGATACATTGTTTTTGTTTTCGGTTTCTTAAGATCTTTTGATATGAATGAAATACGGGCTGTATTATGACATACATACACCTGCATTTATAAATCACAGTGTTGGCTAAATCGATATTTGCATGACGAGAGGAGATACACATTATAATTATGAAAACATGCCCATGCAATATACAGTTTGATATTTTTTTTTACTTTTGCTCAATGGGATATACATTACACGGACATGTTTTCCTTCCAAAAGGAAACTTTTTCGATTGCCAACATGTGCTTTTTGGCATGGCAATCGAAAACGTTCAATTCACGTTCGACGACCGTTGTTTTGGCAATATATAAACGTAATTTGGCAATCAAAAATATTTTGTTTATTATATACATGTACTGATATAGGGTACGTTTGCCGCTAGAATGGTGTGTTTACAATTAATGGACGGCCTATAGTTAATTGGGCTAAAACGCAACGGAAGGTTATATTTTTCATAACAATTTGTTAGGTAAGTACAGTTACCCAGTGGTTAGACTGTTGGATTGAGGATCGGGAAGTTGTGGGTCCGAACACGTGTATCCGATTGTGTCCGTCAGCAATTCATTGTATAATCCTTGCATTGGTGTTTTATCAAAACGGCGCAAGGGGTAATTATCTTAGCTCATCAAAACGGCGCAGACTATGCTCATCGATACAGCGCTTGCAAATTTTGTCTCAGCGACGACCAGAGGCATTTTTGTTTCACCTGTTTTCATAGACATTCTGTCAAAATCGTACCCTTGGCTTTGTTCCACTTTTTCCAAAATCTGTAGGTCATACAGTTTCGGAAAATATAATACCTTTTTATCATTGTATATCACTATTCCATCTTCAAAAATCACGAAAATTTAAGAAAGGGGTGCTAACTTTTTAAGTTTTTATTTAGGAATCAGATTTGGCCGAAACATAATATAATTAAAGCTGATGCGTATACCCTGGTTACAAATAGCTAGCTAGAATATAAGAAAACATGTTGTTCGCCATTATAACCCTATGGAACCTGCCATGGTAACCAAAGTTTTCATCCATTCCACCATTCTAATAAAAGTTTTGTCCTGATAAAAGTATGTCTCATGTGAAATTTGATGGCTCTGGGTTTATTGGTATAAGAAATTTTGCACTTTTTGTTGTCGATTTTTTCTCTACGGACAGGACATTTTTGACCGAAATTTAATTTCCATAATTCCACATTGTCATTGGCGTTGGTATAATATTTTTCTCATGACAATTATAAGTTCTGAAGACTCCATTCCCCAATGTGATTTTAAACTTCCAAAAGTATGTGACGTCATATAGGTATGTCTTACGGACAGGACACGTTTTCGTTACATTGTCCTCAGTATTTGGAGATAGAAATTTATATCCAGCGATAAAAGTAAGCCACACTACTGGTTATTTTTACTGATTAGGTATGTCCATATATTGTTTATAACCCATTGAAAGTAGTATTGGATGTGTAACAGTCTGACTTATCAGGCAGGTCACTCCTTTCTCACTTTAAAATATCTGTTTCGCACATGTCGTCAGCTTTAATAAGTATGGCATCACTCAAAAACAAATAGTCGTAGCCATTCAAATAAACGGCAGAATAAACGGGATATGATGCTTACTAGCCACAAAATATTTTATATGCACATAAAGTGTCAGTTTCAATCCCAATACCCCCCGGGGGGCACTCCCTGGTAAGCAGTGTACCGATGCGTGATCAAAGGATTGTTGAACATACCCTAAACAGTGTGATCGACATTTAAAATTTGACCCCCCTTTTCACTGTGTTTGCTTTAAAATGTGACCCTTTCCACTGTGTCCCGTCAAAAAGTACCCCTTTCCGCTGTAGTCAACTAAAACACTGGAATGCAATAATTCTTTTATAACCACGTGAAGATGCTATATGTGTAATATGCAAACAATCTGCCTGATGGCTTCAGAGAAGTAATTTTAAAATATAGACAGACTACAGTAACGGAAGATGGATGCCAGGTACCTGCCTATCCTATAAGATCACCTTTGAGACTTTGGCTCTGTTGGGTTAAAATGCTTAAAAATGTGGAACTGATATGATCATAAACAAACATTTGGTCATGCAATCAACACATGAAATAGCTAAAGTTACAAATAGGCAACATACAGGTACAATAAGAAAAGATGGTAAACCTTAAAATGCACATACAAAAGAAATTGTTATCACTGAAACGAGAAACAGACTAACCACAGAGGAAGTATCGCCTTGGAACTGTCAGTAATAAAGTATTGGGGGTTTAAATTGTTTCAGGGCTTTCAAGCTTTGCCCTCAGCATCTTAATTTGTTCAAATGTACACAGAAAATTGACACAAATATATATGAAATAATGGTTGGTTGGTTAATTTTGTGTTTTGTCCCACTAAACAGCTAAGGTAATATGGCGATAGGAAATTAGTTTAAGTCTTGTACGAAAAACTGGAGAAGCCTGGAATTGACCCCTGGCTTACAAGGCAAGCAGCTTTCCCACTACACCACTAGGCTTCTATACATACTTGAAATAAATCTTGATATAGTAGATAAATACCAAGCACTTACATATAGCAAGCATTATGGAGAGCAGGGTACAAAAGACAAGATTTAATACAAACCATTTTTATTTGTATGAACTACTCAATTAGCAGAAACAATAATTTCTATTGAAGCAACACACATTGTTGAACAGAAAGGGAAAATCATATCTTATCCCTTAGGTTTTAGACATTTTAGTCATTTCGGCCCAAAACATATCGGCCAAGGACGCCTCGGTCCACCCCTTTTCACAGCGTTTTAGCAGAATTGTAAACAACATACCCTTTTTCCACAAAAACGACATTTTGCCTACCCTAAATGATGTCAGCGCTGCGCACTGCCCTTCTTGAAAAAAAGTACCCTTTCTCATCGTTTTTTTTGATCACGCATCGGTACACTGCTTACCAGGGAGTGACCCCCCCCCCCGGGCAATACCCATAAAAAGAAAGCAGAAAGCATTCATACTTGGACCATAGATACCCTGTAGGGTTAGCTTTCATTCCATGGCATCGGGCCCCTGGGTCCAGGCCAGGGGGTGGGGCTGGAGGTTAAAATCTAGAACACCTTCAAAAATGGCAATTCTTGTGTTAAAGTTTTCTAGAAGTCCATATCTTGACAACCACTCATCAGAAAGCGTTGATACTCGGGCCATTGACACCCTGTAGGGTCGGCTTTCATTCCATGGCATCAGATCCCTGGGTCCATGCCAGGGGGTGGGGCTAGAGGTTAAAATCTAGAACACCATTAATAATAATGGCTTTTCTGTGATATAGTATTCTAGAAGTCTATATTTTGAAAACTTTTTATCAGAGGGCTTTCATACTCAGACCATAGGTACCCTGTAGGGTTGAGTTTCATTCCATGGCATTGGGCTCCTGGGTCCATGCCTGAGGGGTGGGGCTGGAGGTTAAAAACTAGAACATTAAAAAATAGATGTACTGCTGTGTAACTTTTACAAGGAGGCATATCTTGACAACGACTTATCATAAAGCATTCATACTTCATACACTTTAGGTTCCATGACATCGGACCTCTGGGTCGGAGTCAGGGGGGCGGGGCTAGAGGTCAAAATCTAGAACTCCCCGATTTTTTTTCTTTTTATTTCTTAATAGAAACAACTTAGGAGGATGGTTGGTCATTCATCTTTTGACTTTGTGACACTGACTTGTGTGTCATGACGGTAAGGGTCAGTTAACCTATTTTCCATGGTTCAGTGATTTTGCCTTATATCTTGACACTCAATTAGTATATTTTCTTACTTCTTTCAGATTATGAGTTAGTACGACCAGGCCTTTGACCCCAATATACTTATAGGTCACTGTGACCTAATTTCACGGTTCAGTGATTTTGCCTTATATCTTGACACTCAAATAGTATATTTTCATACTTTTTTCAGATTATGAGTGAGTATGACCAGAACTTTGACAGCAATATACTTATAGGTCACTGTGACCTAATTTCAAGGTTCAGTGATTTTGCCTTATATCTCGGTACTCAAATGGTTTATGAACAAACTTCTTTCAAAGTTTGTTTGCGTATGACAAGACCTTTGACCCTGAAGTAGTCCTAGGTCACTGTGACCTAATTTCATGGTTCAGTGATTTTGCCTTATATCTTGACACTCGATTAGTATATTTTCATACTTTTTTCAGATTATGAGTGTGTATGACCAGACCTTTGACCCCAATATACTTATAGGTCACTGTGACCTAATTTCACGGTTCAGTGATTTTTGTCTTATATCTCGGTACTCAAATGGTTTATGAACAAACTTCTTTCAAAGTATGTTTGCGTATGACAAGACCTTTGACCCTGAAGTAGTCCTAGGTCACTGTGACCTAATTTCACGGTTCAGTGATTTTGCCTTATATCTTGACACTCAATTAGTATATTTTCATACTTTTTTCAGATTATGAGTATGACCAGACCCTTGACCCCAATATACTTATAGGTCACTGTGACCTAATTTCACGGTTCAGTGACTTTGCCTTATATCTCGGCATATAAGTGCTTTATGAACAAACTTCTTTCACACTATGTTTGCATATGATAAGACCTTTGAACTTAAAGTAGTCCTAGGTCAATATGACCTAATTTCACGGTTCAGTGATTATTCTTTATATCTCGGCACTCAATTGGTATATGAACATACTTCTTTCATGATATGTATGAGTATGACAAGACCTTTGACCGTAAAGTATTCCTGGGTCACTGTGACCTAATTTCATGGTTCAGTGATTTTGCCTTATATCTCGACACTCAGTTGGTATTTTTTCATACTTCTTTCTGATTATGAATGAGTATGACCACACCTTTAACCCAAACGTACTTATAGGTCACTATGACCTAATTTCATGGTTCAGTGATTTTGCTTTATATCTCAACACTGAATGGGTATATGATCATTTTTCTTTCACATTATGAGTAAGTGCCACTAGACCTTTGACCCTGCAATACTTATAGGTCAGTGTGACCTTTTTTCATGGTTCAGTGATTTTGCCTTGTGTCTTGGCACTCAGTTGGTATATGAACACACTTCTTTCACAATATGAGTGAGACCTTTAAATCTTAGGTAGTTATAGTTAACTTTCATGGTTCAGTGATTTTGCCTTATTGCATCAAGGCAAAAAAGATGTATGAGCATAATGCTTTGGGTTACTGGTCGGGTTTGGCCTTATGTTTGACAAAGGTCAGAAGCAGTCGAGCACGCTGTCCTGCGACAGCTCTTATTATTGTTTTATTTACCTTTGTGTATAATTATGCGCCAAATGATGACTTGATGATCTTGAAAATTTTAAATGAACCATCTGATGTACATGTATTTGAATTTTCTAATGTATTATATAATCCATTTTTGTTTTTATTTGTTTATGCTATATAATATTGTTTGTATATTCATGTATATAGTTGCTTTAATGGTCACAAGGTCACCCCGGTCACAAATGTCACTTACAGTCCTCAAGCTAAAACAGAATATCAGCCATGCCTCAGAAAATGACAAATATTTTGATTTTGATCACCAAAAACACCCGCCATTATTTTTCAAAATTTGGCAATATGACACAGGCTGATCCTATCCAAATTTTTTCTAATGGTGATCAAATCAGCATAAAGGTGAAACGGCGACATATAAAAAAACAAGGACATATCAAGCTGATCATCAATCTGGGGATAATTCACAAAATCCACACGGTACATGGAGTGGAATTAAAATTGCTCATACTAATATTAATAGCATTAGATATAAGCTTGATCAATTATATACAGAATTTTCTAGCTATGATATTATTTGTGTGTCAGAAACCAAGTTAAACCAAAATATCCTAAATCAAGATTTGGAACTACATTGGTTCCATCTTCCAATTCGCAAAGATAGAGAAGAAAACAACGGAGGAGGCCTACTTATTTATATTATAAGAAGGCACAAGTAGGCAAAGATCAGGAAAAGGCGCAATCAGAAAAAGATTCCCACTCCAAAAACCGAGGTGGGAAAAAACCAAACCAACAATCAGGTACTTATACCATGAAACATATCGTAAGCCGAATGAGCAGCTATTTTCCCAATAGGTGGCCACTCAGTTACCTTAACTTAACTAAAATTATGAAAACACACATAAGGCGCCAACAGCACAAAAAAGTTTTTAAACACCAAGACATAAAACAAAAAGAACCACCACAGAAGTATCGACTTGGAACGATCAGTAACACAAAGTTACTGGCGGGCTTAAACCGGTTTTACATGGCCATAACCTCACCCTCAGCTTCTGCAGTGGATCATAACATTTAGTTAGTTATTCGGTCCTCGTGGTGAATCTCTAACTAGTCAATGAATCATCAAGAACAAACAAATAAATCATGATAAACATCCTGATGAATCAAAAACCAGGACTCACAGACTGAGTAAGCTGCCCGACGATGGAGATCCCTGGGCGCCGAATAACCTACTAACTCCGGAGCAAAAGAAAAACACCAGTTGGACCCCGGTGGGCCAAGCAACAGACAAGAAGCTCCGGCCCCAACCAACTAAAATGAATAGCTTTATGTCGGGGCCATCATAGAGTCTGACGCCCGACCCACCGGCGTGCAATTAAAGAAGGCAGCGTAGTTATCAACCATGATTGGGTTAAAAACTAAGCATGCAGACTGTCGCATAACATTCAAGTTATAACCTATACGTCTGTAACGTGTTATGATTTGAAATGTCCACTTTGAAAGAAGACAAGACCTTGAAAGCAATGAAATTGAAAATATTTGGGCTGAAGTAACCTGTCATCAAAAGAAATTTCTTCTCGGCCTATTTTATAGACCACCTGAGAGCCCATCTGAATACTGGAACCTATTTGAAAATAATATTGACATAGCTACTGACACTAACATGGACATGCTAATCATGGGTGACTTTAATCATGATATGCTTAAGTTTAACCCAAATAGTAAGCTGTTAAGAATACTAACAAAATATAATATACAAAACATGATTAATGAACCCACAAGAATAACCCAAAAGTCTCAAACATGTATTGACCTATTATTAACAAATCATAGCTCAATTATAATAAATACTGAAGTACTCCCACCATTTTGTAGTGATCATTGTTCCATTACTGCAGAAGTTAATTTTAAAACATACAAAGCTCAGGCATATATACAAACAATATGGAAATATAATAATGCCAATAAGATTGCATTGAATGAAAAACTTATTGCTACTGATTGGTCATTTATTAATAACTCAAATGATATTGATTACATTAATGAAAAGTTCAACAATACTTTGTTAGCAGCAGACAATGATTGTATACCAAAAGTTACCTTCACAAGGAGACCAAGTGACAAGCCATGGATGAATAATGAAATACGAAGTCAAATGAGACAGAGAAATCGACTATACTATAAAGCAAAAAACAGCCAATCAGAAGATCATTTTCGTAAATTTAAAGACAAGCGCAATCAAGTAACTACTTTAATTCGTGAAGCTAAGAACAATTACTTCCAAAAACTTCAAACATCACTTGCCGACCCTAATACAAAGCCCAAACAATGGTATAAAATTGCGAACGAAATAACCAAACTAAAGAATAAAAGTAATCCACCTCCTCCCTTAGTTTCAAATGGCAACATCAACATTCACCCTCTAGATAAAGCTGAAAGATTAAATAAATATTTTGCAAATATTTCTAAGATTGAAAATCCACCACCCTTGCCTGAAATTAATCAAAATACAAACTTTAGTTTAAGTGCTATTCAAGTCAGTGAACAAGACGTTAAAGATCAACATTTTATTTTGAATTCTAATAAACCAGGTGGCCCAGATGAAATAATGCCTAAACTAATTAAACTAACAGATACTTCATTAATTAGACCACTTACAATGTTATTTAATAAATCACTTTCTTTGGGTCAAGTACCTGCTCAATGGAAAATGGCTAATATCTCTGCCATATTCAAAGGGAAAGGATCCGAGCAGGATCCTACAAACTATAGGTCTATCTCAATTACAAGCTGCCTTGGAAAGGTTATGGAGAAAATAATATTTAAATATTTATACAACTATCTTGAACAACATAACATATTAACTAAGCATCAATCTGGTTTTAGACCAAAAGACTATACAGTAAACCAACTTTTAGAAATCTATCATGTTATAATCGAGAATCTTGACAAAAGTAAAGACATCAAATTTGTATTCTGTGACATAAGTAAGGCTTTCGACAAAGTATGGCACGAAGGACTCATTTATAAACTTAGTAAATATGGTATAGACGGTAGTCTCATAAACTGGTTTAAAAGTTATCTATCAGATCGAAAGCAAAGAGTTGTTAATGAGGGTTATAAATCTCAATGGGAACATACTTCAGCAGGGGTACCACAGGGATCAGTTTTAGGCCCATACCTACTTCTTATTTATATAAATGATATAGTTGATAACATTAATTGTAACATAATAACATTAATTGTAACATAAGATTGTTCGCTGATGATACATCTTTATTCACCATTATTGAAAATAATGACTCAATTAAACTATTAAATGAAGATCTACAAAGCATAGCTCGCTGGTCTAAGGACTGGTGTATAATTCTGAATCCAAATAAAACTAAATCATTACTCATAACTAGAAAAGATAACCCGAACTGGCCAAATGTTGTTTTTAATAATGTCATCATTGAAGATTAACCTAGTCACACACACTTAGGCATTACACTTTCTTCAAACGGAGGTTGGAGGGATCATGTAAATAAGATATATCAAAAAGCAGCTTACAGATTGAACCTAATGAGAATGTTAAAACATGATATTGATCGAAATTCCCTGACTAGGTTCTTTATCTCTTACATACGTCCTATCCTAGAGTATGGACATATTATCTGGGATAATTTAAACAAAAATGAATCTGAACTCTTAGAATCCATCCAACTTGACGCAGCGAGAATAATAACTGGTCTTCGAAGAGGTACAAATCATGAAATTCTTTATGAAGAACTTGGTTGGATATCATTATCAAAACGGCGTTCAAACCATAAATTGATACATTTTTATAAAATTCTCAACCATGATACCCCAGCTTACATTAACAATATAATTGATAACTACAACACACATGATATAGGATACTCATTATGAAATAAGAACTTAAGGCATCCAGTGCCAAGAACTGAGTCATTTAAAAAATCATTCTTTTTATCAACTACTGACCTATGGAATAATCTAGAACCAGAACTTAACAATTGCACATCACTCCACTCATTTAAAGCAACAATTAAAAGAAAAACATCAACTCCACCTAAACATTATTCAACCGGTAATCGTAAAGAAAATATCATCATTTGTCAACTAAGAAACAATAAAAGTCAGCTTAAAGCCAATCTATTTGATGATCATCTTACTGATACAGCAAAATGCCCATATTGTGATTTAAATGAAACAGTTGACCATTATTTATTTGAGTGTCATGAACACATAAGCTCTAGAATCTCACTTATCAATTCTCTGATGTCAGAACTGGAAATATATAGTAATATTAGAATTACATCAAAATGCTTATTGGAAGGTAGCCAGAACTTACCTCATGATAAAAATGTTTTAATTGTACAATATGTAATGGAATATATAAAAAATACTGGAAGATTTTAACCTCAAACTAACAACTTTGCATATTCTATTTTTGTCATTATGGAAAGCATAAAAAATCTTTCAGCTCCTGATATTAGCAAAACTCACCTTACATGTACATGAATAGTACCTACCCAAGATAGAAAACCTTTACTCTGTAAATTGTACTCTGTATTGTAGTTCTTACTACTTTGGACCCTTCATCTGTAAAATTAATTGCATAGATTCTTTAGTATACATGTATATTTGACAGTAATTAAATTGACACGTGAGAATAACAAATTAAAGGCTATCTAATAAACTAATTGAAAGCTACAGAAATCCCAATCACCATCTTGTCAGATAGATAAGGTGGGTCATATTGGGATTGTCTGTAGATATTAATTACTCTGAAGGCATGTCCGTTCATCTCTCTTCATTTCGTTTCGGAAGAGAGTGGACCGCTGTCTCTCCGACATATTCTATATCCATTTTTCAATAATTCTTATTCGACTGAAGATAATAAACACATTTCTTTAAATTGCAATAACTATCTTATTCTATTATTATTATTAATGTTTTTCTTTTTGAAAAGTCTATACTTGTTAACCTGAAAAAAATGAAAACACAATACATGTAAACAATTATTGATTGAACATCCCATGGTAGATTGATCTTACCTGTAAATAATGATGGCCCATTCAGATGAGCGAAATCATGATCCATATACGATGAGTTTGACCAGATTAAATAACGGAAAATAATCCGCTTTTTCCAATTAGTAAAGCTTTCTCCACGTGACCTTTGGCTAACTGTAGGACGAGTTCTACTCTATACTCGAGTCGGCTTTGTACCACTGTATTGTACGCACTAAGTAACCATGGTCCCTCATAAAATCGACCAGGATTTGTCATTTATACTTCTATCATACTAAGTATCAATGTAAAGAAACATGATAAGTTAAAGACAATAAAGCATAATTTATGTATGAATTAGGTTCCTTATTCTATTTAACATGTTTAAAGGAATTATTCCATAGTTCAATTAATTTTTCCATATAGCAGTAGTAAGCTCGCGAATTCACCACTTTTTTGGCTATTAGTATAATAATCGTGCAGAGTTGACCTTTACCGGGTAATCCAGCCGGTGTGACCCAGTGACCATTTGACCCCTTTAGTTTCTTTTCGTATTTGTATTTATTTTATTTTTTTCACATTACAACTGTAAAGTAAAAACCTGTTATACTATACTTCAACTTGTGTGACATCATCGATATTAATCTTCTATATATGTTTATGCTAATTATTCATGTTCATATATGTACATAATATTGTAGTACCTTTGGAGAGGGCGAAATTAGGCTCTGCCTGTGCCCAATCCGTGTCACATGTATGTATTATATGATGACTAAAATTTCTAATAAATAAATAAATAAATAAAAAGAAGCAATTTTCAAGTGAGACAGTATAACACCTGTTTTTGGGGGTATTTTGTGAAAAAATGGCTTGTCCAATCAACATGATTGTTTTAGGCCAATGAGAATTGATCGATCTTGACATCCTGCAAGTCAACCTAAGTATATTAGTGTTGAAGTTTTCATTACACAACCGCATAACACTTAGTAGATTTAAAATTGTCATCTGATCTTAGGTTATTGTCGCCTCCCCGTAACCAACTGAATCCAGTTTTAACTGATTAGTTAACGGAACACGGAACCAATATGACCTTTGCCACGACATGTTTACAAAATGGCATTATAGCCCCTAGTCTGTCAGTCGTCAAAACGAAAGTATCATACCCAATGGGTCGTTGTGAAAATGATTAATCAGCTATCAAATATTCATTTTGACGGCTGGTTCGTCAGGCTTATTAACCCCATTTTACATTATTTATGCAAATAAGCTCGTATCAAATAACAATTATGTCATTGTAATTGTTAATTTAATATTTGTTCCAAAAAATATATAGATTTTATTTTTCAGAAAAATGTTCCAACAAGCATGCAGAATGAATAACAGTGTGAAATCTGACTCGAAGGCTTTGTGATCAGTTATTCCAAAGAAAATGGGTAGGTACCAAATTATTTATTTGCCCCTTTACTATCGGTAAAATAATGGGTCTCTACCTGGGTATTGGGTCCTGGAAAGAAGGGACATTTATTTTCATGGCTCTGGGGAGCACCAGTAAATATTTCTAGGGAGGTGGGGAGCAAACAAAAACCTTTGGGGTATATGGAGCAGAGAGCTGAGGAAAATAAATGGATATATAAATAAATATATATGGCGCCAGTGATAATATACTGATGGGCTTTAATAACGCAACACTTCATATCGGTTATCATTTGCTTAACTCATATAAGCCTGGCGTCCATTTTGTGGGACATAGGCACATAGTATAGCCCCAGATATGACGCCACAGAACGCGGCGTCCCATCTGGGGATATTCTGCTTGCTTAGAGAATTTTTCTCGAAAAAATTGAATAAAATTGAAAAATCACCCCTGACGCCCCTAAAAATGAAGGTGGACTGACCCAAATGATGATGATGGGAAAATCCATTCGTCGTTAAACTGAAGCATTAAATAAATGCAATATCGTGAATCTTAACATCATACAATATTTATCCACGAAAACTTGCTCGCTCAAATCTTTGCTTTAAGCTGCTTTCTTCAACGCTATTGAGACGTAATTTTTCTGAGGAAAACCTGACGGTGGCTACAAGAAAGGAATTTCTGTGAACGCAAACCTTCTCTGGTGATAGCTAACAACCTAAAGCACAAGATTCTTTCATTGTAGTATTACGCGCTAGCGTTTTACGCTGACGTCAAATGAAAAGTGCTACAGAGAAATTCGATTACAGCACCATAAGTTACGATACTTTTACGTTAGTCCAGAGCCTATATACATGTATAGTATTCGAAAAGATTTCAATTGTTTAAATTTAAGACGCAAAAATAAAGTTTTCTTGATACACGTCAAAATGACGTAATTATCACGTTTTTATGCAAATGAGAGCACACCAACAGCATTGGTTTGGGTTTTGGTGTTTTTTGTTTTTGTTTTTCTTTTCAGAAATCATGTTGAACCTGAATGTTGTTTTCGACCCTATTGACCTGTAATGCAATTTATTTTTGTTGAATTTAGGGTAACGTTTGATATCATAGTGCATGACGTCAACATGATCACGGACACAGGCATTTCGTTTTTGGTATTGGCGTTAAGAATAATACAAGCGTTGCATTTTTAGCTCACCTGAGCCGAAGGCTCACAGGGGAGCTTATAGGATAGGTAGGCATCCGGCGTCCGTCCGTCGTCGTCGTCGTCCGTCGTCCGTCGTCCACTATTTTCAAAGATCTTCTCTGAAACCGCTTGGCCAATCAAAGCCAAATTTTATATGAAGCATCTATAGGAAGGGGGAACCAATGTGTATAATATTATAAGAAATCCAGGTCACATGACCAAGATGGCCGCCATGCCCATATATGGTAAAAACCCTTCAAAAATCTTCTTCTCCAGAACCAAAGGACCGATTTCAACGAAACTTAGCATAAAGCATTGATGGCTCAAGCACTTCAATGTGTATATAAATCATGGCCCTGTGATGACCTTGACCTATTTTACGGCAAGTTCAACATAGGTCGCCAATGCATTTGAATGGGGAAAACTTTTAAAATGTCATTTTAAGTGAAAGTCTTGCAGGAAATGGGCAGTAGTACTGAATATTAATGATTCTGAAAATATTTGCACCCCAGGGGTTCATATGCCCCCATCCCGGGGCAATATATTACCATAATATTCAAACATCTCTGAAACCGCTTGGCCAATTAAAGCCAAGTTTTATGTGAAGCATCAATAGGAAGGAGTAACCAATGTATATATAAATAATCAAGGTCACATGAGTGACATGACCAAGATGGCTGCCATGCCCATATATGGTAAAAACCCTTTAGAAATCTTCTTCTCCGGAACCGGTACACCGATTTCAAAGAAACTTGGCATGGAGCATCGATGCCTCAAGTACTACAATGTATATATAAATCATGACACTGTGATGACCTTGACCTTTTTTATGGCAAGGTCAACTTAGGTCGCCAATGCATTTGAATGGGGAAAACTTTTAAAAAGTAATTTGAGGTGTAAATCTTGCAGGAAATGGGTAGTATGACTGAATATTAATGATTCTGAAAATAATGGACGCAAGGGCTCATATGCCCCCACACCGGGGCAATATACATGTATATTACCAAAATATTTAAACATCTTCTCTGAAACCACGTGGCCAATCAAAGCCAAATTTTATGTGAAGCATTTATAGAATGGGGGAACCAAAATGAATGTGTATATAAATAATCCAGGTCACATGACCAAGATGGCCGCCATGCCCATATATGGTAAAAACCCTTCCAAAATCTTCTTCTCTGGAACCGCGGTGGACCGATTTCAACAAAACTTGGCATGAAACATCAATGGCTTAAGTACTACAATTTGTATATAAATCATGACCCTGTGATGACCTTGACCTATTTTACGACAAGGTCAACATAGGTTGCCTATGCCTTTGAATGGGAATAACTGTTATTTGTCGGTTGAAGGGAAAGACTTGCAGGAAATGGACAGGATATTGATTATTATGAAGAAAAATAATGGACACCAGGGAATCATCTGCCCCTTTAATGGGGCTTTTTTCCATAATATGTAAACATGTTATTTGTATATACAACAGATCTCAGGTGAGCGTTTACAGGACCATTGGTCCTCTGGTTAAAGTATATGAATATATTGTAGCGTAATGTTGAAGGTTAGTGACCACTTTCAAATTAAGAGTGTTTTTGTATGGTATGTTCACCAGTACCCTCAGTGGCCAGTTTCAATCTGAACTTTTTTTTTACAGCGGATGATGGGCGAGGCAACGATGAGAGCAGTGGGTCGGAGGTGGAAGAATACTCGGGTATGGAACAGCCCCCTCTCATCAAACAATTGAAGACTATATTGGCAGAATACCCAGATGATGGACAGATAATCAAAGTATGTCGAGCAAGTTTTTTTTTTTAGTTTACATCTTAAAGTTCTACCGGTGGTAGACGTCTCATCTTAAATACCAGTTATTACTGGTTAACCGCTCACGTCTGAGCCTGTCCAGGAAATGTGGTTCAAGTCAGCCCATTCATACATATGCCTTATTGGTTTAGTTGGGTGGTTATATTTGAAGCAATTTTTGGATGTCTTGACGTCCTAATTTTGGGTAAAAGTCCCATAAAATGGAGACAACGTCCCGACATGACCCTAGCTGTTGACCGGGACGTTAAGTATCAATTCAAACAAACAAACAAATTAGGCACTACACTTTAGTTACCGGTATTAGGGAGCATATGTGAATGACCAGTAATAATTGTTTAGTTCCCGGTACTAAGTAGTGCATCTTATTCATGCCGGTTCTAGGCGGCAAAAAATATTATTCACCACTGTTAGGCAGCACTGGTACCCTTACCAGTTCCCAGTACTATTACCAGTACTTTGCTGTATACGTTTGTATTTTTGTTTGTCAATTGCTTTGCTGTAATATTAGGAATTAGTTCAGAATGCGGAGGACGCGGGAGCGACAGAAATGAAGATCCTTTTCGATGGGCGGCAGCTCAATACAGATACAGCGACGAAGAAACTGCCGTACCGGAAATTCTTTAAGGTGAGGATATAAAGATTGAACTGCCGTTTCAAGTAGCACAATCATTTTGGTCCCTCATATTGGCGTGCTTAATTAAACATTAAAGTTAAATACATTGTTTTGCTCCAACACACACGGATCCGAATGCAGAGAGAGAGAGAGAGAGAGAGAGAGAGAGAGAGAGAGAGAGACCAACTAAAATAGGAAGAACCGTTTTCTAAATCACACATGTAACAGCGGTTTTAACCTGCTCTCTGAATCGACTTCTTAGAAGAAAATCGTCATTTTTTCTTTACCCCCATTTCTTCAGGCCCCTGCCTTGTGTTTCTACAACGATGCCGTGTTCAGTGACAATGACTGGCGTGGAATCAGAATGATCTACAGTAGTGTGAAAGAAGAAGATCCACTCAAAGTTGGCAGATTCGGACTTGGTTTCAAATCAGTGTTTCATATCACAGGTAAGAAAGATGTTCTCGTATCTCATCGACAGAATAACACGCCGGTGAATTATACCCCCTCGTACTATTTTCTTCGTAGTTTTGGTTTAAAACGAGGATGATGGGAATACTCTACTCATTAGAACCGCCTCAGTGAGGTACTACCGAGCTAGATAGCGCAATCACCGGGTACATGCACTTTGTGTGCGTTTGGGATCAGTGAAGCGGACCCACGATCGATACCCACGTCCGCGGCACAATTCACGCGAGAGTTGGTTATGAAATATATTTTTTGCGGTCGGTCATTCGCTCTTTCATGATGATTTTAGAATAACACAAGTCCGTTACTTATAACGAAATGCGCATTTAGTCAGGTTCAGAAAAAGTCGATTTTGGGCATTTTTTAAGTCAAACTCAAGGTCATCTGTAATCCCGGCTTTTATAAATCGGGGCTGTAGTATTACATGTAAATGCATGCCTGTTGTCAAATAAGGACTTGTTAACGACCTACATGTATCTGTAAGTCCCTTTAAACCCATTTTCTAAGCGCGATCGAATAAAATCTTTCTCAGGAAGGAATCAAGTCAAAATGGCCATTCATGGCTATACAATATTTAAAATAAAAAATAAAAAAAAAATGAAAATAAATATGTTTGTGCTCAACTGGCTTGTTTGATATCCCAACTCAAAGGCATCAGGCGGGATATACTTGTTAAAGGTCGAAACGGACTTATTAAAAGAAACATCTGCAGCGAAACGAAAGAAACTAGTCTAACCTATATTCCAGATGACGTCTAAATAGGTAGCTTGAATGACTCTGAGCGTCACCATGTTAATATACGAACCAAACATGGTGAAATACATGATACACTGTTTTCAATGCAGCTTCTGTTACAAAATACGCATACCATGTAGAAACGAAAAGCGAAATTCCGTGATAAAACGTGGACACGGTTTCGGGATGCGATTTTTATTCAGATGAGTGATGTTTCGCAGACTGATAACCTGTTTGATCTATAAATTTATAGAACTTTTTTTTCTATAAATTAATAAAAAAAAAAAAAACCACCGTAAAGTCACTCTATTCCGCTTATCGGAAAAGATGGCGATGACGTCATCGATAACATTACCTGTGAACTCACGGGTACAGAGTCAATAAATACACAGACTGAATACACATATTTGTGCGGGAAAATGTGTCTTACATTGTTAGTATACGTTGAATTCAAAGCTGAATTAACTAAAATAAATTTAACTTAATATTAGAACCACTGAAAATGAATTATCCGCCATCTGCCTGAAAAATTATTTTGGCAAGGTTTGTTTTAAACTCGGAAAACTGAATGAGTTTCTCAGAAAGAGGATAACTTTGTTCAATTTATTCACTTATTATTTTCAGTTCACATTGTTTCTAACAGCAGCATAAATTTCGCGATTTTATTTTGCAGTTATGATAATTTAATAGAATAATAGATAGAAATGTACAATAACCGTGCCGTTGAAATTGTTGGAGTTTTAAATATCCAAGCATGTGTGGTAATGTTATTTAAAATCTTAAATAAGTCTCCTCAAAAAGAAAAAAAAAATATTACAAATACTACGGCGTAAAATTGTCATAAAATTTCAATGAAACTTTAGACTGAAGTGCCTAAAATTGTGTGCGTGTTAAATAACGAGAGATCAAAGCCGTCCGCGCTTGCCGAAAAATCAAAATATTTAACTATAAATAAACACGAAAATATTGCGCTATTCAAGATCTTTTCCTTCCAAATTCATACAATATCCATCCTGGAAGCAATCTTTCCTCATAAGACAACAAAACATTTAAAGATTTTGGCGTTTTGGGGTCATTTATGCAAATAAACCATACGTATATTGGCTTTTGATAAAGCCAGATGTACGTAATTGACCTCACGGTAGAAAATTTCATTTTTTGCATGTGAGTGTATTTTGATGTCCTGCATACTAAAATGAAAAGAAATCGATACCGTTCCGAGCTTGTTTCCGAGATACCGGCCTTCGAAATCGTCAAATTTGAGAGCGAAAATACATTGACGTCAACGTAAAATGCAATTTTTAGACCCCTTTTTTGTTGATTTTCTTCATATATTTAAAAAAATCCACGCCAGGATTAAAAAAAAACTGATATGTATGAGAGAAATTCCTGAACTACAGGTAGATAACGAGAAAGTCCTTAGTTACCGGATTCGTTTTCCTGCATTAAGCGTGCGAAGAGAGGTAGTCGTTGCTGAATTCAGTACGTTTTATGCGCGACGTCGATTTTGCGCCAAAATCTCCGACGCTATTTAGTATTCAATATTTCTAACTGTCATGCAAATTCTGTCTTCGTCGGGATAACATGTCCAAAATCTATATTTTGATCAAAAATAATAAATAATATCTAAATGTTTACATTTCTGAAGTCCTCTGCATAATTGTATGTACATAGTTTCGTATTCCGAACGTAACTGACTCTTGAAATGACTTTTCGAGCGAAAACTGACTTTTCGAATGCGGTGTAAAAATGACGTTTCGACCCTTAGATACGCACTTTCCTTTGAGCGCCTTTGAGCGCCTTGGAACTGATCGTTCCAAGTCGATACTTCTGTGGTGGTTCTTTTTGTTTTATGTCTTGGTGTTTAAAATTTTTTGTGCTGTTGGCGCCTTATGTATGTTTTCATATTTTTAGTTAAGTTAAGGTAACTGAGTGGCCACCTATTGGGAAAATAGCTGCTCATTCGGCTTACGATATGTTTCATGGTGTGGGTGCCTGATTGTTGGTTTGGTTTTTTCCCACCTCGGTTTTTGGAGTGGGAGTCTTTTTCTGATTGCGCCTTTTCCTGATCTTTGCCTACTTGTACCTTTTTTTCAATTACGTACATCTGGCTTTCATTGACGTTTCGGCATTTGGCATTTTTCAAAATTATGATATACTGCGAATTAACTACATTTCAGTCATTTTTTCCGCATTCCGTATTTAAAACCATAAGGCCAAATATTCACACTGGTATTTTCTTTGATTTTCGGTAGTGACGTAAATTATTAACTCGCGGTATTGTGGGTGCGCGCAACGGTGCTATTACTATGATTTCCGTGGACCGAAACGTCGTGTTTCAGTCACATAGGTCTCCAGCTGTGACATTATTGTATCTCTCTAGTCTTTGAACTCGTCTTCAGGTTTCGCGTCCAATAGCATGTTCAGATCAAACAACTGCTATTCTACATGAGTCAAAATTTTTCTTACTCTTGTAGTAGAAAATGCCTCACTGATTCTGTTTCCCCGCACTACAGCTGTCATGGTCTCGGATACTGACTTTGTGAAGGTACCCTGAACGACTCCAACATATCCTGTCCTTAACTGAGAGATGATCCTTTCTCCAGACGTTGTCTCGAACGTGTTCTTAATTTTATTGGAAAAGGTCCCTCAGGACCTTTTCCACAGTGTTTACTTTGAATATGAAGAAAATTGTACCCATGATCGACTGCTCTCTCTCAATTACGCAATTTGTCACATAAAGCGCTTAATAAAAACTAGTGAACCCGTCTATGTTGACTAGACAGTTCACCACAAACAATTTAATTTATCCATTGTTGACACTCCCTGTCAAAAAGCGGTAAATATCTAGCAAGCAGTCTCGATCGTGACGACTTCTTATCATAACGCATCTAAGTTAAGATCGTAGATACCCTGATGAGGGGTACAGAAACTATAGGAACTCTATATGGCTGACTTTAAGTCCATCACATCGGACCCATGGGTCTCTTTCCGGTAGTGTGGCTGCAAGTCAAAATTCAGAACTCTGTCACAAATTGACTGCACTGCAAAATGGTTTTCTACACTGTGATATATCGACATATTTGACTGTAATCGTGTTCTCTTTAGAATTAGCTTTGATTCTGTAACATCAGAAATTTTAGTCAATGCCTTGAGTGACAGATACACACACTGGTCAAGCGTTCATAACAAGAAAAGATATTTATACGAAACTGAAACGTATGGGAATCGCAATTAATGACAAACCGGAGAATCAACAACACTGAAATCTAGAGAAAAAGGAAGCTCCTATATCAAACTGCTGCTGACCTTTTCATTGGTTTCTTTTTAAAGAAGCCAACTTGTAACCTACTTTTGGCATAAACGGAAACAAATGTCTGCCCTTCTCGGTGATATGCCACATCTCCTGCCACTTAACAAATCCAGACTTCTTTGCTACTTCCTTCACATCTCCCAGAGAGATAACTGAGGGTAACTCCTCTTTCTCCTTTGCCTGGTTAGCTGCTTCTTTAGCTAATCTGTCTGCTTGCTCGTTTCCCTTGAAATCTGCATGTCCAGGAGTCCATGATAGCTCTAATGAGACGCCAGATTTCTCCAACATCTCTATTTCTGATTTAACTTCCTTCACTGTTGGCTTTTGCGCACTTTCCGCCCATCCAAGTGTAAGCTGTCCCATAGCACACTGACTGTCACAAACGCGATATACTGTTTTCTCCCTGTCTATTGGTATTACATCTGTATATATTCTGTGGTGTTATCTTAATTGCCATCAACTCTCCTAGAAATATGGACCCCATACTGCTCAGTCTGCTTCAATAAAACTGGGTACAAATAGGCAAGCTCCAGCATCACATGGCCAAGGTTTATCCGAACATGATCCATCAATGAATATCACTACAGAGTCAGCATCACATTTCTCAATCACACCACCAATCATATCTCTTGACAGTTGTTCTTGTTCTGAGGACCTGGACTTGGATGACCCAAAATTTTGCCAATACTCTGGCGGGCATTTGGTGGGCTGCAGGGAGTCAAGATAGATTCACTCTTTCTCCAAATGATGTAAGAAATTCCTTTGTTAGTTGACATGTCTGCAAGCTGAACATTCATTTTTCCAAAAGGCGAGATCTTCCTCTCTGTGTCATCTTTATCCACGAAAATGTCACACCTAACCTTCAGATACGCGTCGTCCGGTTTAATCATTATTCTTGCAGCTTGTCATACAGCTAGCTCCTGTCTCCTGATGCAAAGTAGCTTAACCCCAACTTCCACCACCAATGCTTCTACACTTGCATTCACTGGAACACCAAGGCACAAAGCTAATCCTTTCCTTTCACTTTCTCCAGAGCACCACAATCGCCAACCTGCCATATTGCCGCAGTATACTCTAGCTGTGGGGTGATAAGGGCCTTGTAGAGGTGCAACATACACCTTATACTAACAGTCTCTACCTCCTTGACTCTTCTCAACAGATCTAGGGATCTCAAAGCCTTCCTCTCAACGTGTTAAGTGTGAATGTCAAACTTGAGTTTCTCATATGACGTGATTCCGAGTATTTTGGGTACAGGGTTATACTTCACCATTTGTTTCTCAACTGTCATACAATATGCCAGAGCCTCTTCTAATATTTGCCTGATCTGGGAAAAAACGCAAAACTCTGTATTGGCAACATTGCCCCCTGATGATCCATATAAAATCTTCCTCTAGTCCTTTCACTAAGTCCCGCCAAACCTTTCCTGTTCTCCAGATGGTCCCATCATCATTAAATTTCACCTGCTCAGATTTAACAATTTCATAACAGTTCACTATGAACAATGAAATTAGCGGGGGAGATATAACAGATCCCGAGGAATTCCTATGGAGGTATGAAATTCTTAGCCCTTTTCTCCACCTAAAAATATAACTGCGCATGCTCATCAAGAAAGCTCTTAATCCAATCCCATATCCTTCCTCTAATACCTAAGCTGTGAAGCTTGAACAGCAGACCTTCCCGCCATACACTGCCATATGCTTTTTAAATGTCGATGAAGAGAGTTGCAGTGTGTTCTTTTTGTTGAACCCATTATAGATGCCTTGTGTAATCCTAAGTAGGGCATTTGTTGTACCTCGAAATCTTCTGAACCATTCTTGCTCTTGTTCTAAAATGTTGAAATGTTCACAGAAACCATAGAGACGATGGTTGATGATTCTCTCCAAGCTTTTACAGAGATAGCTGGTCAGGCTGATCGGCCTGTAGGAACTTGCGTCGTGATAACTCTTCTTTCCCCGTTTTCGACGAAATTCAACATTCGCAATTTTTCATTGTTCTGGGACTGTAACTTCCTTCCAAGATCTCTGGAACACTCGGTGAATTCCTATCGCGAGTTCATCCCTAGCATGTCTTAGCAGTTCCATGAACACATTGTCAGGTCCGCGAAATTTGTTGTTCTGTAATTGTTGAAGCTGTGCTTTAACTTCTCCTACTGAAATGTCATAGTTCAGGTATTCATTAGAATTTTCATTTTCGTTGGTTTGGTTATCTTCATTCCCTTCTGTATATCCGATATTGTCTTCTCTACCTCTTGTTTGAATTTTTAATCAAAGTCACATTCAATTTAAATGTCCGCTTCCAAAAACACATCTTCTAGTACTGTACATTTCCCCTGTCTATCAATTACTGGCTTTTCTTTTTTATCTATCAGTGGTAACGCTCCTCCCCCACCATGGCCCTGGTACAATGTAAGTAGTAAGAGACTTGAAGTATTCCCACATCTCTTTCGAGGAACCCGCATACGTTATCTTATCACATAGCTCTTGTGAATCCAGTATATCCTCTGAAGCTTTGAGTTTCTGAAAGTTTGCTGGAGTACGACGTCTTCTGGAATCTTTCTTCGCCTTATTAAGCTCCATTTTGGATGCAGATATTTATCGTTCCACCATGGTGTGATCTGATGTAACTGCTTCATGCGACAAACTTTCACACATTGCTTTTCAGGCACTACTCGAGGACTGACAATAAACAAATCAGTTGCACTGTCACTAAGACGCCTTGTTGGCTGACCATCATTAATACATAAAAAGACATTTTTATGTAAATATTCTTTAACTAGGGTAAAATTTTCATTTGACTTATCGTTTCCCCATTCCATGCTTTTGGAGTTTTAGTCCCCAGTGATTATTGGATGTTGATTATCTTTGCAGTGGTCTAGAATTAAGAGTAATCCTTCATTCAAGTTGATCCTTTTTCTCTGGGGTACATAGGCTACAGCCAGTTAAAATGTATTATTACTGGTAATAACTGTGGCACATATGGCTTCAACGTCCACAAATCCGCTTTTCATTCTATAACCAAACCATCTTTATCATCCTTATACAGCACTGCCACTCCTCCATATCCATCTTAGGCTTACTTAATTTAGACCACTGCCTAAGCCTGCCTGAGCAGTCTCTCTTTCATTTTCAAACGTCTCTGTTAGACATAAAACATCAATTCCATAGTTATCAATAATTTCACTGAAATTTTAATTAGCAGTTCTGTAATACTGGCAATTAATGCAAAATAGCTTCATTTTGTTAACATATATTCCTTTTTCTGATTTTTTTCCCAATAACTCAGTGTATTTTGGACAGAACTTTGATTAACTTTTGTGATTTCCCTGACAATTAGTACATTTACTCTGTAAGAGACATCCACTAGAGTTTGAATTTTCATGTACGCCGCCATTAAAATACAAATATATGACGGAAACTACGTTACGTCCTGGTAACGTCAAATCCGCCGACGTGCGTGCCATGCATTCATATCTTCCTTCTTGAAAATACCATGGAGCAGAGTTGAGTTTAAGTCTGATCTTGAAAATATGAGAATATCTATTGATAAGCAGCATGTATACATTAAAGTCTGAACAATGTAACAGTCGCTATTTATACTGAACAAAAACAGAAACGCAGCAATAGGTCACCGAGGATTTTCGCGTGAAAACGATGATAATTTCAGGTTAATTCTGTATGATTCATATTCATGGGAAAATAGGGTAAAACACTCGATTAAACGTTTTTGTCACCTTATATAATGCAAATCGGGAAAGATTTGCTATGCACATGTGTACACATTTTAATCTAGCTGCTCCCTCTTTAAAACTCAACAACAAGAAAAACATAAAAATGTTCTACGTCAAACAAGCTCTTAGTTAAAACCATCAAAATTCCTATATGTTTAACTGAAAGGGAGATAATTTAAATTTTATTCATTTTATTTCTTTAGTGTGTGAGTTATCTGCTGAGTGGTTCATGGTGATTTTGAATGGTGGTTAACAGACAATTTAAATCATTCCATTTTTTAATGTTTGCGCATGCGCACTGCATGTTTTACTAATTTCAGCATGCATGTGGTTGGCATCGAATAATTCCAGAAAGACTCATGAAAATCGGTTTCTTACATTTGAAAGCCAAATATCTAATGAAGAAGTAGAAAATGTAATGAATTCTTGTTATATCATAGTTTGCTCAAAATTGAGTAGAATATAATTGTTGCGTTTCTTTTTTTTCGATATAGATTTTCAATTTATATTAAACCTTACAGGTGATGCAAAGTCTCCTAACTTGAGAACGTTTATGATTCACGGATAAAAATATATCATCAGGGTAACATGTACGTGCAATGAATACCCCCTTAAACCCCACTTTTATATAGTAAAACTGGGGTATGCAGGGGTATACCTATTTTTCTTTTTCTTGATCCAAAACATAGATGGTGGGTACTCGTTAGATCCGACTGGTCGAGGCGTTTTCAACGTGTACCCACAATGATTGTTATGAGCAAAAGTATTAAAACATCACGATTTTTCTAATAAAATTTTCAATTTTTACAGCTGAAAAAATTCTCTGCATAGCATGGGCAAGATTTCGTGTTGGAATTTATGCACTCAAAAAACCATGGTCCGATAAAACTTAAGAAGGCTTTTGCATGCTTGTGTCATTAAGTCATTTGGATACAACCCTTAGAAAAAAATGCTATCTCTAATTATTCAACGGGACTCGATAACTATACCACACATGCACGCAAAGGCTACCTTTACCCATCAAGACAGTCCGTATATGGCCACAAATACTGTACATTAGGAAATTTACGTGTGACCTTTATTTTCGCGATTTCTTCTTTTCAAATCACTGGCGAGGTATTGAATCCGCGACAGAGCATATGTAGGTTAGAGTCCATAAAGCTTGCAGTAATTGTTTCCAGCGAGAACATTGAAATCGCAAGTCAACCTATACGTGAACAAATGTGAAAATTAAGTACACGCGAATATTTCCGAATGTATAGTATTGCACTGCGTTAAAACGTCCACTGCAGGAGACAATCCAATACTGCCCCCAACGTACGCCTGTGCTTTAGTTCTGTTTTATTTATATTCATGCCACAACGCCGCAACTTTCGCTTTCTTATTGATCCCATTCGGTACTTCTGTCATCCAGTCTAGCTCCCTCACTTGCTGGTAATACTTGATCGCTTCTAGAACTGTCATACCTACATTCTCTATCGTATGCCCTGCACCCAAGAAAGGCTTGTCTCGCTCATGTTTGATATTTGCATTATGTTCCTTCAACCTTTCGCAGTTTTAGATGTTTCTCCGTACCTTACATACCTCACACGTGATTCCATACACCACATTCCGCCCCCAAAATCCTTACTCCCCATTATATCTGCGAATCCAGGTTGTGTGTTGTGAATACCCCTTTCAAACATGTCAAAAAACAACACACTCTTTCTTACTTCTAGGCACATCATCGCCTGAGACCCTGTGTGCGTTCACCACCCAGTTGGTTTTCCCGTGTACAAGTAAATCACCTAGGTTTGATCTCTCCGGTATGCCACTATAGGAACTTCCGTGAATACATCTATCATTCGTGTAGATGAATACAAGGTATCCATATGACGTCTTACAATATTGTGAATGTGCGGATATTGTTACATGTACGTCAATACGAAAGGAACACTGTCAATCTTCTCTTTACTTGCTTTCTCAAAGAGTTTCTCGAGACTTAGGATATCTCCTCGCTTCAGTTGTTCTTCTAGAAATCGATCACTCGTATATCCCCTTTTACGAAGTCTTCCCTTCAGCTATTTACGACGACGCTGGTAGTCTTCTTTCCTTGCTACAAATTCTCCTTATTTTTAATCCAAGCCTATACGGTATAGCTTTCTTCACATTGGTATGTGACTTGATTTTTATTTACATACATGTAGTTGTCTGTGTGCTTTGTATACAGGTCGGTGACCAGACAATCATCTTCTATCCTAACTGAAAGACACTACATAAGCTCTGTCGCGGATTCGTTACTCCGCTAGTGATTTGAAAAGAAGAAATCACCAAAATAAAGGCCAGGCGTAAATTTCAGGTTTTAAAGTATTGAGGGATATATACGGACTGTTTCGAGGGGTACGTCTTATAGGTAGCCTTTGCGTGCACATGCCCGTTGAATAATTAGATATAGCAATATTTTACTGGCTATACGGCACAAGCGTGCTATAGCCTCCTTTAGTTTTATCGGACCTTAGTTATTGAGTGCATACATCCATATTCATATACATATATATGTATATATTTTTATCAATCATAAAATTTCTCAACTTAAAGAGACTTTTGCATCGCCTGTAAGGTTTAGCATATATTGAAAATCTATGAAGCGGCTGTAGCATTGTTCAGACTGTAATGCATACATGCTGCTTATCAGTAGATATTTTCATATTTACAAGATCCGACTTAATTGAACTCCGCTCCATGTGGTATTTCAAGAAGGAACTTTCTAGATACGAATACACGACACGCACGTGGGCGAATTTGACGTCGTCAGGGCGTAACGTCGTTCCCATCAACTATGTGTATTTTATTGGCGCCATACATGAAAATGACTGAATGCAGTTAATTCTCAGTATATCATAATTCTCTAAAAGGCCTAAGGCCGAAACGCAAATAAATAGAGTGACTTTAAGTTGTTTTATGATTTAATAATAGATCTCTATAGGATTTTTAGGATACATTTAATTTGTCATATAAATTTATATAAACTATATACTCTATGAATCAATATCTTTCCTCTACCTGATTATGTAAACTCCGGTTTTATAAAGCGGTGTTATGGTTTAAGGGGATGCCAATTGTCAAAATCTAATACTTGTATAATTTTTACCTGTATAAACAAAAATGACATTTTTACCAAGGAGACTGGATTTTCTTGACACATTCTTATATGAATCATTCAAACATCGAATACAGATTATTTTATGCCCTAAAACTCAGCTCCAGAGGGCTCAGCAAGACGCTTATCAGCATTGTTCAAGTTACTTCCTGGTTTAATTCCGTTTACATCCGTGTGGCATGCTGGATAAATTTTACTAAAAGCTATTGCCATAAACATGATCTCCAACTTCTTGACTACAATCTTTGAAAGTATTTCGAACAAAAAGTCAATATTTTGGGAGAAATCATACTATTTACTGTATCTGCTGTAAAAGGTTTTCAGCACATATGATAAATACCATGTTTTCATCAAGAAGAAATAATCTCTGAGTCGATAAACTTTCAAAGATTGTAGTCAGGCTTTTGGATTTCATGTTTATGGTGGTAACTTTTAGTAAAATTTATCCAACATGCCAGACGGATGAAAACGGAATCAAACCAGGAAGTAACTTGAACAATGCATATAAGCGTGTTGCTGAACCCTCCAGAGCTGAGTTTTTGGGCTTAAAATAATCTGTATTTGTTGTTTGAATGACTCATACAAGAATATTTCAAAAATATCCAGCCTCCTAGGTAAAATTGTCATTTTTCTTTATACAGGTAAAAATTATACAAGTATTAGATTTTGACAATTGGCATCCCCTTAAATTCATGCCTGGTTTACACCTCTTTGTTTATAACTTGTTGATTACCTATCTGTGAGCCGCCTGAACCCCAATTTCTAGCCGAGGTCGAATAAAATTCTTTTGAGACAGGAAGCCTGAAAGATTTACGTACGCATATTGCATACCATATTTGGATTTGGAAACTTTTCTAGAATTCTATAAGAAAGAATGCGTATTTTCGGAAAAACTTCTTTTTTTCATTTTACTATTCCATGGCAATCATTGGATCAAATTGATGTTCCAGTTTCAGTTGACGTAAATGAATATCGTTACACACCTCTCATCATGTGACTTTGTCTTAATAAGCCAGCCGTTATCAGACTTGCACTAAAACCGCGTTTCTTGTAGCCGAAACGGGCTATAAAAGCCCGATGGGGCTGAAATGCCCAATATCGACTTTTTCTGGATCTGTACATGTATATCGCTTCCATTGATCAGTGTGAAGTAACGATAGTTCGAACTAATGACTTGATTCCATTCCTGTAATTTTCGGGAAACCGTGTTATTGGATACTGTCTAATGATTTTTTCCAGATAATCCGTGTATTATAAGTGGGAACAAAGTTTTATTGATGAACCCACATCATAGAAACAGAGATCGGGTTTGCACAACGATAAAACTTAAACGGCTGAAGGAATGCAGAAGCTTGAAGGTGGAGGAATTCTTGGATGCTTTCTCCGAAACATTTGGATTTTCGGAAGATTGTTTAAATACTGGATTGTACAAAGGAACAATATTCTGGTTTCCGTTGCGTGAAGCAGCTTCAGAATTGTCAGATACCTGTTATGACGGAAGTAAGGTGCTAGACTTGTTTAAGTCATTCCAGTCTGAGGCTGTTCACTCCTTGTTGTTCCTGAAATCTTTGCGCAAAGCTGAGCTTTTCTGTAGGGGTTCTGGCTCTGATTACGATTTGGGTACTGGAGATGCCTTCTTTACCGTGCAACTAGGAGCCGAAGATGACGCAACTGAAAGTGCCTCCAGTCTTGTCGAAGAAAGATCAAAGTTCATAGAGAGAGTAAAGGCAGCATGTGACCAACCTCCTAAAGACGACATTGTGTGTGTAACCCGGCCAAAATTCAAGACTCGGCATAAAACTATAGATTCAACGTGTTTTGAGGAGCAAAGTAGCAGCTGGATTGTTGTGAATGTCTTCAAAGGTGAAACCATGTCAAATAAACTACGTCAACTTGTGAATGATAAGGATTTATCGTACATGCCATATGTAGGTGCCGCCGTGCCACATATTCAAAATGAGGAACCACTGAAGGGACATCTATTCTGTTTCCTGCCGTTGCCTCAAGAAAGGAAAAGTTTGACCGGATTACCAGTCCATTTCAACGGATTCTTTGCTCTAAGCGCTAACAGGAGACATCTCAAATGGGCATCAGACGACCAAGAGACACTGAATATGCATCGGGACAAGTCTATTGAGTGGAACGAGTGTTTAGTGAAGGAGGTACTACCGGGAGTGTACTTGCGTCTGATTAAAGAAATGATCGAAATCAGTGAAGAGTATGGCAATTTAGAAGAAACAGTTGCAGCAGTGTACAGATGTATACCCAACGAATCACTTGTGGACACCAAATGGGAAGGTTGTATGAATGAGTTCTTCAGACATCTCGTAACAACCGAGTTCGTGTTTGTACCGAAACAGTCAAAATGGGTGACAGCAAACCAACCTTTGTACACAATGTTCGACAAACAGAATGTGTCACGTGAACAAAAAGAAGCAGTGATTAAGGTTCTTAAGTCACATGACAATGAACAGTCAACAGAGGTACCGGAACATATATGGAAATTGCTAAAAAAGAAAGCGTCACCGACAGACATATCACCTGCAAAACTTTGTGAGATCATTCGGATTGATGACAAGTACAAACAATCCCTTAACCCAGAAGAAAAAGTAAGATTATTGGAATACATCACAAGGGGTATGCGGAAAGACAAAACATGTGGATTACTCGAAGGATTAGAATTAGTTCCCCTACAGAACGGACGGTTTGCGACTTTCCAGAGGCCAGGGTCTAGACCAACGCCTATATATTATTGTAAAGCACATGAAATGGATCTTTTCCCGGGACTTGGAGAGAAACTTGTTTCCAGAAATGTCTCTGAGTATTTGGAGGATACGATGCAGAAAATTGCTTGTTCTGGTGAGTAAAAACTGTATATTTACTGCTGATTTAGATTGGGTGATAGTGATTGTTTATTCTATACATTTACAACCAAGTAAACAACTATGGTCATGTCGAGATGTCGCATCCGTATGTGGACTTATATGGAGCTAACCGAATCTGGGATATCATTGGATTTAGCTCTTTTAAAGTTAAAGGTGTTGCTGTTTTGATTATATGTCTCTTTTCCTGTGCAGCCATACTTCTTATAAGCCGTTTTAACACTTATATGCCCTGCAGTGAGCATCAAACGACTCATAAATGTTTTACAGCCAGATACACTGGTACTAGAATATCATGTTTCCTAGCTGGAGCATAGTAAATAAGTAAATGCTACAACCGTAAACATCTCATCCAATTACAATATAATCGCATATTAAACAGTACGTAGGCTATCTATACTAAAAGACTTCGTAAACTTCTCACTATACATGTATATTGGTTGTCAGTTGCTTAAAAAGTTGTTAAAAGTTAAGCTAATTTACAAAATACACATAGTGTTGTGTATCGTAACATGACAAACAATACTTATTCATAAAGCTTTGTTCGCTAAATTGTTTGCTGATACTGATTTCTTGATACAAAACGTTTTTGTTGTTTATTTAAAGAAATCCTTAGGACGGCTACAAAAAGACTTTATGCGAAAACAAACCATCTCCGGTGATAGCGTACAACTTTAAGTACAAGAAAAAATAAAAATAAAAATTGGGACTTTCGTTCAGTGTCGTTGAAGTAATCGCGCTTTTCGCTGACGTCAAGCGTAATGTGGTCAACACACAGGCTCCAAAATGTATGGTAATACTTACAAAAACCCGTGCCAATTTGTTGTTTTGAAAACTTGGAAATTCGTTTCATTTTACACGCAAAAATTGAAATTTTCTTCATAAACGTAACAGTGACGTACATGTAATTACCACTGTGACAGTTTTAGTGCAATTGAAAGCCAACGAACTGCAATTGCTTGGCTTTTGGTGTTTCTTTCTAGAAATCATGTTAAGCTTGATGAATATTTTTCGCCTTCATATTTTGTTTTCGTTGAATTTATTGTACTGTACATGACGTAAATTTCTAGCGTTGACGTTTCGGTTTGTGTATGAAATTTAAGTAGACTGTTTGTACTTTTCTGTTTGCAAATATTTTTATAGAAATTTCCTGTATTCTAAAAGAATTAATCATCATTGCAGTCGTTTTCAAAGTCCTTTATTGCATTTGAATTCATTACGGTTAGATGACATGACTCTTTATGCGCTTTCAATAAGGAAACACAGAACACATGGGATAGTTGACTGCAATTAGTATTACAAACACCCAAACGATAAAGGTAAATTAAATCGCGTCGGATTTCGAACCGAGAGCTTCTTCGTTCGATCCCCATTGTGGGTGCCGCTTTGTTGCCTTGAGCAAGGCACATTAACTCCCAAGACTTCTGGTCAATACCCAGGCTCCGTTCCGAAATTTTTGCCTCAGACTTTAAACCTCAATAAAAAAGCTAAGCAATAATCTGCACAAATGAACTTCCATTGATTTATTTTTCAGTTTTACGTATCTTTCAAGATTATTTCAGCTCATATGAGACGGGCCAATCAGGAGGTGGGGCGAAAACGGGAGAACCCCGAGTAAAAAAAACTGGCACACCAGCAAGCAGAACTTGGCTTGTCTCGCGTGGCCAGAGCGAGGCTCGAACCTACGCAAGACACAGCGGTGAGATGATCGAGTGATTAAACAAGTAGCCCAAGGGCAACGATCGCTCACCTGAGAGTCAACAAGTACAGTCACTGGACAAAGTGTTTTTTTTTCATATATGGGTATGACGGTCATCTTGGTCAAGTTTCTGGCCTATGGTTTCCATAGGATCATTTGTCCTGTAAATGCTTACCCGAGACCTAGTTGTCACTTTTTCCCATGTTTCCATGTTTGCCTATGTTTCCAAAATCGACCTTTACCTACATTAGTCACATACATTCATCTACTCTATCAGTTGTTTGCATCTATCACTTTTCAGTTCTCAGGCTGCAATAGTTTTCAAAAAATAACATTTTAAAAGCAGATGGGCTCCTGGTGTCAATTTTTAGCTCACCTGAGCCGAAGGCTCACAGGTGAGCTTATAGTATACCCATGCTCCGGCGTCCGTCGTCCGTCGTCGTCCGTCGTCGTCCGTCGTCGTCCGTCGTCGTCGTTCACAATTTCAAAGATCTTCTCCTCTGAAACCGCTTGGCCAATCAAAGCCCAACTTCATGTGGAGCATCCTTAGCAAGGGGGAACGAAAGTTTATATAAATGGTCCAGGTCACATGACCAAGATGGCCGCCATGGCTATAAATAGCAAAAACCTTTAAAAATCTTCTTCTCCAGAACCAGTGGGCCGATTTCCACGAAACTTGGTATGTAGCATCGGGGAAGCGGGCCCATCATAGTTTATATAAATCATGACCCTAGGATGACCTTGACCTATTTTACGGCGAGGTCAACTTAGGTCGCCAATGCATTTGAATGGGAAAAAATTGTAAAATGCTATTTAATGGGTAAAACTTACTGGGAATAGGCAAATGGACAGAAGATTAATGTAAATGGAAAATTTTAGCCCCTGGGGGGTTGTCTGCCCCTGCCCCGGGGCTATATACATGTATATTTCCATAATAATGAAGCATCTTCTTTCCCGAAACCGCTTGGCCAATCAAGGCCAAACTTCATATGGAGCATCCTTGGGAAGGGGGAAAGAAAGTTTATATAAATGGTCAAGGTCACATGACCAAGATGGCCGCCATGGCTATAAATAGAAAAAACCTTTAAAAATCTTCTTCTCCAGAACCAGAAGGCCAATGATTTTGAAACTTGGTGTGAAGCATCAGTGACTGGAGCTCTACAAAGTTTATATAAATCATGACCCTGGGATGACCTTGACCTATTTTATGGCAAGGTCAACATAGGTCGCTAATGCATTTGAATGGGGAAAAGTGTTAAAATGTCATTTGTAGGGAAAAACTTGCATGAAATGGGCAAATGAACTTAATATTTATGATTCTGAAAAAATTTGGACCCCGGGGGTCTGTCTGCCCCCACCCCGGGGCAATATACATGTATATTATAGTGATATTCAAAGATCTTCTTCTCTGAAACTGCTTGGCCAATCAAAGCCAAACTTTATGAGGAGCATTGTTAGGAAGTGGGAATGAAAGTGTATATAAATGGTCAAGATCACATGACCAAGATGGCTGCCATGGCTATAAATAGCAAAAACCTTTAAAAATCTTTTTCTCCAGAACCAGAAGACCTTTGATTTTGAAACTTGGCATGAAGCATCAGGCAATGGAGCTCTACAAAGTTTATATAAATTGTGACCCTTGGATGACCTTGAACTATTTTACGGCAAGGTCAACTTAGGTCGCCCATGCATTTGAATGGGGAAAATTGTTTAAATGTCATTTGAAGGGCAAAACTTGCAGTAAATTGGCAAATGGACTGAAGTTTTATGTTTTCAAAAAGAAATTGACTCCAGTGGTTGCTCTGACCCGGCCCTGGGGTTATATACATGTATATTACCATTCTAGTCAAACAAGTTTATTGGTATATATCTCGGGTTTCAGGTGAGCGTTTATAGGACCATTGGTCCTCTGGTTTTCAGAATCATTAAACTTCAGTCCTACTGCCCATTTCCTGCAATACTTTCACTTAAAATGACATTTTAAAAGTTTTTCCCATTCAAATGCATTGACGACCTATGTTGACCTTGCCATAAAATAGGTCAAGGTCACCACAGGGTCATGTTTTATACATACATTGTAGTACTTGAGTCATCCATACTTCATGCAAAGTTTCGTTGAAATCGGTTGACCAGTTCTGGTGAAGAAGATATTTTAATGGTTTTTACCATATATGGGCATGGCGGCCATCTTGGTCATGTGACCTGGATTATTTATATATACATTGGTTCCCACTTCCTATAGATGCTTCATTTAAAATTTGGCTTTGATTGGCCAAGTGGTTTCAGAGAAAAAAATCTTTGAAAAGTGTGTATGGACGACAGACCGGCCAAGGTCAAGAGATGACCTTGACCTAAATTAATCATATACCTTCATCTAATCCATTAGTTGTTTGCATCTACCACTTTTCAGATCTCAGGCTGCAATAGTTTTCAAAAAATAGCTAGTTTCCACTTTTCCCATTATAAGTCTATGGAAACTTAAAGTTACCATAGCAACCAGAGGAATAAAAAACACAAATTATGTAGAGACTACTGTCAGGAACATGTATACAAAGTATAGGATTCATCCACTTAACAGTTTCTGAGGAGAAGAGTTTTGAATTTTTTTTTTTTTTTTTTTTTTTTTTTTTTTTTTTTTTTTCAAAATTTTGCTTTTATGGGACCCCAGCAACCAATCGAAATAAAGGATTAGGACAAAACTCACAAGAAACGTCAAACACTACTCAATATACTCCTGTGCCACAGATGAAAACTGGGAATGTTTTGAAACATGAAACCATGGCTAATCTATTTATGGGGAAGGAATATCCAGTTCTAATCTAAGTTCAGATTATACTCTGTATCATAACCTGAAACACTTTCTCCTGTCAGCTCTAGAGTAGGCGTTGAAAGATAAATTACAGATCTAAACAAAGCATGAACAAACTTCAGATAATTTTGTGATAATGAAACAGAAAACTACATGAGCTGGTTAAATGTTACAGACTGAACACTTCTATATCCATCGCCAGTTTTCAGAGTTTTTGCTGTTTTTTCTTAATCATTTAGCTTGTCGCAATAAATTCTTATATAGAAGATAATTGCTTTTGCAGCAGAGATAAACTCCTTGAATGTGGCCACCTGTTTGTTTCAAGAATTAGATAAAATATACCATTTCGACTTTGTTTCAAAATTTACAAAGCAGTGCTTGATTAGACTAAATGAAATGCTGATCTGAGTCTATAAAGATTTAAAGGTGGCTTTTTTTCAATATTGAGAATTTCAATACATATGCATGTGCACACTTTCTGTATTTTTTTCTTCAAAATATTTTAGGTACCCACATGTTGAGTACCCACCTACAGTGTGATATTCCATAATTTATGAATACACATACAAATAAACACCAACGATCTTATGAGTACCCCAAGATCACAACAATTTCGTACCAACAGTTTCAAGTCTTGACTCGAAATTTCATGAACAAGCTTAATCTGAATACCCACAATTTTATGCAATTTATGCGATTTTGAATTTTGTGAGCACTTTATAGTAAAGACAAACATAATTTGTCTATGCTTTGTGTAACAACAAGATTAGTTTCCAACATTTCTATATCAACTCATATTTATATGCACTTTTGGATACCCACTTATTTTGAATACACCCAAACATGAAGGCTCATTGAATATTTCAAGTACCTTTAAACTTTGTGTAGTAACTCTAAAATATCTATCTTATTATTTGCCACCAATTCTGGGTGCCTACAAGATTCGATATTTCATAATATCCACACTTTTGAGTACCCACATGTTTTTTATTTGGGTACCAACAAATTTGAAGACCGCAAAGTTCAACTGCCAAAAATTTGAGAAAATGAAAAGGATAGTTCCAAAATTTTAAAAGTGACTGTGCTATCAAATTTTGAATACCCCCAATTTTCAGTACCCACATATATAAGTACCCACTAGCTTCTAACACAAAATGGACCAAGAGCAAGAGAAAACTGAACAAAAATTAAACCTTTTTTTTTTTTTTTTTTTTTTTTTTTTTTTTGCCACCTGACTTTGTTACAGGGGGTACAACAGTATACATTTAGTGGTCATTTTTTTTTTCATTCTTTCGATGGTTGCTGTTATGAAGTCCTAACTGCAGTTTTGATATGAAGACCATATTTCATTTTTGTGAACAGGCTTATCAGAACCCTTTTAAAACTACTAGAAGGAAGTTGAGTGCTGCTTTATACAAGCAGTGCACATGTACCATATAAAACCTGATTATTACGCATTAGGTCGGGCACTGGTTCACCATAGAATCATCAGTTTTTCAAAGCATGTTTAAAGCGTTCCATGCTGTATCTTATTTTCTATGCATCTTACTTTGGTGTCTGTTTCTGTAATATTTCAACCTTTTGTACAATCCAATTTGAATAGCCATTTTCGGAAATAACTGCTCATCAGTAATGAATTAGATTTTTGGGTGTTTCCTATATTGTTTTTCAGGATATGAGCTTTTCTGATTGTGCGGGTTCCGGGGCATTGCTTTCTCTGTATACCTAGTATTCAAGATTTATTAAATACACAAAACTGACTACTATTATTTATTAGGTTACACCCCCTGTACAATTGGCTTTGTTAAATGGTTTTGATTTATTGTTTTCTGTCAAAATAAGTTCTAATGTGAGAAAACCTTTCTTCTTGGCCCAGACCGGATAGTTACAAGGCATGCTGTACAGCTTAAAAGCTACCATTGCACTGAGTTTATCTGATTGAGAAATATAAGAGTATAATAATACTATCATGGCAGCAAAAGCGAGGAATTCCAGCACACCCGATCTGTCCTTGTGATTTTGCACCACTTTATAATACAATGTGCCTTGGCATAATAATGATAGGGCAGTACCTCTTTTTAGCAACTGTGAATACAGACTATATTCTATAAACAAACGCTTACATCTTATGAATCATTGGACATAAATTTGCATGCTAATTCGGAGCAGTCTATATGAGTTTGGCACTAGAGTAAATAAACATTTCTGCAAAAACAAAATTCAAGTGACTGCAATTTTAGCGGAAAAATAGCCGATTTCCACTTTTCCCATTATAAGTCTATGGAAACTTTAAGTTGCCATAGCAACCAGAGTTCTTATCCGCCTGGAATAAAAAACACAAATTATGTAGAGGCCACTGTCAGGAACATGTATACAAAGTATAGGCTTCATCCCCTTGACAGTTTCTGAGAAGATATTTGAATGTTTTTCGAAATTTTGCCTTGTATGGGGCCCCTGCAACCAATCAAAATGAAGGATTAGGACAAAAGTCACATGAAACGTAGAGGACTACTCAATAAACATTTCTGCAAAAACAAAATTCAAATATCTCAAACAAGACAGCAAAAATAGGCAATTTTCACTTTTCTCCATTATAAGTCTATGGGAAGCATAAGTTGCCATAGCAACCAGAGTTCTTATCCGATCGAAATAAAAAACACAAATATTCGTTCCCCCCTCCTGTAGATGCTATATGTGAAATATGAAAAGATTCGGCCTGGCAGCTTCAGAGAAGAAGTCGTTTGAAAATGTTGACGACGACGGACGACTCACCTAGTGAGCCTTCGGCTCAGATGAGCTAAAAAACAGCGCTATTAACTATTCGGCCACGGGGTCCGCTACATAATTATCTAAGTCACAGTACAATATGGTTTATATTTTCAGGGACATTCCAAATCAGAACTTTAGCAGTTCCGGGTATGGCTTGTCTACTAGAGGAAACCATCAATCACAATTTTGGTGACGGCGATCCAATCGTGTTGAATTTAGTAGAAGAAAGCTGGTATGGAAATTGGATTGAAAATGTGTGGAAGTATCTATTTGAACATTTCTCGGAGTTTCTGTCAAAGTTTGCTACATTGCCACTGCTTCCTCTGCTGATGACTGGCAGATGGGATGATGACTCATGGACACACGGAGAAGTGCATTTACACAGAATGGACAAACTTTTTCTTCTCAAGTCAGACACTGATATTGAAGAACTTTCAAATGATGTTTGTAACGCGTTTGAGCATCTTTCTGTTGTGGTATTGCCATCACTACCAGGCTGGATTGATGCACGACAGCTTGATAATGTATTTTGCCCAACTGGACCAAGGCTTGTGTTTTTGATGGAACGAATATTCTCTGAAAGGCCACAGTCAGTTGATGTTTTCAATGCCAGGTGCCAACGTCCGGAAGCAGATGCCTTTATAAGCTTACTTGAAAGAATCATGCCTTCTTTGAAAGGAAACAGCATTCTAGCTTTTCTACAGAGATTAAAAATATTCACGCTGAAATCATCATCGGAAGACAGTCCTATGCTTTCATCCATCTCAAGCCATAGTCAGATGACTGATGCCAATTTGAGTCTCCCTGTACGATTTTCAAAACCTCTTCTTGTCTCCAGTTCACCTAGTTGCATGGCTGTAGCGCAGAAACTGGGAGTTACCAAGATTAAGGAAGAGCAGCTGGTGGTTGATACTTTAAGAGCAATGAACTGCAGTACCTACAACACTCAAGAATGTGATAAATTCATGACTTGGTTATTAGCTAGGATAAACAAATACCAGGGAAACAGGGATATTGTTTCGCTTGCCAAACAGATTTCCTTTGTGCCAAACGGTGTTGAGAAACACAAGCCGTCAGACCTCTATGATCCTAGGGACATACTGCTAATTTCTTTGTTTTCAGGTGAAAACAAGTTTCCATCAGAAGGATTCTGTTCAAACCAAAACTTGGATGCACTAAAGTTGCTAGGGTTGAGAACAGTTGAGAATGTTACTCCAAACTGCCTTTACACCGTGGCTAAGCGATTGGATTTGATGTGTAAGACTGGGTCGGTGCGAAATGATGTGGAGGAGAAGGCAAAATCTTTGCTGAAGATATTTGAAAGAAGGCCTGATATCCTGAAATCTCAGTTGGATTCGACTCGTCAGCCGTTGTACGCATCAGTACGAGATTTACAGTGTCTTCCACACCAGAAAGAAAGGCCTGCTGACTATCCTAAGGATCTTGTCTGGAAAGGCTCAGAGTTTGTGTTGTGCTCACCTGCAGAACTCAAAAGCATGACGTTTTCAACCATCGCGGGATCGGTGATTCCGTTGATAAAGATTGATTTAAAGGTTGCTCAGATGTTTAATATGAGTTCTAACCCGGAAGCGAAAGTAATTGCAAAACAGCTGGAAAACCTGATCAAAGCATACAGTTCCTCAAACAAGCCGTATTTGGCCCCGCTGATATCAAATGTATACAAGAGAATGGCAAACAGACCAGACGTCATTAGCTCTGCTGAATTCCAGAAATTGCTCGAAGGCAAATGCATCTGGTGGGGTGATGGCTTCTGTCGACCAAGTGAAATTATAATGGAAAAAAGGAAGGGTGACATTGACCTAATACCATATATGTACCCATTGCCTGTGGAATTGCAATCGTTGAAAATATTATTTGAGAAGGTACGTTGCAATAGACAACAGGACGTATCAGTTTTGCTCAAAGTGTTGGAAATGGTGTCGGAAAAACAAAGGACAAACCAGTCAGGAGATGTCAATGAATTCAGGAAAGATTTTAATTTGGTGCTACAGATATTGAATAAATTGTTTCAGGACAAGGTCAAACCACAACACTGCGGCGACAGATTGCTGTTTCCAGTCCATACAGGCGACGATACAAGGCTGCTGTTAAAACCCTACACACAGTGCACTTACTGTGATGCACAGTGGCTTAAAGAATTGACGGACGATGATGATGATGAAGAGATTTTGTACGTTCATGGGGATGTCCCACTCAAAATAGCTGAGGAGTTAGGTGTCAAATCTCTGAAACGACAATTGATGTCGGACGCAGAAGGATTAGAGGAATGGGGTCAGGAGGAGCCATTGACAAGACGGCTACATAACCTTTTAAAAGATGGGTATGTTGACGGATTAGCTGTACCTAAAGAAATCATCCAAAACGCAGACGATGCCGGTGCGACGACAGTACAGTTTATATATGATGAACGTGAAAATCTAGATGCAAGAACTCAGCTTTTGGATGAAGGAATGGCGGAATGCCAAGGTCCGGCGTTATGGGCTTACAACAACTCCCAGTTTTCAGAAAGTGATTTGAAAAATATAACGAAGCTAAGTGGGGCTACAAAAGAAACGGACACCACAAAGATTGGGAAGTTCGGGTTAGGATTTTGTGCAGTATACAATCTTACTGATGTCCCAAGCTTTTTGTCTGGTCAAAACATGGTTATTTTTGATCCGCATACAAAATACTTGAACAAAGCCTTGCCTGGGAATAGCCCTGGTCTACGAATAAACCTTCGAACATTAAAGAATCAAAGGATGATGAAGAGAATGAATAACCAGTTCAAACCATTCCAAGGCGTGTTTGACTGCAACTTACTGACGTCAGACCCGTCATTCAACGGAACATTGTTTAGACTGCCGCTAAGAACAGCGATACAAGCTGGTTCGAGTGACATCAAGAAAGTCTCCTACTCTAAAGAAGAAATGGTTGGCTTACTAAAACAGCTTGTAGAGGCATCAGGAAATATGTTATTGTTTACACAGAATCTGCGGGAGATAAAAGTCTTACACATTCCGTCAACAGGTGTGGAGCCATCCGAGGCGATCTTGATGTGTAAAGTTACCAAAGACATGAAGCAGCAAACCATTGCTTCAAATGTACTTGATACTTGTTCAAAATTAAAAACCAACAGATCTCTGTGCTCAGAACCATTCTCATCACTACAGACAATTGAGGTCACAGTCGAATGTCAAAATCAGAGAGGCATTTTGGGAAGTGCTCCATCGGGTAAGACATATTCACAATGGCTGGTGTCTTGGGCAACAGGGAAACCGAATTCAAAGTCTTTGGAACTTTCTTACTCTACGAACATAAAGGGAGCCTTGCCACTAGGCAGTGTTGCTATTTCTATCCAATCTGATGCCGAGAAGTGTGAGCCTAGATCACTGTCGGAATGTCCGTTCGGCTTCTACAAGGCAGGCCATGTATTTTGTTACCTTCCGCTTCCAGTCCAGTCAAACTTGGAATTTCATGTAAACGGAAGTTTTGCCGTAACATCAGATCGCCGAAGCTTACAGACAAGCACGGAGGACGATAAGTACTGTAGCTACGATTCAAAATGGAATGACGCATTGTTGTCTGATGCTGTATCACAAGCCTTGGTCAATGTTTTGGTTAACCTGCAAAGCCCGGACAAATTGGACATGCCTTCGTTAGCACAGGAATATCTGTTCCACCAGTTTTGGCCGACAAATGCGTCAAGTCTTTCGAGACTCACAACGGGCTTTTACGCAAATGTCGTGGAGACAAAGAGCCCTGTATTTCAGACATTCGGTAGTAGGCAATGGCTCGGCATAGATAATTGTCTTTTCCTAGATAAGGCACTGACGCAAAACACTGATATCAAAGACATCGCCTTATCTACTCTTGAAAGGTTTGGATGTACCACTTATGCTAAAACGGGTGTTGTCGATATACCCAGATCATATGTCGTTGAACTACAGAAGACCAATAATTGGAACATACACATGATGATTGTTGGCGAAGAGGAGTTTTTCTTGAAGGTCTTCCTACCTAACGTAGGAGACGCTTATTGGCAAGCAAACGCAGAAGCCAGAAGGAAATTGATGCTTCATTGCCTTAGGCATTCCACAGCTAGTATCAGGGAAAAGATAAAAGTGACGGCTTGCATTCCGACGCGTCCTAGCGGATCATTACGAAAACCACAAGACTTGATTTATCCCGGGACTCTTGTATCTCGTTTATTCAGTGAAACTGATGAGAGATTTCCCGATGAGAATTTCGATGACCAGACCATTCTGCAGACGTTGGTGGGTTTAGGAATGATGAAAGATACTTTACAACTCGATCTTGTCCAGGATCGGGCTTTGTCAATTGTTGCATTGTCATCTGTAGACAAATCAGGCGCACTCGAAAGGTGCAAACATTTCATTGATTATCTGTTAACTATTTCACATTGCCAGGAAAATACAATACGTGGCCTGAGTGACATAGATTTTCTACCAGTTTTGGGGAAACCGGACAACTGGCCATTCCATTGGAAAGGAGACACGACAAGAGAACCTGATATGTGTGGCACAGTCAAGGACTTTGACTCTCCGAAAAGACTGTATTTGAGAAGTTGTAAGAAATTAGTTGCCTGTGAAGAACGCATTTTAGATGATAACCGAATCGGAGGCAGTGCGATTCGTACACATTTGTTTCAATTGTTGGGTGTCAGATCATCGTCTGCTGTAGAACCAGACACAGTTCTCAGTCAGCTTATCAGTGTTTGTAACCATACGAGAACTGATTTAAACGATCTTAGTAAGAGAGCCACCGACGAAGTTCTGGATGAGATCTACCAGTTCATGAATAAGACAGTGGCAGAGAAACCACATGTATTTAAGACTAAATTGCTGCAGCTGAGGGAACAGCCAGTTATTCGACTAGGACCAGAATTTCTCCCACCTTCTAAAGTGGCATTTTCATTGGAATACGATTGCTCGCCAGAGCTCTATGGGATCAATACTGACCGGATATGCCAGTATAGTAGTTTTTTGACGGCTCTTGGGGTAAAAGAGAACTTTGAAGTGAAAGATCTTATCGACATCATTCGAACCAAGAAGAACACTTTCCACGATACGGCTCTACCCCAGAAAGAATTTCAGCTGATATTCCGTCTACTTCTATGCTTGAGCAACTTGATGCTGAAGACAGGATTAGTTTACGAGGATATAGCTGAACAGTATGGCAAGGATAACATCTTAGCTCCTGACATTTGTCAGATATTACGACCCACACACACCCTGTGTTTTGACGATTGTGATGATATTGATGCCACTACGTCAATGACGTTCATCCATTCGGACATGTCCCCCGCTCACGCAGAAAGACTTGGCGTTTTGACAAAACGAATAAAACACATTGAAGATTGTTCAATTGAAATTCCCTTTGAGCAAAAGGAGGAGCTTGTCACGAGACTAAAACGCTTACTGGATGGTTATCCATGTGATGCAGCCATTTTGAAAGAGTTAATTCAAAATGCTGATGATGCTAAGGCAACAGAGCTTCACTTTCTTAAAGATTTTAGAACGCATTCTTGTAGTCAGATCTTTGACAGTGTGTTTAAGGAATTCCAGGGTCCTGCACTGCTTGTTTACAACGACAGTAGTTTCACCCAAGCCGATTTGAAAGGAATTCAACAACTTGGCATTGGTAGCAAATCTGACGATCCAGCCAAAACGGGACAGTATGGAGTAGGATTCAACGCCGTGTACAATCTTACTGATTTACCTTCATTTTTGACAAAAGGACCTGAAATTGAAGGCGGAGAAACACTTTGTATTCTCGATCCACTTCATAAACACTCGAAAAAGAGAATAGGAACTAGGTATGTTGACATGAGGGCAATAAGAAAGTCCTATCCCGATGTATTTGCAGGGTACAGTGAAGATATTTTCTTTACAGCCGAACGTCAGACTGGTACTGTTTTTCGATTTCCGTTGCGCCAAACAGAATCAGATATTAGTTCAAATGTCATAACACCAGAAACATTGAAGGGTGTGTTTGCATTGTTCAAGTATGACATACAAGAAATGATGTTATTTCTGAAACACGTGACAAAGATATCCGTCTCGTCAATAACTGATGAAAATCTCACCCTAGAACAGTCAGTAGAATTAAGTTTGAACGACGAAGACCAGAGTGAAAGGGAAAAATTTTCGAAGCACTATGCAAATTCTGCAAAAGATGTCAAAATGAAGAAAATTAGTGTTTTGGAAATCGAACCGTTACAAGTAAGTTACACAATACGAGCAAACGAGTATCGTGGCGTTGACCATATATGGTATGTTGGACAGACCGTTGGACTACCTAGGAACGAAGAAGTGCCAGAAGCTGTAAAATCGGCTGTGGTCGATGGCAAGCTAGGATTGATGCCTGTTGGTGGCGTTGCAATGAAGCTTCCAAATGTTAGTGAACGACCAAGAGTATCAGCTGAATGGGAGAGGAAGACAAACTTATATGCACAAAGAAATGGGAGACCATACTGTTTCTTACCACTACCGGGCCACACAGGGCTACCACTTCATGTCAATGGACACTTCATTCTCGATCATGAGACTAGAAGGGGTATCTGGAAGCGGGAAAACGAGGACGACTTCAAGTCTGTGTGGAATTCTCTCATCCTTACTAAATTAATACCCATGGCCTTTGTAAAGGCCCTGAACTTCTTAAGAACAATGGTATTGTTTCAAGACAGCACTGCTTCCTATACTGAAGCGCATCTTCTTGAGAAACTTTTGACATTTGACGGCTTTTTCCCGACAGTAAAAGACTCTGTAGATGACAACTGGAAGGCTGTTGCTAAACATGTGCTTAGAATAATTGTCGAGAATGACGAAAAGATGTTTCCTATACCACTGAAACTGCCGACGGACGACGCAAAGATCCGTTACGGTTTGTCGTGGAATAGTGTGTATCAAACAGGACACATGTTTCCAACATATGCTGCCCAAATTGACATTTGTCTGTCTTTGATGGACACGCGTCATAATTTGCTAAGGACAATGGGTATGAAAGTTGCCAGTGTGTCTCGTGATTTGCGAACATCATTTGAAGATGCGGACAAACCACTTCCTCTTGTCACTGATACGGCTGTGTTAAAGTTCGTAAAATCGTATTCCAGTACCGCAATTGACAAATGTAGAATTGACCAGATTCCGGTTAAAGTGGAACACAGTATTTTTGAAAATGTTCCAAACGTTAATGAAATATTGTTCAGATGTACACACAGTGAAAGCTTTGCTGAGGAAGTTGATGGCCTACCGCTGCTGGTAACAAACGACGGAATGTTGAGATGCTTTTCGAGTACGAATTCTGTTTTCTGCTCAACGTTTGCAGGCCTTTTGAGAGCTTCAGGTGAGAAGTTTGTCCATGTGGGACAGATTATAACAATCAGTGTGGACAGCGTGACGTCAGTCGTGAAAAGCTTTCATATAGATGACTTTGCTCATATTTTACCTGACGAGATACCTAGTGAAAGATATGATAGAAACGTATTTGTAGACTGGAACCCAAACGCTCCTGAAATTCCTAACAGAACTTGGATCAACACTCTCTGGGAGTTTCTGGAACTCGATTTTGAGGGTTCAAAGAAGGAGGGAGAGGACAACAAACTTGAGACTTTTCTCAAACCGCTGGAACAATGGTGTCTTATCCCGGCTGTGAAGAATGAGGAGACTTGCGTTTTAGTGAGAGTGCGTAACGCGTTCAGCGTTATTGATATAGAAACGTTCAAGTCTGTTGCTGCAGTATACGAGGTCTTAAAGAAACTAGAATTACCATGTTTGGAGACAAGCTGTTTTTCTGAACATGCCCATTTGTTAATGGCAACGCAGCTGACCAGAGCAGAGAATCCTTTGTCGGTACTTATATGTTTGAAATACTACAAAGATTCAATCAAGCAGAAGAAACTAGATCCGTCGGACTGTCTGGCAATATTGGGATACTTGTCAGACAACCTTAAAACAATGCGTGAAAGTGAAAATATAGACAACACATGGTTAATAGAGACGCTCAGAAGTTTGCCACTTTACGTTACCAAAAACGGTCAATGCCTTTCTTTTGAGGATCAGAACTGCAGGGTATTAGTAATACCAAAGGGTGTCCCAGAAGATGGTTTAGAAGAATGGGCGAATTTAACGAGAACAGTTTTGCTAAGAAACGAATCAAAAGTCGGTAGTCTGTACAGATTTCTTGGATTTACAAAGACGGAATGCATTGACGTCTACACTGAATACATTCTTCAACACTGGGACTCATTGCCGGATTTTGATGTCTTCGTTCATCTTAAATATGTGAAAGACAAACTACTTCATGTATCATGCAATGGAAAACACGACGAGAAACAAATACGCTTGATTCAAATCATGCAATGCATACCATTGATACCTGAAAATGGAATCCGTAGAAGAGTTTCTGATTATTACAATCCTTTGCACCCTGTTTTTAAAGTGATGTGTCGTAAGCAAGAGTTTCCACCAGAGTTTTTGTGTGAGTGCGAGAAAGAAGGGTGGATAGGATTTTTAAAATTGATTGGGATGAAGACTACCGTAACTGGTGAAATGTTCCTGCGCTTTGCTAGAGAGGTCGCATCAGAGGGTCGTCTCGGTATAACTGAAGACATTGCAGTGAGATCAGAAGTTCTAGTTAAACATTTGTTTTCTCACAATGACGCATGGGATCAATGGACATATCAAGAAGTGTCACGTGTTTGTTTTGTGATCCCACACGTTGTTGATATGCAGTATACTCAAGCTCATAAGCAATACAATGACACCAACTACTTCATCTGTTTCAAAAATGCTATTTCCAGTTTCTATGAACAGCTGGTATGGACAAGCCTGCCGTTGCTTTCGAAACGCGCAGATCCTAAAGAATACTATAAGCAGGGAGACAAAAGACACATGCTCGGAATATACAAAGACCCACCACTAGCAAGTGTTATACATCATACACAAAATATTTGTGATTCTTTAAAGAAACACTTCGAAACTAATATACCTGAGCAAGAACGCCACGAATCCTTTTGCTGGGTATCGCCCTTAATGGAGACACTTTATGAAACATTGCAGTATAAAGGGCTACAGTCTAGAGACATGACAGAAAAACTTCGACACACACCTGTCGTTTTTATACCAGACTACAGTCTATTCATACAAGCCAATAGTGTGGTACAAGATCTGAATTCCGAACAAGAAATAAGCCCATATATACTGAAAGCTCCATTCAGATACGGCAAATTTTTCGAGCTTTTCGAAAAGCTAGGCGCAGCTAGATATCCGTCTTACAAACACTATATACGTGTTCTTGCTACAATCAAGGAAGAAACGAAAGGAAAGCCTTTAACTGAGGAATACCTTACTGAGTGGGGTGCTATACGAGTAGCACTGGAAAATCTATTTTATCTTAGACAAACGACGTTCGCAGACGGTTACACGGGGTACGAGAGAGGAGAACGAGATGAGGAAGCAGTACCAGAATTGTTTCTTCCATCTCGAGATAAACTTATGGTCAAATCTACAGAACTCACTGTCGCTGATAATCGTTATTACAAAGAAAGAGTAGGCTCGTCTGCTAATTTGACGTATGTTATGGACTTTAAAGCAGTCAAACTAGGTTATACTGTGCAGTCCTTGAAGTGGCTTCCACGTTCTATTCGTCCAAAATTCTTGTCAGCTATTGTTAAAGAAAACGTGGATACCTCACACATGCAGGAAGAGGAAACCAGCCTCGCGGGTCGTAGACTTGAAGAATTTCTTCACTCGGAGCATTTTATATGCGCAGTTTTACGCCTGTTGAAGCATTTCAAGTCGGAGGAACAGTTATCTCTGAATAAAAAGGAAGAGGATGCAATATCAGCTAAAATACAGAATACACGTGTTCGTCAAGTATCCGGGTTGAAGACACAGCTGTATCTAAATGGAACTGTGTTAGATAATTCTGCAAAGTCAAAGGATTGTTTTGTACAGCTACCAGACAAAAAGGGAAAGAATGAGCAATTGAGCATATATTTTCAGAACGAATTTGAGTCTGAACAAGAATTCGTCCAGTCAATCGCTGAACATCTGATCAAGTATATTAAACATATACTGTCCTTCAATGTACCGGAGCTTCTTATTATCCAAGTGTTCAATAAAATAAATGATCCAAACGGAATAAGCCTTATGTTGGATGAAGTGCCGATTGATCCTTATGACGCCCCTACAGAAATATTGGAGTCCGTGTTTCCAAAGCCTGGAACTTATGTTCCTGTAAAATATCATCATTTACTAAATTGTGACTTTTCGGACTTCAGACCACATGAATATTTTTCAGTGGCACTTGAGATCGAAGATACTGGTATTCTAGACGACGCCGAAGAATCCGATCCAATATATATCTATGTAAGAATTGAAGGAAAGGTGCAAAGCAATGGTGCGTCCATTGTTACACAGGAATATGAGGTGTTTACTGGTTCGGAAACAGTTGTCGTGGAGGCATTCAAGATATACAAGTTTGTCAGACAAAGGCGAGGAGCAGGTACAGATTTAGTAGATGCAGGAGACATACCTAAGCCAAGCAGCAACCTTTCTAAGACTAAAATATTCTATTCTATACGGCGCATTCTAGAAGAGGCATGGACACTGTCAAAAGAAAAACGACGTCGCATTCTTAAACGTCTGTATTTGAAATGGCATCCCGATAAGAACATTGGTAACGAGGAGTTTTGTGGAGAGGTTTTCAAATACATCCAGGAGATCGTATACAAGCTTGATCATGGTATTCCTCTCGATGAAGATGACACGGATGGGGCGACATCTAGGCGGAGACGAGCCCCTGATGACTATGCCTCGCCGGAATATTTTAACTTTTTTGAGAGAATGAATAGGAGGGGAAGAAGGGACAGAGAATATGCAGAGGCATTTTCTACTCCGGGTCCACCCAGGCATTCATCCGCTGGTGATCGGGTTTTCCATGGACAGTCCGAAAAAGAGCCATTTAAGGATTTTGTAGAAGCACGGAGATGGCATAGGCAAGCCAAGGTAGATTTGAGAAATGCGAAAGAGACGATCGACACGCCGGGAGACCCGCCGGCATATAATTGGATATGCTACATGTGCCACCAGGTATATATGAGCCACGTCATGAGAAAACAATCCAGGTGGTTTCCGAAAAGGTCCGGCACAATCCGAACTGTACAAGCACAAAAGATGGCCACGGATTAAGAAAGTAGGGGAATTGTACTATCCGTGCAGCCAAAACAAAGCAAAGGCACAAAGCTGATCTGCGCCTTTGTTTTCGCATACACAAAATGTTTGTTTTCTCATGACGCGCCTTATATGTGCATTCTCATAGTCCTTTGTTGATTTTAGACTGATCTTAAGTTGCTAGACAATATTCATTAAATTTACACCGTTGTTGAAAGATAAGGGGGTAAAATATTTTGCAAAAGAAAAACAACAAAAACGAGGCATATTCAGATAGCTAAGGAAAATTACAAGTACACTACACTACACTACTCTACTTGTATTTTTGTTAAAAAGTCTGTTTTGTTTTCATCTAAAAAATATTGGTAAACTAATTAATTAAATACTTCCCTTTATATTACAGGCAAGTGAAAAGTCCCTAAAGGCCGCCGGTTTTGCTCGAGATGCCAACACTGTGGAGAAGAATAGCCACGATATTGTTTTATTGGCTAGTGGATTTCCAGAAGTACGCGACTCCGCAGTAGAACTTTCCAACTTAGTCGGTGTACATACTAAAATGAGGTACGTTAGTCAGATAATGTGATTATCTGCATATTCGGAATAACCAAACCTGTTAACATTAATTTAGGAAAAGTTAAATAAGTATGACAAACTATACTATTTTACAGCTTCATTTTGCCCTTATTTCACGTGATTATTGCTTTTATCAATTGCTTATATTTTCCTGCAGGTATCCTGACGTTTTGCACCGTCCTCACATCCCATCCACAGTGTACGACCGTGATCAGGCTGTAAAGGCGTGTGAGCTTGCCAAGCAAATATTGGCTGTGGTTGAAGAAAACTATCTCAACTAGAGGGGGAAGTGGTGTCAATGAAACTTTTGTAATTTGGGATACGGGACTCCGATATCTTGATCTTGGTGATTCGACATCTGCAGATATCATTGCGAGTATGATGAACACTTGGAAACTTGAGCCTACTTCACAGATCGTCGACAATAGACACAAAGCCACCAGTAGCATTGTTGTATTATGGACAAGTAGTGCTTACGAAGAACTTGCATGTGTGTGTTGGTTATTTGACTTTGAATTGTGTTATCACCATTTGTTTGTGGTTATTGTGTTTATATTATAAACTCTTAATGGGCCTGGGCCGCTTGTTTTTGTTTTAATTCTATTGTTGTATTACAATTGTATCCTTGTATTTTTCATGATGTTATTTACATTGTGTAGTCAGTGCGATTCTTTCCCAATTGTACATTCCATGACGTCGCTAGGATTCCTTAATGTATACTTTATTTTCAATTCTAACCTGCTAACGCGAGGGTTAGAGTTTCCCCCATTGATATTAATAGAAAAGTCAGTATGGTTTGTCTTGAAATGGGGTTAAACTTTGGATAGTTTATATTGTGATATAAAGAAATATAAGACTCGTTCTGTAAATATTTTGAAATAGACAGTAAGTGAACAATTATGTTATTCACCGTTCAATAATATATTGATATATTCTGAACAAAAGTGAAAACACTACACATATACTCTAGTTTAGTCTATTTTGCCCCCTAATTCAATATACTGTAAACATAACATTACACATAACAATGTCATTCTTGCACTAAGGTTTGTTTCTGTTCGAACCGACATAACCGTGCCCCTCACATTTGGTGGGACACAATAATTACCATATCAATCCACAATAGTACGTGTAACTGAGCTCGCCAAGCTGAGCACATGGTGAAGAATCATGTTACAATGTATATTATACGAGCATGTACAGCGTTTTTACTTTTGATCAGAACATTTTGTGAATATTTTGATCCCTGACTATCCAAATCTTATAATGTTTACATGTTTATATATAAAAAAAGCGCAACAGTCTGTTTCTTAACAGTCCACTTACCATAAATATTCTTATTCATGAGCATTCACATGTGAAAACCAACAGTTTGGGTTTCAGACCAGGCCGGACACAAACCGACCTGTACAGTCACAGCGGGCTAGAACCTTGAAATTGTGGATTTTAGGACAGAAATTTTACTTTTACTGTAGCAAAAACAAAGGCGCTGATCAGCTATGCAGCTGTGCCTTTTTTGCATATGCAGATTGTTGGTTTTCTAATGTGGCGGCTCTTATGTATTTTCATAATGAAGACTATTTCGGTTTTGACCTCAGACGGGCAAATGATTGGATGAGTTTACTTACATGTAGCTAAGTCAGATTGTTACGGTTATTGATGATTGTATAACTGAATGAATATTTGACCGTATGCAAAATATAAATCAAGATTTACCTTTTTCGTGCAACTTGTTCACCATGGACTCTGTCTTAGGTAAAACCGAGCTACATGTAGTCATGAGAACATTGTCATAGCCTTCATCTTATTATAACAATGTACAGCTCTGTTTCAAAAATAGTACACCAAATCAGTTGACCTTTTTTCTCTATTGCAATGTTCATGGTTGAATAGGTATTCAAGTTGAACACTTGAGACTTGAGATTCCTGCTTTACAAACACAAGGTCACCAGCAACATTGTTGTATTTGCGACAAGTAGTGCGTACGAAGAACTTGCATTGATTATTTGACTGTTTTGAATTAATGAAGTATTCACTGTTTTATTTTTTTTAGTTTCTTTGTGGTTATTGTTTAATATTATAAACACATCATTGGCCAATCTAAACACGTCGCTTGTTTTTGTCTTAATGCTATTGTTGTACTACAATTGTATTCTTTTTTGTTTCATGATGTTATATACATTATGTATTTAAAATAAAAGCTATAGTATCCCAATCGTACATTCCATGACGGCGCTAGGACTCTTTACTGTAGATTTTATTTTGAATACGACGTTATTGATCTCTCTATTGAACCAAATGGAAACGTGATTGCGGTTGGCCGTGAAATGGGACCAGACGGTGTATCGTTTAGATCGTCATATAAAGAAAAATAGCGTTTCTGTAAATATTTTGAAATCAGTAGTGCATAATGATGCAATTCATAGTTAAATATTATATTGATATATGCTGAACAAAAGTGAAAACGCTACTTAGATATTCTAGCTTGAATTTTGCCCCCTATTTCAATAGACTGGAAACATTACATCACACATACATGTAACAATGTCATTCTTGCACTAAGGTTTGTTTCTGTTCGAACCGACATAACCGTGGCCCACGCATTTGGTGGGACACAATAATTACCATATCAATCCACAGTAGTACGTGTAACCGAGCTCGCCAAAATAAGCACATGGTAAAGAATCATGTTAAATTATACTAGCATGTATAGCGTTTATTCTTTTGATCAGACAATTTTGTGAATATTTTGATCTCTGACTAGTCAAATCTTATAGTTTATACATGTTTATATACTCATCAAAAGAAGTTTTGCACCAGTTAATACTTTTCTCATTTTAGTCTAGTATAGATATTTTTCAGTTAAACTTTTAAAACTTAATACCATCTTTAAGTTCTGGACTTCCTGAACAACAACTCAATATTGTTTCTTAAAAAGATTAAATGAAAATGTGCAAAAATGCATGTTTTTGAAAACACCAAAATTTGAGATGCAGTAAAAAGCCCACATCTTTATTTCTGGGCTTCCAAGCCTGAATTCGTTTCACATCCTCATTCGAGATACTGAAAGCAATCATTTAAAGCAAAAAACTAAAAATTGAATTTTTGGACAAAAACACTTTTTTTGACCAAAAATAACGATTTTTGAGATTTTGTTTAAATTGTAAGGTAATGTTTAGTAACTCATCTCTCCAATAAAATGTGTTGTTTTTCTTTCAAACACAGCTTGCAGCACCCATAAATGTTTAATTGAAGGTACTGGTTTTCAACCCATCCAAATTCAGAATTTTTAAAAGGCTGCATATCAAAAAAGTACTCGTGCAGCATCTTTGACATGGGATTGCCTTTAACAAAAAGAACACAGATGGCAGATTTTGGTGTCAAAACATCTCATAGTGATCCAAAATTGAAATGCATTTCGATTTTACTCATTTTTTCCCAATATTTATCATTTTTTCTAAAAAATTGCAATTTTGTCACAAAATGAAACTTTACTAGAATTTTGAGATTTTTTAAATTGTTTTAAGGCTTATTCATTAGCTTTGGAGCTCTAGTGTGTAAATTTGGAAACAAAAATGTGTTCTTAATGCTGTGGCATTTTTGTGGATTTTTTTCGATTTTCCAATTTTCAGCATTTACAGAAAATGGTTTTTTAAATTTTTCCCAAAATCGTTTCCGCAACGAGTTTTTGTCTTATAACACACATTATCAAACTCTTTCAGGCTGTGCAAATTCAAAAAGCTAGGTTATAAATTTGTTAGTTAAAATGTCACTTAAAAATATGAAAAAATCTAAATGGTGCAAAACGTCTTTTGATGAGTATATTATATAACAGTGCCACAGTCTGTTTCTTAACAGTCCACTTGCCATAGATATTCTTATTCATGAGCCTTCGCACGAGAAAACCAACAATTTTGGTTTCAGACTAGGTCGGACACAAACCGGCCTGTACAGTCACAGAAGCAGGCTAGAACCTTGAAATTGTGGATTTTAGAAGGAGAGAAAGTGTACTATCTTCGTAGCGAAAACAAAAGCGCTGATCAGCAATGCAGCTGTGCTTTTGTTTTTGCATATGCAGATCGTTGGCTTTCTGACGTGGCGGCTCTTATGTATTTTCATAAGACTATCTCGGTTTTGACCCCAGACGGGCAAATGATTGGATTAGTTTACTTAGCTAAGTCAGACTGTAACTGTTATTAATCATTGTATAACTGAATGAATATTTGACTGACTATTTGACTGTTTACAAAATATGAATCAAGATTTATCTTTCTCTAACTACTTGTTCACCATGGACTCTGTCTTAGGTAAAACCGAGCTATATTTAGTCATGAGAACATTGTTATAGCATTCATCTTAGCAATGTACAGCTCCGTTTCAAAAAACAAGTAGACCCCTGCAATGTCGCAAAATAAGATGACCTTTTTCTGTATTGCAATATTCATGGTTGAATAGGTATTCATGTTAAATAAATGAAACTTCTTTTTTGTACGACATTGCAGCGGTATCATTATTTCTGAAACGTGGTTCTACAGCCATATTTATGACAGTCAAAAGAGCACTTAAGTTCATGTTTTTATCTCGATAATGTATATAGCCATAGACATGACTAGTTATAAAAAGTTTGTCATTGTTTTAACTTGTGAAAATGTATTGCCATATTCATGAGTAGTTATGAGAACAGTTGTAGTCCTGCTTTTATCTTAACAATGTATTGCTATATTCATGAAAAGTCGTGAAAACTGATGTCATTGCCTTTATCTTAAATGTTTACCATAGTCATGACTAGTTGTCAGTGAAAAGAGAAGTGTCCTTTTTTATCTTAACAATCTTTTGCCATATTCATGAAAAGTTATGAAAAAACTTGCGTCATTATCTTAATCTGTTCGATGTATTGCCGCCATAGTCATGGCAAGTTATATGAGGACAACTGTCCTTGTCTCATTCTTAAAATTATTTTGCCATATTCAGGAAAAGTCATCTGAACATTGTGTCGCTAGCGTCATATAAACAATGTGTTAATTATGAAAACAGTTATAGTGTCTTTGTCATAATCTTACCAATTGCCATATACGTACTCGTACGTGTCTAGTATACATATATTTTTATTTTGGTATATTGTGTTTTTGTGATTAAATATGTTGCCATATTCATAACTAGTGATGAAAACAGTTATGTCACTATTCCTGGCAAGTTATGAGAATATTTCATAAAATAATCTTGCTGTTTTCATGACTAGTAATGAGAACAATTGGATCACTATTCCTAGATAGTTATGAGAACATTTGCCCTCATTATAGTCCGGCAGAACCTTCAGTGGACCTGGATTTGGAGTACATAGAAAATGTTTTTACATATTTGGAAAGCTGAGGTCTTCTTCATTAAGAATCCGGCGGGTGACATCTTGTCACCATTGAGCAATTTGAGAAATTCAAGATGGCGTCCAAGATGGCTGCCCGTATAAGGAAAATAGCAGTTGACATGGGAATAATCATATTTTGAGAGACTTTTGAATATGAAATCACTTGTATTTGAAAGCAGAATCAATTGTACATAGAAATTAGCGCAAGAAAACAGACAGTGTATGGAGAGCATCCAAGACGGCCGCCAGAATTAAGGAAAATTACATTATTGAAAAGAGGTGATTTCAAGATTAATGAATTTCTTAAACCAAACATTTTGGTGGCATTTTTGATTAAAACATTTATTAAGACTCCAATGGATGTCATCTTATCACCACTGAACACTTTGAGAAATTCAAGATGGCATTCAGGATGGTTGCCCGTATATTGAAAACAGTAATTGCTAATTAAATAATCGGGTTTTTAAGACCTGAAATTACTCACATTTAAAGGCTGAAGTCTGTGTATATTGAAACTACTTCAAAAATTCACAAAGTATGGAGATCATTGAAAATGGCACCCAGAATAAAGAAAAATGCAATATTCAAAAGCGCTGGTGTTGAAACTAAAGAATTTCTCAAACCAATTAGTAAGGTGGTAAAATTTGTTAACATCAGTCGAAGAATACGTCGGAAGAGATTTAATTATTTTTGAAATCTGCATTGACTTATGGACATCATTTAGAATATTTAATATGTTAATGAATGACTCCTGCAGATTTAAATGCCAGTAAGACAAACACAATATTAGTTCTTTATATGCTAATTACTCGTTCTTCATAATTTGAAACTGGTCTGAAAATGTCTGTTTGGGCTCAAAACTATGATATCAAATTTGGTTCCCCATTCTCTTATTGTTTTCAAGACATCCCTGTTTCAGAAACCACAAAACAGAAATCATTTACCCTAACATATGGCATTAAATGTCTAATAGTTTTAATAAACCACTTTGAGAGTTTACAGCTGTTTATAAACCTCTGTGTTTTGTTGATTGGTAGATCATAGTAATCGCATGATTGTCATACTTGATCCATTGCCTCTTGAATGCTATACAGCCATTTATCAGAAACATTCATACATAGATTGATGATTGCATTTATATAAGTAGTCATGTCAGTCATAAAAGGGTCATAATGCTCAGTGTCAGGGCTATAAGTCAAAATTTAGAACTTTATCAACATTCAAATATCAATTGCAGTTTATATGTGAAATGTTTTATTTTTCTCGCGACAATGTACTGAAAACCACTCTTCTGAAGGCACTTGTACTTGAACCACTGATACTCTTTATTAGGCCTTATCATTAAAAATGTACACTTTTCTTCCCCAAGAAGGTCTTACACTAGAACAACTTTGGAAGAACATATTTGGCAATTTTTCTCTCAAGCTTTGTTTGTAGATCGTTGTCATGAAGTGAAGGTCGACTTGATGAATTTTTGTCATGATGACTTTGGAGTATGACATACTAAGACCAAGTGTTTGACCCTCACTATTTTATGTTTCAGTCCATGCAGCCTATGGTCGTTCGTCTCTCACTAAGGAGAGATCATTATTTCTTGAATAAAGTTCATGTGTGTTAGTAAATTCTTTGATGGCTGACAAGGCCAATTTTAGGGATAAACTGTTGGTTGCAAGTAGAGCAAGTCAATGTCATGGAATCTGCTGATTACCTATTGGTCTTGGCTTTGCTTTCTCTGCGCTTTCTTTCAGCTTCATAGATTTGTTTTTTTCATAGAAAGCTGCTTCTTCGTTGATGAGACCTCGCCACTTTGGTCGCTCCTGTGCAATCTGTTTCCAAGAACCCATTGGTATTTCGAAATCCTTCGGAGAGGTTTTAGCGTTTCTTTGGGCCACCTTAAGGGGGATTTCCTTCCTCTAGTTCTTCATAGAAAACTTTCTTTGGAAGTCGCGCATCAGGCGTTCTTATAACAATGCCCGTCCATCAAAGCTGTGCTAGCTTTAAGACTGTATACATGCTTTGCATCCCTGCTTTCTTCAGAACCTCTATGTCTGGAATCTTATCTTACCACTTGATATTAACAGCTTTCTCTAACAGCTTAAATGGAAATGGTGAAGTCTCTTTGCATGACGTTGGTATACTGTCCAGGTCACACATGCATACAAGAGGGTTGGCAGCACCACAACCTTGTAGACTGTCAGCTTGGTGCCAAGCTTGTGTATAGCATTTAGTTGTACATGCATATTTTCTACTCAAAGGATACATGAAAGTGTGCATATAGATGGTTTATCAATAGAACCCACTGTTCTACAATTAAAAGAGTGTATTTTCTTCTAAATGTGCTACACATGTATATTGGTGCCAATGTTTATTCAGTTTGTTTATTCAATTTATGACCTCACTTGTGCAATATGCGCAAATGATCAATGGACTGCCATACTAAGGTAATTTTCTCATCTGAGGTAATTTTCTCACCACTTTATGGAATAATTAAGAGACTCATAAAGGATAATGCAGGTGATACCAATGTTAATTGTTTTTGTGGTCCCTTATTACCTGTACAGTAAAACTGTCCCCTCCGCAATCAATATTAAGTTTTCATTTGGGAACCTAACCTGTATTCTGAGCCACTGTCTGGCCACCAGGTTTTCTAGTATCATGTTCCATATCAGTTATCAGCTAATGACTGCCAATCAATAGGAGTCAATGCTTTTACAGTAATCATAGTTAAAACACATTTTATTGTTATCCCAAAGACGAGGGATTGGACTCCAATTTCTGACAACAGCTATGGTCATGTCGGGACTTCTACCAAACTTTAGGAATATGTGCTTGAAAATATAACCACCTGAGATAACAACTAAGGCTTACATCTATGGATGGTTTTACTTTAACCTCTTTCCTTGGGCAAGCTAAGGCCATCTGCGCTGTAACCCATTAATTAGATGGCCAATCAGTAGATTTTTTAAAACTTTGCCTGGAGACAAAAGCAGCTAATATATTTCTCTTGACCCCAATGGGCGGGGCTCACATTCCATCTTGACCACCCTTTCGTAGTATTACGCATGCAGCATTAAGTGTCTAGACCACTAAAAATAAAACTGAGATCCTCTAAGAACATCTATATTTATAAGCATGAGCTGTTCAAATTAGTGGTTGTAGTTTTAGTATGCTTCGGATGTCATGGCATCCCAATGTTAGATAAAAATCGCATAAATGGAGGTAGTATCACGACATTGCAATATCGGCTGACTTGGGCGTAAAGCAACAAAACAAACAAACAAAGCAAAAATTGTAAAATTGTCCTTTACTGTGATGGTCATGCACTCCTAACATGGTATAAATTGCACTGATGTCAGGTGTTAAATATGCTAAAACATGAATATTTGCATGGTAACTACTTTTGCCATATACGGGCAGCCATCTTGAGTGCCATCTTGAATTTCTTAATTTGCTCAATGGTGACAAGATGCCATCCACTGGATCCATAAACATTAACAAAATTGCTACCAAGTTGTTTGGTCATTTTCGCATGTAGCAGAATTCTCATCACCGGCAGTTATCGGATGCGCGCAAAATTTTATATGGAGCGTTAACGGGAATGCTTATTTAATCCTTAATATTTTTTTTGCTATTAATCCTATCATACCTGTGCAAACGGTTCTGTAAAGCTGATTCATACCCCTTTAAGATGAAGTTAAAATTAATTTTCTATCTTATGTAAAAAATAGTCTGTTTGTTGAAATACTACAGGTACTATCAAAATGTAATAAATATATAGTAAATAAGGAAATTTCTACATCATTTCTGTCGCTTCCACGCTTATTTGCATCAAAATGCATCATACTACAATTAGTGTGCGAACAGCTTCTATTTGTACAATGCATCTTCTTTTTATTGGTACAAATTTTAATTTTGTATTTAAATATTAAATTAGTCTGTTTGGATAATTCCATTAGCAGGTAATAATTTCAGTTTCCGCTCGTGCGTTTTCGGATTTTTCCGTACCGTCACGTAGTTCAGCGGAAAACTTAATCTCTTAACAGGTAAGGTATTAGGTATTTTGATTTTATGACACCTCCTGTCATCCGTTGGGTAGCTATATCGGTCAACAATTTGCGATATTAGGAAGTATTTGATAGTTTACTTGATATTGTTTATGATAAATTTCAATGTCTAGTTTGTTTTTAGCTACGACAGCGCTATTTAGTTACAGAATAAATCTCGGAAACAAGATTAATCGAGTGAAGCGATTATAAAGTTTGCTTCGTTCACTGATAAATTTCTGTTTTAAAGGTACAAAAAGTCAAACAAAGTAATTATAAATTACGCAGTTAATTTAAACCATGAACACCGTTCAATTCAAGACATAACCACACAATAAAAATAATTACCAATTAAAATCCAAATATGGATTAATTGTTATATGAAAGTAAATTAAATGAAACGGAATAGAATTCAATGCGGAACATGAAGGTCTCAATGTATTACTCAAATTATAAAATATTAACTCATTTTTAAAGCATAATTGACATATGAGATCTCCAGACCAAACGTCTAGTCAATTAAAGTTACCAAAACATGGCCTCGAACTTGAGATTTGTCGACAGCAAGAAAAGAAATAATGAAAAAATAGTCTCTCTCTCTCTCTCTCTCTCTCTCTCTCTCTCTCTCTCTGTGCATATAAACATTTTAATAAATCTAATTATTTGTAACGTGAAAGCTATCGTGATCAACAAGTTGAACACAAACCAGGCTGCACAGGTACGCAGTTACTTTGCATCTTTCATCATTTGTTTCGCATATGAAATAAATAAATAAATAAATAAATAAAATGCGATAACATTGACAGAGTAATTTAATCATTTTCATTTTGAGCAGGCAAGAATACACTGATCGGTCCATAAGAACAGAAATAAGCTAAATGAGTGAAATTAAATAGAACTTAAATTTCGAACCATGATTCGACTGATATCTATTTATATCAGCGAAATACATAGAATGGATCAGTCTGTGGTAGCGCAGAACATCTGTGTCATTATAGTATAGCCATAAGCAGGGTTTCATATATCACCGCTTTAATCCCCGACAAGTTTTAATCGCAGTGTTTTCATAAGACAGGTGTGACACGCGTCCTGTGGCAATAGATCACAACTTTTATCAAAACACACAAGCTAGACACAGACCAACGCGAAATTGCATTTTGTAATAAGAAGAATTGGTTTGTCAACTTGCTAGCGCAGTTTTTGGCGTTTAATTCAAATATATAAACCATTGCAAAAACTTGACCATGCTATTTATGTAGAGATTAAAAATAAAATTTCATTAGAAAAAAAAAAGTTTTTTTTTTTTTTTAATATTTTCGCTCATCACATAAATTGAGGGTACACGTTAGGATCGCCTCGCCGAGGCGGATCTAACGGGTACCTATCATGTATGTTTACGATGAAAAATAAGAAAAATACGTGTACCCTTGCATACCCCACTTATTTTTGTATAAACGTGGGGTTTAAGGGGGTATATTTTACATGGAAATGTTTTATAATATTCAATGCTCAAATGTACGGTTGTCACATCAAAACACGTCTCTCGTGTCGCGGCTAAGTTGAACTCTACAAATACACGTTCTGTTCTTCATTTGCTTGTTGTAGTTTGATCTACAGGTAAAATTTTAATCTCCTAGCCTCGGGCCCTTGATCGACCTGCCAGGTACACTATCGGAAAATCACGGAAATTTACGAAGATAACTTTACCTGTCTAGATGCGACTATCACTAATCCCTTAGTTTGATAAGGCCAATATTGGATGATGAGATTTCTCGGGTATGGAAGGAACCTCTTTCAAGTATTGCGTTTTTCCTTAGTTTTGGCAGCCATCTTGGATGCCACCTTACAGTGTATATTTTGTTGCACTCATTTTAATGTACAATTAATTCAGCTTTTAAATACAAGTGATTTCAAGTCTAAAAAGCTGTCAAAACATGATTATTTCTCAGGAAAATAGCTTTTTCCGTATATGGGCAGCCATCTTGGACGCCATCTTGAATTTCTCAAATTGCTCAATGGTGACAAGATGTCACCCGCCGGATTCTTAATGTAGAAGACCTCACCTTTCCAAATATGTAAAAACATTTTCTATGTACTTTAAATCCAGGTCCACCTCAAAAAGCCCAGATGGCTACAGGACTATTATAAAATACTTGTCATTTTCATGACGGTGTAGTATTGTCATATTCTTGACTAGGTGTTAGAACACTCTTGTACATGTTTTAATCTCGTACCAATACGTCTTTATAGATCTCTATTCAGGACTTGAACACTTTTGCACCGTGTTTCACTTCTTTAAATTGCCACATTTATGACAAGCCATTGACACTTTATATGTCCTTGTATTCATTTTATTTATGTATTGCTGCATTGATGAACAGTTATGAGAACACTGTTTCCAACAATGTACAGTGTATATATTCATAATAAAAATGCACTACCATGTCCATGACTAGATATAAAATGTATTGCGATGTTCATGACAGATGTTGTGAATACAATACACAATGGTGTATCGTTAGATATGTTGAGCAAAATATTTAAGTGGATAAGTCGGCTGATCCACGTGTTAGCTGATCCATGTTTTTTCTTTCTTTCTTTTGTTTTGCGGATGGGGGGTTGGGATAAGTGGTGTGGCATAATAAATGATAATATTTGCAAACAACAAAAAAGTTATCATCGATGTGGACGTGTGCATCTGTTTCTTTTCTGTTCGCAACTACATTGTATATATATGTAAATTTGATTTTACATGACTTAACATTGTAATAATTTGCTTAAATTAATGAAAGTGATTTGTGGCTGACCTGATTGAACTGTTTCATTTCCCATTGCATTTGTGTGTGTAATGTGATATATTTTTTTCTGTGGACAATATAATTCAGTAATATTTGCCTTACACGTTTGATATGCTTGCTTTCCAAAAGGACAGTTAAGAATATGCAACTGAAATGCATGTTTAATGTCTGTGTGTGTGTGTGTATGTGTGTGTGTGTGTGTGTTTATAATTTAAGATTGTAAAATGATATTACCGTGTATTTAATTGGTAAAACAATGAGAAAATCATGAAACCACCATGCTAGCACAATGAAGGTGTCATGTGATATGCTCATAGTACAAAGACATGTAAAAGGGCATTTTACCAGGAAATGCAAGGCCCGTGGCTTTTTATTGGCGTATGTTACACTTAAAATGTCTAATGGACCATAGTTCAGTGAATGTAATTATGGTGAACAAAGATTACTACGTGCATTCCATTTGTTGCTCTAACTGATTATCATAATTACTTTGCATTATCATAATTTTTGTAGAATTCTTGAAGTTATAACCTACATGCAAGTTTTGGAAGGGATCGATCGGGATAGGGGGTCATCAGATATTGTAATGTACATGTAAATGATACATTGTAAGCACGCCAGACAAAATTGAAATAATTAAAACCCAACTGCTTGAATTAAGCAATAGAAACATATACACGTATGTAAACAGAACATGGTATTATGTTATATGGGGATGCAGTGTAATAAGCCAAAGCATTTGAGTTACAGCTTATTAAAGAACAGTTACTGTATCTCTTTCATACTTGCATGATGGTTCATACATTGCTTTATATTTGTCTTATGTTCATTTATTTGTGCATAAGAAATATTTTGAATAATAAACACATAATATATGCATCAGTAAATAAGCATTTTGAGGCTAACTATACTGAGTTCCACAGCCAACGCAACTCTGTGTTTTTCTCTCATCGTTTTATTTGACAATAATGTGAAACCTTTTGCATCCAATCATCATTAAAATGACTCGAAAATCTTTGTGCGTTATCAAATCTGAGATTTTAGTGCGCATGCGCGGGAACACGCCCCAGTGTACAAAAAATGCATTTGCGAGGGCTCGAAATTTTTCAAAACAATTCACACAAATCAAATCTCGGAAGGTCGTCCGATGAGTGTACGGCAATTGCAATGTTTAAACCTGCTGCTCAACGCCAGAAATTGGCATTGATTTTCAGTACCCAAAATTGCTTGTTTTAGGCGTTCAACGTCACTTGGTGACGTGATCGACGTCACGGCAGCTGTCAACCATATGCTTTATTTTGTGTTGGCAACTTAGCCTTATTGAATTAAGTGCATTGCAGCTATGGGAAATTCGTTTTCACTGTGTTTCGCTGCTTTAGATTCGGGTGATTTAGCAAGCAATTTGTCAAAATCGCTGATTTCCTTCATTTTTCAAAATGACCCCTTCGCCAGTTTTTACGCAAATTGTGGGCAAACGGAAAAAGACTGACGGCTGAATTTTACAGGTCCTTTTTGAAAATGGCTGGGCTAAATACATACGGAATTTCGTATGAATCGACTGAAACCACAAAATGTTATACACATTTTAATGACGAGTTGCGTTGGCTGTGGAATTCAGTATATATACGTGATATATTATAACCATGATTTATATTTCAAAAATGATAATTTCATTTGTTGCTGTAACTGATTGGCATATTTACTTTGCATGATTGTAGAATTCTTAAAATAGTTACAACCCACATGCAAGTTATGGAAGGGATCGATCGGGGTAGGGGTCATCAGATATTGTAATGTACATGCTACATTGTAAGCAGACAAAGTTGAAATTATCAACGAACCCGAAATGCTCGGATAAAGCGATAGAAACATATACACGTATTATGTAAACATAATTGCATGGTGATCCAAACATTGCTTTATATTTGTCTTATATGCGTGCAATGCAAGAAGAACATGTAAGTCAATGCATTTGGGTTACAGCTTATTAATAAACGGCATCTCTTTCATACTTGCATGATGGTTCATACATTGCTTTATATTTGTCTTATGTTTTTTTATTTGAGCATAACAAACATTTTGATTATTAAACACATAATACGTTTTGAAGACTTTCTTAATCTATGTTTCAAAATGATCATTTCATTTGTTGCTGTAAGTGATTGGCATATATACCTTGCATTTATTGTAGAATATTTGATACGTTACAACCTACATGCAAGTTTTGGAAGGGAACCTAGCAGGGTAGGGGGTTATCAGATACTTTAATGTACATGATACATTGTAAGTACGACAAAAGTAAATAAACAACTAACCCCATATGCTCGGATTACCCTACCAAGACAGGGGTTCTGAAGAATGAAACTGACATTGGGAGTGTCTAATTATATACTAACATGTATATGTTAGCATCATATACGTAGTAACGCAGTGTAACATGTTTACAATGCAAATGAGTCGCAACATTTTAAGACACAGTACCTCTTTCATACTTGCATGCTAGTTAAACCTTGTTAATATTTGTTTTTTTATTCAGTTTAACGTCCCTTTTAAGATATTTCATCTCATATGAGACGGACCAATAAGTAGGTGGGACGAAAACGGAAAAACGCCGAGAGAAACCACCTGACACACCCGCAAGCAGAACTTGGCATGTCTTACATGTGCCCCGTGTGGAGCTCAAACCCACAACAGACGCAGCGGTGAGATGATCGAAAGATTAAGTGCAGATATGAAATATCGGCGCTCTTAACCACTCGACCACGGGGGCCGCCATACATGTATGTGCCTTATGTTCATTTACTTTCAGCATAACAAACGTTTTGAATATTAATAGTATAATACAGAAGTAAATAAACATTTTGAAGATATGCTTGTATGATGTGATTATTTCAATTTTTGAATGATCACATGATGAAAGTTATTATTTTTGTAAGTTGCGATGAGCATTTTCTATACATGCTCATATTTGAGGGTCTTATTATTAAAGGATAGATCATTAGCTTGGGTGTTTTTGTTAAAATCCACACCAGACAAGACAAACAAGAAGACCAAAATGTGTTAACCGCATCTCGCATTACGACTACAGAGATTATTTTTCAGCTGTAAAAAAGTGAAAACTTTATTTGAACATTTTTGCTGTTTTTAACATTTTTGCTAAAACACTGATTGTGGGTACACGATAGAATGGATGTGGATACACGGCCCAAGAGTCGAGAGACTATACAATGCCTCAACGACAGTAAGTAGAACCGCCTCGCCCAGTACCCACGATCTATGTTTTGGATAAAAAAAAAAAAATAAGAAAAATATGTATACCCCTGCAAACCCCAGTTTTACTATATAAAAGTGGGGTTGAAGGGGGTAATATATTACACGGACGTGTTTTCCTGATGGATATCTAAACATTCTACCTCGAAGCTTGCTGTACATGACCATTGGTCCTCTGGTGTTTAAATTTTGTGTGTTGTATGGTTGCGTCTGTGGCTTTTCCCTCTTAATAAACAGAACAAGAGAATAAAACACTGCCATCAGGAAAGCATGTCCGTGAAATATATAACCCCTTTAACCCCTCTTTTATACAGAAACAAGAAAAGATATGACACAAGTGTCATATCAATAGCCTCAATTTTTTTATCGCAGTCAGTAACGTATAAGACAAACCGCGCACCGAGCGTGTGGAAAAATATGCCGCAAATTCAACCAATGTATTTCTATAGACATAGAGATACCTTAATTCAACAAACATCAGAAGCACGTCGGAGACACGTAACAAACGCATTTAATACATACGTGGTTTGTCAGAAAGGTTCGTGTACACCATTTATATTTTCAACAGAAAAATGAATATATCTGCTTTTGCAAAAGTATTTTATAAGCAAATATACATGGAATTTTATTGAAATCTGACAAAAAACACGTCATCTACAGCCTTTTCCCTGCACTTCCGATCCGAGGGCGGGGCAAAGGTCAACGTCTCTATATGACGTAACTTGACATTTTATGCCGCCAGCGCGTTATATATTTGTTTCAGTGTGTTTAACAAAAGATCCTTGGCTATCAACATTTTTATGTCTGTGTATCCAGCTGTCAAATGCAGATACGCCGTACCAATTCTCGCAAAATTGTTCGACCGCCTGTTGAACATGTGTAACAATTTCTTGCGGCGAGCATGCCAGACAGGTGATCTTCCGTTTATCATCATAGGTGGACTTCTGAGCAGCTGAAAATCGACTGTGCCACAACTACTGTGAACTAAATAGTAACTGACAGACCGATGACTTTTCTGCTGTTTGTAACATTTTCATTGTATCTGTGGGTGATTTCCTTAACGAAACATACAATCGGCGTCGGCTGTTCTCCGACGTCAAATTACGCCATTATTTCAAACAGATTTTTGGGTCTGCTAGAAAATATGTCATATTTAACGTGTTGATACTTCAAATTGAAACAAATTCCTCAAATATGCTCATCAGATATTGCTGCTTATATTTATACAAAAACAAAAAAAGTTAAACAACAGCAATTTACTTTTCCTGCTAGCCAAGGTGTCCACAAACCTCGCACATGTGCTTTCTGTACGCTTGGTGTACGTTAAAGTATTTTTAAGTATGCAGCATGCTTAAAGCTCGACGTGTCTCGGGTATGTGTGTCTTATACGAATAAGTTCAACACGCATTACATTAAACGTTTGATACGCGCCTGTACTGTATTGTGTGCTTAGTTAACATAACTATGACATAACACAAAAATAATCCAAACTTTTCAGCATGCTGAGATTATATTATACGACCTGTACACACCTTAGACACACGCTAATCATTTGTGACTGCTAATTACACCATAGAGACTACGGGTCGCCGCCCATTCGGGCCTAAAGAAATAGATATAGGCTACTTGTGCCTCCAGGTAAAGCTAAATACACTGCTGACTGACGATCTGATTACTGGTTAACCGCGCTTGTCTGAGCCTGCCGAGGAAACATTTCAAGTCAAACCATCCATACGTATAAGCCTTTTGTGTCTTAGTTGGATAGTTATATTTCAAGCACTTGTTGGATGTCATGACACCCTCATTTTGGGTAAAAGTCCTGTAAAATGGAGGCAACATCCCAACACGACATTAGCTGTTGACTGGGACGTAAAGCATCAATTCAAACAAACAAATCACGCCAAGATGTTGCAAAAGTGGTCGGAGATTTTCCCATACTTCCATGTTGTGGTTTTAGTCCTTTACTATAGGTAATTAAAGTTTAAGAAGCAAATTTTCTTATTCAGCGTGTTGAGAGTTTTTCATACGCCAGGGTCGCGTTTGTCTTGTATGCTAATGTGCGACTGCACTTTTCAAGATTGACGTGTATGTATGGGTATGGGTATATACTTAGAGGATATTTTACTTTTTGGAGTTGAATACCAAATATATTTAATCGAGTGTGTTGATTTTGTACATTTTCCCACTGAAGAGGCAGGCGGTGAAAATGCAAAAAAAACAAAAAACAAAAAAAAAAACAACAAATATTGAAAACACAAATCAATAATTCACCGTAAACAAAATAACGTGTTTGCGACGTCGCACATAAACATTAATGTCCGCCTAGAATGAGTTCACTGGGAAAACATTTTAAAATGTAAGCATTTATTATATAGCAAGTGATGAAATATAGAGAAATATGTATTAAATATAACCAATATTTGAAAAAGTTATATTTTCACATGTGAAAATATAAAAAAGTTATATTTTCACATGTGAAAATATAAAAAAGTTATATTTTCACATGTGAAAATATAAGATTTTTGAATATGCAAATTACGATTCCACCGTTTCATTTCTAATTTATGCATAACTAAATTTTATAATCTATGCTATTGTTGACGCATTGAACGTTCACACACAAATGCGACGTAATGACGTGACGTAATGACGTCATTTAGGATTTTGACGTCATATGCTTTAGAGCGCAACGTTACAATGACTACATGCAATATAATAAAAAGAAAATTCAAGTTTTTGTCGTGAATATGACTTTTATTTCATCTCGTGAAGTGAAAAATTATATATTTCATTCGTGCCTTCGGCACTCATGAAATATAAAAATTTTTCACTTCACTCAATGAAATAAAACTCATATTCACTCCAAAAACTTGAATATCCTCTATTTATTTATTAGTCGTGTTAGAATCGAAATAATTTTACTTTTCGGTGAATTTTCTTTGATTAACGCGTGATGTTGTCGGGCAGATGCGATATATAATTCTCTCCGGCTGCGCCGTCGTGAATTAATACATCGCAATCTGCCCTCCAACACTCTGCGTTAATCACGATAATTCACCGAAAACAAAGGATCTAACAATTATATTTTATTTATGTTTCATTCGTAAATAACGGAGTTAAAGGCATTAGAATTTCTGACGTGAAACACTTTTTAATGACGTCAAGCGAATGGAAACGTCAGAAGTTATCAGAAATTTACAGTTAAAATATCGGCTGATATCAATCACTTGTGATACACCTTACATAATTTACACCTATGTAATACATTTATCTTTTTGCCATTGAAGATACTGTTATACATCATTTGATAATGCAACATTCATCTGTCTGGGCCTACCAGTTATCGCCAGAATTGAACAACTTTGTTCAGCGTACTGCTAAATAGACTCCATAAAAAGGAAGAATAAAAACGAGTTAAGAAAGAAAAGAAACTTATTATAATAACCAAAAAAAAAAAAAAAAAAAAAAAAAAAAAAAAAGAAAATAAATAAAATAAATAAATAAATAAAATAAAATAAAAAAATGAATAGCGGATACGCGGCGAGATTCGAACCTGTAAGAGTCTAATTAGAAGACCGACGCGAAAACACACTGAGCTAATGGGGCCGATAGACTTTTAACGGCATTACTCATGTTATTATTAACATTTATGGTTTATAAATAATAATCTAAAACTAGTTGCCATTATCGGCTGGTTTCTCGTTATCAGGTTCATGTTATATATGTAAATATATTCGGGATAGGAACCAGTGCAATGCTTAATTGATACCGAATCATTTTCCCTTGATCACTAGAAAGAGAAAGAGAATCAGGCCATTTCGGCTTCATTCGTACCTTCGAGGTTATCATAAAAAAAACTAGTGAAGTGACCACGGCAGTGTTGCGTTAAATACAAACCGCGATGAACTATTATTATTATGAATAACAGACAGGCACTACAGGCATAATCAGTGATCGAAATCATGTCTAAAGCATGTCGTTTATGGATTGGAAACCGAAATAACAATTTGTATCGAAATAATTGGGGACGAATATGCCTAAGACTTGCAAAGACCGCAGACTGATGACCGCCGACCGAATCACTACACATGGCCTCTAAGCATTCTTTTATAATTTGAAACGTTAGTAACTTTCAAACTTTTAAGTGTCCCATCGAATTACTTTTTGAATGTCTACAGCTTTACATCCTAAAATAATCATATTGACGAATAAACAATCTTTTAAAACCGGACTTCTTTTTTTCTCGGATGGATATCTATATGGGCCTTTTCCATCACAAGTATAGCTATAGAATAATACATTGAAGGGTTGAGCATACTGAACTTCTGTGCACCTAACTGCCATGGGAAATAACATGTAGAATTTCCGTCAAATTAAAGAAGTTATGTCCCTGTAGACCGTCGAAACGATATACCTGAGTTTCACCGATAATGGGTTACCTGTAGCTAGTGTAAGAGTTTTGTCTGATAATTTTCCTTACCTGCGCCAAGAGGACGAGAATCTCGCACAGAGCGAGAATCTCGCTTAATGACTGAGATTTAGTAAGCCCGTTTTCCATGCTGACAGGACTCAACGGCTCAATCTGGATTTCGTTTCTTCATACATTCAAAACGTGTTATTTTGTTTTAAGTAGCATCTTATCTAGTAAATGGGCTTTAGATGCGCTTGTGGTTGATAATTTTTGTCTCAGTCGTTGTCACAGCACATGATACAGAGACTATACACAACCATGGTGAAAATTATGCCTGCATGGCACAAGATAAAAAGATGAAAAATAAGACAATTTTACTTGTTCATCTAAAAGTACAAGAACACACTTCCCTATCATTTGACTGAATCGGTATGATGCCGAAAAGGATTGGTAGAGGCAATTTTATGTGTCATTGATGCCCAGGCCTCAGAGTACATGTACATCTAGAGATAAAGCATCATAGAAAATGTATTTGAGCTGCTAACGCGGACATCCTCTGATGTTTCGTATATGCTGTGTAACGACTTAGATGAAGAAAATAAGGTTATATTTTGTACGCACAACATCGAATTCTAATTAAATGCACTTTGGTAGTTTCCATCTATTGGCAAATGCAATTGAATTTCCCGTCAATGTGTTTCTTCACGTCAGTTTGTGAAAATGAACATTTAAAGTCATCATTACAAAAACTTGCTGAATATATTTTTTCAGCTGTAACAATGAAAATTTCATAAGAAAAAAGAAGGACATTTTTAATCATTTAGCTCCAAATATTGATTGTTGGTACATGTTAGAACTGCCTCGGCAAGGCGGGGTTCTAACGAGTACCCACAATCTATGTTTTGGAAAAAAATAACAAAAATAGGTATACCCCTACAAACCCCAGTTTTTCTGTATAAAAGTGGTGTTCAAGAGGATTATGTTTTCCTGATAATTAAAAAAACTGGCGAATTTCTCAAGGTGCAGTCTTCATGGTCAAATGGTCATTTTAAGCTCCTATTATTCATAAAACACCCGATGTGTTTTTCTAAATGATTATTTTTGTTATGTCCAAATCAAAATCCTCTGTCCGACAAAAGCCACTGTCTGGCAAAACTGCCTTTTGTTTCCATAGGAAACAGTTACTCGGATCAGCCTAGGCTTCTGGTTCTGCGGTCAAGAATATGCAATTATTTGATAAATCCGCCCATGTATTTGATTTTTACTCTCTTTTGTTGAAAATATTATCAAAGTTATCAAATATTGATATTATTATTAATTTTGGCCCGGCATTTAGTTTTTTGTCAAATATGTCCGTACTTCAATTTTCCCTTTTAGGTCACGCGTGCCACCTGGCCGCTGTCCCCTCTTCTCACTTTGCCTTGGGGTGCGAAGTTTGTCTACTATAAAAACAATGTTTTACAAACATCTGTATATATTCGGCTCAGCGCAAGAAAGCCTGTTTTCGGGCCTTGGAACACGTCTGATATAAGTAAACATGTACAACCAGAGTAGCGAGTTTCCATTTTGTTTCAAACGACAAACATAACGATGAAGAGATGCGTAGTTAATGCTGGTCGGCGGTTGGACATATGCAAGAATACTGCTCAGAGAGACAACACCGAATATATGATATTTATCAGAATGCGCAAAAGCTACACAGCTATGCGTTTGTTGTACACATTTGGTAAAACTAGATTTTTTCAGGATGTTGCAAACTTGCCTACTGCAAACTTGATGTAATACCACGCAACAGGATATTATAACTTGTTTAAAACAGTAAGCTACTTCGAGATTTTTTAAGAGTGATCGATGATCAGTTTGTGCAGATGCATGATCTTGTTTTCCTTTTTTTTAATTTTAGAATAGGTATAATTCCCCAGATGATTATTTTTTTTAATTATGACCTTTTTTTATTAGAATATCTCAAATGATTTGTGCTTTATCAAGGACTTCATATACCGCATATAAGAAGAAAGAAAGAAAGAAAGAAAGAAAGAAAGAAAGAAAGAAAGAAAGAAAGAAAGAAAGAAACATGCGACTCGGGTTTACTCATAATTAGAATTGATAAATGCAGAAGTCTTCACGCAGTATATAATTATGATTTAATTTTTGAAAGTTAAATGAAGAAGAGACATTACCTTTGATCTTTCTCAGTTAAGGCACAGTGTGTGTCATAATGACTCGAGTAATTATATTAGGTCGGTTAGTTCAATGATGACTTCAATATGTGTGAAATACTTGTAAAACGTTAAATGGATAATTTGTTTTCTTAAATTGGTTGCGGGATTTAAATTTTGTGTTTGATCGTGTACTTTTCTAGTTGGGGATTACGGCATCTCGATAAAATACGCGATAAAAATAATTTTCATAATAGTAAAATGATAATGATTAATATAACTTGAATGTACATGATTTTTTTAATTATCCATTTTTGACTAAGAAGTACACGTAAGTGTTTTGGGCATAATGTTCAAAATCAATATTTCATTTCAGAGATAAAGCTTTGACCATTTTGTTACAGAAAAGTATTTTTTGAACCATCGGTTAAACTAAAGCATTTCTTGAACTTCTCGCGTCTTTCATTATCCTGAGGCAGCCAATGACGCTTCGATATAACGGCATCAAAATAAAATAATTATAAACTTCAAATGCTGATCAAATATTAATAATAATAATAACAACAAACATAACCATAACAATTAACATGATAATGATATATGATATCGTATATACATGTACATGTAATTCTGTACTCCGTTATTGACCGCACATGAATTCTTGAAATATTCAGTTTTTGTAAAATAAGTGTATAGGACATAATGTCAGCTTTTGAAAGTGCAGACATACAATATTTAATCTCAAAGATAAAATTTTGAGCATTTTTATAGTAAAGTATTTTGGCCCCTTCGGGTATTAAACTAAAGTACTTTCTTGAATCTCTCACATATTTCCATTACCTGTGGCAACCAATTGCGCATCGATAAAACACAGTTACCTGTAATATTCATGGTGCGGACTTAGTCAAATTCCAAACAAAAATAATTTCCAGAAAGAGTTGAAACTGGTATTATCCTGTATTAGGGAAGCAAAAAGGACTATTACTAGAGTCATTAAATTTATACGTATGTAAAGTATGGAATGTGCCGATTACAAATATAACAGCATCCTAAATTTCCATAAAATATTTTTTTGTTTGATTAGACGTAAAAATGGTGAAACACGCGTTTTGACCCTTTCTCAATAGTTTGATATAGGGTAACAATATGCCACCTTCCGACGACTCGGGAAGCAAAAAGATCAAACTCAAATCAAATAAAATTTATATCATCAGAAAGCTGATAAATTGTATAATATGGATATAACAGCATCCTGTTTCTAACTTTTTAAATAAAAATAATATAATTGTATAAAAACTGCTTTCCATAGCAATCTAATGTTAATTGGTAACCAAATTGGACAGGTAAGGTCTACCTGTCATTGCCTACGGAAATCCAATAATTCATCGGTATTTTCCGGTAAAAATGCAGGTAAGTTTCACATGGGCTATAAAAAATGGGTTTTGCAGGGGTTTACTCCCCAGTTTGGCAGATTCGGGGGTTTACCTGGATTTGCGGTGTATAGAAAATGTTTTGACTGATTAAGATAGCCAACACCTTCAGAAACAAGAATTTAGTTGATGCCACCTTGTCACCCTTGGGCAACTCCCATAATTCAAGATGTCGTCCAAGAGGGTTGTCATCTGTTACAACTTTAAAGTACAAGACCTGTATAGTGCGTGCAAAATTCATTTTTTCTGATCAGATTTTATTTATAAATGTTACCGATGTATCATTTTGTGAAAAGGTTGTACTCTGATAGGTCTTTTGTGAGTGTAAAACAAAAATGGCATCCAGGATGGCCGCCTAAATTTAAAAAGTTGAAATTTCATACTTTTTCAAGTTTTTTTTTAACATTATAAGTGGTGTAGAAGAAGAATATGCAACGAATGAACACAACTGACAACACCTTGTCACCCTTTGGCAATAAAATTAATTCAATATGGAGTCCAAGATGGCTGTCATCTATTTCAACTATGCAGTACTAAATGCTTGTAGTGCAAAATCTTGATATAGTCCAAAAATGTCATATATATTTATCATGATATTGTGCAAATGCTGCACACATGTGGGATTTATGTCATTGTGAAATAAAAATGGAGTCCAAGATGGCTGCTAAAACTAAATAAAAATGGAATTTTGGATCAAATTTTAGTCTTTTTACACACATTAATTCATATGTAGTGTAGGCAAATGATATACATCTCAATAATCCAATACCTGCCATCCTTAGGTAACTCTCATAATCAAAATCGAACCCAAGAGGGTTATCATCTCTTAAGACAATACAATTCTTGTGTATATTAACATTTCTGATTGAAACCTTTACATCCTTGACAATGTCCGTAACAACAATGACAGGTTGAGCAAAATGGCGGGGTAAACTAACTTGGTACCCTGTTAGCACCATAAATTATACATGTAGTGGTATGGAACAAGTAAAAATGACAGGGATCAAGAATGCCGTTTGTATATGATTTGTGTATTGGTAAAATACGATTGCATGCAAAAGGATCTTCTTGATCACATCACATTCTCCCAGTTTCGTGTAATATGCTTTGATCAGAAAGATGATTAATTTTATATATTATGTATCATATTGTGATGACAATGCACGCCCACTGGTCTTTTGTGAGTGAAAAAAATATAAATGACATCCAAGATGGCCACCAAAAGTAAAAAAAAATGTGTATTTTACACTATTTTATCATATCTTTACAACTGATGTCAAAGTGGCATGCAACATAATGAATCTATTTGATGCTACCTTGTTGCCCTTGGTTTACTATCAAAATTCAATACCACACCCAAGAGGGTTGTGGTTTTATATTTATAGGTTATTGAATGAATATCGCAAAATATTCGGAATGGGTTCATATGGCGAGGACGCACGAGCTTGCGAGTGCGTATCCGCCATATGAACGAGTTCCGAATATTTTACGATATTCATTCAATAACCTTTTTATTATATACCCTTTAATAAGCAATGGAGGGATTTCAAATGCTTATTCCTGGCCTCTCCATGTCTGGTCGACCTTTAATTTGGCCGAAATTCATATAAAAGTACCGTTTCTAACGACTGATTACCATATTAATACACACGCAAAGCTCCGCCTTTCGTGGGAAATGTTAACCAACGTTAACGCGAGAAACGTGACGTTGCATCAAAACTGATGACGTTGACGTGATTTTTGGACAACGTTGCGGTCGAAAATTTCATGAAAATGTTAGAAAATTGGAGTGCCAAAGCTGTATTGTTTTTTAAAAATTACAGGTATTTGTTTTCAGATGAAGTTTTGTGTATTTATTGAGCGACGCACTTTGTAAGTTTTCTAGTTTCGCCGTTTTTTCAGTTGAGTCGAAAAGCCAAATGGCTGCCAGATATTTTTTCAATGGCGACCAACATGCGAAAGTAGTCCCGCCGAAAACGTGCTTCCTTGGACCCGTGCAGTATGACATAACGTTCCTTGGACACGTGCAATATGACAGAAGTTTCCATGGAAAACGTTCTAAACTATTGAATATGGAAAAACATTCAATGTTTTCAGCAATGCAAAGTGAACGGGACCATTTCGTGGGTATATAATAAAACTATTTATAATAATGAACAACTTCTATATAATGTAAAAGGTGTTTCGATCATAAACTTAGTATGTCAGCCATGCATCTACAAGTGCTTCAATGGAGTTGCATGCCAATAGTGTTTGATAAGTGTGAAAGAAAATGGTATTGGATATATTATCAAAAGTCTCAATTGCAATAACTGTTTCTTTATCAGAAATGCCTATTTCTATTGGTAATGTAATATATCAGACGGGGTCATGAGCTGTGTGCTGAATTTTCTTTATTCAAATATTTTTTTTTCAGGTTTGGAAAGTGCTTACCATCATCACATGGGATTTAGTTACTTTTAGTTAAGATTGACGCATGCTTGTATTGTCAAATCACAGAACCGATAAAAGATGTGCCAAAGAGAGTTTAAATCATAAGAAACTGCAGTAGAATATACAATAATATCATATATTGTAAGCTGAAGGCATAGACTGATGATGACAATTTTAATTTTAATTTTATACCCATAGATCATGTGTTACAATATACACATAACATACATGGAACACCTATTGAAATATATATGATTGACTGGGCAAATTTATCACCTATGAATATGAACAGAAGTCATCAATCAACCACTTCCAATTTTCTTCAGGACAGATAGTCTGGTCTGTGGGGTTACCTTCAAAAAGACTGAACAAATTCAAATAGGTGGCGCAATGTGTGTTTGTATTGGTCAATTAGAGAAGTTAAAAAAAGGAATTCTTCCACTACCTACAAATGTTTAGGAAATGCTTATTAAGGAGACATTGTATAAATTCCCGTAGACTATATGGCCTGTATATGCCTATATTTTAGCGGCATAGAACACTGTTATTAAGCTCGTGACGCTGATCTTTTATAGTGAGGACAATAGTTCCATGTATTATGAAGGGATATGTGTTCAGATATTTACATATTCTGTCTTCATTTGGTAGAAATTGAAGTTTCAGTGGGGTTGGGGGTCTAAATTTCATGAATACAAAAAGGTAGAAAATTTGTTTTTTCTTGCATGCTGACGATTGTTATCACTCATGTCTGCATTTTGGAACATTTAGTCGATAGAAACATGCAATAATCATGTAAAAACGCACCAAAAATGTTTAAAAAATTGCAGTATGAAATATTGTTAGAAAAACTTTTAGGAGGTACCTGTATACTGTACAGCATTTCTACCGATTGCCATATATACTCTATAATTTAAAGTTGCAAAAAGTGTCGAGTTTCCACTCAGGAATCAGTGAAAACTATTTAATAAGTCAAAACTCTATGTAGCTTGTTAAGTATGTTCTTCAACAATTTTTTGACATTTTGACATTCAACAAGTACAAATTTAATTATTGTGGCCAAATATGTAAGATAAATTCTTCCTAGTTGGTCATGGCTAATGTAGCATAACAGACAAATACACCTGCTATACTTACACGGCTACCTATCTCCACAATTCAACAATGAATCTTCAAAAAAAACAAACAACTCTAGTATCAAATGCACCAAAAGTAGATTAACTGGACTGCATTTTAATACCATATGCCTGCAAAATCCATTCACTGAGCAAAAATCAAGAACTAGTACATTCAGATCTAAAAACCTGCCCTCATAGAATAGAAACGATAAAATAGAGATGCAAATTTTATAGATTAGAGGCCGTGCAAAAAAACAAGGAATGTTTGTACAGTGTGTCTCCAAAATTTTGAAACACAAAATGATGGGGACATAAATGTCTGTGGTCCAAATGATAAAAGTTGATTTTGCAGCATTCAGTTTCCAGTTAATAACATCTGTAATAGTGCATATCATTACAATTTTATACTATGTCATTTTCCATTACATCATATATGTTAGCTTTGCCTGAATGAGTAGCTATAACTGTTTATGACATTTGGGCTCTGGTTTTTGGGCTCTAGAGTATCGTTCCCCCCAAAGAACCAACACGCCACTTTCACATATTGTGCAATACATGGCAACACATACACATGCAAAAGCTTTTGTTGGTTCTCAGGGGGGAACAATACTCTATAAAACATTTTCCTGATTACTATATATTTCATACAAAAATTGATTGTTCTAGACCAAAACTCAGATCCTCTGGCATAAGGCATGGAATACAAATTCTGGTATCCAATAGTGCCTTAGTCAGGGAACTTAATATGTGCTTAAGAAGACAGACGGCCAGAGTTTTGTTTTTTCAAAAAATCATAGGCATTTTTAAATAGAAATGGTCAACACTCCTTCCCGTATACTTAACACTATATCTAACATATAATGTGTGCTAATCCTTACCTATCCCATGAATATTTGCATTCACTACATTTTGTCTTGCCTTGCACTTACATAGAATATCCCGTTTTGGGTCTACAAAGTCTGACTGACTGACACAAATGTAACTAGCGCCACCTATATGGTTGTATGTGGCCGTTTGTAATGTTAACAAATTCACCACTAGACATACAGTCTGTGGAAAAGTCATGTATAAGGGTGGTAGATTGAATACTTCTCTTTTTGAATAATGAACTGGTGCAGTCAGTGGTATCTGACATTTCATAAGTTGTTCAACGATCGTATGTGATATACATAAAGCGTGATCTTTGGTCATAAATTGAAATGTGATGGCCAGCTTCAGTCTTTGCGTTACAATCAATTGCAGAAAGGAGCGACGAAAGCTGCTATGTAAACGTGAGAAAACACGACCTGTCAATAAAATATTTTTGGGTCATGTACTGTGAATACGGGGTCAAAATTTTAATATACATCAAACAAATTCTTTCGCTTGAAGTTCGTTCTTTGTGCCTCTGTCTCGTACTTTTAACAACCGAAATGGCCATGCCCAGAGAAAAGGAAAATATATCACTTAAATTTATCAATGTTTTATCTTGATTTACATCATTGTCATAAGCTTAGAGGAAATCCATTAGATGAAGATCAATTATAGGGTATATTTATTATAGAAAATTAAGACTGAATGAGAGTAAACTGCGTAGTCAAAAACGGTTATTGGCAAATCAACATCTTTTCGTGTGACACAGCTCTGTACTACTAATAGGACAAGTGACCGTTATTTTTGGAAAACACGCTCACTGACCTTGGTTTCGATTCAAAATATTTTGGGTTGACGCAATAAGAATCGTCGCGGTGAAAAGATCACGATTGTAAGGGCACGATATATAGGGCATCAGTGTATATTTTGCTACAGTTTTTTATAGGTTTAACTCTCTTTGGTTCAGTCTTTGCCAATTTCTTGGTGGTCTAACCACACTATCATCTATCTATCTAAGCAAAGAAGCACTGTTCCGTAATTAGGACCTGCAAGACCTAAAAAGAGAAATGCTATTCTGCTGAAGTAAGAACAACACACAGCAAATAGTGACTCCATATGACAGGAGGCATATATGTAAAACAGCAGTCACACATTAGCGCATAACCCAGACACGTGCCGTGCGTATAAAAATCTCAACACGCTGAAGATTTTGGACGTATAAAAATTAATTTGTACCTTTAACTCGCTTTAGCAGTCACACATTAGCGCGTGACTGAGGCGTGTGTCGGACGTATAAATAATCTCAAAGTTTTAGAGTACGTTTGTGTTACTTCCAAGACACGCTAAGCACGCGCTACAGACGCACAGCAAACGCTCAACGCGCGTCTCATGCACGTTTGGGGCACGCTACTGAAGCAATATCTCATAAAATCGAAACGTGCATGTAGCGTACACTGACGTGCCTAAAACGTGTGCCAAACGCGTTCGAGGCGTATTCAACGCGCCTGTAGCGCGTGTGGAACTTATTCGAAACGTATAAGTCACACGCCCGGGACACGCCGAGCTTCTAGAAATTTTTTTTAGCATGTTTATTTATTTTTTTATCCCAAACACGCACGAAACGCGCGACGATTTTTAGCGACGTACAGCGACGCGCTACGGACGTACACCAAGCGTACCCAACGTGCTCGTAGCGCGTTTTGAACGTGTCTCTGACTTGCGTCTGGCGTATGTGGAATTTTTCATTTTTTGCAGCTATAATATCAGAATCGTGATATTGTTGCTTTAGTTGTTTTGCATTGTCTGCTGGCGAATTTCATTCACTTATCTTGTTTTTCTTATTTGTTGCTTTACAGTCCAGTCAACAGCCATAGCTGTTTCTGGATGTTGTATCCATGTTTAAGACTCCTACCCAACCATAGGATTGATGAGATGTGAAAATGCTTCAAAATCCAACCATCCACATAAACAACTAGGGCTTATATACGAATGGTTTCACATAACCGCTTTTCCAGAACAGGCTCAGAGCTTTGTCTGGAGGCACATGCATGCCGTCTTTTTGTCACAGCCCTGGGTTTGATCCCCTGCTTCTCTGGTCTTTTGGATGAGATAATTTACAATGACATAATACCCAAGAGGGTATGCAACATGGGTGGACTAAATCTGATTAGAAAACATAAGATTTTGCACTATGGGGGCTAAGTTCTGCATTGATATAACAGGTGACAATAACCTTCTTGGACGTCATACTGAAGAGTTAAATCCGCTGGTTTCATTTGTTGCACATTCTTCTTCTACACCACTTAAAAAGTTAGAGACAATGTAAACTTATGAAATGCGGCTGAAAATTCAACTTTTTAATTTTTTTTGCGGCCATCTTGGATGCCATAATATTATTATTACTATAATAATAATAATAATAATAATAATAATAATAATAATAATAATAATAATTATTATTATTATTATTATTATTATTATTATTATACCCATAAGGGTGAAACTTTTTCAGACAATGATACATATACTGAGTTCCACAGCCAACGCAACTTTATTTTTTCATCTCATCTTTTAAATTTGCCAATTATCTGAAAACCTTTGTGCCCAATCAGCAACAAAATTACACGACAATCTTTGTGTGTTATCAAATCTAAAGTTTTAGTGCGCATGCGCATGAACATGGCTCAGGGTACTGAAGTGCATTTTCCGGGCCTCGTGCCACAGGCTCGAAATTTTTCAAAACAATGCACACAATTCAAATTTTTGAAGATCGTCCGATGAGTGTATGGCAATTTCATTGTTGTAACCTAAGGCTTAACGCCAGAAATCGCCATTGATTTTGAGTACCCCAAAATTGGTTGCTTTTAGGCGTTCAGCGTCACTTGGTCACGCGATCGACGTCACTGCAGATGCAAACCGTCTGCTTTATTTTGTGTTGGCAACCTAGCCTTATCAAATAAAGTGTATTGCAGTTATGGGAACTTTGATTTTCACTGTGTTTCGCTGCTTAAGGATAGGGTGGTTTGCACAGTTTAGCAAGAAATTCGCCAAAATCGCCGATTTCCTTCATTTTTCAAACTGACCCCTTCGTCAGTTTTTACGCAACTGTAGGCAAACGAAAAACTTTTGACGGTTGATATTGACAGGTCGTCCTTGAAAATGATTAAGCTACATATATGCGGAATTTCGGATGAATCGACTGAAACCACATAAAGGTATACAAATTTTAATGACTAGTTGCGTTGGCTGTGGAACTCAATATATATGGCATTTGTGGACTATATCTGATAATACACTATATTGCACTATAAGGGCCAAGTACTGTATGATTGTTACAGATGACAGCCCACTTGGATGCCATATTGAATTATTTTAATTACCCAAGGGTATCCACTGGGTTCATTTGTTGCGTATTCTTCTTCTAAACCACTCATAAAGTAAGAAAGAATGTAAAATTGTGAAAATTCGCCTCTTTTTAATTGTGGCGGCCGTCTTGGATGCCATTATTAATACACAATACCCATGACAGTGCAACTGTTCCACAATTGATACCTATGTAAAATTCATGGACTTTATCTGATAAGAAAACACATGATTGCTTCTGTAAGGTTTTAACAGATCGCAACCCTCTTGGACGCCATCTTGAATCATGGGAGTTGCCTGGCACCAAGTGGATTCTTGTTCCTGAAGGTGTTGGCTATCATTATAAGTCAAAACATTTTCTTATGCCGTTCTCTGCCGGACTATTGTACACTGTTCATGTGTAGCGAAAGATTAGCGTCTTTGTTTTTGCATGCCAAATCTGGTTTCTCATGACGCGGCTTAAATGTCGAAATTGTCGATCTTGGGTGTATCAATAGACAATCATTTTTACAAAACTTAAAGACATGTTTGCTATTGTGCAATATTAAATGCTTATAATAGGCTATTGACGTATTTTCATAAAATTGAACTGTATGAATTACATGTACGAGACGCAGCATAGGCCAACTGAAATACACTTACATGTAATCGATTTCGCTACACCATGATTTGCTCGTGGTATGCATGTTATATAATTATATTAAAGTTATGTATGTACATGCCGACGACACACAAAACAATGTTTAGACTGAATGGCCATGGCCACACCAGGCTTTTGTTAATTTCACTTATTCTGGTACAGTATTCATCGTATTTTCAGAGAATCTCTGTCCTCGACCTTTTTCGGGAAATCCGACTTTCAATTTGCTGAAAAAATGCTATGCAGTGGCGTGTTTTATAGCATGCGGAGGGAACCAAGGGTACATAAGGTAGGGCCTACAGATTTTCGTGTTTTTATTTATTTATTTATTATATTTCTGTTTTGTGTAAGCCATTTGTGAAGGCTGTGGCCTACGGCCCCGTGAAAGGACGGGAAGCCTAGTTGCACAGTCCCCTCAATGCAGGGAATAGCCTGACGGGCAGCCGTCAAAATGAATATTTGATACCCGATTGTTTATCATTTTGACCATTAGCTGATTAGGTATGATACTTTCATTTTGACGGCTGACTAGTCAGACTATGCACAGGGAAAATATCCGGGGTTTGTATGACGGCATACATGTATACTCAATAACAGCGTAGTGGTAGAGCGTCGGACTCCGAATCGAGAGGTCCTGGGTTCATCGTGCTGTGTCCTTGAGCAAGACACATTAACTCCCTACAGTACACTGGTTAAACCCAAAAGGCGCTGGCTTCGTCCCGACATGACTGAAAAATTGTTGACTGGGACGTTAAGCCTCAACACAAGCAAACAAACTTATAAGCTTCCTCAAAATATATGCTAAATATAAATAGTGTAATAGTGCTTCTCCACCGAGACTTGGGCACTCTTCAACGCTCTCAGTAGAGACGTGTATACAGTAGATTGCGGTTGTGGTTTGAAATCAGCTCTTTAAGGATGTTGTATGGGACATCTTTGTCTTCGCTTTGGGAAATACACCCGGATTTCATCTAATTAGAGCCAAATTGTGTAGCGTTTTTAAATTGAAATTTGCACTCAACATACCGTATTATGTTTATCTATTCCTTGAGACACGACACACAATATCCAGATGTCACATTGCAACGCATTTTGACCTTAAAGCATGTCCAAGCACATGCTTGAATTTATTTGTGGTCACAAAATGTTTGAAACACACCCTAGGATACCATGACACAGACATTACCATATATATGCATCAACAAACACAGAAGGCAAACATGGCAAAGGAAGGTTTTGTTTGACTTCATGCTTAACGTCCCAATCAAAAGCAAAGGTCATGTCGGGACATTGCCTCCATTTTATGGGACCATTACCCAAAGAGAGGATGTCATGACATCCAACAAGTGCTTCAAATATAACCATCTAACTAAGCCACAAAGGCTTATATGTATGGATGGTTTGATTTGAACCACTTTTCCTGGGCTGGCTCAAACTAGAGCGGTATACCAGTAATCAGCTGGTCAGTCAGAAGCGTGTAAGCTTTGCATGGAAGCACAAACAGCCCATCTATTTCTTTAGGCCCCATGCACTATTTGGTTGTCATTTTGATTGAATAATACATCAGCCATGTGAGGAGACTGTAGCAGCATATGATGGCTTTGCGCCAATGCAACGCGCTACAAATGTGATATTTGGTGAATGATAAAAACCTGAAGTACAAAAATGCATGTTCATTGAGTGTGTTTAATGTTTAATATTGAAGAGTATACAATATTACCGAGTTGATTTTGGGTGATATGATCTTCAAATATTGTAAAAATACAATGTACAGTCGAGTTTCCGGTTACGCAAAGTTCCCGACTCCGGAAATCCTTATTAAAAACATGGTTAAACATGTATTACCAGTACCTTCAAAACAAATAATCAGTTTTTGTTCTCTTGGCAATTTTCTAAACATTGCATTATCCAATAAATATCTGTGAATGAGTTCACTCACACCAATCTTTTATCTTTAGTAGCTTTTTGCATGTCAAATTTTATGACATCTGATGTTACACTGTTACATACCGAGAGCAAAGAAACATCGATTATGCATGGAAACAACCATGTACATTACGTACATGAAGGATCTTATAAAATTATATAGAAAATTGTAAACACTGTTACATTATATTTAATGGCAAACACAGGCTGGACCAGAACCCAATACTTCAAACTTACGTAGGATGACACATTGCCGGGGCTAAAAAATCAGCAAGAATGTACAATTTCTTTTGAAATAGTCGCTTCTATGAGGTAATGGCTTAATTTGGTCATAAAAATCTTTCCTGCACAGTAAAGGATATGACTTTGTCTACATCTTGTCGGGTATAGTTTAGCAGTAATTAAAATTCTATTCTTCTGATGGCAATGATTTATCATTGACAAGAACATTTTGCGAAACCAAGTACTTGACTGTAATGGAAATTTGATTTTATGACAATTACTAAATTTATTCACCCAAGAAACACAAAAGAAAAAGCGGCTCTCCTAGCAAAACGTGGGGAGCCTGGTTTGCTAACAGAGAACCGGACTAACAACTGAGAGGTCATGATTCGGTCCGATACCCGCCTCCGCCATGTAGTGTCCCTGAGCAAGACACTTCAAGCTCCGGGCGGCCCCCGTGGCCGAATGGTTAAGGTCGCTGACTTCAGTGCTCTTGATCATTCGATAATCTCACCTCTGTGGGTTCGCACCTCGCACGGGGCATGAGTCACATGTGGGACAAGCATAGTTCTGCTTGCGGGTGTGTCAGGTGGTTTTTCCCCGGGTACTCCGGTTTTCGCCACACCTACCGATTGATTTGTCTCGATATGAGTAAAGAAGCTTGAAAGGGATGCAAAATTGAAAAAAAAAAAAAAAAAAAAAAAAAGCTTCAAGCTCCACAAAGTACCGGTTACGTACCCAGAAAGGGATGGCTTTGTCTCGCAATGACTAAATAATAGTTGTGAAATACATTACGGCCAAAACACAAAAGAAAGTGAGAGAAAAAAAATAATGACTTGACACAACCATCCTATGAGTCAGTATTTACATTGTGTATATGCATTAGACCCAAGGTTGCAAATAACATGTCTAGGCAAAACAGTTAAATTTTGCTTCAATGGCTTGTTTGGTAATGTTTTTACTTCCCACTTAATACTGTAGCTAAGGTCATGCGGATAAACTAGCTCATTTTAAATTTTAACCGGAAAGGCTGAAGAACCCTTGGATCAATACCACTCTGGAAACAGTTCAATAGGCCCAGAGCTATGTATACATGTACATGTATGTCGATATTGTACCAGGTTGACCAATGTTTTGCTTGACCGACTTTGTCCAAGGACTATCCTATAAGGGGGTACAAGATAGACAAGTTTCAGTGGTCATTTTTTTTTTCATATATATATATTTTTTTTTTTGCTTTGCTGTTGGTATGGGTAACCTTAAGTGTTGTAATAAAAATAATAATAATAATAATAAATAAATAAATTTTATATTTTAGGAGGACAACAAATTTAGCACAATTGACAATCTTCCATATGGTCCTCCAGTGAATACAGACAGTGATCAGTATCAGACCGTTTTTATTTATTTTTTTCAGTCATTTTCATATATTTTCGAGATGTAAGTAATGCTATATTTTGAAAGAAGAGAATCCAGTGCTTGCTTTATAATGCTGAGCGCCAAGCAAAGTAGCCACTGATACCATTTAAACGGTCTTATGATGCGGCTCTGGATCTAACCTACGACACTCTAACCATTACACAATGAGCAAGCACGATTTGGGAAAAATATCCGTAGGCTGTCAGCAGTTAATTTGGTTGTTTGTATGGAGGCTTAACATTCCAGTCAACAATTTTTTAGTCATGTCGGGGCGGAGCCAATGCTTGTGGGGCTGTCAGCAGTTTAGCAGTGTAGCATTGAAGTGAAGTCCCAAATCACGTACTTTGTAATATATATCAGCAGTAAGACGAATAGCAACTATTTGAGAAAAATCTGAAACTTAGACCACTGAATCATATTCTTGTTGTAGTGTCAGCGTTTTATGCCCTACTTACATCGCAAGTCATACTGAAACAGGGGCCCCTACCCATTGGGGCCCCAGAAGGAAATAGATGGGCTGATTATGCCTCCAGTGAAAGCCTGTACGATGCTGACTGGCTATCTGATTACTGGTTAACTGCTCGGGTCTGAGCCTGCCCAGGAAAAGAGGTTCCGAGTCTAACCATCCGCACATTATATCGTGAGAAAAACTGGAATTTTGCATATGCGAAAACAAAGGCACAGATCAGATTCGCAGTTACTGCGAAGCTGATCAGCGCCTTTGGTTTCACCACTCGGATAGTAAAATTTCTCTTCTTCCTAAATCCGAAATTTCAAGCTTTTGACCATTTTCCGAGACTGCACAGACCCGTTTATGTCGGACCTGGTAGGAAACCGTGAAGACCGGTTTTCTCGCATCAAGGCTCATATATTATAACCCCTTTTGGCTTTGTCTGGTTATATTTGAAGCACATGTTGGATGTCAAAGACTCATGACATCTTCATTTTGGGCAAGAGTCCCATAAAATGGAGGCAATGTCCCAACATGACCTTAGCTGTTGACTGGGACGTCTTCATTTTGGACAAGAGCCCCATAAAGTGGAGGCAACGTCCCGACATGACCTTAGCTGTTGACTGGGATGTAAAGCATCAATTCGAACGAATTCAAACTGAGACAGGGCATATTTGAAATTTCATCTGGAATGAATATGCCGGAGAAGCCCTAGAGCGATTTCCCAACCACTTATTACATAGCAGATAGCTTTACCACACCACGGATGCTCTAGACTTCAGTTGTATCCGAAGGATGCAACTAACATGGACTGACCTCCACCCCGATCCCCACCCATTCGCACCCTTGTAACTATAAAAAAAAAGTGTTTAAACTGCACATACGCAACAAACGTGAACTGCATGAAAGGGACATTTGGCATACTGGACTTTGTCATGTATATTTCAATAGACAAAAATGGAACACAATGCATTTTCATTTATTCAATAAATGAAAACTAATAGGGTGACAGGACTTTTGAGGAAGAGTATATTGCACCCCGTGTTCAGGACTTTCTCAAAACTGTTGTGTAATATTAAAACATGTACACAAGGAAAATTATATACTACATTTTCCGCGTACATTGCTCTACAAGAACCATAACTTATTTTCTCAAAACAAATGTGTTTTTGGATAGTTAAATATCTTGTTTAATGCAGTCGGAATGAGATGTGCAGAAAAAATCTACCATTCGCGTGCAAAAGGATTACCTAAGCTATTCATGGTGGTAAGTTTATCGAAAATGCTTGTTTTGGTCACTTTTCATATCCTTTGTAACGCCATACTGGTGCTTTGCATGATTAAAATTGTGATGTTTGGCAATAAAGAATAACTATTCATAATAGAGTCGGACAAACTTTTGGCAAAATACATTCTTGTTTTCTCTCCAATCAGATGGTCAAAACTGGCCGAACATGTTCGAAGCAGCCAAAATGTGCCAGTGTTTAGAACAATGACCTTAACCGACTGTTCCTATGATCATATTTTAAAGTTGAATATGTAAACATAAATACCTTTTAGATTATCCGGTAGAAAAGAAAAAACAACAAAACTGGCCCCAGTCTGCTGGTACAGCCCCAAACGGATGCATTTTCAGAGTACAGTGGTTCTTTAGCGTGATGATAGACAAAAGACAGTCTCACTTTTCTATCATTGATTGATTTTGCTAACAATGCATTGCTATTCATTAACACATCATTCTTACTTTTAATTGAAATTTTCAGTAATTATACAGAAAACAGTAACTGAATTTTGAAAAGTATTTGACAACCAGAATACCATTGGTCCTAAGAACGCCTACATGGTCTTCCAAAAATGGCTTTAATTAACTTAGTATCAAACTGTCTGTGCCTACCAATTTTCAATTCACAGGCTTCAAAAAATTCTGGGCCCCGCCCCAGGGTGGGGGTGGGGGTTAATCTTAAATTTTTATATACATGTACAGTACGTGGGCGGAGCTTATTGGGGGGGGGGGGGGGTCAAAATTATTTTGGGAGTTTGTACGTTTTTGTGGATACTTTTGGTGGTCAATCTGGTTACTTTTATGAGTTTCGTGTATAATTCAACAAACGTTGACTATTTTAAGGAAATTTATCAGTTTTTTTGGGGTGTGTGCTGGAAATACTATGTCAGTTTTTTTTTGTTTTTTTTTTGGGGGGGGGTGGTCCGTCAGATAAGGTATTTATTTGGTTTTTGGGGTCTATGTATATGCAGAGTTTAAGCGTATCCCCCTGGGGCCCCTGCTTGGACTGCTTGTGGCTCCAGGCAGTACGACATTTCTGGCTGACTATCTGTTTACTGGTTAACACCACTCAGAAGGTCTGAGCCCGCCCAGGAAAACTGGTTCAAGTCAAACTACATGTATAAGGCTTTTGGTTTACTTGGGCGGTAATATTTTCAAGCACATTTGAGTGTCATGTCATCCTAATTCTGGGTATAAGCCCCATAAAATATGGAGGCAACGTCCCGGCATGACCATATCTGTTGACTGGGACTTAAAGTACCAATTCAAACAAAACAAAACAAACAGGCTATTTCTGAAAAGTCCAATGTTACATCTTTTCCCATTGAAAAGCCTATAGCTATGTGACCAAATTTGGCATTGTCGTAAAATAGATCAATGCCATTTTTTATACAATGTATGATTGACCAGAGTCCACAATGCTACATGTATACCAAGTTTCGTTGAAATTAGTGCACCGGTTCTTGAGTTTAATTTATTTTTTGTTAGTACCGTATTCGTTCTAATAAGCGCACAGTGCGCTTAACTTTTCAAAATATCTTAAAGTTAAGGTAACAAAATTTACTTGACAATGCATAATTCGGCTGAAAATGCTCTAGCGATAAATGTCATTTGATGCTGGCTCAACATTATTTTATTGTTGTAAATGGATGTACAAGCTTCCACTTAGGTATGATATATACTATTGATTGTTAATTAAGCAGTGTGGCTCGCATAACTATTCCAGATTTTGAAATACATGGCATTTTTTGCATTGCTTTTCATTATGAAAACGTACGAACACATGCCCTGTGCTCCGGTCCGATACCAGTCTACCCCGGTACCCCAACTTGTTCGTATATAGTGATAGCATATGAAGGCGAATCGAAAAGGCCGCATCCTGTTTCCATGAGTAAATAACATCCTGCCGTGTCTGAGCGCAGATGAGAGGTTATTTGTGACTGGTTGCAGCGCTAAATTGCATTAAAATATTTTGGGAATAAAACCAAGAATCTGAAAATAAAGCTTGTAATTAGATAGTTTTGCTTATTGTTGCACTTTTCCCGTCTCGGAGAGTCGCATTGCATTTACATTGGATTGCAATTTCGATGGTAACGCCGGGCAACATAAATTGGTCTCCCAGCAACATGAGGTCGCACGAGCTACCGAGGCGTACCGGTGCCTGGTTGCATGGGTCGCCGAAGTGGCGCGCTGCGTACTGTTATGTGCAAGCATTACGAATAACTGGGAAGCAAATTACACATTCACTCGCAGAACAGTTAATGTGACGGATCAAGGAATAAAAATATAAAAATACGGATTTTGTTTGTGTGATTTCAGAAAAATAGACTGATGTTTTAGTCTGTTAAATAACAATCTATAGACTGTTGAAATAACTATGTCAAAATGCCAATGTAGATGTTATAGTATTTCAGTCGTCGAGAAGTATTTTTGATCATTTAGCATGTTAATGTAGTATTAATGTGTAAAATTGGTATGAAATATCAATATCTTTAAACAGCAGTCACACATTTGTGTATAACGAAAACGCGCACCGGGCGTATGAAAAATATCAACACGCTGAAGATTTCTGACGTATAAAATTTAATTTGTGCCTTTAACTCGCTTCAGCAGTCAAACATTAGCGCGTGACTGAGGCGTGTGCCGGACGTATAAAAAATCTCGAAGTTTTAGAGTACGTTTGTAACTACGTCCCATACACGCTGAGCACGCGCTATAGCTGAGCACGCGCTATATACGCGCAGCAACAATCAACGCGGGTCTCACTCACGCTTGGGGTACGCTACTGAAGCAATATCACATAAAATCGGAACGCGCATGTAGCGTACACTGACGTGCCTACAGCGTGCGCCAAAAGCGTTCGAAGCGTTTTCAGCGCACCGGTAACACGTGTGGAACTTATTCGAAACGTATACATGTACGTCACACGCCCGGGACATGCCGAGTTTCTTAAAAAATAAGCATGTTTATTTTTTTTTGATGCCAAACGCGCGCGAAACGCGCGACGATCTTTAGCGACGTACAGCGACGCGCACCGGACGTACACGAAGCGTGCCCAACATGCTCGTAATGCGCTTTGAACATGATTCCGACGTGCGTCTTGCGTATGTGGAATTTTGCAATTTTCTCAACACGCCGGGTGCGCGTTTCACTAATGTGTGACTGCTATTTTAGTCAAACAGTGTGCGCTTATGCACATATTTTTCAGAAACGACAAGGATGTGCGCTTATTGGAGCATGTGTGCTAATTAAAACGATAACGGTATGTTAGTTCGCCAAAAACAGTATTAGTTTTATTTTTCAACGCTTTTGGTTCTCCTGATAACTTTCATTTTCGATTTCAACGAAAATCTATCAAGTTTATCTGGGGTTGATTTGAACAATCGGGTATGTGACGTCTGTCTTCCGGGTTCAACAAATAAATATCTGATTTCGCGAGCTTGATATCAGTTTATACTTGAAAAACAGATGTTGACAGTTATGTGTTGAATAGTTGACAAATGAGTATGGATATATATCTTTGGGGAATATTCCGGCAGCGGGCGCATGGTTAGGCCTATACAGTGTTTTTGTTTTCGGTTTCTTAAGATCTTTTGATATGAATGAAATACGGGCTGTATTATGACATGCATACACCTGCATTTATAAATCACAGTGTTGGCTAAATCGATATTTGCATGACGAGAGGAGTTACACATTATAATTATGAAAACATGCCCATGCAATATACAGTTTGATATTTTTTTTTTACTTTTGCTCCAAAACATAGAATTTATTATTAGATTGTGGCGAGGCGGTACTAACGAGTACCTACAATCTATGTTTTGGAGCAAAAATACTTGAAGAAAAATAGTTTTGCTATATAAAAGTGGGGTTCAATGGGGGATACATTACACGGACATTTTTCCTTCCAAAAGGAAACTTTTTCGATTGCCAACATGTGCTCTTTGGCATGGCAATCGAAAACGTTCAATTCACGTTCGACGACCGTTGTTTTGGCAATATATAAACGTAATTTGGCAATCAAAAATATTTTGTTTATTATATACATGTACTGATATAGGGTGCGTTTGCCGCTAGAATGGTGTGTTTACAATTAATGGACGGCCTATAGTTAATTGGGCTAAAACGCAACGGAAGGTTATATTTTTCATAACAATTTGTTAGGTAAGTACAGTTACCCAGTGGTTAGACTGTTGGATTGAGGATCGGGAAGTTGTGGGTCCGGACACGTGTATCCGATTGTGTCCGTCAGCAATTCATTGTATAATCCTTGCATTGGTGTTTATCAAAACGGCGCAAGGGGTAATTATGCACCAGTCATTTGCATCCCCGGCTCCCCCGGGGCCGGGGAATAGCGGGTTTTTTAACTTTTCAATTTTTAAAGCCCTCAATTTTAAAGCCCGGCACTGCCGGGCAAGAATTTTGGTAAAACCCCTGCTAAAAGCCCCGGCTCCCCAGGGGCTGACAATAACGTGGAACAACAGCTGGTTGTTGTTCTGATGAAACTGAAACATGGGAGAAGGGCCTCAATTTATGCATGTGAATGTTTATGTGCATTTGGAAATTAAATAAGTACCATAAATATAATTAAATGATAAAAATATCATTAAAATTTAATTTCAATCAATGCGACAGTGTAATGGCGGGAAATCATAACCCCGACAAATCCCCGGCACTGCCGGGACACATCAGAGGTTAAAGCCTGGCACTTTAGCCCCGCTATTTCCCCGCTATCCCCGGCCCCGGGGGAGCCGGGGATACAAATGACTGGTGCATTATCTTAGCTCATCATAACGGCGCAGACTATGCTCATCGATACAGCGCTTGCAAATTTTGTCTCAGCTACGACCAGAGGCATTTTTCATAGACATTCTGTCAAAACTGTACCCTTGGCTTTGTTCCACTTTTTCCAAAATCTGTAGGTCATACAGTTTCGGAAAATATATACCTTTTTATCATTGTATATCACTATTTCATCTTCAAAAATCACGAAAATTTAAGAAAGGGGTGCTAACTTTTTAAGTTTTTATTTAGGAATCAGATTTGGCCGAAACATATTATAATTAAAGCTGATGTGTATACCCTGGTTACAAATAGCTAGCTAGAAAATAAGAAAACATTGTGTTCGCCATTATAACCCTATGGGACCTGCCATGGTAACCAGAGTTTTGATCCATTCCACCATTCTAATAAAAGTTTTGTCCTGATAAAAGTATGCCTCATGTGAAATTTGATGGCTCTGGGTTTATTGGTATAAGAAATTTTGCACTTTTTGTTGTTGATTTTTTCTCTACGGACAGAACACTTTTGACCGAAATTTAATTTCCATAATTCTACATTGTTATTGGCGTTGGTATAATATTTTTCTCATGACAATTTTAAGTTCTGAAGACTCCGTTCCCCAATGTGATTTTAAACTTCCAAAAGTATGTGACGTCATAGAGATAGTGTATGTCTTACGGACAGGACACGTTTTCGTTACATTGTCCTCAGTATTTGGAGATATAAATTTATATCCAGCGATAAAAGTAAGCCACACTACTGGTTATTTTTACTGATTAGGTATGTCCATATATTGTTTATAACCCATTGAAAGTAGTATTGGATGTAACAGTCTGATTTATCAGGCAGGTCACTCCTTTCTCACTTTAAAATATCTGTTTCGCACATGTCGTCAGCTTTAATAAGTATGGCATCACTCAAAAAGAAATAGTCGTAGCCCATTCAAATAAACGGCAGAATAAACGGGATATGATGCTTACTAGCCACAAAATATTTTATATGCACATAAAGTGTCAGTTTCAATCCCGCAATACCCATAAAAAGAAGCAATTTTCAAGTGAGACAGTATAACACCTGTTTTGGGGGTATTTTGGCTATATACTGTGAAAAAATGGCTTGTCCAATGAACATGATGTTTTAGGCCAGTGAGAATTGATCGATCTTGACATCCTGCAAGTCAACCTAATAGGGCTGTCACACATTCGCGTATCGACTCACGTATCTACGGCGTATCGAGATACGAAAGGTACGTCACACGTACGTCGTAGATACGTGGGCATACGTAGCTCATACTCTTCGTACGTAGCTCATACTCCTCATACGCCGAGGTGCTACGTTTTTTTTATGTGTGCACTTAAAAATTCGTAGCACGTACGTAGTAGGTCCGATACGCCGTTCATACGTCACACATACGTGGTACATACGAAAGCAACGTGGCAGGTACGTCGTAGATACGTAGCTCATACTCCCGATACGCCACACGTACGTAGCGGTTAAAATGCCACGTAACCGTGACGTATGTACAGCGTGCCTTTCGTATCTGCTACGTATGTGTGGCGTATCCTCGAATGTCTTTTCGTATCTACGGCGTATCAGCGACGTACGTGTGGCGTATCTCGCGTATCAATGGCGTATGTGCTACGTATGTGCTACGTTCGTTTCGCTACTGTGGAGTATGTGTGACGTATTAGGAGTATTAGGAATATTTTGTGGCGTTCCAAGAGAATCTTAATGCTTCTATATGTATATTTTCGTTTTTCCGAAGTCATGGATCAAATGTTTCTCACGGTTCGGGGTGTCCTGCAGGGTTCTTTCATGGCTACGCTTGGTGTAGCCTCCGTTTTTGTTCATGTGGTCTTACGACCAGGATGGAGAGCTTGAAGATGTCCCCCCCCCCACCACCACCACCACCACCTCGTTTTTTTTTTCGGTGTTAATCTAGATTATCTAGATTTCTCCGGTGGCATCTTCGACCTCTTTTATGAGCCTGTGCGTGAGAAAACCAACAATTTGGGTTCCGACCAGGTCTGACACAAACCGGCCTGTACAGTCTCAGAAGATGGTAAGAGGTTGGAAATTTTGGATTTAGAAAGTAGAGGAATTGTACTATCCATGTAGAAAAAACAAAGGCACTGATCAGCTCCCCAGTTAATGCAAAGCTGATCGGCGCCTTTGTTTTTGCCTATGCAGAGTGTTGGTTTTTTCCATGCGGTGGCTCATATTTGATAACTATAGGGCCCCTAATGTGCGAATTGCATGAGCAAAGTGAACACAACCGTTTTTTCTCATAGGTATTAAAAAGCAATTGGTACAGAACAGATACGCCGCAGATAAGAATGGAACGCAGTACATACGCCGTAGATACGTCACGCGTACACTTCATACGCCATACATACGTCACACGTACGTAGCACATACGCATTGATACGCCGTACATACGGAAGTAAAATTCCAAACGAATACAGATACGTCACGGATACGCCACGGGAACGTAGCAGGAACGTCACACGTACGTGGTACATACGTCTCTCGAGCAAAATACGGCTCAGACCTCGGCGTATCGACATTTTCATAGATACGTGAGCGATACGCCGCTGATACGTGAATGTGTGACAGTGCTATAAGTATATTAGTGTTGAAGTTTTCATTACACAACCGAATAACACTTAGTAAATTTAAAATTGTCATCTGATCTTAGCTGACCCGACTGTTTATTGTCGCCTCCCCTTGACCAACTGAATCCAGTTTTAACTGATTAGTTAACGGAACACGGAACCAATATGACCTTTGCCACAAAATGTTTACAAAATGGCATTATAACCCCTAGTCTGTCAGTCGTCAAAACGAAAGTATCATACCCAATGGGTCGTTGTGAAAATGATTAATCAGCTATCAAATATTCATTTTGACGGCTGATTCGTCAGGCTTATTAACCCCATTTTACATTATTTATGCAAATAAGCTCGTATCAAATAACATTGTAATTGTTAATTTAATATTTGTTCCAAAAAAATATATAGATTTTATTTTTCAGAAAAATGTTCCAACAAGCATGCAGAATGAATAACAGTGTGAAATCTGACTCGAAGGCTTTGTGATCGTATCAGTTATTTCAAAGAAAATGGGTAGGTACCAAATTATTTATTTGCCCCTTTACTATCGGTAAAATAATGGGTCTCTACCTGGGTATTGGGTCCTGGAAAGAAGGGACATTTATTATCTACTATACGTGTCATGCTTCTTGTCTATGTAAAACTATTTAATCTTGTTTTTGATACAGGGTTGATTCCAGAAAGCTGGCTTGTAGGTAACATTCTTCCAATCTACAAACATAAAGGCAATATATAAAGTCCAGAAAATTATAGACCGATCACACTTTTAAGCTGTCTGGGCAAACTGTTCACTGCAATCATTAATAAGAGGCTGAACGATTTTTCGAATGATAAACATGTAATATCAGACTGCCAAGCTGGCTTTAGAAAAGGATATTCCACTTCAGACAATATTTTTATTATAAATTCATTAATTGATATACTTAAATCACGAAATAAGAAATTATTCTGTGTATTTGTCGATTTCAAACAGGCGTTTGACACGGTATGGCGTGGTGGTCTCTGGCATAAACTGCAAAACTATAATATAAATGGAAAGTGCTTAAATGTGATAAAAAATATGTATGCTAATATAAAGTCAAGGATAAAAAATCAAGAAGGTGTTTCGCCATTCTTTGAATGCTGCGCAGGCGTAAGACAAGGAGAAAATTTGTCACCATTTTTATTTTCAATATTTTTAAATGATTTAGAACATTACTTCAACTTTGAACATGTCCCGGGTATAAAGTGTGAATTGCATTCTGAAGATATTTTTGTATTTCTTAAATTATTTGTACTGCTCTATGCAGATGATACTGTCATTTTTGGTGAGGACCCTAACCATTTGCAGCACGCTCTGAATGTTTTTGAAAATTACTGTAAAACTTGGAAATTAAAAGTAAATGTCTCGAAAACTAAAATTATTGTATTTGGCAGGGGACGTCCAAACCAAAACTTTCACTTCTTTTTTGAAAACAACGAAATTGATATTGTAAGTGAGTATAAATATTTGGGAATATTTTTGTCACGTAGTGGCTCTTTTCGTACAAATAAGAAGTATCTAGCAGAACAAGCAAATAAGGCTCTTTTCTCGCTGTTCAGGAAAACCCGATCTCTAAACTTAACGATTGATTTACAAATTGAATTATTTAACAAAACAGTAAAACCTATATTGCTCTATGGGAGTGAAATATGGGGCTTCGGAAATCTTGACGATCTGGAAAGAATACAACTTAATTTTTTAAAATTTGCATTTAATCTAAAACGTTCGACACCAACATACATGATATATGGTGAATTAGGGGTTAAACCAATTAGTATCGATATTAAAACTAGAATGATTTCATTTTGGTCTAAATTTTTATCTCATGAAGGGAATCAAGTTGCGTCTTCAATGTACCAGATTATATATGACATGCATAAAAACAACATAATAAAATCAGAATATTTAAATAATATTTAACACATTTTAAATACATGCGGATTTTCCGGTTTATGGGAATCACAGTCAGTACCAAACACAGAATGGCTAAAATTAGCTATTTCACAGAAACTTGAAGACCAGTACCTGCAAAACTGGTCCTCAATCGTCGACACATCTACTTGTGGCACAAATTACAGACTGTTTAAAGATGAATTCGGTTTTAGTGAATACTTGTACATACTACCTAAATACTTCTCTAAAAGTTTACTATTATTTCTGACAAGAAATCATAGACTTCCTATAGAATTGGGCCGATGGTCTGGTATTGCTATAAATGAAAGAATATGTCATTTTTGTCACAAAGATATCGGTGACGCGTTTCATTATATTTTAAAATGTGAATATTTTCAGGAAGAACGGCACAATTACATAAAACCATATAATCGTAGACACCCTAATGTAATGAAGTTCAAGCAGTTAATGAACTCAACAAACATCATTGAATTAAAAAAGTTATGCAAATTTATTCAAATTATAACTGCGAGTAATCATTAGATTTACGAACGGTTATTAGATATGTTGTAATAATTGTTTTCATTATTTTACCAAAAATATAGCTACACTATTATATCTGATAAACTGATAAGAGATAAATTTAATATGAAGTTGGGTTTGTGGTTGAATATTATAAGCGTCATTATACATAGCACTGAAATTGTCAGTCTATATATTTGTGCTCATATTATTACATGTCTCTGGTATATTCATATAATGTATATTTTTCTGATATGGCCCATTCAGGGTTTTTTTTGGTCAAACGGGAGTATTTAAAAATTTCTGTTGTTCTCCCAAATGTGTATGTGACCACTTGGTTACCAACTTTTTGCATGTTATATATGTATGTACCTCCTGTTGTTACATGAAAATGTTTCCTGGAGAGAATAAAGAATTGAATAGAATATTTTCATGGGTCTGGGGAGCACCATTAAATATTTTAAGGGAGCTGGGGAGCAAACAAAAACCTTTGGGTATATGGAGCAGAGAGCTGAGGAAAATATATAAATAAATAAATAAGAATGGCGCCAGTGATAATATACTGATGGACTTTAATAACGCAACACTTTATATCGGTTATCAATTGCTTGGCGTCCCTTTTGTGGGACAAAGGCACATAGTAAAGCCCCAGATATGACAGAACGCGGCGTCCCATCTGGGGATATTCTGCTCGCTTAGAGAATTTTTCTCGAAAAATTGAACAAAATTGAAAAATCACTGCTGACGCCCCTAAAATGAAGGTGGACTGACCCAAATGATGATGATGGGAAAATCCATTCGTCGTTAAACTGAAGCATTAAATAAATGCAATATCGTGAATCTTAACATCATACACAATATTTATCCACGAAAATTTGCGCGCTCAAATCTTTGCTTAAGCTGCTTTCTTCATGCTTAAGCTGCTTTCTTCAACGCTATTGAGACGTAATTTTTCTGAGGAAAACCTGACGGTGGCTACAAGAAAGGAATTTCTGTGAACGCGAACCTTCTCTGGTGATAGCCAACAACCTAAAGCACAAGCTTCTTTCATTGTAGTATTAGGCGCTAGCGTTTTACGCTGACGTCAAATGAAAAGTGCTACAGAGAAATTCGATTACAGGACCATAAGTTACGATACTTTTACGTTAGTCCAGAGCCTATATTCATGTATAGTATTCGAAAAGATTTCAATTATTAAAATATAAGACGCAAAAATAAAGTTTTCTTGATACACGTCAAAATGACGTAATTATCACGTCTTTATGCAAATCACACCAACAGCATTGGTTTGGGTTTTGGTGTTTTTTCTCTCCAGAAATCATGTTGAACCTGAATGTTGTTTTCGACCCTATTGACCTGTTATGCAATTTATTTTTGTTGAATTTAGGGTAACGTTTGAAATCATAGTACTTAACGTTAACATGATCACGGACACATGCATTTCGTTTTTGGTATTTACAAGCGTTGCATTTTTAGCTCACCTGAGCCGAAGGCTCACAGGGGAGCTTATAGGATAGGTAGGCGTCCGTCCGTCGTCGTCGTCGTGCGTCGTCCGTCGTCCACCATTTTCAAAGATCTTCTTCTCTGAAACCTTTTGGCCAATCAAATTTTATATGAAGCATCTATAGGAAAGGGGAACCAATGTGTATATAAGAAATACAGGTCACATGACCAAGATGGCCGCCATGCCCATATATGGTAAAAACCCTTCAAAAATCTTCTTCTCCAGAACCAAAGGACCGATTTCCCCGAAGCATCGTTGGCTCAAACACTTCAATGTACTAGTATATATAAATCATGGCCCTGTGATGACCTTGACCTATTTTACGGCAAGGTCAACATAGGTCGCCAATGCATTTGAATGGGGAAAACTTTTAAAATGTCATTTTAAGTGAAAGTCTTGCAGGAAAAGGGCAGTAGGACTGAATATTAATGATTCTAAAAATATTTGCACCCCAGGGGTTCATATGCCCCCACCCCGGCGGGGCAATATACATGTACATGTATATTACCATAATATTCAAACATCATCTCCTCTGAAACCGATTAAAGCCAAGTCTTATGTAAAGCATCAATAGGAAGGAGTAACCAATGTATATATAAACAATCAAGGTTACATGACCAAGATGGCTGCCATGCCCATATATGGTAAAAACCCTTTAGAAATCTTCTTCTCCGGAACCGGTAAACCGATTTCAAAGAAACTTGGCATAGAGCATCGATGGCTCAAGTTCTACAATGTATATATATAAATCATGACCCTGTGATGACCTTGACCTTTTTATGGCAAGGTCAACATAGGTCGCCAATGCATTTGAATGGGGAATACTTTTAAAAAGTAATTTGAGGTGAACATCTTGCAGGAAATGGGTAGTATGACTGAATATTAATGGTTCTGAAAAGAAAATGGACCCAAGGGCTCATATGCCCCCACCCCGGGGCAATATACATGTATATTACCAAAATATTTAAACATCTTCTTCTCTGAAACACGTGGCCAATCAAAGCCAAATTTTATGTGAAGCATTTATAGAATGGGGGAACCAATGTGTATATAAATAATCCAGGTCACATGACCAAGATGGCCGCCATGCCCATATATGGTAAAAACCCTTCCAAAATCTTCTTCTCTGGAACCGGTGGACCGATTTCAACAAATCTTGGCATGAAACATCAATGGCTTAAGTACTACAATGTGTATATAAATCATGACCCTGTGATGACCTTGACCTATTTTACGACAAGGTCAACATAGGTTGCCTATGCCTTTGAATGGGGATAACTGCTATTTGTCGGTTGAAGGGAAAGACTTGCAGGAAATTGGCAAATGGACAGGATATTAATTATTATGAAGAAAAATAATGGACACCAGGGAATCGAATCATCTGCCTCTTTACTGGGGCTTTTTTCCATAATATGCAAACATGTTATTTGTTTATACAACAGATCTCAGGTGAGCGTTTACAGGACCATTGGTCCTCTGGTTAAAGTATATGGGTATATTGTAGCGTAATGTTGAAGGTTAGTGACCACTTTCAAATTAAGAGTGTTTTTGTATGGTACGTTCACCAGTACCCTCAGTGGCCAGTTTCAATCTGAACTTTCTCTTTTACAGCGGATGATGGACGAGACAACGATGAGAGCAGTGGGTCAGAGGTGGAAGAATACTCGGGCATGGAACAACCCCCTCTCATCAAACAGTTGAAGACGATATTGGCAGAATACCCGGATGATGGACAGATCATCAAGGTAGACTGGCAAACGATCAAGTCGAGCAATACTTTTTGTTCTTAACTACAAGTGGTAGACGTCACATCTTAAATGCCACTTATTACTGGTTAACCGCTCATGTCTGAGCCTGTCCAGGGAATGAGATTCAAATCAGCCCAGTCATACCTAAATCATAAGCATTATTGGTTTAGTTGGGTGGTTATTTTTGAGCATTTTTTAGATGTCTTGACGTCTTAATTTGTAAAAATCCCATAATACATGTATGTAGGCAACGTCCGGACATGACCCTAGCTGTTGACTGGGACGTTAAATCAATTCAAACAAACAAATTAGGCACTACATCTTAAAACCGGTTCTCATTACCAGTACGTATATTATAGTATGTTACTATGTAGCACAATTAAAAAAGTACAAGTAGGCAAAGATCAGGAAAATGCGCAATCAGAAAAAGACTCCCACTCCAAAAACCAAGGTGGGAAAAAACCAAACTAACAATCAGGTACTTATACCATGAAAACATTTCGTAAGCCGAATGAGCAGCTATTTTCCCAATAGGTGGCCCCTCAGTTACATTAACTTAACTAAAAATTTGCTAACATACATAAGGCGCCAACAGCACAAAAATATTTTAAACACCAAGACATAAAACAAAAAGAACCACCACAGAAGTATCGACTTGGAACGATCAGTAACACAAAGTTACTGGCGGGTTTAAATCGATTTTACACGGCCGTAACCTCACCCTCAGCTTCTGCAGTGGTAAGTTGGTTTAAACTTTGTGCAACCTATAGGTTTGCGCGAAGGCAACACTATCCCCACATTATAGACAATAATACATGATGACGATTACAACAGATATACAATTTAGTTTCCGTATGTGAATAACCGCTAATTATTACATAATTCACGGTACTAAGTATTGCATCTTATGCCAGTTCTAGGCAGTGCAAAATATTATTTACCACTGTTAGGAACAGGTACCCAGCAACATTTTCATCACTTTGCTAGCTACATCTTTGTATTTTTGTATGTCAGTTGCTTTGTTGTAATATTAGGAGTTAGTTCAGAATGCGGAGGACGCTGGGGCGACAGAAATGAAGATCCTTTTCGATGGGCGGCGGCTCAATACAGATACAGCGACGAAGAAACTGCCGTACCGGAAGTTCTTTAAGGCGAGGATATATACGGGTACATAGAGATTGAACAGCCGTTTGAAAGTAGCACAAATGTACATTTAAGAGCAATTCTCTGTAACCTCTTAAATTTTTACATAGGGCCGTGGCACGCATAGTCACCGATTTTGCTGAAACTTTCCTATCTTGGTCATTTGAACACAAAACTAATTAATCAACACTCATTTGGTCCAATTTCATACCCGTTGCCATGGAAACGGCAAATGAATATTTTGGCAAAAAGTGTGTCCAAAAATCACCTAAAATTGGGTATTTTCCAGCTGAAACTGTTACTTTATGCAAATTCAGATCCAACTTATGGTCCACATATATGAATATATAACACATTCTGGTTAGAAATACAAAAAAAAATGATTTGGAAAACCTCTGATTTTATCATGACTCTGCAAAGTGGGTGGGGTTTCGAAGATTTGAAAAATGTGATTTTTAAGCATTTTCAGGGACAATTCCCATAGTGAGTGCAGTCGGTTGCAGGTATACGCGCATATTCATGATATACAACAATGTTTTGTTAACCAATTTCTGAAAAGACATGTTTGGGAAGTTAGGTCTGAATATGCGTAACCATAGCAACAATGAGGGTACTGACGCATAACGCAAATTTATGAGTGTCTGTCGTTTTGGTCTCATAGAATTCTACTGTGAGGACATAATTGATTGTAAATTATGTGATATGTTGCAATTGAACCTAGTCTTCAGAAAATATGGCATTTAATCTTCAGTGACCTTCTAAAAGTCAAGGTCAAGGTCACAGAATAGAGAAAAATGACACAAAATTGGCTTTTTTGCCCATGTTTAAGTTGATTTTGCCTTAATTGAGGCTCAAATTTGTTTCTTTATTGAATATTTATGCAAATCACCACAAAGTCTTTCACGCTGAGATATTTTTGTCCACCAGGTGACTTCAAGGTCAAAGTCAAGGTCACCAAAATTTTAATTTTTTAGGGGGTAAAATGGAGTTTTTGTTGAAGAAGTAAACAAATTAAAGTATTTATTTTTATCGTATTATGCTTTTTTATTTATACATGTGTTAATAAATCTGATATCATTCAGGTGATCAACCTGCTGACCTTAAATAACCTTTTAAGGGTCAAGGTCAAGGTCAAAAATGTAAGAAAAATGGGTTAAAATGGCATTTTCTTACCAGTGTTTTGTTATTTTTCCCGGCGTTTGGTGCAAAATTGCTTCAATATTTGTTTTAAAAGCTTGAGATATGTTGTATATGAAACAACGGTTAAGAAAATATGACATTGAATCTGCAGTGACCTTCGGAAAGTCAAGGTCAAGGTCACATGTTAGAGCAAAATGGCACAAAATTGGCATTTTGCTCATTTTTATGTTGATTTTGCCACAATTTAGGCTCAAATGTCCTTTCTTTATTGAATATTTATGCATATCACCACAAAGACTTTCAGCTGAGATATTTTTGTCCACCAGGTGACTTCAAGGTCAAGGTCAAGGTCACCAAAAGTTTAATTTTTAGGGGGTAAAATAGAGTTTTTGTTGAAAAAGTAAACAAATTAATGTATAAATTTTTATCGTATTATGCTTTTTCATTTATATATGTGTTGCAAAGTCCGATATCATTCAGACGATTCAACTGCTGACCTTAAATAACCTTTAAAGGGTCAAGGTCAAGGTCAAAAATGCAAGAAAATGGCCTAAATTGGCATTTTCTTACCAGTGTTTTGTTAGTTTTCCCAATGTTTGGTAGAGAATTGCTTCAATATTTGTTTTAAAAGCTTGAGCTATGTTGTATATGAAACAACGGTTAAGAAAATATGGCATTGAACCTGCAGTGACCTTCAGAAAGTCAAGGTCAAGGTTACATGTTAGAGAAAAATGACACAAAATTGGCTTTTTGCTCAAGTTTAAGTCCACCAGGTGACTTCAAGGTCAAAGTCAAGGTCACCAAAAGTTTAATTTTTTAGGGGGTAAAATGGAGTTTTTGTTGAAGAAGTAAACAAATTAAAGTATTTATTTTTATCGTATTATGCTTTTTTATTTATACATGTGTTAATACATCTGATATCATTCAGGTGATCAACCTGCTGACCTTAAATAACATTTTAAGGGTCAAGGTCAAAAATGTAAGAAAAATGGGTTAAAATGGCATTTTCTTACCAGTGTTTTGTTATTTTTCCCGGCGTTTGGTGCAAAATTGCTTCAATATTTGTTTTAAAAGCTTGAGATATGTTGTATATGAAACAACGGTTAAGAAAATATGACATTGAATCTGCAGTGACCTTCGGAAAGTCAAGGTCAAGGTCACATGTTAGAGCAAAATGGCACAAAATTGGCATTTTGCTCATTTTTATGTTGATTTTGCCACAATTTAGGCTCAAATGTCCTTTCTTTATTGAATATTTATGCATATCACCACAAAGACTTTCAGCTGAGATATTTTTGTCCACCAGGTGACTTCAAGGTCAAGGTCAAGGTCACCAAAAGTTTAATTTTTAGGGGGTAAAATAGAGTTTTTGTTGAAAAAGTAAACAAATTAATGTATAAATTTTTATCGTATTATGCTTTTTCATTTATATATGTGTTGCAAAGTCCGATATCATTCAGACGATTCAACTGCTGACCTTAAATAACCTTTAAAGGGTCAAGGTCAAGGTCAAAAATGCAAGAAAATGGCCTAAATTGGCATTTTCTTACCAGTGTTTTGTTAGTTTTCCCAATGTTTGGTAGAGAATTGCTTCAATATTTGTTTTAAAAGCTTGAGCTATGTTGTATATGAAACAACGGTTAAGAAAATATGGCATTGAACCTGCAGTGACCTTCAGAAAGTCAAGGTCAAGGTTACATGTTAGAGAAAAATGACACAAAATTGGCTTTTTGCTCAAGTTTAAGTCCACCAGGTGACTTCAAGGTCAAAGTCAAGGTCACCAAAAGTTTAATTTTTTAGGGGGTAAAATGGAGTTTTTGTTGAAGAAGTAAACAAATTAAAGTATTTATTTTTATCGTATTATGCTTTTTTATTTATACATGTGTTAATAAATCTGATATCATTCAGGTGATCAACCTGCTGACCTTAAATAACCTTTTAAGGGTCAAGGTCAAAAATGTAAGAAAAATGGGTTAAAATGGCATTTTCTTACCAGTGTTTTGTTATTTTTCCCGGCGTTTGGTGCAAAATTGCTTCAATATTTGTTTTAAAAGCTTGAGATATGTTGTATATGAAACAACGGTTAAGAAAATATGACATTGAATCTGCAGTGACCTTCGGAAAGTCAAGGTCAAGGTCACATGTTAGAGCAAAATGGCACAAAATTGGCATTTTGCTCATTTTTATGTTGATTTTGCCACAATTTAGGCTCAAATGTCCTTTCTTTATTGAATATTTATGCATATCACCACAAAGACTTTCAGCTGAGATATTTTTGTCCACCAGGTGACTTCAAGGTCAAGGTCAAGGTCACCAAAAGTTTAATTTTTAGGGGGTAAAATAGAGTTTTTGTTGAAAAAGTAAACAAATTAATGTATAAATTTTTATTATGCTTTTTCATTTATATATGTGTTGCAAAGTCCGATATCATTCAGACGATTCAACTGCTGACCTTAAATAACCTTTAAAGGGTCAAGGTCAAGGTCAAAAATGCAAGAAAATGGCCTAAATTGGCATTTTCTTACCAGTGTTTTGTTAGTTTTCCCAATGTTTGGTAGAGAATGGCTTCAATATTTGTTTTAAAAGCTTGAGCTATGTTGTATATGAAACAACGGTTAAGAAAATATGGCATTGAACCTGCAGTGACCTTCAGAAAGTCAAGGTCAAGGTTACATGTTAGAGAAAAATGACACAAAATTGGCTTTTTGCTCAAGTTTAAGTTGATTTTGCCATAATTTAGGCTCACATTTCCTTTTTTATTGAATAGTTATGCATATCACCACAAGGTCTTTCATTCTGAGATATTTTTGTCCACCAGGCGACTTCAAGGTCAAGCTCAAGGTCACCAAAAGTTTAATTTTTAGAGGGTAAAATGGAGTTTTTGTTGAAGAGTAAACAAATTAAAGTATTAATTTTTATCGTATTATGCTTTTTCATTTATATATGTGTTGCTAAGTCCTATATTATTCAGACGATCCACCTGCTGACCTTAAATAACATTTTAAGGGTCAAGGTCAAGGTCAAAACTGCAAGAAATTGGGTTAAAATGGCATTTTCTTACCAATATTTTGTTATTTTTCCCAGAGTTTGGTGCAAAATGGTTTAATGTTTGTTTTAAACGTTTGAGATATGTTTTATATGAAACAACGGTTAAAATATGGCAGTGACCTTCTGAAAGTCAAGGTCAAGGTCTCAGAATCGAGAAAATGAAATGAAAATGTCATTTTTTGCCAGTATTCAAGTTTATTTTGCAATAATTGATCCTTGACATTCTTGTTATCATGAATGATTATACACAATTACACGAAGTCTTTCAATCTGTAATAATTTTGTACACCAGGTGACTTCAATGTCAAGGTCAAGGTCACCAAATCTTTGAATTTTATGGGGGTATAACGGAGTTTTTGTTTGAATTGTAAACAAATTAAATTATTAATTTCAATCATATTATGCTTTTTCATTTATATATGTGTTGCAAAGTTCGATATCATTCAGACAATACACCTGTTGACCTTCAATAACTTTTAAGGGTAAAGGGCAAGGTCAAAGATGTAAGAAAATTGCTGAAATCGGCATTTTCTTACCAGCATTTTGTTATTTTCCCCCAATTTTGGTGTGAAACTGTTTTAACGTTTGTTTTTAAAGCTTGACATATAATGTACATTTGTATATGAAACAGCTTTGAGAAAATATGGCACTGAATCTGCAATGACCTTCAGAAAAAGTCAAGGTCAAGGTCAAAGAATCGAGAAATGACATGACATCTCAGCTGAAAGACTCTGTGGTGATATGCATAAATATACAATAATCTTTTAAGAAAGTAATTTGAGCCTAAATTATGGCAAAATCAACATAAACATGAGCAAAAAAGCCATTTTTTTTTGTCGTTTTTCTCTAACATGTGACCTTGACCTTGACCTTTAGAAGGTCACTGCAGATTTAATGCCATATTTTCTTAACCGTTGTTTCATATACAACATATCTCAAGCTTTTAAAACAAATATTAAAGCAATTTTGCACCAAACTCTGGGAAAAATAACAAAATACTGGTATGAAAATGCCAATTTAAGCCATTTTCTTGCATTTTTGACCTTGACCCTTAAAAGGTTATTTAAGGTCAGCAGGTGGATCGTCTGAATGATATCGGACTTCGCAACATATATATAAATGAAAAAGCATAATACGATAAAAATTAATACTTTAATTTGTTTACTCTTCAACAAAAACTCCATTTTACCCCCTAAAAAATTAAACTTTTGGTGACCTTGAGACTGACCTTGAAGTCACCTGGTGGACAAAAATATCTCAGAATGAAAGACTTTGTGGTGCATAAATATTCAATAAAGAAAGAAATCTGAGCCTAAATTAGGGCAAAATCAACTTAAACATGAGCAAAAAAGCCAATTTTGTGTCATTTTTCTCTAACATGTGACCTTGACCTTGACTTTCCGAAGATCACTGCAGATTCAATGCCATAATTTCTTGACCAGTGTTTCATATACAACATATCTCAAGCTTTAAAAACAAATATTTAAGCAATTTTGCACCAAACTCTGGGAAAAATAACAAAATACTTGTAAGAAAATGCCATTTTAACCCATTTATTTGCATTTTTGACCTTGACCTTGATCCTTAAAAGGTTATTTAAGGTCAGTAGGTAAATCTTCTGAATGATATTGGACTTTGCAACGCACATATAAATGAAAAAGCATAATTCGATTAAAAATAAATACTTTAATTTGTTTACTTCTTCAATAAAAACTCCATATTACCCCCTAAAAATTAAACTTTTGGTGACCTTGAGCTTGACCTTGAAGTCACATGGTAGACAAAATATCTCAGAATGAAAGACTTTGTGGTGATATGCATAAATATTCAATAAAAAAGAAATTTGAGCCTAATTTATGGCAAGATCAGCTTAAACTTGAGCAAAAAGCCAATTTTGTGTCATTTTTCTCTAACATTTGACCTTGACCTTGACTTTCTGAAGGTCACTGCAGGTTCAATGCCATATTTTCTTAACCGTTGTTTCATATACAACATATCTCAAGCTTTTAAAACAAATATTGAAGCGATTATCTACCAAACATTGGGAAAAATATCAAAACACTGGTAAGAAAACGACAATTTAAGCCATTTTCTTGCATTTTGACCTTGACCTTGACCCTTAAAAGGTTATTTAAGGTCAGCAGTTGGGTCGTCTGAATGATATCGGACTTTGCAACACATATATAAATGAAAAGCATAATACGATAAAAATTAATACTTTAATTAGTTTACTTTTTTCAACAAAAACTCCATTTTACCCCCTAGAAAATTAAACTTTTGGTGACCTTGACCTTGACCTTGAAGTCACCTGGTGGACAAAAAAATATCTCAGCTGAAAAACACTGTGGTGATATGCATAGCTATTCAATAAAGAAAGGACATTTGAGCCTAAATTGTGGCAAAATCAACTTGAACATGAGCAAAAAAGCCAATTTTGTGCCATTTTTCTCTAACATGTGACCTTGACCTTGACTTTCCGAAGGTCACTGCAGATTCAATGCCATATTTTCTTAACCGTTGTTTCATATACAACATAGCTCAAGCTTTTAAAACAAATATTGAAGCAATTCTCTACCAAACATTGGGAAAACTAACAAAACACTGGTAAGAAAATGCCAATTTAGGCCATTTTCTTGCATTTTTGACCTTGACCTTGACCCTTTAAAGGTTATTTAAGGTCAGCAGGTGGATCGTCTGAATGATATCAGACTTTGTAACACATATATAAATGAAAAAGCATAATACGATAAAAATTAATACTTTATTTGTTTACTTTTTCAACAAAAACTCCATTTTACCCCCTAAAAAATTAAACTTTTGGTGACCTTGACCTTGACCTTGAAGTCACCTGGTGGACAAAAATATCTCAGCGTGAAAGACTTTGTGGTGATTTGCATAAATATTTAATAAAGAAAGAAGTTTGAGTCTAAAGTATGGCAAAATCAACTTAAACATGGGCAAAAAAGCCAATTTTGTGTCATTTTTCTCTATTCTGTGACCTTGACCTTGACCTTTAGAAGGTCACTGAAGATTAAATGCCATATTTTTTGAAGACTAGTTTCAATTGCAACATATCACATAATTTACAATCAATTATGTCCTCACAGTAGAATTCTATGAGACCAAAAGGACAGACACTCATAAATTTGCGTTATGCGACAGTACCCTCATTGTTGCTATGGTTACGCATATTCAGACCTAACTTCCCAAACATGTCTTTTCAGAAATTGGTTAACTAAACATTGTTGTATATCGTGAATATGCGCGTATACCTGCAACCGACCGCACTCACTATGAGAATTGTCCCTGAAAATGCTTAAAAAACACATTTTTCAAATCCTCGAAACCCCACCCACTTTGCAGAGCCATGATAAAATCAGAGGTTTTCCAAATCAATTTTTGTTTTTGTATTTCTGACCAGAATAAGTTATATATTCATATATGTGGACCATAAGTTGGATCTGAATTTGTATAAAGTAATAGTTTCAGCTGAAAAATACCCAATTTTAGGTGATTTTTGGGCACACTTTTTGCCAAAATATTCATTTGCCGTTTCCATGGCAACGGGTATGAAATTGGACCAAATGAGTGTTGATTAATTAGTTTTGTGTTCAAATGATCAAGATAGGAAAGTTTCAGCAAAATCGGTGACTATGCGTGGCACAACTTTTTAAGTGGTTACAGAGAATTGCTCTTAATTATTTTGGTCCCACATGTACAATTTATTTGCGTGCTTATTTTAACATTAAGTACATTCTTATGCTCCAACACTCACTTAGATCTGAACGCACACACACACACAGAGAGAGAGAGAGAGAGAGAGAGAGAGAGAGAGAGAGAGAGACAGACAGACAGACAGACAGACAGACAGACAGACACCAACTGAAATAGGATGAATAAAATATAAAGGTTTGATCCTTTGGAAGCAGTAAAAACATTCAAAGGCAGATAGTATGGACTATATTGCGCAATTTCGGGCAACGAACCCCCGTCAGTAGCCCTTCTTAAACCGGCAACGAACGCCAGACTATAATTGTGCTGCAATTTCGAGAATTTACACGAGGAGTCTATATCAAAGACATATTCCTAAATTGGGTCAAATAATTAAAAACTGTTTTTCTTAGTCTCACATGTAATATCGGTTTGTACCTGCTCTCTGACTCGACTTCCTCGAAGAAAATTGTCATCATTTTTTTTCTTTCCTCCCATTTTTCAGGCCCCTGCCTTATGTTTCTACAACAATGCTGTGTTCAGTGACAACGACTGGCGTGGGATCAGAATGATCTACAGCAGTGTGAAAGAAGAAGATCCGCTCAAAGTCGGCAGGTTCGGGCTCGGCTTCAAGTCAGTGTTTCATATCACAGGTAGGAAAATGTTCTCGTATCACATCGGCAGAATTACATGCCGGTCAATTATCCCCCCCCCCCCCCTCATACTACTTTCTCAAAACAAGGATTATGAGAACACCCTACTTAGTCATAAGAACCTCCTCAGCGAGATACTACCGAGCGCCATAGCGCGAACGGTACTTTATGCGTTTGGGATCAGTGAAGCGGACCCAAAAGCGATCCCCATATCCGCCGCACAATTTACGCGAGAATTGGTCATGACATATATGTTTTTACGGTCGGTCATTATGATGATCTAAGAATAACACAAGTCCGTTACTTTTAAAGAAATGCGCTTTTAGTCAGGTCCAGAAAAAAGTCGATTTTTAAGTCAAACTTAAGGTCAACTGCAATCCCGGCTTTTGTAAACCCGGCTTTTATAAATCGGTGATAAGTACTACATGTAAATTCATGCCTGTTTACCACATCTTTGTTTATGTCAAATAATGACTTGTCAACGACCTACATGTATCTGTAAGTCACCTTAACCCCATTTTCTCAGAGCAATCGAATAAAATCGTTCATCAGAAAGAAAGTCTGAAAGTCAGAGTGGTCAAAATGGACATTCATGACTATACAAAATTTGAATGACCATACAAGATTTAAAATAAAAATGAAAATAAACATGATTGAGCTCAACTGGCTTGTTTGACACATTAGGCGAGACTGCGACATAGGGGCCTACTTGTTAAAGATCGACACAGCCTTAAGGGTATATCGATTGTCAAAATCTAATACTTGTATGAATTTTACCTGTATAAAGAAAAATGGCTAATTTCCCAAGAAAAGTGGTTCTTCTTGAAACATTCTTGTATGGTTCATTCAAACCTCACATTCAGATTGTTTTACATGTATGCCCAAACTCTCAGCTTTAGTAGGCTCAGCAACAACACGCTTATCATCAAGTGTCAAGTTACTTCCTGGTGTAATTCCGTTGTCATCCGTCTGGCATGCTGGATAAAGTTTTGGAAAAACTATTACCATTAACATGATCGCCAACTTTCTGACAACAATCTTTGAAATTATTTCCACTCAGAAATTTATTTTTCTTGGGGAAAACATGTTATTTATAATATTCGCTGAACGCTGGATAGGGCAGTTATAACAAAAATGACGTTTTCTTCCATAATATTGACTTTTGTTTCAAAATACTTTTCAAAGATTGTTGTTAGGAAGTTGAAGACCATGTTTATGGCAATATTTGTTTCTAAAATCTACCCAGTATGCCACACGGATGACAACGGAATCAAACAAGGAAGTAATTTGACAAGTGCTGATAAGCGGTTTGCTGCGCACTCTGAAGCCGAGAAGTATGGCATAAATGATCTGTATGTGATGTTCAAATTACTCATACATGAATGTTTTAAGAATATCAAGTGTTCTTGGTAAAATTGTCATTTTTCTTTGTACAGGTAAAAAACATACATTTTGACAATTGGCATCCCCTTAAAGAAATATCTGCAGCAAACTAATCCTTTTCGTCATTTATCTATTAATATGTTTTTATCGATGTAATTTGTGAGATTTTGAATAAAATATGTTAAAACTAAAACTAAAGAAACTAGGTTGACCTATTCATTTCAGATGGCATCCAAAGATAGCTGACTCTGCGCGTCATTATACGAACAATATTGTAAAATAAATGATACACTGTTTTCGATGTAGCTTCTGTAGCAAACTACACATAGCATGTAGAGACGAAAAGCGGAATTCCGTGGCGCAGACCCTAGACACAAACGTAAACACGGTTTCGGAATACGGTTTTCATCCAGTAACGTTTCGCAGTCAGATTACCTGTTTGATCTTTAAATTCACAGAACATTTTTCTTAAAATTATAAATTAATAAAACACCGTAAAGTCACTCTATTTGTTGACGTTTCGGCATTTAGCCTTTTTCAAAATAATGATATACTGCGAATTAACTACATTTCAGTCATTTTTCCGTATTCCGTATTTAAAGCCATACGGCCAAATATTCACACTGGTATTTTCTTTGATTCTCGGTAGTGACGTAAATTATTAACTCGCGATATCGTGTGTGCGCTGAACGGTGCTAATGCTGTGATTTCTGTGGTCGAAACTTAGTGTTTCAGCCACAGAGGTCTCCAGCTGTGACAGTATTGTTGTTGTAGACTACTCTAAAGTTTGAGATTGACCTACTTACAAGACAACTCCTACACCTCGCTACAACTGCAACTGCACGTTTGAGTCTAGTGGCTTGACCATCGTGTTAGTAGGATTCCGGGTCGTTTCGCCAAGGACCGTGTAAACACCCAAAACACCCATGCAACCTCCCTTTGGTTGGTAACATTTGTACCAATGGTGCAGTAGGTACCAAAAATGGGGCAAATTGTTAAATTCGTGGAACTGGTGCATGATTGCATTCTATCTAAGCAACAACGGAATGAAATGAACCGACGATATTGTGACGCTATATGGTCAGGTATGAAAGCTTTGACCGCGCCCCACCTGCCGTGTAGCCAATTACATTCTATCCAAGCCACAATGGAATGAAATGAACCGACAGTATTGTGACGGTCGATTGGCAGGTATGACTGCTTTGACCGCGCAGCGTTTTATTTCTGTTCAGTCACATGCACCACGATGAAATGGGAGTACGGTCAGATTCTTTGACATTCTAGTTTATATATGCGAAGCGTATACCAAGCTTTTTGTTAAAGCTTATACTTGTATCCCTCTAGTCTTTGAACTCGTATTCAGGTTTCGTGTCCAATTGCAAGTTCAGATAAAATAAACTGATATTCTACATGAGTCAAAAATCCTCTTCCTTTTTAATTGGCTTTCCGTTTCATACTTCTGACAATGTAGTAGAAAATGCCCAACAGATTCTATTTCCCCACACCCACGCCTCTAATGGTCTTTGATACTAACTTTGTGGAGGTACTCATTCAGTCCAACATATCCTGTCCTTAACTGAGAGATGGTTCTTTCTCCAGATGTTGGCTCGAACGTGTTCTCAAATTTATAACCTACTTTTGGCTTTAAACGGAAACAAATGTCTGCCCTTCTCTGAGTTATGCCACATCTCCTGCCACTTAACAAATCCAGACTTCTTTGCTACTTCCTTCACATCGCTCAGAGAGATAACTGCGGGTAACTTTTCTTTCTCCTTCGCCTCTTTAGCCGCTTTGTCTGCTTGCTCGTTTCCCGTGATATCTGCATGTCGAGGAGTCCATGATAGCTCTACCAAGGCACCAGAGTTTTCCAACCTTAACTTCCTTCACTGTTAACTTTTGCGCACTTGCCTCCCAACCTAGTGTAAGCTGTCCCAAGCACCCTGACTGTCTGAAAAAATGTGAGCCTTCTTTATACTGTTTTCTCTCTGTCTATCGGTATATATACTGTAGTGCTATCTTCGTTGCCACCAACTCTCCACACTTCTCACAGGCTAATTCAATAAATCTGGGTCACTTGTTCGAGGTACAAATAGGCAAGCGTCAGCACTACATGGCCCAGGGCTACCCATACATAATCCATCAGTGACTATCACTGCAGTCTCAGCATCACATTTCTCAATCACACCACCAATAAGATTTCTTGACAATTGTGCTTGTTATTGTGACAATTGTGCTTGTTATGAAGATCTGGACTTGCATGATCACGATATTTGGGCGTTTGGTGGGCTGCATGGACTCAAGATAGTTACACTCTTTCTCCAATTAATGTAAGGAAATTCCTGTGCTAGTTGACATGTCTGCAAGCTGAACATTTATTTTTCCAAATGGCGAGATCTTCCACTCTGTCGCATCACTATCCAAGAAACTGTCCCACCGAACCTTCAGATACGCGTCGTTCAGTTTCATCATTATTCTTGCAGCTTGTCATACAGCTAGCTCCTTTCTCCTGATGCAAAGTGGCTTAACCCCAGCTTCCACCACCAATGCTTCTACACTTGCATTCCCTGGAACACCAAGGCACAAAGCTAATCCTTTCCTTTCTCTTTCTTCGGAGCACCACAATCACCAACCTGCCATACTGCCGCGGCATACTCTAACTGTGGGGTGTTAATAGGTATTGTAGAGCTGCAACGTACACCTTATACTAAAAGTTTCTGTCTCCTTGACTCCTCTCAACAGATCCATGGATCTCAAAGCCCCTTCCTCTTAACTTGTTGTGTATGAACGTCAAACTTGATTTTCTCATCTAACGTGATTCCGAGTCTTTTGGTAGGGGGTTATACTTCACAATTCGCTTTTCAACTGTCAGACAGTATGCCCGAGCTACTTTCAATGTTTGGCTGATCTGCGAGAAAAGCAAAACTCTGTCTTTGCAATAATAAAGTTTCAATCTCCATTTCCTTGCCCACCTGGTGATCCATGCAAAATCTTCGTCTAGTCCTTTCACTAAGTCCCGCCAAACCTTTCCATTTCTCCAGATGGCCCATCATCAGCAACTGTAACCTACTCAGATTCAACGTTTTCATAACGGTCAACTCTGCACAGTGAAAATAGCAGGGGAGCCAGATCCCTGATGGAGTCCTTTGGAGGTACGAAATTCCTGGCCCTTTTCTCAGCCTAAAATATAACGGCCCGTCTGTCATCAAGAAAGCTCTTAATCTAATCCCATATCCTTCGTCTGATTATACCTAAGCTGTGAAGCTTGAGCATCATACAGTCGCGCCATACTCTATCATATGAGCCGCCTCATGGGAAAACCAACAATCTGCATATGCGAAAACAAAGGCGCAGATCAGCTTCGCGGTAACCGGGAAGCTGATCAGCGCCTTTGTCTCCGCTACTCGGATAGTACAATTCCTCTTCTACTTAAATCCGAAATTTCAAGCTTCTAGCTCTTTTCTGTGCTTGTATAGGTCGGTTTGTGTCAGACCTGTTCGGAAACCACGTTGTTGGTTTTCCCACGAGGCGGCTCATATGTTTTTCTATGTCAATGAAGAGAGCTGCAGCGTGTTCTTTTTGTTGAACCCATTATAGATGTCTTGTGTAATCCTAAGACGGGCAGTTGGTGTACCTCAAAATCGTCTGAACCCTTCTTGCTAACTACATGTATACCACACATGCACACAAAGGCTTCCTTTACCCCTCAAGACAGTCCGTAAATGGCCACAAAATGCTGTACATTTGGAAATTTACGTGTGACCTTTATTAAGTTCGCGATTTCTTCTTTTCAAATCACTGGCGAGGTATTGAATCCGCGACAGAGGATATGTAGGTTAGAGTCCATAAAGCTTGCAGTAATTGTTTCCAGCGAGAACATTGAAATCGCAAGTCAACCTATACGCGAACAAATGCGAAAATTAAGTACACGCGAATCATCCAGTCTAGTTGTATCCACTACTCCGCTAGTGATTTGAAAAGAAGAAATCTCGAAAATAAAGGTCACGCGTAAATTTTCGATTTTAAAGTATTGAGGGATATATACGGCCTGTTTTGAGGGGTACGTCTTGTAGGTAGCCTCTGCGTGTATGTGCCCGTTGAATAATTAGATATAGCAATGTTTTTACGGTTAGTATCCAAATGGCTGTACGGCACAAGCGTGCAATAGCCTCCTTTAGTTTTATCGGACCTTAGTTCTTGAGTGCATACATCCATATTCATATACATATATATATGTATATATTTTTATCAATCATAACATTTCTCAAGTTAAGAGACTTTTGCATCGCCTGTAAGGTTTAGCATATATTGAAAATCTATGAAGCGACTGTAGCATTGTTCAGACTTTAATGCTGCTTATCAGTAGATATTCTCATATTTACAAGATCCGATTTAACCCATATTTGACGAATTGATTTTCCTACCTTTGGGCGAGTCCACTTTCTTATTTAGGGGCATCAGGAGCGATTTTTGAATTTTATTCAATTTTTTGATGAAAATTCTTTAAGCAAACAGAATAGCCTAGATGGGACGCCGCGTTCTGCGGCGTCACATCTGGGGCTATGCTGTTTGCCTATGTCCCACAAAATGACCACCAGGCTTATACGAGTTAATTGAACTCCGCTCCATGTGGTATTTCAAGAAGGAACTTTCTAGATACGAATGCACGACACGCAGGTGGGCGGATTTGACGTCGTCAGGGCGTATTGTCGTTCCCGTCAACTATTTGTATTTTATTGGCGGCATACATGAAAATGACTGAATGTACATGTAGTTAATTCTCAGTATATCATAATTTTGAAAAAGGCCTAAGGCCGAAACGCAAATAAATAGAGTGACTTTGCGGTGTTTTATGATTTCATAATAAATCTCTATAGGATTTTTCTAGGATACATTTAAATTTGTCATGTAAATTTATATAAACTCTATAAATTTATAGATACTCTATGAATCAATATCTTTCCTCTACCTGATTATGTAAACTCCGGCTTTAAAGCGTTGTTGTGGTATTAAATTCATGCCTGGTTTACACCTCTTTGTTTATAACTTGTTGATTACCTATCTGTGAGCCACCTGAACCCCAATTTCTAGCCGAGGTCGAATACAATTCTTTTGAGACAGGAAGCCTGAAAGATTTACATACGCATATCGCATATCATATTTGGATTTGGAAACTTTGTTCTAGAATTCTATAAGAAAGAATGCGTATTTTCCGAAAATCTTTTTTTTTTTTTTTTTTTTTTTTTTTTTTTTTTTTTTTCATCTTACTATTCCATGGCAATCATTGGATCACATTAGTTTGATGTTCCCGTTTCTGTTGACGTAAATGAATATCGTTACACACCTCTCATCATGTGACTCTGTCTTAATAATCTTGCACTAAAATCACGTTTCTTGTAGCCGAAACAGGCTTTAAAATTCCGATGTGGCTAAAATGCCCAATATCGACTTTGTCTGGACCTGAACATGTGTACGTATGCGTTTCCATTGATCAGTATGAAGTAACAATAGTTAAAACTGATGACTTGATTCCACTTCTGTAGTTTTCGGGAAAATCTGTTACGTGCCCATTTATGTTATTGGATACAGTCTAATGATTTTTCCAGATAATCCGTGTATTATCAGTGGGAACAAAGTTTTATTGATGAACCCACATCATAGAAACAGAGATCGGGTATGCACAACAATCAAACTTAAACGGCTGAGGGAATGCAGACGCTTGAAGGTGGAGGAATTCTTGGATGCATTCTCCGAAACCTTTGGATTTTCGGAAGATTGTTTAAATACTGGAGTGTACCAAGGAACAATATTCTGGTTTCCGTTGCGTGAAACAGATTCAGAATTGTCAGATACCTGTTATGACGGAAGTAAGGTGCTAGACTTGTTTAAGTCATTCCAGTCAGAAGCTGTTCACTCCTTGTTGTTCCTGAAATCTTTGCTTAAAGCTGAGCTTTTCTGTAGAGGTTCTGGCTCTGATTACGATTTGGGTACTGGAGAAGCCTTCTTTACCGTACAACTAGGAGCCGAAGATGACGCAAATGAAATTGCCTCCAATCTTGTCGAAGAAAGATCAAAGTTCATAGAGAGAGTAAAGACATCATGTGACCAACCTCCTAAACACGACATTGTGTGTGTAACCCGGCCAAAATTCAAGACTCGGTATAAAACTATAAATTCGACTTGCTTTGAGGAGCAAAGTAGCAGCTGGATTGTTGTGAATGTCTTCAAAGGTGGAACTATGTCAAATAAACTACGTCAACTGGTGAATGATAAGGATTTATCGTACATGCCATATGTAGGTGCAGCCGTGCCACATATACAAAATGAGGAACCACTGAAGGGACATCTATTCTGTTTCCTGCCGTTGCCTCAAGAAAGGAAAAGTTTGACGGGGATGCCGGTCCATTTCAACGGATTCTTTGCTCTAAGCTCTAACAGGAGACATCTCAAATGGGCATCAGACGACCAAGAGACACTGAATATGCATCGTGACAAGTCTATTGAGTGGAACGAGTGTTTAGTGAAGGAGGTACTACCGGGAGTGTACTTGCGTCTGATTAAAGAAATGATCAAAATCAGTGAAGAGTGTGGTAATTCAGGAGAAACAGTTGCAGCAGTGTACAGATGTATACCCGATGAATCACTTGTGGACACCAAATGGGAAGGTTGTATGAATGAGTTCTTCAAACATCTCGTAACAACTGAGTTCGTGTTTGTACCAAAACAGTCAAAATGGGTGAAGGCAAGCCAACCTTTGTACACAAAGTTCGACAAACAGAATGTGTCACATGAACAAAAAGAAGCAGTGATTAAGGTTCTAAGGTCACATGACAGTCTAGAGTCAACAGAGGTACCGGAACATATATGGAAATTGCTGAAAAAGAAAGCGTCACCGACAGACATATCACCTGCAAAACTTTGTGAGATCATTCGGAGTGATGACAAGTACAAACAAGCCCTTAACCCTGATGAAAAAGTAAGATTATTGGAATACATCACAAGGGGTATTCGGAAAGACAAAAAATGTGGACTACTTGAAGGATTAGAGTTAGTTCCCCTACAAAACGGGCAGTTTGCGACTTTCCAGAGGCCAGGGTCTAGAACAGCGCCCATATATTATTGTAAAGCACATGAGATGGATCTTTTCCCGGGACTTGAAGAGAAACTTGTTTCCAGAAATGTCTCTGAGTATTTGGAGGATGTGTTGCAGAAAATTGCTTGTTCTGGTGAGTAAAAACTGTACATGTATATTTGCTGCTGATTTAGATTGGGTGATATCGTTTGTTTATTTATTCTGTACATAAACAACCCAGTAAACAACTATGGTCATGCCGAGATGTCACGTCCGTATGTGGACTTCTACGGTGCTAACCGAATCTGGGATGTCATTGGATTTAGCTCCGTTTAAATTAAATGTGGTGCTGATTTGATTATGTATCACTTTTCCTGTGCAGCCATAGTTCTTCTAAGCCGTTTAAACACATTACCTAACTTGCCCATGCAATAAACAGAGATTTTTGGGCTTTAAACATTGACAATTTTTAGCCGAAAAATTTTGATATTTTTTTAGCTCACCTGAGCCGAAGGCTCACAAGGTGAGCTTATAGTATAGAAGTCGAGCCGGCGTCCGTCCGTAAACAATTTTAATCTTGAATATCTCTAAGACAATAAGGCCAATCGTGATCAAATTTTATCTAAAGCATTGTTGAGGAGGGGGAAAGGTTGCGTTAGGTTTTGGGCTAGGTCGGATCAGAACTCTGGTTTCCATGGCAACAGATAGCTCCCATTGAGTTATAATGGGGAAAATGTTGTGGCCACTCTAGCAACTTCATTTTTGATTGGATCTTCTTCATTCTTGGGAATAACAAGGACAACCATAACATCTCGGATGAGTTCGAATTTCGGCTAGGTTCGACCTCCGATTGCGGAGTTACATGTAGCTGCCCTTGAGCGTCTGGAAAAATCCCCATAGACTTATAATGGGAAAATGATGTGCCCACTCTGGCGCCATTATTTTTCAGAGGATCTTCTTCATTCTTGCAGGTAACGAGGACTACTATAATATCTCAAATGGATTCGAATTTCAGCTAGATCCGACCTATGACTGTGGAGTTAGCTGCCCTTGAGTGAAAAATAATAATTTTGTGTTGTGGCCACTCTAGCGCCTTCAATTTTGATAGGATCTTCTTCATACTTAGAAGTAACAAGGACAGCCATAACATCTAGGATGACTTTGAATTTCAGCCAGATCCGACCCTTGACAGCAGAGTTATCTGCCCTTGACTGTGTGAAAAATCAATATTTAGTGTTGTGGTCACTATATTGCCTTCATTTTTATTCGGATCTTCTTTATTCTTGGAAGTAACAAGGACATACGTAACATCTCGGATGAGTTCGAATTTCGACCAGATCCGACCTCTGACTGCAGTTACATTACGAAAACTTGCCCATGCAATACACAGGGACATTTTTCAGTTTAAATAATGAAAGTTTCATTGGAAAAATGTCGATGTTTTTAACATTTTAGCTCAAAACATACATTGTGGGTTCACGTTAGAACCGCCTCAGCGAGGCGGTTCTAACGAGTACCCACAATATATGTTTTGTATCAAAAATAAGAAAATTATGTATACCCCTGCAAGCCCAAGTTTTTCTGTGTAAAAAAGGGGTTTAAAGGGGTATTCATTACACGGACACGTTTTCCTGATGTCTGCCTTTGAGTGTTTGAAAAATCAATATTTTGTGTTGTGGCCATTCTAGCATCTTTGTTTTTCAGTGGATCTTCTTCATTCTTGCAGGTAACAAGGATAACTACAATATCTCGGATGAGTTCGAATTTCGGCCAGATCCGACCTCTGACTGCGGAGTTAGCTGCCCTTGAGTGTTTGAAAAATCAATATTTTGTATTGTAGCCACTCTAGCACCTTCAATTTTGATTGGATCTTCTTCATTCTCGGAAGTAAGAAGTATAACCATAACATCTTGGATGAGTTCGAATTTGAGCCAGATTCAACCGTGGACTGCGGAGTTAGCTGCCCTTGAATGTGCCAGTCTGTCATCCATACACAGTTTTCAAAGATCTTCTTCTCTGAAAATGTTTGGCAAATCAACGTGAAATTCTATGTGGAGCATCCATGGATAGGGGTAACGAAAGTTTGATCCTGAAATCCAGGTCACATCACCAAGATGGCCGCCATGCCAATTTATGATAAAAAAAAAACACCCAAAAATCTTCTCCAGAACCGGCAGGCCGATTTTCACGAAACTTGGTATGTAGCATTTAAGACTCCAGTCCGTAATAGTTTTATCAAATGATGACCCTAGGATGACCTTGACCTATTTTACGGCATGGTCAATTTTGGAAACAGTCTTTTACATGGGAAAAAGTGAAAACTTTGGATTTTTTGAAAACTATTGCAGCCCGAGACCTTAAAAGTGGTACTAGATGCAAAAATCTAATGGAGTAGATGAAGGTGTGTGATTAATTTAGGTCAAGACTTTGTCCAGTGACAGTACTTGTTGACTCTCAGGTGAGCGATTGTTGCCCTTGGGCTACTTGTTTTTCATATTTTTGCTCACAACGTAGGTGGTGAGTACACGTTAGGACCGCCTCGGCTAGGCAGTTGTAACGAGTACCCACAATCTATGTTGTGGAGAAAAAATAGGTATACCCCTGTGTACCCCAGTTTTGCTGTATAAAAGTGGTGTTCAGTGGGGTATACATTACACGGCCATGTTGATGGTTGGAAGTCCTGCAGTGAGCATCAAATGACACATCTATGTTTAACAGCCAAATAGCCCGGTGCATCTTTTCTAATCTTAAAATAGAATATCATGCATCCTGGCTGGGACAAAGTAAATGGTACAATCGTAAACATCTCGTCATCGCAATTTAAGCAGTACGTAGGCTATCTATACTGAAAGCTACGGAAGTACGGAAGAGTATTAGGGCCAGGTATTTTTTGTTTTAATTTTGAAATTTCGAGTTACTAAGTCGAAATTTCAACTTAGTAACTCGAAATTTCGACTTAGTTACTCGAAATTTCGACTTACTATCTCGAAATTTCGACTTATTATCTCGAAATTTCGACTTAATAACTCGAAATTTCGACTTACTATCTCGAAATTTCGACTAACTATCTCGAAATTTCGACTTCTTATCTCGAAATTTCGACTTAATAACTCGAAATTTCGACTTAGTAACTCGAAATTTCGACTTATTTACTATACTGTGCGCCAGTTTCCTGTAATAGATAGTAAGTCGAAATTTCGAGTTACTAAGTCGAAATTTCGAGTTATTAAGTCGAAATTTCGAGATAGTAAGTCGAAATTTCGAGTTACTAAGTCGAAATTTCGAGTTACTAAGTCGAAATTTCGAGATAATAAGTCGAAATTTCGAGATAGTAAGTCGAAATTTCGAGTTACTAAGTCGAAATTTCGAGTTACTAAGTCGAAATTTGGAGATAATAAGTCGAAATTTTGAGATAGTAAGTCGAAATTTTGAGATAGTAAGTCGAAATTTCGAGTTACTAATTCGAAATTTCGACTTAATAACTCGAAATTTCAAAATTAAAAAAAAATACCTGGCCCTAATGCTCTTCCGTAGAAAACTCCTCACTATACATCGGTTATCATTTGCTTAAAATTGGTTAAAAATTAAGCTTATTTATGAAATACACGTAATATTTAGTATCTCAACATGATTAACAATTTTTATTCATAAATATTTGTTTGCTAAATTGTTTGCTGATAATGATTTCTTGATACAAAAGTTTTTGTTGTTTATTTAAATAAAAGAAAATCTTAGGACGGCTACAAATATGCTTTATGTGAAAACAAACCATCTCCGTGATAGCGTACAACCTTAAGCACAAGAAAAAAGCAAAATAAAACATTGGGACTATCGTTCAACGCCGTTTAAGGAGCTAGCGTTTTTCGCTGACGTCAAGCATAATGTGGTCAACACACACAGACATAATATTACAGCTCCAATATATATGGTAATTCTTACAAAAATTCCGTGCCGATTTATTGTGTTTGAAAACTTTGCAATTAGTTACATTTTACACGCAACAAATGAAATGTTCTTCATAAACGTAAACGTCACTTACATGTAATTAAAGCAGTTTAGGTGCAAACGGCATTTGTTCTCCTTTTTTATCTTTTTTTTTGTAAAAATCACGTTGGACCTGATGAATATTTTTCGTCCTCATATGTTGTTTTGTTGAAATTTGGTAACGTTTGAAATCATGTATGACGTAAATCACTGGTATTGACGTTTCGGTTTTGGTATGGAATTTAGGCAGACTGGTCGTTTTTTCTGTTCGAAAATATATTTGCAGAGTTATCCTGTATTCTAAAAGAAATCATCATCGCGGCCAATTTATTGAGGCGTTTTCAAAGCATTTTATTCAGTATATTTGAATGCAGTACGATCAGATGACATGACTCTTGTGTGCTATTCAGTAAGTAAACAAATCGTGTGATTTAAAACACATGTGATAGTCAACTGTAATCAGTATTACAAACACCAAAATGATAAAGGTAATCGCGTCGAATTATAAACCGAGATGTTATTTGTTCGATGCCCATTGTTGGCACCGCTTTGTGGCCTTAAGCAAGGCACATTAAATCCAAGGATAATCTGCACAAATGTACTTCCATTGCATGATTTTCCGGTCACATTACAATTTCATACTTGTATATTGTTTATATTTTCAGGGACATTCCAGCTCAGAACTTTAGCTGTTCCGGGAATGGCTTGTCTACTTGAGGAAACTATCAAGCGCAATTTTGGTGACCGCGATCCAATCGTGTTGAACTTAGAAGAAGGAAGCTGGTATGGGAGTTGGATTGAAAATGTGTGGAAGTATCTATTTGAAAATTTCTCGGAGTTTCTGTCAAAGTTCACTACATTGCCCCTGCTTCCACTGCTGATGACGGGCAGATGGAACGATGACTCCTGGACACACGGAGTAGTGCATTTACACAGAATGGACAAATTGTGTCTTCTCAAGTCAGACACTGATGTTGAAGAGCTTTCAAATGATGTTTGTAACGCTTTTAAGCATCTTTCTGTTGTGGTGTTACCATCAATACCAGGCTGGATAGACGCACGACAGCTTGATAATGTATTCAGCCCAACTGGACCAAGTCTTGTACATTTAATGGAACGAATATTCTCTGAAAGACCGCAGTCGGTTAATGATTTCAATGCCAGGTGCCAACCCCCGGAAGCAGAGGCATTTATAAGTTTGCTTGAAAGAATTATGCCTTCATTGAAAGGAAACAGCATTTTAGCTTTTATACAGAGATTGAAAATATTCACACTGAAATCATCATCGGAAGACAATCCTGTGCTTTCATCCATCTCAGACCATAGTCAGATGATTGATACCAATTTGAGTCTCCCTGTACGATTTTCAAAACCTCTTCTTGTCTCCAGTTCACCTAGTTGCATGGCCGTAGCACAGAAACTCGGAGTAACCAGGATTAAAGAAGAGCAGCTGGTGATTGATACTTTAAGAGCACTGAACTTTAGTACCTACAGCACTCAAGAATGTGAAAAATTCATGACTTGGCTCTTAGCTAGGATAAACAAATACCAAGGAAATAAGGATATTATTTCGCTTGCCAAAAATATTGCCTTTGTGTCAAACGGTATTGATAAACACAAGCCGTCAGACCTCTATGATCCTAGAGACAAACTGCTTACTTCTTTGTTTTCTGGTGAAAACAAGTTTCCATCAGAAGAATTCTGTTCTAAACAAAACTTAAATGCACTAAAGTTGCTGGGTTTGAGAACTGTTGATAGTATTAGTCCAACCTGCCTTTACACCGTGGCTAAGCGATTGGATTTGATGTGTAAGACTGGGTCGGGGCGATATGATGTGGAGGAGAAGGCAAAGTCTTTGCTCAAGATATTTGAAAGAAGGCCTGATATCATGAAATCTCAGTTGGTTTCGACTCGTCAGCCGCTGTACGCATCGGTCCAAGATTTACAGTGTTTTCCACACCAGAAAGAAAGGCCTGTTGACTATCCTGAAGATCTTGCATGGAAAGGCTCAGAGTTAGTATTGTGTCCACCTTCAGAGTTGAAAAGCATAGCATTTTCAACCATCGCGGGGTCGGTGATTCCGTTGATAAAGATTGATTCAAAGGTTGCTCAGGTGTTTCATATGAGTTCTAACCCGGAAGCGAAAGTAATTGCAAAACAGCTGGAAAACCTGATCAAAGCATACAGTTCCTCAAACAAGCCGTATTTGGCCCCGCTGATATCAAATGTATACAAGATAATGGCAAACAGACCAGATGTCATACGCTCTGTGGAATTCCAGAAATTGCTCGAAGGCAAATGCGTCTGGTGGGGTGATGGCTTCTGTCGACCAAGTGAAATTATTATTGAAAAAACGAAGGGTGACATTGACCTTATACCATATATGTACCCATTGCCAGAGGAATTGCAATCGTTGAAAATATTATTTGAGAAGGTACGGTGCAATAGACAACAGGACGTATCAGTTTTGCTCAACGTGTTGGAAATGGTGTCGGAAAAACAAAGGACAAACAATTCAGGAGATATCATTGAATTCAGGAAAGATTTCCAATTGGTGCTGCAAATATTGAATAAATTGTTTCAGGACAAAGTCAAACCACAACACTGCGGCGACAGGCTGTTGTTTCCAGTCCATACAGGCGACGATACAAGGCTGCTGTTAAAACCCTACACCCAGTGCACTTACTGTGATGCACAGTGGCTTAAAGAATTAACGGAAAATGATGATGATGAAGAGATATTATACGTTCATGGGGATGTCCCAGTCAAAATAGCTGAGGAGTTAGGTGTCAAATCTCTGAAACGACAATTGATGTCGGACGCAGAAGGATTAGAGGAATGGGGTCAGGAGGAGCCATTGACAAGACGGCTACATAACATTTTAAAAGATGGGTATGTTGACGGATTAGCTGTACCTAAAGAAATCATCCAAAACGCGGACGATGCCGGTGCGACGACAGTACAGTTTATTTATGATGAACGTGAAAACCTAGATGCAAGAACTCAGCTTTTGGATGAAGCAATGGCGGAGTGCCAAGGTCCTGCGTTATGGGCTTACAACAACGCCCAGTTTTCAGAAAATGATTTGAAAAATATAACGAAGCTAAGTGGGGCTACAAAAGAAACGGACACCACAAAGATCGGGAAGTTCGGCTTAGGATTTTGTGCAGTATACAATCTTACTGATGTCCCTAGCTTTGTGTCTGGTCAAAACATGGTTATTTTTGATCCGCATACAAAATACTTGAACAAAGCCTTGCCTGGGAATAGCCCTGGTCTAAGAATAAACCTGCGAACATTAAAGAATCAGAGGATGATGAAGAGAATGAATAACCAGTTCAGACCATTCCAAGGCGTGTTTGACTGCAACTTACTGACGTCAGACCCGTTTTTCAACGGAACGTTGTTTAGACTGCCGCTAAGAACAACGTTACAAGCTGGTTCGAGTGACATCAAGAAAGTCTCCTACTCTAAAGAAGAAATGGTTAGCTTACTAAAACAGCTAGTAGAGGCGTCAGGAAATATGTTATTGTTCACACAGAATCTGCGGGAGATAAAAGTCTTGCACATTCCGTCAACAAGTGTGGAGCCATCCGAGGCGATCTTGTTGTGTAAGGTTACCAAAGACATGAAGCAGCAAACCATTGCTTCAAATGTACTTGATACTTGTTCAGAATTAAAAACCAACAGATCTCTGTGCTCTAAACCATTCTCATCACTGCAGACAATTGAGGTCACGGTCGAGTGTCAAAATGAGAGAGGCATTTTGGGAAGTGCCCCATCGGGTAAGACATATTCACAATGGCTGGTGTCTTGGGCAACAGGGAAACCGAATTCAAAGTCTTTGGAACTTTTTTACTCTACGAACATAAAAGGAGCCTTGCCGCTAGGCAGTGTTGCTATTTCTATCAAATCTGATGCCGGGAAGTGTGAGCCTAGACCACTGTCGGAATGTCCTTTCGGCTTCTACAAGACAGGCCATGTATTTTGTTACCTTCCGCTTCCAGTCCAATCAAACTTGGATTTTCATGTAAACGGAAGTTTCGCCGTAACATCAGATCGTCGAAGCTTACAGACAAGCACGGAGGACGACAAGTACTGTAGCTACGATTCAAAATGGAATGACGCACTGTTGTCTGATGCTGTATCACAAGCCTTGGTCAATGTTTTGGTTAACCTGCAAAGCTCGGACAAATTGGACATGCCTTCGTTGGCACGGGAATATATGTTCCACCAGTTTTGGCCGACAAATGCGTCTAGTCTTTCGAGACTCACAACGGGCTTTTACGCAAATGTCGTGGAGACAAAGAGCCATGTATTTCAGACATTTGGTAGTAGGCAATGGCTCGGCATAGATAAATGCCTTTTCCTAGATAAGACACTGACGCAAAATACTGATATCAAAGACATCGCCTTATCTACTCTTGAAAGGTTTGGATGTACCACTTATGCTAAAACGGGTGTTGTCGATATTCCCAGATCATATGTCGTTGAACTACAGAAGATCAGTGATTGGAACAAACACATGAAGATTGTTGGCGAAGAGGAGTTTTTCTTGAAGGTCTTCCTACCGAATGTAGGAGACGCTTATTGGCAAGCAAACGCAGGAGCCAGAAGGAAATTGATGCTTCATTGCCTTAGGCATTCCACGGCTAGTATCAGGGAAAAGATAAAAGAGACGGCTTGCATTCCGACGCAACCTAATGGGACCTTGCGAAAACCACAAGACTTGGTTTATCCTGGTACTTTGGTTTCTCGCTTATTCAGTGAAACCGACGAGAGATTTCCCGATAAGGATTTCGACGACCAGTTCCTACTGCAAACGTTGGTGGGTTTAGGAATGATGAAAGATACATTACAACTCGACCTTGTCAAGAATAGAGCTTTGTCTGTCGTCGCCTTAGCATCTGTAGACAAACCAGATGCTCTTGAAAGATGCAAACATTTCATTGAATATCTGTCAAATATTTCCCATAGCCAAGAAAAGATAATACGTGAGCTGAGTGACATAGAGTTTCTACCGGTTTTGGGAAAACCCGACAGCTGGCCATTTCGATGGAAAGGAGAGACGACAAGAGAATCTGATACATGTGGCAAAACCAAGGACTTTGACTCTCCAAAAAGACTGTATTTGAGAAGTTGTAAGAAGTTAGTTGCATGTGAAGAACATATTTTAGATGATAGCCGAATCGGAGGAAGTGGTCTTCGTACACATTTGTTTGAATTGTTGGGCGTCAAATCCTCGTCCGCTGTAGAAGTTAATACCGTTATTAGTCAGCTAAAGAGAGTATGTAATGAGAGTAACAACGATTTGAATAACCCTAGTAAAAGAACTACCGATGAAGTTCTTGAGGAAATATACCAGTATTTGAATAGGACAGTGGCTGAAAACCCAGGTGTATTTAAAACCAAACTACAGCAGCTAGGAGAACAACCAATCGTTCGTCTAGGATCAGAATTTTTGAAACCTTCTAAAGTGGCATTTCACTTGAAATACGATTGCTCCCCAGAGCTCTATGGGATCAATGCTGACAGGATTGGCCGTTACAAAAGTTTTTTGTCCGCTCTGGGAGTAAAAGATACCTTTGAAGTGAAAGATTTGGTTGATAATATGCAAAAGAAGAAGAGCAGTTTCCACGATATGACTCTACCACAGAGAGAATTTCAGTTGATATTTCATCTCATTCTTTGCATGAGCGAACTGATGGAGAAGTCAGGATTGTTGTACGAGAATATAGCTGAACAGTACGGCAAGGAAAATTTCCTAGCTCCTGACACGGATAATATATTAAGACCCACATATATGCTGTGTTTTGACGACTGTGACGATATAGAGGCCACTTCAGCAATGAAATTCGTCCACCCAGACATATCACCTGCTGCGGCAGAAAGACTTGGTGTTCTTACAAAAAGAACAAAACAGATTGAAGATTGCTCAACCGAAATACCATTTGAACAAAAGGAGGAACTTGTAACAAGACTGAAACGCCTGCTTGATGGTTATCCATGTGATGCAGCTGTTCTGAAAGAATTGCTCCAAAATGCTGACGATGCTGGTGCGACAGAAATACACTTTGTGAAAGACTTCAGAACACATGGCTGTAATAAGATTTTTGACAGTGGATTTAAGGAATTCCAGGGCCCAGCACTGCTTGTTTACAACGACAGTAGTTTTACCCAAGCTGATTTGAAAGGAATTCAGCAGCTTGGCATAGGAAGCAAAGCAGATGATCCAGCGAAAACGGGTCAATATGGAGTCGGGTTCAATGCTGTATACAATCTGACAGATTTACCTTCATTCTTGACAAAAGGACCTGAAATCGAAGGGGGTGAAACACTGTGTTTATTTGATCCACTTCACAGACATAACAAGAAGAGAGTCGGAACTAGGTATGTGGACATGAAAGTGATGAGGAAATCATACCCTGATGTATTCGCTGGTTACAATGAATCACTGCTCTTTACTGATGGTCAACAACGGGGTACAGTGTTCAGATTCCCACTGCGTAAAAGCAAATCTGAAATTAGTAGTGCCATAATCAGCCCAGAAGGACTAGAAAACATTTTTGCATCATTCAAACTAGAACTGACAGAGATGATGCTGTTTCTAAAGAGCGTTACGAAAGTAACAATTTCAACAGTGGCCGACAATACTCTAAAAACAGAGCGCTCCGTTTCAGTATCATTGACTGACGAAGACAAAGTTCAGCGTGACTTGTTCTGTAAAGAGTTGAAAAAAGTTGCTATTGCAATTAAGAATGAATGGAACAGCATGGTATCGATGAGACCGCTGCAAGTCAGTTACACATTGCGATCGAAAGACAATTGGAACCGAGAGGACTCATGGTTCATCGTGCAACAAATCGGCCTGGACGGGTCTGATGCAGTACCAGATACTGTAGAAACTGCTGCCAAACATAAAAAACTGGGAATGTTGCCTGTTGGGGGTGTTGCAGTACATTTGCCTAAAGAAAACTGGTCGACCGCAAACATAGAACGGTCATTGGAAATGCGAAACACACTGCGAAACAGACCTAGAGAAAAAGGAAAAGGTAGACCATATTGCTTCTTGCCACTACCAGGCTCAACGGGACTACCGATGCATATTAATGGGCACTTTATTCTTGATCATGAAGCTAGAAGAGGTCTCTGGAAAAAAGAACATGGCGATGATTTCAAATCTGCCTGGAACCACATGCTGATACAAAGAGTGATTTCTCTGGCATACGTTAGGGCAATCTCTCACTTGAAAAATCACATCTTCTACGGAGACAAGGACAGATATTCAGATATGGAGTTAATCGAAAAAGTTCTGAAATTCGATGGCGTATTTCCAGTTGCAAAGGAAGCCACTGATACCAATTGGAAGCACCTTGTTCGGTGCGTATTACAAAGAGTTATTGACAAGGAAGAAAAACTGTTCCCAGTTGTCTTGAAACACGAAAGAAAGACAAACGAGAGTGAATATACCCTGACATGGCACAGTGTAAAGCAGACCGATCACAGATTTTCGCTGTATGTGACAAAACATGATAACATATCGATGTCAGTTGAAAACCCACTTGAAAACTTGTTAAGACTTTTGGGCATGAAGATCACGAGTATGTCACATGAATTGCAGTCATCCTTTGCTGATTCTGGTTTGACCGTTCCTTTGCCAGACGCGTCCGCAGTAATTTTGTTTCTAAAATCATGGTCCAGCACAAGCCCAGATAAAGTGAAAATTGGCCACTACCCGTGCATTCTACAGGAAACATTGCTGAAAGAGATAAAGCATGTTAATGATGTTTTGAAATACTGCGGTCGATCTGACAAATTTGCAGAAGAGGTTGACGGCCTTCCACTGCTTGTAACAAGTGACGGTAAACTGCGATGTTTCTCCAGTGGGGAACCTGTCTATTGCACACGACATGAAAATCTACTGCCGGCTTCTGCACATCAGTTTGTGAACGAAAAACAAATATCAACCATCAGAAGTCTCACGAAAGACAAAATAAAGACGGTGATCAAAGACTTCCAAATCAGTGATTTTGCGAACCTGTTACAGTTCGATTTGGAAACAAGCCGATACGCGAGACAGATGCATGTCAGCTGGGATCCAAACACGTTTGCGTTTCCAAACAAGGTATGGATCAAGCAGGTATGGGACTTCTTTGAAGAGGAATTTAAAATAACAAAGACACCTGAGGGTGAACCCACTTTCATAGACTTTTTGAAGCCAGTAGAAAACTGGGCTTTAATTCCGACACTAAAAGGCGAAAATGCGGCTGTACTCGTACAAATAAGGGGAAGCTATAGTGTTCTTGCAATGGAAACATTTGACGCAACACCATCAGTCCAAGCGGCGATGAAGAAACTTCTCTGTCCAATCCTTGACAAAGGAAATCTTTCAGAGTCACCTGTCAGCTTAATCAGTTCTTACTTGGGGAGAGCAGAAAATCCAATTTCAGTTTTGCAGTACCTGAAATATTACAAGGAAGAAATTCGTGAGCGACAGCTTGATAGCAATCATTGCTGTGCAATACTAAGCTATTTTTCCAGTCGCATTGAGCAAATGAAAGCAGAGCCCAATGTTGAAGAGTCTTGGATTCGGGAATCATTGAAGAGCTTGCCATTATACATTACTAAGGAAGGGCAGGCTAGATCATTTGAAGGGCAAGATGGCAAGGTACTGGTAATTCCACATGGGATTCCGGAGGACGGTTTGCAACAGCTTGCAAACTCTACAGGTACCATTCTTCTTCGAAATGATTTATTTCTGATGGAACTACACAAATTTTTAGGATTCACCTATACAGACAATACAGACGTTTATTTGAAGCATGTCCTGGGGCATTGGGACAAACTGCCAGATATTGCTATACATCCGCATTTGGCTTTCATAAGAGACGAATTGCTTCAATTACCGCTAGACGGCGATTATAAGCAAAATCGAAAGCAAATGATAGAGAAATTGTGTCAAACTTGCCTGATACCCGACGGTGGTGTACGCAAAAGAGCATCACAATATTTCAGTCCCCATCATGAGGTTTTTGCAGTGATGTGTGCAAGTGACTCATTTCCTCCAGAAACATACAAAGCCGAAGAATGGAGAAGATTTTTGGAGTTGGTAGGGATGGTACACAAGGTTACACACTCCATATTCATCACGTATGCAGCAGAAGTTTCTGCAGAGGGACGCAATGGCATCACAGATGCTGCAAAAAAGAAGTCAGAAGTCTTAGTTGATTTCCTGTTTCAGAATAAAGAAGAATGGCAGTCTCACATTTACCAACAAATTTCACGAATACGATTTGTTGTTCCTTTTGCTGTTGACGCCAAATACACAGCCGTTCACAAGCAGTGCTTTGACACTTCGCACTTTATTTGCTTTGATAAGTCCATTTCAAACAAATTCCGTGAATTAGTCTGGTCGAGTCTGCCTCTACTTCCAGATTTTGAGCGAACCTATCGTTTCTTTGACTACAAAAAGAAAAGACACCTGCTTGGAATATACTCTGATCCTCCCTTACGGAGTGTTATTTCACAGACACAGAATGTTTGTGACTCGTTGTGTAATTTGTTTGAGACGAATAGGAGCACGGCACGTGAAAACTTCTTTTGGATTGAAACGTTGATGGAAACGTTGTATGAATTCTTGTACAATAAAGGTCTGTCGGGACAAGAGGCACTCCGATCATTGTATCACACACCAATAGTATTTATTCCACAGGAGTTTGTATTGGTGCCTGCATTTAGAGTTATCCAAGATATATCTTCTGAGCAAGAGATAAGCCCATACCTGCTAAAAGCCCCTGTCAGATACGGGAAATACTTTGATCTGTTCAGTGCTCTAGGTGCTGAAAGATATCCATCATTTATGCATTACATTAAAGTGCTCAAGATGGTAAAGGATGAAGTCGGAGACAACGAATTAACTGATGCCTACCTAGGTCAGTGGGGAGTGATCAGAAAAGCAATCGAAAATCTACTCTACTATTTGCCGGCAACATCAGAGATGGTTGAACGAGCAACGCCGAGCGGCACTGTGTTGTTTTTGCCTACCAGAGATAAATACATGAAAAACTCGTCAACTCTTACCGTCGTTGACAACCAGTACTACGAACAAAGAATTGGGTCGAATGACAATTTGGTGTTCCTGATAGATATGAAAGCGCTAAAGCTTTATTGCGAACTCAAATGCTTTCGCTGGCTTCCACGATCGGTTCGACCCAAGTTTCTGTCAGACATTGTAAAGGAGAAGGTGGATACATCAGAAATGGTTGAATGTGAGACATGCTCCGCAGGACTCAACTTGGAGCGATTTATTCATTCCGAACACTTTATGGGCGCAATGCTGCGCCTCTTGAAACACTACAAGACGAAAGCCCACATGGAATTTACACCAGAAGAAGAGGAAACAACATCAATGCATATACAAAACACTAGGGTTATTCAAGTAACAGGACTGCGAACATACTTGACTCTTAAGGGTGTGACGGTGGAAGAATCAGCAGAATCAAAAGAATGTTTTGTTTCAAAACCAAGTAGAGATGACCAAGATGGCAGTGCACGGATTTATTTTCAGACACCTTGCGCAACTGAAGTGGAGCTGGTACATTCTTTAGATGACTATCTACTTACATACATCCATAACATTCTTTCAATCAACGTACCTGAGAATCTGCTTATGAAAGTATTGAGAAAAATTAGTGATCCTGAAAGCATCAGCATTTTGCTTGACAGAAACCACATTGATCCGTACCAAATGTCTGGTAATGTTTTAGCCTCGGTATTCCCAGATCCCGGGACGTACGTACCCGAAGAGCTGCACCATTTACTTAACTGCGACTTTTCAGACATCAAAGAGCACGAATTCTTTTCCGTGGCACTAGAGCTGGAAGATGCAAGCGTTCTAGATGACGAGATCTCGGACTCATACACGGCGGTGTATATTTATGTACGTATCGAAAGGAAACTACACGAAAATGACACTTCTGATATTACTCAGCGATACGAAGTTTTTACAGGATCGGAAAAGGTTGTGGTACCAGCATATAAAATCTATAAATTCATCCGACCAACCGAAGAGACAAGCACGGATGTTGTAGACGCCGGACCTATGCCACGACCGAGTAGTAGTCAGTCACGGGCACAGATATTCTATTCTATTCGGCGTAGACTTGAAGAAGCCTGGCAACTCCCAGAAGAAGACCGACGACATGTTATTAAACGTTTATACCTGACGTGGCACCCAGATAAGAACATCGGAAACGAGGAATTTTGTGCGGAAGTCTTCATATATATGAAGGAGATAATATACAAGCTCAAACATGGTATTCCACTCGACGACGACGACACAGATGGAGCTGTCCGACAGCGACGAGCTTATGACGACTTCGCATCGCCGGAATATTTCAGCTTCTTTGAAAGAATGAATAGGCGAGGCCGAAGAGACAGAAACCGAGCGGACGCATTTTATGCTCCCGGTCCTTCTGATCATGGCTCCTCTGGGTACAGGTCGGGGTTCTCTCATAGAGATTCTAGTAGGCAGCCTGCTACAGACCCCAGTGAGGCGCGGAGATGGCATAGACAAGCCAAGATAGATTTGAGAAATGCGAGAGAGACAATTGACACACCGGGAGACCCACCAGCATATAACTGGATATGCTACATGTGCCACCAGGTATGTATGAGCAATCTCTAAATCCTAGATATTTATCCTTTGATCTCCTTTAAGATATACCATGGTCAGAATAAAAGCTTCGTTTAGCAAAAACAGTGCAAAAAGATAAAATATTTGAACCACACCCCGCAAAAGACAACAACAAAAACGAAGCATGCTTAGATAAACAAAATTATAACTATACACTGTATTTTTATCAAAAATCCGTTCTGTTGTTATTTCATAGAAGTGCTCACTGTAAACTAATCAAATCAACAAAATTCACTTTATATTACAGGCAAGTGAAAAGTCCCTAAAGGCCGCCGGTTTTGCTCGAGATGCCAACGCTATGGAGAGGAATAGCCACGATATTGTTCTGTTGGCTAGTGGATTTCCAGAAGTACGCGACGCTGCTGTAAAACTTTCAGACTTGGTCGGTGTACATACTAAAATGAGGTACGTTAATCAGATAACGTGATCATCTGCATAAATTATCCGAAATAACGAAACCTGTTATTCATGTAGGAAAAGGTTAAAACAAGTACGATAAATACTATACTGAGCCAAACATATAGCACAACATCGGTTTACCTTTTAATGTTATACTCCGGAACGTTATCAAATAAACGTTGCCTCTATTGAATTAGATTGCCGGATGATCGACTCATCTCACATCATCTTGGTTGAAACATTCGACGTAATGCGTTTCGAGAAATTAATCATTTTTCGGAGGTAGGGTCTTGGCAAAAAATGAAATGCACTGTGATTTTCCAGAACGCGACATGTGACGTGTATTTGTACCCTAGAAATTAATGTCGGTTTTCAGGATTACCCCTGCTCCGCTTTAGACAATGGATAATTTTACTGTCAAAAGAGCAATTTTGCTCAGTTTTGAGCAGAGCTGAAGACTCATTTTCGCCCCCAACCATTCAAGATCGCTCATATTTTAACATTTGTTACAGACGTTCCTGACCCAATAATTTGATGCTATTGTGTTTTCTCACAATACTGAATGATGGAATGAACATGTCTACACAAAGGTTTCATTAAAAACACTCGCCGTTAGAATTTTTCACCATTTCCATTTTCTATTGTGTTGAATGGAATGCTCAGTATTAAACGTTCAATTTTTAATGATGCAAACTTTGATTTGAAATTTTGGGTACAAATGGAAGGCATTTTGCAATTACCTCATCGTGCCTCACTGGGCGATCCATAAACTAAGAAACAATTTGTGTTAAAACTGATTTCCAGAATCTCTCAGGAGGCGCATGCCACCCAAATAACCGTTTTGACCAATCAGATTCGAGCTCAGTGACCCATGCTCTGAAAATCAAACATTTTGTAACCAATTTATTCACTGGCGATTGCTTACCAATATATGTCTGGTTGACCATCTTGCATTACATTAAAATGCGAAAAATGCCATAACATCGTTGCGTTATAAGTTTGGCTCAGTATACTTTACAGCTTCATTTTGCCCTCGTGATCACGTGATTAATGTTTTTATCAATTGTTTATATTTTTCTGCAGGTATCCTGACGTTTTGCACCGTCCTCACATCCCATCCACAGTGTACGACCGTGACCAGGCTGTGAAGGCGTGTGAGCTTGCCAAACAAATATTGGATACTGTTGAGGAAAGCTATCTCAACTAATGGGGGAAGTGTTGTCAATAAAACGGTTGTATACGCGGGCAAAGGCCTGTAACAAAAGGATCAGCTTGAAGGTTGATATAGACTGTGTCTTGGTTTTAGTGGTTTGACATCTTCAGACACTTACGCAAGTATTAACACTTGAGACTTGAGATTCCTGCTTAACAGATCGCCGACAATAGACACAACGTCAGCAACAACATAGTCATATGAGAGAAGTAGTGCGTATGAAGAACTTGACTGTGTGTTGATAATTTGACTGTTTTGAATAAATGAAGTAGATCTTTTCATTTTGTTTTCTCCATTTTAGTTTTTGTTTGGTTTTTGTGTTTATATGATAAACTCTTAATGGGCGTATATATCCAGGCCCTTGTTTTTGTCATAATACTATTGTTGTATCACAATTGTATTCTTGTACTTGTATGTTTCATGATGTTATATGCATTGTGTATTTATAGTCAGTGCCATTCTATCGCTAGGATTCTTTACTGTATATGTTATTTCCATTTCAATTTTAATGCGACGGTTATTGTTACCCCCATAGAACCTAATAGAAACGTCAGTATGGTTTGCCTTGAATTGGGGTCAGACTTTGGCTAGTTTATGATAAGGAAAAATAAGACTGTTTCTGTAAATATTTTGAAATAAATAATGTACAATTATGTTATTCACCGTTAAATATTATATTAATATATTCTGAACAAAAGTGAAAACGCTAAACATATACTCTAGTTTGATTATGAATTTTGCCCCCTTATTCAATATTACTGTAAACATTTAAACATTACATCAAACATAAGAATGCCATTCTGGCACTAAGGTTTGTTTCTGTTCGAACCCACATAACCGTGCCACACACATTTTAACAAGTGTGGGGACACCATGTCAATCACAGTATGTATAACCGAGCTCGCCAAAATGAGCACATGGAACAGAATCATGTTAATATACGAGCATGTATAGCGTTTTTACTTTTGTGAATATTTTGATCTCTGACTATCCAGATCTCATAGTTTATACATGTTTATATATAAAACAGTGCCACATTCTGTTTCTTAACAGTCCACTGCCATAGATATTCTTATTCATGAGCCTTCGCACGAGAAAACCAACAATTCGGGTTTCAGACCAGGTCGGACATAAACGGGCCTGTACAGTCACAGAAGCAGGATAGAACCTTGAAATTTTGGATTTTATAAATAGAGAAATTGTACTATCTGTGTAGCGAAAACCAATTTGCTCATCAGCTGTGCAGCTGCGCCTTTGTTTTAGCATATGCAGATTGTTGATTTTCTGATGCGGCGGCTTTTATGTATTTTAATGATGATGACCAACTCGGTTTTGACCCCAGACGGGCAAATGATTGGATGTACCTAAGTCATATTGTTACGGTTATTAATGATTGTACACCTGAATGAATAATTAACCGTATGCAAAATATGAATCAAGGTTTACCTTTTTCGTGCTACTTGCTCACCATGGACCAACCGAGCTACATGTAGTCATGAGAACATAGCCTTCATCTTAACAATGTACAGCACCGTTTCAAAAATAATATACCCCTGCAATATCGCAAAATAAGTTGATCTTTTTTCTGTATTGCAATGTTCGTGGTTGAATAGGTATTCAAGTAGCAAGAGTATCAAATAGAAAAAAGAAACGTCTTATGTAGCGACATTGCAGCGGTATCATTATTTCTGAAACGTAACTATACAGCCATATTCATGACAGTCAAAAGAGCACTTAATTTCATATTATCTCGATAATGTATATAGCCATAGACATGACTAGTTATGAAAAAACTTGTGTCATTGTTTTTACCTTGTGAAAATATATTGCCATATTCATGCGTAGTTATGAGAACAGTTGAAGTCCTGCTTTTATCTTAACGATTAATTGCTATATTCATGAATAGTCATGAAAACTGATGTCATTGTCTTTATCATAAAAATGTTTACCATAGCAATGAATAGTTGTCAGTGCAAAGAGTAGTGCCCTTTTCATCTCAACAATGCATTGCCATAATTATAAAAAAGTTATAAAAACTGATGTCATTGTCTTTATCTTAAAAATGTTTACCATAGTCATGAATAGTTGTCAGTGAAAAGAATAGTGCCCTTTTTATCTTAACAATGTATTGCCATATTTATGAAAAGTTATGAAAAAACTTATGTCATAGTCCTAATCTTATCAACGTTTTGCCATAGTCATGATAAGTTACATGAGGACCTCTGTCCTTGTCTCATTCTTAACATTGATTTGCCATATTTAGGAATAGTTGTGGGAACATCTTGTCTCTGACTTCATACAATATATTAGTCATAAAACAATTATAGTGGCTTTGTCTTAATCTTAACAATATGCATATTGCCATATACGTACTCGTACGTGTCTAGTATACATCTATTTTTATTTTGGTATATTGTGTTTTCGTGATAAAATATGTTGCCATATTCATAACTAGTGATGAAATCAATTGTATTACTATTCCTGAATAGTTATGAGAACATTTGTCTTCATCATACAATAATTGTCATTTTCATGACTAGTTATGAAAACAATTGTATCATTATTCCTGACTATATATGAGAACAATTGTCCACATCATTAAATATTTGTCATTTTCATGACTAGTAATGGAAACAATTATATCACTATTCTTGGCTAGTTATGAGAGCATTTGTCCACATCATTAAAAACTTGTCATTTTCATGACTAGTAATGGAAACAATTATATCACTATTCTTGGCTAGTTATGAGAACATTTGTCCACATCATTAAAAACTTGTCATTTTCATGACTAGTAATGGAAACAATTATATCACTATTCTTGGCTAGTTATGAGAGCATTCGTCCACATCATTAAAAACTTGTCATTTTCTTGACTAGTAATGGAAACAATCATATCACTATTCTTGGCTAGTTATGAGAACATTTGTCCTCATCATTAAATACTTGTCATTTCATGACTAGTAATGAAAAAATTATATCACTATCCTTGACTAGTTATGAGAACATTTGTCCTCATCCTTAAATACTTGTCATTTTCATGACTAGTAATGGAAACAATTGTATCACTATCGTTGACTAGTTATGAGAACATTTGTCCACATCATTAAAAACTTGTCATTTTCATGACTAGTAATGAAAACAATTATATTACTATTCTTGGCTAGTTATGAGAACATTTGTCCACATCATTGAATACTTGTCATTTTCATGACTAGTAATGAAAACAATTGTATCATTATTCCTGACAAGCTATGAGAACATTTGTCCACATCATTAAAAACTTGTCATTTTCATGACTAGTAATGAAAACAATTATATTACTATTCTTGGCTAGTTATGAGAGCATTTGTCCTCATCATTAAATACTTGACATTTTCATGACTAGTTAGAAGAAAACTTGTGTTTCTGTCGTAATCTTGATAGTGCACTGACATATTCTTGTCTAGGTATTAGAACAAATTTGTTCATGTTTTAATCTCGTGCCAATACCTATATATTCAGGACTAGTTTTGAACACTCGTGCACCATGTTTCCTTTTGTTGTTTTGTTACATTTATGACAAGTCGTGAGCACCTTATAATGTCCTTGTTTTCATTTTATTAATGTATTGCTGTATTGATGAACAGTTATGAGAACACTTGTTTCCTTGTTTTAATTTTAACAAAGTACGATTTATATATTCATATTAACAATGTACTACCATGTTCATGACCAGATATAAAATGTATTGCGATATTCATGACATGTTGTGAATACATTATGGTGTTTCGTTAGACATGTTGAACAAAACATATAAGTGATATAAGTGGATAAGTCGGCTGATCCACGTGTTAGCTGATCCATTTTTTTTCGCGGGTGGGGGGATAAGTGGTGTGGCATAATAAATGATAATATTTGCAAACAACAAAAAAGTTATCAGCGATGTGGACGTGTGAATCTGTTTCTTTTCTGTTCGCAGCTACATTGTATATATATGCATATCAATTTGATTTTATTGGACTTAACATTGTAATAGTTTGCTTAAATTTAAGTGATTTGTGGTTGAATTGATTGCACTGTTTCATTTCCCATTGCGTTTGTGTGTAATGTGATATTTGAGCCACCTCGTGGAAAAACCAACAATGTGGTTTCCGACCAGGTCCGACACAAATCGACTTGTACAGTAACAGAAAAGAGCTAGAAGCTTGAAATTTCGGATTTAAGTAGAAGAGGAATTGTACTATTCGAGTAGCGAAAACAAAGGCGCTAATCAGCTTCGCAGTTACTGCGAAGCTGATCTGCGCCTTTGTTTTCGCCTATGCAGATTGTTGGTTTTCCCACGAGGCGGCTCAATTTTTTTTGTGGACAATATAATTCAGTAATATTGCTGAATTTTGAATTTGTGCCTTACACGTTTGATATGTTTGCTTTCCAAAAGGACAGTTAAGAATATGCAACTGAAATGCATGTTTAATGTGTGTGTGTGTGTGTGTGTTATAATTTTAAGATTGTAAAATTATATTACCATGTATAATTGGTAAAACAATAAGGAAATCATGAAATCACCATGCTAGCACGCTGAAGGTGCCATGTGATATGCACAAAGTACAAAGACATGTAAAAGCGCATTTTGCAAGGAAATGCAAGGCTAGTGGCTTTTATTAGCACATGTTACACTTTAAATGTCTCATGGTCCATAGTTCAGTTAAATTGTTATTATGATAAACAAAGATTACTACATGCATTCCATTTGTTGTTCTAACTGATTATCATATTGACTTTGTATTATTATATTTTTTGTAGAATTCTTGAAGTTATAACCTACATGCAAGTTTTGGAAGGGATCGATCGGGGAAGGGGGCCATCAGATATTGTAATGTACATGTAAATGATACATTGTAAGCAGACAAAATTGAAATAATAAAAAAAAACAAATGCTTGAATTAAGCGATAGAAACATACACGTATTATGTAAACAGAATATGGTATTATGTCGTATGGGGATGCAGTGTAATATGAAAAGAACATGTAGCCATTGCATTTGGGTTAATAGAGGTTATTAATAAACGGTATCTCATTCATACTTGCATGATGGTTCATACATTGCCGCTATATTTGTCTTATGTTCATTTATTTGAGCATAACAAACATTTTAAATATTAAACACATAATATGTATATAAGAAAATAATCATTTTGAAGCCATTCTTATATTATATGTGACCATCTACGATATTTCAAAAATGATAATTTCATTTGTTGCTGTAACTGATTGGCATATTTACTTTGCATGATTGTAAAATTCTTGATATGTTACACATACATGCAAGTTTTGGAAGGGATCTAGCAGGGTAGTGTGGAATGCACATGATACATTGTTAGCATACATGTATTATGTAAACAATTGCATGATGATTGCATTATATTATATTAGTCTTACGTGGATGCAGTGTAATAATAGCATGTAACCAATGCATTTTGGTTACTGTTTATTAATACTCTGCATTCTTTCATACTTGCATGATGGTTCAATCATTGCTTTATATTTGTCTTATGTTCATTTATTTGAGCATAAACATTGTGAAAATTTAAATGCATAATACGTAAGTATAATAACCATTTTGAAGACATGCAAATATATGATAATCTATATTTTAAAAATGATCACATGGTAAAAAGGAATTATTTTTGTAATTTTTGCCTTCGCATGAGAAAACCAACAATTTGGGGTTCCGACCAGGTCTGACGCAAACCAGCCTGTACAGTCACAGAAGTAGGCTAGAAGCTGAAAATTTTGGATTTAAGTTGAAAAGCGATTGTACAATCCTTGTGACGAAAACAAAGACGCTGATCTACTGTGCAATTACTTCACAGCTCATCTGCGCCTTTGTTTTCGCATATGCAAATCGCTGGTTTTCTGGTGCAGCGGCCCATTGAAGAACCAATGGACAATTTCTATACATTGCTATTTGAGTGCCTTATGATTAAAACATAAATCATTATCTCTGATGTCTTTTTATTTTTGAAATCCACCATTACGAAAACTTGCCTATGTAACATACAGATATTTCTAAGCTGTAAGAATTGAAAATTTCATTGGATTTTTTTTTTTTTTTTTTTTTTTGATCAAAACATTGATTGTGAGTACACGTTAGAACCGTCTCGGTGATGCGGATCTAGCGAGTACCCACAATAAATGTTTTGGAGCTAAAATAAGAAAAAATTGGTACACCCATGTAAACCCTAGTTTTTCTATATAAAAGTGGGGTTTAAGGGGGTATACATTGCATGGACATGTTTTCCTGATGACATCAGATTGGATTTACCGTTGAAGGTCAAAACAATATAGGTGAGCACAGTGTCCTGGTGTTAGAGCATTGTGCTCCGAATGAAGAGGTCATGGGTTTAATCCCCACATGAGTCCACTACACGTACGCGAGACACGGCGAAAATCTTGGATTTGATGACACAGATTTTTTTTCCAGATAATTGAGCGACTTAAAAGATGAGTGGAAAAAAGTCACATTGGCTGTGGAACTCAGTATATCAGACAGCTAAATCTCTTTCAAGCTTGGTTCTGGTCTCTAGCATATAAAACTTTTTCCGTGCTCAACTCAGCTGAGACTGAAGTTTAAACAGTTCATAAATGCTGAAAAAGCCCACATTGATTGATATTTTAGGTATGGATAACCAAAACTAGTAATTTGTTCTGCTAATAAATGAGCCGCCTCGTGGGAAAACCAACAATGTGGTCTCCGAACAGGCCCGACACAAACCGGCCTGTACAGCTACAGAAGCAGGCTAGAAGCTTGAAATTTTGGAGTTAAGTAGAGGAGGAATTGTACTATCCGAGTAGCGAAAACAAAGGCGCTGATCAGCTTCGCGGTTACCGCGAAGCTGATCTGCGCCTTTGTTTTCGCCTATGCAGATTGTTGGCTTTCCCATGGGACGGCTCAAATGTTAAAATGCCAACGGTTTTTGGCATTCTAACATTTATGAGCAGGATCTAAGCTTAGCAGAGCATGTAAAAGTTTTAAAACCTCGGGACCAGATCGCTCTAGTTGACCAACGAGAAAATCACTGGGTGCTTTTTTTTTCCTTGGTCCCGATATAAAAAGGTTTTGTTTGACTTTTCGGTACCGGATTATTTTCTACTATGTAAATAGAGTAAATCTCAACAAAACAGAGCCGGCAATAACATTAATTTCACAATTTATATCACTTCTTAACGAATCCAACAAAAACTTACTATAAAATTGCATTCAAAGCACTATTTTATGACTTGAAATTCTGTAAATGACGTCATAAATGAGAATCAAATCAAATCATTGACCATATTCTAGGAATTATTGTAGAAAAAAATTCGATACCAGAATCAAACAAAACCAAATCCTTTTGGGACCTGTAGTAAAAGTCAAACAAAACCTTTTTATATCGGGACGAAGGAAGCACCCAGTGAAAATACAATATTCAAATTTTATGTCGAAGCTGAATTCAGACGAAGCCAGCGATATGCAACCACCCAAGTCCCCACATTGAACACCTATGCTGCCGGTTAGGAAAGGAAGTGCTGAGCGGTAGCTTTGAAATTGCTGTGTTTTGCGGCAAGATTTGTTCCGTGCCAAGCAAGCCGGTGATGTCCCCGTCTCGTCAAACTTGGAAAATTTTGTCTGGTACATGTACCAGTAGAAGAAACTCCCCCGTTCGGGAATCATTGACCTTTTGTGACCTTTGTCAGAATGACAGGTAAATGTTACTATAATTAGTAAATTGATACTCGATCGGGAGCTTTTCTGTCATTTTTATGGTACCCTTACAAAACTCAAAAAATGTGTCACAGTTTTTGTTTAATCAAGATGAAACTTTGCAGGCTTAAAGATGAATGATGTATCTAACTTTCTACCGTGTAGAATTTTTTTTATTTTGTTTTGTTAAAAAGTTATTAAATTATGAAAATATGATTTTTTTCCAATAACTCTGATTCCAGATCGGCAACAGAAATTGTTTACTGACGCCCAATCTGGAGCCATTGAAAACCATATGTATTCCTAATTTGGAATCAGTAGTTCCTGATCAGAAACATTTCAGAGTCTGTGTTTTCTGTAAAATTAAAACAAATGCCATGTCATTACTCAACATACTATTTAAAGGGCAATAATTAAACATTTTGGACTGTTTTTCAACAGTTTCAATGAACTGTTTCTTGTCATGTGATAAACTGTTTCATAGGGGTAACAGTTCATCTATTCATTGGGAGCGAGCTGGCCTTGCGGTAGAGTGTCGGACACCGTCGGAATCAAGAGGACCCAAGTTTGATCTCCCATTGGGGACGTCGTATCTTTGAATAAGACACAATAGCTCTCCAGGGTACTGCTTGATACACAGGAAAATGTCAGTTTTGTTCTAAAATGTCTGAAAATTTTTTGAATGGGACTACTTTAAACCTTTAAAAAATGGCCCTGCGACTGAGTGTTGGAGGTCGCTGATTTTAATACTTCTTTTAATGATTCGATCATCTCACCACTGTTATCAGTGTGGATTCAATCTCCTCACAAGGCACATGTGAGACAAGTCAAGTTCTGCTCGCCCATCACTGCCATCAGGATAACATGTCCGTGTTATATACACCCACTTATACCCAACTTTTATAAGGGGTCACAGGTTCGATCCCGGGCTTCTCCGTCGGATGGGACTATAAACCGAGGTACCATCTCCATATGACCTTAGTTGTTGGTGGGACGTTAAACCCCAATCAACCAACCAACTTTTATAAAGTGAAACTGGGGTTTACGGGTATACCTATTTTTTTTCTTTGGCTACAAAACATGCATTGTGGGTACTCGTGATCTGTCATGATTTACCCACCACCAACCACAAACGCTAGCTGGCAGTCAGACAAAGGGAATGGTATTGGCTGAGTGCTTTGCGAGGCCAACCAATTTGACACTGTTGGGTAACTTCCAGAGGGCCCTACTAATCCATTCATATCAATGCAAACACGTAGAGATGCCTGCTATTGTAATACATTTTTGATGAAAGACATTGGTGCTACCAAAGCAGGATTATTCAAACTGTATATTTGTTCCATGTCCACACACTTCTGACCCTGTATTGTCTTTTATTCCATCTAAGAAGGACATAAGAACTTTGTCGCTTCTTAAGAAAGATGTCTACTTTCAAAGATTTAAGCAAGTCAATGTTTTTGCAGACAGATCCTACTATGGTCCCTACTATCTCTCTTTGAATGTTTTTAAAGCTTCCAAAGGATCAACCCTTTATATTTTATTCTATAGTATCTTTCATAATAATTCCCCTTTCTCCTCTATCGAGGGTATAGGCAAGCCTTTATTTCCACATGTGAGCAAGCTACAAATCGAGAAATTATGATAAAATGATCTAAAGTGTATTTTCTAGTGTCTGATAATAGTTTTTCGCAGATATTTTACAACTGTTTCAATAAAGATTACCGGGTAAATATTTTCTTTTACACCTCAGACGCAATCTTCATGGTCAAGTAGAAATTTTCAAAAAGTAAGCATTTTCAGATCATCGATTATCTCCCTTGACAATGCAAAATCTCTATTCAAATTTCATTTTGGCTATTAACACTACATCATTCTGTTCACATATTTTCAATTTTTTTTTCCAGGTTTCTGATTAGGACAAATTAAGATCAAGATTTCGACAAGAAAAAAATAATTTTCCTATTGCTCTCTACACAAAAATTATCTGCGGAAAATCATTACCAGAGGCAAGTTTTTAGACTTGAGCTTTGATATGACTGAATAATTAGGATCATTATGTAAGCAAACGAATGACCCATGGTGGTGAAAGAAAACTACTGGGACTTCAGTCAATGAAATTGCTGTTGGTTCTGCAAAGTGAAAAAGAAAATACTTTGATCTACTTTTATCTTATTATACATGTTATAGAAAACAGTTGTATGCACCAAGAAACAGGTCTTCTGTTAAACCACATGCTCAGATTTGAGAAAAAAAAAAGAAAAAATAAATAAAATTGAAATCCTTTAAGCACACATGTAGTGAACATATTAATATGAGAGGGTAAGGGCCATACCACAGTTTCAGTGACTAAAGCCTAATCAGTGAGGCTGTAAGCCTGGCAAAATGACACCAGAGAGAATTACTGTTATTAACTTTTACTAAATATACCTTCTATATATGTATTCTTTTATGTAATTATTTTTTTGTCCATGATAATTCATTGACTAGCTAGAGATTCACCATGAGAACCGAACAACTATCTAAATGTCTTGAACCACTGCAGAAGCTGAGGGTGAGGTTAGGTACCTGTAAAACCGATTTAAACCTGCCAGTAATTTTATATTACTGATCGTTCCAAGGCGATACTTCTGTGGTGGTTCTTTTTGTTTTATTTCTTGGTGTTAATTTTTTTTGTGCTGTTTGCGCCTTATGTATTTTATCATATTTTAGTTAAGTTTAGGTAACTGCTGTTCATTCGGTTCACCGCCAAAGATAAAGCATTCACACATCGCCTTAATTGACAAATACGATTATTGTCACCTACGTGTGATTAAAGGCGTAAACATATTAATGGATTATCGCATTAATCAATTGACTTGGACAAATATCACACTTCTGTTAATTATTTGATTAGTTTAGCTGACTGTCGAAATACCAGAAATACCACATCTATCTATCTATCTATCTATCTATCTATCTATCTATCTATCTATCTATCTATCTATCTATCTATCTATCTATCTATCTATCTATCTATCTATCTATCTATCTATCTATCTATCTATCTATCTATCCATCCATCCTTCCTTCCTTCCTTCCTTCCTTCCTTCCTTCCTTGTTATCTTTTTACATCATTAAAAGCCACAGAAGCGGAAGCGCTAAAATGTTTAGATAAGTATTATATTAACAAGATACATCAAGATACTCTTTTTAACCAAATATCTATCTATCTATCTATCTATCTATCTATCTATCTATCTATCTATCTATCTATCATTTTTCCTTCATTCCTTCCTTCCTTCCTTTCTTCCTTCCTTCATTCCTGCCTTCCTTCATTCTGTATGATCTTTCTACAACATTAAAAGCCACAGAAGCGGAAGCGCTAAAATGTTTAAATATATGTTATTTTAACCAGATATGTCAAGATACTCATTTAAACCAAACCTACCTACCTATCTACCTACCTATCAGCATCATCAACAATAGCAATATCAACAACAACAACTACAACAACAACAATAATAATAATAATAATAATAATAATAATAATAATAATAATAATAATAATGGGCGAAACAACTCACGGGCGAAACAACTCACGGGCGAAACGACCCACCTAATAAGGGCGAAACGACCCACCCATAAAATCAGGACGAAACGACTCAGGGCGAAACGACCCGGCGAAACGACCCACGGGCGAAACGACCCGGATTCTTACAGTACAACATATTCGTAGAATGCTTGTCATTCATATTAATCTTATCTAGTGGTTCAAGAAAAGCTTTTCCGAGGAAACATCGATCAATAATCTTGTTTGTCAATATTCCATTCTTGATGCAAACAAGCAGTTCCACATCTTTTTCCAAAACGACCAGCCATTTTGACTATGGGTAGTGTTTAAAACATGCACAGGTAACAAGAAAACTATGGTCTCATTAAGACACAACCACTGATTCCAAAACAAGATATTGTATTCCAATATTCCAAATTTCTGTTATCATTGTATAGGATTTTGTTTTAATATTTGAAAAAGCCTGTACACTAATTTATGCATGTGCATTTATATTTATAGCACTAAATCTTTCCAAATCCATTTATATCATGTTTTGAGATGATACACGTGCTTAACAAATGAAGTCAATTCAAGGTAATCCACACTATATTCTGTTGTGTGATCTCGAACAGGAATACAAGTGTTTTATAATTAAAGTTTGATTCCAGATTGGGCGTCAATAAACAATTTCCGTTGCCGATCTGGAATCAGTGTTATTAGAAAAAAATCATATTTTCATAATTTAATAACTTTTTAACAAAACAAAATAAAAAAATTCTACACGGTAGAAAGTTAGATATATCATTCATCTTTAAGCCTGCAAAGTTTCATCTTGATTAAACAAAAACTGTGACACATTTTTTGCGTTTTGTAAGGGTACTATAAAAATGACAGAAAAGCTCCCGTTCGAGCATCAATTTACTAATTATAGTAACATTTACCTGTCATGTTGACAAAGGTCACAAAAGGTCACTGATTCCCGAACGAGGGAGTTTCTTCTACTGTGTACGTAAGGCCTCAACTCAAACAAACACAAACATGCTGGTCAGATTCGTTTGAAGATTTCATAAAAAATAATCTTCAGTAGTGCCAGTCAAAGCCAATATGGGTTCTTGGTTTTCAGAACAAATATGTTCCTTGAATTTATTTAATCATTACAACACAAGTGAACAAGAACAAGCCATGAGCCACCTCATGAGAAAACCAACAATGTGATTTCCGAACAGGTCCGACACAAACCAGCCTGTACAAGCACAGAAGGCCAGAAGCTTGAGATTTTGGATTTCTGAAGAGGGGGGTTTGTACGATATGTGAAGCGAAAACAAAGGCGCTGATCAGCTTCGCAGTTACTGCGAAGCTGATCTGCGCCTTTGTTTTCGCATACTATGCAGATTGTTGGTTTTCTCATAACGCGGCTCAAATGTTAGCAGAATGATACATAATCTGGAATATCACAAAAAAGGTAATGCCACATAAAATCCATAAAACCACTGGGAAACTAATATTACCCAAAGCACAATCGGTAGAGCGTCCACTTGAGGACCAAGAGGTCGTGTGTTCGAAACCTGATGCTGCAAACATCAAAAGGCAAGCAAATGACTGATATCTAATATCTACACGCACACAGATGGCACTGACTACTCCTGTAGATTGTGCGTATGAGTATTCTTTAGCTCCAAAATTATAATTATGTATATTATCAAATCGCTATTTTTATGCCCTAAAATTTGAATTATGACGATGCATAGGATTTATTTAAAAAATCAAACTTTGGATACTTTCTTAAGACTTCACAGCAAGCTGAGTAGCCCGGTCAAACAACAATTCTGTCTTATCATTAAGTGAAGACTCAAAAATGTTCTAGCAGCTTTGTTAGTAAAATATAATGTATATAGTCATTTCTACATGTGTGTCTGAGATTTGAATTCGTCTTCAAGGCCTGGCTTTCCATTATACTTGAACAATTCACTGGTGGACAGGTTGGTAAAATTTTGTCTTTGCGTCTTATTCTTACGGTAGCGAGTGCAAATCTGCATCGCCTCTTGCACTGGCGGGCATAGTACCACAAATACGGTACACACTATGCAGTAGATCTGGAACGTCGATAGCCAGGCGCTGAACTCCGACTGTGTCAAGACCTCGAAACTCAGCGCTATCGCCGGGATGATGATCAGGAATATGGCTATACAGATCCCGCCCCCAATCCACGCAACCCGCTGTGGTGTCCGGAAAATCCGCGCCATCGTGTCGGAAGTGATTATCGGCCCTGCGTTGATAGCGTCGAGCTCCTTGCGGTACAGCGCCCTGACTGGGTGCAATGGGTTGTCGATATTCATGGTCTTAGACCATTCTTTTTCAACATCTTCATGGGTGCGGATTTTGTTGGTGCACAGGGAGATTATTACGGTCAACAGTGTGCTGACGACGACCCCCGTGCCGAGCCCCGCGAGCAGGCTGAAATCTTTGGAAGTATTGTTGAAGAAGTCGTCAAGTCCGCCCTCGTAGGTCGAACCCATGATCATCATACCGGCCAGGCAACAGAGCAAACCAACGATACCTCCTGAAGTATATAGCACGCTTAATCGGTATCGCGGGACATTGTAAATTGACTGATTAAAGCGATAAAGACAACGGTTACTGTAAAACATCTCTATAGTCTATATCTGGTCTTTGCTTGTAGAGGTAACTTTCATCGAAATCGCAGCAAGGGCCGTTGGAGGAGCACAAATGAATTTGTATAATTCTTCAAAGGGAGCATATGAAACGAAAACGACTACAAGAAATTCTCAGCCGAGTATACAAACCTGTGATAACGGCTGGTGCTGTAGCTTTTGACCACCACACCGTCATAACTATGGGTACGAGGAAGGGACTGGTGAACGTGGGCCCCACCATGACTCCCCAGTTCAGGTTGATCCCGGTCTCACTGATGATCAGCCCGTAGGGTATTATACAAACTATGACGATTGCCATGATCCAACTTTTGTACCTATAAAAATACGACCAGGAATGCTTTTTTTTCTTTATACAATTAATCTTAACAAATACAGAATCAAAAGATTAAAAACAGAAGATGGGCAATACCATACGCTCTCTTGTGAGCTTTATGGCTCAGGTAAGCTTAAATGTTGCGTACGAAAATAGGCTTCATAAGTCTATTACAAACAACAAATCTGGACACCCACCTTAACAACTGATCCTCGTAGTGACGGTACATTCCGTGTTCCGAACACGAGTATGTGTAACCATAGTTACTCTTGCCTGATTCTTGAAGAACCAAGTCGTCATTACAGCTCTTACAGTCGACCGATGTTCGACATTCACAGGCCCGGGATAGTTTGTCTTTCCCACATAGGATACAGTCATTGGGGCGTAGGTTCTTCCTGGAATTACAATTGACATCATTTAGAATAATTTGAGCCGCATCATGAGAAAACGGGAATTTGGCCTATGCGAAAACAAAGGCGCAGATCAGCTTCGCGGTAACCGAGAAGCTGATCAGCGCCTTTGTTTTCGCTACACGGATAGTACACTTCCTCTTCTTCGTAAATCTGAAATTTCAAGCTTCTAGCCTGCTTCTGTGACTGTACAGCCTGGTTTGTGTCGGACCTGGTCGGAAACCCCGAAGACCGGTTTTCTCGCGTCGCGGCTCATTTGATACACAATTGCTATGAATCTGAGTGGACAGCTAAACTTGGTCATGATTTTCCAGAGTCCATCACGATACTAATCCAAATTTAACGTGAACAATAAATAATGCTGAATTTGACCCAAACCAAGTTTCCCGGAAGACATATAATGACAACATTTGAGCCGCCTCGTGGGAAAACCAACAATGTGGTTTCCGAACAGGTCCGACACAGACCGACCTGTACAAGCACAGAAGCAGGCTAGAAGCTTGAAATTTCGGATTTAAGTAGAAGAGGAATTGTACTATCCGAGTAGCGAAAACAAAGGCGCTGATCAGCTTCGCGGTTACCGCGAAGCTGATCTGCGTCTTTGTTTTCGCCTATGCAGATTGTTGGATTTCCCATGAGGCGGCTCAATTAAAGATGCCAATAAACATTTTGAAAAACAGTGAAATCGTTCTCTTTACTGTGATGTCTGACATTCACAGGGCCGGGATAGCTTGTGACAGTCATTTTGGCCGTAGGTTCTTTCTGTAAATTCATGTCTTGGAAACACTGTCATCGGCAATGATTTGCAAAGCAATTAAATGTAACGATGTTTCGGGCTGGCATAACTTCTGAAGGTCGGTATTTACAGAGATAAGTGTTGGTCTGCAAGTTTATGCCTGAAAATCTGTTCAGTCTGAAGAGCAAAGATATTTCCAAAGACGTATACCGATAACTACATGTACCAGCAACAAGCTATCTTTGGGAGGTTGATCTTTGAGACGAACATTTTTGTTACGAGGCTTACACATTTCTCATACCTGAAAGGATTTATGTGAGTTTTGTAGATATCGTAAACCAGAATGGATGAAACTGACATCACTTCACCAGAACCGGTAGCCATGAGCGCCATTATTAATGTTGACATGAGAAGGTAGCCGCCTGACGTCCCGAGAACGCTTTTCATTACGTAAGGTGTGATGTATCCTGGAAGGAGATTGTTGTAAGTTTGAAATGGCATGTAGATCTAGATGCATGATCGATGGGGCTGACTGAAACCCATAATATCAGATGGAGGTATAGCCACACATATGATTTAAAAAGAATATCCCCCAATGTTGGGCGTGTTTAAGCTCGCAAAGGTGTTTAAGTTGAGGGGGAAAATATCGAAACAAGCTTGGCGTCGTCATAGCCTAGTAATGGACGGCATAAAAAGCATATGTTACAAATTTCCACAACCCAGCTTGATTTCAGTAAGTAGTTTTTGCATTAGGTAATGGTAAAACGAGGTTAAACCTCAGAGGACAAAGCAATTATTACATGGAGTATGTGTAAAGCTTAGAACGGGCCAACTTTAATGCAGATAAGAATTAAGAACACATGCCGTTGTTGATATCATCCTCCGTCAAGACGTTTGTCATGTTTTCCTGGTAGCTCAGAGAAAAGTAGGACATCGAAGCCGTCAGTGATATGGCTGTTGGCAGGGGAAACCACAGGATACCCGCCAGCAGGAACCCAATGATGCCCTGAGATGGTTTGGCGGCAATACGGCTTTGCCAGTTCGCTTGATCACAGAACTGTATAGAAGTCGCCATAAACATCAGAACAACCCCGAATATGACGCCCGACCTTGATCTGAATGTCAGCAGAGAATCCCCATAGTTTCCTTCCGGTCCGATGATGCAACTCATTGCTTCATACATAGCCTCGCTTGAGACCTTTGCTTCGGTCTCCGGTGTTGCGAAATACGTGATTTCCAAGATGAAAATGGTCACCGACAGGTACATCAATGCTGCGTTGAAGTAGGAGATGTAGAAGGTGGCACCCAGTCCACCAATCAGACAATAGGACCCGAAAAGCGCGGCTAAGATCAGCATAATGAACTCTGTGTTTGTGTCCTTTGTCAAAACCTGCAACGAGGTGGAATATTTATAATTTTCCTTTGTGCGAACAATACATTTATTTTAGCAATTACAAACGAGCCTACATTATAATTAACATGCGATGGTTAAACAGTATACTTGATAATGCTGTTCTTCAAAATACAGTAATCTATTTAGCCGCTGAACTAAAGTTACTTGTATGGAATGAAATGCACAAACATTTCTCCCACATGATCAAAATTTCATATCATTGCCAGTCTCCTGTGTCCAAGCTCTCGCAAACGAGTTTAATCTAGACTAGATCGTACCTCGATGGTGGTCTTTCCCGCCAGAAGGAGGTTCGTAGTTGTGACAAGATTGGCAAATAAGGCAAGAATACAGAATACTATATGGGCTGGCTTGCCAAACCTCGCATACACGATCTGGAAAAAGAATAAGGCAAGAATACAGAATACTACGTGGGCTGGCTTGCCAAACCTCGCATACACGATCTGGAAAAAGAATAAGGCAAGAATACAGAATAAGTTATGTGGGCTGGCTTCCCAAACCTAGCATACACGATCTGGAAAAAGAATAAGGCAAGAATAAAGAATACTATATGGGCTGGCTTGCCAAACCACTGGGTGCTTCCTTCGTCCCGATATAAAAAGGTTTTGCTTGATTTTTACTATAGGTCCCGATAGGATTTGGTTTTGTTTGATTCTGGTATCAGATTTTTTTCTACAATAATTCCTAGAATTTGGTCAAAGATTTGGTTTGATTCTCATTTATGACGTCATTGAAAGAATTTCAAGTAATAAAATAGTGCTTTGAATGCAATTTTATACTAAGTCTTTATTTGATTATTTAAAAAGTGATATAAATTATGAAATTTATGTTATTGTCGACTCTGTTTTGTGGAGGTTTACTCTGTTAGTGTAGTAGAAAAAAATCCGGTACCAAAAAGTCAAACAAAACCTTTTTATATCGGGACCAAGGAAGCACCCAGTGCAAACCTCACATACACAATCTAGAATAACAATAAACCAAGAATACAGAATAGTATGTGAGATGGCTTGCCAAACCTAGCATACACAATCTAGAATAACAATAAGGCAAGAATACAGAATACTATACGGGCTGACTTTCCAAACTAGTGAAATGATGTTTAAAGTAAGATGGACCAGGAATCAATGCAAAATGCCTGTCATAGACACGAGGCGAGAAAGAAAATAACATCACAAAATATTTTCCGACAACACACTTGAAGAGCGAGATGACTAGCTCTGTCTCAACAAACGTTTGAAATACGTTTGTCGATAGCGACTTATGATAATACTTGTGAATTTTCGTTATTTCAAAACAGATGTCAAAGGCAATTCCGTTTTTTTTTATGAAAACTTTTTTGAATACTCATTGCAATCTTTGTCATAGATAGCGTTTTTTTTTTTTTTTTTTTTTTTTTTTTTTCAATTTTGCAATTTTGCATTTGTATATTCATGTTGCAAATTACAGATTCAAATCGTTTACAGTTCAAGTGACCCCGTTTATGTGCACTATATACCACATTTGCTAGTACTTATAGCATGTTTACAAATATTTTCAAACAACTTTTTTGCACCAATTTGTTTTTAAGTAATACATAAAGCAGTGTTTCAATGTAATATGATGTGCACTTTTACATCATAAAAGAGACCACGATTCACCCATTTCAGTAGGGTAATGAACTTCGAGGCCCTGGAAGGGTATTTAAGGATATAGCCTAAGGGATATCGGCAAAACAATTAATGGGATTATGGATATTTTTACAAAAACTTACAGGGATATGGGATTCTGAAGAGGCCCTGAACTTGAAGAACATTTACCCAGCGGGCACATGACGTCAAAATGACGTCAAATCAACGTCGATGCGACGTCATGACGTCGCATCGACGTCGATCTGACGCCATTCTGACGTCATGTGCCTGCTGGGTAGGGATATTGGGATGTGAAATTCTGGTGATATTTGCCAAAATCTAGGGGATATTCTTCCAAAGCATTAAAGGGATACGGGATACAGGGATCGCCCCCCTCCCCCTCCAGGGCATCAACTGCCACACTGTTAAAATGTGTAATACTGAATTGTAATTGCACAACTGGAAAACCTTTAAAACCCGAGAAATGTTCCGTATCTTTTGTTACATATCTTCAATTTCCTTTTCGCAGTGAAAATGAAAGAAACACCGTGCATTGTATCCGCACAGTTGGTCTGTCTTCTCTCTTCCCGTAGAGGTTTAGTTTTCTCGTAAAGGTTTACTCTTCCCGTAAAGGTTTACTCTTCCCGTAAAGGTTTAGTTTTCTCGTAAAGGTTTACTCTTCCCGTAAATGTTAACTCTTCCCGTAAAGGTTTCCTCTTCCTGTAAAGGTATACTTACCGCATGTGTACTCAGTTTCAATGACAAGGGACAGAATGTATAAAACGCCTGAATCATAACATGCAAGCTATTATGACTTACTTGTGGGAAGGTCTTGGCCCCCGGGGCATGTGTTTTCAGCTTGAGTGACAGCATCGGGAACATAAGCACAGCCATGACGATGGCCAAGCCGAACCATACCGAACCGCCAATACCAGACTGAAACAAGGTGAAAATAAGCCTGGTCCCGAGGTTATAAAACTTTTTTCATGCTCAACTCAGCTGTGACTTAAATTTATCCTGATCATAAATGTTAAAATGCAAACAATTGTTAGCATTGTTGGCATTTTAACATTTATGAGCAGGATAAATTACTAGTTTTTGAGTTTTGAACCAGAATTTTCCACCAATTTTGACTATTTAAAAATTTATGAGCAGTTGAAATAGCTGAGGTTGAAAAAAATGTTTTATAACCTCGGGGCCTGGTTACTATTAGAAAAAAACTTAGGGGTTATAGAAGGACAAGGGTCTAGTTGCAACATCACTGGATCCATACTGGAAACGTTTTTGATCCATGCCCAAATACGGTAGTTGTCGTTATAATATGAGCCTCGACACGAGAAAAGCGGCCTTCGGGGGTTCCAACCAGGTCTGACACAAATCGGCCTGTACAGTCACAGAAACAGGCAAGAAGCTTGAAATTTCGGATTAAAGAATTGTACTATCCGTGTAGTGAAAACAAAGGCTTTAGCTGCGAAGCTGATCTGTGTGTTTTCGCATAGGCGAAAATTCGACTTTGTCACGATGCGGCTCATATGGACGTACTCATAGGGACTTGTAACAACTTCTACTACTATTTGAGCCGCATCTTGAGAAAACGGGATTATTGCCTATGCGAAAACAAAGGCGCAGATCAGCTTCGCAGTAACTGCGAAGCTGATCAGCGCCTTTGTTTTCGCTACTCGGATAGTACAATTCCTCTTCTACTTAAATCCGAAATTTCAAGCTTCTAGCTCTTTTCTGAGCTGGTACAGGTCGGTTTATGTCGGACCTGGTCGGAAACCCCGAAGACCGGTTTTCTCGCGTCGCGGCTCATTTATGAAAAATGCTTATTATGCTTATTATCTTTTTTTTTTTTTTTTTTAATATAGATAACAAACGTAACAGGAATTGTTACAAGTCCCTGTGGACGTACTAAGTGGGTAGCGATTTTGCAACTAGATACTAATGCACTGAAGATATCCTTGCTACTGGCTTGAAAAATCATCTTTTAAAATAAAAGAATTAAAAACTGATAATAATTGGACTTGTTGGAGCCTAGCTTACACAGCCCTAAAATTTTAAACGGCTGAATCTCTGTACTTGTTTAATGGTACATGTAAATGTCCGAATAGTTGCCCTGCAAATCGCTGGTTTACAGAGAAGGATATCAAATTATTTTAAAATTGTATTAACACCCACTTATGGTTTGTATGTGAAATGGACAGGCAATCCATGCTTTTGCAATCCATGCTTTTGATTGAGATAACTCTACTGTGAGCCGCAGCACCAGAAAACCAACAATCTGCATATGCGAAACCAAAGGCGCAGATCAGCTGTGCAGTTACTGCACAGCTGATCAGCGCCTTTGTTATCTCTATACGGATAGTACAATCCCTCTTCTTCTTAGGCCGTATATCTGAAACGTCAAGCTTCTAGCCTGCTTCTGTAACTGCACAGGCCGGTTTGCGTCGGACCTGATCGGAAACCCAAATTGTTGGTTTTCTCACATCGCGGCTCAATTAATGTTTCACAGACCTTATTCACAAGGGTTGAGTTCTGTAGAAAGTCTGACGGCCACAGCATCTGTGACGTCACTACTACTGACGTCAGACTGAACGTCACTCGACCGCCGGCGTCAAAGACGGTATCCAGACTTCGACTGTCTCTGAACACGTACTTCCTGACGTAATTGAAGAGCACAGCCACCACGACGGAAAACCCGCCGAACCCTAGCAAGATCAGCAGTGCCGCCTCGTGCTTTTCAAGCACAGGTTCTACCCTGTCAACCGTACACACATACATACAAATTGTAGACAAATTAATAAAAAGTTAACGATAGATTGTGAGTTCTCGTTGGTCTAGTTATAGCGATTACTCATGGTGTTTAACAAAGTGTACCCTCTTCTAACTTAGTTTATTATTTTTGTTCCTTTTGATGCAGTGTAAACTCATGGTCATACCGTCTCGAATTTAGGTCAACTACAAATATATGTATGGTTGCCATGACAACGAGATGCAATTTCTGTAAATCACTATTTGACAGGTCATCAGGGTTAAAAAATGATAGTGATCTGTCTTTTTTTAAGGGACTGTATGACGCTGATTGAGTCAAACCGTCTCGAATTTAGGCCAACTACACTCTTTATTCACGTCAGACCTTGTTAGAGAACATTAGCTGAGGTTCACCTTTTTACGTCATCAAAAGAACTGCACTGTGCTGGGCTTCAAACTTCATTATGACGCGCATCTACCCAGGCGCATTTTGTGCAAAAGTAGATCTTCTAAGAGGAATTGACAGGAAAAGTTCTGATAAAATCGGGCACATAACAACAGACCCAGGCTGATTTATGTCTTTGTCTGGCTTAAAGTTGGTGATGTTTTTCCTGACATGGCCCATATTTTCAAGGTCAATGTCGTGATACCCGAGTCAGATGTTTTGCCAAAATGTCGTTAACCCTTTTATGACGATTGGACTCGCTAATCATTAACATTTGGGCGAGTCCACTTTCATTTGTTTGGGAATCAGGAGAATTTTGTTTTATCTTATTCTTCGATAAAGTTTTTGGGTAGGTACTGGAATGTTCCATTCGCCATAAAGCCCCCGCTTCCCCCCTCTCCCCCCCCCCCGGGTAAACGACATTTGTACGTCGCATTCTGCGGCGTCACATCTGGGGCTATGCTGTTTGCCTTTGTCCCATAAAAAGGTCGCCAGTCTTATTTAAGTTAAGCGTTATATGACAATAGTCTTGAAATCTAACACCCCATGTCAAATTCACCGACTAATTCATGTATCAACTGGTTTTGACTTGCGGTTGAAAGAAAATAAAGCCAACGAACTCGATGGTGTTGCTCTCAAGTTTAACAACAAAATAAATAACTGGGCCACATCGCTCACCTGACTAGAAATTACATTCAAGTAAACCTTACTGTCATTATGTGTGCGTGTAGATAGGCCTATACTGAAAACAAAAAGTGAAAACGCTGTACACATATATTCTATCTAACTTTGATTTCTGTCTCGCATTTTAATTTTATTGTAAATTTTATCATAACTCATAAAACACATGCTATCTTTTTGGCGAGTTCTGTTACACACGCAACTTAATTGACATGGTCCTTTTTCTGACCCTCAACTTCTTACATTGCGCTCTGGACTGTTTGCTTTGCGACGCTGACAGAAACGAATCAAAGTGCACATTGTGCAAGTCATAGCAAAAGGTGTGATAAAATCATTTGCAACAAAATGAGTTTGTGGTAAAAAAAAAAAACAAACAAAAAAAAAAACAAAAAAAAAAAAAAACAAAAACAAAAAAACATATAAGATGAAATAAAATAAGGTGTTGCGTTTTCACTTTTGTTCAGTATAGTATTTTAGTCAGATTGTATGCAAACAATAACCGGCCCCCGCCTATTGGGGCCTAAAGAAATAGATGGGCTGCTTGTGCCTCCAGCCAAAGCTTCTTCGCTACTGACTGACCATAACCGTTTAGGTACATGTATGAACTTGCCCAGGAAAAGTGGTTCATGTCAAACTATCCATACATATAAGCCTTGTTAGTTTAGTTGGTTGGTTATATTCGAAGCACATTTTAGATGTCATGACGTCCTAATTATGGGTAAAAGTCCCATAAAGTGGAGGCAGCGCGACATGACCATAAGCTGTTGACTGAGCATCAATTTAAAAAAGACGTGCTAAATCAACCTTCATCCATTATGAGCAAACTCCCGTAAAGGTTTTGGTCTAAATCTTACACAGTGCTTCCTTCTTTGAGTTCGACCCTGCAGGATTCTTCTCCACCAGAGGTCGTCGTTGCATCACCGAGCACACATGACCATGATGATATCACGTGACATAAGAAAACTAGGGTTCTGGTCTTCCTCATTCTGTTCGCGTTACCAATAATTAAATAAATACAGTTGAAAGCCTTCATGGCTTTAAAGCATACACTTAAATAACATTTCGGGAAATCTTAAAATTATGCAAACAGTAACTGTTGTCATGGCAACTTCATGGCAACAAGTTACCGTATTTCGGTAAATCACTTGAAAGAATTATATATTTTCGAAGAAATGTATCAATATTTTGTATTGATGTGCCATGATAATAATTTTAAACAAATGAGTGATATGTCATATATTATTTTGGGAACCTGAAACATACACAATTACGGTTGTCATGACAACGAGATGTAGCATTTGTGTAAATTGTATCTAAAATATTAATTTTGTTAATTTTGTAATGGAAAAATATTGACTTTATATATGGTTGCCATAACAACTTTTTTATCACAATTCGTGGCTTACGTTTTCAGAACATGGTAATGCGTAGTGCGTCAAAACATCAACATTTATTTATAAAGTATGTGCAAATATGTATTGTTCTATGCCTGGACAGAAGACGAACTGATACGTTAAATGGTTCCTCATTATAAAGTTCACTAATTGGACGTTACGTGATGTGCGTAACGTTAGCGTAACGTGAGAGAACGTTTAAGGTTGCTAGGAGCTGAAGTTTCGCCATTGCTAACAGTTAGAAGTTTGTCATTAAAGTTGAATAATTGAAAGCTGAATCGTTTTATTTCCATAATCGGGGAAATCGTAGAAACAATGCCTTAAAAATACCATAGTGCATAATTATAAATGATCAAATCTAAAAAACAAAAAAAAAAAAAATGAAATAAATCACCTTAAATTCTATGATCCACATTTAAGTCCCATAATATTCTGTGAGTCAGTGGTGTAATGACTGTGCGAAAAAATGTTCTGTAATAAAGTTGCGAACATCGTAATAAACTACATTTATCGTGATTTGGAAAAAGGGCATTTGGTGGGACTAAATGCGCATGTTCGACGCAGTCCATGCAAATAGGTAAAAGTATGTGCATGCATCATTAACATTGAATAATGCATAAAAGGATAATAACCGAACAAAGAAGAAAGTGCTAAATCAATATGACAACTCTGTACAAATCGCCAAATGTACATGATATGCTCTTTACTTCATGACATGCCCTAACTTTTTAACCGATGCGCCCTAAATGTTAAGCTCATGTCAGCAAATCCAATACGAAAAAGGAGGTCATTTCATTTTTTTTTCAAACATAAAAAGAAAAAAAGTCATATAATATGAACCGTGTCATGAGAAAACTTAACGTTTCGTATATGCTAAAAAGGTGCAGATCAGCGCCAAATATATAATCCCGATTTTTACAAAAAAAAAAAAAAAAAAAAAAAAAAAAAAAAAATCAAATGTCTATCTACTGTGGCTGTGGGTCCCCGTCTTTGTTGGACCTCGCCTTACGACTGATTTTCTCACAACGAAGCTGAATAACCTTCATAAGTTTTTCATGGGTACACGAATACCTACAAAACGTCGGAGGGTGGGGGTTCGGTGGGGGAGAGGGGAGGGCATCAGGAAAACATGTCCGTGAAATATATACCCCCTTATACCCCACTTTTATATAGAAGAACTAGGGTATACAGGGGTATACCTATTTTTCTTATTTTTGCTCCAAAACCTAGATTGTGGGTACTCGTTAGAACCGCCTCGCCGAGGCGGTTCTAACGTGTACCCACAATCTATGTGTTGAGCAAAAATAAGAAAAATATCCAAAAAAATCTATCGAAAATTTTCAATTTTCACAACTTTGGAAAAGTCAATATATCATATAGGCGTGTTTTCGTAATGGGGTCACAACGTCCAGTACCCCTAAATATTGTTTTATACAAGGCGTTCTGCTACGAACATAAAACAGGGCGCGATAGACCCGAAGGTAGCGTAAAAGAGGAGACGGGATGGACAACAAAAACCAAAGCATCTGGTCACAAAAGCATTTCTACGGCCAAAAATTCTAGTCTTTGAAAAGCATTTGTCAAGTAATGTGAAAAAAAAAAAAAAAAAAAAAAAAAAAAAAAAAAAAAAAAAAAAAAATACCAAGTAAATCTAGGAGTCTTGCTTCTGAAGTATGGATAATATGGTACCATAGCGACGAATTTTATCTAAAATGTGATTTGGGGCTTTTTGTCATCAGAATAACATGTCCTTATATCCCCTTATTACATGTATTTATTATTTGTTAACCTCTTATACCTCACTTTTATATAGCAAAGCTTGGGGTATGCAGGAGGGGGTTCTAACGTGTACCCAAAATCTATGTTTTGAGCAAAAATATTAAAAATATCGAAATTTTTCCAGTGTAAATTTTCATTTTTACAACCAAAATCTCAATATATTGCATGGGCAAGTTTTCGTAATGTTACACATGAACAATAGCTAGTTGCAAGTAGCTCACCTACACATGTGAGCCTGAAGAAAACCATTCAGGCTTCTGAGTCGGTTTTGAAGCGGTGCGTTCCTTTCTGGAATGGCCGGACTACCGGAATGGGCATTTATATGTGTCCTTGAGTAATTTTCATTTGGTTTTTAAGGACAGATTTAGCTCGAGAATCAGTTTAAGTACAGTTAAATAGTGTTCCAAACGGTGGGGTAGCCTAGGTCAGGTGCTCGGCAAATATGCTTATTTAGGTCCCTGTCACAATGCCAGCACATTTTACTCAGTTCTTCTTCTATTCACCGCTGTGTTTGCTATAGAACAACTATTATAGTCTAAAAATTTGCCTCTGATAATGTTTTTTCGCAGAAAATTTTTGTATGGGGGACGACAGAAAAAATATTTTCATGTCAAAATCTTGATTTTAGTTTGTCCTAATAGGACCTGCAAAAATTTTGAAAATCGGTGAACAAATGAAGTTTTTATGGCCAAAATGAATTTTGCATAGGGATTTTGCATTAGCAAGGGAGATAATCAATGATCGTGAAAATGCATATTTTTCTAAATTTTTTACCTGATCATGAAGATTTTGTCTTAGGTACATGTATGGCATTTGTGCCAATTTATAATACTTTTGAGCAATCATGATTAAAAAGTTAGAATTTAATTTTTTGCGGGAAAATATTTACCTCCCTTCCATGAGATTTTTGTACAGGAAATCCCTATTCAAAAATGTTTTTACCAGAACTTTTTTATTTGTCAACCGATTTTCAAAATTTTTGCTGCACATTTTACGATAAACCAAATGCTTAATTGTGCCAAGAAAATATTTGAACAGTTGTAAAATATCTGCGAAAAACCATTATCACACACTGCGAAACAGACTTTAGTGATCTCTATATATTTCAATCAAAGAAACCTCTGAACAGTGGCCCTATCTCGGACCCCGCCACTGAGCTACCCTAACCACACGGAGAAGCCAATTCAAGATGCTATACTGAGATCAGTGACCGGAAAGTTTATCTTATGAGAACTATTCATATGACTGCAGAAGTACATTTTAAGTTAAAGCATCCAAAGCCATAGCATAATGTCCACTCTGGTAATGATGCCTATTCCGGTTCATTCCGGTAAAGGAACACTCCTGTTTTGAAGCTGTGGCTGCCATGACAACTGATAGCTCCCTTAAGCTTAGGCTTATACTGAGAATGTGGTAGCTTCGGCAGCCTTTTTGACCGGATCTTCTTGAAAGTAACTAAGTAGAACAATCATAAGACATCGGCTTTGAACTGCGATGCATTTTTGGTCATCTGCGCCGAAGGCTCGAAAGGTGAGCTTATATGATGGCCATGCCCCGGCGTCCGCCCGTCGTCCACAATTTCAAAGATCTTCTTCCTAATACCTTGGCCAATCAAAGCCAAACTTCATGTAGATCATCTTTAGGAAATGTGAACGTAAGATTATATAAATGATCACGTGACTAAGATGGCCGCCATGGCTATAAATAGCAAAAACATTTAAAAAAAATCTTCTCCAGAACCAGAAGGCCTTTGATTTTGAAACTTGGCATGAAGCATCAGGGAGAGGAGCTTTACAAAGTTTGTTAAAATAATGACCCTGGGATGACCTTGACCTGTTTTACGGCAAGGTCAACATAGGTCGCCCATGCATTTGAATAGGGAAAATTGTTAAAATGTCACCTGAAGGTAAAAACTTAAGGACATTGGCAAATGGACTGAAGATATATGATTCTGAAAACCAGAGGACCAATGGTCCTGTAAACGCGCACCTGATAGTGAGGGTCGAGATGTAAGAAATATTGCTCCCGTGCGATTTTTGTGCTAAAATTGATATTTTTGCTTTAAATGATTGTTTATAGGTTATATTGTTGAAAAATTATGGGGTTCAATTTTTTCGACCCCTTGACCCAATTTTGTGGGCTTTTTCTTAAGACCACGCCCATTTTATAATTTTTCTACACTGCAGACAATAATAAAGCTGTTTCTGAATGGAAACTTTACTTTTATGTGGTATGTTGCATCGAATGTATCATTTTGTGGCTTATGCAATGCCAGAAAACCAATTTATTACAGTTGTTGTTTATATTTTCTTCCTTTTCTTCTAATTGAAAGTGGGTGGGGTAATTTAATTGGGAAATTCAATGGAATAATTCATTCTTTTCGCATACTTATACTGGCAGAGTAAAAACCGACATTGAATCAGATGAACAAATATAAAAAAGTTGCACGTGCTATTGTTTAAGAAGAAACCTACTTTTTCATTTTCATACGAGGGACATTCAATACGTAGTGCGAACTCACATGCATTTTTCCACTAACATGTCGGAGAATATTCTTATACAGGGGCGGATCCAGGATTTCTGGAGAGGGGGTTCAAATCTATATGGGGGGGGGGGGTCGTTTTCATACTGTTAACAATATTTTCTCAAAGGACTAGGGCATTTAACGTCTGATTTTGGCCTCAGATTTTGCTAAAAAATAAATTTTGGAATTAAGGTGAGAAAACTATTCCTTAAAACAGTCATATGTCTCCTCTATTAAAAACAAGAACAAGTTATTCATTTATCCTACAAGAGTTGCCATGGCAACGCCCAAAAGAACCATAGATAGAGCACATTTTGCACTTTTTGGTCTATTTTTGACCATTTCTGAACACATTTTTTAATTTTTAAGTGCCAGCCCACACGACGAACAAAATGATACTTAGCATACAATATCTCTGGATGATACTTCATAATTATTTCATAATAAGAAATTGTTCGTTGCGTGGGCCGGTAGTTGAAAATGATGTTAAATGGTGCAAAGTAGACCCAAAATTGCAAAAAGTGGTATTTCTATGCTATTCGGAGCGTTGCCATGGCAACATGTGAAATTTGAATGTGATAGTTCTGCTAGAATTCATAAGCAGGGGCCTTTACCTGCTATTTGCAATACGTCTCTCCTCAAAATTCCAAAATTCAATTTTTTACCAACACATGAGGCCAAAATCAGGCCTTAAATTCCCTAGGCCTTTCCCCACGAAAATGAAATAATTTGGTCGCAAAGGGGGTTCGATTGAACCCCCTGAACCCCCTCTAAATCCGCCACTGTTATATCTTGATTAACAATGCTGTAAATAATTGTTGAAGAGTAAAGCAGGCGTGTGTGCGCAGTGCTATATTAGTTGTACTTATACAGATAATGCACGAGGGTCGTTTAATAAGTAATGCAAATGCATATGAAGGAAAGTGAAACAGATCGAAACAGAACAAGCGCTCAACCGTTGAAAACGCGATCCTATGTCCAGTTACTTGTTTCGTTCTATTGAGTCATCATCACGGTCAATGTTAAACGAATAAATCACAATTTAAGGTCTTGGTGAAGCACATATTTAACAGGCATGGATCTTAATTACCTGAATGGTTTTCCGAAATGGACATTTCGTACATGTTTATGTGTCCAGGGGTACTTTTCGTTTCTTTTTGAAAAACAAGGTGATCTCGAATATGGCCAAAACGTGTTCAGCCCGAGAATAAATGGTTAAACCTACATTCCTTGCTGTAGCAGAAACTTTGGTGATTTCTGTTTATCACGAACCATGAATAAAATATAAAGGTTTGATCCTTTGGAAGCAGTACAACATCAAAGGGAGATAGTATATTGCACAGTTTCGGGTAATAAACCCTAATCAGTAGCTCTTTTTAAACCAGCAACAAAAGCCAGACTATTGTACTGCAATTTCGAAACTTTACACGGGAAGTCTAAATAAAAGACAAATTCCTTAACGGGGTCGAATAATTTAGACATTGCTTAGAAGTATGTTTCGGGGTCGAATAATTTAACCATTGCTTAGAAGTATGTTTCTAAACGTGAAACCTCTGAAATAATATAACAGAGTGATAACTCCCACCCAATATTGTACTATCGAAATCGCAGCAAAATACGTTTTGGTCAACTTCGGAGAACAATTCTCCAGTACCAGTAAGTTATTCCGGTGTTGAATTCTGACTGGTCAGTATTAGCATCCAAATAAGGGTGTTGTATGAGAACAAAGAGGAACACTTGATGACGACTTTGCTTCTTAATCTCCTTAATTTCAAAGTAATAAGTTGATAAATACAATTGGCAATACAATACACAGAGAATGAGTAGGAATGAGTGGGAGAGGGTGCTAGAGAGGTCAATAATGAAGTTTGCTTTGTTTGATTCGATGGTTAGCATCACATTTACAGCTATGGTCATGCCTGGAGGTTGTTTGCGACTGAATGGGTATATTTGGATTGCCTTCCAGCATCAGGGTTTTAAGAAATTAATGGGTCACAAGATGTCTCCCACACAGAGCTGGTAAATACCTGACCACATGAGCAATTGTTAACCGCTTAGAGGGTCTCTATGCCACGGTCCAATAAAATTGGTTATGTAATACTGATCGGTACTGAAGGGAAATGATGTGCCATTTCACCCAAATGTCGAAAGGAAGATTCGTGAAAACTGCGACAAAGACCACCGATGCCTGTCACATGCCTTGACCCGGATTGGAACTGGACCGCGGCGGTGACAAGTACGGTTGTTATCGAATACGCTATCCAGGCCCCGGCATATTTCTGCCAGTAATCTAGACATAACACTTTAATGCAATAATACAATTGTGTGACCAAAGAAACACATACAGGACACTCCTCTTTGCATCAAAACGACACTATTTATGTTTTTTTGGAATATATATATTGTGTTGTTTGTTTGAGTTGATGCTTAACGTCCAAACCAACAGCTATAGTCATGTTGGGATGTTGCCTTCATTTTATGGGACTTTACCTAAAATGAGGATGTCATGACAACCAAAAAGTGCTGCAAATATAACCACCCAACTCAGCCACTAAGGCTTATGTATGTATGATTCTATATGAAAGGCCAGTAAGCAGATGGTCAGTCATTACCGTAGAAGCTTTGTCTTGGGGCAAACGCAGCCCATCTATTTCTTTAGGCTTAAATAGGCTGGTGCCCATATCCCACCCGACCACCCTTTGCATAGATATTTGTCCTTTCAGATGCACATTATGGAAAGTACAAAGGTTTTTGCAGAGTTATTACCGATGTTGGTGTAAGTGGCTATACCCTGCAATACATTGCTATTTATCACTTAGAGTTATTAATTATGGACGCATTTACTGCTTTCAGGTAACAAGATAACTCTAATGCGTAGTCATTTCCTATTTTTGTTAACTTGTATGACGTTTAAATCATTGTCGGATGTTCTTAACGATACTTTATTCAATAAAATGCATGGGCTTTGGTTTATCCATCATTTGAAACTATCATATAATTATTAAAATCACAACAATGATCGCGTTTACATGGCACTATATAATTCACCAAAAGTGTGTAATCTTACATTGTATTAGCTAAGATCGATTCTAGCACAGTTGCATTGTAATAATGTTATGTGTGCATTTTTATGCATTACATGTACAGTGCAATTCGCGAAATTACATATGTGTCTATACTACTTTTTAACGACCCTCATGTATAACATGTATAGGCACTGCGTAGACACCATCAAACATGCAATAGCTTTATCCTAACGAATTTAGCTTAATATTTTAGAAACAGAGTTAAGGGCATATAATTCTAACGTAGAAGAAATTACATGCCAATTCGCATTACTTATTGAATGACCCTCGTATATAGTTAATTATGGACAACGCAAAGATGATACCATGTTAATAAATGTTTATTACATAATATTCATCTGCTTGATGTGTTTTGTTTTCTTTCAGTGTCATCATACGCCGGTGATAGAGTATGGTTAATTTTCATATTTTATTTCCTCCATTAAATTACCCCACCCACTATATTTTAGAGATATATATATTGTGCTTACATCATCAATACCTATCATAAATGTGTTTTTATCGTTACATATCCTTCTAAAGGGGGTCTCAGATGCAAAATACAAGGTAAAAAGCTAGTTTTAGTAGCAGAAACAACACAACAAGTGTCAACAGTGTAGTTAATGCGCAAAAATGGGCGTGGCCTTGAAAAAGAGCCCATAGAATTGGCTCGAGGAGTCGGAAAAATTGAACCCCATCATTTTCCATTATAATAACACACAAACAATCATTTAAAGCAAAGAAATCAATTTTAGCACGAAAATCGCACGGGAATACATCTCGACCCTCACTATGAGACCTGAGATATATACCAATAAACTTGTATGACTAGAATGGTAATAGCAAACACACATGTGTTTGCTTAAGGGTATACACGTGTATATAGTTGTTGTTGTTGTTGTTGTTGTTACAAAGCGAGAAGTACAAACCGGATGGTAAAAGCTGCGGACGGGCATTTTCAGATGTCGGGAAATTTGTACTTTATTTTTCTTTTCTTGACTATTTATTTTTTCTTTGTGAAACGAAATTCCAAATGTGCCATTTCAGATCAAATTTGTTACAAAACTGTAAAAAATATTAAAAACAAAATTTACAAATTCAGACGACAATCTCTGACTGTATATATCCCAAATGATGATCGCCTATGGGAATATTTCGAAAACCAGTCTGTGTTTCGGAACACTCAGTTCGAAATTCCGAGGAGTAAAATCCGGGATCAACGCCCGGGACCCGATAGAGAAGGGTCGTTTCGGTCGCGTGAATCATTTCGGTCTTTAGACCGCTCCCTTGCTTATGTGTCATGCTCAGATCCAATGACACAAGTTGGTGGCTGGCTGGCGTGTGATTGGCAATAAACTCGCTTATCATAGCAGCCTTCAGTTGCAGGGTATGGCAAACTAAACTGATGTAGGAGTAAGGTAGGGGGTAGGCAGGATAGTTTAGTGGGTGGGGATGTGTAGGGGATGTGTAGTGTAGTGTATGGTGGTGTTAGGAAAAGGCAGGGGGTTTGACTGAGTGGGAGATGGTAGGGCAGGGTAGGGAAGGAGGTGAGGGTAAGGTAAGGCAGTGAATAGTGGTAGTGATAGGGGTGTGTAGGGGAGAACGGATGGAGAAGGTTAGGGCAGGTGGAGAGTACGGGTATGGTAGGATAGGACAGGAGGGGTGAGTAAGGGGTTGTGTGGTGGTGGTAGGGGTGTGTAGGGAGAAGGACGTTTGGGGTGGGTGTTGGTGTGTAGGGAGTAGGGCTAGGGAAGGGTAGGAGTTAAGGTATGATACAGTATGAAGTGGGAGTAAGGTAGGAAGAGGTGGGGTGGTTGGGTAGTGGTGGATACGATAGGAGTGGTTGGGTAGTGGTTGGTAGGATAAGGGTTGTGGTAGGGTCATATAGAGGGAGGGGAGGCTGGATGGTCGTTTCGGTCCCGGGTCATTTCGGTCCCCGGGTCATCTCGGTCCCGGGTCGTCTCGGTCCCTGGTCATTTTTGTCCCGGGTCGTTTCAAACCAGGCCAGTACGATCCAGAGTCATTTCGGTTTGCGTTCGTTTCGGTCCCGGGTGTTTTCGGTCCCAGGTCATTTCGGTCCAGGGTCATTTCGGTTTACGGTCGTTTCGATCCCGGGTGGTTTCGGTTACGGGTCATTTCGGTCCCGGATCGTTCCGGTCTCGGCTCATTCAGCCCCGGTTCGTTTCGGACCTAGTCGTTTCGGTCCCGGGTCATTTCAATCCCACGTCGTTCATTTCAGTCCCGGGTCGTTTCGGACCGGGGCGTTTCTCAGTCTCTGATCATGGCTGTATATGTGCTACCTACATACCTACCTACCTCTACATGAGACTTGTAGACCATTTTGGTACATAGTCTGGTATTCTCCAACGGGACACGCTGGACGGAAACGATTATATTAAGTTTTTCAGCTTTCAGCAAAAGTTTCTAGCGTAAGGTTTACCGAGTGTGTGTTTGCAGATAAGGCAGTGTGCCTTTATTTCATATTATACATGTATATAACCCCAGAGCAACCTCTAGAGGCAATTTATTTTTTAAATCATAAAGATTCAGTCCATTTGCCAATTTACTGCAAGTTTTGCCCTACCAATTTTCCCCTTTCAAATGTGTGGGCAACCTAAGTTGACATTGCTGTAAAAAGGTCAAGGTCACCCCAGTGTCATGATTTATACAAACTTTGTAGAGCTCCATTGCCTGATGCTTCATTCCAAGTTTCAAAATCATAGGTTCTGGTTCTGGAGAAGATTTTTAAAGATTTTTGCTATTTATAGCCATGGCGGCCATCTTGGTCATGTGACCTTGACCATTTACACAAACTTTCATTCAGTCTTCCTAAGGATGCTCCACATAAAGTTTGGCTTTGATTGGCCAAGCGGTTTCAGAGAAGAAGGTCTTTGACTATTATGGTCATACACATGCATATAGACCCAGTGCAGGGGCAGACAACCCTCTGGGCCCAAAATATTTTCATAAACATAAATCTTTTGTCCATTTGCTCATTCCTAGCAAGTTTTTTTTGCCATTAAATGACATTTTCCTATTTTTCCCATTCAAATGCATGGGCGGCCTAAGTTGACCTTGCTGTAAAAAAGGTCAAGGTCATCCAAGGGTCATGATTTATATAAACTTTGTAGAGCTCTATTGCCGTATGCTTCATTCCAAGTTTCAAAATCATAGGCCTTCTGGTTCTGGAAAAGATTTTCAAAGATTTTTGCTATTTATAGCCATGGCGGGCATCTTGGTCATGTGACCTTGATTGGCCAAGCGGTTTCAGAGGAGATGTTTGAATATTATGGTCATACACATGTATATAGCCCCAGGGCAGGGGCAGACAACCCTCTGGGCCCAAAATATTTTCATAAACATGAATATTCTGTCCATTTGCTCATTCCTAGCAAGTTTTCTGCCATTAAATGCCACTGTACTCCCATTGTGTTGGCAGAGCTTGGGTCCCTGCCCTGTAATTGCTTGCACATTGATTTGTCAAAGCAATTAAGTGAGCCGCGTCATGAGAAAACCAGAATTTTGCCTATGCGAAAACAAAGATGCAGATCAGCTGTGCAGTTTTCAGCGCTTTTCTTTTCACTACAAAGATAGTACATTCCTATTCAACTTATACTCAAAATTTCAAGCCTTTAGCCTGCTTCTGAGACTGTACAGACTGATTTGTGTTTGACCTGGCTGCGAAATCCAAAGACCGGTTTTCTTGTTTTGTGGCTCAAATTTGATTAAATGAATCAGTTGTTTATTTTTCCAGCCTAGTGTCTATGTTGGGATTTTAAAATCACTAGTGTCAAATCCAGGGTTTCTCCTTTTTATTCATTTTCTCAGCTACAAAAACAGGCAGGTATCACAAAGGCACATTCAAAAAGCAACATCATGAGAAAATTTGTTTTTGCATATGCGAAAACAAAGCAGCAGACGAGCTGTACAGTTACTGCACCGTTGGTCAGCACCATTGTTCTCAATTTTGTAATAGTACAATCCTGCTTCTCCTAAATCCAAAATTTCCCTTTTTTGTGACTGTACATGCATTTGTTTTTGTAAAGCATGGTCAGAAAAAACTGATTTTCTAGAAAACAATTCTCATCAGGAAAACATGTTGGTGAAATGTATAAAATGTATGCCCCCTTAAACCCCACTTTTATGTATAAAAACTGGGGTTTGCAGGGGTATAACCATTTTTTCTTAGTTTTTATCCAAAACATAGATTGTGGGTACTCATCAATCAATGTTTTGAGCAAAAATATAAAAAATATCAAAATTTTCCAGGAAATTTACAATTTTTAATGCCCAAAAGCATCTCTGTATATTGCATGGGCATGTTTTCATAATGTTCTCATGATGCAGCACACAAGGTATGTAACAGAGGATTCAAACATAACACAATTAAAATTTTGATAAAAGATAAATCACAGGTAATTACAGGTAAACTCTGGAAAATCAAATAAATAATTTACGAAAAACAAAAAACATAAACAACAATTCAGCAGCAAAACAAGTTACATCAAGCATTTTTAAAAATTCTGAGTCATGACATCACAAAATCAATTCAATGTCAACAACCCATGGCTTTCGGAGGAATTCATTAAGATCTATTAAGATTTAAAAAACATCTGAATTTGAAATATTTGGCATGGTCTAATATATGTCAAACTGCTTTTATATCGTAGTACAATCCAAGATGCATATATTTCTTATGAAAAAATGTTGTTTGTATCATGTTTGTTGCCATGGCAAGGACTACCCTCATTTTAAAAACCAGGTATGCCCATTGTGATGAATATTTTATCAAATGGTGTGTGAATTTGTGCCCATTGCATAGTCTGTACAGTGGTATAGATTTAAACTTCGTTTCAAATATTTTAGTCCTAGCTTCTTTTCATTTCTGCAATATAAAGATGCTCACTTCATCAATGTCAAAACGTCATCAACAGTTTTCATCAACTGCACACCTTTCAACGCTCATATCTTTGCTATTTGTGAAGATAATCTCTACAAAGTTTCAAGAAATACTCGAGGAAAGTTGATCTTTCACATGTTACTATTATCATAATTTTGAATTAAAATAGTGTTTTCTGAGGAAAACTATGTCCCCCCAACCATTTAGAAATTGAAGTGTAGTTACCTTGTGATATGAAGTTTTTCTATGGAAGACACCATGCCCATCTTTTTCTGTATGGTGTGGTAGTTTAAACTTGTTTTGGACCCTGTCTAAAATTAGGTCACGATCACCAAATTCTTATAAACTCTGAACCTCCTCACAACAATGCTTCTGTGCAAGTTTAGTTAAAATCCACCAAAATCCATACAAGTTATCGCGTCCGAAAGACTAATTTCAACAGTTATGAACTAGTGACCTTGGAAATTAGGTCAAGGTCACCAAAATCTTATCAACTCTGAGCCTCCTCCCAACAATGCTTCTGTGCAAGTTTGGTCAAAATCCATCAATTAGTTTACAAGCTATCGCGTCAGAAAGACTAATTTCATCAGTTTTTGACTAGTGACCTTGGAAATTAGGTCAAGATCACCAAAATCTTATCAACTCTAAGCCTCCTCCCAACAATGCTTCTGTGCAAGTTTGGTCAAAATCCATCAATTAGTTTACAAGATATTGTATCTAATTTCAAAAGTTTTTATGGACTCGTGACCTTGAAAATTAGGTCAAGGTCATCAAAATCTAGCCAACTCTGAGCCTCCTCCCAACAATGCTTCTGTGCAAGTTTGGTCAAAATCCATTAATTGGTTTTACAAGATATTGCGTTGGAAATATTAATTTCAACAGTTTTTATGGACTCACAACCTTGAAAATTAGGTCAAGATCACCAAAATCTAATCAACTCTGAGCCTCCTCCCAACAATGCTTCTGTGCAAGTTTGGTCAAAATCCATCAATTGGTTTACAAGATATTGGGTTGGAAAGACTAATTTCAACAGTTTTTATGTACTCGTGAACTTCAAAATTAGGTCAAGGTCACCAAAATCTCATCAACTCTGAGCCTCCTCCCAACAATGCTTTTGTGCAAGTTTGGTCAAAATCCATTCATTTGTTCAGAAGATATCGCGTCGGAAAACCTAATTTGATCAGTTTTCATGGGCTGGTGACCTTGAAAATGAGGTCAAGGTCACCAAAATCTAATCAACTCTTTCCCCCCTCCCAACCATGTATGCAAGTTTGGTCAAAATCCATCCACTGGTTTAAAAGATATCGCGTCGGAAAGAAGCTACGCGGACGCTATCCGCACCAAAGACCAGACGGGATCCGCACCAAAAACAATATGTCCCCCACCTTCAGTTGGGGGGACATAATTTTCAGCCATAAGGCCCCTTTTGTCAGATCTTGGCCCAAAATGATCAGCAAAAATGATCAGTTGTGCAAACTTTCATTTCTTTCTTTTTCTTGTCTTTTCTTTTCTTCATTATTTCACAGATAATTATTTTCTGTTTACACTGCTAGTGAAAGAAGGTAATGTCTTTATCTTTGCACATCTATACAAAAAATGCTCTGACACATAAGTAGCTACCCTGTTTTCAAAGACCACCTGCCTTAAGAGACCACCTTTAACTGCATTTCCTAAGTTATCTGTATTGATTTTGTCATGTCATGGCATATGTTTCAAAACAAATTAATTTTGTAGAACTTAAAAGCACTGGGTTAAACTGGATCCTGCCAAATAGTTTATCAAAAAATTGCAGATCACTTATAAATTACCCTTAACAGGAAACTGACCAAAAGTGGTTCCTACCCTGGCTCTGCCTCTGACATTTAAATCCAGGACAAAGATAAATATAATTTCCTATACATGCAATTTATTGTAACAATTCAACATGTACACACAATTAGCCATGTTTTTATTTGTCCCGCATTTTGTCACTGATTTACTGTCACTGCAAGAGGTCAAGTGTATATTTTGACCGACAGAGACGTGGCATTTGGTTAATTTCCAGGCATGCAAACCACCTAATCAGCTACCCCTCCCCACCCTCACTGCCCCCGTTAGGACATGTACAGTAAAACTGTTTGGTGTCATTTGACATAAGTGTCCACTTGCATTGTGTTGTGTTGCATTGTATTTGGCAAACTTAGTCCAAAGCTTGATATACAGAAGAGTCTATCTGAGCTATAGGCATCTGAATATAGGGATCAACCATGGTTTTCCGTGTTCAAACATTCAATGGATCACAATGAAGGTGTTTGAACACAAGGCCGCAGGCAGCGTGTTCAAACCCCTTCCAAGTGATCAAGCAAATGTTTGAACACTGAAAACTGTGGTTGATCACTATTCTGCAGAGTTTCTTCAACATCGGCCATTTTGTACAAATGACGTCACGTCGCATTGACCAATGACATTGGCCAAAACTCATGTTCTAACCGCACGTGAATTTCACGATTTGAACATGGGTTTTGCTGTTTGAACACTGAAAATGGCTTCAAACAGTTATGCGCATAGATATCTATACAAGAATAGTATTTCACAAGCATATAAGGCCATACTGAGCTTTCTCAGCTTTTGAGTTGATTTTCATCCAAAGGACATGAGATGCACAGGATCTGAACTACATGCTATAGGCCAGTAGGCTACAGGATCAGAAGACAATTAAAAGAGTTGCTACAGTGCCCCTTTGAAAACTGCTTGTAGACCCAATATTGATAACTTAGCAATGTCAACTAGAAATTGGCTGCAAGCAAGGCTTTCAGTATACCCCCCGCAAAATTATCTGAAGCTGGCCAATAACTTCCTAAGTCAAACATGCAGAAAATTTGTCAAAGATATCTTTTCAGCATTATAATCCTTCATGTACATCCCCAGTATGCCAGTCACATCTATAAGATATTAAAAGAATATATTGAAAGCTTGAGGTTGATTTCACTGTATGCACTATGATCATTTATTATCATGAGAAATGGTAAAAATTGGCTAAGTTAAATAAAAGCTGTAAGTTTGTCAAAAATTAAATTTTCAGCATGAAGATTATTCATGCACATCTAAAATATATCTGGAACAAATCTACAAAGAATCTAAAAGAAACATTGAAAGCCCTAGGAGGAGTTGATTTCACAAAGTATGCACTACCAACCATTATTGTATATAAGCAATGGTCAAGAAATGGCTATGTTGAAAAATGATGTAAATTTGTCAAATATCACTTTTTCAGTATTATAATTATTCATGCACATCTTCAATATGTGTGGAACATGTCTGCAAAGTATTGAAAAGAAATACTGAAAGCCCTAGGAGTAGTTGATTTCACAAACCATCATTGTATATAAGCAATGGTCAAAAAATGGCTATGTTAAAAAATGCTGTAAATTTGTCAAAAATTAATTTTTCAGTATTATAATTCTTCATGCACATCTTCAATATGTGAGGAAGATGTCTGCAAAGTATCAAAAAGAAATACTAAAAGCCCTTGGAGGAGTTGATTTCACAAAATGTGCACTACCAACCATTTTTGTATATAAGCAATGGTCAAAAAATGGCTATGTTGAAAAATGCTGTAAATTTGTCAAAAATTATTTTTTCAGCATTATAATTCTTCATGCACATCTTCAATATGTGTGGAACATGTCTGCAAAGTATTGAAAAGAAATACTGAAAGCCCTAGGAGGAGTTGATTTCACAAAATATGCACTACCAACCATTATTGTTTAAGCAATGGTAAAAAAATGGCTATGTTAAAAAATGCTGTAAATTTGTCAAAAATTATTTTTTCAGCATTATAATTCTTCATGCACATCTTCAATATGTGTGGAACATTTCTGCAAAGTATTGAAAAGAAATACTGAAAGCCCTAGGAGAAGTTGATTTCACAAACTATGAACTACCAATCATTATTGTATATAAGCAATGGTCAAAAAATGGCTATGTTGAAAAATGCTGTAAATTTGTCAAAAATTATTTTTTCAGCATTATAATTCTTCATGCACATCTTCAATATGTGTGGAACATGTCTGCAAAGTATTGAAAAGAAATACTGAAAGCCCTAGGAGGAGTTGATTTCACAAACTATGCACTACCAACCATTATTGAATATGGCAATTATCGAAAATTGGCCAAGTTCAAAATGCTGTAAATTTGTCAAAATTCATTTTTTCAGCATAATACTTCTTCATGCATATCTTCAATATCTCTGGCACATATCTGCAAAGTATCAAAAGAGAATATTGAAAGCTGTAGGAGGAGTTGATTTCACAAAGTATGCACTATTAGCACTATGGCAAACATTCTATGTATAGGTTTAAAAAGTCCCATAACTCTTGCAAAACTGACCCTTTGGCCCCTAAATTCATACCACACATGTGTTGTCTTATGGTGCAGGTGTGTTGAAAATTTAAAGAACATCGGGCAAAAACTACTTAAGTTATTCAGCAAAGATGTCAAAATGTTGACGGAATGACGGAATGACGGAATCACGGAATCACGGAATTACGGACAGACTGAAAACAGTATACCCCCCTAAAACTTCGTTTTGCGGGGGGTATAAAAACTTAGCTGGTATTATGATACTGTAAGTTTGGAAATTTTTGTGTGACTTTTATTTTGCTAATTGTTGATTTCAAAATTATTAGCGAGTTCTTGAATTTGTGAGCGAGTACTAGAGCAGTCTATAATGCTTCTAATTAATCTTTATTAGCCGGAATTTTATTTTTGCCAGGCAACAATTTTACAAATGTTAGAGAAAATTAACATTTCTGAATTTACAGTAATAACCTATTTGCATTGTGACATGTTTTACAAAGGTGGTAAAAATCCATTAATCTTCCACTTCATGGTCACCTTCTGGTTCAAAATCTGTGAAGTAACAGCCATCTTCATTTTTCAATTCATCTTTTGATTTGAAATTAATATTTTATTAATTGATTTATTTTTTTTTTGTGTGTTAGGTTTAACAAGGACAATAAAAAAAGTTTGGTAAAATCCATTAATCTTCAACTTCATGATCACCTTAAGGGTCAAAATCTGTGAAGAAACATCTTTCTCTATCATTCAATTCATCTTTTGATTTGATAAGTTCCTTTTAACTTTTCTCATTTCACTAAATTCTGGCTGTTTCTGATTACTCTAGTGTATGTTCTTTTCTTGGCTGTTTGCTTTGGTGGTTTGTCTCCTAATTATTTAGTCTTCGGCCTCATGATCACCTTCAGGATCAGAATCTGTGAAGTAACAGCCATCTTCATCTTTACCTTCATCTTTTGATTTGATAATATCATTTACCTCACTTTCAAGTCTTTTAACTTTTCTCATTTCACTAAATTCTGGCTGTTTCTGATTAGTTTTTGACTTTATATCTGTATTCTTTGTAGAATGTTCATCAAAGTGCTGTTTTACGGCAGCATTGGCATTTAAATCTACTGGCAATCCTTGGTCATGAATAGACCTAACCTCTGGTGTATGTTCTTTTCTTGGTGGTTCACTTTCACTTGATGTATTATCTATGGCACTTGGTGAATTTTCTTGCTGAAATCCTTTCTGCTCAGCTCCGTTCTCAGTTTTCAAGTCAGCACTGTCTATAGCTTTGTTACTGGCTGGTGCAGTATTATTTGTTTTGATATTTGCTTTGACTTCTTTCTTTTCATTACTTGCATTTTCTAACTCTTCATTAGTCCTATCCTGATCACCCAGACTTGCACCTTCAACATTTTCATTTCTTTCTTCATTTTCACTCTTGTCTTTGGCACTACTAGCTTTCTGGCCATCAGATTTGGCATTATCATGACCAGCGACTTTAGGAATGTTAGTTTTACTTCCTGACTTTGGCACAGTAGTTTTGAGTTCATCTTTAGTCCTAACCCCAACAGCTTTCATGATGATGTCTAGGTTCCTCATGTAGTCACCATGACCATCAATCTGGATAAGAAAATCAAAATTGATATTCAATAGAAATTTAATTATATGACACAATAAAGGATTCAGTTTGTCGCAAAATGACACTTAACCCCCCCCCCCCCCCTAAAAATATCGAAAAAGTATGCATTTTCATGATCACTGATCAATGCAAAATCCCTATCCAAAATTCATTTTGGCCATAAAAAGCTTATCTGCTGACTGTTTTTCAAAATTTTTGCATGTCCTATTAGGCCAAACTAAGATCGAGATTTTAGAAATTATGTTCCTATTGACCTTCACACAAAAATGTTCTACGAAAAACCATTATCAGAGGTAAGGTTTTATACTATAGAAGCATCTGCGACATAGTGGTGAAACCATTTTCCTAGAAGACTAGGGGTCACAGGGTTCAATCCTGGGCTTTTTCTGTCCTTTGAATGAGACATTATACTGGGGTCTCCATATGACCTAAACGTACCTTTCACCATCGAGGAATTGAATAAAGCGTGTTCACAGCTTCGTACAAACAAATCAGCGGGTCCTGATAAATTAATTAACGAATTTTTCATACATGGAAAATATATTTTAAGTACAACACTTTTAATTCTTTTTAACAAGTTATTTTCTTTAGGGTATTTCCCAAAAGCATGGTCAGAAGGTTTCGTAATTCCGTTACACAAAAAGGGGAGTATAAACGAGGTTGAAAACTACAGGGGCATAACTCTATTAAGTGTATTAGGTAAACTATTTTCTCGTATGATAAATAATAGATTATCAAATTGGGCAGAACACTATTACATATTAATTGAAGCACAAGCGGGTTTTAGACCATGCATGGGCACGGTGGACAACATTTTCGTTCTTCACGGTTTAATTACGCATTATCTTAATCAGGGTAAATATTTGTTCTGTGCCTTTGTGGATTTCACAAAGGCTTTTGATTACGTCGTACGTGACAATCTTTGGTTTAAATTAGTAAAATTAGGACTAAGGGGGAATATTTTAAATATCATTAAGTCTATGTACGATAGTGTCAAATCTAGAGTCAAATTTTGCGACAAAGTTGGAAACGAATTCTTTTGTTCACTTGGCGTTAGGCAAGGTGAGTGTCTTTCGCCTCTTTTGTTTTCTCTGTTCCTAAATGATATAGAAGAACAATTTTCAAACTCTGGTGTTGAAGGGCTCGATTTAGATTTAATTAAGATTTTCATGTTGCTTTATGCAGACGACATTGTGATTTTTTCAAACACCGCTGACGAACTCCAGTTAGGTCTAGATATTTTGGCAGAATACTGTGCTCGATGGAAGCTGAAAGTAAATGTTTCTAAGACAAAAATTTTAATTTTCAGAAATGGCGGCTTGTTACCTCAAGATTTAGTATTTACATATGACGGCGACCCTGTAGAAATAGTTAAAAGTTTTAAATATCTAGGTATTGTTTTTACCACAGGTGGTTCGTTCTCTGAAGCTCAAACCACTTTGTCTGGACAAGCTCAAAAAGCCATCTTTAAATTAAGTAAATATATGTATAAATTTACCTTCATCACACCTAAACACAAATTAGAGCTTTTTGATAAACTTATTTCGCCAATTTTAAACTATGCAAGTGAAGTTTGGGGCTTCTGTAAGGCGAATGCGATCGAACGAGTGCATATGCAATTTTGTAAGAAACTACTTGGTGTAAAGAAAACTACGCAAAACGATTTCGTATATGGAGAGCTTGGGCGAACAAACTATTCAACAAAGCGATATCTCACTATTATAAAGTATTGGTTGAAAGTAATAATGACTCCTGAAAATAAATATGTTAGATTAGTATATAAAGTTATGTTAAATGACATTGAGGAAATGCCTGATAAAACCAACTGGGCATCTCTTGTAAAACATTTACTTATGTCGCTAGGTTTCTATGAAGTTTGGTTAGCGCAGGGTGTTGCAAATATTGATCTCTTTCTCTCTGTTTTTAAACAAAGATTAAACGATGTATTTATGCAAAATTGGGTTGAAAGATTAAAAGCATCGTCTAGGGCAGACTTTTATAAAAATATTATACATTTTCAAATGCAGCCATACTTGGAGAATCTAAATGTTTTTAAATATATGCAAGCCATGAGTAAATTACGGATGTCTTCTCATCGGTTAGCTATAGAGTCGGGTAGATGGACCAGGCCAAACAGAATCCCTGTCAATGAAAGAAAATGTACACGCTGTAAATTAGTAGAAGATGAGTATCATTTTGTATTAGAATGTACTATCTATATTGATTTAAGAAAAAAATATATTCCCAAATATTTTTGGAAAAGGCCATCTATGTTTAAATTTGTTGAATTATTAAATACTACCAATATGAAGATTTTACGCAACTTAAGTTTATATGTATACCACGCTTTTCAATGTCGGACGGAACAGCTTTATGTTAATAGATTATAGATTGTAAGGTTTTTGTTTAATAGTTTAGGTTTTGTCTTCTATGGTCATGCATTAGTTAGCAATAAAATATAAATGGACGTTTCTAAAAACACAAAATAATTTTATATATGCACAAACAACATGTATTATTGTCATACTTATCTTATGCTAACTGACAAACATATATTTAGTTACGCGATAAGTGTATCTGACTGCTGGTTTTTAACATAAACATAAATTAAGAGTTATGCATTTATCTGTTTTTAACTTGTGTTATAGATGGAGAAAACATGTACTCAGCAGTATTTGAAATTATACTATAGCTTTTTATGCACACATAAATATGTAATATATGTATATATATTGTCGTTTAGGTGTATGTTATGCACGGAACTGATTCTTGTACGTTGACATGTGGAGCCCAAGCCACGCTTTTAAGTTTCGTTTCGTTAAAATCGTGGCTGTTTGGACTCTGAATGTTTACGATCATAGTTTACGCCTGCCTGTTCTTCTTCTTATTGGGAAGATCTTGCAATCGGCGAAAACCTTTTGAAAATGTTGTAAATACGATTTTCATATCCGGTAAAAACCTAAGAATAATTTCGAAGAGTATCAATTTTCAGTTTCATGTCTTTGTTATTAAAGCAAAGTATTACGTATTGAATCTGTAACGTATTATATCTTGTACCATATTATTACAAAACACATAAACCGACGCACGCTATTGTGAGGTATCACAAATGCTTTGATAATAATAATTTGAGCAACGTATTCATGAGCGTTATACACCTTCTCCGTTGCTACATGTACTATGATCAGTTAAAGTCGAAAGTACTTTGTGATCTTTTATCAAAAGATGGGTAATACATGTTTATGAGATTAGTTAGTTACGCTAGTTACACCAGTGTTGTAATGTTTATATTATTTGATATTATTGCACTGTCTTCGCCATTATGTTGCTGTCATGTGTATATATTTTGTATGTACGTTGTATCCTCATGGGCTTTATTGCCTACTGGATTCTTGAATAAAATCTTGTATCTTGTATGACCTTAGCTTTTAACTAGGATATAAAGCATGAATACAACCTATCAAAAAGATACCCACCACATCTGTCAAATCAATGTTGTGCATTCTCCTATTTTCCCACTTGACTGGTGCTAGTCCAGCAACATTCAGCTTCACATTAGCTGTTCTGTACAGGAATTTCAGTAACCAGTCACCCCTGAAAGAAAGAAAAGGTTTTATATCATTTCTGAGCCACGCCAGGAAAAAATGGATTTGCACAGCTGATCATTGCCTTTGTTTTTGCTACACAGATAGTACAATTCCTCCTCTACTTTTACCCAGAATTTCAAGATTCTAGCTTTCTTCTATGGATGAATAGGCCTGTTTGTATTGTACCTGATCTGAAATCCTGAAGACCAGATTTCTTATGTCATCCCTCATATCATTTCTGCTAAATTTTGATTATTTCACTCAAAAACTTTGTTGCATTATAGTTAAATGGCCCAGTCATTCTGACAATATTTCACAATTTTGACCATACGGCCTGAAAAACTTGACTCTGGGGTACGTTGCAGTATTAATTTGTTTGTCTGTTTGAATTGATGCTTAACGTACAAGTTAACAGCTATGGTCATGTCAGGATGTTGCAACCATTTTATGGGACTTTTAACCAAAATTAAGATGTCATGACATCCAAAAAGTGCTTCAAATATAACCACCCAAGTAAGCCAATAAAGCTTATATGACTGTATGGATGGCTTGACTTGAGCCACTTCTCCCGAGCAGGCTTAGACCTGTGCAGTTAACCAGTAATCACATAGTCAGGTATAAGCTTTGCCTGCAGGCACAAGCAGCCCATCTCGTCCATTTCTTTAGGCCCCAATGGGTAGGGGCCCATTGCAGTATGAGATCAAACAAAATATCACAAAAAACCAGAGGACCAATGGTCCTGTAAACGCTCACCTGAGATCAGCTGCATATACCAATAAACATGTTTGAATATTATGGTATTTAACTCCAGTGCAGGGGCAGATAAGCCCTTGGGCCATTTTCTTTTTTCAGAATCTTCAATATTCTGTCCATTTGCCAATTTCCTGTTGGCTTTTTCCTTCAAATGACATTTTAACAGTTTTCCCAATTCAGATGCACAGGCAACCCATGTTGACCTTGCCATAAACTTGGTCAAGGTCATCACAGGGTCATGATTTATATATACATTTGAGTACTTTAGCCATCGATGCCTCACGCCAAGTTTCCTTGAAATCAGTCTATTGGTTTCAGAGAAGATGATTTTTGATGGGTTTTTACCATATATGGGCATGGCGGCCATCTTGGTCATGTGACCTAGATTATTTATATACACATTGATTCCCCCATTCTATAGATGCTTCACTTAAAATTTGGCTTTGTTTGGCCAAGCGGTTTCAGAGGAGAAGACGTTTGAATATTATGGAAATATACATGTATATTGCCCCGGGGTGGGGGCACATGAGCCCCTGGGGTCCAATTTTTTTTCAGAATCATTAATATCCAGTCCTACTGCCCATTTCCTGCAAGACTTTCACTTTAAATGACATTTTAAAAGTTTTCCCCATTCAAATGCATTGGTGACCTACGTTGACCTTCCCGTAAAATAGGTCAAGGTCATCACAGGGTCATGATTTATATACACATTGTAGTGCTTGAGCCATCGATGCTTCGTGCCAAGTTTCGTTGAAATCGGTCAACCGGTTCTGGAGAAGAAGATTTTTGAACGGTTTTTACCATATATGGGCATGGCGGCCATCTTGGTCATGTGACCTGGATTTTTTATATACATATTTGTTACCCCTTCCTATTGATGCTTCACATAAAATTTCGCTTTGATTGGCCAAGCGGTTTCAGAGGAGAAGATGTTTGAATATTATGGAGATATACATGTATATTGCCCCGGGGTGGGGGCGGATGAGCCCCTGGTGCCCAATTTTTTTCAGAATCATTAATATTCAGTCCTACTGCTCATTTTCTGCAAGATTTTTCCTTTAAATGACAATTTAACAATTTTTGCCATTCAAATGCATTCGCGACCTATGTTGACCTTGCCGTAAAATAGGTCAAGGTCATCATAGGGTCATGATTTATATATACATTGTAGTGCTTGAGCCATTAATGCTTCATGCCAAGTTTGGTTGAAATCGGTCCAGTGGTTCCGGAGAAGAAGATTTTTGAAGGGTTTTTACCATATATGGGCATGGCGGCCATCTTGGTCATGTGACCTGGATTATTTATATACACATTGATTCCCCCTTCCCATAGATGCTTCATGTAAAATTTTGCTTTGATTGGCCAAGCGGTTTCAGAGGAGAAGATCTTTGAAAAGTGTGGACGACGGACGGACGGACGACGGACGGACGGACGACGGAGCATGGGTATACTATAAGCTCACCTTGTGAGCCTGACGGCTCAGGTGAGCTAAAAATGTTCATATAATATGTACCCCCTTGAACCCCAATTTTGTACAGTGAAACTGGGGTATAAAGGGGTATACCATTTTTCTTATTTTGTTCCAAAACATAGATTGTGGCTCTGCGAGGCAGTTCTAACATGTGCCCACAATCAATGTTTTGAGCAAAAATATTGAAAATATCGATCTTTTTCAAATGAAACTTTCATTTTACAGACAAAAAAAATATCTGTATATATTGCATGGGCAAGTTTTCAAAATGACTACTACTTGATCTCTGTCATATGAATATTCTATTTACTGTAAAACAAAGGCCAGGGGCCAGTTGTTCAATACGTCGATAATGTCATCGTTATGACCTCCACTCAAGTAAATGCCGACTAAATAATCAAATACACTGTTATTTTTTGTTGATAAAATTGCAAAGGATTCTCACATTTTATCAACAAAAACTAACAGTGTATTTGCAATATTCATGTTTGAAATTTTAGTTTACCATTAATGATGTCATTAATTTTGAACAACTGGGCCCAGGTATTTCAGACAAAACATCATTTTTAACAAGTGACTTGCCCATCGCTTTCAGTTGGATGAGTCCACTTTTAGTTTCAGGGACTTCCGGTGTGATTTTAACATTTTATTCAATTTTTCTCTGAAATTTCTCTATTCAAACAGAAGAGCCACAGACGGGATGCCCTATTCTATGGTGTCACATCTGAAGCTGTCCGGTTTGCCTATGTCCCATAAACGGGACATCAAGTTTATAAATATGAGTTAAACAACACTTTCAATTAGAGTAAATCAAGATTAACAATCCTTTATTATTCAGTTTTTTTTGTAAAATTCCATCAAAAAATACCTGCTATAACCATTTACAATTTTCCCGGCCACAATCTTGGAGAAAGGCTTCCATGATTTAGCATCCCCAGATACAGGTGCTCCCAGCAGTACTACATCTTCTATCAGCCCTTCACTACCTAGATAATCATTAAGATATTGTTTTACATGAACAGGCACTGAGATTATAAAACTTTTTTCATGTTCAGCTCAGTTGAGACTAAAATTTATCCTGCTCATAAATGTTAAAATGCCAACATTTGTTGGCATTGAATGTTATGTATGACAGTTACTTGTTGAAAGATGTGCATTCAGTACTGGTAAACTTCCCAAGGGAGTATGCCCAGGAAAGTATGATGTTATACATATGATGTTTACTTGTTGTCCTTAGCAATTATTTACTTTTAGTGTCCCAGATATTGGACATAAACAGGTTGTTTACTTCAGAATTTTCTAGAAATTTCAAATTATTCTTTGACGGAAAAGTCCAGAAAAATCTGGAAGAACCAAAGATGTAGAATCTTCTAGAAAAATCTTTTTTATGTAAAAAGAATATTGTGGAATTTTCTGGAAGGATAATGGCCTCTCTAGAATATTCCAAAACATTAAATTTTGGTAAACAACTTGTTATTTTTAGTATATGTTATCATAGAATTTGCTGGAAGAATCCTGAATGTTCCTCAGTGCTATATAAGGGCTACAAATTTTCATAAGGACAATCTTTGGGTACTGTTACTATTAAGAAGTCAAAATCTATCTTACTGGAATTTAAACTTATTCTTGGATTACTTTGTGATAATCGATTCTGGATTGGGACATAGTGCTATTTTGAAACAAACTTTAATTCTTGGGATCAGAAACTGATACAGACTTGTGTTAAAAATTCTGAGGGACATTCAGACATTCTTTAAGGGAATTAACATCTTGAAAGGTATTGTACATTCATTTTTGTTTGATTGTATATATGCTTTTGATTGTTTCACATGTAATTACTGGTTAAATCACTTCTAAATAAATTTGTTAAATTTTAAACAAAGCTTGTTGCTGGCTAACCAACTTGTTGGTTTCCTTAATCTTCTAGTTACGCCTGGCACGTAACAGAATTGGGGGCTCGAGTCCGGGATTGAAATTTCTTGTGCACCAAATTTATTTAAAATTCTAAAGTATCTTCACTGTTTGCTGTTTAAATAGCTAAAGCCAGCAAAAAGCAACCATGTCATTCAAACTAAGTGACTTTATTGCTGCGCCTTCTCAGGAGCTGTTAAATAAGGCCAAAAAGAGTGACCTCTTAGACATAGCTGATCATTATGGGTTGTCAAATATCAAGACTTCCATGTTAAAACATGAAATCAAGAACATTTTGATTCAGTTTTTTGTTGACGAGGAAATTTTTGATTCCTCGGCTACTTCTCAGATTCTAGTCACTCAGACTGACTTGCAGTTGAGGGAACTAGAAATCAAAAGACAAATTGAGATGGAAAAACTAAAATTTGAGTATGAAGAAAGAATAAGGTTGGAAACTTTAGAACCGGATGAAATTTTGCTAAACATATTGTATACAATTATCCAGTATTGCAAAAGAAAGCTTTATTTTATAAAACTTTCTTTTCTTTGAAGAGGGGAAGTGTTACGTATGACAGTTACTTGTTGAAAGATGTGCATTCAGTACTGGTAAACTTCCCAAGGGAGTATGCCCAGGAAAGTATGATGTTATACATATGATGTTTACTTGTTGTCCTTAGCAATTATTTACTTTTAGTGTCCCAGATATTGGACATAAACAGGTTGTTTACTTCAGAATTTTCTAGAAATTTCAAATTGTTCTTTGACGGAAAAGTCCAGAAAAATCTGGAAGAACCAAAGATGTAGAATCTTCTAGAAAAATCTTTTTTTATGTCAAAAGAATATTGTGGAATTTTCTGGAAGGATAATGGCCTCTCTAGAATATTCCAAAACATTAAATTTTGGTAAACAACTTGTTATTTTTAGTATATGTTATCATAGAATTTGCTGGAAGAATCCTGAATGTTCCTCAGTGCTATATAAGGGCTACAAATTTTCATAAGGACAATCTTTGGGTACTGTTACTATTAAGAAGTCAAAATCTATCTTACTGGAATTTAAACTTATTCTTGGATTACTTTGTGATATTCGATTCTGGATTGGGACATAGTGCTATTTTGAAACAAACTTTAATTCTTGGGATCAGAAACTGATACAGACTTGTGTTAAAAAATTCTGAGGGACATTCAGACATTCTTTAAGGGAATTAACATCTTGAAAGGTATTGTACATTCATTTTTGTTTGATTGTATATATGCTTTTGATTGTTTCACATGTAATTACTGGTTAAATCACTTCTAAATAAATTTGTTAAATTTTAAACAAAGCTTGTTTCTGGCTAACCAACTTGTTGGTTTCCTTAATCTTCTAGTTACGCCTGGCACGTAACAGAATTGGGGGCTCGAGTCCGGGATTGAAATTTCTTGTGCACCAAATTTATTTAAAATTCTAAAGTATCTTCACTGTTTGCTGTTTAAATAGCTAAAGCCAGCAAAAAGCAACCATGTCATTCAAACTAAGTGACTTTATTGCTGCGCCTTCTCAGGAGCTGTTAGATAAGGCCAAAAAGAGTGACCTCTTAGACATAGCTGATCATTATGGGTTGTCAAATATCAAGACTTCCATGTTAAAACATGAAATTAAGAACATTTTGATTCAGTTTTTTGTTGACGAGGAAATTTTTGATTCCTCGGCTACTTCTCAGATTCTAGTCACTCAGACTGACTTGCAGTTGAGGGAACTAGAAATCAAAAGACAAATTGAGATGGAAAAACTAAAATTTGAGTATGAAGAAAGAATAAGGTTGGAAACTTTAGAACGGGATGAAAGAATAAGGGCAGAAAAGGCCGAAAGGGAAGAAAGAATAAGATTGGAAACTTTAGAACGGGAAGAAAGAATGCATAAACAAAAGTTAGAAATGGAAGAGTGAGAGAAGGAAAAACAAAGAGAATTAGAACGAGAAAAAATTGAGTTAGAAAAAGAAAAATTAGAAAGAGAAGAAAGGCTTGAAAAAGAAAAATTAGAACGAGAAGAACGGCTCAAAATTGAAAAAGAAAAATTGAGATTTGAAAATGAAGAAAAAGAAAGAGAAAGGCTATTTCAGTTAAGAATCAAAGAAATTGAATTTAATGAAAAATCAAAATCAAAATCTTTATCTTCAGACACAAGCAAAATATTTGATGTAACAAAACATATCCGACTCGTTCCTCCATTTCAAGAAAAAGAGGTTGATAAATATTTTCTACATTTTGAGAAGGTAGCAGAAAACTTGAAATGGCCAAAAGAGCATTGGACCTTGCTTTTGCAAAGTGTTGTAATTGGTAAAGCTCGAGAAATTTACACTCAGCTTTCTCTTGAGCAAAGCTCAGATTATGATACAGTAAAGGAATTTATTCTTAAGGCTTATGAGTTGGTCCCTGAGGCATACAGGCAGAAATTTAGAGACTGTAGAAAAGAACATGACCAGACTCATGTTGAGTTTGCTAGAACAAAAGAGCAACTATTTGATAGATGGTGTTCTTCAAAGAAAGTGGGTTCTGATCATGCAAAGCTAAGGCAGCTCATGCTTGTTGAAGAATTCAAACGATGCATAAATTCTGATGTTAAGGCTTTCTTGAACGAAAGAGAAGTTGAAAACTTGGAAACAGCAGCACGTTTAGCTGATGACTATGCTTTGACTCATAAGGCTTCATTTGTCAACAAGCCATATCCTAGGAAACCATATAACCCTCAATCAAAGCAAATTACCCCTCAGTCAAAACCATATTCCCCTCAGTCCGGTCCCAAAGCCAATCCCAGTAATCCAACTGACAATTCCAGTCCAAAACCCAAATTTTCTAGTGAAAACAAAGGACAAAATCCCTTATCCCAGCCACTTTGTAATTATTGTAAGAAAACTGGCCACATTATTTCTGAATGTTTGGCACTGAAACGAAAGAAAGAAAGAGAAAATATAGATAGTGCTAAACCGACAGGCCTCACCTCCTTAAAGGCTAAACCACAGTCTTGTATCCAGGAAGAAAACCCTATACTGACCAGAACTTGTAAAGAGTCAGTCTCTGAGGATTCTATTATGGAGATTTATGAACCATTCTTATCAGATGGTTTTGTGTCACTTAACAGTGACTCTGCCCAGTCTACCCCTATCAAAATCTTACGAGATACCGGAGCTTCTCAATCCCTTATCTTGGCAGATACCTTGCCATTTTCCGAGAAGTCTTCTTCTGGGACAAGTGTCCTTATCCAGGGCGTAGAGTGTGGATTTGTTAATGTACCGCTCCATAATATCTATTTGTCCTCAGACTTAGTTAAAGGTCCCGTGGCTGTAGGTATTAGACCTTCCTTACCCTTTAAAGGTATTCATTTGCTGTTAGGCAATGATTTGGCAGGAGATAAGGTTGTGGTAAACCCACTTTTGACCAGCACACCATGTGTTGATCAACCGCCTGATCCCATTGAGCAGGAAATTCCTGACCTTTACCCTTCTTGTGCTGTCACTAGGGCAATGGCAAAGAAAGCCAAATTATATGATGGGATGCAGGACATAAATTTAACTGACACTTTGATAGGTCAGTCCTTTAATAAAGAGATTTCAACATCTCTTTCCCCTAGTCAGTCTGATATTCAGACTGACCCTAGCAATCCAAGGTCAGGGTCAGAAAATGACCTTTCACCTTCCAACTCAAATGACCAAGGTCATGACCAGCTGTCAAGGTCACAGCTTTGTAAAGAACAACACAGTGATCCTGAGATCTCGCCTTTATTTGAAAGGGCTTTTAATGAAAATGAAATATCCCAGGTTCCTGTTTGCTATTATGTCAAAAATGGCATTTTGATGAGAAAATGGCGTCCTCCGGATGTCTCCGCAGCAGATGAGTGGACTGTTAACCACCAAATTGTGGTTCCTAGGGTTTATCGCCCTGAAATCTTAAACTTGGCTCATGAAACACCCATGTCAGGCCATTTAGGTGTAAATAAGACCTATCACAAGATTCTAAATCATTTCTACTGGCCAGGAATAAAATCTGATGTATCTCAACACTGCAAATCCTGCCACACTTGTCAGATGGTAGGAAAACCCAATCAGACTATTCCTAAAGCTCAGTTACAGCCCATTCCTGCCTTTGATGAACCTTTCAGCAGAGTGATTATTGATTGTGTAGGTCCCTTACCCAAAACAAAGAAAGGTTGTGAATATCTTCTGACCATAATGTGTGCTTCAACTCGCTTTCCTGAAGCTATCCCAATCAGAAATATCAAGGCTAAAACAATAGTTAATGCACTTGTGAAGTTCTTCACATTTGTAGGCCTCCCAAAATCTATCCAGTCAGACCAGGGCTCAAATTTTATGTCAGGAATTTTTCAGCAAGTCATGTACGAACTTGGAATTAAGCAATACAAGTCATCGGCTTACCACCCTGAAAGCCAAGGTGCCTTAGAAAGATTCCATCAAACTTTGAAAAACATGATCAGATCTTACTGCTTTGACACTGAAAAAGATTGAGATGAAGGCATACACTTGCTTCTATTTGCTGTAAGAGAATCTGTACAAGAGTCTCTGGGGTTCAGCCCATTTGAGCTTGTTTTTGGGCACACTGTACGTGGACCGTTAAAACTTCTAAAAGAGAAATTTCTCTCAGATGATGACAGTTCTTTGAACTTACTTCAGTATGTGTCTGATTTCAAAAACAGACTATCAAAGGCCTGTGATGCAGCTCGGTCCAATCTCAAATCTGCTCAAAGCAAAATGAAGATTCGTTATGATGAAAATGCTAAAGACAGAAATTTTGAACCTGGAGACAAGGTACTTGCTCTCTTGCCCGTTCCTGGCAGACCTTTACAAGCTAGATATTATGGCCCGTATACTGTTGATAAAAAGTTAAGTGACGTGAATTACATTGTTAACACTCCTGGGAGGCGCAAGCAAAAACAGCTATGTCACATTAATATGCTCAAGAAGTATATTGATAGGGATAGTTCTGTTATTTCATCAGTAAATATAGTTAATTCTGTCCCTCATGAACAAAATCAAATGGACTCTGAGGACTTCAACTTGGAGAAATCTGATCCCTCGTCATCGAAACTCCAGAATTCTGACATACTACAGAATCTTGATCAGAAACTGTCTCACCTTGATTCAGACAAAAGACTTGAACTGAAACAGTTAGTTCTCGAATATGAGCACTTATTTCCAGACATTCCATCCAGAACTGACAAAATCTATCATGATGTTGACATTATTGAAGGTTCAAAACCTGTAAAGCAACATCCTTACAGAATGAACCCTGTAAAACAGCAATATCTCAGGGAAGAAGTTCAATATTTGCTGGACAATGATTTCATTGAACCCAGCCAAAGTGAATGGAGTTCTCCTTGTATTCTTGTACCAAAGCCAGACGAGACATTTAGAATGTGCACAGACTATCGAAAAGTCAATTCTGTCACTAAAACAGACACTTTTCCCATCCCACGAATCGATGACTGCATTGATAATATTGGACATGCCAAGTATGTTACAAAGTTCGATCTGCTAAAGGGATTTTGGCAGATACCCCTCACGGACAGAGCAAAGGAGATCTCGGCATTTGTTACACCAGATGGACTGTACCAGTATAAAGTCATGCCATTTGGAATGAAGAACTCGCCTGCGACTTTTCAGCGGCTGGTCAACAGTTTGATTTCCAATCTGGATGGCTGTAAAGCCTATATCGATGACGCTATTATCTTCAGTGAGGAGTGGCAACAACACTTGCAGACAATCAGAACATTCTTTGACCGGCTAAGTGATGCTAAACTAACTGTGAACTTGGCAAAAAGTGAATTTTGCCATGCAAACTTGACATTTCTTGGACACATTGTAGGTCAAGGTCAGGTAAAACCTGTAGAAGCTAAAGTTGAGGCTATCTCAGATTTTCCTGTACCTACTAGCAAAAGACAACTGATGCGCTTTCTGGGTATGGCTGGATATTACAGGAAATTCTGCAACAACTTCTCAGCTATAGCTGAGCCTCTGACAAACTTGCTTGGTAAGAAGGCCAAGTATGTTTGGACGGATGACTGCCAGAAGTCATTTGATAAGCTCAAGGCCATACTTAGAAGTGCTCCGGTTCTCTTAGCACCAAGTTTTGACAAAGAGTTCAAGTTGGCTGTAGATGCCAGTGATGTTGGTGCAGGCAGTGTATTGTTGCAAGAAGATGACAATGGTGTTGACCATCCTGTTTGTTATTTTTCCAAAAAGTTTAACAAGCATCAGAGAAATTACTCTACCATAGAGAAAGAATGCCTATCTCTAATCCTTGCACTTCAGCACTTTGAAGTTTACTTAGCTTCTTCACATGCACCAATTGTTGTCTTCAGTGACCACAATCCACTGACTTTCATACATAAAATGAAAAACAAGAACCAGCATTTACTCAGGTGGAGTCTCATGTTGCAAGAGCACAATCTTGACATCAGACATATCCGAGGAAGAGATAATATCATTCCAGACACCCTAAGCAGAGCTTAAGTGCCTCTACAATGCTGATGTCCAGCTTTGTGCTGTTGTATTTGATTAGTTTTGCACAAATTTTGCTAAACATATTGTATACAATTATCCAGTATTGCAAAAGAAACCTTTATTTTATAAAACTTTCTTTTCTTTGAAGAGGGGAAGTGTTATGTATGACAGTTACTTGTTGAAAGATGTGCATTCAGTACTGGTAAACTTCCCAAGGGAGTATGCCCAGGAAAGTATGATGTTATACATATGATGTTTACTTGTTGTCCTTAGCAATTATTTACTTTTAGTGTCCCAGATATTGGACATAAACAGGTTGTTTACTTCAGAATTTTCTAGAAATTTCAAATTGTTCTTTGACGGAAAAGTCCAGAAAAATCTGGAAGAACCAAAGATGTAGAATCTTCTAGAAAAATCTTTTTTTATGTCAAAAGAATATTGTGGAATTTTCTGGAAGGATAATGGCCTCTCTAGAATATTCCAAAACATTAAATTTTGGTAAACAACTTGTTATTTTTAGTATATGTTATCATAGAATTTGCTGGAAGAATCCTGAATGTTCCTCAGTGCTATATAAGGGCTACAAATTTTCATAAGGACAATCTTTGGGTACTGTTACTATTAAGAAGTCAAAATCTATCTTACTGGAATTTAAACTTATTCTTGGATTACTTTGTGATATTCGATTCTGGATTGGGACATAGTGCTATTTTGAAACAAACTTTAATTCTTGGGATCAGAAACTGATACAGACTTGTGTTAAAAAATTCTGAGGGACATTCAGACATTCTTTAAGGGAATTAACATCTTGAAAGGTATTGTACATTCATTTTTGTTTGATTGTATATATGCTTTTGATTGTTTCACATGTAATTACTGGTTAAATCACTTCTAAATAAATTTGTTAAATTTTAAACAAAGCTTGTTGCTGGCTAACCAACTTGTTGGTTTCCTTAATCTTCTAGTTACGCCTGGCACGTAACAGAATTGGGGGCTCGAGTCCGGGATTGAAATTTCTTGTGCACCAAATTTATTTAAAATTCTAAAGTATCTTCACTGTTTGCTGTTTAAATAGCTAAAGCCAGCAAAAAGCAACCATGTCATTCAAACTAAGTGACTTTATTGCTGCGCCTTCTCAGGAGCTGTTAAATAAGGCCAAAAAGAGTGACCTCTTAGACATAGCTGATCATTATGGGTTGTCAAATATCAAGACTTCCATGTTAAAACATGAAATCAAGAACATTTTGATTCAGTTTTTTGTTGACGAGGAAATTTTTGATTCCTCGGCTACTTCTCAGATTCTAGTCACTCAGACTGACTTGCAGTTGAGGGAACTAGAAATCAAAAGACAAATTGAGATGGAAAAACTAAAATTTGAGTATGAAGAAAGAATAAGGTTGGAAACTTTAGAACGGGATGAAATTTTGCTAAACATATTGTATACAATTATCCAGTATTGCAAAAGAAAGCTTTATTTTATAAAACTTTCTTTTCTTTGAAGAGGGGAAGTGTTATGTATGACAGTTACTTGTTGAAAGATGTGCATTCAGTACTGGTAAACTTCCCAAGGGAGTATGCCCAGGAAAGTATGATGTTATACATATGATGTTTACTTGTTGTCCTTAGCAATTATTTACTTTTAGTGTCCCAGATATTGGACATAAACAGGTTGTTTACTTCAGAATTTTCTAGAAATTTCAAATTGTTCTTTGACGGAAAAGTCCAGAAAAATCTGGAAGAACCAAAGATGTAGAATCTTCTAGAAAAATCTTTTTTTATGTCAAAAGAATATTGTGGAATTTTCTGGAAGGATAATGGCCTCTCTAGAATATTCCAAAACATTAAATTTTGGTAAACAACTTTGGTATCTATGTTTAGTATTTTCTTAATATGATTTCTTATTTCTTGTTTATCACTGAACCACTACAGAAGCTGAGGGTGAGGTTAGGTACCTGTAAAACCGGTTTAAGCCCGCCAGTAACTTTGTGTTACTGATCGTTCCAAGTCGATACTTCTGTAGTGGTTCTTTTTGTTTTATGTCTTGGTGTTTAAAATTTTTTGTGCTGTTGGCGCCTTATGTATGTTTTCATATTTTTAGTTAAGTTAAGGTAACTGAGTGGCCACCTATTGGGAAAATAGCTGCTCATTCGGCTTACGATATGTTTCATGGTGTAAGTACCTGATTGTTAGTTTGGTTTTTTCCCACCTCGGTTTTTGGAGTGGGAATCTTTTTCTGATTGCGCCTTTTCCTGATCTTTGCCTACTTGTACCTTTTTGTTATTTTTAGTATATGTTATCATAGAATTTGCTGGAAGAATCCTGAATGTTCCTCAGTGCTATATAAGGGCTACAAATTTTCATAAGGACAATCTTTGGGTACTGTTACTATTAAGAAGTCAAAATCTATCTTACTGGAATTTAAACTTATTCTTGGATTACTTTGTGATATTCGATTCTGGATTGGGACATAGTGCTATTTTGAAACAAACTTTAATTCTTGGGATCAGAAACTGATACAGACTTGTGTTAAAAAATTCTGAGGGACATTCAGACATTCTTTAAGGGAATTAACATCTTGAAAGGTATTGTACATTCATTTTTGTTTGATTGTATATATGCTTTTGATTGTTTCACATGTAATTACTGGTTAAATCACTTCTAAATAAATTTGTTAAATTTTAAACAAAGCTTGTTTCTGGCTAACCAACTTGTTGGTTTCCTTAATCTTCTAGTTACGCCTGGCACGTAACAGAATTGGGGGCTCGAGTCCGGGATTGAAATTTCTTGTGCACCAAATTTATTTAAAATTCTAAAGTATCTTCACTGTTTGCTGTTTAAATAGCTAAAGCCAGCAAAAAGCAACCATGTCATTCAAACTAAGTGACTTTATTGCTGCGCCTTCTCAGGAGCTGTTAGATAAGGCCAAAAAGAGTGACCTCTTAGACATAGCTGATCATTATGGGTTGTCAAATATCAAGACTTCCATGTTAAAACATGAAATTAAGAACATTTTGATTCAGTTTTTTGTTGACGAGGAAATTTTTGATTCCTCGGCTACTTCTCAGATTCTAGTCACTCAGACTGACTTGCAGTTGAGGGAACTAGAAATCAAAAGACAAATTGAGATGGAAAAACTAAAATTTGAGTATGAAGAAAGAATAAGGTTGGAAACTTTAGAACGGGATGAAAGAATAAGGGCAGAAAAGGCCGAAAGGGAAGAAAGAATAAGATTGGAAACTTTAGAACGGGAAGAAAGAATGCATAAACAAAAGTTAGAAATGGAAGAACGAGAGAAGGAAAAACAAAGAGAATTAGAACGAGAAAAAATTGAGTTAGAAAAAGAAAAATTAGAAAGAGAAGAAAGGCTTGAAAAAGAAAAATTAGAACGAGAAGAACGGCTCAAAATTGAAAAAGAAAAATTGAGATTTGAAAATGAAGAAAAAGAAAGAGAAAGGCTATTTCAGTTAAGAATCAAAGAAATTGAATTTAATGAAAAATCAAAATCAAAATCTTTATCTTCAGACACAAGCAAAATATTTGATGTAACAAAACATATCCGACTCGTTCCTCCATTTCAAGAAAAAGAGGTTGATAAATATTTTCTACATTTTGAGAAGGTAGCAGAAAACTTGAAATGGCCAAAAGAGCATTGGACCTTGCTTTTGCAAAGTGTTGTAATTGGTAAAGCTCGAGAAATTTACACTCAGCTTTCTCTTGAGCAAAGCTCAGATTATGATACAGTAAAGGAATTTATTCTTAAGGCTTATGAGTTGGTCCCTGAGGCATACAGGCAGAAATTTAGAGACTGTAGAAAAGAACATGACCAGACTCATGTTGAGTTTGCTAGAACAAAAGAGCAACTATTTGATAGATGGTGTTCTTCAAAGAAAGTGGGTTCTGATCATGCAAAAATCTGGAAGAACCAAAGATGTAGAATCTTCTAGAAAAATCTTTTTTTATGTCAAAAGAATATTGTGGAATTTTCTGGAAGGATAATGGCCTCTCTAGAATATTCCAAAACATTAAATTTTGGTAAACAACTTGTTATTTTTAGTATATGTTATCATAGAATTTGCTGGAAGAATCCTGAATGTTCCTCAGTGCTATATAAGGGCTACAAATTTTCATAAGGACAATCTTTGGGTACTGTTACTATTAAGAAGTCAAAATCTATCTTACTGGAATTTAAACTTATTCTTGGATTACTTTGTGATATTCGATTCTGGATTGGGACATAGTGCTATTTTGAAACAAACTTTAATTCTTGGGATCAGAAACTGATACAGACTTGTGTTAAAAAATTCTGAGGGACATTCAGACATTCTTTAAGGGAATTAACATCTTGAAAGGTATTGTACAGTCATTTTTGTTTGATTGTATATATGCTTTTGATTGTTTCACATGTAATTACTGGTTAAATCACTTCTAAATAAATTTGTTAAATTTTAAACAAAGCTTGTTGCTGGCTAACCAACTTGTTGGTTTCCTTAATCTTCTAGTTACGCCTGGCACGTAACATTTATCAGCAGGATAAATTACACGCTTTGGTGATCTAAATCTGAAAGGGGTGGTCTCACAGTATATGAAATTTACATTGGGTTCTGCCCATGCACCGATTTTTTTGATATTATGCATATTTCTTGCTTGGTGAATGACCACTTCATCAGTAATATAGATTTCCTCTTAACTACTTAAAATTTTTAAATACAACATTTTGTATTAGAGGGGGTCTGAATATAGGGGTATGTGTAATTAAAGTCGCCAATAACCGTCATAATAGCATCTTCCTGATTCTATTTGTTTGTAGAATAATCTAGAATGATCACTGATCATATCTGTATTGCATTATTGTTGATAGCTATAATATTGAATTCGGCTGATAATCATTTATTTCGCAGATGACCCCAAATTTTAGCTCCATAATGGTGTAATCACAAGTTTGATTTTCAATTTTAACATGTTCCCAGTTTTGTCAACCTATAATTTTAACCTTAAATTAGGCTACACATATATAGATTATTTGCTGAAAATTTCGTAAAATTTGAAGACCGGTAACATCTGTTTCTAGAACATCGAATGATACAAGTCAGAATTCTGAAGAATGTAAAATCAATAATGATTTGATCCAATTATAAATATTTCATGTTATCAACATGTTACAAAGCAAACTTTTTGTGAAACAATTTCCAGGTAAGCAATTTTGTGTCTTGCATGACCATCAACGCTATTTTACATATTTTGAATATTGATTTAAGTAAGAAAATTGCACCCTGTCTTGGACCTTAAAATGCATATCTGTCCATCATTGTTAGTCTTCATAATTAGTTTTAGAACATGATTCTATCTATTAGCTAGCCATTCTCTATAATGTATTCGTGTTTATGCTGCAATTACCTAGTCTTTACTGTTTTGTTTATTTTATTTATTTTGTTTTCAAAAAACAAGTTGTTTAGGTATTATATATTTTATTGCTGATTTCCACATCCTTTAACTTATGCCATATGGAAAACCTAAAGGATTTAGCAGTTTGCATAAAATAACCAGATGAGGCTAAGGACATTTTTCCCCCTGCTGCTTATATCATGATCTCAGAAAAAACACCCCACCCACCCAAGGATATACTTTAGGAAAACCAATAGGATGAAGAGAGAAAACAAAATCTCAATAGATAAAATTATATGATAAGTTACTAACAACAGGAACCGGTTAACTACTTTTGTGTGTTTTTCTTTTCTCCTCCATTTGATGCATAATATACACATACTTGACAGCATTTTAACAATACATAATAGAATGTTTGAAACAGGTTATATCATATATCAAATCTGAGATGAAAATTATTAATCTTATGCATGCATTTAATCATCTGCTACAGCAGGCAGACAGTTTAAAACATACTTCCAACACTTCACAATTGGAAACCCTAACCCACAATGGAGCTTTTGAACTTATAATCTTACATGTAGCTGAGAGGTTTTTTTTTACCTAGCTGACAGATTATTGACAAAACAGCCATAATTTCTAACCAAAGGATAGGATTAAAGAAGAGTATCTAGACAACTATCAGCATGAAATTACAAACATGAACATGAGTCATAAATGTGGAGATTTGTAAACATCAAGTTTGGATATTTGTCTGAGTGTTCAGTAACTTCGGTTACATTATTCATTACCCTAATATTCATTTCAAAAATAGAAAAAAGAACCACATTTAAATGGTAGACAATAATATCAATAATGGATGTTTTTATGAACCACTGCAGAAGCTGAGGGTGAGGTTACGGCCGTGTAAAATCGATTTAAACCCGCCAGTAACTTTGTGTTACTGATCGTTCCAAGTCGATACTTCTGTGGTGGTTCTTTTTGTTTTATGTCTTGGTGTTTAAAATATTTTTGTGCTGTTGGCGCCTTATGTATGTTTGCAAATTTTTAGTTAACTGAGTGGCCACCTATTGGATCAATAGCTGCTCATTCGGCTTACAAAATGTTTTCATGGTATAAGTACCTGATTGTTAGTTTGGTTTTTTCTCACCTTGGTTTTTGCAGTGGGAGTCTTTTTCTGATTGCACATTTTCCTGATCTTTGCCTACTTGTACTTTTTTAATGAAGAATTAAAACAATCTGATATTTAAAGTGAAAGCTATACCTGAGCATCATATCTGAACACTTACAAAGAGAAAAGCCTGTCACATAGTTGAATTATGTACATGTACCGTACTTACTGGATAAGTATAAAGATGATGGTGATATAGAAACCTTCGAAAGTGCCACTGTATTTGGTATTCTTGTCAGTCTTTAAACTTAAGTTGGCATCAACAACAGTTAAATAAGTAAAGTTATGTACAATCTTATAAACAACATTACAAGATGAGAAAACAAATCGAGGAATCAATCAAATGTCTATTACCATTACGGTGGTTGATCACAAATTAAATAAATGTTACTCCAATAAAATTATCCAAATACATCTAAACCTAAAGAAATATTTAGTGATGAAATTATAGAACCTTTCATTGATATATTTGAAATTTTTGTTGAGACCTAAAAATGTTTGCTGATCATTTGTATAATAAATTAATAATAACTTTGAGGTAGGTCAGTATTATATATGTGAAATTTCCAAATCAAATAAGCATTATTATACTAAGTATTCATATTTCTCACGAGTTTTATCATTTCTAGTGATAAAATTGTGGAATAATATGATTTTAGATGAAAAAACAGCTAAAAACATTAAAATCAATTTTCGTCAAAAATTGACCAACATGTATATCATGTACATTTCAACAGTGTTACCGGTTTTGAAAATTTATAAAACTTTACCAGCATGAAGAGGGTACCGCTGGCCAATTTTATAGACAGTATCATAGGTTGACAAGCACTAGAACATATAAAAATATGAGACACAATTTGTCTTTCTCTAAAATAATTTTGATGAAATTTTGACAATTTCAAGTTTAAGTTTCCATGGATAATCTATCTGTCTATCTATTTAAGCCAAAATGGTATCAAAGTAAGCCATATGGAGTCCTTTTTTAATTCCAGTTTTAATTGGGTTAATAAAAGTTATTTAAGTGATAACATATAGGCAAATTATCAGGCAGGTATGGTCACAAAGATGGAGTAATAAATAATAAATAAGTGCATTTTTATAGGTGTTAGAATGAAGGCATTCACCATACAAAGCAAGAAAAAAATTGGTGCGTGGGCGCATATGAGACCCCCCCTTTGAATTTATTTGGGCTATTTTGTCAATTATGAGCAGTTCTAATTTTATGCTCAGCTGAACATAGAATGAAAAAAGTTTTATAACCTCGGGACCTGCAGGTCAAAATTAATTATGCCCGTACTAAAGATTATGCATGATTGATTAATAAATGTAAACAAATGTTTATCAAAATGAAATAAAAATTTTAATTTTCAGCTATGCAGCAGCAAAGATTCTTTACTGCAAGTGTTAAGTCTTCATCAGTTCAGTTGGATGTTATCTTATATGCGCCTTAATTTGAAGAAGCAGGTACTTTGGATACCTCGGGATAGAGCAAGTCATCTTGCTCTTCATGCGTGTTGCTTATTTGATCCATCGCTTGAGAAAACCAACAATTTTGTTTTCTGACCAGGTCCAACACAGAGCGATCTGTACTATCACAGAAGAACACTAGAAGCTTAAAACTTTGGTTATAAGTAGCAACAGAATGATACTATGCGAAAACAAAGGCACTGATCAGCTGTGCAGTTACTGCACAGCAGATCTGTGCCTTTGTTTTCGCATATGAAAATTGTTGGTTTTCTGATGCGGCGGCTCATTTTTGTAATGTCTGGTACATGATTTGTTCTTTCTTTCTTGCAAGCTGTCTTTGGGTTGGGATTTTAAATTTGAGCCCCCACATCTGAAAACCAATAATCTGCATATGCGAAAACAAAGGAGCAGATCAGCTGTGCAGTAACTGCAAAGCTGATAAGCGCCTTTGTTTTCGCTACACAGATAGAGTACAGACCCTCTGCTTCTTAAATCAGAAATTTCAAGCTTCTAGCCTACTTCTGTGAGTGTACAGCCCGGTTTGTGTCAGACCTGGTCGGAAACCCAAACTGTTGGTTTTCTCATGTGAAGGCTCATTTGTTTCAACTCCTAGCCATACCTTCTATACTTTCTTTCACATTTACTATGATGGCTAGTGTTGTCATTTTGTTTTGTTTTTCAGTGTGGTGTATTGGATAGGATTTTGAGTTTTTTTTTATTTATACGTATGTACTTGTTCATCAAAATCTGGACCATCGGGAAAACATGTCCATGAAATAAATACCCCCTTCAACCCCATTTTCATATAATGAAACCCCATTTTCATATAATGAAAATGTGGTTTGCAGGGGTAACCATATTTTTCTTATTTCTGATCCAAAACATAGATTGTGGTTACTTGTTAGAACCCCCTCGCTGAGGCAGCTCTAACGTGTACCCACAATCTATGTTTTGAAAGAACATCAATTTTTTTTCTGCTGAATTTTTCATCTTTTTACTGCCAAAAATTCTTTGTATACTGCATGGTCAAGTTTTCGTAATGTCAAGTTTATAATATAAGCTTTCACCAACCTTTTCTTTTAGAGAGTTCCTCTAAGCAGTAGAAGATAACTCTTGCTCCCATACTGAATCCTATAAGGCTCACTGGTCGGTTCCCCTAAAAAAAAGGTAAATCAGGTTCATGAGGCAACCTGCTTTTTCATAGACACAGGCATGAAACAGACACAATCATAAGACCACTAATGCATGAGTTGCGCTGTACGCTTTAGAGCACCTACTATAAATACTGCGAAGTTGGTATAATCCTTAATTTCTAAACCAGTTGCTAAACAGAATCAGAGATGAAGATAAGGATGCGTACAGCTTATGTACTCATGATTTTTCGCTCTGTACGCATATAAAAACTCAGACCTGTGCGTACCATATACGCAGTAAAAATCAGCAGTACACAAACAGTTTTTTTTTTGCATACTCAGATAAAATACCTTTAAAATTGTTACAAAACAACAACTTTTCAACTAGTTTTGTCTGGCTGCTCTGAGTGCTCTGTCAACAATAATTATTAAAAAGTACATGCAGTTACAATATTAATGCAGCTTTTGATTGTTCCATATTACATATCATATACTATGTATCTTCTGTAGTTATAACTTATACATGCTCTCCATCCAGTGCCTCGGCCAGATCAATTGTTTACCAAAGGTTTATTCACAAAGTTTAATGGTAGTGTGTCACTTTGGTTTATAGGGTAGGCATTTTGCATAGGTTTCTGGTCATTGTCATCAATTAAAAAATTTATGTATTCCATGTTCTACAGCCATTCTAGTTTATCATTTTGCTTGTTCATTTTTCTTTTATTATTTAAGACAAAGATATAAATTATAATTTAACATGCCTAAATGATAGAATAACATGTAATTACAGGATTATAAAAAAGCTTATTTGAATTTTCATACTTGATTTCATGATCTTATCCATACCTGTACACATACATATCTATAAGTTTGATTCTGGATGAGAAGTTAGAATAAGAATCCTCAGAAAACGTGTACACAGTTGTATTGTCAGTACACACTGGACATTCATTGTGATGCGTACCGTACGCATTGTGAAAAATAATTATTTACATCACTGACATATGGGACTATATTGTTTGCCTATGTCCCATAAAAAAGATGCCAGGCTTATTTATATGAGAATGTACCTGTTCTCTCGCTAACAAGACTTCAGCCAACTGTTTCCCTGCAGCCTCTGATCTTTGTGTACACACATGCCATGGATTGTCTATCACGTTGGAGGCCGAAATCAGAGCCGCAGGCCAAGTAATTGCCGCTATTAATCCTATAACAAATTACCTCATATAAAATATATGTATTTGTTTATATCCAAACCTGAAGTACATGTATCACTTCTTTTCACTTTAAGTACCAACAAATGAGCATGGTGTATCGAATTCTAATTGTAGCAGTCCCGATATTCTCTCCCATACATTAGGATATATTCATGCAAATATAGCATTATAATGAGGAAATGAGGATGACTTGAATATGAGAGTCATTCAAGAACTATTAAGAACATTAGGCTGTTTTAATGTCTCGGAGACATCAAAACATTAAGCTAATGTTTTTCATCAACCAGTGAAAGCTGAAATCTGAATTTCAATACTTATATTTACATTTTATATTATCAATCAAGTATCCGATTTTCACTTGCACATATCATAGCTCATTTTCACGTTATTTAAGAAATAGATCAGCTCTAGCAGTGAATTGTTGAGTAATAATTCACTGTTTGGAGGTCAGTTGTAAAGAAGATCAAATCACGAGCGCATAGCGCAAGTGATTTATCTTCTTACAACTGACCGACAAACAGTGAATTATTACTCAACAATTCACGCACTTGAGCTGATCTATTTCGATTCTAACTCACAATAAACAGAATAAATGTTGCTGAAACCGTCGATATTGTTCAGCTTTCCGCCATTGCATTGCAGATATCCCGCCAAATATTTGACTGTAATGCTGGTATTTACACACACTTATTACGTTTGTTGTGCGCTAAAACGACGTTTCACGGTCTAACGCTGCTTTGTGGGATAGCTGACGTCACAAATGCCGCAAAGTAACGTCACCCTTATTCGCCCAGTGAAATTGTTGCACAATATAACACGTTTTTTACCATTGGCTATATAGGCGAGGTGTGTTAGAATTTGCATTAAATACGACTTAACTTAATTTTGGAACAGCCAAAACGTTAAAGTTTTGCACTTAGCTTCATGGCGATACGCGACGGACGTCATGCCAGCAAGAGTAAACAAATAACGTCACTGGTTGGTTTTGATGTCGCCCTGCCCATAGGCTTGGCCTCTACATCACGTGACTTAGTTTTTCATTGTGAAATGAAGAACATCAAGAAAGATACTTTCATTTTGGGCGATTGCAATAAAAATGTAAATATATGAGAATGTTACCCGAGAGTACAGTATATTTTAAGGCCTCTGTGGTTGCCATGGAAACCCCTGTCTGTAGTAGATAATCAAAGGCTGCACCCAATGTAAACAGGTACTTTGACTCCCACCGGAGACTGTACTGCTCTTTAGAGTCTGCTAAGGCACTCCATGGGGAACGGAAATCTGTAATGAATAACATAATATTTAAAATGTCTATGTAATATACAGATTGTGAAAACTGAAAAATTTCTATATTTTTAACATTTTTGCACAAAACATTGATTGTGGGCGAGGCGGTTCTAACGAGTACCCACAATGTATGGTTTGGATCAAAAGTAAGAAAATTAAGTATACCCCTGCAAACCCCATTTTTACTACATAAAACTGGGGTTAAAGGGGGTATATTTTTCATGGACATGTTTTCCTGATGAAAAGTCAAGTGTCTAATGAGATAGCACAACCACATTTTAATGACCATTATTCAATTTCCATGCTCAAATCACTTCTATCTTACAGGACTTTAAGTTCAATTACATGTTCCATGATGTCTCACTATTTCATGTAGTTCTCTAATCTTTATTTTAATTTTCGAATCTTTATTATTTTACACTATTTCTATCTTCTGATATTGAATCAATCAATTTCCGATCATCACCTTAATGATGCTGTTCTTAAATGTACTAGCAGTCTATGAAAATTACAACACTTTTAGCCTAAAAATCTTGTTTTACAGTCAGTAAAATCCCAGAGTATTGTTGTTTTTTTTTTTGTTGTTTTTTTTTCAGTTTTACATCCCTTTCAAGATTATTTCAGCTCATATGAGATGGGCCAATCAGTAGGTGGGGCGAAAACAGGAGAACCCCCAAGAAAAAACACCTGGCACACGAGCAAGAGAACTTGGCTTGTGTCAAGTGGCCAGTGCGGGACTCGAACCCACACCAGACATAACGGTAAAATGATCAAGTGATCAAGAAACAGCGCTCTTAGCCACTCAGTCACAGGGGCTGCCCAAGAATTGATTTTTAACATATATGTTTGTTTTTACAAACTAACATGTTACATCATTACCTGAATGTGTCTCGTTCAGCCAACCTGTGACAGCTATAGTGATATGTATTTATTACACCATTACCTAATTCGTTTCATTCAGCCAACCCATGAAAGCTATAGTGATATGTAATTGTTTCACCATTACCCGAATGTGTCTCGTTCAGCCAACCTGTGACAGCTATAGTGATATGTAATTGTTTCACCATTACCTGAATGTGTCTCGTTCAGCCAACCTGTGACAGCTATAGTGATATGTAATTGTTACACCATTACCTGAATGTGTCTCGTTCAGCCAACCTGTGACAGCTATAGTGATATGTAATTGTTTCACCATTACCTGAATGTGTCTCGTTCAGCCAACCTGTGACAGCTATAGTGATATGTAATTGTTACACCATTACCTGAATGTGTCTCGTTCAGCCAACCTGTGACAGCTATAGTGATATGTAATTGTTTCACCATTACCTGAATGTGTCTCGTTCAGCCAACCTGTGACAGCTATAGTGATATGTAATTGTTTCACCATTACCTGAATGTGTCTCGTTCAGCCAACCCGTGACAGCTATAGTGATATGTAATTGTTTGACATTTCTATGAGCCTGAAGACTACTGCCCATCAGTGTTAGGGGCTCAAACGAGAACTCTTCTATTGCACCAACCCTTTTCTTCATTTTGTAGCCTGTCAAACAGAGAATCAGATGAGCCTGTGCATGAGAAAACCAACAATTTGGGTTCAGACCAGGTCCGACACAAACCGGGCTGTACAGTCACAGAAGATGGCTAGAGGCTGGAAATTTTGGATTTAGAAAGTACAGGAATTGTACTATCCGTGTAGCGAAAACAAAGGGGCTGATCAGCTTCGCAGTAACTGCGAAGCTGATCTGTGCCTTTGTTTTTGCTTATGCAGATTGTTGGTTTTCCCATGCGGTGGCTCATATTTAATTATAGGGATCATACTAAATTTTTTCGTTATGTAAACTTTTGCCCTTGCTCATGCAAGTTGTTTAAACCTAAGGTTGCTTGGAAATCTTGGAACTTTTTTTTTCCACATCAAACTCAACATTCCCACAGAAAAGATGGCCAAAATAGCACTTTTTTTGCATACATGTTATTCATATTTTCTTCACTGTATATGGAAAGGCACTTTTCTGCAAGTCATATCAATTTCTTTATTAAAGTAATTTCCAATGGGCAAATGACTATACCTGCTAGCCTTGCTCCACCAGCCCTTCCCCCATGAATCCTACCTGTTACTCTGGCACCACCAGCCCCAATTACTGCCTGTCCCCTGAATCCTACCCCACCAGCCCCCATGAATCCTAACTGTTAATCTGGCCCCACCAGCCCCAATTACAGCCCAGCCCACCCCCCCTGAATCCTACCTGTTAGTCTGGCCCCACCAGCCCTTCCCCCATGAATCCTACCTGTTAATCTGGCACCACCAGCCCCAATTTAATTATTACTGCCTGTCCCCTGAATCCTACCCGTTAATCTGGCCCCATCAGCCCCAATTACAGCCCTGCCCCCCTTGAATCCTACCTGTTAGTCTGGCCCCACCAGCCCCAATTACAGCCCTGTCCCCTAAATCCTACCTGTTAGTCTGGCCCCATCAGCCCCAATTACAGCCCTGCCCCCTTGAATCCTACCTGTTAGTCTGGCCCCACCAGCCCCAATTACAGCCCTGTCCCCTGAATCCTACCTGTTAGTCTGGCCCCACCAGCCCCAATCACAGCCCCTCCCCTGAATCCTACCTGTTAGTCTGGCCCCACCAGCCCGCATTACAGCCCCGTTCCCTGAATCCTACCTGTTAGTCCGGCCCCTGCCACACCAAACAAAGATCCTATAATGGCTACTCCAGCTGCTGACCCTAAAGCTGCGGCCCCGCCAGCCCCAATTATAGCCCCTGCACCTGCAGCAACAAGGGGGGCTGCTAGACCTCCTGTGAGTCCTGAAACGCAATAAATAGTTACAGGTCAACCTCATTAGAATGCTTTCTTTGGGGTCCATATAAGCAGACCGTGCTATAAGTGAAATTGTGTTATACTTTGGACATATGGCAAAGTTATCAATTTGGGAGCCATGACGTGGCCGTGTTATATTGAAAACCGCATTATAGTGAGGTGTGCTATAATGAGGTTAGCGTATACTACAAACTTTACTTTTGACATTATAGTTTTGTGGCAAAATGTTTAATTGCAAAGCAGTGAAAACATGAACTTAGACCACTCTTTTAAAGTAGGCATACCTTCCCCTATTCTATGGTCAATGTTGACAAGAGAGTTATTATCAAAAACGTCCATTTCTCAAATTCAAAAGCTCGACTGAGCTTGCATTTATAACATTTATAAACAAATCCAAATACATGTATTTTACCAATTAAAGCTCCGCCTCCAACCGTGGCTAGACCAATCAGAGCATAGCGTTTTATCTTTCTATTTTTAGCTTTCTTGGCTTTCTCTGCAGCTTCTTCTCTGTAATTGATGTATGCATCAAGAGAAAACCAGATTTTTGCATATGTGAACTGCACAGCTGATCAGCACCTTTGTTTTGCTACAAGTATATTCCTCCTCTACATATACCAAAAATTGGTTGTCTCTCGTCATGGCTCAAATGATGTATGTAAGTTTTTGAGATTGCCAGTGTTTTAGTCACTTGAATTTATACCTATTTTGTAATGATAAAGACTGACACACGCAAGTCTACTGCACAGAACTGTTGGGCCTTCTTTTTGTTTTATAAACAATGATAAGTTGATAATAATCAATAAAGTGAAAAAAATAAAATTCAAGTTTGGCATGACGTAAAAGCGATCTTAAAATGTTCAAAGTATGTGGCATATTCATTCCACAAAAAAGATTAAATACCAAAAATAGAAATTAAAATATTCACTTAGGAATGAATGGAAGAAATAAAACATACAATACTAATACATTTGAAATTTAACACATTGTTGAACATGATAATTTACATTGAATATACACAACATTAATGCTACTACACAACAATATTGCAAACCTTTCCTTCTTTGCTGCACTGCAAAAGGTATTGAAGAATAAAAATAAATAAATTTGGGCATGTGATCATAGAAAATCTTTGCATCTATTCTAAAATTATGTCAATGTCAACTAATTCATATTTTAATTTATAACTTTGATTATACAGTCACATCTGAATGTACACTGCTTTTTCTGCTGCAACAGCTATGGTCATGTCAGGATGTTGCCTTCATTAATTTTTATGGGATGTCAACCCAAATGCATCACTGGGCTTTCATTGCGAAATGTGCTTCAAAATAAACGTGACCACCTAAAACTAAGGTTTACATGTATGGATGGCTTTACAACCATTTTATCTGAGCAAGCTCAAACATTTCAGTGTTGGCTAGCCAGTCAGAAAACTTACATAGAAAGAATATCACTTACTCAGACATGACATAAGTGTTATACTCCAGTGTCTCTGCCAATTCTGTCTCGATGTCTTCAACTTCATCCCACGATACTCTCAGTTGCCAGGCAACATGCTTTACCAACATACGAGACCTGGCATCGTAACGACCTGCAATTAATATCAGGAAAAGGGTTTGTTTGTTTGTATTGAGATTTGATGTCCTAGTCAATAATTCTTCAATCATGTCAGGACATAGCCAGCACTTCTGGATATTAACCAGTGCCAGGAGGAGTCCATGTGTCTTGCTCAAGTACAAAACCCAGGGCCAGTGGGGTTCGAACCCAGGACCTCTCTGATAATCAATTACTAGGCCATCATGCTACCAGACAGGAAAAAAGAATCATAGTAGCAATATCAAAGAGAAAAAAACACTTTCCACACATGGCTTGTGGCTTTTCTAAACTAAGTTGTGCATTTGCACTCCTCCTTGAGGCGGATTACCAGAACATATGAGCTGCCTCATGGGAAAACCAACAATCTGCATAGGCGAAAACAAAGGCGCTGATCAGCTTCGCAGTAACTGCGAAGCTGATCAGCGCCTTTGTTTTCGCTACTCGGAAAGTACAGTTCCTCTTCTACTTAAATCCGAAATTTCAAGGTTCTAGCTCTTTTCTGTGCTTGTACAGGTCGGTTTGTGTCGAACCTGGTCGGAAACCACATTGTTGGTTTTTTCCACGAGGCAGCTCATAGTTTGATATTTTGACATGTATTGTTTTTAACAGTTTATATGTTGTTTTCTTTTATAGTGTGCACTAATTACAACAATATTTTGTTACCTTCACTTCAAGTTATTTTGAAAAGTTAAACGCACTGTGCACTAATTAGAATGAATACGGTAGATACTTTTGTCATTTTTTGTATTATTTTAAGGATGTTCGCTGCCAATGAAAAAGTATTCAAACTTTTTTTCTAACCACTCTTTTTTGATTCCAAAATACAACACAAGACATTTGAAAACAAAATAAATATAGGGTAGTGTGCATTTTTTCAAGCTACAGGCCTCTGAATGAGACCTCTGAGCACCATGTTTTAAATTTGGTAAAATTAATTTAATTTTTAATTCTTTGAAACATACCTGTCTTGAATAAACATGCACCTAGAATGCTTTCAAAAGTCATAATATTTACGTAACGCAGACTATTTTGGACCAAAAGCATAGAACAATTTGCAACTTGGAGTGGATGACAAAATTTTACGATTCCTTTTTCAACCCTACCCCCATACTTGAATAGTTGGAAAAAATCAATATTTTGAAATGTGCCAAATTCATATTTGTTGATTCAAACTTTTTCTTGTATTTTCACACAACATAGAACTTGGTAATATTGTTCGAATAAAAGAAAGAAATATATAGGGTAGTGAGCATATAAGAGAGAACCAACAACTTGAAAATCTCCATTTTCAGCCTTTCTTCGGCTGTTTTGTTTCTAAAAGCCCATTTCATAAAACTACCTAAAATTTTAAAACCAGCACACTAAAGACACAAAAACTGACTTAGAAGACCATGTACACATATAATGCTGCTAAAATAAACATCGAACTTGCGCAATTAATTTTAAGATGTGTAATATTCAAGTTTAATCCACCCTACCCCCTAAATTTTACTGACAACTAAAATTTTCTGAAAAGTTGCAGAAAATGGTGTGAAAAAATGAAGTTTCTTAGATTGACAATTTTCATGGCTCATTCAATGCATATCATCAATATGTATCCAAATATAAAATATAAGGAAAATATCTGCAACCGTTTACGAGATATTCAAGAAAAGAAAAACCGGAAGTTCCGAAATGTCAAATGTTAGCAGCGAACATCCTTAAATCCTAATCACGAACACCTATTGCTATCTCACACTGTATGAGAGGCAATCCAGAACATGTAATTTTAAACATAATAATATTGTGTTCCTGACTAACAAAGAGCCTGTCTGGCAATCGTGAATGTTCAATTTACTTTCGACAATCATTGTTTTGGCAAACCAAAATGCCTTCTTTGCCAATCGAGAACAGTTTGTATTTAAAATCGGTTGTTCATGATATGGTGTGTATGATCTGTTTCATTTAAGAAATATGAAATTATTGTCGCTTTACCGTCTTTTATCGCCAAAGCAATGAGGTAGGCAACTATTGGCTGTCTTGAAGCTTTTAGGCACTCATCGTCGGCAAGGCTGTCAACAAAGGCACTAGAGTTGTCCATTATTTCTCCTTCTATGATCATCATTATGGAGTCGGACACCTACAAAAAAGAGGAAAACAATATTTATCATATGACGTTGCTGTTTTCCAGTGGATAATGTTATGTAATAAATAGTGTTATGACCACATGTGTATTAACACTTTTGCGGGAATATGTAACATCATTGACAATGTCCGTAACAACAAAGTTAATTTTCACTGAAAATATATCCAGTTTGAAGGCGATAAAATCCCATTTTAAAAGTCATATGTTGAAAAGAATCTTACACAAGTGGTCATTTCAAAGGCTTGTTCAATAAATTTCATATGAAATGACCACTCATGTAAGATCCTCTATTTATGTAATTGACTCCTCCGCCAGCAAGGTATAGCCACGCCCACCCCTATTTCCTTAGACAAACATTGTGTTTTTGCACCTATATTTACCTGTAAAAAACATGTGTTGGTTTGTTTGTCTAACCCACGTGTTGTCTAACCGTCATTGACCGTTAGCTAATGTGCAGATTTGAATGGTCAATATAAAAATGAATACTGATGATGGGTGGTTTTATGGAGGACTCAATTGCCATAAAGAAGATAAGATTAAATCATCAATTATTTATTCATGTACATGTATTTGAGACAATGAGGTGCTATGCTTAGTATGCTATCAGAGACTGCCTAGAGGTTATCAGTATGGCTGTCCACAAAGGTACTAGACATTACAAAAAACTTGCCCATGCAATATACAGATTTTTTTTCAGGTGTAAAAATTAGAAATTTCATTGGAAAATTTTTTAAATATTTTTGCTCAAACTATAGATTGTGGGTACATGCTAGAACAGCCTCAACAGCTAGAGAACAGCTTGACAAAATCAAAAATATTAATAAAGGCAACAAACCCCCCTTAATTCACGTTTTAGGTGATTTCAACTTTAGAGATATTGTATGGCCGGACAGACTCAGCAAATCTGGGTCATCATTGAGTCAGACGGAGGGTCAGATTTTGATAGATATCATGAATGACCACGGTTTGGAACAATTAGTCAATTTCCCCACCAGAGAAAGAAATACTTTGGACTTAATTTTGACCTCTCTTCCTGGTCAGTTTGCAGACATTCATTCCCCGGATAAGCTCAGTGATCATGACATTGTTTCTGGCACTTTGAAAATTGCTATCCCCCCAATAAAGAAACCTAGGAGAAAAGTGTATCGTTATCAGAAAGGTGATTATGAATCTATGAGAGCAGAAACACTTAAATTTGCAAAGGAAAGATACTTCAACGGTTACTCAGATACTCGGTCGGTCCAGGAAAATTTCAATCTCATTACATTGTTTATTCAGGAATCGGCAGATAAACATATCCCATCAAAAACTAGTCGCTCAGTTTCCTCTGTCCCTTGGATAACACCTGAAATAAGGAGGAAGATTCGCAGAAAAAATGCAACTCATGCAAAAGCTAAAAAGACTGGTAGTGCAAAATTTAGATCTAAATTTGAATCTTTACGGAAAGAGATCAAAGCTGATATCAGGAAGCAGCATGATCTTTACGTGAACAACTTGGTAGGAGATGTTAAGGCTAATCCTAGAGATTTTTACAGGTACATAAACAGTCAGAAAAAAGATACCCAAGGTATTCCCCCGTTGAAAAAGAGAAATGGAAGTGGAATTGCACAATCCGAATTTGAGAAGGCGGAAGAATTTAATGGTCAGTTCTCGGATGTTTTCACTAAAAGTGAATACAAACAGGTCCCTCTTATGGATAGATCTGCCCCATTCATGCATGATATTGTGGTCACAAAGGAAGGGGTGACCAAACTTCTCAAAGGTCTAAACCCGTCTAAAGCCTTAGGGCCTGATGAGCTTCATCCCAGAGTCCTAAAGGAACTGGCTGGGGAATTAGGGCCGGTATTCGCCCATCTCTTCCAGCAGTCAATTGATACAGGTGAAATTCCTAAAGAATGGTCTCTTGCTAATATTTGCCCCCTGTTTAAGAAGGGTGACAGGTCACTTGCCCGCAATTACCGCCCTGTTTCTTTGACATGCATTCCTTGTAAGCTTCTTGAACATATTGTATGCTCAAATATTATGGCCCATCTTGATGAACATGAACTCTTGTCGGACAGGCAACACGCATTTAGGAAATGGCATAGCTGTGAAACTCAGTTGACTACAGTGATAAATGACTGGGCCAAAATCTTAGACAAAAAAGGCCAGGTCGACACTTTTATACTCGATTTTGAAAAGGCTTTTGATACTCCTCCCCATGAACTCCTTAAAAGCAAATTGTTTAGCTATGGAATAGGTGGAACAACACTGAATTGGATAAATGCTTTCCTTTGTTTCCGACAACAAAGGGTAGTGGTTAATGGTATTAAATCGGATTGGGCTCCAGTTGTGTCAGGTGTCCCTCAGGGCACCGTTCTCGGTCCCTTGCTGTTTTCCTTGTATATAAATGACATCTCAGCAGACATTGAGTCTGAAATAAGACTCTTTGCTGATGATTGTGTTTGCTATCGTGAAATCAAGAATGAAGAGGATACATTGAAACTTCAGAGAGACATTGATCGTTTAGGCAGTTGGGCTAGGAAATGGGGAATGAGATTTCAACCCGTCAAATGCAACATGATGCAGCTGACAAATAAACGGTCTAGTAAGATACAGGCTAACTACACCCTTGAGGGCACTGTACTGGAAAACGTTGAAAGCATAAAATACCTGGGTGTAACTATCACAAATGATTTGAAATGGAATACTCATATTTCCAATGTCTGTACAAAGGCTAACAGAACTCTCGGATTCTTAAGAAGAAATTTGTATTCTTGTCCCCCAGATGTGAAAGAAGCAGCTTATAAAGGACTGGTGCGGCCGGTCTTGGAATATGGAAGCTCAGTTTGGGACCCTCACACTCATGGCCTCCAGGAAGAACTGGAAAAGGTACAAAATCGTGCGGCAAGGTTTGTGACGGGAAATTATGTTTTTGAATCTGGGAGCATGACTGGCATTTTAGGTCAACTGAAATGGGAATCTCTTAAGAAAAGGAGGAAGGATAGTAGACTTATATTGCTATATAAAGGTCTAAAGGGTAAAGCCAGAATACCCACAGATGACCTTATCCCAAAGAATAGGCGTTGTAGAAATCAACACTCTTTGGCTTTTCAGATACCTTCAGCTAGCAAAGAAGCGTACAAAAGTAGTTTCTTTCCACAGACTATCAGGGACTGGAATGACCTCCCTGATTCACTTATCTCCTCTGCAGAAATGTCTGATGACTGTGTGTCCAAGTTCGCTACACTTGTGCGTTCAAGGGACTAATTTCTCCCCCATCCGAACCCCCTGGTGAAATAATGTCATTTGGCGTGTCACCAGTAAACTATTCAGATCTATGTTTTGGATCCAGCGAGGCGATTCTAAAGAGTAATCTATGTTTTGGATCAAAAATACGATAAAGAGCTGTCGCAGGACAGCGTGCTCGACTGCTTCTGACCTTTGTCAAACATAAGGGCAAACCACAAGAGTAACCCAAAGCATTATACTCATACATCTTTTTTGCCTTTTTAAAGGTCTCACTCATATTGTGAAAGAAGTGTGTTTATATACCAACTGAGTGCCAAGATACAAGGCAAAATCACTGAACCATGAAATAAGGTCACACTGACCTATCAGTATTTCAGGGTCAAAAGTCTTGTCATACTTACTCATAATGTGAAAGAAATATGATCATATACCCATTCAGTGTTGAGGTATAAAGCAAAATCACTGAAACATGAAATTAGGTCATAGTGACCTATAAGTATCTGGTCATACTCATTCATAATCAGAAAGAAGTATGAAAAAATACCAACTCAGTGTCAAGATATAAGGCAAAATCACTGAACCATGAAATTAGGTCACAGTGACCCAGGAATACTTTACGGTCAAAGGTCTTGTCATACGCAAACATATCATTAAAGAAGTATGTTCGTATACCAATTGAGTGCCGAGATATAAGGGAAAATCACTCAACCGTGAAATAAGGTCATAATGACATAGGACTACTTTAGGGTCAAAGGTCTTGTCATACACAAACATGGTGTGAAAGAAGTTTGTTCATAAACCACTTGAGTGCTGAGAATCAGATATAAGGCAAAATCACTAAACCATGAAATTAGATCATAGTGACCCTTAAGTATATTTGGGTTAAAGGTCTGGTCATACTCATTCATTATCTGAAAGAAGTAGGAAAAAATACCAACTGGGTGTCGAGATATAAGGCAAAATCACTGAACCATGAAATTAGGTCACAGTGACCTAGAAATACTTCAAGGTAAAAGATCTTGTCATATGTAAACATATCGTGAAACAGTATGTTCATATACCAATTGAGTGCCGAGATATAAGACAAAATCACTGAACCGTGAAATTAGGTCATCATGACCTAAGACTACTTGAGGGTCAAAGGTCTTGCCATACGCAAACATACTTTGAAAGAAGTTTGTTCATAAACCACTTGAGTGCCGAGATACAAGGCAAAATTACTGCACCGTGAAATTAGGTCACAGTGACCTATAAGTATATTGGGGTCAAAGGTCTGGTCATACTCACTCATAATCTGAAAAAAAGTATGAAAATATACTAATTGAGTGTCAAGATATAAGGCAAAATCACTGAACCATGAAATTAGGTCACAGTGACCTATAAGTATATTGGGGTCAAAGGCCTGGTCGCTTTCACTCATAATCTGATAGAAGTAAGAAAATATATTATTGAGTGTCAAGATACAAGGCAAAATCACTGAACCATGGAAAGTAGGTCAATCGAGGCTTACCATCATGACACACAAGTCAGTGTCACAAAGTCAAAAGATGAATGACCAACCATCTTCCTATGTTGTTTGTATTAAAAAATAAAAAGAAAAAAAAAATTCAGGGAGTTCTAGATTTTGACCCGCCTTCCTGACCCCGACCCAGAGGTCCGATGTCATGGAACCTAAAGTGTATGAAGTATGAATGCTTAATGATAAGTTGTTGTCAAGATATGGACTCCTTGTAAAAGTTACACAGCAGTACATCTATTTTTACAGTGTTCTAGTTTTTAACCTCTAGCCCCATCCCCAGGCATGGACCCAGAGATCAGATGCCATGAAATGAAACTCAACCCTACAGGGTACCTATGGTCTGAGTATGAAAGCCCTCTGATAAAAGGTTTTCAAGATATAGACTTCTAGAATACTATATCACAGAAAAGCCATTATTATTAATGGTGTTCTAGATTTAAACCTCTAGTCCCACCCCCTGGCATGGACCCAGGGATCTGATGCCATGGAATGAAAGCCGACCCTACAGGGTGTCAATGGCCCAAGTATCAATGCTTTCTGATGAGTGGTTGTCAAGATATGGACTTCTAGAAAACTTTAACACAATAATAGCTATTTTTGAAGGTGTTCTAGATTTTAACCTCCAGCCCCACCCCCCGGCCTTGACCCAGGGGCCTGATGCAGTGGAATGAAAGCTAACCCTACAGGGTATCTATGGTCCAAGTATGAATGCTTTCTGATGAGTGGTTGTCAAGATATGGACTTCTAGAAAACTTTAACGCAAGTGTGACATGCACGGGAACGCGCACACGCACGGGAACGGGGACGACCAGGGTGACTGCAATAGCTCTATGCACTTCGTGCAGTCGAGCTAAATATTACACCTGCATACCCCTGCATATCCCAGTTTTGCTATATACATGTACATATAATTTAAAAGTGGGGTTTAGGGGGTATTCATTGCATGGACATGTTTTCCTGATGAATTGTCCAATAGTTCTTCTTCAAGAATCATTGAGCAGTAGTACTATGTACAAAGGTCCAGAATTGTCCAGAAGTTCTCCTTTAAGAATCATTGCCATATTGCATGGGGAATACACTTTAGTTAAGAAAGAGAAAATAAAAACCATATTACATCGAATGATTCAGTGGGTTGGTTTAATATACCTACTTAAATAATATGCACAGGTCATTTGAAATGGGAGAATACCAGAATTAAGTGCCAAGATTTAACCTCCAATGACGGGAGCAAAGTAGCTGGAGAATTTTATTGAACTGTTTTGAGCCAAGATTGAAAAGTTAAGTGCACAGTACGGTAGTAAATAAACACTAACACTCATTAAATTGAATCAGTGTAACATATGCTGAGTCCTCAAGACATGGACAAAGTGAGGGCCTTAGGGCCCTCATTAATAAACAGCATTTAAAAACAGCAGATGGGTCATCATGTCATCACAAAACCTGTCTCTCTTAGATTTTTGATAAGGTCCATCACAAATGCATGTGTACAGACAAAGAAAAGACATGGCTATAATTACATAGACTAGAAATTTCAGATTAAAATTTCCTTGTCCTACTGAAATGTGCTGATCAGATGCATGGTTCTAAGCTTATCCAGCTTATTAAAACAAATCTTACAGTTTCACACTGTATTAGTGGCAACCGAGAACAACCAATTTGATAAACAAAAATAGTTCTAGATTGACATAAAAAGGCATTTCAGATTGCCCAAATTACGATGTATGCCAACACATGCTTTATGGCAATCTAAAATGCCCTTCTTTTTGGTAGCCGGGAACGCAGTTTTGTATAAAATCACACGTTCTACATTTCCGCTAAATTACAGTGTGAGTTAAATGTCTAAGACCGAGTCTGAAAACAAAGTTAGGTTTTGTGGTCATGTGTTTGAAATAATCTTTTGGTCATGTGTTTGAAATGATAACCTTATCTGACCTTAGTATGTTTGTACTTTTAAGTATAATTGTACTAAAACAATATCTAAAATGAGCTGTGCCATGAGAAAATTTGCAAAATAGCTAATAAGGAGATCTGATAAATTTTACCTCTGTGAAGGCTAATTAGCACCATATTAAAATTTTCCCACCTATGTATGCAATCATCCAATTTTAAATTCTCTAGATTCAAAACAGATAGGCATCTTTGGCTAATCAGGTTGATTTGTTCCTGACCTGGTACGAAACACAGAAGACAGATATTTTCATGATAAGACTAAAGTACTAATTGAGCCGCATCATGAAAAAAAAAACAGATTTTTGCCTCGGCAAAAACAAAGGTGCAGATCAGCTTCGCAGTAAAGCCAGTCTCACACAGAACACACGGTTTACACGGTTGGTCACCCGTGTAAACCGTACATACAACCGAATAAACCGTGGCCTTATCCGACTTGCACTTGGGCCATTCGAGTGTATCCGTGTAAGCCGTGTATGATTTTTAAAACTTTTAAAAAACTAGCACGGGTGCGATGTCCGTGTATAATCGTATAAGCGATCGTACAAGACCGTGAGAGACTGTGTGAGCCCGTACGAGACCGTATATACAACCGTACATGAAGCACAAAGCACGAGTAAGCTCAACCGTGTCAAAATCGTATATAAATCGTATGGAATCGACCGTATATAAACCCTGTAAACGTCGTGTTTAATCGTACTAGGCCGTAACAGATCGAACTAGAACGTACTTGGAACCGTAAAACAATCGTATGAAAATCGTTGGCAAATCGTGTTGAAACCTTGACAAACATTGCTTGATCGAGTATATCCGTGCTTTGATCGTACTCACTCTTGCTACATTCGAGTCTAAATCGTACCTCAGGCACGGTTGGAGCTCAATACTCGTACCATTCAAACCGTGTATAACCGAGTAAATCGTATTGGAACCGTGTGCCCAACCGTGTTCTATGTGAGACGGCCTTAAGCTGATCAGCACCTTTGTTCTTGCTACACACATAGTACAATATCTCTTCTAGCTTCTAACCTGCTTCTGTGATTGTACAGACCAATTTGTGTCGGACCTGGTGGAAAACCCCAAAGCCTGGCTTTCTCGCGTCACGCCTCAATTAAAAGCGTCACTGACCCGTTTAGGCTGTTTAAGATCTTGTAAAACTTTTTCAAGTGTTTTCTTTCTAAACTCCCTGAAAAGATACAAATAGGCAATAGCAGTTTGAAAATTGATTCTTAAATCTTTGAATTTATGGCATATCATGCTTACCATATTCGTTCTTATTAGCGCACAATGTGCTTAACTTTTCAAAATAACTTAAAGATAAGGTAACAAAATAAAATTGTTCTAATTAGCGCACATTACAAATGAAAACAACACATATAATGCTGAATATCCCATGCCGAAAATATCACTGATGATGTCATTGAAGTGTTCCAATCATTGCAAAATAATATTTGAGCCACCACATGGGAAACCAACAATCTGCATCTATAGGCGAAAACAAAGGCGCAGATCAGCGCCTTTGTTTTCGCTACTCGGATAGTACAATTCCTCTTCTACTTAAATCCAAAATTTCAGGCTTCTAGCTCTTTTCTGTGCTTGTACAGGTCGGTTTGTGACGGACCTGTTCGGAGACCACATTGTTGGTTTTCTCACGAGGCGGATCGTTTTATTGTGGCTAATACAGTATTTATGCGTAAACTGGTACAGAATCAATAGGCTAGTTGGGCAGTGTTGCACATATTTCGGAAATGGCCACTACTAAAGCATGTGTGCTAATTAGAATGAACACCATATTTTTCTTTTCTTTAAACAGGGATATCATCTTTTGTAAATTTAAGTAATACATGTAATGTCACAAGTCAATAATTGTTACTTGATGCTAAGTGATTAACAAAATGAGTCGCATCATTATAAAACCAACCTTTGCATAGGCAAAAACAAAGACACAGATCTGACAGCAACTGCTGTGCAGTAACCTGTGTCTTTGTTTTTGTGTCAAGGATAGTACAATTCCTCTGACAATTCAAGATTCCAGCCTTCTTCTGAGGCTGTACAGGCTGCTTTGTGTGGGACAAGGCCCCAAGATTATAAAACTTTATTCATGCTCAGCTCAGCTGAGACTAGAATTAATCCTGCTCATAAATGTTAAAATGCCAGCAATTGTTGGCATTTTAACATTTATTAGCAGGGTAGATTAAAGCTTCTGTGATCTAAACCTGAAATTTCAATTTATTTTGGCTATTTCAGTAACTTATAAGTTAAATTTCATGCTCAGGACCAGGTTTTCTCAGGTTGTGGTTCAATTCAATATACTTTCGCTTAACCCTTTTAATTGTGAAGTTTCTAGCCCATCAGCTACACCATTAACATGCAACTGAAAGTGGTAGTCAGTCACCATGCAGTGGAATGGCAAGTTGGCAACACAATTATCATCCAATTTTAAATATCTCTCAACTAAAAATTGGTTGCTGACAATTGAGCCACATCATGAGAAAAACAGAGTGCTGCCTAAGTGAAAGCAAAAGTGCAGATCTGCTGCTCACAGCTGATCAGCACCTTTTTTCTTTTTGCTAAAGGGATAGTAAAATTCCTCTTCTTCTTACTTCGAAATTTTAAGCTTTTATCCATCTTCTTAACTTCACAGGCCTGTTTATGTAGGACCTGGTCAGAAACCCCAAAGACTGGTATTTACTCGACAAGACTCAAACAGACAAAAGTACACAGTACCTGTGGCAATCATCTTCAAACAGCTGTGTCAGTGAAACAGCTACAAGCCCTGAGAGAGAATATAAGCTAACGTCAGATAGACTGGAACTTAAATCTGAAACACAAGAGTAAAAATTAACGTATCATACAAATGAAAATGATCACAGTCAAGCTTTGTAAATTGAAAACCTGCTATTTGTCTCTAGGCAAAAGCCAAGGCTTGGAACAGATGAATTGTAGTTGGACTTTTGAGCTAGCTACTGGGACTGATTATTCATATATACACTCATTACCGTAGCATGGCAACCCTATTTTGGCTGTTATATTTTAGTTTGCAGTTGCTTTTATAATTACCAGTTTTATTGAGCAGTTGTCATTGTAATTTAGAAAGGGTTGAGTTGCCCCCTTGTATATAACCCTCTTTCTCTGGTTGATAAAAGTTCTTATACTGTCAAGACTGTGATTGTGCTATAATTCCTGATTGGCACAACCCTGAAGAGTTAGGTTTCAAACCAAGGTTATCTCGCATATCTTGATTCAGGGTCTTAAATTTTTTAAAAAGTCACTTTTAATAATTTCATTTGGCATGTCACCAGTAAACTATTCAGATTCAGTCACAATCTACCACAAGGACCCTTAGCTTCCCCTTGTTACCTGGTTTTCCTATATTGATCGAATCATTGTAAAATTGTAAGCTTTAAACCAGCAATTAAGACTGTTGAAGACTGCTAATGAATTTAAGGCTCTCGTTTAGATCATGGGTTCAGAGGTATACGTTTTAGTATGCCTCTGTTTAGCCAGAGTTCTCACTAGGATTTTGAAAATTGGAGTAAGACTGAGGTTTTTCTAAAATTGTTGGATTCTTCCTATACTTTACTATTGGAACTTTCCTAAAAGTTGGAGTCAGAATCAAAAAGTTGGAGTTTAAAACTCCAATATTGGAGCAGGGTCTCTATAGAAGGGGTCCCCTTCTATAGAGACCCTGATTGGAGTTAAGGAGAACTCAGTTTAGCTTCTTGTAAATAGTTTTAATTGCCCATCCCGAATGTTCTCCCAAACTTGCTAAATTCAAAATTTAGCACCCACCCAACATCTGAGATGATGATCAGAAATTGATCGACTCAGTATATGAAAATAGAAAATTAATGTAAATATTGAACAATGTGGGCAGAGTTTGGTGTATCTCCATAAACCATTCAGATTCAGGGTATGTTTAAAGCAGAGTACTTGTAGAAATCATCATTCTTTGGCAGTTCTATCTATCTATCTTCTGATACTGAGTCGATCAATTTCTGATCATCACCTCAGATACCTTCAGCTAGCAAAGAAATGTACAAAATATTGTGAAATTCTACAGGGCATATGACAGAATAACGAGATACACAGAATGACAGATACTGAGCGGTGCATTCCTTTACCGGAATGGACCGGAATGGGCCTGATTACCGGAATGGACGACCAGAATGGACATTTATATGTGTCCTTGAGTGCTTTTCATTTGGTTTTTGAGGACAGATTGACCTAGAATATACACAGACAGTGATTAGTTCGAGAATAATGTGGTTTAAGTACAGTCATATTGTGTTCCATACGGTGGGGTAGCCTATGTCAGATGCTCATATATGCTTATATAGGTCCCTGTCACAGTACCAGCACATTTTACTCAGTTCTTCTTCTATTCACCCCTGTGTTTGTAGAACAACCACTGGTGATCTCTATATATTTCAGTCAAAGAAACCTCTGCATAGTGGTCCTATCCCGGACCCCACCACTGAGCTACCCTAAACACCCTGGGAAGTCAATTTTGCTATACTGAGATGAATTTTATCTTATGCAAACTATTTATATGGCTACAGAAGTACATTTTATGCAGCTAAAATACATTTAAAGCACCCAAAGCCATAGCATAATGTCCATTCCGGTAAATATGCACATTCCGGTCCATTCCGGTAAAGGAACGCACCCGATACTGAGATAGACTATCCGTAACAGGAATTGGAATGACCTCCCTCACGGCTAACAAACCTTTAAATGCGTAACCGCCGGTTAAGAAAGAAAATCCGATTCACGCCCTTCCGGTTCCGCATATGAAGACCAAGAAAAGGTAAACAAAGCATACACTACTAGGATCGATTGATGATTATATTTTAGTACAGAAATATATCGATTATCTATGAATGCTATTTTGTCACTTATTTACTATTGTAACTCAGCACCAAAGTAGCTCGCAAAATAATTTGATGGTCTTTGAGTTATTTATTCCCTTCTTCGAACCTGGTGTTCCAACAAGACCAAAGTCGGCGAAATACAACAAAAAATTGGACAATTTGCTGGTAAATATAAAATTTTAGTGATTGTTCCACGACAAATTTACAGATATGTATTAACTAAATTGCATCTGATGTCTGTGCCAGTATTTCGTTGTGTTAGTGCCCGTCATTATCGATTTGAAGGGAAGGAAAAGATGGGTACGCATTTAATCATTAAAATATGAAGGATATATTTCAAGATACGTTTGAAAACCTCAACCTGTTCAAGTTATGGTATTTATTTCCCTGTAAAGCATTTTGAAAGACATAAAACCAAGAAAAAACAAATTAAAGTATACAGAATGCTGAAAAATCGTCTTCATGAACAGGAATATCATGCATGTGAACTATTGCATTACATATATTCATAGACAGTTTGTATTATTTTATATCAAACATTTTCACTGCAAATATCACAAACACACCAAATTTGAGTAAGCAACTATTAAGAAAGGACGAGAGAATGTGGCAATAATCTTCCAGCGTAAAACAATTAACAAAAACTAAAACTTTAATACATGTGTTCTATAATGACTATATTGCTATCATCTATCTATCTATCTTCCACTACTTCTTAACCTCATCAGAGGACTTCAGAAGGAATTCCGGTATACCAAGTGCTAAAGGGGGTTAGCTGAAATAAAAGAAAAGTGAAGTGGGTGAAATGAGTTTGTACAGTGAAAGAAGAGTGTTAGTATAGTTTAAAAGATAAAAAACAGAATCTGGTGATTAGGGAGACACATGCACCACCTGGCAAACAGCATGACTGAACTGTGCCACGGTGGGGAGCATGACAATACTGATGGGTAAAGCGTTCCAATGTACTGCAGTTCTTGGAAAAAAGCTATACTTGCAGTAATTGGTAGTAGTGCTGATTTGTCTGTATGCCAGCGGGTGGATGAATTTGGACTGCCTGCGATTTGGTGTGAGATAGTCAGTTAGGGGGATTGCTACAAGATCATATGTGATCTTGTACAGCATGATCAGTCGGGTATCTATTCGCCTTTGGTCTAATGGACGCCAGGAAAGTTTATTAAGCATTTCAGTAACACTGGAGGTGGACCTGTAGTCATGGGTAGCCCACCTGGCCGATCTCCGTTGAACAGATTCTATCTTTTTTATGTCAGTGTCGGTGTGGGGAGACCATACAGAGGAGGCGTATTCCAGCTGTGGTCTGACAAGTGTTTTGTAGGCTGTGGATTTGAGGTCTTGGTTACGAACTTTGATATTGCGTTTGAGAAAGCCCAGCGTTTGATTTGCTTTTTTAGTGATGTTATTTATGTGATTTCCCCAGCTGAGGTCTTCTGATATTGTGACCCCAAGGTACTTGGCAGTGGGTACACTTTCAAGTTCAGTGTTGTGTAGAAAGTATTTGGATGGAATGGGAGTCTTGAATCTGGTCACATGTAGGACCTGACATTTTGCTGGGTTAAAGTTCATATCCCAATCTTCTTCCCATTTCTCGAGTTTCAGGAGGTCTTCTTGAAGGATGTTTGCTTCTGAGAGTGAGCTGATGCATAGATACATTGCTGTGTCGTCTGCGAAAAGTCTGACTCTTGACCTTACCTGTTCTGGAAGGTCATTAATGTAGGCTAAGAATAGGATTGGTCCGAGAACAGAGCCCTGCGGGACACCAGAGGAGACAGGGATGGGGCTGGAGCTGATACCGTTGGTTACTACAGATTGTTTCCTATTGTCCAAAAAGTCTTTTATCCATTTTAGAGTGTCACCCCGAATGCCATAGGCATGAAGTTTTTGGAGCAATTTTTCATGGGCGACTTTATCAAAAGCTTTACTAAAATCTAAAAGTATTAAGTCTGTCTGTTTTTTGGACTCCATGTTTTTGGAGAGTTCATCAATAAGCATGATCAACTGGGTCTCGCAGGACCGCCGCTCTCGGAACCCATGCTGTAAGTCATAGAGGATATTCTGGTCCGTGAAATGTTTTGATATGTTGGATGCCACGATGTGTTCCAGTACTTTGCAAAGAACACATGTGAGCGATATGGGGCGGTAATTGGCTGGGTCCGTCTTGTCCCCTTTTTTGAATATAGGGGACACATTTGCTTCCTTCCAGATGGTAGGGAGTTTACCTTGGTCTAAGGACCTCTGGAAGATTATTTCGAGAATGGGGGCTAATTCCTTATGAAGAGTTTGTAGTACAATGGGTTTGAGTTGGTCGGGACCAGATGCTTTATGGGGATTGAGCTTTTTCAAAAGGCATTCAATACCCTTTGATGAAATTTCTATGTCTAATCATTCTAATGATTAAATTCGTAACCGAAATGTTGACACAGCTTTTAACCACATATGCATAGAATGCATTGGACAGAGGCAACGAAACTGTCTCCATACCTCACACAATGTTAAAATCATCTGCGCACTGTATTGCTTTCCGTTAATATGGACGTAATGAGCGGAAATCTAAAAATATCCCTGCGACTGACCCACATTTTCGTCGTGTACAATGCAATCCCAACATGTGTTTTGGGGTAGGGAATAAAAATCATGATTATAAAGAAAATTTTCTGGAAATCCTTTGGGGTCCAAATATAGCAATGTCTTACTAATAAAATAGCATTGAGAGAATTATAATATTTGTCTTCGAATCGAAATATTTTACTCGGAAACACGAGCTGCAAAAGTTTGTTTACCTTTTGTTGGTCATCTGCAGGTCGGGTTGAAACGTGAAAATGAGTATATACCTATTTTTGAGTATATACTTAGTTTTAAGGATAGCAGCTCATACTTAGAGATAGGAAAATCAATGCAGAAAATTAAATTATGACTTTACACAGTCAAGAGAAAGAGTTGCAAAACCATACTTGGCCAGTTGTTAAAGGTTCATATACACTTTCAGATTTTTAAATAATTTTCAACTTCTACCGTTGCATTTTCTGCATTTTGAAGGAAACATGCATTTAGGATATGTATGAGACAACCCCTTGAATTTCACACAAATACACACCCTTCTCTCACTTAGTATAGATACCTCCCACTGGGATATTCTCAAAGTAAACAATGATTAGTAATAATCAATAAATCTTCAAATGGGAAAATACATACAAAACAAAAAGCGTGCTAACACAACAATGCATCGGTAGATGTTAAAAATTATTTTAAAATCTGAAAGTGTATATGACCCTTTAACAACTGGCCAAGTTTGGTTTTGCAACTCTTTCTCTTTATTGTATAAAGTCATTAGTTAGTTTTTTGCATTGATTTTCCTATCTCTTACTATGAGCTGCTATCCTTAAAACTAAGTATATACTTAAAAATAGGTATATACTCATTTTCACGTTTCAACTCGACCTGATCTGATGCGAAACCGGAAGGACATGAATCGGATTTCTTTTCTTAACCGCGGTTACGCATTTAAAGGTTTGTTAGCCGTGTCCCTGATCTCCTCTGCTGAAATGTTTAATGACTGTGTGTCTAAGTTCGCATCCAGGGACTAATTTCCCTCCTGGCGCACATCCCTGGTGAAGTATTGTCATTTTGGCATGTCACGGGACTCACCAGTAAACCGTAACTAAACCATTTTGTCGAAATTAAGGTCACAACGAAATAATTCACACCACATAGGGTAGTACTGAAATGCGAAATCGTCTTGATTTCGCGAAATCGTCTTGATTTCGCGAAATCGTCTCTACTGAATAGCGTAATCGTCCCTTAAATTTTGAACATACTTTTTAAAAACATTTGACTTTGCAATTATTCTATAGAACCAAATTTTAATCAATACTATTTTAATTTATTTTTAAATTGTGTTTTTGTGAGGACTTATAAGGTGAATTAAATATGACTTGTGATTTCTCTTGAATGACGAACTCAATCCGCTTGTATGGCATAAAAGATCATAAAAGGTCTGTTTTACATAAAATGAAGGATAAACATTGTTGACTTACAGAAACATCTTGATTATTTTAGGCTCGACCATTAACTTTGATTTCTTCTCTGTTAGTAAAAACCGATGATCCTTAATAGCAAAAGGAAGGTGAATGCATTTCTTACATAAACAGCCACCAGCTCCATTGCTCAAAGGGGTCATCGTGTACATGTATGTTGACTACTTCTTTATATTTTTGTCTGAAATGAGTCCGGCATTATTTCACAGTAAACACACACAATATGTAAACAAAACACTATTGCACAGAAAATACACTAGTTAAACACAATAAATCCAAAATGAAAGTCACTGTCTTTCTAGATAACAAAATCACTCCGTATAGGACTGAAGAAAAGTCGCTGTTTTTTTCGGAATAAAAAAAAAACACAATTAAAATAAAACAGAAAGAGAATAAAAAGATAATCCCATATGCGAACGTACTCTGCAACAGAAGAAGCAACGGAATAAATTCTATTAAGAAAGATCATGTTTTATACTTAAACATAAAATTTCGGCATGTTCTTTAAAGTACAATTTTATAATTGTTATAATTCCTATTGAGTATTGAGATCTTTGAAATTTAAAGATCTTTTTTTTTTTTCATTTCTAAATTCATTTCTAATTAAAGATAAAAGAAAAATGCTTCTGTGTCTGTTTCTATTTAAAGATCAAGGATGTCTCTTTCTTTGTTATAATATTATCAGACCAATTGACACCTTCCGTGTTAAATGACACCTAAGACGATAATCCAATTAACAAGCACGCGCAGAAGGTAATCATCAATTTGTGTTTTCTTACGTGTTTTCTTAAATTACTAAATTATGCGATTTCGCTATATTCACTATAAATCATTACGAAAATATGTCCGCCAGAACATATTTAGAACCGCCCACAATCTTTTTTCACAATATTTCAGCTAAAAATTTTCAATATTTTTAAAGCTAAAAAATTCTCTGTTTATTGCATGGGCATGTTTTCGTTATGTGATTTCGTCAAATCATGTAGTGTAAAATTAAATTTAAACTCCAATAAAATCGACAATGACGGTGTTATAAGTTTGGTAATTAATTGTTGATCTTTTTTCATGTAGAGAAAGGATTAATTATTTAATTGTTATATAAATTAAGTATTGTACAAGAAGCGATTTCGCTAATTGAATTTTGACTTCTTTAAGATTATCGCGCAGAATCTCTTAACAATAATTAAAAGATATATTCTTTTACTTGAAGATGTTGGATTATTACTACTAAAACATTTTATTTTATTCAGTAAAATTTGTATCTGTGTAACTACGTTAATTTAAGAGGCGATTTCGCTGATTGAACTTTGATTTCGTCAAGTTTGTTGCGCGAGAAGCTTTACCAGCAAGCTCGAATATTACTCGAATAATTGTCAAAATTTCTCATCGTTTACATGTTCGTACATTTCTTATTAAATATATTATTGAACAGATAATGTATCTGGGTTACAAATTTGATTGTAAGGCGACTTCGCTGACTGAACTTTGATTTCGGAAAACTTGTTGGACGAAATCGTCTCCCGAAGCTCGATTATCATTTAACAATTGTCCAGATATATCATCTTTCTATGTCAAGATATTGGTATATAGCTAACCAAATTATATTTGTGCTTAAATAATGTATCTGGGTTGTAAATTTGATTTTAAAATTTAATATTAGAGGCGATTTCGCTGATTGAACTGGTTGATTCCGTTGAGCTTGTCGCGCGAAATCGGCTCTCCTAGGTCGATTATTACTTTACAATTATCAAATTTTATTATCTTATACATCGATATGTTGGCCTATGACTAATTAAACATATTATCAAGGAAAAACTGTTTTCTGGTTACCAATTTGCCTTTAAATCATTAAAAAAAGGGCGATTTCGCATTTCATTTTGATTTCGCGAAATCAAGCCGATTTCGCATTTCAGTACTACCGCACCACATAGTAAACAAATAATAAACTCACGTAACTGAAACTGATTTAATTTCATTTACAGAATGTAACAAATATTTTACCTGCGTTAGGCAACAAATCATGGCTATGTTGCGCCTGTCCTGGAGAATTTTGAGATTTTTCAGGAACTGCTTTCTGTGCCATTTCCGCATCAGAAAAATAATTCCTTGGTGTCACTACTTACCGAAACAAACCCGATCGAGCAAAAACTGGGCCCTGGGTCGTTTCGGCCAATTTTGCCTGGGTTTATTCAATCCTATAGTATACTTTATGCAAGATGTGTATGTTATATGAGGTTAGTTTACCATGCAGCCAGTCTTGCAAGGGTACTTGGGTCTATTACAGGGTGAAAAAATGCACTTTTATTCCATTTAGAGAAACTAAAAGGTATTTTCTATGGCGTCATGTTTTATAAAACAATCTGTAAACATAGTACATGTATCTAATAGAATTTGACATTCAAACTTACAAATTTGAAGCTGTAACACAGTTGAGCTGTTTCGTTCCGTAACTTTTTAAAGTTATTATTTAAACGGTATTTATAATTTCTTTTTCACTTTAAGCCGACCAAAGACGCAAATATGCATAGGCGAAAACAAAGGCGCAGGTTACTGCACAGCTGATCAGCGCCTTTGTTTTCGCTACAAAGATAGTAAAATCCTCCTTCTTTTTAAATCCGAAATTTCAAGACTCTGACCTGCTTCTGTGACTGTACAGGCTGCTTTGTGATGGACCTGGTCGGATTCCAAAACTGTTCGTCTTCTCATGCGTAGACTCAAATTAAATTGAAAAGCACACGTTTTCACACTTTAATTGAGTAAAAAAATCAATCAGCATGGATTAGCCTTTCTGATTACAGACAAGAGTTTTTACACCTTGATAATCACTCTTATAATTAGATCTCATTCATTCATTCATTCATTCATTCATTCATTCATTCATTCATTCATTCATTCATTCATTATCATTCATTCATTCATTCATTCATTCATTCATTCATTCATTCATTCATTCATTCAACCCTATCATTCCTTTCTAGCGTCAGTACTAATCATTAAATGTTAATGAGAACTTTTTTCCGAGTCACTAAGAATATGTGAGGCTGGAACTGTGACTCCTTGATAATCACCCTTATAATTAGATCACCGGCAGCCGGTACATCACTGAGAAGTTTTCCCTTGCAATTGCCGATGACTTCATAACTACTACATGTTAAGTTTTATTGTACAATCTCTCTCTCTCTCTCTATCTCTCTCTCTATCTATCTATCTATCTATCTATCTATCTATCTATCTATCTATCTATCTATCTATCTATCTATCTATCTATCTATCTATCTATCTATCTATCTAATTCATTCATTCATTCATTCATTCATTCATTCATTCATTCATTCATTCAACCCTATAATTCCTTTCTATCGCCAGTACTAATCATTAAATGTTAATGAGAACTTTTTTTTCCGAGACACTAAGAATATGTGAGGCTGGAACTGTGACTACAATACTTTAAAAACATCCCACATGATGCATGCATCATTTATATGTCCTTGAAATCGCATGTACTCAAGAAGATCAATTTATCTTCGAGTTATCACTTACCTGAAGATTTCCATATAATTTGGCCGAAACGACTCAAGGCCGAATCGACTCACACATGCCGTGTGCGATTTGTAGCTTCCGGAAGTGGAAGTGAGTTTATTCTGTTCCATTTACGTTTTCTGAAACCAGAAGAGGCCTCTTCCGTCATATCGAACAGGGGTCTTCTGGTTCTAGAAGCTCTTCTACCTCTTCCGAATTTTGAGTGGAAGACGGAAGACGGAAGAGGTCACATGACCGCGTTCTTGTCAACAACAATGGCTGCCTCTGCAGCTGGGCCGACTTTCAACTGCTTTCACTAGCTCTTGCGAAATGTATGCTTCATGTACATTTTACTAAAAGGATTTAGTGAAATAAAATGTTTTCATCCTTAATTTCTTTCATAGCTTGTTTACAGAATCGATTGTTTTGATTTAAAAATTATCATGGAGGCCGCCATTGTTGTTGTTGTATATATTCTGCCCGTCTCGGCACACCTCCTCTCGGAGTAGAATAGGATCAAGTTTAAAATGGTTTCAGTTCCTTCACCACTCTATTTACACGTTATACAGTCTTTATTTACAGTTTATAAGCTTCTTCTAAAACCTTCTCAGTAAAAACAGGATTGTCAGTGTGTGGAACGGATGACCTCAATGTCTATTTTTCCGTTTGCGCTTTGGCACCAGGGCTAACAGTTTATATCTTTCAGTGTGTAGTGAGTGACACAGGCGTCGGCAATGGAACTCTATACTTCGTAACTGTTCACTGTTAGGAGTGTTCATAAAGCAGGTTAGATCACTACAGTCTAATATTAGCTGCAGGAAGCTTTCAGGGGTATTAGTAGGCGAATACACTTGTTTACATATTGATAAAATATTGTCCATAATTGGATTTCTGACATTGTCCAGAACAGAGCAGCGTAGCAGGAAATGGCTAACAGTTTCGTCTTCCAGCCCACATAAGAGACACGTTGGGTTAACTTTATTTTGGTTGAATGTGGCTCGATTAGTTTGTAGGATATATGTCCCCGTCACAAGTTTTAGTTTTGTACTGACTCTAGGCACTTCTCTTATGTTTCCAAGTGTTGTGATGATAGGATGTCTTTTACCGCACTTAAAGTTTTTACAGTTCAGAAAGCTTAGGCTGGAGTAAAGTCTAGCACTACTTTTAATGTTTTCTTCCCAATAGCCATTTACATGTTTATTGACCACTGTCTTCCAGTTCAGTTTTGTTGGGGGATTGCTGAGCATCTCGAATGGGTCTGGGAGACTGTACTTCATAAATATCTCTTTGACCGCGATGAACCAACTGTGACTGGTGTATGTTTTCACGCTGAGTTGTCGATTTCCTCCTTTTTGAAGAGCTACTCTATTGTTTACTGTTCGATCTGTCTTCTTTGGTATCTTTCGTCACGTGATAGTCTGCTTCCAGAAGTGTTTAAATCGCACCCGGCAACAAAAACTTGACCGAAACGACCCACCTACCAAGGCCGAAACGACCCACCCCAAAAAAAATCAGCCGAGCCGTGCTGTATGATAGACCCTGCCGAGCCAGGTTTTTGACTTTAACTCAAAATACAAAAATAAATGGTTTCATATGTTGAAATAGATAAAATTGCACGGGTGTTAAAGCTATTATTCGTCATTATTAATTTGAAAACAACATTTAATGGCATTTTTCAATTAACTGGTACAAAAGCAGGGATTTTCTATCAAATCCAATAAATTTGGCAAACTAGCATAACTGAGTTTATGTAAACAGTTGACAATCATATAAAATCTATAAAATATCATTCTGTATATTATTTTCCAAGAAGATATCGAGCTTTTAGCAATAATTAGTCAAAAACATACTGCTCGGATCGGCAGGGGCTTTCATCAGAATCAGAATAGTTTACTGGTGAAACGTCAAACTGACAATACCACACCAGGGATGTCATACCCCATTAGACAGACAAATTAATCAACTTCTCATCACAAATACCAAGCGAAAAATATTAATCCAAGGAGACACTAAGTTATGTTCTCCGACTATAACTATTTCTCTGACTGGGATATTCGAGGCCCAACGATTAAAGGACCCTTATCACCACAAGGCTGTACATGTATAACCCAAAATAGATGTAGCCCCTCGTCCCACAAACACTTCGCACTGACACTGCTCAAGTCTTACATGTCATTTACCAGAATTCTCTTGATGAAAGACTGTCCTTCAGAGTATTGCTTATGTTTGTCCTCTATTCAAGATAGGAGGTTTTGGTTTGCACCCAATTTGTATATGGTCCTAGACCACATTGCCAAGGCATATATGTGGTTCCCCAAATGGACGACTATAACCTGTTGTATAATCTACAGCATGATTTTAGAACCAAACGTTCATGTTAGACACACTTTGTGACTCTCATAGAGAATGTTATGAGGAGCCCTTCAGCAGGCAGCCAAACACACCTTGTCTTTCTTGACTTCTGAAAAACATTTAACAAGATCAGTCACCAAAATCATCAGCTACAATCACATAAAGTTCTAGGAAATTAAATACGTACTCCAGGTTGAAATGGAATACAGGCATTCCTCTAAGGCCAAAGACAAGCTACCGCATTATCATCAAAAATAAAAATCAGACACAGTTCATGTGCCATCTGGGTTCCTTCAAGGTTCCATCTTGGACCCAAATACAAGAATTTTCTTTGTCTCCAATACCATGTTGCCAAATATATAAGGTCACTGAAGAGGCCTTAAGTAGCCGAAAACCGCGGCATGGCCCATCACCAATCTCATTACTACGTTCACTGTTCTCAAAGGATCTCTGTTTTATTTTTATTTGCTTTTACTGCAGCTGGTGTTGTGTCGTGTGGCGGCCCTAAAAAGTCTCCCCGTACATCATTAATAATTATGTTTTCGAATTGGTCCTTGGAGATCAGCGAGGGTATTCTGAGAAATCAGAAAATTATTATCGGTTTTGATTTCTTTTATAACCAACGTTTAATATATTTGCCCCATTTTGATTATGTAACGTACAGCCCAGCCAAAACACAGCAAACCCCGTCGGTGGAAAAACATGCTCAGCCACCAAGGGTGGTTTACTGCGTTCTATAGTCAACATTTGCTCGATTCAAAAAGTTTCGAGTTTATAATTTGCATATTGCAAGCACTCAATATATGCCGCCAATACGTTGCACCAACGTTTCTACCAAGGGAGGCTATCCCGTCATAGTTATCATATTCTTTGTATCGACTATCCTGTTGAAAGTTGCAAAATTACAGGAATTATCTTTGGCTTTATGTTGCCAAATCTATAGTGTTACTGAATAGGCTTAAGTATCCGAACAAACCGACATAATGCTTAAATATTACAGCTGGTCAGGATCTTGAAATATCTCACGAATGTGAATAGCAGTAGGATATGGAAGTGCGTTGTAATGCATTTGACTCGAGCTTAAACTTCGATCCCTATGGAGTACCTATTGCATGTACAGATTCTCGTTGAAAACTCAAAGTACTTTAGCGATCTGTAGAGTAGAAATAATTAAGCAACATTTTGCATTAAGGCGTAAAATAAAAATAGCATTGTTTCCACTTACACAGGGTAGAGTCGTTAGGTCCGGGAAAATCTTTTTATTTTTCGTGTATTTTTTTTCTTTTTTGAAAATGGGTATAAAATGTAACAACACGCTACAACTAATTATAAGTTCTTGAAACAGACATGCAATCCAATTTAAAACAATTAGGAGGCTAAAGAGAGTGAGTTTAAACGTTATTGTTGCAGTTCTCGTAGTTTTTAAACCATATTTCTCTTAAAATGTTGAGGGTTGGTCGATATGAAGATATTTCTATTTCACTTTTAAGGGCAATAAAACTGCAGGGTCGGCGCAAAAATTCAGAGTCGGTCAAGTTAGTGGAAACGCAGCTGTTTTTATTTACGCCTTAGAGCTGTGGCATGGCGGTGAAGTTAGACTGTTCCTGGCTTTGCCACACTGAACTCAAATCGGCATGCGCTTTTTATCATCCTGTATGTGACAGAATTACTGAGAAGTTAAGCTTACAATCTTTATACCTTAAAGTCAATCGTAGGATCGTACTTCTCCAAATATCTAAATAATATTGCCCAAGCATCTTTTTGCATAGTAGATCTAAGACAAAATCAATATACCACGAAAATACGATATAGTGACCTATATTTAACTCATAGTCAAACGCTTGGTTCTACTGACTTATGATCCATTAGCACATTGTCCAAATATCCTATGGCATTAAAAATTTATCGAACAAAATAAAGTCAAGGTGACATCCATCTCACAGTCAAATATTGGGTCATACTGGGTAATAATGCAATTAAATATTATCCATAAAGCTTTTTGCATAAACTATGTAAGGCAAAATCACTGAACGATGAAACTGAGTCAAAGTGACCTATATTTATCTCCAGGAAAATATAATGGGTCCTACTGATTCATATTCTCAACTGATTGCGGGCTCGTACATGAAGTTTTATTAACTAAGAATTCTGATGGGACAGTGCTGGGATCTTTTTGTCAGTTTACATATATATTTTTGTTTAATATATATTTTTCTCAGAAACACAAATATGTACACCTGCACTGGAGGTAGCGTTGCAGACTATAGATCCGTCTACACGGAAAGTGCAGCTTTTGTATTTGATCTGACGTGAAAGTGTTCTTATCTAACTTAATTACTAACACGAAACATGAATAAGATGTATCACAAGATATCCAACCTTAAATGGTAGAGTCTCTAATACAGGGACCTATCTCCTAAAGCACAACACTGTTGTAATTCTTGGGGATGCATCTTGTGAATGGTAAACAAAGCTTATGGTCCAAAGTTTGGCAATGTACGTAATTTTACGAGAAAGTGAAAAAGGAAAATGTTTCCTTGCAAAAATGGAAATGATTTTAAAGTTCAACAAAGAGAAAATATGATCAGTCAAAACAAAGATGACGAAAACAAAAGACAGCCAGTCAAACAGACTAAACAAGCAATATTAATATAAATAACACCAGGACCGTCTTGGACATGAAGTGCAAGTCTATTATATCTAGCTAACAGATAAACTGTGGACAGTCAAATTCAACAAGAACTGATCTACATCAAATCGAACCAAACAACGAATGGCATTCTACCTACCTACCTACCTGCCTGCCTGCCTGCCTACCTACCTAATACCTACTTACCTACCTACCTACCTACCTACCTAACCTACCTACCTACCTACCTACCTACCTACCTACCTGCCTACCTGCCTGCCTGCCTGCCTACCTACCTAATACCTACCTACCTACCTACCTACCTAACCTACCTACCTACCTAACCTACCTACCTACCTACCTACCTACCTACCTACCTGCCTGCCTGCCTGCCTACCTACCTAATACCTACTTACCTACCTACCTACCTACCTACCAACCAGAAGAAATTCCGGTATACCAAGTGGTAAAGGGGGGTTAGCTGATTAAAATTACAGTGTAGTGGGTGAAATGAGTTTGTACAGCGAGAGAATTGTGTATGTTTTATTTGTAAGTTATTTACGTTTAGCGTTCAATTAGCCTTTCCCTTTTCTGTTTTAATCCGTTTCGGTCTGTTTCGGCAAATAAAAAGACTGATTGCGCAACCGGTGTTACCATAACTTTTACTTTAGCTACTGTACACATTTCACAACTTGTTCGACAGTTAAAAAATGTGATTGAAGAAATTTCACAAATATTCCAATTGGTAAGTCTTAGTGAAAGTCGTCAACATTGATTTTATCATGAAAATTATCTGGGCTGATCATTTGTACAAAATTTTTCTGCATTTTAAGCGAGATAATTGATTTTTAATTGACCGGTGCTTGTCATAACAAACCTGATTGACAAGTTTCGCTTGAATGACACTCAATCGATTATGTACACCCAATTATCCCTGGTAGACTAAATAGAATTATGGCTCATACTGACACTGAATGAGATCATTAAAACTGATCATTTCATTCAGAAGTGTGTGTGTATAATGTAGGTGACAGGTGAACTCAAATTGAAATTCTGTAGCAGATTTAGGCAATAAGTGGAATAACCTGATTACTGGATTTAATAGATTTGTGTAAGTCTTTTTTTAATCACTAATGAGTTAACTGGTAAAATGCAAGGTTGACAAACTCGTATATTAATCATGATAATAATAAATAATAGTAAATAATCTTCATTTAAAAGTCGTGTTCATTTTCAATAACATACCATCTCTAGAGCCTTTTAATATTGCCACTAAGAACACGTGTACATTTACAAGTTGAGCCATAGAAATGTGACATACTCAAGGCCACAAAGAAACAGTGATCAGGACGTTACTCAAACAAGGAATCCTCATTCTGTGAGGCTATCCACTGATTCAGTCTGAGCCACATTTTAAAGTGTAAATTCACCTAATGTCATTAAGTTTCATGGATGAAACTACTTTTTCATAATAGTAGTACAGTTTTGATTTAAACATTTTTTGACTTTATCAATATCTTTTTACTATCATTTCTAGATAAGGATATAATCTGATATTTACTGAGCCAAAATGTCAGCAAGAAGAATCAACCAGAAAATGAGGACCCAAGGTCCTGTGAAGGGTCAGGGGTTCCAACAGGTTCCAATACATCATCCTATGGCCCGCAATGATGCGGTCAGTAGGAAAAGAGATGAGCGAATGATGAGGGAAGCTTATAGAAGAGAAAAGAAAATTGCCTCATATTTGGCTGATGATGAGAATTATCCAAGTTTTAAGAATCAGCTGGCGAAAATTGGTCTAGAACTACGAGATATACCAGGAGATGGGTATGTATAAATTTACTGTGAAAAGAATAAGTAAGTCAAAAATCTCTCAGATGATCCAGTTAATTTTTGCTTGAGGTGTGAAGTTGTAGCTAAATGGTTAGAGCGTCAGACTCTGATAAAGCTATCAGGGCTTTTATCCCCACTAGAACTGGGTTCCTGGTCATGAGCAAGAGACATGAAAGTTAAATACATGTATAAGTTGTTAGATTAATTTCACTTGTGTATTTATGTTCATGTATAAATACTGCTCTACAACAGAATAAGCAAAAAGAAGTCATGACATCTTTTTGATAATTGATAAAAGGTCATAAGTATCCAGAGGGCTATACAGTCTATACTGGCCAGAGTTTAACAGCATGCAATTGTCAAACTATGGGGTTTGATTTGAATAGAAGGAAAAAAAGGAGCTCTTGGTTTCAGAAAACACATGTCAGGGTTTTCAAACTTTGAAAGTATAAAAATAATGCAATGTAACAATCGAGCCTCTGGTGCTAACAAAAAATTACCTTTACATGACTTTGACAACTTCAGTCTAGCCTATAATGCAACAATTACAACTTTCAAATATAAAAAATGTGTGATACATTTTATAACTTTCGGATGAAAAAATGTGTGATATTTTTTTTCTATACCTACTTAGAAAAAATATAAAGCTTCTGTATCCATATACATGTATTATAATATCATTATGGTAGTTATGTGTAAGTAAACTAAAAATAAAAAAAAATGTGAATTTTAATCCAATCTTTATGGCACATTTGAGCGGCGTCATGAGAAAAACGGATTTTGGCCTATGGGAAAATAAAGACGCAGATATGCTGTGCAGTACTGCACAGCAGATCAGTGCCTTTGTTTTTACTGCTTGGATAGTACATTTTCTTCTCTACCTATTTCCAAAATTTCAAGCTTCTAGCCTGCTTCTGTGGCTGTACAGCCCGGTCTGTGTCAGACCTGTTCAAAAACCACATTGTTGGTTTTCTCACGTAGCTGCTCATTTATCAGAGGTTTGGTACAAGGAGATGGGGAGGGAGTGTATTAGGTGTTAATTTCATTTAGGTATTAGTGCAATATACATAAGCGCAATATACAGAACAGAAGGCTATTAATGTATTTTTACAAGTTGTTGGTTGCTTTAAAATTACATATTTATTGCCTTTAAATAAGTTTCACTGTGGGTGTTTTGTCATTTAATACAGGCACAACCCTGCATTTTAGCTGTATTTAAGCTATTAAGTTTCATAACACCTGTCTAAATGGGGTAATAAAATGACACTTTTACTTGCTTTACTTGTAATACCTAGCTAGTCAAAGTTAGTGAAAGTGCAATACTGTAGATGCGAAAAGGTGCAGCTTTGTAGATTTTTTCTGTTTATATCACAAAATTATTTTTATTAGGGTTAAGTTGTGCTGTTCCTTTACATGAATGCCCCATTGCAAGATAAGGAAATTTTAATTTTATGTCACCCGGTCATTAACCTGTTAACACCTAACAATACATCAAGCAAATATTCTTGAATATGATTGATGTTTGAAAATCTGCAAAACTCCTAATTGTGCACCAGGTCACCACAGCAATAACAGTAATGAAATAGAATCTATGAACTTCAATTATTTTTTCCTGTGAGTAACGACTTTATCATTTTTGTTTTAGAATAATACATGTACATATATTTTCTATTAGAAATAGGAGTTCAGCAAATGAGGCATAGTCTCTAAATATTCTTCTTGCATGTAGGCTTATGGTCTTTGAGCCATTTCACTTAATTATGTCTAATCAAAAAGACCAAATTGTTTGTACAACGAGTTAAATATTTTTGCTTTAACATATTAAATTTCATTAAACCTTCCATAGAAAAATGTAAAAAATTCTACCAGAGTAGCTTACATAATATAATATTATACCCTGATCAGACTGGTAATTTAAAAGCATTCTGATCTGGAAATGCACTGTTTGTAGGTTTATAGTTATGTTGGTGGCTTTAAGGATTTATTTTATTTTTATTGGATTATATTCTACTTTTGTAAATTGTATACCGTAACAGCTTATTACCTATTAAAGCATGCTGATTTTAAGCATGTGGGCGGAATGTTTGCTATATTATGAATAAGTAATAACACACTTTCAAAATATCCTCTTTCGGTGATAAATGGGAAAAGATTGCTGAAAAATTAAATTTAATGCCTCATTCATATGCTAGATGTACATGTTTTGTGCAGTTGTTGTGCATCCATTTAGACAAAATTCTGTGTTGGCTAAATAATTTATAGGCTTATGATCTGATAAAAGTGCTGCTATATGATTCATTCACAAGACCTACTTTTTATTCTGAACTCACAAATATATACATGGCAATAATTGAGCTGCAGCATGGGAAAACCAACAATCTGCATATGCAAAAACAAAGATGCATATCAGCTTCACAGTAACTGTGAAGCTGATCAGCGCCTTTGTTTTCGCTACATGGATAGTGCATTCCTCTTCTAATTATAACCAAAATTTAAAGCTTCTAGCCTGCTCCTGTGACTGTACAGGCAGGTTTATATCAGACCTTGTCGGAAACCCAAATTGTTGGTTTTCTCATGCACAGACTCAAATTACTTCTATATAATCCGTGCATTGTTGATTGTCACCTCCCCGTAACCAACTTTGTCCCGTTTACCTGTTAAGTTAACGGAACACGGAACCAAAGTGACCTTTGCCACGACATGTTTACATAATTGGATTGTAGACTGATCAAGATCATAACTGTTTACTATTTCATCGCCATTAGCCTTGTTTACATTAGACCATGCACTTTGAGATATCAATACACTGTTAGGTGCCGCTCTGAAAAGCATCACCTGAGAAGTGCTATAATGATAAAGGGCCTGAGCCTGCTTAACCCAAATATGACGAATAGACTTTCCCACCATTATCATTTGGGCGAGTCCACTTTAATTTTTAGGGGATTAAGGTGTGATTTTTAAATTTTATTTCATATTTCGATGAAATTCCTCTAAGCAAACAGAATAGCCGCAGATGGGACGCTGCGTTCTGCGGCGTCACATCTGGGGCTATTTTGTTTGCCTATGTCCCATAAAAGGAACGCCAGGTTTAAATGAGTTAAGGAAAAGAAATTCTAGATTTCAGTAATATGATCATATTAATTTAAATTAGGATTTGACCATATACGAGGGCCTGTCACACACTCACGAGTTGAAGCCAAAACATAATACGAGTAGGTACAAGTTCTAAGTGGCTGATTGATGAGTTAGCACAAGTCATAAGTTCTACACAACATCTCTTCAACATGAATTATGGAGAAACTTTGACAGGATGCTGAGAATGTGTTCTGTACTATAAGCTACGATTTTTGATCTGCTCACTTTTAGATGGCGAGTTGCTATGAGCCATGCTATGAGAATTTTGAATACATGTAGTTTTAAACCATTGTGGCGAGTTTCAATGCTATATCACTGAAATTTCAATGAAATAGCACTGACATTTCAATGAAATAGCACTGAAATTTCAGTTTAACCCCTGCCAGACACCTAGTTGCAATATGTCTGGAGGATTGGCTAGAAAAGGCAAAGAAATTTACAAAGAAGTTATGATACAAGAAGTCATTACATGTATATATGTTGAGAACAACATGCACTTATTTTCATATCTTAAAAATAATAGTTCTTTAAAGAAACTTACATATACTAGCCCTATATAGCCTTTATCAATATTTTCATTCCATGATTGTTCTCTAATTCCCTCATGTCTTCTACAGAAACATCCTCTAGACCACTTCCCATCAATGTTTTTGCACTATCCTCTTCCTGTTACTAGCTCTGAATTGGTTTGCTGTTTTGTCTTCAAATTTCTAGTTTGTAGACATTCTGATTCCTTAGATGTTTGAAGATTTTGTTCAGATTAGATTTTTGTTTGCCTTTCAAAATTATCACAGTATGGGAGCGGAAGTGAACGAACAACTGCGATTGTACAGGACTTGCGACTTTGTACAGTGACGATCGGTCACTTGCGGTATTGACACGGGTAGCGGAATGTGTAAGTGTCACACAGGATAGGCAACTATATTTGTTTTGCTACACGTTTTCGGTGAGTTAAATGTATTTATTATTTTCCGACCTACGAAACATGTTGGGTTTGATACTGCATGAGAAGAAATTGTGTTCTGATCACCTGTCTATCATTAGCAGACGTCTGTTTGACAACATTGTAAATATCCGTAAAACTTGTTTAAAGAAACAAATTCGTTTTTGTTTAGCATTTATTCTTCTGGCAGAATCCCTTTATAAGAGCGTATATAGACCATCTTCAAACATTCAACTGCAATTCGTGAAATTTTGAAAATACGGATCATGCGAAAAGCATAATTGTACAGTCACCTGCAGTCATCAGATGATCCCTTGTACAGATCAACTGCGATTGCCTTGAACGATCACTTGCGTGGTATAATTTTGGAAATGCGCTTTAATTTACTTAGTGCAACCTGTGTGTCAATTGTTAAACCTATCACACCGATCCTATTGTGATGGAATATTACTTAGTGCAACCTATGTGTCAATTTTTAACCCTATCACACCGATCCTATTGTGATGGAATAGTACTAAGCTCCCACCCGTGTACAGGAACTGGTTCAATCAGAACCAAAGTCTCGTTCTTAATATCAAGGCAGAAAGCAAATGAAATTGCAAATAAGTATTGTTACATTTAAATAACGCAGGATCAATCGAGTAAGCAGCTTTTCAAAATGATAGCAATTCAGAAACTGTTACAAGATACAGAATGTATGCCCAGGGGAGGTACTCTGAATTATTATTAAAAATGTGGGAGCAGCATATGAAATGTTATCAAAGAACCAAAGCAGACATACCGCCGTGGAAATAACACGTTAGTTTTATTTTCTTCATGGGTATAATTCAGTGCTGTTTATGCAAGGAGCACTATCCTGAAAAGCGTAATGATAGTCATACATTTGAGCCGCCTCATGAGAAAACCAACAATCTGCATATACAAAACCAAAGGCGCAGATCAGCTTCGCAGAAAATGCGAAGCTGATCGGCGCCTTTGTTTTCACTACACACTCTCACTGAATATGCCACTTTCTTCCAAAATTCTCTGAGGGAGCTAACTGTTTCCCCTAATAAATCTGTCAGCAGGAGATGTAATTATGTTGATGCAGACCACATTAAATCAACAAACACATGGGGCAGGGTTTCTCAGATTCTTAGATAAATTATCAAAATGTTTCAGTGCAAGAAACTTGTACTGATAAAGTGTGGCTTCATTTTTCCAACTGGTTCAGGTACAGACAAGTCTGCATAGCTTAACTGAGACTTTTCAATTTTGAACAGAGTGATATGCTACTTTGTATAACAAATCAAAATACAAAATCATTATTTCACAAAGACCTCAGTTTGTTTGATGACTTTGTCTTAGCCTACAATAAAACAAAATAGATTTTTTGTGATGCAGCTCAAACATACAATCAGATTGATTCTTGAAGCAGAAAGGCTAAGATTTTCTTGAATATGAAACTTTACAATATGAAAACACGAAAACATTTGCGCCTTTTCCTGATCTTTGCCTACTTGTACCTTTTGTATTAGTTCGAGTTCGAGTTCTGATCATTACATGTTTTGTTTCCACTAAAACTTTTGAGGATAAACTACATGTATAAAGTGACTTTATTTCAAGAGGGTGATTACATACATAAATGAGAAAACGTACAATAGCTAATCTTCCATGAGGCCCTTGCTATGAAAATAATAATATGATAATAATACTAGTCTCCATCATTGAAGAGGATAACCAAGGCTTTTAGCATGAATGCCAATTGTATTTATGGTCCTCTAGAATCAGACATTGATTCAATGCTATCAGACTTTTATTTATGTTGCCAGGTATGCGACCCAGTCCCATTAGCTCAAGTGTTAGACTAGCTACTAGTCTGATGAATAAGTTTTGTTTTGTTTTTTGCCTTTTTGTAAGTTTAAATTCTCTTTTCTTGAAAATTAGAGCACCAGATATCTTCTGAAGAACATATCTTGGCTAGATTCGAGACAGAGGAGTAGACTTATATTATGTCCAAATGATGTACAGTTTATTTAAAAGATTTTACCATTACAGATTTGTCATTTTAACGCCTAATGGCTAGGCTACTCAAGTGGTAGAGTGTACAATTTATGATCAGGAGGTCATGGGTTCGGACCGTGGTTGGGACATACAAAAAGCATTAAAATGGTACCAGTTGCTACCATATGTCTTGCACACCTGAAAATTCGGACCCCTGTCAAATTTCGAACATGAACGTTTACTGTTATGTACAACCAAGTCAATGAAAAATTCAAAACAATTTGATTTGACTTTCTGACACATTCTGTTATGTAGATACATGACAGAAAAAAGGCACTGTGTATTTTATGGAGTGGAGTCATGGATTGGAGTCTTGGATTGGAGCCATGGAGTGGAGTATTGGAGTGGATTCTAGGAGTGGAACCTTGGAGTGAAATGTTGGAGCGTAAGAGAAACATTTATTCTGGTGGTAAAATCAGTCTCGTTTGAACAGACACCATTGCGAAACATGTAACAAATGCATTACCAGTATAAGTAATGGAAATAAATGGTTAATTTCCGTTACTTATCCATTACTCATACACTTTATGCATTTGTTACATATTTTGTGATGGCGTACGTTCGCTTCAAGACAAATTTCACCACCAGAATTGAGTTTTGTGTTATACTCAAAATTTCACTCCAAGGTTCCACTCCAAGAATCCACTTCAATACTCCACTCCATGACTCCAATCCAAGACTCCACTCAATGACTCCACTCCATAAAATACACAGTGCCCAGATAAAATGGGTGTTACTGTAGCATTTTCAGTTTTGTTCACAGTTTATATTAGTGATGCTATATTTCTGGGGTTAGAGAAATTGGCTTTATCTTTTGATGCATTGGCTTTAAAAACTTCAGATTTTTTGTTTAACAAAAATTATCACATAATCATGCGCACCTTGTAGACTTGGATCAGGCTTGGCACATGTAAGACTTGCACTTTATTAGTTGCCTGTATTTGCCTGTCTAATGTTTAACTTAAAAAAGTTTATAATGAGTGAATCAATATGTTGAGGGGCCGTAAATTTCAAACAAGCAAAAGAAACCATATCCTTGCGCATGTTTTAATACTTGCTGGCTAATTTATTGCCCTCTTGCTGTGCTGGTCTTAATTTCTTGAACTGTGGTGTAATTGATATCATGATCCTGCTGATAAGGGCTATAAAATCTAACAGTTTCTGGATTCTCAGCGCTGAGGAAAATTTTGTCATAAAAGAAGAGAGTGTACACGGAGACTACAATTCCTCTCCTTTTTAAATCCAAAATTTTCAGTCTATATCCATCTTCTGTGCTTGTACAGCCCGCTTTGTGTCGGACCTGTTCGAAAACAACAATGTTGGTTTTCTCGGCGGCTCATTTATTTACGTATTTTTATATTTTCAGTATTCTTATTTAACTGGCATTTTATCTATATCAAATGCCAAAAAGCCAACAGAAATTTATGCGTAATAATATGCTCACTTCTATGATAAACAAGTGAAGAGTTTGCCACATTTTGTAAAAACTAATATCATTCACTCAGCCATTATCACTCTTTTAAAAAGGCGAATTAAAGCAGTGTGCTAGTGTGTGTAGTAAGTGGATATCAATCTCCAGTCAGAGTTGTCCTAGAATGTTCTAATATCACACTTGTAAAATCACGAGCACAAGTGACCGTTCAATTTAAATTCTTCTTGATCGCAAGAGACTGTTCAATCAAAGTACAAGTGACCGTACAGTTGACCCAAAAATACTGACCTACATTTGAACAGATATCTAATGCCTTTTACGCACCTACTCACATTTTCATTGACTGTCCGCCACATAGTTGAATGAATGATTACAGAACATATAAAAAAGAAGCATTTGATATTGTTTTCGTATTTTAATACACTGTTTTATAAAGCAGGCCAGAACGGGGGAACACCCAGGTCTACTGATCAATGTTGTTTTTTCAAGCGATACGGTGATTGATTCTTAATGTCACTGTCGTCAATGAAAGGGATAAATATGTGAAAACTTACGCAATCAAAATTCCAGTAACAAAATCCACCTTCATGGCTGCCGTGTAAACATTTTAACACACCACGTGATTACTTTTTGAGTGCAAGTGACTGATCGTCACTGTACAAAGTCGCAAGTCCTGTACAATCGCAGTTGTTCGTTCACTTCCGCTCCCATACTGTGATTATGTGCAACAGGAAAAGGAAGTAGGGTCAGAGGTCATGGGATTATGGGTAATTTGGTTATTGGTCATGTGATCATTGAAATTTCAATGAAATAGCACTAAAAATTTCAGTGATATTTCATTGATATTTCACTGAAATTTCAATGGACTATATCATTGATATTTCACTGAAATTTCATTGACATTCCATTGAAAAATAAATGTTCACTGAGATTTCAGTGATATTTCATTGCTAATAAGGGTTCCATTGCAATTCACTGAAATATCATTGAAATTTCAGTGGGATTTCATATTTTCAGTAGGGTAGTTATTTAAGTATTCCAATCGTTCCAATAAAGTATTTGATCAGCTAAACTTAAGTTTTATTCAATATAAATGTGTAAAATCGCTGAAAAATATCAATATGCTCGTCGAGCAGGGTGCGCTTATGCACATAATTTTCGGAAATATCCAGGGTGTGCGCTTATTGGAGCATGTGCGCTAATTAGAACGAATACGGTATATTGCACTGAGTACCTCTGTTTGTTTCAGGAACTGCTTGTTCCGAGCACTGGGAGACCAGTTTGAGGGCCATGTACGGAACCACTACCGACACCGTCAAGATGTTGTAAAATATATCGTAGAACACAGAACAGAATTTGAACCATTCATATCTGATGACACAACATTTGAGAAACATGGTAAGAAAACTAATGTTGTCTAGGAATACCTCATAATTATTTTTGATACAAAACATAGATTGTGGGTACTCATTAGAACCGCCTCAATGAGGCGGTTTTAATGTGTACCCACAATCAATGTTTTGAGCATGAATAATTCACACCCACTAAACGGTCAATTTGTACACCGTCGGAGTGAATCATATATATAATTTGACCATTTCCGGAGTGAAAGTTGACCTGGTAAACAAACCGCAAAAAAGGAGAGAGAGTTAAACTAACGTAAGTTTATTTTGTTATTTTACTTTTGTTTAAAAATCCGAGAATGTCATATGATGGGTATTTGAATAAAGATCATTCACGCACAAAAGCACATCCAACAGCTTATGCATTTTGACAAAATCACTTTCGGCGTGGAAAATACCTACCTGAAAAATGTTGCATCGAGATGAAATGCAACCTAGCATTCCAATCTAAACAGTCTGGCTAGGTTTTTATATGCCAGGGACGCCAATAATATTGGGAAATATTTATTAATCATGCAGTTTTGGAAATCATGCGCTTGTGTAATCTGCGGAGGGGCCGTATTTTCAAAGCGTACTAATTGACCAGCGGAGCCCAATTTAACTAATAGAAAAATGTGTTTGAAATGTTTAAGCGTTTTTCATGAAACTAATCAAACTCCAGAACTGAAATACAGTGGAATTTTCTTGATTATTAAATATATGTTACAATTCAAATAAAAAAAGAAAAGAAAAATGACACGAACGTTTAAGAGAAACGTTCATTTGTACTTCCCTTTGAGACTCTGCATGTCTCTTTAAATATGTTTATATCTGGAGGTGTCATATTTTATCAGGCAAGAAATTTGGTGAGAAAAAACGAGGGAAAAGATGCTTACCTTGCAGGAATTTATCTTTTACTTATTTGTTTACCATTTGACAGCTTGGTGTAAAATTTGACATATGGAAGAATATTATAGCTGATATGTACCTCCCAGGTTCGGATTGGCAAGTGCAGCTTGTACCACACTATTGGTGGGGGGCAAGAGCCCAATAAATACAATTGCGATAAGGAATATGAGCCGTCTCGTTAGAAAACCTTTTACAGCATAGCTGATCAGCATATCTTTTTTCGATACAAGAAAGTCCAATTACATGTACTTCACTTTTTATAGTGTCAGACATGTAGCCCAATTAGTTTTCTTTCTACATTAGAAGTACTCAATATATAGGGCTCATCTTCTGTGAGTGTACAACCTGATATGGTCAAAATGCCCAAACCGCATTTTTGATGATTTGATGAGTAACTCTCGGTACCTTGAGATATTTTTAATTAGACGTCAGAACTCTGCAAACTGTGAGTGAACGAGATACTGAGTAACCAGAGTGTAGGTTAGCCTGCGGCTTCTTTCAAATTTCCAGTACACTGATTTCAATGGCAATCCACAGGAAAACAGAGAAATAACATAAATAAAAAATAGTTTACAAATTTAGGTCTTTGCTTTTACTATATTGGAATGTTTGCATGTAATATCTGGATTATACTTAATCGTTTGCTCACAGTATGAAATAATTGGTTGTCGTGTTGGCCGGTATGTGAAAATAGGGTTTTATGATAAAAAAAAAAGACCCCCACAAATGCAAAGAATGCTATTTCTATGGTTCTTCTTTGCGCTACTACAACGTCTACTGGTCGAACGTATAACAATTGAACTTGATTTTAAAAGAAGATATTATGTAGATAGATGCATCTGGGAATATATTTTATTCTATTCAAAATTCTAAAAATCATTTTTTCCACAATCTGAGGGGAAAACGGCTCTTAAACACTTTACCCCTTTATTTTTAACGATTTGTTAAGTCCCGATGCCATTCGAATTTATGCAGGAATAATAAATCAGATTCTTTGATGGGATATTTTTAATCTAAAAAACAGGTGATTTGTAGCTTTTTGAATGCATCATTTTGCTTTTTTTTTAAAAGCCTAATTTTGTTACTCTATGGAAAAATATGGAAAAAAATATGAAGCCTTTACTTGTTACTCTATGGAAAAATTTGATCTTTTCAACGTTCTTTTTGCCCGAATAAGATATTGACACGTTGACAGGCGAATTTCCTTGGTGGCTGACGACAGCGGTCTTGATCATCTATCATCTAACCATTGTCGCTCGTTCAAACATGGCAAAACCGAGTTCTGCTTGTGGGTGTGTCTTTAGGTTTCGCCAAACCTATACCGATTGTTTCATCTCTATATAGCAGAAATAATCTTGAAAGGTACGAACTGAATAAAGAATATCTAATCGTGAAAACACTTAAATAAAAATTGTTAATTTCGAAGTACTACATACTAAATGCTGTAGTCGTAGTTCGTTCTCGTTACTATAGTGTAACGCAGTCAGTTAGAGGTAGTAAAAGGTGGCCAATAAAATCAAAACCCCACTTTAATGCAGTGTAAATGAGAAAGAATGTCGAAAAGTGAGACACGTCAGTTATTGTGGCTGGATTTATATGAGTCAAATTGGATGCTCCACTGTCAAATAGCACACCTATAAAATCTAAGCGTAAAGTTAAAGAATTCTAATTTCTCGCGCTTAATACCCATATTTATCGTGCATACACATCTATACTACATTGTAAATATACTGACAACCACTTAATATTAGATACCTGGTTGTACTGACCACCATTCAGTCACTTCCATGAGTTTGCAACAGAAAAAAGCAAGAAAATCTTATGATATCTAGACGTATGAAACTGATAGTATGTAAGAATAGTAGCTTATCATAAACATACACAAAATACAACATAGCGAAAATACTGATGACCCGAATTTAAACTAGGCCAAATAGCATTGCAAATGTCATAAGTTAAATTGTACACCACTAGTCAATTGGTACGCTCGCAAAAATTTGGACCCATTCTCAAAACTGAGGGCAACCCTTTCAAATTTAATGCCTTGAATTGAAAGAGTATTCATAAATCTTGGTATTTCGTTGCTAAGATGTTTTTGGGACTGTTAAAAAAGCTTTCCTCAGACAATTTTAGCTCGGTCTAGATTTTAAAATTAAAATATTGTATATGCCAAAAATGATAATTACATAATCTTATGACTTTTTTATGAAGTCTCGGCGTCTTAGAAGCCGCAAATTTATAGCCCATCATATGACATTTTCGGATTTTGTATAAAACTAAAATAGAAGAAATTATCTTACTTTGATTGCGATAGTCCTGATGTTTCCGTCCTATTTATACCGGTCAACTTGTACTCCGGAACTGGTCAAATTATTTCATAATTGTACGCCTTCGGTGTACAAATTGACCATTTACCCGGCGTGTAATTGAAACATCAAATTTTTTTCCAACAAAACCTTCAATGTTTTACTGCTGAAAAAATTCTTGTGTATAATGCATGGTCAAGTTTTCGTAATGTCACTTAGTAACCTGTATGCGATTGATGAATCATACCAATAATTTGAATCAGTCTAAATCTATATTGATATGTCTCGACATGACTGAAAAATTGTTGACTGGGACATGAACCATTTAAAAGGAAGAAACAAATAATTGCATAGTCATATAGACTTTTAATGATTTTCACATATATTGGCCTACAGACTGATGAGATGCCAAAGTCTAGGGCTTTACTATTTGGATATCACAGAAATATGGGCTGCATACCATCAGGATAACATGTCCATATAATATATACCCCAGTTTTATATAGTACAACTGGTTTACAGGGGTATATCTACATGTATTTTTCTTATTTGTGATCCAAAACTTAGATTGTGGGTAGTCGTTAAATCAATGTTTTGAGTACAAAATAAGAAAAATATCAAAATATTTTCTAATGAAAATTTTCAATTTTTACAGCAGAAAAAAATATTGTATGGGCAAGTTTTTAGCTCACCTGAGCCGAAGGCTCACAAGGTGAGCTTATAGGATGGCCATGATCCGGCATCCGTCCGTCCGTCATCCGTCGTCCGTCCGTCCGTCGTCCACAATTTCAAAGATCTTCTTCTCTGAAACCGCTTGGCCGATCTAGTTGAAATTTTATGTGGAGCCTGCTTGGGTAGTGGCATTTCAAGTTTGATCACGAAATCCAGGTCACATGACCAAGATGGCCGCCACGCCCATATATGGTAAAAACCGCTCAAAACTCTTCTTCTCCAGAACCGGTGGGCCGATTTCCACGAAACTTTGTATGTAGCATCGGGGACTTCAGCCCATCATAGTTTGATAAAATGATGACCCTTGGATGACCTTGACCTATTTTACGGCAAGGTCAAATTTGGAAACATAGGCTTTTACATGGGAAAAAGTGAAAACTATGGATTTTTTGAAAACTATTGCAGCCTGAGGCCTGAAAAGTGGTAGATGCAAACAACTAATGGAGTAGATGAAGGTATGTGATTAATTTAGGTCAAGGTCATCTCTTGACCTTGGCCAGTCTGTCGTCCATACACACTTTTCAAAGATCTTCTTCTCTGAAACTGCTTGGCCAATCAAAGTGAAATTTTATGTGGAGCATCCATGGGTAGGGGAGAAGAAAGTTTGATCGTGAAATCCAGGTCACATGACCAAGATGGCCGCCACGCCCATATATGGTAAAAACCGCTCAAAAATCTTCTTCTCCAGAACCGGTGGGCCGATTTCCACGAAACTTGGTATGTAGCATCGGGGACTTCAGCCCATCATAGTTTGATAAAATGATGACCCTTGGATGAGGTTGACCTATTTAACGGCAAGGTCAAATTTGGAAACATAGGCTTTTACATGGGAAAAAGAGAAAACTATGGATTTTTTGAAAACTATTGCAGCCTGAGGCCTGAAAAGTGGTAGATGCAAACAACTAATAGAGTAGATGAAGGTATATGATTAATTTAGGTCAAGGTCATCTCTTGACCTTGGCCAGTCTGTCATCCATACACACTTTTCAAAGATCTTCTTCTCTGAAACTGCTTGGCCAATCAAAGTGAAATTTTATGTGGAGCATCCATGGGTAAGGGAGACGAAAGTTTGATTGCAAAATCCATGTCACATGACCAAGATGGCCGCCACGCCCATATATGGTAAAAACCACTCAAAAATCTTCTCCAGAACCGGCTGGCCGATTTTCATAAAACTTGGTATGTAGCATTTGGGACTCCAGCCCATCATAATTTGATCAAATGATGATCATAGGATGACCTTGACCTATTTTACGGCAATGTCAATTTTGGAAACATAGGCTTTTACATGGGAAAAATTGAAAACTTTGGATTTTTTGAAAACTATTGCAGCCTGAGGCCTGAAAAGTGGTAGATGCAAACAACCAATGGAGTGATTAATTTAGGTCAAGGTCATCTCTTGACCTTGGCCAGTCTGTCGTCCATACACACTTTTCAAAGATCTTCTTCTCTGAAACTGCTTGGCCAATCAAAGTGAAATTTTATGTGGAGCGTCCATGGGTAGGGGGAACAAAAGTTTGATCGCCAAATTCGGGTCACATGACCAAGATGGCCGCCATGCCCAACTATAGTAAAAACCACTCAAAAATCTTCTTCTCCAGAACCGGCTGGCCGATTTACACGAAACTTGGTATGTAGCATCGGAGACTTCAGCCCATCATAGTTTGATAAAATGATGACCCTTGGATGACCTTGACTTATTTTACGGCAAGGTCAATTTTGGAAACATAGGCTTTTACATGGGAAAAGGCGAAAACAATGGATATTTTGGAAACTGTTGCAGCCTGAGACCTGAAAGTTGCTAGATGCAGACAACTAATGGAGTCAATGAAGTTAAGTAATTAATGAAGGCCAAGGTCATTTGTTGACCTTGACCCAAGGTCATTTAAAAATCAAAATTGAAATTATGATTTTCTCAGAAATCACTGGGTTTGGAAACTTTTGCAGCCTGAGACCTGAAACTTTGCAGATGCAGACAACCTGTGAAGTGAGTATTCAAGGTCAAGGTCATTTCATGATGACTTAATACTCCAAGATCAGGCTTCAGGTGAGCGTTCTCAGGACCAATGGTCCTCTGGTAGTAATGCAGTGGGCTAACGGCAGTATGTCAGAGTCAAGATTGACAGATATATACTGATTCTGTTGTGTTTTTATGAAACAGTATGATTACAGTCAACAATCTGTCCCAGCATGACTAATAAATCATTGACTTTGGCTGTGACCTTTAACTCAAACAGACAATGAAAGATTGAAGTTATGACATCAACATGTTTTGAGCAAACCTGTGGAACTTAATAAACATGTTTTGGTAAAATATAAGGATTTCACCTGCCTAAGCATGTCCACTTTTTTTTGTAACAATAGTACAGGGCCTGAAAATGACCTCGTGTTTACAAACAAAGGAACATTAATTGCAACATTTGTTCCATGTTTGCACAAGGGTTTAAATGATCAAGTTAAAGTCAGATTGAAAATTGTTGTTGCAATAACAAGACACAGGGTATTATCGTACCCTGTAATATGAAAATATTTCAATTTTAAAGTCTTTGTTCACCAAAACAGTAGTAAATATATGACTGTAAATGTCATTTCAATAAATGAGCCCCCTCGTGGGAAAACCAACAATGTGGTTTCCGAACAGGTCCGACACAAACCGGCCTGTACAAGCACAGAAAAGAGCTAGAAGCTTGAAATTTGGGATTTAAGTAGAAGAGGAATTGTACTATCCGAGTAGCGAAAACAAAGGCGCTGATCAGCTTCGCGGTTACCGCGAAGCTGATCTGCGCCTTTGTTTTCGTCTAAGCAGATTGTTGGTTTTCCCATGAGGCGGCTCAAACAAACATGAATCAGATCAGAATGGCCATAGCTAAAATCGCCATTACGAAAACTTGCCCATGCAATAAACAGAGATTTTTTGAGCTCTAAAAATTGAAAATTTTCTACTGAAAAATTTTGATATTTTTCTTGTTTTTGCTCAAAACATAGAGATTGTGGGTACCCACAAGCTATGTTTTGGAGCAAAAATAAGAAAAATAGGCATACCCCTCCATACCCCAGTTTTGCTATATACATGTAAAAGTGGGGTTCAAGGGGGTATACATTACACGGACATGTTTTCGTGATACACTGGTTGAACTCTTTAACAGTGTCAAAATCAATTTGTCACATTTTGCATTCAAATTTTGTGTTTCTGTTATGGTTTTAAAACTTAATGCTATAGAATGTGTGTTCTAAACATGTACTTTTGTTTTTTAAGAAATCCCTCCCCTTTGACTTCAGGTGAAAGGGTCTTATATATGCCTAATATTGATTTGATTGGCTTTAGATCCACAGAATCCAAATGATGATCCCAAATAGGCTGTAATACTATAATAATTCTGTCAATATGTAAACACTTGGTAAAAGCAGTCATTTGAATTTTGCTTACTTATTATATTAGTTTTGCAAACAGACCATGAAATTGATCAAAAATAATTTGAAATACTGAAATAAATGATGTGAAAATCTTGATCAAACAGGTGTCTGGCAATTACAAGCTTCACTTCAAGAAAACAATGTCATTTTATGAATTGCTGCATCTATCTACACATGTGGACAACAATTTCACAAAATAATATAATATTATGTGAACTTTTATTTGATTCTGTGCAATAGATTGTCAGGCTTATAAGCACTGCCTTCAGATGTTGACAAGAAACACGAAAAAGTACCAGAAGGCAATGATCAGGAAATGGCGCAATCAGAAAGGAACTCACACTCCACAAACAGAGGGGTGAGAAAAAGACTAAAATGACACTTAGGTACTTATACCAAGAAAACATATTGTAAGCAGTGTGAGCAGCTATTCCCCAATACGAAGCCAATCAGTTACCCGAACTTAACTTAGAATATGAGAACATACGTAAGGCTCAAACAGCATAAAGATTCGACTCTAAAACACAAAACAATTAGAACCACAACAGAAGTATTGCCTTGGAACGATCAGTGCTATAAAATTACTGGGTGGCACTAAGTGCCATATACAACATTTTATTTTCATGTTTATATTCCAAGCAGTCTGACTGACTCCACTGTTTGCAAGTGGTTACATGCTTATTACATGTGGGCTGTGGATACTGAATAGATTTGGTTGGAACACATTGAAAACTACTGCAATCAGTTTTCAGCAGTGACAGGGATTACAGTCCCTGTTTTTGTTTTAAAATGATAAATCATGATCAGTTTTAATTGTAACACTTTCACTGCCACATCTCTCAAAAAATCAATATCTCACTGCCAAGCATTTATTTTTATTATTTTATCATTGATTAATTAATTAATTTATTAAATATTAAATTTGAGCTGCCTCGTGGGAAAACCAGCGATCTGCATAGGCGAAAACAAAGACGCAGATCAGCTTCGCGGTAACCGCGAAGCTGATCAGCGCCTTTGTTTTCGCTACTCCGATAGTTCAATTCCTCTTCTACTTAAATCCGAAATTTCAAGCTTCTAGCTCTTTTCTGTGCTTAGACAGACCTGTTTGTGTCGGACCTGTTCGGAAACCACATTGTTGGTTTTCCCACGAGGCGGCCCATTTGTAGATATGTGCACATATCATAATTATAATACTGGAAAGGACTTTTTACATTGAAACATTCGGATATACAATACTACATTTACCTCCCTTTAAAACTTTCATCTGAAACCCAGGATGTACCGGTATACCCCTAAAGCGACTACAGTCAGTGGTGGCAGTGAGCGGTAAAAATGGCTACATTCGTCTATGGCAGTAAATGTGTTAAAACCTTCATACCAGTATGTTTGATACCAAATACAGTCCATTTTGGGGTCCACCATGCTAGTATTGTCATACAGTGCCACTCGGTTCATTTCTATTATAGCAGTGTGTGTGATTTTATTGATAATTCATAAAATTTATTTCATTAATGATATATGGCCTTTGCTCAGGTTATTTATTTATTTTAATTTCTCTTATTTCTCCAAACTTTCATAATTAAAGTTAAGCTCAGTCAAATGTAAATTTTAATGAAAAGATTTTACAGATAAAGCAGCTATTCTGACCTTGTTTACAGCCTAACATAGCATTATAGAAAGAATAATTGAGCCTGTGCATGAGAAAACCAACAATTTGGGGTTCCAAACAGGTCCGACACAAACTGGGCTATACAGTCACAGAAGATGGTTAGAGGGTGGAAATTTTGGATTTAGAAAGTAAAGGAATTGTACTATCCGTGTTGCGAAAACAAAGGCACTGATCAGCTTCGCAGTTACTGCGAAGCTATCTGCACCTTTGTTTTTGCCCATGCAGATTGTTGGTTTTCCCATGCGGCGGCTCAATTTATGTTCACATTTTGCCAGCACTAAGTGACCTTAAAATTTGATTGTTGTCGCATGAGTTTTGATTGCCAAAAACTCTACAGCATATATGTACGTGTATGAACAGAACATGATATGCACATAATGAGGTCAGAAGCATGACACCGCAGTAAAAAGTGAAGAAAAGTGAAGTCAGAAGCATGACACTGCTGTAAAGTACTTCTATTGCAAGCATCTAAGCCACATAGAAAACTGGGGGAGGTACACATTTTTTGCATGCTAAAACAAATGCTTTGGCAACCCTGAGGCCACTGTTATGATAAGAATTTCACTAGGCATTAGGTAGCAGTGCTCTGTTACACACTGTATTAGGGGCAATGTGGAACATGCGATTTTATACAAAACTGCGTTCCCGACAGCCAAAAAGGCATTTTATATGGCCAAAAAGCACATGTCAGCAATTGAGAACGTTCAATTCATGTTCTACATTGTCATTTTTGCAATCCTAAACACCTTTTTATAGCAGTGTAGAACTCTGATTGTTTATCGGATTGGTTGTTCGGGATTGCCGCTAATACGGTGTGTATTAGGTCTCCAACAATGCATCAGGAGCACCAGCCTGTATGTGACAACATTGTGGAAAAGCAGCTTGGTCTTACGGGCTTTTAGTGATTAAATATAACAAAATACAAATGATGATTAAAATAATTAACTGCATAGACCTGCAAAAAGAATTATGCACATTTATCATGCATGATATCGTGAGAATTTATTGATAGTTTATTGTTTCTTCTAAAAGTTGTTGAATTGAAGTGCAGATCGAACATTGGGCTGGGCTTATACTTGATTTCTATATGAGCCACATCACGAGAAAACTAACATTTTTCATATGGGAAAACAAAGATGCAGATACAACCGCAAACCTGATCAGCGCCTTTGTTTTTTCTACTGAGATAGTATAATCCCTCTTCTTCTTAAATCCCAAATTTCAAGCCTCTAGACATCTTCTTTGCTTGTAAAGCTCGTTTTGTGTCGGACCTGTTCAGAAACCACACTTTTGGTTTTCTCTTGAGGTGGCTCGTATAGCTACAAGACATGGGTCACATATACTGCGAACTAAGTATATACAAACTTAACAGATACAATTTAAGTAGCCAATTATTTGCTAATTTATGAAGGTTAAACTAGGGTGACAGGTTCATCTTTTCATCTAACAGAAATGAGCCTTTCAAGACAAATGAGCCACAACATGAGAAAACCAACAATGTGATTTCCAAACAGGTCCGACACAAACCCATGCTGTACAAGCACAGATTGGAAATTTTGGTTCTAGAGAGTTGAATAATTACAATTTTTGTAACGAAAACAAAGGCACTCAGATCAGCTTTGCAGTTACTGAGAAACCGATTTTTGCCTTTGTTTTTGCATATGCGAAACACTGGTTTTCTTATGATGTGGCTCAGATATTGACTACATTGTTTAAAAAATAGGATCAGTTTTTGGGTTTTATACAGCTTATCTGTATCTTAAGAATAAACATACTCAATATCAGGACCAAATATCTTGCAGATCTACTTTTAAAACACTGATAAGTCTGATCTGATTCCTCACTGGCTGTGTTATCAATTCATGGTTCAGCTTAAAGGCCTTCATTCATATTATGACTGAATAGAAGAAAAAGTGTTTTATTTTCACAATAGAGTGAGACTTCTTGTGCTAAGCTGCAAATCTCTTCTATTGTGTGAAGTGTGAATATTGGTCATGGGTGTGAAATGGTTGATACAGTTGTACTGTCTTAGACAAAAGATTTAAAATGGTAGAAAACCTATATGAGCCACCTCATGAGAGAACCAACAATCTGCATATGCAAAACCAAAGACACAGATCAGCAGACACAGACTGCGAAGCTGATCAGCACCTTTGTTTTCGCTTCATGTATAGTACAATTCCTCTACTTTCTAAATTCGAAATTTCAAGCCTCTAGCCATCTTCTGTGACTGTAGAGCCTGATTTGTGTCAGACCTGTTCAGAAACCACATTGTTGGTTTTCTCATGAGACAGCTCATATTTCATGTGAAAAGGAGGAGTGCCATGCCCTACTGCATAGCATCAAGAGGTCCTGGGTTCAAACTGGCGCCAAGTTATGTCCTTGACCGTTTACTATCCATTCTACTGGTAATGTGCTAGAAAGAATGTCCCAACATGACTGAAAAAATGTTGACTGGGATTTTAAGCCATTACTCAGTATGTCATATGAGCTGTGTCATGAGAAAAATAGATTTTTGCCTATGCGAAAACAAAGGCGCAGATCAGCTGTGCAGTAACTGCACAGCTGATCAGCACCTTTGTTTTTGCTACACGGATAGTACAATTCCTCTTCTTCCTAAATCTGAAATTTCAAGCTTATAGCCATCCTTAGACTGTAGCTGCACAGGGTGGTTTGTGTCAGATCGGAAACCCAGAAGACCGGTTTTTCTCGCACTGCGGCTCATATAATCATGTTTATTTTTCTCTCTTTTCAGTTGCCGCTCTGAAAAGTCTAGGTACCTATGCAGGCAATGATGCTATTGTTGCGTTTTCACGTCTTCACCAAGTAACTGTGATAATACACCAACTGAATTCTCCATTCTTTGTGGTAAGTACGGTATGCATCAGTCATTTGAGCCGTCTCGTGGGAAAACCAACAATGTGGTTTCCGAACAGGTCCGACACAAACCGACCTGTACAAGCACAGAAGCAGGCTAGAAGCTTGAAATTTTGGAGTTAAGTAGAGGATGAATTGTACTATCTGAGTAGTGAAAACAAAGGCACTGATCAGCTTCGCGGTTAACGCGAAGCTGATCTGCGTCTTTGTTTTCGCATATGCAAATTGTTGGTTTTCCCATGAGGCGGCTCATTTGTAATTATGTCTCTACCACCCCTAGGAGATAGTGGGTTGATCTTGAATTTAGCTAAATCACCATTTTAAAGCCCAAATTATGAAACAATCATTTGGTCATTACTAAAACATGTCCATGCAATTTACAGAGATTTTTTAAAGTGTACAAATTGAAAAAAATCATTTGGAATTTTTGTTATATTTTTTCTTACTTTTGCTCAAAAGATAGATAGTGGGTACAGGTTAGAACCGCCTCAGCCGGTTCTAACGAGTACCCACAATATACATGTATGTTTTGGAGCAAAAATAAGAAAAGTAGATATACCTCTGCATACCCCAGGTTTGCTACATAAAAGTGGGGTTCAAGAGGGTATAATTTCACGGACATGTTTTCGTGATGTAAACCCATATCAGCTGGGCCCGAGGTTATAAAACTTTTTTTCATGCTCAGCTGGGACTAAAATTTATCCTGTTCATAAATGTTAAAAACTGTGGGTACACGTTGGAACCGCCTCGCTGATATTTTTTGCTCAAGGCCTGTATTTTTTTGGATCAAAAATAAGAAAATTAGGTATACCCCTGCAAACTCAAGTTTTTCTTTATAAAAGTGGGGTTTGAGGGGGTATACATTTCACGGACATGTTTTCCTGATGGGTGGTAATAAGTGGGTGGAGAATTGTGGCATGCACTTTTACATTCAAAAGCTGGCCTACACATTATTTTCAGTGGTATGATATAGTTAAAATATAGTTTTTTTAGTCTGCATGCAGCAGCTTTTTAAGTTTCAGTCTTCCGTCAATCTGCCCATCAAATGATTTTTCCATGGCAACAGAGTTTAATGTTTTGCATGGTTATGGTTTTGTACATTTCAAATCAACATAAAACTCATTATGATAATTTTGGACGATGTTCTTTGAATAATTTATCAGATGTAATTTTCAGTTTATCATGATATCAGAAAAGGCTTTTATTATTTTGATTTGCTATTCTGCAATCTATATATCTGCATGATGTCTTTTGCAACTCCTACATACGAAACTCCTACTCAGTTCTGGTTGAAAAACTTTGTAATACATGTATTATAACTAAAAGTACAGGAAAAGTATGTCATCTGTCTACAAGAACAATTCCATGGCATGCTGCACTAGTCATTTGTAAGTTCCATGGCCCTTGAGGCCCGGGGGAGGGCAGGGGATAGCAGTGGAAATGAGCGGGGCTTTGACCAAAGTTTTGCCACAGCAGTACGGGGGAAATACATGGGGTTTGCTTTATATAGGCAAAAAGGGCTGTGACATGAAAAGATAGCAGGCTGCAGGACAAAACAGCAGTGGTTTTACCAACAAGCAGTCCCCGCAGGGTGGGGCTTTTAGCAGGGATTTTCTGGACCAAAAGTCAGAGTCCCCGCTATTCCCCAGGCCTGGGGGGGGGTTGTTACAAATGACTAGTGCATAACATAATCATGATAATTCTAAGTTAAAGATAATGGTCAGACTCTGCTCAGACAGAACTTTGAAAAGTTGTTTGGTCTGGTATTAATCTCGTAAATATGAAAGAAGAATTGGAAAAAGGGCTCAACTGTGTCAGATTCTTCTGACAATTATTCTGCAAACAATAAAAAAATCTTATTAAATTTTATCGTGTGATATATTGCGAAAAACTGAAAAACAAGTTGTAAAATAATGGTACTATAATGGTCTCATATGTTTGATCAGACATTCTTGAGGAAACATTACACACCCAGATACTATAAATTCGGAAATGTTTGCAGGAACTTAATTTTTAGCTAATTTTTGCAGATCTGTTGCCTGGCAAAAATAAAGTTCTCGCTAATAAAGAAATACTATAAGCTTTATTGGCAACATGAGATTACTCCCTTGCGAATTCAAGAACTTGTTAATAATTTGGATACCGAAAATTGGTCAGCCTCTTTAAGAGCTGAAATTATCTAAGAAAACAAATATTTAAATATTGGTTTCTGTATTATGCAAATTTTCTTCAGATACAAGGTCCTGTAAATCCCACCCCAACAACTAGACAGCTCCACTTGGCCTATCATAATGGGGACCATTACTCTAGTGTACGGAGAATAGGTGATAACACAGAATCACCTACCGGTATACGGTTAAAGGTAAATTTCCATGTTAAATTTTCAAAAAAACAATGTTGATTATAGTTAATCCTAACCTACCAACACATCAGCTCCACATAGCCTACCAATGGAGACAATTTCTCTAGTGTACAGAGAATAGGCGATAACACAGAATCACCTACTGGTAAACGGTTAAAGGTAAATATTGTTCTTTCTTTGTTTTAAGATAAAGCCAATTAAAAATCTGCATCCGAACATGACAGAAATTGTTGACTGAAAACATAAAATCACAAAATTGACAAACAAACCCATTTACGGTCTAATGAGCTCATCATACAGCTCCACCTAGCCTATCATAATGGGGACCATTACTATACTGTACGGAGAATAGGCGATAACACAGAATCACATACTGGTATACGGTTAAAGGTAAAATTTGTTTATTATGAACATGTAGTTTAATTAAGGTTGGGTAAACAGCTTAAGCATCCCTCAAAATTGAGCCGCCTCATGGGAAAACCAACAATCTGCATAGGCGAAAACAAAGGCGCAGATCAGCTGATCAGCGCCTTTGTTTTTGCTACTAGGATAGTACAACTCCTCTTCTTTTTAAATCCGAAATTTCAAGCTTCTAGCTCTTTTCTGTGCTTGTACAGGCCGGTTGGTGTCGGACCTGTTGGGAAACCACATTGTTGGTTTTCCCACGAGGTGGCTCAAATATAGACAGCTCCACTTTGTTTATCGTAATGGGACCCTTACTCTAGTGTATGGAGAATAAGTGATACCACAAACAAAACATACCAGTACGCAATTAAATTTAATTGGAAAAGGTCCCTCAGGACCTTTTCCACAGTGTTTACTTTGAATATGAAGAAAATTTTACCCATGATCGACTGCTCTCTCTCAATTACGCATTTTGTCACATAAAGCGCTTAATAAAAACTAGTGAACCCGTCTATACTGACTAGACAGTTATTCGCAATAAATTAAATTTATCCATTGTTGACGCTCCCCGTCAAAAAGCGGTAAAATCTAGCAAGCCGTCTTGACCGTGGTGACTGCTTATCATAGTGCATCTAGGTTTAGATCGTAGATACCCTGACGAGGGGTACAGAAACTATAGGAACTCTATATGGCTGACTTTTAGTCCATCACATTGGTCCCATGGGTCTGTTTCTTTTAGTGTGGCTGCAGGTCAATGTCACAAATTGACTGCACTGCAAAATGGTTTTCTACACATCGACATATTGATTGTAATCGTGTTCCCTTTAGTATTGGCTTTGATTCCATAACATCAGAAATGCCTTGAGTGACAGATACACACACTGGTCAAGTGTTCATAACAAGAAACGACATTCATGTATAGGAAACGAAACTGAAACGTATGAGAATCGAAATTAATGACAAACCAGAGAATCAACAACACTGAAATCTAGAGCAAAAGGAATCTCTTATAACGAACGGCTGCTGATCTTTTCATAGGTTTCTTTTTAAAGAAGCCAACTTGTTTTGTAATCATGTTTAAAAATAAAGCACCCCTTGCAAGGTACATCACTACTTCTACACACATGAAGAGCTTTTTATTCTGATTTGGACCAGTAGGCATAGTTTGTTTAAAAAAACTATGAAGAAGCCAAAAATATTGGAAAAATAGCTAGTGCACCAAACTTGGCATTGCTTATGAATTCTAATTGTGTTTTATGCATAAAAAAGTCGAAAAATTGTTTGTTATGTCTCCCCCCCGACAGGGTCGGGAGACATATTGTTTTTCCCCATGCGTCTGTCTGTCTGTCTGTCTGTCTGTCTGTCCATCACAAATCGTGTCTGCTCTATAACTCGAAAACCGTTAAAGATTTTTCAATGAAACTTGGTACACTTGTAAACCACGACGAGACGATGTGTCATGCACAAGAACCATAACTCTAGCTTGAGTATTTTTGGAGTTATTTCCCTTTGATTATTTTCGATACAATTTCGTGTCCGCTGTATAACTTGAAAACCGTTAAAGATTTTTCAATGAAACTTGGTACACTTGTAGACCACGACGAGACGATGTGTCATGCACAAGAACCATAACTCTGGCTTGAGTATTTTTGGAGTTTTTTCCCTTTGATTATTTTCGATACAATTTCGTGTCCGCTGTATAACTTGAAAACCGTTTAAGATTTTTCAATAAAACTTGGTACACTTATTGAGCATGATCAGACGATGTGTCATGCACAAGAACCATAACTCTGGCTTGAGTATTTTATGAGTTATTTCCCTTTATTTTCCATACAATTTCGTGTCTGCTTTATAACTCGAAAATCGTAAGAGTTATTTCAATGAAACTTGGTACACTTATAAAGCACGATGAGATTACGTGTCGTGCTAAAGAACCATAACTCTTGCTTGCATATCTTTGGAGTAATTTCCCTTTGATTATTTTCCATACAATTTCGTGTCCACCCTATAACTTGAAAACCGTAAGAGAAATTTCAGTGAAACTTGGTACAAAGCATGATGAGACGATGTGTCATGCACAAGAATTATAACTCTTGCTTTCATATCTTTGGAGTTATTTCCCTTTGATTATTTTTCTATACAATTTCATGTCCACTCTATAACTTGAAAACCATAAGAAATATTTCAATGAAACTTGGTACACTTATATAGCACGATGAGATGATGTGTCATGCTAAAGAACCATAACTCTTGCTTGCATGTCTTTGGAGTTATTTCCCTTTGATTATTTTTCATTCAATTTCGTGTCTGCTCTTTAACACAAAAACCATTAGAGATTTTTCAATGAAACATGGTACACTTATAAAGCATGATGCACAAGAATCATTACTCTTGCTTTCATATCTTTGGAGTTATTTCCCTTTGATTATTTTCCAAACACTTTCGTGCCCCCTCTATAACTTGAAAACCGTAAGAGATATTTCAATGAAACTTGGTACACATATAAAACAGAATGACAGGATATGTGATGCACAAGAACTATAACTCTTGCTTGCATATTTTGGACATGCACGTAGAAAGGGGGGAGACATCAGTTTTCACATAGAAAACAAATTCTAGTTTTTACAGAAATGATATTTATTTTTAAGGTGAATGGGGACAGTTCGGCAGCAGACCTAGATACCAATGATTTCAGTGGAGAAGATGGGATTGTCAGGGCGATTAGAAATACTCAAAGACTGGCTGAAGAAGTGATGAATGCTACTGGCTGTGTGGTAAGTCTGGGGCCTGAGGTTGAGTAGTGGTAGGGAGGGTATGGGTGGTAGGGTGGAGAAGATGGGTTTGTCAGGGCGATCAGAAATACTTGAAGACTGTGTTGTACGTAGTAGTTTGCCTGGATCGTGAAGGGGAGTAGGAAGGGTTGGGGTACTAGGGTGGATGACCTCAGCAGGGTGTTCAGAAATACACAACGACTGGTTGAAGAGGCTATAAATAACCATTGGCTGAGCTGTAAGTCTGGAACCTTGGGTATGATGGGACAGTAGGGAAATAGGTGTGGGTTGGTGTACTCGTAGAGAGGATAAATTTGTTGGGAGTCAGATTGTGCTTAAGTCTGAAGCCTGGAAAAGGGGATAGGTTTAAGAAAGTCTGTGTATCTAGTATACAATGAAGTTCGTTAATTCACAAATTCTTTTGCAACAAGTAAAGCCAGAGAACTAATACAAAATGAGCCGTGTCATGAGACAACCGGATTTGCTTTTGCAAAACAAAGGTGCAGATCAGCTGTGCAGTAATTGCACAGCTGATCAGCGCCTTTGTTTTCACTACTCGGATAGTACAATTCCTCCTCTTCTTTTTCCCAAAATTTAAAGGTTCTAGCTTCCTTCTGTTACTGTACAGACTGGTTTGTGTCAGACCTGGTCAGAACCCCAGAGACCGGTTTTCTTGCGTCACGGCTCAAATTATAACAGAGAAAGCTTACCAGCAATCAACTTAATTAATCAAAGAATTTCAGTGTTTACGTTTTTGTTTTGTACAAATTTTTGGGTTCAGAGATACAGCAAGGCCTGTAGTATTTGTGTAAAATGCTTGTATACCAAATTTACTTTTACCCTGCAGGATAATGAGCGAGTGCTAGAATCTTTGAAAGACTGTGATTATGATGTTGACGCTACCATAGCCTATGTTCTTCAAACCATGGAAACCATGCAAAGTAAGTTTAGTTGATAAATATTTTTCTGCTGTTGACTGTTAACAAAGCTACCACTGCTGATTAAGACAGTCAGTCTCCTGCATTATCTGCTGGTTTCCATCTCACTAAAATCAATATTGGAAAAACAGGTAACCAAAACCACCCTGACCTCAAGGTCAGGGTGGTTTTGGTTACCTGTATTTTCCAATATTGATTATTTCTAAGCTGGAAACCAGCTGATAATGCAAAAATGGTGAATATGTGCATTAATTAATAAGGTATAAGATACACCCCAAGGCTGGCCACATGTGAGACAAGCCAAGTTCTGCTTGCGGGTGTGTCAGGTGTTTTTTCTCGGGGTTCTCCCGTTTTCGCCCCACCTACTGATTGGCACCGTCTCATATGAGCTGAAATAATCTTGAAAGGGACGTTAAACTGAATAAAAAAAAAAAAAAAAAAAAAAAAAAAAAGAAAACACCCCAAAGGTGCAAAGTGAAAAAGTGTTGCATTGAAACTGAAACTTAGAAATTTTGGAGATAATGTCCAAAGTGTCTGACCCACCCAGCAATGTAAATACCTCAAACTGTTGAAGGAGTTGGTAATTGAAAAAAAGCAGAAAGATCCTTCCTAACATGGTTTTGGTTACTTTGGCATCCAAATAGTCTTTTCCAATTCAATTAGAAAAAGTTTCATCTATCTAAAAAGCATAGCATTAGGGTCTAGCTGCCTTTCTATAGTGACTATGCATATGGCTTGTAAAATTGCTCCAGTTCTAAATGTGTACTTCTAAAATTGAAGACTTAAACAGGCATGACCTTTAAGGTAATGACAAATAGGTAAAAGACATGACTCTTTATAAAACTATTTTATGCTCCATTGCAGCATCCCAAGAAGACACTACCTCCCTGGCATCTCAGATGACCTCCACAGACAGCGGCATATGGTCTGAGAACGGCAATGGCACCAAGGTCTACCAGACTGTCGATATTAACCACAATGGGGTTGAGGTCAAAGGTCATTATCGGGAGAACAGTTTTGGTGGCAGTTCTGGCTATGGTTCCGTGAGCAGTCACAATGGTGGTGCTAGACCCAAGTTGGTTACAGTTACAGACATTCCAAAGGTAATTCATTACGAAAACATGTCCATGTAATACTGGTACTGATGCTTTGTAAGTTGTAAAAATTGATAATTTTCAGTAGAAATTTTTTTTATATTTTTCTTAATTTTGCTCAAAACATAGATAGTGGGTACACGTTAGAACTGCCTCTGGTAGGGGGTTCTAACGAGTACCCACAATCTATGTTTTGGAGCAGAAATAAGAAAAATAGGTATACGCCTGCATACCTCAGTTTTACCATATAAAAGTGGGGTAATAGGGGGTATATATTTCACGAAATGTTTTACTGATGTACAGTCAGATTTCGGTAATTTGAATGCTGAATCATTGAAACTGTAAGATTTTTAGAAGACGTCTACAGACCCAACATTTTCCTCTGTAGTTAACTGTCAAATTTCACCATTTTATTTAAAAAAAAAACGTATACCGTAAATCAAAAAGAAAAAAAACAAACAACTGTTTTTAAGTTGGTTTAATAAGGGCATTGTTCAGTATCTCTATAGTAAGAAAGACATTGCAAACAGAATGTTTAACCATTGTGTCACAATGTTTTATTTTTCTAGCGTATCCCAGAAAAAGCTGAAAAGTTGAGCGGAAAAGACAAGAAAAAGATGAAGAAGATGGAGAAAAAAATGAAGGCGGCAGAACGTCACAAACAGAAAATACTCGGAGTTGCTCCCCCTCAGCTTGTAGATGAACCAGAAGATGTGGTTACCATAGTAACCCGAGACTTAGCTGTGGCGAAAATTTAGATTTTGAGTTGTAGTTAAGGAATCAAAATGATGGTTGTGATGTTTTCTCACATGAGCCGCACCTAGGCGAAAACAAAGGCACAGATCAGCTGTGCAGTTACTGTGTTACACCTTTGTTTTCGCTACATGGATAGTACACTTTCTCCTCCACTTATATCTAAAATTTCAAGAACCTAGCGTTTTTCTGAGACTGTACATGCCGGTTAATGTCAGACCTTCTTTGATGCTTGAATGTATTTTCCCATTGAAATAATTTCACTTCTTTGTCATGAGATTCAAAAAAAAAAAAAAAAAAAAAACGGAAAAAAAGAGACAACTGTCCATGGGCACCATCATCTTTTCTAGACCAGACATTGACCAAACACCATTTGATCAACTTTTAGCTAAAACATGGGCAATAACACCTTTTGGGACTAGACCATGGTCCGAGATCGAAGTCGCTCTATGTGTCACAAGGGAAGTAATTCATAGCACAAAACATGGATTTTCTTACCATTATGTGATAGAATATACAGGATTTGGCAGATGCAGATTGAATTGCTTTGCTTTTGACAGCAGTTGTCATAATTTATCATTTGCTCTGTTTGTTGTTTATATTGAGGCTTAATGTCCCAGTCAACAATTTTTCAGTCATGTCAGGAAGGAGCCGACGCTTCTTGGGTTTAGCAAGTACTGTATGGAGTTAATGTGTCTTGCTCGAGGACACAGCATGATGCCGCTTGTGGGGATCAAACCCCAGGCCTCTCGATTCTGAGTCCGACACTCTACCACTACGCCACCGCGCTCCCTTATTTGCTTTGTGTTATGCCTTATAAAGATCTTGAACTACAGCCATTTGTTTACAGCATGTTTGCATATGAATTGCCTGATTACTACAAGGAAGTTGTTTCCGTAAATTAAGGATTGCATAAATCATGCTCTGAATACTGATTGACACTAGTGTTAATAAACATTTTGATGTTGTTATGCATTGATAATCTTGATTAATCTTCAGGCATTGAAAGGCCCCGACAGATTTCATGATTTTTCAGTTTGGATGTATTCTAAGTTTAATAGTATATTGTTTCTACTGTATAGCCTAAGCTTTGATGTTATAATGCATTGATAATCTTAAGGCATTGAAAGGTCCCGACAGATTTCATGATTTTTAGCTCACCTGAGCCGAAGGCTCATAGGTGAGCTTATAGTATACCCATGCTCCGGCGTCCGTCCGGCGTCCGTCGTCCGTCCGTCCGTCATCCGTCGTCCACAATTTCAAAGATCTTCTTCTCTGAAACCGCTGGGCCGATTGTTCTCATATTACACATACACCATCTACAGGTAGGGGGAAAGAATAATTGTGTTTTTTGTTTTGATCGGATAAGGACTCTGGTTGCTATGGCAACTTATGCTTCCCATAGACTTATAATGGAAAAAAGTGAAAATTGCCAGTTTTTGCTGTCTTGTTAGAGATATTTGAATTTTGTTTTTGCAGAAATGTTTATTGAGTAGTCCTCTCACAGGCGCTCGACGACTGGACTCATTTTTTTTTGCATTTTTTTTTTCTTTTCTTTTTTTTTTTCTTTTTTTTTTTTTTTTTTTTTTTTTTTTTCATTTTCACCCGTTTGGAGACCCTTACGATATGTTCATGCAATTATTTTACCTTTAAAACCTTTTCTATCAATCCTCAATCAACCCTCGTCTATGGGCTACTATATAGACAAGGTCGGAAACGCGGTGTCCTAGTTTAATTGGGGTCATGGGATTCCCCGCATCTCAAACTCATACTTCACCCTTTACCGTTATTTCAATGCTGGCTGTCAACACATGAGTGTCTTTGTAAAAGGTCTCGCCCATTGCCTTCATTCAAAATAAGCACCACCGCCCGTAAAAACTAAGAATTAAAGCATTCTACAGAATTGGAGGACATCCCGAATGAAATCGGCAATCTAGCCGTGACATTACTATAAATACACTGGTCACACGACGTGTTACGCCAGCACGTGATATGTGTTACGTTGGTTTTCATAGGTTGCTTGATTAATATCCAGTCAAAACACTTTGTGATCTAGTGTCATGGCAACAATGCAATACAATTATCCAGTAGGATTGATTCTTTCATACGATATTTACAGTGACCTTCCACTGATTTCTAGAAACGAAAGGTCACCATACAAAAACATTCGGGATCCCATCCAAGTAGACAGGTGGTGGTATAAAATATAAGTTTACGGGCGACTATGCTTATTTTTGACGAAGGCAATGGGTGAGACTTTTTACATAGTCGCTCATAAGTAGACACTCAGCATTGAAATAACGGTAAAGGGTGAAGTATGAGTTTGAGATGCGGGGAATCCCATGACCCCAATTAAACTAGGACACCGCGTTTCCGACCTTGTCTATATAGTAGCCCATAGACGAGGGTTGATTGAGGATTGATAGAAAAGGTTTTAAAGGTAAAATAATTGCATGAACATATCGTTAGGGTCTCCAAACGGGTGAAAATGCAAAAAAAAAAAAAAAAAAAAAAAAAAAAATGAGTCCAGTCGTCGAGCGCCTGTGGTCCTCTAGGTTTCATGTGACTTTTGTCCTAATCCTTCATTTTGATTGGTTGCAGGGGCCCCAAATAGGGCAAAATTTCGAAAAACATTCAAAAATCTTCTTCTCAGAAACTGTGAAGCCTATACTTTGTATACATGTTCCTGACAGTGGCCTCTACATAATTTGTGTTTTTTATTCCAGGCGGATAAGAACTCTGGTTGCTATGGCAACTTAAAGTTTCCATAGACTTATATAATGGGAAAAGTGGAAATCGGCTATTTTTCCGCTAAAATTGCAGACATTTGAATTTTGTTTTTGCAGAAATGTTTATTGAGTAGTGTTTGACGTTTCTTGGGAGTTTTGTCCTAATCCTTTATTTTGATTGGTTGCTGGGGCCCCATAAAGGGCGAAATTTTGAAAGAAACATTCACAAATCTTCTCCTCAGAAACTGTCAAGTGGATGAATCCTGTACTTTGTATAGGTGTTCCTGACAGTAGCCTCTACATAATTTGTGTTTTTTATTCCAGTGGGATAAGAACTCTGGTTGCTATGGTAACTTTAAGTTTCCATAGACTTATAATGGGAAAAGTGGAAATTAGCTATTTTTTGAAAACTATTGCAGCCTGAGATCTGAAAAGTGGTAGATGCAAACAACTAATGGATTAGATGAAGGTATATGATTAATTTAGGTCAAGGTCATCTCTTGACCTTGGCCGGTCTGTTGTCCATACACACTTTTCAAAGATTTTTTTCTCTGAAACCACATGGCCAATCAAAGCCAAATTTTATATGAAGCATCTATAGGAAGTTGGAACCAATGTATATATAAATAATCCAGGTCACATGACCAAGATGGCCGCCATGCCCATATATGGTAAAAACCCTTAAAATATCTTCTTCTCCAGAACCGATGAACCGATTTCAACGAAACTTTGCATGAAGTATGGATGACTCAAGTACTACAATGTATATATAAAACATGACCCTGTGGTGACCTTGACCTATTTTATGGCAAGGTCAACATAGGTCATCAATGCATTTGAATGGGGAAAACTTTTAAAATGTCATTTTAAGTGAAAGTCTTGCAGGAAATGGGCAGTAGGACTGAAATTTAATGATTCTGAAAAAAATGGACCCCAGGTGCTCATCTGCTTTTAAAATGTTATTTGAAGGGGAAAATCAGCAGGAAATTGGCAAATGGACAGAATATTGATTATTCTGAAAAAAGAAAATGGCCCAAGGGCTTCATCTGCCCCTGCACTGGGGTTAAATACCATAATATTCAAATATGTTTATTGGTATATGAAGCAGATCTCAGGTGAGCGTTTACAGGACCATTGGTCCTCTGGTTCAGTCTGGGTGTATACTAAGTTTAACAGTATATTGTTTCTACTGTATAGCATAAGCTGTGATTGTGTCAGCTGTGTATACTTAATGTAATAGAATTTGCAATGTTTTGTTTGTTTGTTTGTATTTAGGTTTAGCATCCAAGTTAAGAATATTTCAGTCATGTCTGGACATAGTCACTTGTCGGGACAGAGCCACTGCTTCCCGGGTTTTGACCATTACTTCAGGTAGTTAATGTGTCTTGCTCAAGGACATAACATGGTGGCAGCAGTGGGTGTTGAACTCGGGATCTCTTGATTTGGAGTCCACTGCCACTGCCACTGCACTCTCGTTTTGTTTGTATTAAAGGGCATTACTGAAACTTCATTGACAACATTATATTTACACAATGGGAAAATTCACTATGTGCACCCTCTACAAACATGTTTTTCACGATAATTTATTGTTTATAATATTATTATTTGTTAGTATAAAAATTAATTTCAGACATTAAGTGACAAGTCTGTTTTCACTATATGATGCACACAGTATGATTTATGCATGCCTCATGTGCTTTGAAACTTACATTTATTAGTATAGTCCCATTATTTGTGTTCATTTTTGTGAGCTTTACTTTATGTCTGTGCACCTTTTAATTGGCGCATATCAAGAATGAATTTGATAATTATTGTGAGAGTTGCACCATGAGAAAACCTGTCTTTGGATTTCTGTCTCAGGATGAATAGAGGCTTGAATGTTTCAGTTCAGTAGTAGATTGATGCACTTCAATCAACAACTTTGTAACAGAGTTACAGCCCTTGATTGATGTCAGGATTTTTGTTCAGAATATACAGAATTTGACCAGGTCCATGCTCGGGTTGTTATGCATCATTTGGTTTAAACAATATTTATTTTGAATCAAGTTACACAGTATTTCACATTACATAACTAATGAAATGTTAGGATTGGAAAACATCATGGAAACATCTCCGTGTGGAACTTAACCCCTTCAAACCTATACTTATATAGTAAAATTGAGGTTTGACGGGGTCAAGAGAAAAATCAATGATTGATGTAATTATGTAATTTAAAAGTCAAAAATGCTAAATTCTAACAAAAATCAATATAATAAACCATTATTTTATGATAGGCAAGGTAAATATTTGTAAAAATAAAATTTAGTTCATAAATAGATATTTAATATGTAATGAAAAGAAATTCCCAAGTAATCATGGAGAAGTTTCCGTAATGATAAGCCATGCTCTCCTGTGTGTTATTTGAAACTCTGAAGATAAGTTTTCTTGTGATTTTTTAATAGTTGATTATTTGTTGATAATTTTGTGCGAAAAAACAGGGTATATGTATAAAGAAATTCATGAAAAAATTGCTCAGAAAATTATTTAATTGTATTTATTGTACAGCAGATTGTAATAGTTTATATTTTTATAACAATGTATATAGAAATATATGAAATATATGAATGTTATTATGAATAAAATATGTTAATATATTTATGTTTGTAAAATTTACTATTGCATGTATTTCACACTTAGTAGTAGACGCATCACCAAAATATAATAGATCTTGCTATCATACTGTGCATTAAATGAGCCGCGTCATGAGAAAACCGGATTTTTGCCCAGGCGAAAACAAAGGTGCAGATCAGCTTAGCAGTAACTGCAAAGCTGATCAGTGCCTTTGTTTTGCTACACGGATTGTACAACTTCTCATCTTCTTAAATCCAAAATTTCAAGCTTCTAGCCTGCTTCTGTAGGTACACAGACCAGTTTGTGTCAGACCAGGTGAGAAACCCGAAGACCGGTTTTCTCTCGACGCGGCTCAAATATAAGGGGTGTGCCAGAATGTCTCTACTAAAATGTCTACTCGCATAATGTCTACCAGTAAACCCAAAATGTCTACTACCATGTAGATCTACATGCCAACATGTCTGTTTACATTATGTCTACTATGTAGTAATGACTTCATCAAAAGTTTTTTTTAGATGTTTTGACACAGTAGTTGTTATGGGGATAAACACTTTGAGATAGACATTTTGTGAGTAGACCTTATGCAAGTAGACATTTAAGTATTAACATCGTAGAACCTATCCAATACAAGCAAGATTATTAAAAGGGATTTCACATACAGAGTGTGCACTGTGTGCGCATATCACATTACGAAAACATGCCCATGCAATATTCAGATTATTCTTAAATTGTAAAAATTGAAAATGATCAAAAGGAACATTTTGATATTTTTCTTAGTTTTGCTCAAAACATAGATTGCGGGTACACGTTAGAACCGCCTTACAGAGGCAGTTCTAACGAGTCCCCACAATCTATGTTTTGGAGCAAAAATAAGAAAAATAGGTATACCCATGCATACCCCGGTTTTACTATATAAAAGTGGGGTTTAAGGGGGTATTCAATACACAGACATGTTATCATGATGACTTCTTTCTGGAATTTTCATGGCCAGTATGAAAAGCTTGCCTGTAGAAAAAGATATTATGGCATTTTAGTTTTCTGATGAACATGTTTCATGTAATTGTTAAAAAAAAAAGAAAAATGAGTTGCTTGATAGAAATTTTCAGCCAGACTAATAGATACTACAGAATGGTGCAAAAAGTTAAGGACAGTTGTTTACTCAACTTTAAATTATTGTAAAAAATGGATTGTTTCTATATAAGCCATGTCATGAGAAAACCAACAATTTGCATAGGTGAAAACAAAGACGCAGATCAGCTTCGCAGTAACTGGTAAGCTGATCAGAGCCTTTGTTTTCGCTACTCGGAAAGTACAATGCCTCTTCTTCCTAAATTCGAAATTTCAAGCTTCTAGCTGCCTTTTGTGGCTGAACAGCTCGGTTTGTCTCGGACCTGTTCAAAAACCACATTGTTGGTTTTCTCATTAGGTGGCTCACATGTAATCAAAATGAATCTATAGCCCTTCAATTGAACCAATGTTAAACTTAAAAGATTGTGATAGTTCCATATGAGCCACCGCATGGGAAAACCAATAATCTGGATAGGCGAAAACAAAGGCGCAAATCAGCTGTGCAGTAACTTCACAGCTGATCAGCGCCTTTGTTTTCGCTACACGGATAGTACAATTCCTCTACTTTCTAAATCCAAAATTTCCAGCCTCAAACCATCTTCTGTGGTTTGTGTCGGACCTGGTCAGAGCCACAATTGTTGGTTCTCATGCACAGGCTCATATTTTATTGTAAGACAGATAATGTACAAAACTGCTGATAAAAGGATGAAAAGCTGTGATAGAATGAATAATCCCAGATATAAACTTTTTATTTTAAAGGTTAGACACAAAAAATATATTTGCAACATGTTTGCAAGCATTTACCACTTGTTTGTTGATTTTTGTATACCAAAGATCATCTTGATTCAACAGAAAATATGAGCCGCATCATGAGAAAGCCAACAATGTTGTTTCCGACCACGTCTGACACAAACCAACCTGTACAGTCACAGGGAAAGGCTAGAAGCTTGAAATTTTAGAATTTAGTAGAAGAGGAAATGTACTATATGTGTAGGGAAAACAAAGGCGCTGATCAGCTGTGCAGTTACTGCGAAGCTGATCTGCGCCTTTGGTTTTGCATCTGCTGATTGTTAGTTTTCTGATGCTGCAGCTCAATAATGTGAATCAGTCTGTGGGAAGGTCTGTTCATTGTGCCAAAACCTCACAAACGCAAATAGTGCACTGGCTTCTCATGTCCTTTGGACAAGACTATAAACCAAGGTCCCATTTCTATATGAGCTTAGCTGTTGAGTGAAATACAATATATACCAGCATCTTGGCTCCAGGCAGAAAGTTCTTCTTAAACATTTTCAACAATTGCTATTGTTGAATTTGATTGCAGTACCCTCTTTTTTATAATAAAAGGTAAAAGTAAGCAATGATCGTGAATTGGTGTGATTAAATCTCCCCTCCCCCCTTCCCCTCAAAAACAAGGTGGGTCCTAATGGTGGCCACTCGGTTACCTTAACTTAGCATTACAGAATCTGAAAATGCACAAAAAGGAACAAACAGAACCAAAAAGTATGTACATTTATTTCTTTTACATACCATATCTACAGTATTTACATGATTATGACATGTATTTTTGTAGTTGTATAAACCTTTAACATCAGTGAATAAGTATCAAAAACTATTTCTATACCCAACAAAATAAGAAACGCAATGGTACCATTCATCAATTTTTAATAAATATCATGAGAAATGACAAAATTCCACTTATACCATTGCAAAGACATATAATTCCGCCATGCTTTGCATCACATTTAAAACCAGAGGTTAAATTCTGTTTAAGAATAGGACACAAACCAGGTGGGGGTCAAATGTTAGAGTCACATACAAGATGCACAGTTTTTCACTCTCTTGAATGATCACTTAAAATTGTTTTGAACCTTTTGAATATACCTAAAGGTACCCAGGCATTAACTGTTTCCATGTTTTTTATCCTCATTTTTTGTCAAACACAGGTTCTAATGGCGTTGTAGCCATTTACATTTACTGGCATTTTGAACAAAAACTGCATACTGGAGATAAACCTAATAAACCATAGCATGCTCAAGGTATGATTTTATGATCTGTAATGGTCAATACCACTGAAATTAGTGCTTTTATAGACGAAAAACATCAGTAAACTTCACAAGCTTCTAAATCAATGCAAAAGGTATCGTTGCACTTGAATTCGTGTTTATGGTCCTTTGAATAATCACGTCCTAAACGTGTTTGCCGGTTACATCAATGTCTGTTGTCTTTATTAGTATAGAACTCATTATCATGTATGTCCAACGTGAATTTAAAGACGATTCTATCAGAAACAGAAATTCTATGCCATTTTGAATTTGAATGGTTTATGAAGAACTTAACAGGAAAATCGCACCATTGCGTTTCATTTTTTGTGGGGTATATAAGTCACAATTTGGCCTTATTCTCTGTTGATATCATTTCAGCTTACAGTGCCTCCATTATTTCTTTCAGTTTGACTCTTATAAGCCTAGCCTCACACTACATGACATTATAGGACAAACAGTATGGCTCTGGGTGAGATGTTGAATATGTGAAGGAACGCATATCACGTGATACCTCACTTATCATCAGGGAGACTAGCTCCAGGAAAAGAGCCATAAAATTGGTCAAAATTCTTTTAAAGTACATGTATATCTATTTTTCAAACAAAATTCAGAGTCTCCCGGAAATGGATCAGCAAATCTATATACTCTATATTTTTTTCAAAACGCACCCTCGAATTAAAGAAAAATCTCCCTGAAGCTCTTTTTCAACACATTCCCATAGAAAGTCTTCAGTGGGCTTATACGAATGTTTAGAGTGGAAAAGTCTACTCATGAAAGGGGCTACATAATAGCGTTCAATAATCTCCATTCTTTGTCAAATCAAAGACAACTGTAGTTCCATTCTCCAGAGCAGCCTTATACTGTTCACTGTAGTCCGAGTTAGCAGGTAGCCATTCTGAATCTGGGCGTATAGAGTCCTTTAATTTCTAAAACAGAATTTGTGTTATTAAGGCAAAACAAAATACAATATCTGTTTCTTGCTCCAGGCTCCGCCCATTATGTTTTTTTTTCTTCCTTTTCTTCTTTTACTAAAATTTAGACTTAAAGTGTATTCAGTGTATTCCTATCGAAGTGTACAAACCTGACGTAAGTTATCCCCCTTTGCCTTCCTCAGTTGTCTGATCATAAATATTGGCAGTGGTATAAACGAAATCTATGCAACCATCTAACCTAGAGCGATTGGCCATTGACCATGGGGTGTGACCCCACATTGTGGGTTTGGCCATATGGAGTGTACAAACATGACATGTTATCCCACTTTGCCTTTCTGAGTTGTCTAATCATGAAGATAGGCAGTGGTATTACAGAAAGCAAAGCTACCATCCAGCCTAGAGCTATAAAACACTGGACGTAGGGTGTGACCCCACAACGTCGGTTTGGCCAAGCAAGTGTACAAATCTGACGTAAGTTATCCCCCTTGGCTTTCTCAGTTGTCCGATCATTAATATAGGCACTGGTATTACAGGCTGCAAAGCTACCACCCACCCTAGAGCTATAAACCACTGGCCGTAGGGTGTGACCCCACAACGTCGGTTTGGCCAAACAAGTGTACAAACCTGACGTAAGTTATCCCCCTTTGCCTTTCTGAGTTGTCTTATCATAAAGATTGGCAATGGTATTATTGACAGCAATGCTACCATCCAGCCTAAAGCAATTGACCATTGTGGATAAGTCGTCTCTCCGTATTTTACTGGCTTCATTTGGGCCAAACTGCATACCCAGATCAGCTGCAAAATAATAATTTCTGTGTAAGAAATACTAGTAAAGCTTTGATCTGCTTTGTCAACGACATTTCTGGCAATTCTATTAATTGTTTGCATGGAGTTTGATAAGCTGCCATGTCGGCATGTTAAAGTTTGAACATCTGCGAAACGGTCTATCACGAAAACAATTATTAAATCCGTAAATTTAAACTCAACTATGCCAAAATAGAAAGTAGACCGGCTAGATGCAGATGGAATAGTATGATCATACAGCGAAGCTACTTTTTTTTTCCATCACAGAATGACTTTATGTCGAAGTCATGTAAAAGTCACAGTGTTCGAATGCATTTATATAAGTAAATGCATATTCCCTTTTTACATACATGTACATGTAACAAAATCCTTTTAATTAAACAATATATTTCAAATTCCATGCAAATACCTACCACAATCAGAACTGGTGTTATATAACTCCAGAAAATGCCCCAAACAGGCGTTAATTTACGACCAAGCATTAACTCAATGTCATCATACAAACGCCTTAAACCTGAAACAGATAAGTACTCGAAAGCTGTCCAGAACATTCTTTTGGAAAGTGAAAAGACTGAGGTGGGGTTCATACACGATTAAACGAATAGGCCTAAATTTGTTTGGGAAATAATCAAGTATTATCAATTGCATCGTAGAGTCTAATACTTGTTTTTGTTATGAAAACTGAATTTATTTGACAGAAATTATGTGTTATTTGCTAACCAAAACCCTTTTAGATAACCATGTTACGTAAAAATTCTGGCACATGAAACTAATAACAATTAAAGTATATATGATTTGGACAAAGTGTCTTCGGTATTTCCCCTAAAAACTCATTCATGAATATTCATGATTTGCAAAATTTACTGATAAGCATCTTCAGGCTATTTCCCACAATTTGTTTCGAATGGTCAATATTAATGTCAATATTTGGTTTAAACTTTTTTACAAAGGTTATAAAATAGAAAACTACGATAAACGACATACATGTACGCTGATATTACAAATGAGATTTAGAAAAAAAGTCTAATGTTTGGAATAAATTATTCTTTGTAAGATAAATTAAAATTGCTGAGCTTTTTTCGTGCAGGGATACCAGTCATACCATAAACCCATGCCAGTCCTATGACCTCCATAAGTGCTAGAAACATTACAGAAACGCTAGCACAATACCAGTCTAACACCTGTAGAACATAGACTCCGCCCTGAAATAAATTAGCATATCAAGCTCCGCCCACCCATGTATAACATGTAACTCAAATATTCCAAGGTCTTCTGCAAGAGCTAAACATCACAGAAACGCTAGCACAATACCAGTCTAGCACCTGTAGAACTAAGACTCCGCCCTGCAATAAATTAGCATATTAAGCTCCGCCCACCCATTACAAGCATTGACCCAAGACATTCTTAGGTCTTCTGCAAGAGCTAAACATTACAGAAACACTAGCACAATACCAGTCTAGCACCTGTAGAATTTAGACTCCGCCCTTAAACAAATTAACATATCAAGTCCCGCCCACCAATTGCAAGCATTAACCAAAGACATTCCAAGGTCTTCTGCAAGAGCTAAACATTACAGAAACACTAGCACAATACCAGTCTAGCACCTGTAGAACATAGACTCCGCCCTGAAATAAACTACAGTATCAAGCTCCGCCCACTCATGTATAACATGTAACTCAAACATTCCAATGGCTTCTACTCGAGCTAAAACACAACATACATTAGCATAATACCAAACTTATGACAAAATAATAAATATTGGTAAATCAAAAGAAAAGAAAACTCAAAGAATGAAATGAAAAAAGGAAGAATAGTTCTAAATGAAAATTAAACTCTTACCTGTGTGACACACGTCAAGCCAAGCAAGAATAGAATGGTGCACACTGATGCTGTAACTAATAGTTTTCTCTTCAGCAATTGGTTAGGGAAGCAGTCCATTAGTGCACTCGTTAGGGTCTGCACATGTACTATCTGTAAGATAAAGAGAAGGAACTAATAAGCTCATAGCTTCCGTTCCAATTCTGTACCATGTTATCGATCATGTGAAGCAATGTAATACTAAAGTTTAAATAGCTATTTCTAATAATGCAGTTACTACATTGCTCTTTTAAAGATATCCAAAAGCAGAATATAAATCATGCTTCTCCTTTTGCACAAAAATCATAAAATTGGTCGTTTAAAGTAATGAAAGCCTTTAATGTACCTGTGGAATGTTGATACAACAAATCAGGTCAATTTAATGCAGCCTTGCTAATTTCATGCTTATGGATTTATTGAGATTAGGAGACATGGTTTCCTTCTTGATATATTTCATGTTGATATTTTTGCAATTTATATAAATCACGCAGCAATTCTTGCGACACATCAAATGGTGTGGCATGTAATAGACAAAGTTAAATAAATTCTTATGCATGCTAGTTAATCATTTACATCACTTTACATCTCGTTTTTTTTTTTTTTTTTTTTTTCAGTTCTGACGATCCTTGATAGTTCAATTTGTCATGTAAATTGAATAATGACAACAGTTCCTCAGAAAAAAAAGTTGACAAAAAATCAACATATAGATCTATTCGTATTTTGGGCATTAAACAGTGTTTTTCCGAGGATCTGTCTGATCCAAATTTTGAACAGGAATTCTGAAGTCCCCCAGGATTTATCACGCGGTGCGAAAGTTATTAGCTATTTAATACGGGACTTGCTTGGAAAAGTGGATTTTTCATCGAAAGCCATTGGGACTGTAAAAGGCGGACTATTGTCTGAACTTGTTAAAAATTAAATAAACTACTACAGTAAGGGTCGTTTTTATGTCTGCGAAGTTTTTTTTGCTACAGGAATTCTATGACGCAATACATCAGGAAAACATGTCCGTGTAATGTTTACCCCCTTGAACCCCACTTTTATATAGAAAAACTGGGGTATGCAGGGGTTAACCTATTTTTCTTATTTTTGCTCCAAAACATAGATTGTGGGTACTCGTTAGAACCGCCTCGGCGAGGCGGTTCTAACGTGTACCCACAATCTATGTTTTGAGCAAAAATATCAAAACTTTTCGGCTGAAAATGTTCAGTTTTTGAAGCTAAAAAAATCTCTGTTTATTGCATGGGCAATTTTTGGTAATGTGAAACACCACAAGAACAGTACCTAATTTCAAAACATAGCATGAACATCTTACTACATCGGTACAATAAGGCCGAAAGAATATTAACTTGGAATTGCACAAAGAGTATAAATGAAATCCCATGAAAATTAAAACAGAATATTTTAAATCAACGTATCATCCTCAGAAAATCATGTATTGATGTATTGAACATATTAAATCGGAGGAAAAAGGCTTTGAGTTGGCTGTCTTTACAAGTTCTAGATTCCAAGTACAAACTGAAGTTTAACGTGTTCTGACAATGATTTTGCACTACATTTTTGGCAAATGTACAGATACTCTTAAAAAGTAATCAGACTTGTCCTCAAACACAATGTCGAACACAATGACGTCAAAAAGCTATTTTAACCCACTGGGAATTAAAAGAGGAATCCAAGAAATTGATTTGATGTTTTATTCCGCTAAGAGACTCCTCGTCGTATAATGGTCAAAAAGTTAGGGATCAAACTTTTAAGGATGCATATTTCGGCCATTCGATAATTAATCAAGTTTTGATTTACCATGGTGGATTAGCAGTGTTATTACACTTACATATGCCACCAAGTTTGAAATTATGCATCATCTGACTTAAGCACATCTGTTCTTTAAACCACACTACCCTAAAAACCAAAGTGATAAAAAGTCCATTAGAACTGATTCCACAAAAAAATCAGAAAAGAAGAGGACAGGCCAAAGCTGACCGTAGACAATACTTCATGATACATCATGAATGTCTACCAGGACCTGTCAAATGCGTACTCTACCCCTCGGGCTTTAAATAACAGAATGAACATTAATAGCTAGACCAAGTGTGAATCACATCAGAAAGAAGAGAATAGGCAACATAGCAATGGGTAGTGTTCTTACTATTAAGGATTTAGGTTACACTATACAAGATCGCGTAGGAAGTCTACCATACATAACTCACATATCATCGACACCAAAGTCAGGCAAGACAGCCTCGTGTAGTAGTCTCTTGGTTTTGCCCGGGACTGTAGCACAAAGGAGTAAACTTGTACGGGTGGTTTTTTACAAAACACATTTAGCCGCGATTCGAAGCAGTTCAGAGAGGGTGCCACGACCACATGTTCGGGTAAAGCGTTCCAAGAACATGTATATATCGGGGTTTGAATCACACATTATACGTACCTGGCTGTCTAGGCCAACTGTGAACAACATCAAAAAGAAGAGGACAGACCATAGTTGTGGTATTGGTAATGTTGACAATGCTTCCGGATATACCATGAACGCAATACCGGGTCCTGTCGAAAATATTGAACAATAGGTGTGAAAGCAAGACTGTTGTTCCTGTCAGCTCAAGCGCGTTTGAACAAATCATGAAACAAATGAATAGAAACCTTTTATAGATAACGTTACAGCAAAATGCAAAATTCTATGAGTGGATGTGCAAGAAATCAATGTTGTCTTAAATATTTTATAAATTTTTAATTAACCAAAATATTGTTAAGGGTGGTCGGGTGGGAATATGGGCCCCCGTTGGGGCCTAAAGAAATAAATGGGCTGATTCTGCCTCCAGGCAAAGCTTATACACTACTGATTGACCATTTGATTACTGGTTAACCGCTCTGGTCTGAGCCTGTCCAAGAAACGTAATTCAAGTCAAACCATCCATACGTATAAATCTTTTGTGGCTTAGTTGGATGGTTATAATTATTATTTCAAGCACTTGTTGGATTTCATGACATCCTCATTTTTGGTAAAAGTCCCATAAAATGGAGGCAACGTCTCGACATGACCTTAGCTGTTGCCTGGGACGTAAAGCAGCAATTCAAACACACAAAAGATTGTTTAAGATGTAAGTTAGTAATCGATATACCTTGGCTGATGACCTCTCCGATACCAAGACCAGAAGAATGAGCCATGTAACCAAGGTTCACAAATATAACACATCCAGCGAACCAGCTCGTCAGGCAATCGATGATTGGAAGAACAATTGCATCCCTGGAACAAGTTTGGCTGATTTTAAAACATTTCGCAAAGTTAATGTTAGACTTAAAGTTCTGCCGTAGCGACACCTTTTTAATTGCTGATATTGTGGCCTTTGATGAGCAGCACAACATATGAAACAATATCATTTGATTTATTTAATTTGACATTATCTTATTGTAAAATAAATGGTTATTTTATATCTGGTAAACAAACAAAAATATCAAACATCAAAAGTCGAAAAAAAAAAAACAACAAACAAACAAAAACATGTCACAAATTCTCTGTAATTTACGTGACGCTACAGAAGATTGTCCAAATCTTTATAATGGTTTCTCTTACTGTAGACCAAACTGTGCCAATTAAATAATTGAATATGTCCTTTATATGGATAACATATAGATTTACATTTCGCTTTACTATTTTGGTGAAATAAATCTAATTTATTCCCTCAGCTTAACCATTGCGTCCTTTTTATGATGTAACCATACGTGACACTGATTATTTTGTTTTACAAATCCAACATGATATTTGAAACAACGTTATCTGAATATGAAAGAATGGTGGTCGAAAACATCTCACAAAAACAAAGTTCATATCAAACGACCCTAAGGAGGAATTTTCGGATGCTAAAGGTAAAATTGTAATTACCGTGACAGTAATTTACGTGACGCTACTTATTTTCGAAATGCCAATATGACCTATGTTATAGTTAAAATTATGCTTCGAATCAGTGTCTATAAATGTTTTAATGTCTACTAAGTAGTTTGTAGTTGTAATGTGTACAGAACATGATGTTTTTGCAAGCATTGTCACGTAAATTACGCATTCGTCACGTAAAATACAAAGGCAGTTTAACTCTATTTATCGATTATACTTGAAGACAGTGGATTATAAAGGGACCATGCCTACTTTTATCAAAGAAATAGCAATACTACATTTGTTATTCGCAATTGTCCATGCCAAAATATTGGCCAACAGTAAAATATCAGCCCTGGTATTAATATACATTTTTATCAAAACATAACACTCATCTTCTACTAAATAATTCTGTGGTTATAAGCATCCAAAGGTTTACTTCTTGTGCATACTGGTTCAGATACTATACTTTATTATATGTAAGCAAAAATGCAAACCTATATAAGTTTTTAAATAATGTAGGTGACTTTAATATTACCGTCACGTAAATTATAGTATTCCGTCACGTATATTACATTGTGAGAGAATAATGTGCAAACTGTAATAAAATTGTTCAAAAGTGAAATAGGAACACACTAGATAGTCTGTTAGGAGTAAACATATCCGGATAAAGTATTTCAGATAATATTTAATGTCAATATTTGTCTGTATTGCAAAAATAATTTATGTGGCCGCTTGCAAGTAATTTACGTGACGCTAAATGAAAAAAGACCTGTCATAAAACAAGATGTATTTAGAAAAGCAATTGTATGCTTCGCAAGTCATGTAGGACGAATATAATTAACATTACATGTTTTATATAATTCTGATGTACAGACCAGATGTAAATATAGTTGCAAGTTAACAACACTGAAAGGACCACGTCTAAAGCCGTATTCAATCTGCCTAGATTTTGGAAGCCTGTATTAAGGAACTTGCATAAGTGATGGCTGTAATGCTGTTGTTTTGTGGAAGCCTGACGTCCTGTGCACACAACAAAACAAATTTGACTTGAAAATTTTACATGTACTTGCCACAACTTAAGATTTTTGGGGGCAGGGGTAATTTTTTGGCCAAAATATTTTGATGCCAAAAACTAAAATTTTCTCCAGTATTCATCGAAATACATGGTAAGATAATATATGCAGCATAAAATAATGCTGTAAATGGTCACATTTTAGTAAAAAAGCGAGTTAAAATATTTCAATGTTTTCTCAAATAATTATTTTATCTATAACTTTTGAACATTGCCTGTAATGGTGTCATCATTTAAGCGTATCATAAATACATACTACTGTGTGCATGTAATTCAATGGGAATACTCCGCATGTCTGATAAATGTACCTTCTTATGTATACATGCAAGCAAAAAAAAAACAAAAAAAAACTATACAATGAAGTATTTGTGCTTCATATCTAGTAAGTATTTGCCCACTCATTTTGAACAAAATAGCTTGTTTGACTTGACATTTAGCACAACATAGAACCCAATGACCATGTAGACCTTGACGTGCCTCAAACATGCTGACCTAAGCATTCATGTTAGTCAAGACAAATACATAATAGTCACCTAGACAGAAACAAACGCATTAGTACAGACACTTTAATTTCTTAAACATAAATGAGTGATGATCATCGAAGTTCATCAGAAGTGCGTCTGATTATCTATAAGGTTAAAGAACAGAAGGCAGACTTTCTCCTGGTGTGGCTACTTTTCAAACACTAGGTCAAGTTCAGCCAGGTAGATATATATATATATATATATATATATATATATATATATATATATATATATATATATATATATATATATATATATATATATATATATATATATATATATATATATATATATATATATATATATATATATATATATAAACAAGCTACAATCTTACACAAAATTATTGAACTCAGCTGATTTGATGGGCTAGCATTATAATTTGTTTTTGGGCATTTTGACAGCCTTCCCCCCCCCCCGGGACCAAGAATGACATTTGCATATGATGTCTGTAATGTAAAACTATGTCTGTGTGCAAAAGGATTTTCTTGGTCCCGGTGAGGGGGGGGACACACCTGAAAAAAACTTTTTCAATTTCCATTCAAGTATATAGCAGAAAATATGTTTTCGCTGCAAAAATTTTAATCGGTACTTTTACCTGGAGGAAAACATTTTAGGAATCAATGAAGGCATATTGAAACTATCTAATATGCTGACAGAAAAGTGTTTTTGAAATAAAAACTTATTTAGTTTTTTCTATAGGCGGACTCCCATTCAGAATGGACTCTCTCCTTTCTGAATTAAGAAGCATTCATCATGAACATCTTTTCTGAAAATTATCGATAGTAGAAATGAAAGGACATATATTGTTCGATTTATTTTTTTTTCTCATTTTTTTTTTAATTTTATTTAAACAATTTGTTCCTTTACATAACAACAATGAACACAGGTAGAACACATATACAATATTGAGTAAATATGAGATAAAGTGAAGGTTCACATGCATGACTATACCTTTTAGGATTCATTTGATATATGGTTGTTAAGATTTAAAATTTATACGTTTAACCTTTGATCACAATAAGCATACAACAAAACATTTCTGACTATATCAAATCCGAACATTATGCATATACCACTGAGCTAGTACCTTCCAGTTATGTTCACATCTAGATTAAAAACGTGTACACTTACGCATGTGTTCCTAAGCAAAAGAATCGATATAATTTTATCATAAAATTAAACTAATGGGCACTGGGCTTAATCGAAAAACTTTTATTTAGACTTATATCTTTTAACATCATTTTATTTTGATAAAAAAAAGAACAGATTTTGCCAAAAAACAACACGATTGCTAAAACTAGAATGGGATATACATATACCTTTTAACTGCAGTACATATGTCTACTTTATAGTTATCATATAATTGTAAAGACTAGACCATTTTCCTAAGAATTTATCTAGCCTATTATTTACTTTCGCAATATACATTTCATTTAAAAACTTAAGTTTCAGAAACGCCTCAAAACCTTTCAAACTTAGTGTTTTCTTGTAAAATTTACACTTATAAATATAGTATTTCGCAACTGTTATTATGTAACTTAACAATACTTGAGAGGGTGACGAGAAAATAATATTTTTTAAATTAATTTGCCAATTAATGTTAGCTTTTTCTCCTAACCACCGTTTTAAATTTGTCCAAAAATGTGTAGCTGTGTCACAAAGAAATAGGAGATGTATGATACTTTCGGCTTCCTGGTTACAGTACGAACATAAATTAGTTTCTTTTTTTTTAATTTTGAATAAAAAAGTGTTTGTCACCAATATTCGGTTATTTATTTTAAACTGAAAATCTCTTAATTTTATGTCTTTAATATATGTTAGATTTCTATTTATATTTTTCCATTCTTCACCCGATATATCACCAACTTCGTTTAACCATTTATTCGGTACTAGTATTTCATTTACAGGAATTATGTTATCATATACATCTCTACAACCTCGTCGTTTACGTAAAAGACAAAAAATATATGGATTAATTTGAACGTTATACCTGTACATAATAATATTCCTACTATTTTCATTTATAATTTCTCTCCATAATCTGGGTATTCTATTTATAAATTGCGCATAATCCAAATAAGTACCATGTATATTGTATCTGTCTTTTAATGTTTGAAAATCGTAAATCAAACCATTCTCATCAATTACGTCAATGACATTCCTGATACCTTTATTATACCATTCGTTTATAATGTAATTTCTGTTTCCATTTATTTGAGAATTACCCCACAAAGGTGAGTATATAACTTTTACTAAACTATCTATTTTAAAAGATTTTATATATTGTATCCAGCTCTCCAAAATGTTTTTCCAAAATGGGTTACGTAAATCTTTAATAACTTCACCACTATATGCATCTCCCATAGAAGTAATTTTATTAAAATTTATTCTACTCAAAGTACTCCAGTTATCACTATCCGCGAATATTAATAATCTTCTTATCCAAGTAACCTTAAGTGATGTAATAAAAACACTAATATTTACCATTCTCAAACCCCCAGCTTGTATATTTTTAACAATATTTTTCCTACTTATTCTATCCGGGCCATTACTCCAAAGAAATTTAAAAAGTTTTCGCTCCAAGAGTTTTTGGAATTCCCCTGGTGGATTTGGAAGAGCCAGAAATAAATGAGTGAATTTTGATAAGATTAAAGACTTGATTACTGTTATTTTACCAGGTAAAGTCAACCTTCTTTTTGACCATATATTTATCAGTGAATTGATTTTATGCATTGTTTCATCCACATTGTGAGCCCAAATATCAAAAACTTCAGCGGTGAATGTTACTCCTAATATCTTTAAAGGTTTTTGTTCCCAGTCAAGATTATAATTCTTACACATTACTTTATTAGATTTGCACATTGTCCCTATCCATAAAGCCTTTGTCTTGTCTTCATTTATTTTAAGACCTGACATATAATAAAACCTTTGCAATATTGACATTAAGTGATGTAGTGACTTTTCAGATCCATCTAAAAATACTTGAGTATCATCTGCATATTGACATAATTTAAATTCTTTATTATTTATTTTAATACCCTGCAAATTTTTGTCATCTCTTATCATCTTACCCAAAATTTCTACACATAGAATAAAAATATAAGGTGAAACAGGATCTCCTTGCCTACAACCCCGTTGTAACATAAATGATTCTGAAAGATATCCATTTTGTAAAATACATGATTGTGCGCCTGTTTGAAATATTTTTATCCATTTTTTAATAGATGGGCCAAAATTAAAATAATCCAAGGTTTTGTCTATAAATTTCCAGGAGACAGTATCAAAAGCTTGCTGAAAATCCACAGATACCAATAATCCAGGGAGTTCTTGTTGTTTAGTTTCAAAAAGGATATCATAAATGGTTCGAATATTTTCCCCTATATACCTGCCTGAAATAAATCCTTTCTGGTCATTACTTATAATCTTATCTAAAACTGACTTGATACGATTAGCAATTACAGATGACATTAGTTTATAAATTACATTCAAGAGTGAAATTGGTCTCCAGTTTTTCAAGAAATGACGTGGTTTATTAGGTTTTGGAATACAAGTAATAATACCTTGATTTTGTGTGACCGACAAGGAACCATGTTTATAGGCATAATTAACAGAATTTAAAATGTATTTACCTAGGTCTACCCAAAAGAATTTAAAAAACTCAGCTGTAAATCCATCAATTCCTGGACTTTTTGAATTTTTCATATTTTTTAATGCATTAGCTAGTTCCTCGTATGTTATTTCTCCTTCTAAACTATTAGACTCCTCCTTATTTAGTTTACATGATGTTTCCCCTATTAATTCGCTTATTGGAACATTATCTATGTTTATTTCATCTTTATATAAATCTTGGTAGTATTGTTTTTGCAATTTTAAAATATCATCAGAGTTTTTATATTCATTTCCGTTTGAATCTATTAACTTTGTAATTACTTTGTCCATAAAATTTCTATTTTCTAAGTTTAAAAAATAAGCAGAGGGTTTTTCTCCTAAGTCTTCATACCTACATCTAGACCTTAACATGACACCTTCCATCTTTGCTTTCCTTAAATCTGCTAATGCATTATTTTTTTCTTCTAATTTGTTTATGTCGTTTTCTGATATTTCAGTTAATTTATTTGATATTTTCCTTTCAATATTCTGTATATCCTTTTCTAATTGTTTTTCTTCTTCTATCATCATTTTTTTCTTATATGAACTATACTTTATTGTTTCACCTCTAATCATCATAAGAATTGTTTCAAGAAGTAGCTGATCATTAATTGTGAATTCCCTGTGTTTGCTGTTATTATTATTAATATTATTATTATCATTATTATTATTATTATTTGTCCCTGTTGGTTCTTTGAGGTGTAAATCTAAAACTTCATTTATTGTCTTTTTTACTATTTTACTATATTCCTTATCCTTTAACAAAGAATTGTTAAACTTCCAAAAACCCTTACCTCTAGCTTGCTCAAAAAAATCTAATTTTAAAACCACTCCAGAATGATCTGATCTATACCCTGATACGATCTGACAGTCATCTAAATGTGCGAATGTGTCAAAATTTATTAGGAAAAAATCCAATCTGGCCTGTTTTTTATCTGGATTTAGTTTTTTCCAAGTGAAACCCTTTTTATCATCATTTATTATCCTATAAGCATCCATATATTCTAAATCCTCTAAAAATTCCATTACCACTGCCCTAGCCTTTGGGTTGTTAACATGTTTATAATTTTCACAGTCTATTTCAGGATCTATAATTAAGTTCCAGTCACCACACATAATTATCATTTCGTTATCCAAATCTTCAACTTTTTGTCTTAACATAGAATAAAATTGAGGACGATCCTCGTTTGGGCCGTAAATATTTGCTAGAGTTATCTTTTTGCCTTTTATTGTGATTTCCATTATCAAAAAATTACCATTTGGATCTTTCACAACTCTTCCCACCTCATGCTGAAAATTATTATTTAATAAAATCATTACCCCCCTTTTATTATTAGTCAGTCCTGACATAAACATACTATATCCCCACTCATTTTTTACATATGACTCCATTTTATTTTCTAGATGTACATCCTGCAAACAAATAATGTTGTATTTTTTTTGCCTTAAGTAATGAAATACATCTCTTCTTTTCTGGGTACAATTTAATCCCCGTGTGTTTTGGCTATAGATAGTTATTTTATTATCCAGGATCTGTATGAAAATACCTATATGTTTCCATTAAGCCCAGATTCCAGAATTTATTAGTGTAAATATGCTGCCATATGTCCAAAGCAGTTCCAAAAGAACAATATTTTAAACGAAAAAAGAAAAGAAAGTCAGCCAGCACTTTCTTTTCGTAAAAAAAAAATCATTTTCCGGGTTTGATGTAGGTAGTTTTTTTTTCTCATTTATTATCATTGTAACATGTTACATAAAGCAATAAACTTTAAACATGCATTATACATACAATACCTTCATAAGTCAAGCATTGCTATTATATGCGTATATGAGCATGTGTATTTCTGAGTAATCTATCAATGTAAATATAAAGTAAATGTCTTTACACAACATACGACAACTACAAATACAAATAGAGAAAAAAAAAAACAAAAATACAAAAACATTAAATAGGGAGAAAAAAAAAGAGAAAGTGCAACAAAGATATTGGTTTAAATACACACAGAGAGAGAGAGAGAGAGAGAGAGAGAGAGAGAGAGAGAGGAGCTGCCTTCTCTTATAAATTTTGAGTCATTCGAAAATACGTAAAACAATTTCCCAGTTTAGTTGAAACTCTCTAAGTTTGTCCTTCAGAAGCGAAATTTCTTTTTCGACTGTTAATCTGTTTTTTATATAAAATTTGAAAGCTTCTAAATTTGGAATTGTCTTTTTACATTTGTTTTTAAAGATGAAATATTTAGCCAGAAGAATCATTACATTTTTTAATTTATTTTCGTTTGTTTGTTGATCTTGTATTCCGAAAGTCGATGTTTTCAGTGTTATATTTATTTCGAACCCATTTTCATTAAGATAGTTTTTAAGCTGCATCCAAAATGTTTGCACATACATACATTCCCAAAACATATGGTTAACCGTTTCAATTTCCATATGACAAAAATCGCATAAAGATGAATCAACAAGTTTACATTTGTGTAGAAATACATTTGATGGTATTATTCTTTTAAGGCATTTATACTGAAATTCTCTGATTTTAATATCGCCTGTTGCTAAAATAGGGGTGGTATAAATTTTTTTCCAGTTTAGTTCTTCGTTTGTGAAAGTAGAATTCCATTTTTGTTCCGATTTATCTTCTTCGTTTTTGTCCGATTGCAATAAAAGTTTGTACGCAAATTTGTTCGTTTGTTTTACTTCAAATATTTGGTTAATGATTTTCGATTCGATTGGAATAAGACCATTTTCATGTTTAAGCTGTGATTTCCAGTAATTTGATATACTTTGAACAAGACTAAAATATTTGAGAAAGTCTTCATTCGGAACATTATAAATTTCTTTTATTTTTTCGAAGCTATAAAATTGTTTAGACGAATAATCGTATATATCTTTGATATATTTAATTCCAAGACCTAGCCAAGTTTTGTAGAAAACGGTGTTATTTCCTACATATATGTTTGAATTATTCCATACTATTTCATTGCTATAATCTAGTATTGTATCACGTTTGCTGATTTTATTCCAAGCTATTAGTATATTTGTCAAAAATGTATTCTTATTAAAATGTTTTAAAATGTCGTTTTTGCTAAAATTGCATTCAAATAATAGAGCACCTCCAAATTGACTTAGTCTTTGGTGATATATTTCATTTAATGCCGTTTTATTATTGGGATCAAATATTCGTTTGATCCAGCCTATTTTCTGTGCTTGTATGAATTTATCTATATCGATCATCTTTAAACCACCTTTATCGTAATTTTGAATGAGAATTTTACGTTTAACTTTTTCAGGTTTACCATTCCAAAGAAAGGAGTACATAAGTGTTCCAAGATGTTTAATCACTGATGGTTGCGGATTTGGCAAACATGATAATGCATATATTAGTTTAGGAATCGCAAACGTTTTAATTACAGTAATTTTTCCAAGAAGAGTTAATTTTCGATGTTGCCACTGTTTTAAAACAACTTCAAATTGGTTTAGTTTTGGTTCGAGATTTAATTTAAAAACATCTTCAGTATTTGTACAAAAAGTCATTCCAAGAGCTTTTGCTTCAATTGAAGACCAAACAAACTGTTTTTTCCGTAAGAAGATGATATTTGTATTTTTCAAAGGCCCAATTCGTAGTACCTGACATTTTTTCGAGTTTAACTTGAGGCCAGATATAAAGTTAAAGTTTTCTAAAACATCAATTAGAGTTTCGAAGGACTTTTGACTACCATCTAAAATAAAAGAGGCATCGTCTGCATAACACGTATTTTTTAGTTCGGAACCAGCTAGAGTTATACCTTTAATGTTTTTATTTGTTCTTATTTGATTTGTTAGTAGTTCTATGCCAATTATAAATAAATATGGGGACAATGGACAGCCTTGACGCACACCTCGTTGTATTGGAAAGAAATCCGAAAGGTGGCCATTATTACTAACACAGCTTTTAGCATTAGCGTAAAATACTTTTATCCAGTTTACAAAACTGTCTCCAAAGTTAAAATGTCTTAAACAATTTATTAAGTAATCATGGTCAATGCTGTCAAAGGCTTTTTCAAAATCTGAAAAAAAAATCATGCCTGGTATTTCCTGTTCTTCGGCGTTTTCAAGTATTTCAAATAATAATCTAATGTTTTCCCCTATGTATCTGCCTTTCAAAAAACCTGTTTGAGAATTGTGAATTATTTTAGGTAATACCTTTTTGACTCGGTTTGCTATAGCCTTTGTGGCAATTTTATAGTCGACGTTTAAGAGACTATATTGTTCGATTTAATCTACTTAATAATGTTCTTTGTTTGAGAAAATGAAGTTTATTAGTTAGAGATATACACTGGGTTTGTGCTTCGGTTATAGTTAGTTCATATGTACTGTGTCTCGTTGATTACCGGATTGGAATATACCCATCAAGTTTCAAAATGCTATAGAAATTACAATAATATCAGAAGGGTGATGAAATTTCACAAGATGAAGCCTGAATAATCAGGTATAGTGATGGTGTGCCAAAAAAGAGTATTTTTAAAAGTTTATTTTTCTTCAATTTTTTCTCCAAAAACTGCAACTTATTTAGAATGAGTGCATAGTCTACAGGTTATGTACGTATTAATAGCTATTACCTTTCCAAATTGTTATGGAAATTGTTGTAGCTAGCCAGTGTTGATATTCCACCCCAGCCCATTCCAGCTGAGTAGAACATCTGTATGGCAGCATCACTCCAAACCTGTGGAAAAATATCACGAATAAAATAACTGTAATAACCTGTATACGAGGGGCGAGCAAAAAGTTCGTGGACTTTGTCAATAAAATCAAAAGTACTTATGCGATTTCTCTGAAATTACCGTATGTTTGCGATCAATTTAATATAAACAAGCATAGAAAGTTTCAGACAAATCGCTTGATAAACGCCGTTGCTATGATAATTTGTTTGATGCGTGTTAGCGCTACCCGGAGCACGCAAAGACGTTAACGTCATTTGCCAACGGGTTTTCTGTATACGCTGGCGGAGTCAAACGTTCCTATAAAAACATTATTTCTCATTCGACTTCAAGCAAACTTTCATATATTTATTCCTCATCCATGAAGGATGACTGTAGAAAGTTTAAGGCAAATCGATTGAAAAATTTAGTTTTTAGGACAATTTCTGTGATAGACGCTAAGATTATCCGGGACATGCCATGACGTTTAAGTTGTTTGCATAGATTTTTGTGATTACTTGTTGTTTTTAACAGTTATTTCGTTGTGACTAACACATTGCACATCATTGAACACTGTTGCATGCTTCAGTTATGTGTGTCTCTTGCTGTTTGTGACAAATCAGACGTTTCTGTAGTTATTATTCGGAAGTATCGCACACAATTTATCGATGTGCAAGTTTCCGCCTTTTATCAGGAACGTCATTTTTACCGAATTTTTGCTTATACTTGTCTTTCAAAAAGTGTCGCTGTAGCGTTGTCTTTCGAAGGCGAGAACTGAAATTTCACATTTCAAGCCGAATTACATTATAATCAATAGTTCCATAATTTAAGGAGATTTGGAAATGACATTTTTAAAATATTTTTTATATTTATAAACATGTAAACAGAGATTTTACGGCGTGCTCCGGGGTAGCAAACCCCACGTATTTGTCGATGCAATTTGACCAATCAAAAATAAAGATTCGACAAATAATATTTTACATGAATGTCGACAATAGACCATTATTACACTTGTGAAAATACAAAGACAATCGGACGTCAATTATAAAAGTTGAATTTCGTATAGAGTTCTTCTAGGAGAAGAACTCTATAAGTACTTGTGCTTTCGTTCTAATCTTATTAACTATTTGTATCTGTCAATGTATATGCATGTTGTTCTTAAATATGAAATAAATATGTTTAAACTAATTATAAAAGTTATTAAGAAAGTCTTCGAACTTTTTGCTCGCCCCTCGTACAATTAATATCAAATGTAAGAATCGAAGGCCATGAATTGATGGAATGAATTTTAAAATCCCAACATACGCAAGAGGTGGTAAAGAAAGGACATCACAAAACATCACAAAATTTCTTTTATAACACACATAAAAAGCAAAATAACGAATGGCATAAATAAAAGAGACAGCAGATTCTAGAAAACAGTTACAAACATTATACAACATGCAGGCCTCCTTTTACACATAGAGCTGCCGGACTTAAAAGACCCAGGGTTGGAATGTTGCTATTTTCAATGATCATTTTCTGATATTTTTGTAGACTAATAGTACATAATATGTAATAAAACATGGCAATAATAATGCAACGCAAGACAATACCAAATATTTACCGTGAAACTACTAAGTTGTTCCATTCTCGGTATTGCGTAATACTTGAAGCCCTCCCAGGCACCCGGTAAAGTAGCACCACGTGCAAGAAGGATCGTCAGTAATAGATATGGTACTGTGGCTGCGATATACATGACCTTGAAGAGAAATCATATGGAACAATAACATTGCAAGACACTGTCGTGTTATACAGTGCCAGCGGCGTTAGTATGCACCAAAAGCGTTTTCGTGACGGTTACCGTTTCCGTTTCGTTTAAGCTTCCTTATGATCAATAAACTTTGCGTCAGCGATAATGTAAACTTTAATTTAACGTCCAACAAAATAATTTATAATACAAGCAATGTGAACGTGGACACTGAAAATAACAACAGAACAACTTTATATCTGTGAAATTATACCTTTCCCGAAGATTTGATCCCTTTGATGAGACACAGAAAAATAAAGACCCATGCACCTAATAGACATAGAACAAGTTGCCACCTGAGATAACCTTGTTCTTCGATACCACTGGTAAGTTCAAGGACATTGTGTCTGGAACGAAAATTGAACATGTTGTTACTGCTGTTTTAATGAAACAATTACGGAGAAGTTCTAAACTACTAAACTATTTTATTATAAGACCTAATACTGTGATCACGTAGACTTACCACAATCAAACAGAGTTGTAAGAATCTAACATTTTTTTTTTTATAAAACAGGCTCCCAATGATTTGTATGACAAATGTGCTAGCAAGATTATATTGCACTTACACTCATACCTGTCTGTACAGTCAATTAAGCTTATGGAAAATATTATTTCATCGCACAAAATGTCGAGCCTCAGACTCGATTCTGTGATTACAAAATCTGGTTTGAGTTAAACATGCATCTGGAAGAAAAACTTCTTTAATTGTTCTACTTTTTTGCTGCCTTACTCCCAAAATTCTTCTGTCGGTGTTCTCCTTATGGTTATATTGCTGACCACATGTGACGTCAGGGTGATGTTGACAATGGGCGTGTCTGTATGATTCAAGCTGTGATATGATTGGCTAAGCAAAGTCGGATTCTCCGTTGTTGACATGTTGGAAGTTGTTATCCTTAGGTAGCAATTGTCTGTGTTCCAGTCATTGTCGCAAGTACTCCATGGTAGCACCGAAGCGAAGGACATGGCGAAGTAATATATTGCCCAGGATAAAATCACATTATAATAAATTGCCACGATACCAGTCATGATGACCATCCCGTGACCAATCCCTGGGAAAAATGAAATTTGATTTCGGTAAGGAAGAAATATATCTAGGTTTTATAAACGAAGTTACAATTATTGGAATGAAAATATATTCATGATAAGCAACGGCGCTTATATTACTGCTTTACTAAGGCTAAACTATATAGAGTGCTGGCATAACACATGGTGTTACATACGTTACATCTGAAAAGTGGAACATGTGTCCGTGCATTTCTATATGTAGACAAAAAATTATAATATCAAGCGTAACGATATAATATTCATTTTGATCAACTTTCATTATCACTTGTACCTTTTCATTATCACCAAAAATGCCTTATGCTAATGATCAACATACATATTGTCGTGCAAATTTAATCTACATTACATACAAATTTATTACTCGCAACAGTAAACCGCATTATATAGACCATTTTCAATTGTTAATTTCCCTTTTAACAATGGAGTTCCCATTTCATATAATTATGCGTTACCTCGTAACAAGGGAACACATATCCATGCTTTTCCTGGTCCCAGATTAGAAAATTGTGCGTATGACATCTCAAGAAAGAATAAAGGAAACGCGCATAGAAACATGAAGATGAAGTATGGAATAAGAAAAGCCCCTGAAAAAAGATATAACAAATATAAAAATTGGTTCTTATATGTATTTTTAGAATCACAAAAACATCTTTTTCATGAGTAAAATGTACGTTAAAGTAAGCAAAAACATGAAACGTTCTGGAGTGACGAAAACGCTTAAATATATTTCTATGAATTTTGATTATAATTTAAATATGCATTATCGAATTTTATACCGCTATACATACTAATACATACGAAAACATTTGTTTTTGAAAAAAAAAAAAAGTATATAAATGTCGCTTACGTCGAACAAGTGTTGATTTTATTATCGTTTTCCATTTTTTCAAAAGGACAGAAAACGTAGACAGTTGCAACATACAAGTATAAAAATCGGCTTACCTCCTCCATTTTTGTAACATAGATACGGGAATCTCCAGATATTGCCGAGACCAACCAGACAACCAATACATGAGAATAAGAACTCGTACCAATTCTTCCAATTGCCACGGTTAGCCATCTTGATTTTGTGCAAACAGTCAAATGTTGAACAAACTAATTTATGTCACATGCCTAGCACACATTTGTTCATAGCCAGCTAGAGGAAAGTTTATCTATTTATTTTGTATTGTTCTATTATATATTTAGAAACAAGATTATTATTCTAGATCAGATTTTCGATTTTGTTGATATGATCCAACATTTTGTTATATAATATAATCTATTCTTTGTCTTGGTATGATTTCAAGATGACCCTTTTCAGGGGATGCAGAAATAATTGATGACTGAAAATTCAAACAAGAAAAGGGATGTTCAAAGTTTTTCGTACATACATAGCATGGATGCATAGAAGAGATAACATACAATAGTAGCAAACAAGCGCTAGTAGAACAATCAGCATTCTCTTAGACACTACAGTGCATGCTAAAAACGTGTGAAACATAACTGGACGTTACCCTAGGGTAAACATTTAAACCTTACCCCATGAATCAGTCGTGTTTTCAAATGTATACTGTTGAACATTATTTGATGTTTAACATCACTGAAATATATAAATAACTGAAATTTTTTTTATTTAGTTTTACGTCCATTTCAATATTACTTCATTTCATATGATACACATAGCCGAACAACGGACTTATTGTTATCTGTTATAATGCACTACTGAGAATCACGTGGTATTGTATATATAACCGATAAATGATCGTTGACACACACTGCAATTCAGATCGAAGTTGAGGTTAGATTTTCAAATTTTCTCATACAGCGTTTCTTCTGCTGACTTCTGCGTTTACTATTGACTGATGGATGGATGCAGCCAATGCAGAAATTTAACATTTATTGAAAGAAAGTAACATAAGAAATCCCGGTTATTTCGTTTTCGCATACACTTTAATGTTATTGTGTTGGAAGTACTATTTGTTCATGGGGCGGATTCCTTATGTTTCATTCAATAAATGTTAATTTCTGCATTGGCTGCATCCATCCATCAGTCAATAGTAAATGTTATAGGAGAAAACTCGAATTTCTCATCTTAACTTCGGACAGAATATCATTGCGCGTCACCTTTCCGTACCACGTGTTTCTCAGCTGTGATAGTGAGTTTGTAAATAATCGTTGTAACTCATTGAGTCAAGTAATCGTTGAACATGATTCAATGTGTATCTCATATTTATCTTGGGGCACCTTATTGAATGACCCTTGTGAATCAAAATGAAAGTGATCATCTATGCATATCAGTTGTCATATAAAATGTATCTATTGGCAAAATGAAAAGTGAAAAAAACTGTTAGTTTGATATAAATTGATGATAAAATCACAATTTTCGGTAATGTCAAAAGAAAATTACTTCTGATAACATCAGTAATAAAGAAATTTTCCATCCACCATACAAATGCACATAGGACGCCCTATTTATTTATATACAATTTGTTTTTATATTGCGATTTCTTTCACCGTGAATCTGAATCTGAATCTGAATGGTTTACTGGTGATACGCCAAACTGACAATAGGGAGGGAAATTAGTCCCTGGCTCTCACAAGAGATGCAAACTTGGACACACCGTGCCGGATTACCTTTGACACAGATTTACATTTGTTGATCAAACTGCTTAAAATGGGTATGTTTTCAAGAATTCGATTCTATCATTGTAAACAAGACATGCCTACGTGTTTTACATAACACTGGAAAAATGTCAAAAGCAAGTAGGTACCCCTTTTCAACTGCTTACAAACCTTTACCACTTGAGGTCAACCGTCACGGTCAAAGTGTTTTACTATACCCTTCAATACAGACACAGAATACATTACGAAAACACACCCATGCAATACCCATGCAATACACAGAGATTTTTTTCAGCAGTAAAAAATTAAAAAGTTTCTTAGAAAATTTTCGATATTTTTCTTATTTTGGCTCAAAACATAGATCGTGGGTACACGTTAGAACCGCCTCGGTGAGGCGGTTCTAACAAATACACACAATATATGTTTTGGAGCAAAAATAAGAAAAATAGGTATACCCCTGCATACCCCAGTTTCACTATATAAAAGTGGGGTTTAAAGGGGTATTCATTGCACGGACATGTTTTCCTGATGAGTGGATGTAATTTATGTTTGTGGGTTAAAAGTCGAAGGTCATCATATTAATGGGGCGCCTTTGGCAAAAGCTAAACTTTGTACCAAATATAATATGGCTTGTACAAAAGTTAACGAAAACTTCGTTACAAAGCGATAAGCCCTAAAAGTAATTTTGCCTTTACAGTGCTGCTGATAATATAGGTAGTACGTGAGATTCTGGTTATAATTTTATCATTATTATTTTTATCAAGTGTGGTTTACTTTGAAAATGATTATTAACCTCGGCTTCGTATCCTGGAGGCGGCGGTATGATGTTGGCATTAACGTTGGTACCAATTTTAAAGATTTTTTTTCTACTTTTGGGTTTGTTAATCAAATCATCGCGTGAATATAAAAGTAAACGAAGGTTGAATGGAATTAAGAACTGATACTATTCATTTTTTTAAATCCCACAGCTTCTGTGGTTAAATTTTATTCATGACACTTGAGTTAATCAGTATGAAATCAAGGAAAGCATGACTGTTTGTATTTTTTTTACTTATTTTTGTTGGTATATAGGAGACCATATATATACAGTCGGACAAAAGTTAAGCATCACTTGAATATTTTCCAAAATAATCAGTAAAACCTTCAATACAGAAATATTTTCTTTTAATATTTGTGATATTTGTTATATTGGTAATAAATTAATGCATACGCGGATGAGGTTGTTCTTAAGGTAAGCATGTAGGCGTTGTTTAAGCAGACACACCCCCACATAGCCAAAAATCGCTGTTTCCTAGTCCATATGACGCTGCTAAAAGGCTTTAACTTTGACCTCGAAATGTTTAGTGCTATGGAGTTCTTTGTTTCTCTGTCCTTTACGGGTATCATAGAACCAATCTGGCTTGAATAACAGGCTGTCAACTTTGGACAATTCTTGCAATTTGCATAAATCCAAGATGGCCGCCAGAAAAATGCGTATTTTTTAAACCGCCAAACAGCGTAAAAAGATAATGCCATTTTGTTACAATTTCAAAACCATAATCAGTCTGAAAATTTCAGATAAATATCTCTAAAACATCAACAGTTATGGGCGTTTAAAGAATGGCATATTACATAGTGAAAACGTCGTGCTAATAAACAAGGAAATACGTTTGCCTGAATCAGCATGTAACTGCCATTAAACCTTTGGTAGAAGAAAACTTTTTTGGGACATTTTTGCAACATGATACTACTTTCTTTCCATGCCGATAGAAACCCAGTTGCAATCATATAGGAGACATTAATACAACTTTTAATGGCAACCCCCCAAAATAGGGGTAGGTGTATTCAGTACACCATATAACTTGAGCGACATGGTAAAAAGCCATTCGGACAGACCTAAACAGTCAGGGATAGACTTGAGTTAAAGACCCTTACTAATTTATTGTGGTTTTGAAGTTATTTTTGAATGGAAAATACATTTAGAAAAATGTTAGGGTGATGCTTAACTTATGTCTGACTGTATATATAGTATGTGAGCTTAGTATTATCCGTTTTACATACAAACAACATTATTATTATTATTATTATTATTATTATTATTATTATTATTATTGAGTCCTTGTCAAGTAGTATTACTTATAAAACATAATAAGCCCGTTTAATTTTACAAAGAGCATTATTTCCTGCCTCGAACGGAGCTTTTGTTTCATGGCTTTACATGTACCCCTGCTATGCTTCTGGTTTCAGGAGAGGACGAGCGTTATAATTATGAGGTCATTTTATCTAAATCTTATATATAAAAAAGATGAGCATCAGTAATTGTCATGTATCTTTAGGTAAAAAATGGACAAACTGTTTTTAATTTATTACAAGAAATAAGTTCGTTAAGCTTCCCAGTGTAAGCACATATTGTGAATTTGCATTTTTCATTATTAGTCACATGTTACTTAACGAAACAAAATGGCAAACACAATAGACTGTTTTTGTGAATAGCTAAAATAGTAGTACATGTATACAAAACTACTACACAGATTTTCGTAAAAACGGTATCAAAATGTTTGTATCATCGGCCACTTTCTTCTATAATCATAGGGAAATTTGCGAGAATATTCCTATCATGAAAGGCACATATTTTCACAAATCCTGCACCATAACACACGGTCAGGTATGCATTGAAATTATGTATCACTTTAAACTACAGCAACGGTCATCCCGTCATAAAAAATCTTGTAGCAGCATGGCAATTATTCAGATGTCCATTGCCATTTTTTTTCAGAAATACGCAGTAAAGCCGATTTCATACTTCTAAATAATATAAATATAATGGGAAGATCCTTTGGAAGCAATGAAACCATTGAAATCAGGAAGGTGCGCCATCACTTTCTTTAAGGTATAGTGTACAGCGTGTGATGTTAGTGTGATGTTTTCCCAAAACAAGGCTCACTAAAGGACAGCCAGAAAAGGTCAATTATTCCTTACAATGTTCTACATCCTATCCTTATTATGTAATTAACGACCGATATACACATAGAAACAATTTACATATCAAAACAATGCATGACATCGAATTATAATTGCTTCTATAATTTAAGTCATGACCAGTTCAATCCAGTTATAACCTCATTCCACCCTATGTTTTAATGAAGGCTATGTGTTATGAACTACAGCAGAATCTGAGAGTAAAGTTATGGCCATGTAAAACTAGTTTAAGCCCATCAGTAATTTTGTAGTATTGACCGTTCCAATGCGATAATTCTGTTGTGGTTTTTATTGTTTTATGTCTTGGAGTTGAATTTTTGTGTTGTTTGCACCTTATGTGTGTTTTCATAAGTTATTTAGGTTTAGGTAACTGAGTGGCCGCCTATAGGGAAATAGCTGCTCGCTCGGCTTACAATATGTTTTCTTAGTACAAGTATCTAATTGTCAATTTAGTTTTTTCCCACTTCGGTTTTTGGAATGGGAATTTCTTTCTGATTGTGCCTTTTCCTGATCATTGCCTACTTGTACATTTTTGTTATGAAAATGTTTCGTCCTCTTCGGCTAATCGAGTAGTTGTCAGTATATTACGAAAGCAATATGCATTACGTACTGGTAATCTGCCTACGGGAGGCTTGTCTAGAAATATTATGGCTACTGACCGTCCTGACATGACTTCAGCAGTTAGCAGAGAAAAGCACAAAATTTAAGGCACAAACAGACAAACACATCATCAAGCTGAATTCATCGTTAATGTCATTTTGAAGTGTTCGAGTGCGTTTTGGTCAAGAAGGGGAATATCTGCAAAACGTCATAAAATCCGCGCCATGGTGCCCAAGGCCAGCGACAGATAATCCTCTACTGCCAAATAAACTATACAAATAAACAGATGATCAATCTTACCTGCAATAGTCCTTATACCGCCGTGGGCTTTTGTACAACACAATTTTGAAAACTTAAATTTGCCATCCGTTTGGCCATGTTCTGATATTTTCCACTCGAATGGCTTTGTAAGAATGTCACCATGTGAATGCATAGGCTGTCAAAATTGACCTTGTTGTGAAATAGGTCAAGGTCGTTATAAGATCATTATTGTTGGAACCATTGTAGATTTTGAGCCCCGATGGTTTCTTGCTTCAAGATAATAGAATTTTCTGTTAAGTAGTATAAGGTTTATTTTTTCTTTCCATATATGGGCACGGTCGACATCGTGTTCATGTGACCTTGACCATTCATTTAAAGTTCGCTCCAACCTTTCTAGAAGGTTCTACATGCAATGTGGCTTTGGTTGGCCGAAGGGTTTCTGAGGGAAAGGTGTTTGAAAACCGTGGATGAATGATGAGCGGTGACGATGAACGCCAAATGACGCATTTTTGCATAATCTCAACCGGTGAGCCTTTCGAATTTGGTGAGATAAAAGACTCTTTACTTGTGGACGAATTTGTAATGAGTTCAACCATTGAAGGTCACTAAGTATCCTTTGCATGCTTTGCATATTAAAGATATTACGTGCATGAACACGCTCGCTTTGATTACGTCATGATCACCTACATTTTAAATCGCTAACAATCTGCTAATAAACATGCGTAATAGTAAAAATGCTTATGTAAAATCTACACCACCATCAGTCAGCACCGTGTGCATAATTCTTTCACAGCTAAACGGTAAATGCTCTCCTTGAATCAGCAGAAACGGTCTAATGGCCGTAGAAATATTTTCATGACCACATCTTCTTGAATAAAATGTGCCGGACATAAGATTTGATCTTGGGGTAGCTTCGTTACAAATGGGACACGGTACTGATGGAGCTGCTCCCGGCAAACTACAAACCAAGCAGAAATTATCACACATGATGCAGCATTCGGGGCAGCATTGTTTAAAGTCACTATAACAAATTTTCTTTACTTTAACTTTGTCTAAGCCCAATATGTGACGACGCAGAACGCAGCGTCCCATCAGGGGTTATTCTGTTTAGAGGAATTAATATCACTCCTGGTGCCCCTCAAATCCTAAATGATAATGGTGGGCGGAAAGATCCCGAACAATCGTAGTGAGACTTAGTCTAAGATTTACCGTTATATTAGAATGACACACCTGTTCCTATTGGTCAAATACATACATTTCATTCATATGTATAACGATAAATCTGTGACGTAAGTCTACCACGATCGTCCAGGAAAAATGTCATAAATGGGTTAAACTATTCGTCGGAACCAAATAATAACAATGCCTTGTTTTACTGGGAATCGTTTTATTCACCCCATGCTCAATCAAATCGTAACCTTTACAATGACCGAAACAATTTTAAAGAAATACAACTCGTTAAAATAATGTTAACTCGAAACTTTATTATTCTGAAAACAAAAATGTCGAGATGTAAAGATGATTAACATGTAACGCATGTTCGTTAATACCCCCAAAATATTTCACAACGATTCCTATCTGTTACCCGAATATTAATATTATATTACGGAAACTTGTCCATGCAATATACAGAGATTTTTTTTTCAGCATTTAAATTGAAAATGTCATTGGCAAATTTTGATAATTTACTCAAAACATTGATTGTTGGTACTCGTTAGAATCGGCTCGCCAAGGCGACACTAACGAGTACCCACACATTATGTTTCGGATGAAAATAAAAAAAAAACAGGTACACCCCTGCCAACCACCAGTTTTGCAATATAAAAGTGGGGTATTGGGGGGGGGGGGGTGTTATGTTTCATGAACATGTTTTCCTGATGTAAACCGCGATATCTGACACTTTGGACACCATAGTACCAAGAATTAGGTAGATATTAAAAATCTTTACGATGAAAACTAATTAAAGGCAATTAAACAAAAGAAAAATATCAAAGATTGATGAAGTTTCCTCGAACACAATTTCATATGTTCTGACATTTTTTCCAAGTTTCAAAGTTTATTTCAATAGCCATGGTTTCAAATACTATAACAACATGAGCAAACTTTTGTCAAAATATAGGTCACGGGTATAGTCTTTCTTATTGTCTGTCTATCCGGCTGTCGCTCTCATATTTCTTACTTAAAATCATTTTGTGAAGTTTTATGGCGATTTTACATCGCCACTTAGAACTTCCTGATAGTTCACGTTTGTATGCCTGAAGGTCTTCATGATATACTTCTTTGATTATTGTCACGGAAAATACAATTTTTATGTTTGTAGGTTCTAATTTGTGGTAAATGAGCACAGTTTCACAGCCTGAAATTCTATTGAAGAAGACAATACAATTTTATTAAGAAAATAAATATTTCAATTTCAAAGCTGATGTGTCTTTATAAATTTATAAACATGTGTCTTTGATTTAAGAATATTGTTCGGAAAACCTCTGTTATCGTCGCTTCGATACAAGCCATGGTGCTGCTGGGCACACTTTCCATAAACACAGCGCTACACCGCCTGAAAAAGAGAGCAAATACAGGTTTGGTATGAAGACACTCAGTCAAGACATTATGAAAACTTGCCCATGCAATATCTAATGATTTTTTTTTTCAAGCGTAAAATAGTGAATTTTAGCGGAACAAAAATAGATATGTTTAATATTGTTTCTCTAAACATCGATTGTGGGTACCAGTAAGAACCGCGTCGTCGAGGCGGTTCTAACGAGTACCCACAATCTATTGTTTGGATGAAAAAGAAGAAAATTAGGTATACTCCTGCAAATCTCAGTATTGCTTTATAAAAATGGGGTATTAGAGGGTATACATTACACGGGCATGAAGATAAAGTGACATCTTAGAGGGAAACATTCTAAGCACACACATTTCATTGTATGGATGAAAGATTTAGATCTACAAACGTCAGCCAGATTTGTTATTTCTATAAAACGCATCTAGCTTGATCTGAATGATATAAATTATATCAAATTAAAATACGTTTAACGTGTATTGGTTCTAGAAGTTAGTACCAATTTTTAAAATGTGTACATACACATACAAGTGACGCTATTTCAACATAATTTGCATGAAAATCCAATACTTCCGGCAAAAAATATATGCTCACCAGCAAAAGTCTAGTCAGTGAAAATCGTACATGTAAAATCCAGTTGGGACTGTTTAAATCGCTATAGCTTCAAAACCCCTTGGTAGTTTTGGATTTTAATTATAAGTCATAAAACTGTGAATAAAACTAAACATTTCAAACGAAAAAGATTGAAATATCGCGTGAGGTTTTGCCAGAGTGCATACACCAGTTTTCGTTTTTATTTTAAATGAAAGGGAGATAATCTCAAAATAATCATCGGAATATTTGACTTGTTATTTCTCAAGACTGTGGCTGAGAAGATTCTTTCGGTTTTTTTTTTTTTTTCGTTTTTTTTTTTTTTTTTTTTTTTTTTTTTTTTTTTTTTTTTTTTTTTTTTTTTTTGTTGTTGTTCTTTTTCTGTCACTGGCAACAACATCATTAATCAAAGCACCAATTTAATCAATTATTGGGTAATTACAAAAATGATGTTTTACGGAAAAGGCCAATAACTCTATCAAAATGAACAACTGGTGAGGTTCCTTTTCAAAATAAGAAAGAAACTGACTTTGCAAATTTTATAAAGGGGCCATCTAAGGCAAGCAGCAGGGGATGGTAGTAATAGGCTTGTCAAAGTTACTGACTAAACTTTTTCCTCTGAGTATATATTGACATGACACTATACGACTTGGAAATGATGAGTTACGCTCAAATGCACTCGATTTTCATTGTACTGTATAATTCCTGTGAAGCAAAGGTAAAAACTAGGATTGGAGTCTGTAAGGATTATACAGTTCAAGCTACAGTAAGGTTTTTATGTCTCTGGAATCTCTCACAAACGGAGTGCTTTAAATCACGTGGGTGTATTTCACACTTGTTTATAGCCCTACGATCAGTAACACTACTGCCTAGTCCATCCTTATAATGCAATAAAATATTTTTCCGTCAGATTTAACTCTAACTTTTCCACGGATAAAACTCCATTGGGACATCAAATCAAAGTATTATACTTTTATCGCGGTAAATTGGATCCAACACCTCTGTTTGATAGTTCTGAATAGCGCGGCGAGCAGGGGAAATATCCTCTTTAATTGCATTTGACATGACTACAATTGACATGATAGTTCACGACATTAGCGACAAATGGTTCTGAGGATTTCACTAATCCGATAAAGCATCATTTATATAGCATTACATGATTGTAACAGAATTTATTTCCATCTCAGTATACCCCAGTGCACATATATACTGACATGAGAAATCGGCAGCGTGATTTTTGCAATATCTCAATAACTGACAAGATTTTTCAAAAAATTCTTTTCAAGCCCAAGTCTAGAACAGATTCTTTTCAGCCCGATTAACAATACGAAAACTTGCCAATGTAATATACAGAGAATTTTTTCAGCTGTAAAAATTGAAAATTTCACCAGAAGAAAAATGATAGTTTAAATATTTTTGCTCAAAGCATAGATCGTTTGTACACCGAGGCGGTTTTAACGAGAAACCCACAATCTACGTTTTGGATTAAAAAATAAGAAAGATAGGTATACCAATGCGAACCTTAGTTTTACTATTTAAAAGTGGGATTGAAGGGGTATACATTACATGTACATGCTTTCGTGATGAATCGCTAAGTATCAGCATGTACACTTTGCGTTTTGATTATTTACATTATCCACTGGTGGATGAAATAATGACATTGGTTTCCAGGATGACGCTTATGACAAGACTGTCATTTGTCATTAATATTAGTCTAGAACGTGGCACATGCTGCTACACTATGAGCGTAGACATGGCATCTACAATTTAGCAAGCTGTTTTAGCTCATAACTCGGTAATGTTTTTGGCATTTTTAGAGATAAATGAACAATATTCCATGAGACACCATGACATGCGGGTTCGGTTTGTTAATTTGTGGAAGTCAAGGTTACCACACGCCTGCTCGAAGTGGTGTTCCTACTGATTTGGCACATTCATGTACGGATAGTGCAGTTTGCAACCATTCGTTAGATTAAGATCTACTCAAGTCTTTGGATTAAAATTTTGTCGGAACTCGAAATTAATTTGTTTGCGCTAGTCTTATTGCATGTTCATTAACGATCACTGCGAATAAGTGATTCAAAACAATCTTTGTACCCCATCTTTCTCTCTTTGTTGAAAATATTTTCTTTGCTCTGAAATAGCCCAACGCAACGTGACTGATATTAAATTTATCTGCATGCACGTACTATTATTCTTATGTGTTGTTATCAATCCTCGTGAATTCTCAACCGAACGTCTGACGTTTGATCATGTCATGGCATTAATTCTATCCCGGTGTTAATTTAATCTATTCGAGCATATCAGTCCCTCTCCCAATTACTTTGATATATGCGCATTAAAGACTTGTAAATCTGAATTTGATATCCCGGTGGGAACACTAAAACGTCTTTCCATTCTGAATTGCGACAAAGAGCCAAGTCGCAGAAAAGACATGGAATTGTGTACTCTCTCTCTTCCCCTCATGAGTGCGACGCAATGGAAGAACTTAGCGCACTGAATCGCGTTTTGAAGTTTAAAGGTCACATAGAATTTCGAAAAAAGACACGAGTATATGAGTCAGTGTTCCTTAATAAACAAAGAGCAAAAATAGATATTCAAAAGTGAAAGGACAATAAAGTGCTTGAACTAACACAAATGTGCATTCAACTTAATAAAAATTATATGGTCCAAATATCAAGGCACATGCAAGTGTCTGTAGCAGATCCAGCAGCTTCGTGTTTAACATCCATACACAGATTTACCATCTCTTTGTTGAACGATTTCAAATTTAACTGTTCAGAGGCTAAAAACAGAATTCAACATCATCTATACAACGGGATCATCGCCACCCATAGAAAGATGATTTGTACCTTCGTCGTCGTCAGCGTGTGAAGTGTTCAGAAACCAAGTATAGAAGAATGTAAACCAACCGAGCACACTCGCTGGTGTTTTGGTTTAGAGCAGTGCCGAACACCAGTCCTATGTGATACCACACATTTAACGGTGTCGTCTCCATCCTTAGACGAATACTTTGCCCCTTCGTTGTTGTCAGTGTTTCGTGTTAAGACACTCATGAACGTAAGAAAATCAGTAACTAACCGTGATCACATGGACTATCAACTGATGTTTCGTCCCTTACTTGTAGTTTAGATACAGGAAAAACGCAAACTTACCGGTGAATTGCTGAGTTGTAGTCTAGCGGTACCATAGACCAATGCTTCTCTACTTAATTCTTGTCATTTTAGACTAAATAAAACATTAAATAATTTTAAACCTACTTGATGCTCTTGTTCTGAATCGCTCGTGGGATTAATTGGTAGTCGGAAGTTTCATCCGTGTCTTTTTGATACTTTACATGCAAAATTATAGAAATATTTTTAAACCTACCGGGCTCACCTGCTCTGGTCTGGGTTCGGAACGGTCTGAATCGCTTCTGTGGTGCCATACTGTATACATCGCTATCGTCCCGATCAATGGACAGATGTTTCGACTCTTTGTTGTTGTCGGCAATGCTTATCATCTCTTTGAGTTCTTTTAGTAATTGTAACCTCTGGAATAAAAATGTAAAGTTGATAACTCAAATTTCTCTTTGGCAAAGCTACATGTTGTGACATGAAATCTTTGTTTTTGGTTAAAGGGTTAAGTTATCTGGTTGGCTACCTCGATAGGAAAGAGCTAGTCATGCTACTCTTAATATAATTTTTGTATGTTGGTTAATCGTTTGTGATGTATCGTATTCACATTCTCTCCTTCCCGCCTAGTAAAGTGGTTGGGGTTTAGAAATTAATGATATTTTCTGGACCCTTCGTTCTTACTCTTGTTAGTGATATATCTAATGCTTTAGCAAGTAGTGCGTGCTAATTTCATGAATCACATCACTTCGTGATGATATTAGAATTTGGTGGTTGCATCTGCACTCTTCGTGTAGATGCAAATTCCGAGTTCATACCATGACGATCCTTGTAATTGAGCTTATATTACCTCAGCAATAAATATTTTATTCAAATATTGAAGCCCTATATCGATCATGCGCTCCTACTTATACGACAATAATATGGTCTTGTACAATTTATATATATATATAAAAAACATATTTCGATACGAACTCCCACAAGACAAATGTTTTTAGATTATGCATTATCACATTGACAAAATAATTGACAACAAACAGAAGGGATATGGTCTAATATTAATGGTTAATGAAAATCCCTAAACAAATTCATATCAGAAAATATTATGGATAAGAATCGTTAAACGAGAATCAGGGCGCTCTTGCAGTCGACGAAAGTGGGCTACTTTGAAGAGTTTGACAAAACATCGATCCCTAGCACTGACACTGGTTAGTTACACCCTATGGGCAGTTTGCTTTTATTACGCCAGGATGGACAATTTAGCCACCAAAATGACAGGCATGCCCCAGTGCTTGCCTTAAAGCAAAGTAGCCATGGTACCATTCTTTACGAAAACATGCCCATGTAATATACATATTTTTCTTATATTGTAAAAATTGAAAATTTTCATTAGAAATCTTTTGATATTCCACCGAGGCGGTTCTAACAATCTATGTTTTGGAGCAAAAATAAGAAAAATAGGTATACCCATGCATTCCCCAGTTTGTCTATATAAAAGTGGGGTATAAGGGAGTATACGTAACACGGACATGTTTTCCTGATGTTTATGTCTTTACTATGATGCGGCCCGCACTCGACCCTACGACCTCTCACTCCAAAAGCGGACGCTCCAACCATTACGCTAAAGCGGTCGGTTTATCAAGATGTAATTTGGCTTTTTAAAGAAAAGAATGAATTGGTTAAATAGTCAAACTCATCAATTGTTGATAATTGCTAGAGAAATGTCTCATGAGATAAAAAAACATTAATTAATTCTTCAGACAATAATTCTGAACAACAGCAGAATGGAACTGTTTAATCTTAAAGATATAAATTTAACTGGTTTGTACCGATTGTGACTACATCTGGTTTGTAATTTTTGCTTAATGAGAGAACAAAAAAGTCACATCTCGTCATTGTAAATGACTATGAAAAGGTACATTTATAGTTTTTTTTTTTTTTTTTCGAGTTGAACTCAGTGGTAAGAACGTTCATTTCGGGAGCGGGTGTTCGCGCCCTGGCTGCGTCTTACCGAATACGTCATTTTGGTATAGTTAAAATATTCACTTGACGTAGGTGAACATTTTTAAGATATTATTTCACAGTTCGTTGCAATTCTTAATATGTCGTCGAGGCATTCGTAATATTGCAAATGCAATCAATTATTATTGCACGAGAGCCAACATATCAGACTTGCATATCTCAATGCATATAAATGGCGAGGGCCTGTGGGGAAAATTGTTGCTTATGAGCCACCGAACGCGATGCCTTGGGATTGATCCCAGCATAAAAAATCATGATAAAGCATGTTTGTCATCAGACAATTGATCAATACGCGTTTCTTATGTATGGTGTTCATGGTTTCCGACCAGGTCTGACACAAACCGCCCTGTACAGTCACTGAAGCAGGGTAGATGCTTGAAACTTTGGCTATAAGTAGAAGAGAAATTGTACTATCCGAGTAGCGAAAACAAAGGCGCTGATCAGTTTCGCGGTAACAGTAAATATCCGTATTCTCATGACGCGGCTCAATTATCTTTTCAAAGACCATTTTTTAGCGTATGATCACCATTGCGGGAGTTAAAGAATCAGACAATATTTATTAATATTTTATTATTTTAATAATTTGTTAAAATGCATGTAATTGAATTATCCAAAACCACTACTGGGGTTTTACGACAATATGATCAAAGATAATAGATAGCATATTAAGCGAGCCTGAAATGCTTACATTTACGTCATTCAATGTTTCTTTGTAATAAATTCATGCAGTGTCATTCACATGTCATCTCCAGAATTTGGCTTTTGTGAGACCAGAGTGAATTGCTAAAATAGTAAAAATTGATAATTGCTAGAGAATTGTCCGATGAGGTTAAAACATCTAAGTATTATTTTTTCTCAAAAAAAGAAAAGTACAATTAAAGCTGTAAGCTTCCGTTTAATCCTGTTTACCTTGTATGTTCTTATATATTCTACATTGTTAAGAAATGAAGAGAAATATACGAGGGATGTTCTTTAATTCTTGTCATCGACTCAATTTCTCCTTAACCAGCATCTGTATCAGAGAAAAAAGACTTGATAATTATAGAGGGGTTCTTTGCGATAGTGAAATCACCCAACAATTTTAGGACGGTGCAATTTATCATAGCAAACTGAGACTCTAAAGAGGGACACCCTAATGACACTGCAAATACCTTCTTCATCTTGTCCCAATAAACAGTATAATGTTTGAATTAAAAGGGTTAGAATCACGATTTTATACCTGTGGGATCTCCATAACCTTGAAAACGCATTGGTCGAAAGTTATTTTCCTAAAACAGAAATTACAAGTTTTACGAGAGCTGTAAACATAGTACTATGCCTGTTTTTACTTGTTGATAAGTTGAATGAACGTCGGAATAGAAGTTTCAGAGCCTAATAATTTCCTGTCCAGTTATTACTCATCCAAAATGTTAATGATGCTTTGTGTCAGACCTTTGCTGATTCCAAAGATATAAGTTTTGGATTATTTATCCACTTAAATCTTGGTTTATGAGTAATAACATTTTGAAAGATAACACAAAATGTCAATGGAAGAGCTGCCCATACCACATAATAGCATGTACAAATACTACTACAACTTCAAATCTATTTACTTGATACGTTCTAGAAGCGTTTTGGTTGACGTTGTCAATCATGAAATTTGACAGTGTTTCTATTATGATAGAGACGGACAGCTCTCTTAGAAATTAAGCACCTGCTCCACCTTACATGTGAAGGAAATGTTAAATTGCATGTATAGTCACTTACAGCGAATGTCCATTTAGACCGTTTTAGACAAACTTGAGATAACTATCAATTTGAGATATTCACCAGACAATCCAGTTGACAAAATTTAAAACTACGAAAATGTGTAACCTGTTCGGTGATTTTGAATGACGTATATTAAAAATATTATGACGTCATAAAGCAGGAGCAATAACTCTATAAAGTCAAAATAAAAATATTCTACAAATGTGTTTTCTGTTGCTCATATAAATGACAATATCATGTGTAAAATAAAAGTGGACCTGTATTTAATATTGCGAAAGTTATAGCCTTTTCTATACTTGGAATCGAAATAACATATTGTAAATTAAATAAAAATTAACGCAGTGCCTTTACTGTACCCTGTTTTAAAATGCGATTACTATATGACCGTGCGTCGGACAGCAATAATTTTGATACCAATCTGATCAGAAAAGATCGGACTTTCACCACGTATGAACAACATTCTCATTAATTGTCCACAGAAAAAATAATCAAGCAAGTGACTAGTATTAAAGAACATCCCTCGTATATGTTTAAAACAATATTTATTTATATCTTCAGATAATAATTCGGAACAACAGCCGAATGGAGCTGTTTAATCTTAGCGATATAAATTTATGATTTTGTACCAATTGGGAATACATCTGGTTTGTAATATTTGCTTAATGAGAGAACAAAAATGGTCAGATCACGTCGTTGTAAATTAACTAATTTAAGCATGGTGGACCTTTTATGTGACATAGGCAAACAGTTTAGCCTCACATCTGGGGCTATTCTATTTGCTTAGAGAATTTTCATCAAAAATTGAATAAAATTTCAAAATCACACTTGATACCCCTAAGAACTGAAGTGGACTCACCCAAGTGATAATGATGGGAGAATCCATTCGTCAAATATGGGTTAATGTGAAAAAGTACATTTATCTATGTTTTTTTTTCTGAGTTGAGCTCAGTGGTTAAAGACCTACTTCTGAAGAAGCTAAAAGGGGTACCACTGTCTATTCGGTTAATGACCCCTAATGGTGCAATATGGTCCTTAGATCAAAGGACTGTCATAATGAGGTGATTATCACATCTCTGCAGGGGGTCATAAAGAGGCCCCTAGAGGATAATACCTGCAGTTCCACTGTTTATTGATTTTATGGTCCCTGATAACCTGTGCAATAAAATTGCCTCCCTCTGCAATCAATATTGATTTTTCCTGTTTTGGCCCCTACCAGTATTCTGAGTGATTGTCAGGGCACTAGGCTTTCTAATGCCCTGTCCCTTATCTAATGACCCTCAATAGACATGGAAATAGGTCTTTGAGCGTTCGTTTCGGGAGCGGTAGATCATGTGTTCGCGCCCTGGCCGCGTCTAACTGAAGACGTCACTGTGACAATGGTACCAATAGCCATCTTGCTTGGCGCTTATCATTTTACCGATACTCTCTTGACTTAATAAAAGACAAACCGCCCATGTAAGGGCGAACGTTAGAAAGAATCACGCAAACAAGCACCCGACTTTATCTAATGTATATCAGTTTTTGTTTCATTAAATGATTGTCAGTATTAAAGTCTAAAAACTTGCCTCTGATAATGGTTTTTCACAGAAAAACTGTATGGGAAACGAAAGAAAAAGTAGTTCCATGTCATGACACCGCCCAAAAAACTAAACCCCTTTCTGACAACCACCGTTACAAATATGTCAATTACTGTCACGGAAAATAGATATATAACAAAACACAGAGATGCAGCATCATGTCTGTGGACATATTTACTGATGTGTGAATCAGTTCAATAGAATCACACTTAGACACATTCATGTTATGTACTGCAACGTTAAAGCTCATGGTATTTTCCAGATAACAACTGTGGTATGATTAAATTTGCCCATAGTTTAACGTGTTGGTCGTGGTTTAATATATGATAATAAAAAGTCAACACCTACTTGCAACTTGCAGTTTATCAGCGTAACTTTCACCAGCGTAACTGACTTACCCGGAATTGACTTGTTGTACTTGCAACTTGCATTTACTTCAACTGTTGACTTGTGTTGTCATCAAAGAAGTTAACATCGCAAACAACTTTTTTTTTAATATTTTGAATATATACAGAAGATATACAAATGTAGAATCTTTCCAAAACTAGTCTATGTGTACCACATAAAAACAACTTTATTGAACGAGGCAGCTCAAAAAGTATATCGTGTGAAAAAAGTAGTAAAGTAATAAAATTATCGGTATTTCCAAAGACAGTTTCACCGAGACAAGGCTCGGAGAGCCAAATAGAAATTTACTGAAGACAGGAGACTGACACTTTCACGACAGTTGAGATTTACACGTCAACGAGAACAGCTGCTGTCTTCAGAACAATGCTCGCCCCACAGGAATCTCTTATTTTATCTTTCAAGAGTTTCCTTTTAGATAAGGCCAAATCGGTTCCAGGTTCAATATAAAATATAAACTAATGTGTGGTGTCATTAGACTTATAAGGGGTGACCAAGCTGTGAGCATTGGCCAAGCTGATGTTTGATTTTCTTGAGCAATTGCTTTCAGCTACCATGGACATATACGATGTGGCTACGTGTGGTCAGGTCAGTTTAACTGCTACTGTAACATGTAATCAGTACTACCTGTTGTCATGCGGTGCAGATGGGGCTCGTTAGCCTTGGAAGGCAACTCATCTAGGAGTTAAGCTAGTTCTCTACACAAAAATCTAGCTGGGCAGGGGGAACTCATTAGTCTTGGTTGACAGCCCTCCTAGGAGTTTACAGGTCTCTAAACAAAACCTAAGAAAGGGTAGATGGAGCTCTTCAGCTGTGGCCAGCAATTCATCTAGGAGAAGGAAACTCCAAAATCAAACCTGTGTGTCTGGATATGCCTAGTCCAGATATGCAAAGACTGTTTCGGTAGATGGAGCGGAAGAAATCATCTGATTCAACGGTTCAGAAAGCGATACAGCAACATGTTGTGGAACATGCAGAGCGTGACAAGGCACTAAAGATGTTACGGTCATCCACTGCATCCAAACCCAACTCCAGACGTCTTGACCTGTGTCTTGCCTCTGGGCGCAGCTGGGCGAGGACTAGAGAGTGAGGTTGACGTTGCGCACCTCTTCCTCACTATAATCCAATTTCATAGCGCATGTCATCTTATTTCTCAACACACAAGCACTTGCATACACAACAATTTCATCACACTTGCACCCACATACCTACAAAGTCCTGTGGCGATGGGCGAGTGGCGAAGCAGCATGTGTAGGACACACTGGGAGCTGTAGTTGCAGACCTGCACACTGGCGGCTCAGTTCTAATGGTCGCTTTCTGTGAGGAGAAGCAGTAAGCAGAATTCGGCAGTCGGCTGAGTGACTGAGCAGACCTATTTAGGACCGCACTGCTCACCCCCGTAGCATGGGGAAGGGGCTAGAAAAGGTGCCCTAAACAATTGCCTGCTTCAAACCCCCTGGCTGGTTAACCGCGATCAGCGGGGATCCCCTTAAGCGGTCGAAATACAAAGAAAAAAGCTAGAGTAATCCCCTTACGGATTGGCGCATGGAATGTGCGCACTTTAATGGATAGTGCTGGGTCAGATAGACCACAGCGTAGAACGGCCCTTGTGGGCAGAGAACTTGGGAGGTATGATATACAGATAGCTGCATTGAGTGAGACTCGGTTCGCAGATGTTGGGGAGATCAAAGAAGTTGGTGCTGGATACACCTTCTTCTGGAGTGGACGCAAAAGTGAAGAGAGGCGTGAAGCAGGAGTTGGCTTTGCCATCAAAACAGAACTTGTTGGTAAGCTGTCAGGATTGCCAAAAGGCATTAATGACCGTCTAATGACATTGAGACTTCCTCTGTCAGGCAATAAACATGCAACTATTGTCAGTGCTTATGCACCCACAATGACCAATCCAGATGAGGTCAAGGACAAGTTCTATGATGACCTAGACAATGTTATTTCTGCAACACCCCGCACAGACAAGCTTATCCTTCTTGGCGACTTTAATGCCAGAGTGGGTACAGACCACCAGACCTGGGAAGGAGTTATAGGTCCAGAAGGGGTTGGAAAGTGCAACAGCAATGGTCTCTTGCTTCTCAGGAAGTGTGCTGAACATGATCTTCTAATCACCAACACAGTCTTCCGTCTACCTAATAGGAACAAAACATCCTGGATGCATCCCCGTTCCAAACACTGGCATCTCATAGACTATGTCATAGTGCGGAGAACAGACAGGCAGGATGTTAAAGTGACAAAGACTATGTGTGGTGCAGACTGCTGGACAGATCATAGACTGGTTGTCAGCAAACTCAACCTAAGAATACAGCTCCTAAGAGACTGGATGTCTCAAAGCTGAATAAAGACAGCATGAGACAAGATTTCTTAACAGACATTTGCAACCAACTGAATGCAATGAATCTCAGTTCAGAGGACCCCGAAGAAAACTGGACAGTTTTCCATAAAACAGTTCTTTCTTCAGCTGCAAGCACCTTAGGCCATCCATCTCGCAAACATCAAGACTGGTTTGATGAGAATGATGATGAAATTCAGAGGCTTCTTGAAGAAAAGCACCGTTTGCTCAAGGCACATCAAGATGATACTAGCTCAGTATCAAAGAAAGCAGCCTACAGCAACATTTGTAAGACAGTCCAGACCAAGCTTAGGGACATGCAAGATTCCTGGCTGAGGAAGAAAACAGAAGAAATTCAGTCTTTTGCGGATAGAAAGGACATGAAGAAATTTCATGATGCACTGAAAACCATTTATGGTCCAAAGAGTTCTGGAGCCACCACATTGCTCAGTGCAGATGGAAACACTCTTCTCACAGATAAAGAAGCTATCTTGGAAAGGTGGGCAGAACACTTCAATAGTGTGCTTAATCGACCATCAAGCATCAATCAGGATGCAATCGACAGACTTCCACAGATAGAGTGCAATGTTCTGTTAGATGAATTTCCTACCGTTACGGAAACAAGAAAAGCAGTTCAACAACTATCATCTGGCAAAGCCCCAGGTGCAGATGCAATTCCTGCCGAAGTTTACAAGGCTGGGGGGCTACCCATGGCAGAGAAACTGACAGTGTTGTTTCACTGTATGTGGAGGAAGGAGGCTATCCCACAAGAATTTAAGGATGCATCCATAATCCACCTATACAAGAGGAAAGGAAATCCTCAAGTCTGTGACAATCACAGAGGCATCTCCCTCCTACCAATTGCTGGGAAGATACTTGCAAAAATTCTGTTAAATCGTCTGAATGCTCATCTTGATCAGACGGGACTTATCCCAGAAAGTCAATGTGGATTCAGAAAAGACAGAGGGACAATAGACATGATCTTCACAGCAAGACAGCTTCAGGAGAAATGCCAAGAACAGAATGTAGATCTATACATGACGTTTGTTGACCTCACCAAAGCTTTTGACACTGTTAGTCGTGATGGACTCTGGAAAATCATGGCCAAGTTTGGCTGTCCACCCAGATTCATAGCTATGGTGCGGCAGTTTCATGATGGCATGCAGGCACGTGTGCAAAATGATGGAGAGTTCTCTGAACCATTTGAAGTAACAAATGGGGTCAAACAAGGCTGTGTTCTGGCACCAACACTGTTCAGCATGATGTTTTCTGCCATGCTTATGGATGCTTTTCAGGACAGTGACACTGGTTTTCCAATCAGGTACCGTTTTGATGGCAACATATTCAACCTCAGAAGGTTGCAAGCCAAAACTAAGGTCCAGACTGATGTGCTAGATGAGCTCCTCTATGCAGATGATATGGATAAGAATGCCAACACAGAGGCAAAAATGCAAAGAGCCATGGATCAAGTCTCACAGTCATGTGATAACTATGATCTCACAATCAGCACAAAAAAGACAGAGGTTGTACCCCGGAAAACCATATAATGAACCAACCATCACTGTGAATGGGCAAAAACTGAAAGTTGTTGACAAGTTCACCTACCTGGGAAGCACTCTCTCCAGAGCAGTGCATATTGATGATGAGATCACTGCCAGAATTGCAAAAGCTAGTGTGGCATTCGGAAGACTCCGTGCAAATGTCTGGGAGCGAAATGGAATCAAGCTTGACACCAAGCTGAAAGTCTACAAGGCTGTGGTACTGCCAACCCTCTTGTATGCATGTGAGACCTGGACAGTATACCAACGCCATGCAAAGAGACTTAACCATTTCCACTTAAGCTGTTTGAGAAAGTTGTTAAAAATCAAGTGGCAGGACAAGATTCCAGACACAGAGGTCCTGAGGAAAGCAGGGATGCAAAGCATGCATACAGTCTTAAAGCTAGCACAGCTAAGATGGACTGGCCATGTTATAAGAATGCCTGATGCGCGACTTCCAAAGAAAGTTTTCTATGGAGAACTACAGGAGGGAAAGCGCTCTCAAGGTGGCCAGAAGAAACGCTACAAAGACACCCTCAAAGCCTCTCTGAAGGATTTCGAAATACCAATGGGGTCCTGGGAACAGACTGCACAGGAGCGATCAAAGTGGCGAGGTCTCATCAACAAAGGAGCAGCTCTCTATGAAAAGAAGAGAATCTGTGAAGCTGAAAGAAAGCGAAGAGAGCGCAAAGCCAAAACAAATGTGCCGCCAGCAGACTCTATGACACTGACTTGCTCTACTTGCAACCGACAGTTTAGAGCCAGAATTGGCCTAGTCAGCCATCAAAGAACTCACCAACACACATCAGCACTATTCAAGAAATAATGATGGTCTTTCTCATTAGTGAGAGACGAACTATCACGTGTAACAGAAGCAATATGCAGTTTTATGCGTATGGGTAATTCATTAAGGACTTGCAATAGTGTTAAAATAACTGAATCCGTCACATCGTAGCTGACCAGATGTTTGAAGGTCATCGAGTAAGAGGCTGTTAATATGCCACTGTACGTGGAATAACCGCATCAAAAATGCATGTTAAAGTATGTTTATCATCATTTAGTTGCCTGATACATATGGATTAGGATCATTTATCCTTTCAAAGACCATTTTTCAGCTTATGATCACCACTGCGGGAGTCAACGAATCAGACATGTCTATAAATATTTTATTAACCAAATACGTTGTCATTCCTGCCGTAAAATTGTACAAGCTGACTTACAATTGATTTCATGATTATGATATAGAAAAGCTTTCACTGATTCTTTTTAAAAACATTTTTGAATGCTTCATCGTCCTTCAAAAATGCTTAAAATATTTTACTTCTGTACGTCATAAAATAAAAGAGGTGGTCGGTGGGAATATGGGCCTAAAGATGTAGATGTACTGCTAAGCTTTTAAATACGCTACTGACAGAGCACCTGATTACTGATCGCTCAGGACTGAACCTGTCCAGGAAAGGTGGTTCAAGTCAAGCCATCCATATATAAAAGCCAATTAGGCTTACATGGTTGAAAGGTAAAAGTAGGCAATGATCAAGAAATGGTGCAATCAGAAAGAAATTCCCACACCAAAAACTGAGGTGGGAAAAACTAAATTAACAATCAAGCACTGAAAAAGCGTATTGTAAAAAGGTACAAATAGGCAAAGATCAGGAAAAGGCGCAATCAGCAAAAGATTCCCACTCCAAAAACCCGAGGTGGGAAAAACCCAAACTAACAATCAGGTACCTATACCATGAAAACATTTCGTAAGCCGAATGAGCAGCTATTTTCCCAATAGGTGACCACTCAGTTACCTTAACTTAACTAAAAATATGAAAACATACATAAGGCGCCAACAGCACAAAAATATTAAACACCAAGACATAAAACAAAAAGAACCACCACAGAAGTATCGACTTGGAACGATCAGTAACAACAAGTTACTGGCGGGCTTAAATCGATTTTACACGGCCGTAACCTCACCCTTAGCTTCTGCAGTGGTTCATAACATTTAGTTAGTTCTTCGGTCCTCGTGGTGAATCTCTAACTAGTCAATGAATCATCAAGAACAAACAAATAAATTATGATAAACATCCTGATGAATCAAAAACCAGGACTCACAGATTGAGTAAGCTGCCCGACGATGGAGATCATTTGGCGCCGAATAACTTACTAACTCCGGGGCAAAAGAAAAACATCAGTTGGACCCCGGTGGGCCAAGCAACAGACAAGAAGCTCCGGTCCCAACCAACTGAAATGAATAGCTTTAAGTCGGGGCCATCATAGAGTCTGACGCCCGACCCACCGGCGTGCAATTAAAGAAGGCAGCGTAGTTATCAACCATGATTGGGTTAAAAACTAAGCATGCAGACTGTCGCATAACATTCAAGTTATAACCTATACGTCTGTAACGTGTAACGATTTTTCTAAACTGAAAAGAAAAATCATTACTTCCTATAAGTTTCTTGAATTTGTAAACCAAGTCACCATAAAATTCTGGTTCCGAAAGGCCCTCATTTAAAAGCGTCTTTAACCCAACATTATATTTGGAAATCAATTCATAGTGTCTACGATAAAATTTAGAAAAGGTTTTTCGAAGTTTATGATACCGATAGCCCTGTTGGAGAAGTTTGGCCGTTAAACATTTATTACGAGCGTTGAAGTCTGTAACATGATTGCAGACTCTAGCAAACCTAATAAGTTGCGAAATGTATACGCCATAAGAAGCACGGCGAGGAACGTCACCATCCAAAAACGGAAAGTTTACTATATCAAAATCAAAGTCATCGCGCTTATCACAAATTTTAGAAGAAACAAATCCATTTGCAACAGAAAGATGTAGATCTAAAAAGGGGGCTTCGGTATCCGAGATATTGGCTTTAGTTCAGGTGGATAAATTTGATTGACCATACCTTCAAAATAAGGGTTGTCAATGTTCAAAAGGTCATCGAGGTACCTAGAAGTGGAATTAAAAGCCTCGATAACATCAGCTTGATTATCATGGTTAAGAGAATCCATGAAATCTCTCTCGTGGCAGTATAAAAATAAATCAGCTACGAGAGGTGCGCAATTTGTACCCATCGGAATTCCAACAATTTGTCTGTATAACTTGGTCCCAAATCTAATATAAATATTATCCAGGAGATAGGATAAGGCGTCGCACACATTCTGACATGACCAAAGTATATATCTACTTTGGTCAGAGGAAGTGAAAAAAGCCTTTCTGTCATTACATGCCAAATAAAGTGAACCATAGTTTTTTAATGCCCTTTTGAAGGTCCACTCTATCAAATCCAGAAGTTTTTCTTAATTAAATTATGTGGTAATGTTGTATAAAGAGTAGAAAAATCATATGTGGACAAGCTCGTCGCACGGAACCCTCGACACTTCAATTTACTGAGCACCTCACCAGAATTTTTTATTGACCAAAACCAATTTTTATTTGAAGTTTCATAAACTGTCTCACAGTATCTTATAACATGAGATTTGATAGCAGTAAGACAGGAAGTTAATAATTTAGAAAGTTCAGTAGTAGTACAAGAGCTAGAATTTGCAATAAATCTAGCTTTGTATGGTCTTTTGTGAAACTTAGGTAACCAGTACATCGTAGGAAGTTTGTCTTGGCCTTCATTGACACAAACAGAAAACTTAACAGGTAAATCGTTTAAATGGACATTAACTACAGACATTTCATCAGTATCTGTCTCCAGATAAGCCCTGGTACTATCAAGCTCCTCTTTAAGGTGTTAACGTAGTGTAGCCTACAAACGACGATTTAGCAGCTATTTTGGAACGATCAGCAATATAAAATTACTGGGGGGAGGGGGCTTGCAAAAGTTTTACAGGCGCCTAACCTCACCCTCAGTTTCTGCAGTGGTTCACAGCATTTAGTTAGTTGTTCGGTTCTCGTGGTGAATCTCCAACTAGTCAATGAATAATCAAGGAAAAAACAAATGAAATATGATGTTAAACCACCAATATGAATCAAAAACGAGGGCGCAAAACAATATATTGTAAAACTGGAGCAAACGAAAAACACCAGTTGACCCAGTGGGCCAAGCATCAGAGAAGAGGCTCCGGCCCCAACCAACTAAAGTGATTAGCTTTTATTTGGTCTGGCGTCCGAATTAAAGAAGGCAGCATAGTTATCAACCATGATTGGGTTAAAAACTAATCATGCAGACTGTCGCATCACATTTAAGTTATATCCAATACGCCTGTAATGTAAAATGATTTTTCTAAATTGAAAAGAAAAATCATTCCTTCCTAAGTTTCTTAAATATGTTAACCAAATCACCACAAAATTCTGGTTCCGAAAGACCCTCGCGTAAAAGCGTCTTTAACCAAACATTACATTTGGAAATCAATTCATAATGTCTGGTATAAAATTTACAAAATGTATTTCGAAGTTTATGATACCGAAAGCCCTGTTGGAGACGCTTGGCTGTTAAGTATTTATTTCGCGCGTCGGAGTTCGAGACATGATTGCAGACTCTAGCAGACCTAATAAGTTGCGAAATGTATACACAATAAAAAGCACGAGGAACGTCACCATCCAAAAGCGGTAAATTTACTATATAAAAATCATAGTCATCTCGCTTATCATAAATTATTATCATTAAAAGAATCAAATCCATTTGCGATAGAAAGATGTAAGTCTGAAAAAGGGGCTTCGGTATCTGTGTTATTGACCTTATTCAACTCCAAAAACATTTTTTGGATGTCATGACATCCTAATTTTGGATAAAAGTCCCATTAAATGGAGGCGACGTCCTGACATGACATTCGCTGTTGACTGGGACTTTAAGCTTCAACAAAGAAAACAAACAAACAAACAAACAAACAATAATAAAAGGAAGTTTCGTAAGATAACACAATTATTCGAGAAAAATCTGTGGTCAGTTGTTTAGCACATTCCTCTGTTCATGTTACAATTGCACACTGTGGTTGTTTAATCATGTAACCGAACTCTGAAACTTACATTTATCCATTTTTGTTAATGATTAAAACTGAGCAAAAAGGAGATGTTCAGAATGGTATAAGACATGAAAAATATATCATGTATTTTAATTTGAAAATACAGCAAATACAGTAATTTTAGTTTATGACGGATTACGCGATAGCTTCGTGACATAAATAATAAATGTAGTAAACTTAAGGGTCCAAATCTAACGGATGGCCATTAGATGTTAGATTTGTCAAAGGTAAAGTTCTAAGTTGAAGCACTTAAGTTCTCAAGATATCTTAAGCAACTCCTGCTTAACGTGACACTGACAGAATGTATAAAGCAAGTATATGTCCCTTTTCAGGTGTTTACAGAACTTGATCATGTAAGGTAAGCCAGCACGGTCAAAAAAGGTAAACCGGCACGGAAAAGAAAAAACCGACAGGGTGAAGAAAAACAAAGTAAACCGGCACGGTAAAGAAAAACAATGTAAACAGGCACGGTCAAGAAAAACAAGGTAAACATGCATGCTCAAGAAACACCAGGTAAACAGGCACAGTCAAGAAAAACAAGGTAAACAGGCGCGGTCAAGAAAATCAAGTTAAACAGGCACGCTCAAGAAAAAAAAGGTAAACAGGCACGGTCAAGAACACACGGTAAACAGGCACGGCCAAAAAAAAAAAAAAAAAAAAAAAAAAAAAAAAAAAAAAAAAAGGTAAACAGGCATAGTCAAGAAAATCAAGTTAAACAGGCTCTCTCAAGAAAAACAAGGTAAACAGTCACAGTCAAGAAAAATAAGTTTAACAGGCACGGCCAAGAAAATACAGGTAAACGAAACAGGCACGGTCAAGAAAAACAAGATAAACTGACACGGTCAAGGAAAACAAGATAAACTGACACGGTCAAGGAAAACAAGATAAACTGACACCGTCAAGAAAAACAAGATAAACTGACACGGTCAAGAAAAACAAGATAAACTGACACGGTCAAGGAGAACAAGATAAACTGACACGGTCAAGGAAAACAACTATACCTGTTGATTATCTGTGTCTGTGTTATCTGTCTGGTAATACTGGTCTAGTGGAGCGGACGTACACACGCTGATGACGCCCAGCAACAATAGCACGGTGACTAGGTGAGCCAGGATACAGTCTATGTTTATTTTCATCTTCCTGATAGAAACTCTTCACCTGGAAAAATATGTTTGGACATTAAGACCCGTATGTAGAAAAATCAAGCCTCGATATGGACGATGGAATAGACATAGAATACACAGAACTGTTGAGGAGACCTACCAATGACCCGCGGGTTGTTAGGAATCCTCGATTTTTTACTTTCTCGCAATACCTTAAATTGACCAATGTTAAAATAAAATGTGATGAAATTCATTACAAAATCATTCTTCCAAAAGGGCCTACATGGTAATTATGCATACGCACATATTATATTCTTGGGTGCCAAATGAAGTATATTTTTATACGTTAGGCTCAGTCTTTTTTGCGAGAGTCGAAGGAAAAAATAAACAACTTTTCATCTCATCATCAGCCTCAGTGTTTAGATAATATGGAGCAATAATACCCGTAAACAAGAAACATTAAACAAAACACCGGCATATTTTGCACGTCATGGCATGCTAAGAGAAGTTCCATAAAATGGAGACAACATAATTGTTGACAGGGACATAGAGCTCTAAATGCAACGAACAGACAACGAACTTCATGTCGCAATTTAGGACTTTTCGCTGTGTAGCAATCAAACAAATCGAGGGGATTGAAAGTAAATGAGAGTTTTATTCCCAACCTACATGTCCTACATGTCATTACAAGACGAATCCATCTTTGTCAAGTTAATGCTATCATCATGCCACAAATTACGTGACATGAAATATTTACGTGGAAATTCAACTATCACTAAACACGCTAAAGAAAACAATTGGATCAAATAGATACTATGGACATTTGCAATCTGTAAAATGAACCTATAAAAGTAATAGAAGGTCCAGATTTTTTTTTCAATTGAATTTAAAATCCCAACCCTGATACCAGACGGAAAATGCAAATTTTAAATAAACTAGTAATCAAATGACGCAACCTTTTCCGGCATATATGGTTTTACGCTGTACTTATTATTCGGAAAAGTGATCAAGTGCTTTCTAATACCTCGTACATTCGATGGCAACATTTTGACCACATAAGTTGTTTGTTTGGACATCAAAATATTTTTTTTTTTGCTTTAACGTATAAATATTTTATTTGAGTCAAATGTTATAGCTAATGCAAATCAAAATTTGATATAGACTTTTAAAAATAATGACACGTTTTTATTCATTTCTAGGACTTAAAGCAAAGCCATCAAACGCGATTGAAATTAATTTTAACGTAGGTATCTTGTTGATGTATTGGTACGAGTCACATTTTAGGCGAAAGTGCACTTGGCAAACAAACCACTCACCAAAACTGGGTTGATTGTAGCCCAGAGCCAATTATAAGGCACTCATCTTGGACATTTGTTCTTTAGATGTCAGTCTTATTTACTAAAATGTCTGTTAAACGATCTATAACTGATACATAATACAATTACGAAAAGTCACAGCTTTAAATAGTTTTAGTGCCATCACATACTTTGAGCCGCATCGTGAGAAAACCGGATTCTTGCCTAGGCGAAAACAAAGGCGCAGATCAGCTTCGCGGTAACCGCGAAGCTGATCAGCGCCTTTGTTTTCGCTACTCGGATAGTACAATTCCTCTTCTACTTAAATCCGAAATTTCAAGCTTCTAGCTCTTTTCTGAGCTTGTACAGGCCGGTTTGTGTCGGACCTGGTCGGAAACCCCGAAGACCGGTTTTCTCGCGTCGCGGCTCCTTTGTTACAGTGTAGGCGGTATATAGCTAGAATCAAGTACATAATGACGTTTTCATGGTCTAGAGGAAGTCAAAACCTAGTAATATATGAGCCGCCTCGTGGGAAAACCAACAATGTGGTTTCCGAACATGTTCGACACAAACCGGTCTGTACAAGCACAGAAAAGAGCTAGAAGCTAGAAATTTTGGATTAAAGTAGAAGAGGAATTGTACTATCCGAGTAGCGAAAACAAAGGCGCTGATCAGCTTCGCGGTTACCGCGAAGCTGATCTGCGCCTTTGTTTTCGCCTATGCAGATTGTTGGTTTTCCCATGAGGCGGCTCATATGTAACATTACGAATTTACGCCCATGTAGTATACAGACTTTCCTTAAAAATTCAGTAGCAAAAAATTGATATTTTTCTTATTTTTGCTCTGAACATAGATTGTGGGTACTCGTTAGAACCGCCTCGGTTTGTGGAGAATTTTTTTGATCTGCGCATATGTTTTTGCACATGTAAAGTATTGGTTTTCTCATGACGCGGCTCATGTTGTTCGTATATGGCATTTAGCCTCACATACTGTGATCAAATTGCCTTTATTAAACCAACTTGTTGCCACGTTTAAAATTAACAATCCTTTGTGATTGTGACACGGTGTGAAACAGAAACAAACACGCCACAAACACGTCGGCTTCCAAAACCACCGTCCATAACACACCGGAGTACTATTTTGAGACTTGAAGTATCAAACGAGAGTTATCTATGCCATGCGTTAAACTGACCATAATAAAAAGGCAATAAAATTGTCGACGTCGCCAAAAATTATGTGTTTAAAGGATCCCCTAGAACCATCATGTCGTCCATAGACTTTGTAAAGTCTGATAACAGAATCGAATGTTATTAAAGGACTAAGTTCCAAATAATTAGCTCATGTAAAGGCCTAAGTCAGCCGCTGGGTGGCAAGAAATGATTACCTTTAGATAATACAGATAAAAAAATTAAAACTGAGATCCTTTAAGAGCAGTGAAAACATAAATGAGAAAGGGGATGGGCCATACCGCGGTTTCGACTATTAAAGTCTCGTCAGTGACCATTTAGGTTTGGCAACATGGAGCCAAATAGAATTACTGAAGTTTTGCAACTTTCAACAGGGTGGTCGAAACAATGACTAGTATTATCTAAATGGGACCAAATGTGTTAAAAATTGATTAGTAAATTTATCTTAACCGATTAATGTGTTAAACATTGGTCAGTAAATGAATCTTAACCGATAATAAAGTTCTGATTTCTCAGAATATCCTCGCTGATCTCAAAGGACGAAAACGAAAATACAACCTGGTATTTCTATGGAGATATGAGCCGCCTCGTGGGAAAACCAACAATGTGGGTTCCGAACAGGTCCGACACAAACCAGCCTGTACAAGCACAGAAAAGAGCTAGAAGCTTGAAATTTCGGATTTAAGTAGAAAAGGAATTGTACTATCCGAGTAGCGAAAACAAAGGCGCTGATCAGCTTCGCGGTTACCGCGAAGCTGATCTGCGTCTTTGTTTTCGCATATGCAGATTGTTGGTTTTCCCATGAGGCGGCTCATTTATTGTCTTATTGATAATCCCCTAGACACTACCTGTTTGAATAAAGTGCAATAAAATTAATCACAGATATGGGCACAGGTATTTATTGTTATCTTATATCAGTTATTCCACAGGTAGCAGCCACAGCCAATCAAATTGATTATTGGATTTTTAGGAGCTGCTGGAGAAGTTAACCCTTTGGTGTCTAGACAAATACTAAGCTACCTAATTTTGCCTTTTATAGTCCACCTAAGGCTTTATGCCTTGTGCCCTTTTTGTGGGACTAAGGCAATTCTCTTTGCTTAGAAGAATTTTATCGAGAAATGGAATAAAATTTCAAATTACTCCTGATGACCATAAAAATGAAAGTGGACTCATCCAATTGATAGGAATGAAGAAATCCATTCGTCAAAATGGGGTTATCCTTGGTTAAATCACGGTACGCAAAACATACAACTGCTGTTTTTACGAATCTGCCTAATTGAAGGCAGTGAAGAACGTTACTTCCTAAATTGCTCGATTAATGGTGTATACAGAACATGATCACTATAAAATTGTCTGGACACTTTGTTAGAACCATTTACAGAGCTGCAAATTAGTTTTATCAAGTGATTCGTCGCTTTATTAGTACGATTTAAGCATTACGTAAACATGTCCGTGTAATGTATACCCCCTCGAACCCCACTTTTATATAGCAAAACTGGGGTATGCAGGGGTAGGTCTATTTTTCTTATTTTTGCTCCAAAACATAGATTGTGGGTACTCGTTAGAACCGCCTCACCGAGGCGGTTCTAACGGTGAGACAGTTCTAACGTATACCCACAATCTATGTTTTGTGCAAAGATAAGAAAAATATAAAACATTGTCAGCTGAAAATTTTCATTTTTTAAAGCTCAAAAAATCTCTGTTTGTTGCATGGGCATGTTTTCGTAATGAGGATGGCAAACGTGTTTTGTCTTGCAGTCACTCAGTGCGTGTATCAAAAGTTTCAAATGAACTAGATTTCAGTAATATTAAATACTAAATTGCAATTATCTATCCGTCTAGACATGACTGAAAAATTGTTGACTTGGACGTTAAGCCTCAACACCAACAAAAGCAATTGAATAATTCTAATTGTTCTATGCAAAACAATTAGCCTCAAATATAACAAACAACCACAGCACACTAACTTTTGTCAAATACTTTAATTGGCTGACTCTCGATTTTTGTCAATTGTTCAGGTCAAACGCAAATGTCCCAAATGTCTAGTGGATTGTGATGCTTGGCGGCGACAAAATATTTTAGGCGATCTATAATATAAAATGTGAAATTATATACTTAGACCTATGATGGCGATGGGATGAACTGTATCAAAACTCTTCGATAGTATAATTGGTTCTCGGGTTGACACCGCGAACGATAACCAAAGTGTCCATGTCTCTATCCAAAATGTCCATGTCTCTGAATTCATATTAATACCAGATCTATTGTGTGTATTTAGTATACCTCATTAATATTCATTGGCTGAGTGTGAATTTTAATTGGTCCAGAGCAGGTCACGCGGAGGATGATATTCTGTTGTTTCGGTCACGGATCGTTTCGGCCCCGGACCGTTTCGGTCCGCCGCGGACCGTTTCGGTCCCGGGTTATATCGACTCTAGGTAGTTTCGGCCCCGCGCAATATTACCTGCCTCGGGTGGACAAATTGTCATGTCACCCTCACTCAAGGGCAACAATTGTATAAAATATTCGATTAGAATATTTCTTGTCAATAGATTAGCGATACGTACAGATAAGTTCAGCTATTTGTCTGCAACAGTGGCAATTGATTTGCCTGCATAAGAGTCACGGATCTGTCATAACAAAATTATTAAGATATGGGTCTATCTTTATATGATTTATACGCCAATGCCGACAAATGCTGTCCTTTAAAGAAGAAAACAGCATTATAACAGACGGCGTAAAGGCATCTTTATCACATTTCCGTGAATCTATCAGACGTAGATACAACTATTTAATACATTTATCTTACGTAATGGAGATGAACATAAGGCGAAAGCATCACGTTGCGTGTTATAAGTTGTCTGTCAGGGTCTGTCTAGGCAGTTGCGTAAACAACGAGACGTTTGTGATAACCAAGTGTGTATGATGTGTATGAAATTTCAAAATACCGAGAGTTACAAATAGGCGGGCACCATGAAACCGTTTAGAAGATATTATGGCATTAACGTACTGGATAACCTAAATACCTAACAGTTCTATTATGAATAAATAAATAAATAAATAAGTAAATAAAAAATCTCGTAAGAAATGGCCGATGCATTGCATCGCCATCCCTCCTATTCATTTTCAGACAAAAAAAAATCAAACAAAGTTTATACAAAAATCTCACAAAAGTCAACACTAACGGTTGAAAACAGATTTATAACTTTTATAATAGAGGGACATATATCTTAATTTTTATCCTCAAATAGATCAAGCAGTCTGAAGTCTTTCAATTATGCTGTGACCAGAGGCAATTTTATCCAATGCGTCCGCGAATTATAGCAAACTTGTCCATTTTCAATGAATATGATCACGAGAGGGGGGATGTAATGCGATGACAAATTGAAACATTGATATAAATAAATAATGAAATGGGTATGTTTTGTCCATTTGTCAAAATGATTATAGAAGCACGTTCAACTTGGCATTTGTTGCTGAGCATTGTAGAGTCAAATTATGGAAAACATAAACATTTGATTTTAAGCAGTCTGATTATTTCAATGTCAGAGGTAAATCGACATGGTGAAACAATTCAGATAATACAATGCGAATGCTTTGAACGTCACGGTAACGCTTTACCTGTGACACATACTAGTGTGTTTGATATAATTTGATATTGATATAAAAAACAGAGGTAAACCTGCCGGTCAACGGAACCGCTTTATAACAGCATTACGTAAACAGTGTGATAGGAAAACCAAATGGAAAAGTTGGCAATGATAAGGAAACTCCGTTCTGGCAGTTGTCATAATCCCACCGCTGCCACCAAATGTAACGTACAGCCGAACCAAGCCATAGCAAACCCCCTCGATGGAAAAGCATGCTCATCTACCAAGGGTGGTTTACTGCGCTATACAGTCAACGCTTACTCTATTCACAAAGTTTCGAATTTCTAATTTGCATATTACAAGCAATAAATATGCCGCAAATACTTTGCACCAACGTATTTGTCCAAGGGGACTATCCCGTCATATTACTTCCACATCCGAGAAGACTCGCCCCGAGTCTTGGCCTGGGAACTACATGGGTAAGGCAACTCCGTTCTGGCAGTTGTCATCATCCCACCGCTGCCACCAAATGTAAACGTACAGCCGAGCCAAGCCACAGAAAACCCCGTCGGTGGAAACGCATGCTTATCCACCAAGGGTGGTTTACTGCGCTATATACTCTGCACTTACTCGATTCACAAAGTTTCGAGTTTCGAAATTTGCATATTACAAGCACTCAATATGCCGCCAATACGTTGCACCATCGTATTTTTCCAAGGGAGGCTAAATTCAAAAATTCAACGCCGAAACATAAAACAGTAAGAACCACTACATAAGTATCGCTTTGGAACGATCAGTAATATAAAATAACTGAGGGGCTCAAACCAGTTTTACATGCACCTAACCTAGCGCACAGCTGATCAGCGCCTTTGTTTGGGCATTTGCTAAATGCACATAATTCTTATATTCACGATGCAGCATCACCAAATGTAACTTACAATACAGCTTGATTAACGGCAGGTACTCGACCTAACACATTGGCTATCAAAGTCCGGCATATGTATTCTCTTTATTTCTTTTCTAAACTCACAGTGTCTTGTAACATGTTAGATATTGTTCACACAAGTACATGTAAGCATGCGTATTTACTTTGAACTCACACGTGTTAAGTCACATATTATATTGTTGTCGGCTGTCTTGGTGAAAGTTTACTATCTTGGTCATAATTATTTTCTTGTCACAGTTTACTCTATCGCTGCTTTTATCCCATTGCAGTACAAAAGAATTACATGTTTCCCGCTTCGAGCAAAGTAACGATCTTCCTAATCAAATCATTTCAGTGTCAATTGCGAGTGTCAACATTAATTGACGCGTTAAGAACTCAAGCATGAAACTGAATGCCTAAAACTCCGGAAAATTCTGAGAATAAGATGCAATGAGATTTGTCATCTCTTTGTATCTCTGTTTGTTATAATGTTGTTTGTGTTCCATTACTAGAGATGCATGTTGCAGAATAAAAATTCAAAGCCGTGAAAGAAACGTGCATACTATATTACACGTAGAGAATACTCCATTGAATATCAGACGAGATGCATGTTCTGTGAAAATGCAAGCATATACGATCCATTTGGCATGGCCATCATGTAAAACGCGACCACAAATGATTAGGACCCCCTCCTAATTGGACCGTGATATAAGATACTGGTGTTGTCGGCCACATGCATATACATGCGTTCACTATGGCGTCTGAAACCACTGAGTTTTGTCAAAGCAGAGTCACACTAGCACTATAGTAAAGCTCTTCTATATTGGAGATAGAAATGACCCTTACCAAAGGAACTGGTAGCTACCATGGTTAGTTTGGTAGAACTCTTCTGTGATGGAGGCTTCTAACGATGGCTGTGATTGGTCAAACTCATTTGTTATGGAGGAGTCGGGTACCAGGCCACAGCTACCATAGTAACACCATAGTTAGAATAGTTCCAACCGAAGTCGCCCAATATTGATAATATGATTGATAATATTGATAATGATACAGTAGTAGTTCAAAATTTTTCCTCTAATTTTTAATTCATCGCCCATTCATTTAATAATTATGTCAGTACATGTACACAATCAACGATAATGACAGCAAAATTGTTAAGGGATGATAAAAGCAAAACATCTAGGGATGACGAAATTACAAACGCTTAGGGATGGTGAAAGTAAAAAAAAACATTTTGGCATAATGAAAGCAAAAACATTCATGGATGATGAAAACAAAATGTTAAGGGACAATGAAGGCAAAACGTTGATTGTTTGTCTTTTTGTATAAATAAATAGTAATGGTCATGCCGGGATGTTGCCTTCATTTTAGAGATTTATGTTATATTCTAATCCGTTTTAATAACCAGTGATACATTTTCGCTGTACTGATAGAAATGTTTATTTCGCTGTCCTTGTAAAAATGATTTTATTAATGGTAATGATAATCGCCGTATTCTGGTGTATGTGGTTGGGATTTTAACTTAATTACATCAAAAGTTTTTGTTTCATGTGCTCGCCAGTTGAACACTATTTTTTTTTTCTTTCTTTATGAATTCGAGGATGTCCCCAGGAAAAATAGTTTTCGGCGTTGTCCCCAGATAAACGATAAGTTGTGTCCCAGGAAAATTGGTTTATCTTCATCATACTTGTCCCGAGTAAAACCACAGGAAAACGAGTTTATCTTCATTATACTACTGTTTATTGTGCATGCCTCTCTGTCGTGCTTATTGTCTTTCGTTCCTGTTGAAATTTAGCCGGACGAATTTAATTGCATCGATTCGTGATCCCTCTATTCTTACTTTTTACGCAATATTAGGATTTATCATATGACGTCGCTGTTTTCCATTGGATAACGTCATGTCATAAAAATCGTATGACCACACGTGTAATAACACTTTTGCGGGAATACGTAACGTCATTGACGTCCGTAACAACAATGTAAATTTTCATTGAAAATATGTCCACTTCGAAGGTGATAAAATCCTATTTTAAAAGTCATATGATAAAACGAATCTTGCACTCGTGGTCATTTCATATGAAATTTATTAAACTCGCTAATTAAACTCGCTTATTAAGGCTCGTTTAATAAGTTTCATATGAAATGACCACGAGTGTAAGATTATCTATTCATGACACCCAAAACGCAATAGAAAAAAATGAAGAAAAAGTTAAGGGATGATAAACACGAAAACCGTTGAATAATGATGAATGCAAACCGTTAATGGACGATGAAAGCAAAAACGTTAAAGGTTGATGAAAGCAAAATTGATTACATCAGGAAAATATGTCCATGAAAAGTAAACCCCCTTGAACCCCAGTTTTATACAGTAAAACTGGGGTATGCAGGGGTATACCTATTTTTCTTATTTTTGCTCCAAAACATAGATTGTGGGTACTCGTTAGAACCGGCTCGGCGATTCTAATCTACGTTTTGAGCAAAAATAAGAAAACTATCAAAATTTTTCGGCTAAAATTTTCATTTTTTAAAGCTAAAAAAATCTCTGTTTATTGCATGGGCAAGTTTTCGTAATGGGAATGATGAAAGTAGCATCGACTGGTGTTAATTCGAGTAAAAGCAGCATCGTTTAGGGTCAACTTGGTGAAAGTAGTAAGTTAGGGATGGTTAAAGCATAATAGCTAAGGAGTGATGAAATTAAAAATGTTAGAGATTAGTTGGTTTGGGCCGGAGCTTCTTGTCTGTTGCTTGGTCCATCGGGTTTCAACTGGTGTTTTTTTTTTATTTTACTCCGGAGTTAGTAAGTTATTTAGCGCACATGGATCTCCATCGTCGGGCAGCTTAGTCAATCTGTGAGTCCTCGTTTTGATTCAGTTTTGATTCATCATGATTTATTTGTTTGTCCTTGATGATTCATTGGCTAGTTAGAGATTCACCACGAGGACCGAACAACTAAATGTTGTGAACCGTTGCATAAGCTGAGGGTGAGGTTAGGTACCTGTAAAATTGATTTAAGCCCGCCAGTAATTTTGTATTACAAATTGTTCCAAGGCGAAACTTCTGTGGTGGTTCTTATTGTTCTATTATGTCTTGGTGTCCAAACTTTTTAAGTTAAGTTTAGGTAATTGAGTGGCCACCTATTGGGAAAATAGCAGCTCATTCGGCTTACGATATGTTTTCATGGTATAAGTACCTGACTGTTAATTTAGTGTTTTTCCCGCCCTCGGTTTCTGGAGAGGGAATCTCCTTCTGATCGTGCCTTTTCCTGATCGTTTCCTACTTGTACCTTTTTATGGATGGTAATAATAAAAGCGTTTAGGGACGGTGAAAGTAAAATCGTTTAGAGATGGTGAAAGTAACATTATTCACGGATGATAAAAACAAGCTGTTGATGAATGGTAAAACTCAAATCGTTTAGGGAAGATGAAAGCAAAAACGTTTAGGGATGAAGAAAGTAAAGTCGTTTAGGGATGTTGAAAGTAAAATCGTTTAGGCTTTATGTATGTCCTTGTAAAATCCAACGGAATATGGTTTATTGAAATGCTGGGATGATTATCCAATAATTCAACCATCAGAAAAATGGATCTTCAATATCTATGATATCATGCGATATACTTCAATAAAATATCAATATAGTTTTCCCAAATGTGCCTCTAATATGTTGTGTGGTATTGACGATAAAACAACAAAAATCGTTTATGTTCTGGAGCTGTTTGACCGAACGGTACAGATGGAAAAAGTTACATTTTTGATACTTTTGCAAATCTTTGTAAACTTAGACTGATATCTAAGTTCGAGATTCTTTCTAAGGCATAACTCACTCATTTCCTTGTGAATATCTTGCATTTCATAAAACTGATTAAACAGTTGAATCAAAAGTGCCTTCAGGCACCTTACAATTTCAATTTTGCTATTTTATTGTTGAAATGTTTGCAATTTCTATGCAATGTTTAGAAATAATTCACATGACGATGATAAGACCATGTAAATGGCACAACATATAAGAATCAAAGAAATCATTATAATATTAAGTATCTTTATACACGCCTACCAAACGATCAAATACTTCTCCACCGGTGCATATAGTAAAATCGATTCGATTGTTACATGGTGAAGGATTAGATGACGCATAAAGGTAGACATATTTTACATACTCTTATCTTTTTTGCACAAAATACATTTTTAAGGAAAAAAGTGAAAAATCGGGGAATACAATTCCCCGTAATATTCACTTCTACGCTTGTGGTGTCAAGCTGAGGTCATATACTTCACGCATTTTGGTTTAATTCATCAAAAACTACACACGAGTAGCTAGAAGATATTGAAAACTCGCGAAAACTGATGATAAATAGGAAGCTAATTTAATTCTGAAGCCGGTCACAAGTTCTTACGACCATCACGCACACACGGCATGCACATTCAGGTATATTTTTGAAGGAAATTTCAGCTGACAATGTAGCAGGGCCGAGAAAACCCCCGAGGGAACTGCCGAAAATTGTTGGTCAACAATTCGATCTATAAAAATGATAGTGAAAATGTTTGTCATAACAAAATCTTTAACTCGTCTCAAAAAGTCTTGAAATGCATAAATGTTCTTTAATTCGTGCTTGTCTGATCATATAGCACCGGCGATACACATGGGTTTCATAATTAGTCGTTCTTGCAGTGAAAATTTATACCAACTCCAAATTTGCAGCTGCAAAGGCTTTTTCTACAAATAGTATGCTTTCTAACTATTTCTATGGCCTCGTACATGTCCAAAATATCATTTTCAGTGTTTTGGATTTTTTTTTTCATATTTGGAATGCACTCCTGGTCGATTTTCTCCGGTGAAGCATTAGATCGTCTGGTGAAAAATTCGATCGGGGATTGTGTATGTCTGTTAAATGCATATTCTTAGTGTTGTCTCACGCATTGTAGTAATAATAGACATAACTCTGATTTTAATAGACAATGTCTCGCTGCATTGTCTCACTATATCTTTAATCCATGAGCGGACTGGCGCAGTTGGTAGCGCATCGGACTTTGGGTCGAAGGGTCCCCGGTACGATCCTCGTCAGGGGCCTCGTCTGTTGTGGCCTTGAGCAAGTCACATTTCCACAGCTCAATATGTATATATGTATTATATGTTCTTATGTATATAATCATGTCATGTCAAGAAAACAAAAAAGTGCGAAATGGAGCTCCTTGCAGGAACCAATTTTAAATTCAGGTTTTTCCAACCTCGGAAATTTATTTTTTTCCCACCTCGGATTTTTGGGGTGGGACTTACTTTCTGATTGCGCCTTTTCCTGATCGTTGCCTACTTTTACCTTTTCTATATTAACCTGGCACTATTAAACAAGGATGAAGGATTCGATGAAAGAACATCGGAATTTCGCATTTGAATTGCACTGATTTTTAAACATTGAAGTAACATTTTCTGTTGAAAAATTAACCGTGATGGACAAGAATCTTGCAACTCAAAATCGCCGAGCTTATTTAGACGAGCATGTTTTTGAAAACTGTAAATCGAATAGACTTCTTATGAGTCATTACTTTTTGTTTTCTATGACTTATCTCCCTTCAAGTTATTCGTTTATTACAGATTTTGAGTAAAACGTGAGAGCAGATGGGGATTTGGAAAGGAAAGCGAAAACATGGGATCAAATTATCGTACAAAAAAGTTACATCGTACGCCAAAAGAAAGATGTGCTACAATAAGGGAGACTCGCCATTCCCATAATATAAAACAAATAAAAATAAAAACACATATAACCTCCACAGACGTATCGCAATAAGGGAGACTCGCCATTCCCATAACATAAAACAAATAAAAATAAAAACACATATAACCTCCACAGACGTATCGCCTTGGAACGATCAGTAATATCAAATTACTGGCGAGTTTAAATGTACTTTACATGGCCATATTCTAACCCTAAACTTCTGTAGCGGTTCATAAAATTTAGTTAGTTGTTCTGTCCTAGTGGTGAATCTCCATCTAGTCAATGAATCATCAAGGACAAACATATACCATGATAACCGCCATGTTGAATCAAAAACGAGAACATTTGAGATTAAGTCGGTGCCATCATAGAGTCTGACGCCTGACCCACCGGCGTACAATTAAAGAAGGCAGCGTAGTTATCACTCATGATTGGATTAAAACCCCATAAACCTGTCGCAAAAATTTAAGCTTAACTGTCAACAAAGAAGTTTGTATTATGTATTTGAAGGAATTGGTTTCTTAAAATGACAGGATCATTTCAGTGCGTTGTGAATATGTAAGATATCGTCCTCGAAACAACAGCTGCTGTTTCTATCCATCGAGAGTTTGCATCACAGATTGCATGTTTAAAGAATAACGCTGCTCGCTAATTGGATCAATAACTCATGTATTAAAGATATAGTGAGACAATGCAGCGTGACATTTTCTCACCCACCAGACAAGCATATCCCTTTGTGTGCCTGTCTTTGATATTTCTGTCTCAGTACTAGTACAATTTTAGCTGTCTCAAAATGTCAATCATTTCTGTATTTAGCTAATAGAAATGTACACCTCATGCTTACTTCCATATAAGGAAGTGATGAGCTAGGTGTCAACTGTCAGAGACAAAAATAGCCTACCAGGTGTTAATTTCAGGAAGACATCAAGAGTAATTGTAGTCTGCTGCTCTCATAAAAATCTAAAAAAATAATTTTGCCGGGAATTTTGTGAATAAAACAAAATGATGATTTAATATTTTTGTAAGGTGAGTGCAAATACAAAATTATGTTTGTTTGTTTCACTGGCTAATTTGCATAGTTTTATGTCCAAACAAAATGGCTGCCTGAACTGAACTTGAAGCCTATTCAGAGTCAAAATGTTTTAAAAAGGTGGGTGAGAAAAATAATCAATTATGGTGTTGAAGCCTCAACAAGGAAATCTCAGGCTCGTTTTCAGATTATTCGAGTCTCATCCGAGGCAGAGACTTGAATAATCTGAAAACTTGCCTGAGATTTCCTTGTCTCGGCCTCAACCCCATCATAGATTCTTTTAGTCTATTTAAATCAGAGTTTTGTCTGTTATGATTACAATACGTGTGGCGACACTAAGAAAGGGCGTTTAAATCAAGACATATACATTCAACGATCGAATTTTTCACCGGACGATCAAATGCTACACCGGAGAAAATCGACCAGGAGTGCATTCCAAAGCTGAAAAGAAAATCAAAAACACGTAAAATGGTATTTTGGACATGTTCGAGGCCATATAAATGGTAAGCAAGCATACTATTTGTAGAGAAAGCCTATGCACCTGCAAATTTGGAGCTGATATGAATTTTCATTGCAAGTACGACTAATTATGAAACCCACATTGGTCGCCGGTGCTATATGATCAGAAAAGCACGAATTAAAGAACATTTATGCATTTCCAGACTTTTAGAGGTGTGTTAAAGATTTTGTTTTGGCAAACATTTTCATTATCATTTTTATAGATCGAATTGTTGACCGACAATTTTCGGCAGTTCCCTCGGGGTTTTCTCGGTCCTGCTACATTATCAGCTGAAATAATCTTCCAAAATATACCTGTTTGTGCATGCCGTGTGTGCGTGATAGCCGTCAGAACTTGTGACCGGCTTCAGAATTAAATTAGCTACCTATTTATCATCAGTTTTCGCGAGTTTTCAATGTCTTCTAGCTACTCGTATGTAGTTTTTGATGAATTAAACCAAAATGCGCGAAGCATTTGACCTCAGCTTGTCATAGAAAGCGTAGAAGTCATTATTACGGGGAATTGTATTCCCCGATTTTTGACTTCTTTCCTTAAAAAAAATATTTTGCGCAAAAAATACAGAGTATGCAAAGCGTGTTTACCTTTTTGTGTCATCTAATCCTTCACCATGTTACAATCAAATCGATTTTCCTATATGCACCAGTGGGGAAGTATTTGATCGTTTGGTAGGCGTGTTTATACGATATCCCCTGACCTCAATGTTATTATAATACACTACAAACGATTCACAAATTGTCCGACTGTTATGGCCATACTGTTTGTCCACAAGCATCCGAAAGCTTGCTTTTGCAGTTCACCCTCGACAGACATAACACAATACGGTTTGCGTTTTGGTAGGTATGTAATGACAGATTATAGGTTTAAGTATACGTATATATACAAAATCTAAGAATACAAGTATCTTGTTTCTCATAGTCTTTTGATAATAAGGCTTGGTGATGGGGGTAAATGTCGCCAAAACCACAGCTTTGGAAATAGAAGAAATATAGTTTTCAAGTTAAACGTCCACCAGAGGGAATCACGTCACCTCATGCTGCGCGATTTGTAAGAGACAGAATGAAGTGCACCTAAATTGTTATTTACAGTAGCAGCTTAAGTCTTCTAAAGTAAAACTAGAGGGTCCAGAAATTCTAACACCAGGAAAACATGTCCGTGCAATGAATACCCCCTTAAACCCCACTTTTATATAGTAAAACTGGGGTATGCAGGGGTATACCTATTTTTCTTATTTTTGCTCCAAAACATAGATTGTGGGTACTCGTTAGAACCGCCTCGGCGAGGCGGTTCTAACGTGTACCCGCAATCTATGTTTTGAGCAAAAATAAGAAAAATATCAAAAATTTTCCTCTGAAAAGTATCGATTTTGGACCTGAAAAAAATTACTGTATATCATATGGGCATGTTTTCGTAATGAAAACATATGTGCATCGCGTATCGCTGGACTTATAACTCGACATAGATAGATAAGTAGACAAGCTTAACCAGACAGATATGTATACCTGTATATTAGGTTTAAATTCCTGCTGTACATATTTGGAGGGTAAATATATATTATCTATAAATCTATCTATCGACTAAATGTTTTTATTAATATTTGGTGTACAGAATTCAATGTAGATATTGCAGTGACATAACACAACGTGTGATTTTGTACAGAAGTACGAGACGCTGTTATAAATTATACATTGGTAACCCTTCCGTAGATAAATTTCGCAGGGAAAGAATCTTTGAATTACTTTAACATAAAAGAATAAGCAATGTTTTATTTCGATCGCTGTTGTTGATACAACATTTTGTAAGTGGATCATAAGCATGTTTCAAACTGACGAAATTGAACTTGAAGTAACTTAATTTAGACGTTCGCATAAATGTTTTATGCATGTGTCACATGGCATATATATACAGCACTGTAGCGCACAAATGGAGATGCTATAGCGACAACTGCTAAGTATGATGTTAACATGTGACCGATTGTTATAAAAATCCAAGTAATTAATAACATTTATTATCATATATTTACATTTTTATTGCAATCGCCCTAGATGAAAGTATTTTTCTTGATGTTCTTCATTTCCCAATGAAAAACATTATGTCACGTGATCTAGAGGCCACGCCTATGGGCGAGGCGACGTCAAAAGCCACCCAGTGACGTTGTTTGTTTACTCTTTTTGTTGTGACGTTGGTCGCGTATCGCCATGACGTTAGGCGCGAAAATTTGACGTTTTGGCTGTTCCAAAATTGCGTTAAGTCGGATTTGATGTTAAATAACATGAAAATCAACGGTGATATGCGCAATTGAAAATCTGATACATGATTGATAATATAAAATGTAAATATAAGTATTGAAATTCAGATTTTAGCTTTCACTGGATGATGAAAAACATTAGCTGTTTTAATGTCTCCGAGAAGCCCTTCGGGCTTCACAGACATTAAAACAGCTTAATGTTTTTCATCATCCAGTGAAAGCTAAAATCTGAATTTCAATCCTTAATTATAAATAAAATAAAATAACACATTTTTTAATTGCAGTTCAGATGCAAAGTTTCGCATTATTTTAAAATTAATTTTAAATTTTAGGGGAATACACAAAATAACAATGAAATAAAATGATTTAACAGTTTATATGTTTTTGACAGTATGATTTTGATAAATTACATTTTGAAACTTAATAATTTGCCCATGCACTGTACAAAGAGTTTTCATCTTTAAAAATTATATATAAAAAATCATCATATTTTTATTATTTTTTTTTTACATTTTCGCTCGCCGAGGGGTTATAACGAGTATCCACTATCTATATTTTGGAGCAAAAATAGGAAAAACAATGTATGTCCCTGTATACCCCAGTTTTACTATATAAAAGTGGGGCTCAAGGGGGTACACATTACAAGGACACACTTTTTTTTATCAGTCTTCCATAAGGTGGTCCCTTGATGAATTCTGTCAGTGACTTTTGTCAGACATAGTACTTTAGACATTTATGTTTAGTTATACGTCCAATGTTATTGGTGCAGTATTTTGGGAGAATAATGAAAACGAATATACAAAAATGCACGAGTACATAACATACAAATACGTATAAATGAAAATGAAATTAAATGGCCAATGGAAAAATAATCTCTTGGAAACCTATCTTACATGAAACCCTTTTAAAAGCTTATGCCTTTGTCATAATTATAATCATGTGTTTATGAGCCTTATTTGTTTTATGTTATTGAAAATTTATTTTTTATTATGAAAATGAATTTCAATGTGAAACTGTAGAAAACAAAATAAGATTAATTTTTTTTTAAGAAACATACCTGAAAATCTCTCTAGGTCTCCTGTTTATCTGTTTTCACTGGTTGCATCAGTCGAAGTGAAGGCAACTAACATATTTATAACAAATGAAATGCTCTAAACCCACGAGTATAGTTACAGTGTTAACTAATTGGGTGACAATACCGTCCATAAAATAGTAGTGATGTCTTAAATGTGAAAATTGACAAATAATAGCACTGGCGTGCTTCACACTGTTCTTAATTGGCCACTTTTTGATGATTTCTAAAAATCACAGCTGACGTCCGAAACAATTCCAAAAATATCTTATCAGAACCTTGGATAAACTTAAGCTCGCACAAACAATTTCGAACAAAGTCTTAATTAGTTGAAGCCTTAGAATAGTTGACAAAGTATCGGTTTCAGAAACCTCGAAGAATTTACCATTAGGCGCGACTTCTATAGTCATATAAATACTAGTCGACCAAGTCACTTGATCCTGTATGGAGTACATCGATGCCATACCGGACTTGTCATGACAAAATCATCCATTAAAGAAATATTATGAATGATAGACATGCAATTTCCAATACAGTAACTAGAGAGTATTTCTTATTTTCTAGATGGCGGTCGAAAAAGAAAATCGCTCTTCATGTACCCTTCTTGTTCTACTCAATTAATCTGTGCCATCGTTTCACAAAAATTGTACATTTGAGAATTATCACATGGTGTGGCCGGTATCATGTATAGAACTGGAAGTCACTCACAGAGTTTGGAGAAAAAACTCATAAAATCGGAATAAAAAGCCGTACATGCTCTCTGATAGAAGGTCACAAGGATGGTCAGTGCTTATGTGGCTCGGGATTGATTGTTTGTTTGAAGAATACGCCCACTTGCGGTTATTTTGCTTACATCTGTTTTTATTTATTACTTTTTTGTCTGTTTGTCTTTAGATTTTGGCCTTTCTTATAAGAAGGTGTGGTAATCCTGACACATCTTGAGGATCGGGAACCAAGCAAATAGTTTAATGTATATAAACGTGGATTGTCAGAACAGTTCGTAGACACAATTAATATTTTCAACAGGAAAAGAAATGTAGTCAAATGAATATGTGTGGCTTTGCAAAAATATTTCATAAGATGAAAGTTTATGAACATCTGGTCAACGCAACATCTTCTACAGCCTTTTCCGTGCAACACCCTGACCGGGTGAGGGACAAGGGTCGACGTCTTAGTGACTTTAATTGAAAAAAAAAAGTACAAGAAGGCAATGATCAGGAAATGGCGCAATCAGAAAGAAATGCCTACTCCATTAACCGAGGGGTGGGAAAAAAACTAAAATGTCACTTAGGTACTTATAACAAGAAAACACAGTGAGCAGCTATTCCCCAATAGGCAGCCACTCAGTTACCCGAACTGAATTCAAAATATGAAAACGTACATATTACCCAAACAACACAAATATTCGACACCAAAAAACCACAACAGAAGTATCGCCTTGGAAAGATCAGTAATATAAAATTACTGGATAGGGGGGGGGGGACTTAAACAACAGTCCCGTCTTGGAACGGTCAGTTATAAATAACTGGGGGGGGGGACTTAAACTGGTTTTGCAGGCGCCTAACCTCACTCTCACCTTCTGCAGTGGTTCACAACATTTACTTAGTTGTTCGGTTCTTGAAGTTTATTGCTGTCGGTGCGTTTTATATTTGTGCGAGTTCAACCGAAGTTTCAGGGTTTTACCACATAGGCTGCTTAGAGTATCCATTTAAGTGTATCCAGCTGTCAAATGTAGATATGTACCAACTGTCGCCAATTTACTGACGACTGGTTCAACTTGTGAAACCGTTTTCATGCACTGGGCATGTCTTACGGGTGTCCTTCTGCTCCGTTTATCATCGCAGATGATCTTTCGACTATGCCACTTGTAAACTAGTAACCGACAAGCCGATAGCTTTTCAGTTGTTGTTTATAGAATTTTCAACGTGTTTGTTGGCGATTTCCCTAACAAAACACACATTTTTATGATTGTCTGCTGTTCTCCAACGTCAACTTACGCCATTTTTTCAAACATTTTGCGGACTGCATATGAAATTGTAATCAGTGATATCAAACTATACTGCCGCCAAGGCTCAAACATTCAGAAAAAGTTTTCCACTGAACGTTCTTTATGGATTACAAGAGCTGATTGAACGTTACAGCATACTTCAGCGCAGTTTCACAAGCAAAAACACAATGTGAAAATCGTCACAGTTTCCAGTTTTGACACCTCTCCCGCTCGACCCTTCCCGCAAGCAGAAATCTGGTCATATCAAGCGTACCATCATTTCAAATTACACTCATAAGATATTGCTGCATGAAATTATTTAAAACACTTCTTCAAAAACGCGTTACTTTTTCTGATAGCCGATGTGTCCACGAACATTTCTGACAATCCTCGGACATGGACGAAGGTACTATATAAAAACATGCATTTAATTTGTTCATTCAAAAACATAAGCAATCGGTAACATATAATCAGCTATAACGTGAATGTAATGCAACATATGTAGCATGCTTGGAGTTTGACAAGTCAATGATTAAAGACATGGGTTTCCTCTTTTCAAGACAGGCCCTACTCTGAGCTAATTGGTTAATTTGAGGTTTAACGTCCCATCAACAGCTAAGGCCATATGTAGACAGGACCTCGGTTTAGAGTCTCGACCGATAGACCGGAGAAGCCCGTGGTCGAACGACTGTGAGTAAAGATTATGGGCTTAACTTTTCTCTTGTGGAATAGACTCCGTTATTGCAGAAATTGATTAGTATCAAACATGTTACATCACTTAGCATTATTATATATGTAATGTTATATATAGAAAGTGCACATATTAAAATACAAAATATCAATCTCACGAGGCCAAGCACACTGTTTGCTATAAAACGATAAGCGTCGCTCATGTTTTATATGGTGTGGTCACATGCACGCGGCTCAGCATAATTCACACGATTTTCTTCACACCATTTACATATTTGTTTGCGGTGGCCTTGACCAAAACGCTACATGTAGCATTCAATTGTCTATTCTTCTCCGGGTGTTTTGTTTTCGATCCTGTTATAATATTTCCGGCCATAGAAAACAATCTAAAGATAAACGTGTGTTATGTTCCGGAATCTTAGAAAATAACGATAACACTACTCCAACCATCGATTATCAGAAAACTTTTCTGTAAGGTGCTTGCTTTAAAGTAGACACGAAGACGCGAAGGCCGCCTTAATACTTTTCATTAGAAGCTTCGTATGATCATTTTTATATAAAATGACCATAAGAATAAGATTCGTTTTATGATAGACTTTCAAAGTAGATGGTGTGCTAAATACGCATCAAATTCGGAATACGACCGAACAGATAGTTGCCCCTGCATCATCAGAAGTCATTATCTCTTGAAAAACGAACGGAGAACCAACCCTAATAATGAACCACATGTAAGCCTACTGACTGCCTCTGCATGTTAAGATATTCAATATAAGCGTGAACGAATGGTGGAATGGACATCTACCGAATACCCACCACCAGGGTACATCATTGTATTAACTTAGAGAAGATCACTAAAACTAATAACCGTTTGATATTAAGATCTCCTTTAAGAGCAGGGAACATATAAATGAGAAAGGTGATGACCATACCGCGGTTTCGGCTACATAAACCTTGTCAGTGACCCTTGGCAACATGACGCCAAAGAGAATTATTTTCATTTTGCAAAATTCAAGAGAGAAGTCGACACAAAGATCGATTTTATTTAAAATGGGGCTAAATATATAAACGTTGGTTAGAAAATTGATCATAACCGATAGCAATATCAGATGTTTCAGAATATCTTCTCTGATCACAAAGGAAAAAAAATGAAAATATAATTTGCCCTATGGATTATGTACGAAGAGACTTTTTTACGTACAGCCCCAGCTGCAAAAAGTAAAATAGGTTTAACGCGAAAGTATTGGAACGTTTCGCCACAAGACGTGTTTTTTGTCTCCTATGCGGACGTGTTCAAGCGTATCTACAGATTCGGACCAAGTTCAAAGAAAGGTGTCTTCTGTTGTGGTTCGACCAGATACCGTGTAGAGTACAAGTATGCATTAATCAAGAAAAGTTGCCATCAGAAAGAAATTCCCACTCCAAACACCGAGGTGGAAAAACTAAATTGACAATTAGGTACTTATAAAACATATAGTAAGCTGAGTGAGCAGCTATTTCCCTATAGGCGCTCACTCAGTTACCCGAACTCAAATAAAAATATGAAAACGTACATAAGGTTCAAATAGCACAAAATTTTGACTCCAAAACATAAAACAAATGGACCCACAACAGAAGTATCGCCTTGGAACGATCAGCAATTTAAAATTACTGGGGAACTTGCATCGATTTTACAGGCGCCTAACCTCACCCTTATCTTCTGTTTGGAACGATCAGTAATATAAAATAACTGGTGGGTGGGGAAGGGGGGGCTTAAAAAGATTTCACTGGCCGTCATCTTCTGGCTAGCTTTCACCCCATAAACCAGGGCTAAACGAACGCTAGCTTTTTTTTGTAAAAGCTAAAAATTGTAATACTTGTAAAGTTTTTTTATAATTGCTACGGACGTCATCAATGACATCACAAATGCCCGCAAAAGTGTTATAATCCGCGCACTGTTGATTGTCATGTCAATAGGTCGCACATTCCATTTACAGCGTCGAAATAGGTAAACATGTTATAAATAGCAATCCGGAAAGTGTACGCCTTTTTCCGGAGAATCACGAGTTTTTCTTTTTATGCTAAATACATTTAGAATCCAGAAAAAGTTAACTCTGCAGCCATAGTCGTGATAGTACGACCGTGGATCATCAAGTGTGCCGTCTATATTTTGGTAGGCGTTCAAATCCCATTCTTGACTTTTTTTTTTTTTTTTTTTTTTTTTTTTTTTTTTAGATTTTTTCCCTCTTATTAGTACATTATTGCCTGTATTTATTTTATAATATTGTAAAATGTTTTAAAATAAGTCCCGCAAAACTCTCCAGATTGTACGCCTATTGACTCCTGTCATTAGCTGTGTCCGCTGTAGCCACTCTGTCTTCAAGGATATGGACATGCCGCTTTTTCTCTTCTTCCCTACAAGGCTCGTATGTCTTCTTTGCTGGTATGTTCTGTCGCCCTGTGTTCCACTTCGCAGAATGATGTGAATAACATTGGATACTGGATAGGTCGATTTTGAAAGCAACATGACTGTTTTACTAAAATAAATTACACATGTAAAACGTACATGTAATGCACCGGTCATTTATATCCACGGCCCCTAAGAGACCGGGAAATAGCGACGCTTTTAACTTTTCAATTTTAAAACCCCGCTAAAAGCCCGATACGGCGGGGTCATATTTGTGATCATGAAGTCCCTGCTAATAGCCACGGACCCCTTAGACTGAAAATACTAAGGCAAATCTCCGGTACTGCCGGGACTCATCCGATGTTTAATCCCGGCAATTCAGTCCCACTTTGCCCCCGCTATAGCGGGGATACGAAGGACTGGTCCATAAAACAAGTGCCACGTACATATATACATATATGCACACATCATCCTTGTTAATACAGAAACTGAATAACTATTTTTATTAACTATTGCTTACTAGTTAGCCTATGTATAAATTATATATTAAAATCGAAGTTATAGTTTTGTGAGAGAATACAAATAAAATTCAGAAGATAATAAATAAATAAATGCATATTGGTTTCGAACCTCAGCCCCCATCCTCATACCTGTACAATATGTTGTAAAGCACGACGCACTCGTAGACACACGGTTAGTGTTTAACTGGAAATCAATGTAGAAAACGCCCATGATTTAATACGCATGTTTACCTCACGAGGGCCTCATGGAAGATTAGCCATTGCACAAATTTTCTTTTGTATGTAAACATGGATATATATGCTAAATGTAGATACCCTCTTTACATAAAGTCTTTACTTACTTATAACGGACTTCCCGAAAATCTCCGGTACTATGCGTCTAATTTCGTCAGCTCACCTGCATGCCCGTTTTCGCGGATTAGTCGATATTTAAAAGTACAAAAACATGACATGTTTACAAAATTGGATTATAATACGCGTGCGGTCATAACATATTTATTAATAGCAATGACGTAATATGACAAAACGCTCGTATTACATAGAATTTGAGCCATTCGTACATACTTTTACTGTAGGACCGAGCTTGCACATTTACACAACCTCCGCGTTACTTCATATGTTGTCTCCCATTTGTGTATTTGATGAGGCCCTGAAAGTTTGTCCCAATATTCCAGATAAATTAATTTTTAAAGTTTCACATTTCCCTTTAAATATCCTCAAAATTCTAAACCCCTTAAATACATGTACATGTAGCCTTTCAGGCCGTATCCATTGATTTAAAAAATCATTTACATGTATACATTTGATTATTTTTCCGATAGCCCAATATAACGCTAAATAACCTTCCAGTACCTCTTTGATATTTAGTAAACTCGTACTCAATACTACAAATCACTTGGGCTTTTCTTTCCATTTGAAGACCACATTTCTACTCCCCGGTGCGCAAATTTTTGACAGAATAATATCGAACTTGAGCAGCTCGTGTTTTGACTTTTACAACTTTGTTCGAGCAAGAATTTGGAAGCATTAAATATTTATTGGCGCTCTTATAAAAACGGTGATACCATAAGTTATTCTATTAAGGGATTAATAGAACATGATCGGTAATGCTCGTTCTTTGTACTCTTGGGAATCACGGGGAATTAGTGTCAATAAACGATATCATTGCATACAGGAATCCTTTAAGAAAGTTTTGTCAGGAGACTTACTATCGTCTGCTATAAATATTTGACCAGAAAATAGCGATTACATTTAGTCAACGTTCTAAGATATCTTAAAATATTAATTTTCCTTATAAATCCTGTAGATTTAAGTTTTGTTTAAAAAATGTACGGTCCAATTTTAACAAAATGCATATTGACAGACAAAACGAAAACCAGTCAAATAATAAACACACTTGTCAGAAATTTAAGTTCGAAATCTCTTTAAAACAGTATATTGAAAATTTACCTGCAAAACATACTATTCTCTCGCACAATAAGGTGTGATTAATGTGTGCGACGAAATGGCACTCATCTATATGAATTAATCGAGCTTTAAGCACAATTCTATCAGAAATTATGGTTTTACATGTACATGAAGGACATACTGTATTCAAGTCATTAATGAACTCATCGGGAACATTGTAGTATATACATTTCTGTTTTGGGTGGGTGTTATCACAAGGACTGTTTTCGTTTGGTCTGACGACCACATTTCAAATGCCTCTGAGCACAAAAAATATCGAAATAGAACACTTTTCTGTTTTTGGCCTTGATCAAACACGAATTTGGTAGCATGAAATATTTATTGCGGTTCATATAAAAATGATAATATTATTGTGATATCATGATCGGTAATGCTCCGTCCTTTGTACTCTTGGGAATCACGCGGAATTAGTGTCAATAAACGATATAATTTCATATTGGAATTCTGTAAGAAAGTTTTGTCAGCAGACCCTAACTATTGTCCTTTGTAAATATTTGACTGGGACTTGTCTTGTACAGTCGGTCTTCATTTATAATGCCTACAGAAAACAATAGTTTAAAGGCTTTATATTGAAAATTCTAAACGGTCAATTATTTGGTAAGTCGGGCAATGTGGCTTCACCACAATGTGTAAAACATATTTAGACTTAAATCACAAGGTGTTTGTTTGTTTCAAAGATTTGTAATGAGGCTTTAAGATAATATATTTTCTGATAGCATATTTTGACATTTATATGGAATAATGGTCACTGCTAATAATCACTACTTTCATTTGGTACAAAGCTAAGTGCATTTTTTAATCAGGAAAACTTTTAAGTTTAAAAATTACGTCATAAATTATTATCAAAATAAACCCTTGGCCAAATTAGAAAAGAAACACGGAACCAGCCCATGAAAGTCAGAATTTTCTATCTAGACCAAGCAAGGGCATAGTGCAAATGATATCTTAAATAACAACGTTTTCTTCCGCTATGTATCTCAGTTCTGTGGAGGGGTAGGGGTTTGGCAAAAATTCAAGAAAGTGACGACGTTTTAGAACGTTATGGCTCTGGATGAATTGCAGCCATATTGATGCATTTCCAGCAAAAAAGAAGCTCTACATATACGCATATACATTTATTTTACCGGTTAACATTATCTGCCCAAGAAGTTTTACCTTTGTCAAGAAACGTTAAGTTCTTGCACATACATGTACAATGTAAATATGTTCATCTACATGCATATGCATTTAAACATCACTGTCTGTAATATTCATAGAATACATATTGAAACAACGTTTTATGAATATGCATGGTGCTCGAATTACTGAGGTGACTCAAGAATTGTTTTGCTATATTCTATTATTATGTGACAATTGCAGAAAATTTCGAAAGAGTTGATAATCACAACCATACTTTATCATATGTGCCGCCCCATGGGAAAACAAACAATCTGCATAGGCGAAAAGAAAGACGCAGATCTGCTTCGCGGTAACCGCGAAGCTGATCAGCGCCTTTGTTTTCGCTACTCGGATAGTACAATTCCTCCTCTACGTAACTCCAAAATTTCAAGTTTCTAGCCTGCTTCTGTAGCTGTACAGGCCGGTTTGTGTCAGACCTGGTCGGAAACCACATTGTTGGTTTCCCACGAGGTGGCTCATATATTACAGTTATTATATTATTTCATGTAAAATGGTTTGTTTACGTCATTGTGGATTGATTTGGACGCTAATACACCGTCCGAGAAGTAATTATCAGACATTTATTGACACATCAACAATTTGCGAATATAGTTTCACTGTAGTTTTGCGGCTAATTATCAAAAATCCTTATCATGGTTATAAAATCAAGTTGTTAAGTCTTTATCTACACCCACGTACGTCGAACGTGCTCCATCGCACGTGCGTCACTCCCATTGGGTCAGCGTTAAGGTATCAATAATAACGTTTTGGTCATATTGGGCATTCATTAACCTGTACGTATAATTGGTAAAATCCCTCCCACCAGTAATTTTATATTCCCGGCCGTTCCAATGCCGATACTTCTGTTGTGGATCTGATTGTTTTATGCTTTGTTCTTGAATGTGTGTGCTGTTTGCACTTCTTATGTACGTTTTCAGATACCGGTATTTAATAACTTAAATCCAGACAAAAATACAGTGGCCGCCTATTGTGAAATAGCTGCTCTTTCGGATTACACTATTTTCTCATACTGTAGTATTTATATTGCTTGGGAATCGCAGGGTAACGACAATCATATTTTACGTTAGTGCCCGCATCATTGTATAAAATTTGACATAATCATGATTTATTTAGCGGTAGCTTTATAGTAGTTGATTGTAGTGGAAGAGCGATTACTCGTCTTTGACTCTTTTAACGAACAGAATACCGTTTATTGGGTTTTGTCTGTCATGAGACAAATGAGCCTGTGCGTGAGAAAACAAACAATTTGGGTTTTCGACCAGGTCTGACACAAACCGGCCTGTACAGTCACAGGAGAAGACAAGAGGCTTGGACTTTCGGATTTCAGAAGAAGGAGGATCCGTGCAGCGAAAACAAAGGCGCTGATCAGCTTCGCAGTGACTGGGAAGCTGATCTGCGCCTTTGTTTTCGCCTATGCAGATTGTTGGTTTTCCCATGCAAATGTGATATTTACCTAGAACAACAGAAACACAAGGCATAACGCAAGCATGTCCGTGTAATATGTACTTTATTTTTATTAACCCAATTTTGTATAGTAAAGCAGGGTATACCTACTTTTTTTCTTTTTGCTCTGAAACCGCTTCGTCGAGGCGGTTCTTACTCACGCTAGAGAACCACTGTACACTAAGACTGCAATAGTTGCGGGCTGTACCAGTCAAACAATTTTGTTTATTGTGCCATTAAACGTTTTTTTTAAATACTGTACTTCCGTAAGCATTATTCGCACATAATTGTCAACTATATGTTCAACTTCAGGTTTGCAAAGCAAGAGCCATATATGTAAACTATTGTTGATGCAGAATCCGATTTAATGTAATCGTGTAAGTGTTTTTCATCCAAAATTGTGGTAAACCAGCGATTATGTTCAATACAGATTATATAATGGATATTTTTGTTACTTCAGAAAAAAGCAATTCTAGGTATTTATAAAGCTAAAACGTACGAGGTTTGTAGCCAGCGTATTTTGGAAGTTATTTGAGGTTTTCGTTATGTACGTTCAGTTCAACTTGTTGCGTGCACTGCCCCAGTAGTCGGGGCGTCACTGTGCACATTAGTCGTGTTCGGACAAAACCTAACTGTACGCATAAGTTATGTTTTATCTGATTCCAGTCAAGTTAGGGGACATAATCGAAATTCATGATCCTGGTTTATCTCCCCTGCCGATACAAACCCCAATTCAAAATTTATAATGACCATAAAATCATAAATTTTTGATTTGTGAACCGATTTGCAAAATTTCCATTGGGAATGGTATGAGAAATTCAGTGTCAAATTTTAGTGCATATCTAAATTTTCTATCAATAATCGCCAAAATAGTGTTATAGGAGGACAAAAACTGAACAGTAAATACCCTTATTTATCCTGCTCATTGGTGTTTAAATGCAAGCAATTGTTGACATCTTACCATTAATCAAAATGATAATGAGTTAATAGAATTATAAAAAGTACTATAATATACAAACATTGGATTGAATGTGCCAAACTGCTCAGAACGACAGTAACATGCGGCTTGTAGAATAATTTGTGCTCAATACTGGTTATCTCCTTCGGAGCGCATGGTTAGGTGCACCGGTTGTCCACAAATTACCTAAGCGTGTTGACAAGGACGTAAAACCTAATAACAACCAAATATTTCGACTATGAATATACAAGCTCGCATCGACTGCACACAGTCATGACCCGACGACTGAGTCAGTGTCAACGACTACTGAAATTTGTTGTCCAGAGACAAAAGTGATTGTAAGATTGCTAATAGCGGATAAAATTACACCAAACTCAAAGACGAATCTTTTACTTGTATTATCCATTGTCAGATACCATAAGATGCTAATTATCGCCCACGATTATGCACACGTCCTTGTGTAAACACGTTTCGGACACAACAAGTTCCACTGGCATTGATAGTGAAAATGAATACTATTCCGCTAATTTGGAGTCTCCAACTGGAGAATATAACAGTGGTATTTCAAGCTGAACATATCATCATGACAGTAAATCTTTTAGAAGAACTTACTGGTTTTCTATCTGCGAGTAACCAAGATGTCATTTTTGTTGCCCACATCGACTGGTTCAGACCACAACTACTGCAGACTGAGAGTACAGTGGTTCTCTAGCGTGTTAAGCCCCTATCTCACTGGAATGCGACAACTGGAGACTAGTTCGCGAATTGTTCGCGGCTATTTAGCGACTCAGATTAACGATATAAACGCAACTTTCACGTTGCAGTCTCATTGAATTGACATTTATGCGACAAATTCGCGAGTTTTGGTCTAAATTTGAAAATATATCCCGCGACTGTCGCGCGGTAGTCGTGCGACGGTCGTGCGACAATCGTGAGACATTCGCCAGAGTATCTCACGATGTTCCCGTGAATGTAGCTTTATTTTGATTGTCATTCGTACGACAGTCGCGAGACATTCGTGGGAGTGTTGCACGACATTCGTACGAACGTCGTTTAGTTTTACTTTCTCACCAGATAGTCGCGGTGTTCGCATGTTTTCTCAAGACCGTGCGACTGTCGTACGACATTTGTTCGACATTCGTACGAGTGTCGCGAAAATTTTGCAATGTAAATGCTCCAAAATTTTGCGGCGACATGTTTGCGACACTCGCACGAACGTCGTACGACCGCCGCACGACAGTCGCGCGACAGTCGTGTGAAATAGTTTGACGAAAAAATTCGCATACAATTTTTTAAACATGTTTAAAACCTTCGCGACCAGTTTGCGACTAGTTCGCGACACATGAAAATTTTCACGACACTCGTGCGACACTCGCACGGATGTCATGCGAAAGTCCGCGACTAAATTCGCAAAACAGTTGAGAGAAATTCGCATGCCAGTGAGATACTACATTTACTTGTACCAACAATCTATGTTTTGAGCAAAAATAAGAAAACAATACCATTTTTCTTTCATGTTTGCTGCATGGGCAAGTTTTCGTAATGAGGTATCGCATATTGTTATTAATGGATTTTCAATGGGCCAATTATTGTTTTCTTATCATTATTTTTTCAGTCACCTGAGGGCAAACAATTTATTTTTCCCGTCATTTGTTACCGGAGGGCCGGGGAGAACCATCCCTCTGAGTATCTTACAAATTGCAGGGGTGTATTCGTGTATAAAAATGTGCAATCTTTCTCCACTCTTCCGATTCACTCTGCATTCCAATTTTATACAGTTATGTTGTAATATCAAGATGTGCAAGAACAGTAGTATTATCAACAATAGCATAGTGAAATAAACATATTACTATGTATATCTGAATTGGCGGTGTATAATAATCTGTAATTGACTCCTCCGCCAGCAAGGTATATCCACGCCCACCGCTATTTCCTTAGACAAACATTGTGTTTTTGCACCTATATTTACCTGTAAAAAGCACGTGTTGGTTTGTTTGTCTAACCCACGTGTTGTCTAACCGTCATTGACCGTTAGCTAATGTGCAGATTTGAATGGTCAATATAAAATGAATATTAATGGTGGGTGGTTTGACGGAGGACTCAATTCTGCTATCTTCGATAGATGGGTTAAAACTTAACTTGAATAACAAAGTGTTCACCTTAGATAAATAAAAGCATACATGTAAAATATTAAACAGATTGTCCCGATATCACCGTATTTGTGTTTCTATTCAGCGTGTAAGGTAAAATTGTAAATAGTATCTTCTCCTACCGGAGACATTGAAATTGACATTAAAAGGTAAAGTGTATATTTTTTCCATCGGTCTTTATCTAAGTTATAGATCTTATTCCAAGAAACGTGTCCGGTTGGAGTGTATTGCGTCTTGTTGAAAGTATCATACATAAAGAATTTTACATAAAGTATCTGTATGCTTTGCATGTAAAGCCCTATAGATTGAATTAAACCATTATACATTTTAGAAAGCTCGTTTGAATTCCAGTTTTCATTTTGAATTCGTTAAGTTGATAGAATTTACCATTTTCAACTGTAAGATCAGTAATAATACCTCTTTCAAACCTGATTTTAAAAAGATATGAGAGCGGCCAATTTAATGTTGTTATAAGATATTGGACTCTTAAGAATGTTGTCTTCTGTATGTGTCATTTGATGCTTGTCAGGGCTGTATGACATCTCGCCAAAAGTATCTGGGTAGCTGTAATAAAATTTCCTCTAAGTAATTTGCATTACAACCTGTTAATTTTTCTACTTGTATTTATTGTTTCATGAAAAAAGAGAGTCATTAAACTGTCCACTATTTATAGTCTCCATTAACAGATTCCGGCAATTAAATTGTCCATTTAACCCAACACCTTTATAATGTTTTATCGCTGTTTTTTTTTTTTTTTTTTTTTTTTTGCTTATTCTTACTTGTTTTTTATTCCATATACAGCTATAAATTATTTTAATCCTATTTTCAGTAATGGTTTTGTTAGGGTTAGGAAGCATGGTAAAAGATAGTTAAAAACAGAAATCATGAATGTTACTATAATAGATGCTTTACTCAGTGGTGTTAGCAAACGTGTATCCCGTTGTGTTGCCACTTTTTTCTAATTCCTGCAGTCTTACTTCATAATTTTCTGCCACCATTTCTTCCAAATCTACATTGAAATTTATACCTAGTATTCTGAATTTATATCCACCCCACAGTAATTTCCATTTTGTTTTAATGAATCTTGGCTGTGTTTTGGAACCTATCCATACAAGCTGTGTTTTATCATAATTTATCGTAAGGTCTGATTTTTTTTGCAAATCTATCTAATTCTTGCAAAATACTATAATTCGGTGAAATTCTTCTGATCCGTCATGAAAACGTGGCATGTCTTCAGCCAAATGTGTAACTTAGAATTCTTCACCATTAGCAAAAGTACCTTTATTTTCTTATTTTGGTGCAAACAATATTTATTTTGAATCACATTAACATATCATTTCGCATTACGTAACATTCACACTTTTCCTAGCTAACCACAGCTGACAAACATTCTGCACATATGGTGAATAAATAGGTGAACGAGGATTACCCTGACGAAAGCCACGTGCAATTTTTAAACAAAAAGCCACATTTAGAGTCTCTTATATAAGACATCAACCCATCTAATTAAAGATGAACCAAAATTAAGAAATTTTAGCGATTTATGTATAAATTGCCATGAAAGAGAATCAAAAGCTTTTTCAAAATCTACCAAAAGAAGAAGGTCAGGAATGTTATTTCGTATGTGTAGTTCATCAAATCATAGATTAAGCGAACATTTTCACCAATGTATCTTCCTTTTATAAAACCTGTTTGGTCTTTATTGATTAAATTACTTAAAACTAGATTTTTGGCTATAGTACCTGATGCATGTTTATAAACAGTATCTTAAAGAGTAAGAGGTCAGGTGTTTTGGTTGTGTTTTTTTTTCGGAAAACAACTTATAATATCTTGTTTCTGTAATACTGATATTTCTCCATTTTTATAACTATAATTTATAGACATTAAAACAAAATACCATATTTAATTCCAAAAGACATTGAAAAATTCTGCAGTGAAGGACTTTAATGTGATTTCGTGTGGAGTAAGAATTCTGAAATTTCTCTGTATGTCAAGAGACCCTCTAATTTTTCACTTTCTTTATTTGCCAGTCCTTTTTTATCTGCATGTCTTTCATGTATTCATTTAAGGATGTTCGCTGCTAACATTTGACATTTCGGAACTTCCGGTTTTTCTTTTGTTGAATATCTCGTAAACGGTTGCAGATATTTTCCTAATATTTTATATTTGGATACATATTGATAATATGCATTGAATGAGCCATGAAAATTGTCAATCTAAGAAACTTCATTTTTTTCACCCAATTTTCTGCAACTTTTCAGAAAATTTTAGTTGTCAGTAAAATTTAGGGGGCAGGGTAGAGAAAACTTGAATATTACACATCTTCAAATTAATTGCACTAGTTCGATGTTTATTTTAGCAGCAGTATATGTGTATATGGTCTTTTAAGTCAATCTTTGTGTCCTTGGTGTGCTGGTTTTAAAATTTTAGGTGGTGTTATGAAATGGGATTTTAGAAACAAAACAGCCGAAAAAAGGCTGAAAATGGCGATTTTCAAGTTGTTGGTTCTCTCTTATATGCACACTACCCTATATATTTCTTTCTTTTATTCGAACAATATAATCAAGATCTATGTTGTGTGAAAATACAAGAATAAGTTTGAATCAACAAATATGGGTTTGGCACATTTGAAAATATTGATTTTTTCTGACTTTTCAAGTAAGGGGGTAGGGTTGGAAAAGGAATCGTAAAATTTTGTCATCCACATGAAGTTGCAAATTTGTCTATGCTTTTGGTCCATAATAGTCTGTGTTACGTAAATACCATGACCTTTGAAAGCGTTCTATGTGTATTTTTGTTCAAGACAGGTATGTATCAAAGAATTAAAAATTAGATTAATTTTACTAGATTTAAAACATGGTGCTCAGAGGTCTCATTTAGAGGCCTGTAGCTTGAAAAAATGCACACTACCCTATATTTATTTTGTTTTCAAATGTCTTGTGTTGTATTTTGGAATCAAAAAAGAGTGGTTAGAAAAAAAGTTTGAATACTTTTTCATTGGCAGCGAACATCCTTAAATAAATATCATCCAGTGTGTTATCTTTATTTTCATATAATTTTGCGTAGTATCTTTCTGTTTCATTATGTTTGACTGCGATTTATATTAGGGTCGCTGGGCAGACAACGATAACACGTCGGAACAGGACGAATATTTCTAGGGTTTTGTCCTAATTGTCGTCAGTTTCCTCTCGGGTGATAGCATAAGGACCTTACTGCACAGAAGACTGAACAAAGTATTGCTTTAATTTATTAACACATATCGTTGCCTGTGAGAGGAGTTTGTCCAGTTAAGGATTCTTGACACCAAAAATAAAGTATATTTTCCAAGAAACAATGAAACTGAAAATATTTCAAAACTCTTTTTTTAATTTCTTATGTGTGATAATAAATACTTTAAATTTGAAACAGGTTGGTTGCCCACGCAAATTTTTATGTCAATGTGTCACTGTCCTTCTTTGTAGCTTTTTCATCTATTTCAAGTAAGGGTAGTCGGGTGGGATTATGGGCACCCACCCATTGGGGTCAAAAGAAATAGATTGGCTGCTTGTGCATCTCGGCAAACCTTATACGCTACTGCCTGACCATCTCAGTGATCACAGGTTAAACGCTCCTGATTGGCTTGACCTGCCCAAGAAACGTGGATCAAGTCAAACCATCCAGCATACACATGATATATTCTCTCACCGTCGATGTTACCCCCTGGGGTATCCTAGGGTTACCCCCCCCTACACACACACACACACACACACACACACACTGAACTGAATAATGCCATCTTAACCTCCTATTTTATCAAGGTCAGCTGCCGTGAATGCCACCATTCCATGGAAGATGGTGCGGACCGTAGTCGTTGTAAAGTAAAGTCTCGTGTGATTTTACGCATTCTTATTTCTGATTGTTTCCTGATAAAACCGCAAAATCATAGGCAAGTGCTTGGATCTTGCCAGGGTATCGTAGCTTCGTGAAGTCCTTATGTGAAACGAATAGTTGTCAAGATAGAGATGCTTGAAATTTGAATTCTAGGCCGACGTCTTGAGCTGCTGCAGCATTACGCTCACGTCGAAAACGTATTTGGGTTCATAATCACTGAATGACTAGACAGAAGAAAATGAGCCTTCGCTCTAGAAAACTAACTATTTGGGTTTTCGACCAGGACCAACACAAACCAGCCTGTACAGTCACAGTAGCAGGCTAGAAGCTTGAAAATTCGGATTTAAGAAGAAGAGTGATTGTGCTGTGTAGTGAAAACAAAGGCGCTGATCAGCTTCGCGGTTACTGCGAACTTCGCGGTTACCGCGAAGCTGGTCTGCGCCTTTGTTTGTGCATATGCAAATTGTTGGTTTTGTCATGCAGTTGCTTTATTAAGGCGCTCGGACTCTTATTTTCGTCACGTGATGTACTTTTGAATTTCCTGTGAATGGGCGTATTAACTATCAAATCGAGCACAACACTGCATAGTTTGGGGTTATCTTATTTCAGACGATAACTGGATGTAAACTACCTCCTTTAGTGCATTATACATGTATATATATAGGACTCACAACTAGGGTGGGCCCCACAACTAGGCCGATTCCCACAACTGGGCCGATTCCACAAATGGGCCGAAAAATCTGACGTCATCCCATAAACAGGCCGATTTTTTCTGACATCACATTACACCAAACAAAGTTTACGTCGCCGCAAGTGCATTATAGCAACACCAACACCTACGGAGGTCTACAGGAGCTTTGTTCCGTGAACATTCAACAGCCTTTCAACCTAATATGAGCCTGTTTGTGCGTTTATGATGCTTCGCAGTATTTACGCGTTCATCATACATTAAATTCGACTTTGGGCTTTGTAGTTTAACACCGTAAATGAGCCGAAAATATGCTAAAAAATGTATGTTTGCTAGATTCAGTGAGCTTCAATTGAGAAGCTCATTTATGATTCGTGATTGCTCCACAAGCGACGATAATCCGCACACTTTTCGATTGTTGGAATTTATCTTGACGTATTTTTAAAATATGTCCCTACACATGCTTCTCCGAAATTACACTAGATTCCATATTTAAGTCTAACTATTTAATTAGTTGTAATGTTTGAAGAATTGCGAAAAATATTCACCCTCACCGCACATGCAACTGGAATGTGTCGGTATGTGGTAACGTACCCAGGTATGGTTGCATTTCGATATCTTCGTCGTATTGACGCGGGGTAACGTAACGCTTAAAATATATAATATTGTAATCGGCCCATTTGTGAGAATGACGTAACAAAGTCGGCGTAGCTGTGGGGAAAATCGGTCTGTTTGTGGGAATAGGTGACGTAATCGGCATAGTTGTGGGAATCGGCCCAGTTGTGGGAATCGGCCTATTTGGGGGAACCGACCTAGTTGTGAGTCTTACATATATGATAAGTAAAATTAGATCTTTTGGAATTTATTGCCATTCCCGTTCCACATATACCATTTATCAACGATTTTCCAAGACTGATCCTGTACATGGTGGCTCCACCTTGTTACTAACGTCGTCATTAGAATTTGGTGTGTCTTCATCAATAGAGTCACCGTTTGATTCATCAACGGAGTCGCTGTTTACTTGACTGTCATCGCCGCTGTTGTCAGTGTCTTTGTTGGATCCACATTACGAAATCATGCCCATGCAATATACAGAGATTTTTTGAGCTTTAATATTTGAAAATTTTCAGCTGAAAATGTTTGATATTTTTCTTATTTTTGCTAAAAACATAGATTGTGGGTACACGTTAGAACCGCCTCGCCGAGGCGGTTCTAACGAGTACCCACAATCAATGTTTTGAAGCAAAAAAAAGAAAAAAGTATACCCCTGCATACCCCAGTTTTACTATATAAAAATGGGGTTTAAGGGGATATACATTACACGGACATGTTTCCCTGATGGTCAGTGTCTTTGCTGGATCCAAAAGCAACATTGCCAAGAATACCGACAATGATATGTGGGGGGGGGGGGATAATTTTTTTTTTCCGAATCACATTACGAAAACATGCCCATGCAACATTCAGAGAATTGTTCAGCTGTAACATTAAAAAAAAAAAAAAAAAAAAAAAAAAAAAAAAACATTGGAAAAAATATTTTGTATTTTTTTTTTATGTGTACTCAAAACATTGATTGTGGGTACGCGTTAGAACCATCCCGGCGAGGCGATTCTACGGTTCTAACGGATAACAACAATATGTGTTTTGGATCAAAATACGAAAAATAGGTATACCCATTTTCACCCCAGTTTTACAAGTAATGTTTGAATTGACGCTTAACGTCCCAGTCAATAGCTATGGTCGGGAATTTGCCTCCAATTTATGGTACTTGTACCCAAAATTAAGGACGTCATGACATCCAAAAAATGCTTTAAATAACCACCAAACCCAGCTAAGGCTTATATGTATAGAAGGTTTGAATTGAAACCGTTTTTCCTGGACAGGATCAGACATGAGCTGTGAAACAGTAATCATATGGTCAGTCAGTAGCGTACATGTATAAGCTTTGCCAACAGGCACAAGCAGCAGCTTGCCCATGCAATATACAGAGATTTTTTAAGGTGTAAAAAAATGGAAATTTTCAGTAGAAAAATTTCGATATTTTTCTTATTTTTGCTCAAAACATAGATTGTGGGTACACGTTAGAACCGCCTCGCCGAGGCGGTTCTAACGAGTACCCACAATCTATGTTTTGGAGCAAAAATAAAAAAATAGGTACACCCCTGCATATCCCAGTTTTACTATATAAAAGTGGGGTTTAAGGGGGTATATATTGCACAGACATGTTTTCATGATGTCCATTTCTTTAGGCACCAATGGGCGGGAGCCGAAGGCAAAAAGGTTTCACGTGATGAACGCATGTTATGTTCGGGTGTGGATATAACAGCAGATACTCGAAGGTGCATTAAAAGGCACTGCAATACATGTAGCTGAATCAATTATCTTTAAATGACTTTTTAAACTTTTAAACCTGAACAAATACTCCAGATTGAAAAAAGCAAATGGCATCATTTGTTATTTTTGCAGAAATCTCATTATGAGATTGAGACCGCCTGCCATCATGCAGTGCAAAGTAGTGTTTACATGTATGAAAAATTATAATATTCATTTTATTTCTTTTAAATTATTTATTATTGCTAAAAAATAGCTACCCATTTACATTTAGACATATCTATTCTGTTTTACGTCCCATTTAAGATTATTTCAGTTCATATCAGACGGGCCAATCAGTAGGTGGGGTGAAGACCTTAAAACAAACCACCTGGACCACCCACAAGCAGAACTTTGCTTATCAAACATGTTCCCGTGGTGGGCTCGAACCCAAACTATTTTAAAGTAGGGTATAAATGGGGTATACATTACACGGACGTGTAATCCTGATGAAACGTTACCATGTCATTCACGGTCTACAGCTACGTTCAATGTGGGACGGGTTAAGTATCTTTTCTGCTTTAATGGGTTTGGTTTATGAACATTAAGCGTTTCTTTCATTCAAAAACAAATCTTGCATATCTTATTACAAAATATGCAAACCAGAGGACCAATGGTCTTGAAAACGCTCACCTGAGATCTGGGATATGCGACCTGAACTGACCTTGCCATAAAATAGGTCAATGTCATCTGGGGGTCATGATTATACAGACTTTGTAGAGCTCCATTCACTGATGCTTCAGGCAAAGTTTAAAAGTCATATATCTTCCGGTTCTGAAGAATAGGATTTATAAATGTTTAGCCATGGCGGCCATCTGGGTCATGTGACCATGACCATTTATATTAACATTCATTCCCCTTTCCTTACGATGCTCCACATAAAGTTTAGCTTTGATTGGCCAAGCGGTATCGGAGAAGAAGATGTTTAAGAAATAGATCAGCTCAAGTAGTGAATTGTTGAGTAATATATTACTGTTTGGAGCAAATCACGAGCGCGCGGCGACAAACAGTGATATATTATTCAACAATTCACGCACTAGAGCTGATCTTTTTCGATTCTAACACACAACAAACGGAATAAAAGCATTTTAAACCTTCAGTTTCTTTAACTTTTCCACCATTGCACTGAAGTAATCCCGCCAAACTTTTGACTGCACCGCAAATGTTTACATATGTTTTTTTTTACGTTTTGAGCGCGTTGAAATGACGTTACACCGTCTAACGTCAAGCTAACGTGACTTTTGGGATAGCTGACATCATAATTTAATCAAGATGGCGTCAAAACGGCGCAAAGAAACGTCACGCTAATCCGCCCAGTGATATATCTCTCAATGTATCACTGCACTTTACCATTGGCTTCTATAGGCAGGGTGTGTTAGAATTGAATATTATGGTCATATACATGTATATAGCCCAGGGGCGGGGGCAGACAACCCCCTGAGGAAATCTTTTCCATAAATATAAATCTTCTGTCCATTTGCATACGCCAAGCAAGTTCCCCACATTGAATCACATTTTCTAATTTTCTCCATTCAAATGCATACGCAGCCTATGTTGGCCTTGCCATAAAATAGGTAAAGGTCATCTCAAGGTCATGTTTTATTTAAACTTTCTAGAGCTCCTCTCCCTGATGATTCATGCTAAGTTTCAAAATCGTAGGCCTTCTGGTTCAAGAGAAGAAAACTTTAAAGGTTTTTGCTATTTATAGCCATGGCGGCCATTTTGACATTGACCATTTATATATAAACTTTCATTCTCCCTTTCTAAGAATGTTCCACATGACGTTTGGCTTTGACTGGCCAAACGGTTTCAGAGGAGAAGATGTTTAAATATTATGGTAATATTATACAATATCGGTCAATATTGGTATTCTCGGGTCGATATTACATCATATCCAATGCCTCAAAAGTCATTAACTGTTTTATTATGTAATTTTTGACAAAATGTCAAGCAATGAAAAGAAATCAAATGAGACAGATATAGAATAAACATTTAACATTTAATTCAATACTAATGATAATTGTTGGACACGCGATTATGCGCAGCGCTATGCGAAAGCGGAACCAGAACGTCAGCTCTAAATTTAGTAACTAATATTGACCTGTAAGCACGCGCTAGCCAATTAATATGACAATTTGAAGACTTGCCACGTGGGCGCTTTGGGCCAATGAAAAGCGAGATTTTCAGTAGCTTCACTAGTGTGGGGGCAAACATGCCCCTGGGATCCATTTTTTTCAGAATCATAAATATTCTGTCCATTTGCCCAATTTCCATCAAGTCTTTCCCTTCACATGACATTTTGACAATTTTCCCCATCCAAATGCATGGGCTCCTCCCCCTGATGCATTATGCCAAGTTTCAAAATCATAGGCCTTCTGGTTCTGGAGAAGAAGATTTTTAAAGGTTTTTGGTATTTATATTGCGGCCATCTTGGTCATGCGACCTTGACCATTTATATTAACACTTTTGTTTCTTCATCCCAAGAATACTACATATAAAATCTGGCTTTAATTGGTCAAGTGGTTACTGAGAAAATTAATAAAATATAAAGGGTTGATCCTTTGGAAGCAGTAATATGGACTATATTGCGCTCTTTCGGGTAATGAACCCTCATCAGTAACCTTTTTTAAAACGGCAACGAAAGCCAGACTATTGGGCTCAAGGGCAGTATTGGGGACCATACGTTAGAAACACCCCCCCCCAAATACCGAAACATTCTATAATACCACCTCTACTCATTTTTACTAACCCAAGGTATCATTAAGTAATCATTATTATAGTCTAAATAACACTGCTATGATTAATTTAACTCATAGACGAAATAAAAGCATATGTATTAGGTGACAAACGCTAAGACATTATGTCCACAGTTACAAATCAGAAACCGGCAGCGGATCTTTGTAATTGTCAACAGAAATAGGTTGAAAGGTCGACAGGTCGACAAGTCCACAAGTCGACAAATCAGTATTGATTATATGTATACACATACATGTAAATTGATGTGTATATGCCCTCATTAATGGTCATTATTGCCATATCTATAGGTCAACAGTTAAAAATCAGAAATCAGTATTGGCTAGGGAGATGCATCCTCTTTATTGTCCACATCAGTAGGTCGACAGGTCGACAAGTCGAACGGTCGACAAGTCGACAAATCTGTATGAGTAGTGTATATGAATGGAGGTAGAGATGTTGGTCAACCGGATCTTTGTTATTGTCAAAAGCACTAGGTCGACAAGTCGACAGGTCGACAAGTCGAAAAGTCGACAAGTCGAAAAATCAGTATTGATTAAATGTATAAATGGTAGTGTAGGTAGTGTCCAAACGGAAAAACAAAGGCGAAGTGCATGATAGGAAAAAGAGCCAATGTGGTAATACGGACCGTCAATACATAATAATCATCAATACATATACCGGAAGCATGATCGCAATCGACGCCTTGGGGAGAGGGGGAATGTGATAAGCCTTTAAGTTTCCATTGGATATGCGGCTGTCCACAAGTCGACAAAATCAGTATGAGTAGTGTATAAAAATGGAGGTGGAGATGTTGGTCAACCGGATCTTTGCTATTGACAATAACACTAGGTCGACAGGTCGACAGGTCGACAAGTCGACAAATCAATATTGCCAAAATATATATATGGATAGGTAGGTATAGTCCAAGCGGAAATACAAGGGCTATGTTCATGATGGGAAAAAGAACCTATGTTGTAGATAAAGCTGCCAATACATAATACTGTAAATTCGGAAATTTTCGCGTGACTTTTATTTCGCGAATTTTCTATTTCCGAATTATTAGCGAGTTCTTGAATTCGCGAATGAGTGTCCATGTTTTCTATAAAGTTTATAGTAACTCTTTATTAGCGAGAACTTTGAATTCGCGAGGCAACCAATTCGCGAATATTAGCGAAAATTAAGTTCTCGCGAATAATTCCGGATCTACAGTAATCATCATATACCTGAAGCATGATCGCATACGACGACTGTGGGGCAAGCCCCCAGACCCCCAAAAGAAAGAATCTTCCGAGATAGCTTTGTCTGGCAACATCAACATGTGATAAGCCTTGAAGTTTCCAGTGGATAGCGGCTTTACTTCTATATATATCATTTATCTGTACTGCCAAAACTGATTTGTCGACGTGTCGACTTGTCGACTTGTCGACCTATGAGATTGGGTGAATGGTCCTTATTAATGGTCATTATTGTCCCAATCTGTATGTCAACAGTTAACCCTAACCCTAACCCAACCCAAACCCCACACTAACCCTGACCCTAACCCTAACCTAACCCTAACCGGATCTTTGTTATTGACAATAGCACTAGGTCGACAGGTCGACAAGTATATGGTCAATAACAAAAACTGATTTGTCGACCTGTCGACTTGTCGACCTATGAGATCGGGAGAATGGTCCTCATTAATGGTCATTATTGTCCCAATCTGTTTGTCAACAGTTAACCCTGACCCTAACCCTAACCCAACCCTAACCCTAACCCCACACTAACCCTAACCCTAACCCTTACCTTACCCTATTCCTAACCGGACCCTTTGTTGTTGACAAAAGCACTAGGTCGACAAGTCGACAAGTTGTCGAATCAATATTGCCAAAATATATAAATGGAAAGGAAGGTATAGTCCAAGCGGAAATACAAGGGCTAAGTGCATGATGGGAAAAAGAGCCTATGTGCTTGATAAAGCTGTCAATACATAATAATCTTAATAAACCTGAAGCATGATCGCATACGACACCTGGGGGGCAAGACCCCTAGACCCCCAAGCTAAAGAAAGAATCCTCCGAGATAGCTTTGTCTGGCAACATCAACATGTGATAAGCCTTTAAGTTTCCAGTGGATATGCGGCTGTACATCTATATATGTCATTTATCTGTACTGCCAAAACTGAATTGTCGACTTGTGGACCTATGAGATTGGGATAAGGGTCCTCATTAATGGTCATTATTGTTGCAATCTGTATGTGAAGAGTTAAAATCAGAAATCAGTATTGGCTAGGGAGATGGATCCTTTTTATTTATTGTCCACATCAATAGGTCGACAGGTCGACAAATCAGTATGAGCAGTGTATATGAATGGAGGTGGAGATGTTGGTCAACCGGTTCTTTGTTATTGTGAATAGCACTAGGTCGACAGGTGGACAGGTCGACATATACATTATTATGTATAAACAGCCATAACTACAACATTGGCTCTTTTTCCCATCATGCATTTAGCCCTTTCCGATTCCGTTTGCCCTATACATATACATCCATTTATACATATAATCAATACTGATTTGTCGACTTGTCCACCTGTCGACAATTGCTATTGACAAAGATCCGGTTGACCTACACCTCATGCTTGCGGTATATGATGATTATTATGTTTTGACAGTCATATCTACCACATTGGCTCTTTTTCCCATCATGCACTTAGTCCTTGTATTTCCGCTTGGACTATACCTACACATCCATTTATACATTTGATCAATACCGATTTGTCGACCTGTCGACCTTGTGCTAATGACAATAACAAAGATCCGTTTGACCAACATCTCAGTCGACTTGTCGACCTTTGTGTATATCAATTTATCTTTGTCGGCCTATCGACGGATATTAAAAGGACTAAATGCATGGTTTGAAAGAAAGAGAAGGGTCTCCTTTAATACACTTGACCCGGCTATTGTACTGCAATTTCGAAAATTTATACGAGAAGTCTAATCAAAGACACATTCCTAAACAGGTTCAAATAATTTAAACATTACTAAGAAGTACATTTCTAAACGTAAGTGTTTTGAACACTCTGATAATCTTAACTGATCTCAAAGGACCGAAAAATTATAATTTGCACTATGGATTTACATTTAATTTGTAAGTTTTACATTTAATTTGTAAATGACCTATGGTCAATGTCAAGAAATGACCTTGACCTTTTATATTCACAACACTGCATTATGAGCTTATGTTGTCTGTATCTACCAACTTTCAGGTAACAGGCTACAAAACTTCCTGAAAAAAATTCAATGTCTTCACTTTTTTCCATTGAAAAGCCTAATATAAAACCAAACTTGAGTTTGCCGTAAAATAGGTCAAGGTCATCCAAAGGTCATGATTTATATAAATCGTGATGGGCCCGAGTTCCCAATGCTTCTCACCAAGTTTCGTTGAAATCGGTTCACCGGTTCCAGAGAAGACGTTTTGCTTTGGTTTTACCATATATGGGCATGGCGGCCATCTTAGTCATGTGCACTGGACCATTTACACGAACTTTCGTTCCCCCTTCCTAAGGATGCTCCACATGAAGTTTGGCTTTGATTGGTCAAGCGGTTTCAGAGGAGAAGCTCTTTGAAATTGTGGACGACAGACGACAGACGGACGACGGCGGACGCCGGACGGACGCCGGAGCATGGCCATCCTATAAGCTCACCTTTTGAGCCTTCGGCTCAATTGAGCTAATAGTATATATTCAGAAAGACATTGTTTGTATAGGTAAAATCTTTTGACCGTACCGCTTGATACCGCCTTATACATATTCATGCAAAGATTTCATGATGAATAATAGGTCATGTTATTATTCACGTTTTTATTTTTTGACTGCGTATTGCCCCGCATTACTAACGGTTTATGACTGTCACATATTCACGTGTCTGAATTACGTTAACTGCTCTACACCCAGTCACGTGAGTTCAAGCGGCGAGGTCAAAGTAATTTATCTATATAAAAATTGTGTAATAACTGAGTTATAATAACTGAGTTTCGGAGGTTAACAGTGTCACGTGATAAATGCATGTTATGATCGTGTGTGGATATAACAGCAGATAATTGAATGTTTAAGGCCATATTATGGAACGCCAAAGCTGTCTAATGGTTAAGAATAAGAACATTTGATGCATCATCGTCATTATATCCTGCTCACATTTGATTATATGTTGTATAGTGTGCATTATATGATGAGAAAAGTCCATTATATGTTGGACCAGGTTCTTTATATTATGAAAATTTTCATTATATGATGAGTAAACATCTTTATGGAAGACTTACATTATATGCTGACACAACCTCATTATATGATGTGACAACTACATTATATTATGGGCTATTGTCTTTATATGCATCAAGTTCATTATATGGTTCGATAACTTCATTATATGCGCAAACTTCATTATATGCGCAAACTTCATTATATGATGTGACAACTACATTATATGATGTGGACGATTTTGCGAGAAGAATTACATTGACACGGTTTAGAGAGTTATTGTATACATGCCGGGACTACCGGACATACTGCTGATTCTATCTATCTATTTATCTATCTATCTATCTATCTATCTATCTATCTATCTATCTATCTATCTATCTATCTATCTATCTATCTATCTATCTATCTATCTATCTATCTATCGATCGATCGATCGATCGATCGATCATCACCATCATCATCATCATCGTCATTATGATATATCATCATCAATATCGACCATCATCATCATCATCATCATGATCGAAAGGGGTGCGAGGAGTCAGAATGAGGAACTGGGGAGGCATGGAGATAAAATAGCTCCATAAACTCCAATCCGAGCTAAATTCTGAAAGTCTGCGAGTGGTCTGATATTGTCGCAGACCGGCGCTTTCGATTCGGGATGTTCTTGAGAGTCGAAATCTAAGGTTTACCTTATTGGCACCGGAATCCTGGAAGTCTGAGAGTGGTCTGGTAGTGTTGCAAACCGACTATATCGACTCGGGGGGTCTTGGGAGTCGAAATATATGCTTAAACTAATTGACACCGGTATCCTGGAAGTCTGCGAGTGGTCGACATCTTAGCTTAAACTAATTGGCACCGGTATCCTGGAAGTTTGCGAGTGGTCTGGTAGTGTCGCAGACCGACGCTTTCGACTCGGGAGGGATTTGGGAGTCGTAATATATGCTTAAACTAATTGGCACCGGTATCCTGGAAGTCTGCGAGTGGTCTTATAGTGTCGCAGACCGACGCTTTCGACTCGGGAGGGTCTTGGGAGTCGTAATATATGCTTAAACTAATTGGCACCGGTATCCTGGAAGTCTGCGAGTGGTCTTATAGTGTCGCAGACCGACGCTTTCGACTCGGGAGGGTCTTGGGGGTCGAAATCTAAGCCTAAACTAATTGGAACCGGTATCCTGGAAGTCTGCGAGTGGTCTGGTAGTGTCGCAGACCGACGCTTTCGACTCGGGAGGGTCTTGTGAGTCGAAATATATGCTTAAACTAATTGGCACCGGTATCCTGGAAGTCTGCGAGTGGTCTGATAGTGTCGCAGACCGACGCTTTCGACTCGGGAGGGTCTTGGGGGTCGAAATCTAAGCCTAAACTAATTGGCACCGGTATCCTAGAGTCTGCGAGTGGTCTGGTAGTGTCGCAGACCGACGCTTTCGACTCGGGAGGGTATTGGGGGTCGAAATCTAAGCTTAATCTAATTGGCACCGGTATCCTGGAAGTCTGCTAGTGGTGGCCAGGATGATGCTAGCCGTTCTTAAAATGCCAATAAAAAACCGGATCAGATATCGAAAGTGGCACGGAAACGGAAATAGAATGATTCGTGGATCTTACGAAATATTGCGCAATATCGGTCCAATGGAGGCCGCCATCTCGAATAACCGAACAACACTCGGCGACCAGGAAAGTAGATTAAAAATCCGCCCTCTATACTACTTTCGATCATGTAGATAGATAGATAGATAGATAGATAGATAGATAGATAGATAGATAGATAGATAGATAGATAGCAGTATGTCCGGTAGTCCCGGCATGTATACAATAACTCTCTAAACGGTGTCAATGTAATTCTTCTTCTCGCAAAATCGTCCACATCATATAATGTAGTTGTCACATCATTTAATGAAGTTTGCGCATATAATGAAGTTTGCGCATATAATGAAGTTATCGAACCATATAATGAATTTGATGCATATAAAGACAATGGCCCATAATATAATGTAGTTGTCACATCATATAATGAGGTTGTGTCAGCATATAATGTAAGTCTACCATAACATAAAGATGTTTAACAATCATATAATGTAAGTCTACCATAATATAAAGATGTTTACTCATCATATAATGAAAATTTTCATAATATAAAGAACCTGGTCCAACATATAATGGACTTTTCTCATCATATAATGCACACTATACAACATATAATCAAACGTGAGCAGGATATAATGACGATGATGCATCAAATGTTTTTATTCCTTACCATCAGACAGCTTTGGCGTTCAATACCATATGATGGCCATAGATTCTTGCATTGCATTGAAAGGCATTACACTAGCTTAATCATTTAAGCGCGACATTTAAAACGTAAGGGAACTTTAGGATGTTCGCTGCTAACATTTGACATTTCGGAACTTCCGGTTTTTATTTTGTTGAATATCTCGTAAACGGTTGCAGACATTTTCCTAATATTTTATATTTGAAAACATATTGATAATATGCATTAAACGAGTCATGGAAATTGTCAATCTAAGGAACTTCATTTTTGCACCCCATTTTATGCAATTTTTCAGAAAATTTTGAGTGTCAGCAAAATTTAGGGGGTAGGGTGGATTAAACTTAAATATTACACAAATGAGAGTTACTTGCACTGACTTGATGTTTATTTTAGCAGAAGTAGATGTGTACAAGCTCTTCTTTATCAACATTTCTTTCTTTGATGTGCTACTTTTAAAATTTTGGGTGGTTTTATGAAATGGGATGTAAGAAATAAAACAGCCGAAAAATGGCTTAAAATGGCGATTTTCAAAATGTTGGTTCTCTCTTATATGCACACTACCCTATATTTTTCATTATTTTATTCGAAAAATATGAACAAGTTCTATGTTGTGTGAAAATACAAGAAAAAGTTTGAATCTACAAATATGGATTTGACACAATTATAAATATTGATTTTTTCCGAATTTTCAAGTTTGGGGGTAAGGTTGTTAAATGAGTCGAAAACAATTGTCATTCACATCAAGATGAAAATTTATTTATGTTTTCGGTCCAAAAGAGTCAGCGCTACTTAATCAAAATTACTTTTGAAAGCATTTGTGATGTATTGTTTGTGCAGGAAGATATATGTGAAAGTATTGAAAATTAAATTATTTTTTCTAATTTTCAAACATGTTGTTTAGAGGTCACATTCAGAGGCCTTTAGCTTGATAAAATGCACACTATCCTATATTTATTTTGTTTTCATATGTCTTATTTTATGTTATGGAATCAAACAAGAGCGGTTAGAAAAAAAATTGAATACTTTTTCATTGGCAGCGAACATCCTTTATACACCCTATCAGTTATTTTCAACAGAGATTTTAAATTAAGTTGTTTGGATTTTGATATTGTAGCCGTTGAAAATTAAATACACTGCACTGTTTGAAACAAAAATGTCAGTAAAACTCAAATGAGCCATCGCATGAGAAAACCAACAATTTGGTTTTCCGACCAGGTCTGACATAAACTGTACATTCTCAGAAGCAGGCTAGAAGCGCGAAATGGATTTAAAGCTGATGTTATCGAGGCCTTAAATTCGACTTCTAGGTACCTTGATGACCTTTTGAACATTCAATTTGACAATCCTTATTTTGAAGGCATGGTCAAACAAATTTATCCCCCTGAACTACAGTTGAATAAAGCAAACAGCACAGATACCGAAGCCCCATTTTTAGACTTACATCTTTCTTTTGCAAATGGATTCGTTTCTTCTAAAATTTATGATAAACGTGATGACTTTGATTTTGATATAGTAAACTTTCCGTTTTTGGATGGTGACATTCCTCGCCGTGCTTCTTATGGCGTATATATTTCACAACTTATTAGGTTTGCTAGAGTCTGCAATCATGTTGCGGACTTCAATGCACGAAATAAATGTTTAACAGCCAAACTTCTTCAGCAGGGCTATAGGTACCATAAACATCGAAAAACCTTTTCTAAATTTTATCGCGGACACTATGAACTGATTTCCAAATTTAATGTTGGGCTAAAGACCCTTTTACGTGAGGGCCTTTCGGAACCAGAATTTTATGATGACTTGGTTTACAAATTTAAGAAACTTATTGGAAGGAATGATTTTTCTTTTCAATTCAGAAAAATCATTACGCGTTACAGACGTATAGGATATAACTTAAATGTTATGCGACAGTCTGCATGCTAAGTTTTTAACCCAGTCACGGTTGATAACTATGCTGCCTTCTTTAACTGCACGCCGGTGGGTCGGGCGTCAGACTATGATGGCCCCGACATAAAGCTATTCATTTTAGTTGGTTGGGGGCTGAGCTTCTTGTCTGTTGCTTGGCCCACCGGGGTTCAACTGGTGGTTTTCTTTTGCCCCGGAGTTAGTAAGTTATTGGGCACCCAGGGATCTCCATCGTCGGGCAGCTTACTCATTCTGTGAGTCCTCGTTTTTGATTCATCATGGAATTCATCATGATTTATTTGTTTATCCAGGATGATTCATTGACTAGTTAGAGATTCACTACGAGGACCGAACAACTTACTAAATGTTATGAACCACTGCAGAAGCTGAGGGTGAGGTAAGGATCCTATAAAACCGGTTTAAGCCCGCCAGTAATTTTGTATTACTGATCGTTCCAAGGCGATACTTCTGTTGTGGTTCTTATTGTTTTATGTCTTGGTATTTTTGTGCTGTTTGCGTCTTATTTTTGTTATATTTTAGATAAGTTTAGGTTACTGAGTGGCCACTTATTGGGAAATAGCTGCTCATTCGGCTTACAAAATGTATTCATGGTCTTAGTACCTTTTTGTTAGTTTGGTTTTTTGCCGCCTCGGTTTTTGGAGTGGGAATCTTTTTCTGATTGCGCCTTTTCCTGATCGTTGCCTACTTGATTTTTTAAGAAGAAGAGTGATTGTATTATCCATGTAACGAAAACTAAGACGTTGATCATCAGTTGTGCAGACACTGCACAGTTGACTGCACAGCTGATTTGCGTCTTTTCTTTCGCCTATTCATGTTGTTGGATTTCTTGTGCGGAAGCTCAATTAATCGATGCAACACACAAATGCCATATCAACTGTTCGGAGACTGTATGCATGTTTTGCACTTCGCATAAGATATATATACATCCACGGTGTCACTTCATACAACAATAATAAAGATATATGTATCCACTGTCCCCTAAGTCACCAACGGATCTTTTTTCACTAGGTACCGACGTTTCGCTTGAACGGAAGCGCAGGCTTATCATCCCCATGATCCTAATCATCCCGTCTTCACCTCCTAAGGCGTCAAGGTCAGCCGCCGTGAAGGTCATAGTCCCCTGGTATTGCATGCGAAATTTAGATGAGATAAAGAAAAGATCTGCCTTCGCCTCGAATATTCCTGCGCAAGCATCCTTCATCCCCGTTGCTACCGCGAATCCTTTGACTTGAACTGCGTTGGTTTGACCGCGTTTCTGCAGCTTGGAAAGCTTCTTGAAGTCCTGTTTTGAAAGGAAAACTTGCCCGGATATAGAGGCGCGAACAGGCACACCATCGCCGTCGTCTCGAAATGCTGAAGCATCGAGATCACCATCGAAGAAGTATTCGTGGTCTTCATCGTTGGAACTGTCAATGAAATAAAAGATAATTAAATGTTAAGACAGCGTTTCTCATTATTGTCACAAAACCATTTTCAATTGAAGAAATTGTTTGTTTTCAATGCCATATACTTTACAGAACACTTTAATTTAAATTGGTTGTTTTACATATACGTACATGTGTACGTATGTGCGTATATATGAAATAAATATGTTTGCCTAAAATGACATATAAATTAACTTGAAGACTCGACCCACCATCCGTTTGGTCGTCTGTCCAGCAGATATGATGATCTACGTACTTTTAAAAGATATACGAGGGGGATTCAAAAAGTTCGAGGAAAAGTGCTGCTAAATTTATAATTATCATTGATAATTTACGCTCTCTGCGTTAATTTATGCATCTTACAATTGTTAGACGCTAATGACCTATTAGGGTTGACGCGTCGTTAAACATCAATCAATCAATCAATCAATCAATCAATCAATCAATCAATCAATCAATCAATCAATCAATCAATCAAGCTCTCCGCTTATTTTAATTAAATCGGGTGAAAATTAATCATTAAATCAAGTGCGTTTCTAGGGTAACTACAACAACACGTGAATAGTGCCGAAACTACAATTCGATATATTGTGTATTTCACTAATAGTACTCTGTTCTATCACGACGACCATTTTCGACAGTATAACGTTATTTGACGTAACTCTGCGCGTGTCGACATGGACGCTTTTCTGACCGTGTAGAAAGCATGAATACTACATGTAGATTGACGTTTTCTTAATTTCCTTGTCGCCATATGCGTTTTCTTCTCTTAACAGTGTTTCTTTCTTTTAAAATCCGTTTTAAACACATACTTTATTGACGACCATTGTTCCCCGCGCATTTTATGCATACTCACAAAACAATATGACTGCTTTACGCATAAATGACGCCACACATTTATATGACGTCATGTGCTTACCGCCAACGTAATGAACCTTACTCATACAAAGTTTGGTGAAAATAGCACGGTAAACTATCAAATGCAACGTCATCATTCATTATCGACATTTTGTAAAATTGAACAAAAGTGGACCGGCAATCGTGATGTACGGTTTCCATAACAATCATTGTTACCGTTGTAGTCATGCCTGAGCAGCAAAATTTGATGTATAAGTATAAATTGTATTTGCCTATAACACTGTACGCGTTTAATTCAGCTGGTTTACAAAATAAGTACATGATGACACTTTTCCACGACATTTTTGAACGCCCTTCGTACATGTCCGTTGTACATTGCTGCATCAATTCCTTGACACTTAATTTTTACTGGTTTTCATTCGTATATTATGATGATCACAGCTGAGAAACACGTGGTACGGAATAGGTGACGCACAATGAAATTCTGCCCGCAAATGAGATGAGAAATTCGAATTTTGTCCTATAGCGTTTACTCTATTGACTGATAGATAGGTGCATTCAATGCAGAAATTGAACATTTATTGAATAAAAGTAACTTAATGAAACCAGGTTATTTCATTTTCGCAAACACCCGCTCCATGAACATATGGTACTTCCATCACAATAACATTGAAGTGTTTGCGAAAACGAAATAACCGGAATTTCTTATGTTACTTTCTTTCATTAAATGTTCAATTTCAGCATGGACTGCACCCATCTATTTTTCAGTTGAGTACATGCTAAAAGACAAACTCGAATATCTAACCTAAACTTCTGTCTCAATTGCAGTGTGTGTCACTGATCATTTATCGGTTTGTATGTAAACAATACCACGTGCTTGTCAGTAGTGTATTTTGTACTCACGCGGAAGGAGAATTATTTAAGTTACTGTTGCCCTCACTAGGGTTCGATACAGATGCGTCATCAGGGTCAGAAGATCCAGAGTAATCAGCGTTGCCGTCGTTTCCCCCTTGATTGTTATTGTTGTTGCCTTGTCCGAATGCAACGGTGCAGAAAACACCAACAACCTAAAATGATAACATAACGAAAACTTGCCCATGAAATGAACAAATACTTTTTTTAGCTTTAAAAATTGAAAATGTTTAGCTGAAAAAAAAAATGGATATTTTTCTTATTTTTGCTCAAAACATTGATTGTAGCGTTTCTAACGAGTACCCACAATCTATGTTTTGGTCCAAAAATAAGAAAAATAGGTATACCCCTGCATACCCCAGTTTTACTGTATGCAAGTGGGTTATAAGGAGGTATTCATTGTACGGAAATGTTTTCCTGATAAAAGTTGAACAGATACAATGCCACATATTGTTGTTGTTTTTTCATGAAAAGGTGGACTGGGTAAATATTGGCCCCCGCTAATTGAGGCCGTAAGAAACAGGACGGCTGCTTGTACCTCCGGGCAAATTTTTTTCGACTAAGACCACCTGATTACTGCTTAACAGCTTAGAAAGTCTAAGGCTCCCCAGGATCAGTGGTTTAGTCAAACCTTCCATACATAAAGTTAGAGTTGTTTGCTTGGTTGGTTATATTTTAAAAACACATTTCTGATATCATGACTTCCCCAATGTTAGGTAGAAGTCCAATAGAATTGCGGAAACGTCCCGAAATAATTATAGCTGATGACATTGGCTTTATACCGATATTAGTAACAAAACTAGCAAATACTGGTATCTGCATGTTATTTAGTCATTTAAATAATAATCAAATTTACAGTTTAAATAATTCAGACGTACCAAATAAAGTAATTTCCTTTTAAGAACATAAAATAAAACTTATGAGATCATAGCTTAAAATGAAATGGGGAACGTGCATAAAATATTTGTAACGTCAGTTTGGGCATAAAAGGAGTCACTGATTTACTAGACCTGTAGTATTTTTAAACATTGGCGGATGTTATTTATTAAGTATGATTTTCTAAACAAAATCTTGAAAGTGTTATTTTGGCCCGCATAATTCTTTTAAAGTCAGCATTTTCCGATAATAAATAACAACCCAACCGATTTATCACGCTAGAATTAGTAAACAGATGACATGGCGAGGTTTCAACGAGCCATGTCATCTACTTTATTCCGATCGTGATAAATCAGTTTATTTTTGGTCTCAGGGTAGTTATTCACTTTATAATGCAACGAAAGTCGACAAATTTCGCGAAAAAATCTCACCCGATGCGAGGAGAATTGCTTTCCGCCATTTTGTTTATTTAGTCACAAGATCAGCAATCACAACGCAGAAGGCCCCCTCAAACTTCGCCACTATAGCAGTAAATTTTGTTGATAATTTATATTTTTCTTGTCCATTGTTGATCTATGTAACGCTGCATAACAATGGATGACAACGACGTAACAATACTTCACTAAAATTGACGTCATTGGCGTTAAACAGACCCAAAACGCGGTCTTTATTTGTCAGTATAGGTGTCCTATATTTGGTCAGCAGATCAATAAAGCAAAATAATTTATGAAACCCCCTTTATTAGGCCGATATTTAGAGTCGTTGCGTTTTAAGACCTACATTAATTTTAGTCGGTAAAAGAAATGTTGTATGAAATAAATACTGATGGTGGTAGGCCTTTCAAATTGTCCACATTTTACCTTGATATCATTGCTTATTCAGAACCAAACTGTTAAACACAGTTTAACAAATATTTGACTTCTTCTAGAGGAATAAAGTGTAAATTTGGAATGCACCGCGGACACATACACCCCTTCTCGTAAATGCATACAAGTTGCTATGTTCGAAACGATTTCATCCATTTTCACACAGAATATTTCAAACATATGTAAATATGAACATATGACAAAAATTTTCATGGTAATCCTGACACACTTTCTTAAGTTATTACAAAAATATATTTATTTTGGGCCAAACCACATAGTTATGACGAATTAGCGCGAAGCTGTCGGTGTCAAGATATCAAGCATCTTCATTTTGAAAACAAAAATTGAATGAATTAAATTAATACTTTTAAATCTAAATAAAACATGGGATCGAATAGATTTTACTTGTAAAAGCAGATAGGAATTAAAAAAATCAGGTTTAGCCTATCTACTGACGTTATGTCAAAACGTCATAAGAAATGAACTAATAAATAAATAAATAAATAAATAAATAAATAAATAAATAAACGTATTTCAGAAGAGTGCATGACACACAAGTCAGTCACACATATCTTTCTCCTTGTAAAGGAATAGTATGTTTTGTTTATTACTATAAAGTGGAAGAAATGTTAATTTAAATCTTACCAGCAAAAGAATAAAATATTTTTGCATTATGTATATTGTAATTTTAAGTATCCATACGTTTACAGTGTCGTTTTCTCTTAGTAAAGATTGCCAAGACAGACTAAATAACACAAGCGAATGCGGCTACTTAAAATACCCATTTTAGCCGAAGAATAAAAGATAGGTATAGTCCACATCCGAAAATCATGTAATCCAATCATGTTTTACATTTGTCACTTTAAAGTACATAGCTAGGTTCATTATATCAATGTCCTTTCGCGTCTGTTGCGCATGCTCAGTATTAAACGTAGATGATTCATGGGCATTGTGGTAGAAACGAGAGGGCAACTTCAACGTCAGTCCGGGCCTGAGTATCTCGCACATGCTTTTATTCTGTGACTGGAGTAAAAAATAGGCAATGATAAGGAAAATGAACAATCAAACTGAAATTCCTTCTCCAAAATCCAAGGTGGGAAAAAACTAAATTAACAGTCAAGTACTTATACTGAGAAAACATACCGTAAACCGAGTGAGCAGCTATTTCCCAAATAAACGGTCAGTCAGGTACCCGAACTTAACTAAAAAAACAACTCCAAAACATAAAGCAATTAGAACCACTACGGAAGTTTCGCATTGGAACAACCAGTAATATAAAATTACTAGGGGGTCTTAATCTCACCCTCAGCTTCTGCAGTGGTACACAGCATTCAGTTAGTTGTTCGGCCAAATAAATTATGATAACCACCAGCACGATGAATAAAAAACTTCACAGATACAATAAGCTTCCCGGCGATGGAGACCCCTAGACGCCAAACAACATAACTGAAAATCTGGAGCAAACGATAAACACCAGTTGAACCCCGGTGGGCCAAGCAACAGCCCAAACCAACTAAAGTGAAAAGCTTTAAAAAGGTACAAGTATGCAACGCTCAGAAAAAGGCGCAATCAGAAAAAGATTCCCACTCCAAAAACCGGTCGAAAAAAAAAACAAATTAACAATCAGGTACTTATACCATGAAAACAATTCGTAAGCCGAATGAGCAGCTATTTTCCATATAGGTGGTCACTCAGTTATCTAAACTTTACTAAAAATATGAAAACACACACAGGGCGCCAACAGCACAACAATTTTAAACACCAAGGCATAAAACAATAAGAACCACCACAGAAGGAACAATAATATAAAATTTCTTTCGTAAAATTATAAAATTAAGTCGCGGCAATCATAGTCAGACGCCAAACCCACAGGCATGCAAATAAAGAAGGAAGGAAACAGTTGTTATCAACCATAAATTTGTTAATAACTAAGCATGCAGACGGTCGCATCACATTGAAGTTACAAAATGTATATCCTATACGTTTGTAACGTATATATGTTGATTTTTCTAAACTGAAAAGAAAATCATTAATTCCTATAAGTTTCTTAAATTTGTAAGCAAGTCACAGTATGAAAGTGGTAACACATGTTTGTAACGTTAGTAATGGGTTTCAGAAGAGCCCGCTTCAGAATGTTTAAATATACAGTTACGATCTAACCTCTTCGCCGTACCAAAGGATCTGCCTAGAGCGCGAATATTTGCGCCGAAAGTTCAGAAAAAACTCTTGATGTATATTACATGATTGAGAATCACTGATAAGAATACCTGACCAACGAAAAGCATTGGCATATCTAAATAAACTTAATATATAGCCATTCATATTATACCAAATACTGAAAGTCTAAGTAATACTTATATATATATACCAAATGTGAGACAAGCCAAGTTCTGCTTGCGGGTGTGCCAGGTGGTTTTTCTCGGGGTTCTCCCGTTTTCGCCCACCTACTGATTGGCCCGTCTCATATGAGCTGAAATAATCTTGAAAGGGACGTAAAACTGAATAAAAAAAAACAAAAAAAAAAAAAAAAAAAAAAAAAAAGTTATATAGATTTACAGAGAAATGGGGATTTGATGGTACAAACGTAGAAATTGTATCTTTTTATAAACATCTTGGGATGTTTTTCACGCCGAAGTTAGTGTGAACTAAAAGTCTCAAAAAATGTTTCTTGAACCCAGAAGATACATTTAAATTATTTGATTCAGTCTCGAAACCTATATTATGTTACAGGTCAGAAATTCGGGGATACAAAAATCATGAAAAATAGGGAGAATACAAAGTAGATTTTGTAAGCGTTTTTGTTCCTTCAGTCAAAATACTCCAGATATTTTAGCTTTAGGTGAGTGTGGACGAATACCAGTTGCTATTACATTATTACATATATGGTTAGATGTTTCAAGTTAACTTATTGCATAAAGTTGTTAACAATGGAAATTCATAGGTATCCGAAACAGTGTTATGTTGTGTTCAAAATATCAGACGAGGTTGGCAAAATTACACGGGCAAGTCACGTAAAAGACATGCTTTATAAATACGGTTTTGTTTATGTATGGACTGAACAGGATGTCAGTAACTGTAAACAATTACTTGGACTGTTTACACAGAGACAAAAAGTAAGAATAGAGGGATGCAATTAAATTTAAAGTCCCATCATAGACACCAGCTGGGAAAGAAAAAGTGTACATAAAACACAAGAAAACATTTTTCCGACAACACACTCGAATAGCAGAATGACTAACTCTTTCCAAACAAGGTAGTCATCCGGCCGGCAAAGTTTCAGCAGGAACGAGCACGACAGAGAGGCAGGCACAATAAACAGTAGTATAATAATTTAAAAGATAAACCACTTTTCCTGGGACATCGATTGTCGATTTTACTGGGAACAAGTATAATGATAATAAACTCATCTTCCTGGGGTACAACTTATCGTTTCTCTGGGGACAACGTCGAAAACCATTGTTCATGGGGACATCCTCGAATTCATAAAGAAAGACAATTAAATAAAAACAAAAATAGTGTTCAACTTGGCGAACACATGAAACAAAATCTTTTGATCCAACCAAGCCAAAATCCCAATCGCATACATCAGATATACAGCGATTGTCATTATCAACAGCAAAACCATTTTTGTTCGGACAGCGAAATCACCAGCCCCACCAGCATAGCGAAAATGTATTAGTGATCATTAAAAACGGATTATAATAAAAACAAGTAGCCCAAAGGCAACGATTGCTCACCTGAGAGTCAACAAGTACGGTCACTGGACAAAGTTTTATTTATTTTTTTTTTTTTTGAAGATCTGATCAAAATTGAAGATGCTGGAGTGGCCACAACACTAAAAATTGATTTTTTCAAACATTCAAGGGCAGCTAACTCCGCAGTCCAGGGTCGAATCTGGCTCAAATTCGAACTCATCCAAGATGTAATGGTTATCCTTGTTTCTGCCAAGAATGAAGAAGATCCGATCAAAATGGAAGGCGCTAGAGTGGCCACAATACAAAATATTGATTTTTCAAACACTAAAGGGCAGCTAACTACGCAGTCAGAGATCGGATCTGGCCAAAATTCGAATTCATCCGAGATATTGTAGTTATTCTTGTTACTTGCAAGAATGAAGAAGATCCACTAAAAACAAAGATGCTAGAGTGGCCACAACACAAAATATTGATTTTTCAAACACTCAAGGACAGATAACTCCGTAGTCAGAGGTAGGATCTGATCGAAATTCGAACGCATCCGATATATTGTAGTTATCCATTTGGAAAGAAAACAGTTATTTTCTTCTGCTGCCAATTATAGGAATGTATTTTGCATGTTTATTTTCGATCTCATGTGTATTTTTGCAAGAAACGCCATGGTTTAATCATTTTTATCTACATACAAATTATCTTTTAAGGTTGTTGGTATTATCGGCAATGTTGCATTCGAATTTTACGACGCTGGTGACGATGCCGCTGCGGGTGACGATCCCGCTGAGGGCGACGATGCCGCTGAGGGCGACGATGCTGCTGAGGGTGACAATGCCGCTGCGGATGATGCCGCTGAGGGTGACGATGCTGCTGCGGGTTACGATGCAGTTGAGGATGATGCCGCTGAGGGTTACGATGCAGTTGAGGATGATGCCGCTGATGATGATGATGTCGCCGAGGTTGGTTACTAAATGGTATTTTTAAAATTCAGTGAGCTAGGAAAACTGTTTCCCGAAAGAGTAGAGCGAGGTAACAAGGCAAACATATAGGTGAGAGATCGAGCACGAAATGAGTCGACAGCGACAGTCAAAAGCGTTAACCAGGAACTTGCACAGTCAAAAGCAATGGCCCGCCCTCCTTAAATACAAAAGACAGGAGACAGCCAAAATAACAAATAAGTCACGAGATCTAGAGCAAGTACTGATCTTTCCTATTGCGTGTCATTCAGAAACCTAATTATAACTTGATAAAGGCCCAAACAACACAAACAGCTCAAAAACATTGACATCATCAGAAATAGACACTTGGAAGATGGTCCTCGCGGAATCTCGTAACCTAGTCAATGAATCGATAGGGAAAAGGCCATGATTCACGAGAATCGTTTTGATGACCCATCATTACGAAAACAGAACAATATATTTACATGTAGTCGTTCAGTCAATTCTCAAACTGAAATTGTTGGTATGAATTAATAATTATTGTGGTTTATACATATATATTTACATTTTTATTGCAATCACCCTAGATGAAAGTATCACTCTTGATGTTCTTCATTTCCCGATGAAAAACATAAGTCATGTGATCTAGAGGCCACGCCTATGGGCGGGGTGACATCAAAACCAGCTAGTGAGGTTGTTTGTTTACTCATGTTAGACGTTTTGGCTGTTCCAAAATTACGTTAAGCCGGATTTAATGCCAATTAACATGAAAATGAGAGATGATATGTGCATATACAAATCTGATACTTAATTGATAAATTAAAATGTAGATATAAGTACGATACTGTCCCCTGAAGTTACGCATTGTTTGACTGTTTAGATTAGAAAAGGAGCCCGGTCTGAATAAAACAAATATTCTTCTTTTTGCATGAACATCTAATACATACAATTACCAAAAGGAATTAAAAAAATATTGAAAAGATTTCTCGGAATTTCAGTATGTTAAGTTAAGATACTCCATATTTATCCCCCGACTTCAAGGTCACATGGAGTTGCGCACTTGATATGTTTGACATCAGCAGTGGGATTTCCTGAAGAAATGTTGTATTTAAACATATAATTGTGGAAATTTGTCATGTTTCTAGTTGATTGACTAGGAAAAAAAAATGGAAAGAAATGGCCCCACGAATGAAAAATTAGGCCAATGCAATATACTAGGTAAACAATATGACTGGCAAGTATGTTTTACTTTAACTTTCTCCGTCTGTTCTGTTCAGTCTATCTAATTTTACATTTTTGGTTTATATACTCAGAGGAAAAAGTTTAGTCAGTAACGTTGACCAGCCTGATTACTTTAATGCTCAGCCGCTTGCCTCAGCTGTTTCCCCTTTTTTGAATTTGCAAAGTCAGTCTCTTTCTAATTCTGGAAAGAAACTTCACCAGTTGCCAATTTCGACAGAGTTATTGGCCTTTTTCGTAAAATGTCATTATTGTAATTAACTGATATCTGCGCTTTGATTCATAGCGCTTTCTGATAGAGGTTGTTGTCAGTGACAAAAATCCGAAAAAAAAATCTATTCAAAATTCAGCCACAGTCTCGAGAAATAAGAAGTCAAATATTCGTTAATTTAAGATTACCACCCTTTCATTTAAAATAACAATGAAAATTGGTGTATGCACTGTGGCAAAACCACATGCGATATTTCAACCATTTTTGTTGGAAATGTTAGGTTTTAATCACAGTTTTATGACTGGTAATTTTAATCTAAAATTATCGAGTGGTTTTGAAGCTGTAGCGATCTAATCTGCCCCAATGGGATTTTACATGTATTTTCACGGACTAAACTTTTGCCGGTGAGCATATAATGAAGTTTTTTGACAAAAATGTTATTAAATAGTTTCTCATATAAGTTCTTAGACAGGAACATGACTATGACATGCGCAAGTCCGTGTGCCGCGCAACTACAGGAGACTCAACTGGCTTCATAGGCCTTAAAACAGCCCAATGTTTTTCATCATCCAATCATTAAGTAAGGACTACTGAATACATAACTATAACTAATGGGAAAGGTTAAAAACTATAATAAAATAACGTATATTTTTGTGTCAATTGATTGGCTTGTGTTAACCAAAAATCTAAGGTATAACAAAATATGGTTCCGCCGCAGCCATCAACACATTTCATTTACAATGTTATAGATCTATGAAAATATTTGTTTTTAATTGTTATTTATTTCTGCAGCTGAGTTGTGCCGTGTGACGGCCCTAAGGGGTCTCCCCGTACATCAGCCACAGTGCAGATTATATTTTCTTTTCATTTCTTTTTTTTTTTCTTATCGCACTACTCATTAGACAACGAAACAGGTACTGCTTTACTAAAACTTACCCATGCAGTAAACAAGGAGTTTTTTCTCAGCATTAAAAATTGAAAATTTCATTGGAAAAAAATCTCAATTTTAATATGTTTGCTCAAAACATTGACTATGGGTACACGTTTCATTGACTGTCTTTTAATTTCAACTATATTCGCTTAACTGCTTTGCAGTTTGCAAGCACTTAGAAATTCCATTTGACCCATTTAATATTATTTTACTAGTGGTCCGGACGTTGCTTATCCTATTAAAGTATTTTATGTCAAGTTTAAAATTTAATGTTTAACTCAATGCGCCTGTGAAAGTAACAAGCAATAAAAAATGTAGAGAAAAGAAGGCAAACATTGTAACTGAAACACATTTCCCGTAAACCTTTGACCACATTCACTTACTCCTTTCACTTCGTGACAAGCAATTTTTAAATACAATCTTGCATGCGAACTTATGCCTTTATTTAAACCCAATAAATGCTGATAGCAGTAATACATTCTTTCGTTTGATCAACCAACGAACGCCAAATCTACCCAAGGCTCTAGCCAGAAATTACCAAAGGGCCAATTGTTCTGAAAACGCTAATCTGAACTGGACCAGTGCCCTTATATTGTAGGGGGCATTGCGCAATGTCTTGACACCAATAAAAACGATAAAGGTCGCGTATGTATTTGGTACGTCCAAGGAGTGCATGCTTTCTTTTCCAATCTGCAAGTTGCCTATTACTTAACGATTTGTAGCTTGTAGTTTTGTTCTCATATTTAATGTCTATTGTTAATAAAGCAAAAAAATGTTTGCAATTTTATTGCGTATTATTGTTGCATTTTAACTTTTCAATGAGAAGGATAAATTTCAATACAAGACAAAATATATCCTAAGGCCTGTAGATGGGCACTGAAAACGCTCCTATCGGTTTTCATTCATCAGGAAACCAGGTCCACGAAATGTGTACCCCCTCAGACCCAACTTTTATATAGCAAAACTGGGGTTTGCAGGGGTATACCTATTTTTCTTGTTTTTGCTCCAAAACATTGATTGTGGGTACTCGTTAGAACCGCCTCGCCGAGGCGGTTTTAACGTGTACCCACAATCTATGTTTTGAGCAAAAATAAAAAAAATATATCAAACATTTTCTACTGAAAACTTTCAATTTTAAAGCTAAAAAAATCTCTATATTGCATGGGCAAATTTTCATTTTGTATGGGTTTTCATTCATGCCCATCAGATTCAGTTGACGACAGTAACCAACCTTATAGGATGCATAGGTAAAACAAATGTGGGAACAGGTGTATACACATTTGTAAAATTTAGAAATACTTTATAGTTTAGACGCAGTTCAAATATTCACATGGCAATTCTTGCGCAAATTATGATATTCAACCCTCCTTAGTAACTGTGCCACTGCTGTGTAGATCGCGTCACAACAATATCGTATTCGAACAAACAGTCACGCAAATTGCACATTCGTAAATCAAATTTCTCCAAATTATGAATTAGGAACGTTGAAATCTTTTAAATGAGCTGTCTCGTGGGAAAACCGATAATGTGGTTATATTTCCGAACAGGTCCGACACAAATTGGCGTGTATAGTCACAGAAGCAGGCTAGAAACTCGAAATTTTGGATATAGAAATCGGAGGAATTGTACTATCCGTGTCGCGAAAACAAAGGCGCTGATCAGCTTCGCGGTTACCGCAAAGCTGGTCTGGTCAGCGCCTTTGTTTTCGCATATGCACATTGTTGGGTTTCTCAAATTTAAACATCTGGACAAAATAATTTGTTTACGAAAAATCAAATTCCACTTAAATGTAAACAAACTACATTCGTTTATCCGACTGTAACATAAAGTGGAACCGTGAAGTGCTATGTGTACTAATAAAGAAACTTCATCCAGACACAAAAGAATGTCAAAGCTCTTCTTCGGCTCTGAAGGACAAATAGTTCTATTGACGCTCCTCTAATCTGGGTCTTAATACTATTGTCAGCCAATGGAGCATAATGATCCCCTCTCCCAAGTGTAACCAAGTTGGATCCATAGCAGTATAATTTGCAGGACTTACGTTGGGTATCATTTTTAAACTTTAAAACTGAGAATTTGAAGAAAAAATGGACTTGTGGTTTAGTGAAGAAGAATTTTCTGGTTTGGATCCCTTAAAAACGCTAAGACAGATAATAACACGACGGCTTAAGGCCTGTTAGTACCCAAGAGTCATGGTCGACAGGATTTATGAGGAGAGTAATTACTCTACACAAAGTATAAATTCTCCCTGCGTTATGAGACAAAGCTTGCAGAATTTTAACATATCCATCGTTACATAAAACGAATGTACTCATTTCAAGACAAGAAACTATAAACCATTTATCAAAATACAAAAAGGGACATAGTTATGTATGTTATATAACAAGGTACAGGTGCGTTCAGTGATTAATATACCCCTGCAATATTCAGAAATAAATTGGCAACTCTTCCTGTTTTTAACAATCGTCGCTGGCAAGAAATGAACAAACAACTGGAAATATTTGTTAATATATGCTAGAGGACTTTGAAAACGCCTCACTGTACATCGGTTATATTTTGCTTAAAACTTCCTTAAAATTGAGTGGATGTACAAAATAAACATATTATCGTGTTCGCCAACATAATTAACAATATTCTTCCATAAAGTTTCACAAAATTTTGGTCGCTCGTTTGTTTGGTACAGCTGTTTTCACAGACGTCATCGAGACGCCAGAAAACGCGTTTTAACGCAAGAAAACCTTAAAACGGCTACAATAAACGGAATTTGTAAAAACAAACCATCTTTAGCGATAGCTAACGACCTTAAGCACAAGAAAAAGCAAAATCAAAATGGGGAAATTCTTTCAATGTCATTTGGGCGCTAGCGTAATTTGATGACGTCAAGCGTAAGTGTACAAAATACCTCTTGCCATTCGATTACAGCGTCGAAAGTAATTGTAATTTTTACGTAGGTCTTTGCCTATTCATTGTGCTTAAATTCTTTTGAATTTGTTTCATTTTACACGCAAAAAATAAAGTTTTCTTAATTGACGTAAAATGACGTAACTACTGCTTTTTCAGTGCAAATGAAAGCAAAGCAACATAATTTGCTTGGCTTTTGGTGTTTCTTTCCAGTAATCATGTTGTATCTGGTGAATACTTGCCGTCCACATACTTTGGTTTTGTTGAGTTCTGGGTAACGCTGAAATTAATCGTGTATGACGTTAATAGTAGGCGTTGATGCTTCGGCTTTGTTATCGAAGTTAAGCAGACTGGATGTACTTTTTAGTTCAAAAATATTTTTGTCGATATATAATGTATTCCGAGAGTAAGGAGCAACAAAACAAGTGAGGCGTTTTCAAAGTCCTTGAGTATATATTGTTAAGTATGAGAGTGAATATTTACTCTACCAGATCTTATATGACAGTGTATGCCAAATTTGATTACATAATATTTGGAGCCCAATTTTAAACAAAAATCCTTGAAAATTCTTAGAGGTTAACTTGTAATCAGGTGCTCTGTCAGTCGATTATAATTTTTCCTAGTGGCACAATCAGCTCATCTGTTTCTTATTACCTCATTTGGTGGGGACCCGTATTTGCACCAGGTCATCTTCTCGTAAAAAATAAACGGCCTTGTATTAAGAATGTTTACTTGTATAATATCTATTCGTATGTTAACATTTTAGGGCGATGGTGTTCCCGGCAATGTCAACGCCAATCAAGGCGACAACAACAACGACAATGGCGAAAGCGGTCAAGTAAACGACGATTACTCTGGATCTTCTGGCTATGATGACGCATCTGTATCGACTCCTAGTGAGAGCAACAGTAACTCGCAAGATCCACCTTCCGCGTAAGTACAAATACATAGATCTGACGAACCTTTCTTTTATTGATAGGAAGTGTATGACACAAACTATCTAAGCAAAATTGACATTGACAAAATCTATACGCTGAACAGAAGGTGGCAGTTCGCTTAACGTCATACAAATCTTCTAAATTTTCCACTCCTTAAAACATTAATATCGAATTTAATTTTGAAGTACATGTACATGTATTCAGATAGGCATTTAGTGTAATAAACATACTTTCTGTAAACTATTTGTGTGCAGTTGAACGCTATTTGTTGCTGTCAACTATTTGTGCGCAGTTGAAGGCTTTTTGTTGCTGTAAACTATTTGTGTGCAGTTGAAAAGGTACAAGTAGGCAAAGATCAGGAAAAGGCGCAATCAGAAAGAGATTCCCACTCCAAAAACCGAGGTGGGAAAAAAACAAACTAACAATCAGGCACTTATACCATGAAACATAACGTAAGCCGAATGAGCAGCTATTTTCCCAATAGGTGGCCACTCAGTTACCTTAACTTAATTAAAAATATGAAAACATACATAAGGCACCAACGGCACAAAAAAATTTAAACACCAAGACATAAAACAAAAAGAACCACCACAGAAGTATCGCCTTGGAACAATCAGTAACACAAAGTTACTGGCGGGCTTAAACCGGTTTTACAGGATCCTAACCTCACCCTCAGCTTCTGCAGTGGTTCATAACATTTAGTAAGTTCTTCGGTACTCGTGGTGATTCTCTAACTAGTCAATGAATCATCAAGAACAAACAAATAAATCATGATAAACATCCTGATGAATCAAAAACAAGGACTCACAGATTGAGTAAGCTGCCCGACGATGGAGATCCCTGGGCGCCGAATAACTCACTAACCCACTAACTCTGGAGCAAAAGAAAAACACCAGTTGAACCCCGGTGGGCCAAGCAACAGACAAGAAGCTCCGGTCCCAACCAACTAAAATGAATAGCTTTAAGTCGGGGCCATCATAGAGTCTGACGCTCGATCCAAATCCATTTGCAACAGAAAGATGTAGATCTAAAAAGGGGGCTTCGGTATCTGAGATATTGGCTTTGTTCAATTGAAGTTCAGGTAGATAAATTTGATTGACCATACCTTCAAAATAAGGGTTGTCAATGTTCAAAAGGTCATCGAGTTACCTAGATGTAGAATTAAAAGCCTCGATAACATCAGCTTGATTATCATGGTTAAGAGAATCCATGAAATCTCTTTCGTAGCAGTATAAAAATAAATCAGCTACGAGAGGTGCGCAATTTGTACCCATCGGAATTCCAACAATTTGTCTGTATAACTTGGTCCCAAATCTAACATAAATATTATCAAGGAGATAGGACAAGGCGTCGCACACATTCTGACATGACCAAAGTGTATACCGACTTTGGTCAGAGGAAGTAAAAAAAGCCTTTCTGTCATTACATGCCAAATAAAGTGAACCATAGTTTTTTAATGCCCTTTTGAAGGTCCACTCTATCAAATCCAGAAGTTTTTCTTTTATTAGATTATGTGGTAATGTTGTATACAGAGTAGAAAAATCATACGTGGACAAGCTTGTCGCACGGAACCCTCTACCCTTCAATTTACTGAGCACCTCACCAGAATTTTTTATTGACCAAAACCAATTTTTATTTGAAGTTTCATACACTGTCTCACAGGAAGTTAATAATTTAGTTGAACGCTTTTTGTTGCTGTAAACTATTTGTGTGCAGTTGAATGCTTTTTGTTGCTGTAAACTATTTGTGTGCAGTTGAACGTTTTTTGTTGCTGTAAACTATTTGTGTGCAGTTGAACGCTTTAATTTTCAATTATTTTGCGTTTGTTTAAATAATAACAGTAATTATAATCATGATGCCTAATTTAGAAATGAAAACCACTAAGAATAGAAGCTCCATGCAGAAATGATGCAGAATATTACAATTTGAATGGAACTTGATTTCTGCTGGAAAGGTAACAATACGTGTAGATGGGCACACCTATAAATAAAAGGCCATTCAAACAAACGCTTTGTAAATACATTTAAAAGAACCAAATCGAAGTTTTCTGTGAGAATGTTTTGGGCGATTGGCTTAAACGTTGAGCGACAAAACGTATGGCTTGACTTTTGACAATATTAAGAAACGACGCCTTAACATGTTTCTGTTCTTTCATAAGCAGTTCCAATGATGGGAACCCGGAATACTTTTTCGAGGGTAACATGTACGATGCTGTAGCTTTTCGAGACGGAGGCGAGGCAGTCTCTTTTGAAGCTCCTTTATCCGGACAAGTCTTCCTTTCAAGGAAGGACTTCAGGAAATTGGCCAAAATGCAGAACCGGGGTGGAGTCAATGCAGTCCAAGCAACTGCCAAAGGTTTCGCAGTATCAACAGGGAAGAAGAACGCATGCGCAGGAATACACGAGGCGAAAGCCGACCTTTTCGTTATAATGTCGACATTCTGCTTGAAGTACCAGGGAAAAGTGACCTTCACGTCGAATGACCTTGAAGCCATGGGAGGTGAAGAGGGATTGATTAAGATCAATGGGCTTGTAAGCCTGCATTTTCGTTCGGCACCGAGAGAAAAGAGAGACGATAGGGCAGCACCAAATGGATATATGATAATATGTATCGGGGTGTTGAATTAAAATTGAAGTGATGCTGTTCAATATAGCGCCAGGGTTTGTGTATATTCAAAATTTGGTATTATCTCAATTAAGACCGAACAAAGTATGATACCCAATTATGCTTTTAAGATTTCTGGTAGTGGTGAGTAATGCATGACCCCAGCAAAAAACAGCATGTCACAAACCCTATATGCAAAAATTCAAGAAACAGAATGAACTTTATTTTTACACTAAACAAGAGCGTAACGTTGTTTGATTTACTTAATTTGACATTTTCTTATTGAAAAATAAATGATTATTTTATATCTGAAAAAAAAAAATATCAAACATCAAAAGTCACAAAAACATGTCACAAAGTTTCTGTAATTTACGTGACGCTTTAGAAGATTGTCAAAATCTTTATAGTGGTGTCGTTTATTGCATACCAAAATAGTTGAATATGTCCTTTATATGGATAACATATAGGGTGTTTTTTAATTTGCTTTACTATTTGGTCAAATAAATCTAATATTCCTGCTTAACCATTGTGTCTTTTTTAAGATGTAATCATACGTGACACTGTTTTTTTTTAAATCCAACACGGTATTTGAAAAAAAAAACAACAAACAAACTTAATCTGAATATGAAAGAATGATGGCCGAAAACATCTAAAGTCTTACAAAAATAAAAGGTGGTATTTTCGGATGCTAAAGGTGAAATTATAATTAACGTGACAGTAATTTTACGTGACGCTACTTATTTTTAAATGCCAATATGACCTATTATATAGCTAAGATTATGCTTTGAATCAGTGTCTATAAATGTTTAATGTTTTGTACTTAAGTTTACATAATATAATGTTTTTACTAGCAATGTCTCGTTAATTATGCATTCGTCACGTAAAAGATTATGCTTTGAATCAGTGTCTATAAATGTTTAATGTTTTGTACTTAAGTTTACATAATATAATGTTTTTGCTAGCAATGTCTCGTTAATTATGCATTCGTCACGTAAAATACATTGGTAGTTTAACTCTATTTATCGATTATGGTTGAAAATAATAGAGTATAAAAAAGTACAAGTAGGCAAAGATCAGGAAAAGGCGCAATCAGAAAAAGACTCCCACTCCAAAAAAAAAAAAAAAAAACAAACAAACTAACAACCAGGCACTTATACCATGAAAACATTTCGTAAGCCGAATGAGCAGCTATTTTCCCAATAGGTGGCCACTCAGTTACCTTAACTTAACTAAAAACATGCAAACATACATAAGGCGCCAACAGCACAAAAATATTTCCAACACCAAGACATAAAACAAAAAGGATCATGTCTCCTTCTATCAAAGAAATAGCGGTTATACTATATTCGTTAGTCGCGATTGCTCATGCCAAAATATTGACCAACAGTAAAATACCAGCCCTGAGATAAATATACATTTTTATCAAAACATATCAATTATCTTCGACTAAATAATTCTGTGGTTATAAGTATCAAACGATTTATTTCTTGTGCAGACTGTTTCAAATTCTATGCGTCACTATAAGTTAGCAAAAATGCAAACCTATCTAAGGGTACCCTAGTATGTGCGATAATTTTCTTATTTTCTCATTATCAGAATGCTTGTATTGTAAGAAAGAAAGGGACCAGGAATCGATGCAATTAAATTTGAAGTCCCAACATAGACGCCAGATGAGAAAGAAAATATATAAAACATAACAAAACATTTTCCCACAACACACTCGAAAAGCAGAATGACTAGCTCTTTCCCAACAAGGTAGCACCTGGCTAGTCTCAACCAAACCCAAAGGCAACAAGCACAACAGAGAAGCAAACGGAGTATATTATTCAATCACAAATTTTAACACTGTTTCTTTTTTCTGAAGACACTTGTTGACGAGAGGAAAGAATCTGTGACAGTCTCTGTGGTATCATGCCCCGTTTTCAAAAGACCAGAATAATGGCTTAAAGGTCCTGGTGGTAGAATTTTATGATTAGGGCAATAGCCCAATGCATTCCAAACCTATAACTGTTAAAAGTTTTGACTATTTCCTCCTAATAGTGTAGAAATGGCGATTTTAGCGGGGGTGGGGGTCAAAGTTTCATATGTGAGAAAAAAGAAAATTTTCGCTTTTCCTTGCTTGTAGTCCTTTAATTCCACCACTGGATCATATTTTGTGCATGCAACACTATATTAAGTGCGATAAACATGCATAATGCCATTGAAATAATATTGAAATATTACAATGTCAACATTTTAGCAATTACCTGTATAATATTATTGTCTCAATACCACCAAACATTATACATAACAGTGTTACCTCTACATGAGAAAACCTGCTATCTGTTATATGCAAAACCATACACCCAGATCAACGATGACCAGCCAGCTAATCAGAATCGTGTCAATAATTAACAAAACTTCAACCCATCTTCTTTGTTTGCACAGCTTGATTAGAGTTTGATCTTAACCAAAACATTTTCTCCGGACACGGCCCATTGTTACAAAACTTGGTCACACTGAGCAACCTTGCTTGAATATTTATTTACCTGTATAAACATGTTACAACACGGCCTTCAGTGTATATATTTTTCTGATTCAATTTAATGTCCCTTTCAAGATTATTTCAGCTCGTATGGGATGGACCAATCAGTTGTTGGGCGAAAACATGACAACCCAGAGAAAACCACCTGACACACCCAGAAACAGAACTTGGCTTATCTTACACAATGTACAATGTCATGTGTCTTAATTGTTTCCGTATAATGGTTGTTTCGTAGTGATTCTAATCATAAATATTATTTTTGGTTCGGTTACATTATGGCCAAACATATATTCTTTAATAGTAACATTTTTCAGTCATTTTGGGATTGAGCCACGTATTGCTTTTTATACCCAGTACCCTGTGGATTTAATGTGTCTTAGGCACAGCACGGCTCCTCACGATTGGATTAAACCCAGGGCCTCTATTTAGAGTTGGTTACATTAAAAGAAACGAAAGATTCATGTTTGATGCCTAACTTGATATAAGCAAATACTTTTCAGTGAGGAATATAAGTCCGATTTCAGAAAATATGCTCAAAAACGACCACTTTATGTGATTATTGTTCTAACGGTATCTGAATTGCCAAACATTTTCCTGACAAGGCTGGTTAAATGTTTATGAAAGCATTTCAAGTAAAAGATCATTTATACTAACTGACAAAATTGGCGTAAACTGATAAAAAGTTAAAGCTAACAATATGCTTTCTTCATGTGTTATAGTGTATACCCATCAAATTCAACAAATTGAAGCATTTTTGTTACAGTAACGCTTAGTCCTTTTTATTTGTCACCACAAAATGTATACTAAAAGTGAAACGCGTAGGTTTTAAATGTTAAAAGTAGTCACACATACACTTTCAAAGCAAGTTGTAACTTCAACATAGAGACTCTTAGCTTCTAGTATATACAATGTTTATGGTACTTTGGAACTGTCCAGAGAACATATAAACATGACCCTGCAATGCTGCAGAGATATGTTTTGAAAGAGATTAAGAACCAAGATAACCTATGAAGCTGGCTGAACAAATTTTGTTCAATTTCTTGCCTTTGTATACCACACTGTTTTATGAGAATGAATGGCAAACTGTGTAATCATCCCAAAAGTTGGTTCTTTGAAACTTTACGTCGCCGTATTGTACCAATGACAAAGACATTTTCCATAGTACTAGCTAATACCTAGACAGTGGTGGCATCGTACCGACGTCACTGAAAAGTTGTTGATTTGGAAGTTAATACATTTAAAAAAAAGGAAAACAGTCCACCAATGTGACTGTTTGTGGTGCAAGAGGTTTTTGGCCATGTAAGCAAGAGGACAATATTAGTATAGAATGATTACAAAAGTTTGTTCCACAGAATGTACAATACCCTAATTTTCTGTGCAATGGAACATAAAAGGTGGTTATAAATCATGCAGATTTGGGTTTATTTTGGAAACAAGTGTATATATCCATTTTTTGTACTTTATTTATGGCTTACAACTTAAGTGCTGTTTTGTTTTCTTTTTAATTTTAAGTTTGAAACAATTTTACATACTTAGGCTCTAGTACTGAGATAACATTTTGGGCTGTTGGGTAGTGTTCCTCGCCCCCCCCCCCCCCCGAGTCCCAGAACGCCATTCACATATATTATGTAAAATATGATAATGCATTCACATGCAAAGGGATTTCTTGGGACTCGGGGGGAACAATGTTAAAAAATACTTTTCTATTTTCCTATATGTTTAATACAAAATATGCCCATTTTAACCCAAAAAATAAAGCAGTACATCTATTGAAGAAAAAAAACAAAACAACCTCAATCCAATATCATAAACTATGGACTACCAGCAAACATGTATACATAAACAGAAGCGTTTGACCAAAATTCATTTTTCTTAAAATCTGAGGCAGCTATACATTATAACTCCCATTACCACCGTCAGAGGTCCTTTCAATTCGAGCTGAGTTGAACAAGACAAAGTATAACAAAGGGTTGAAGAGGGGCAGCTGTCAACGCTCTTGTATTCTTCTGTGCATCACTAACTCATTTAAGCCTGGCGTCCCTTTTATGGGACATAGGCAAACAGAATAGCCCCAGATGTGACGCCGCCATTCTGTTTGCTTAGAGAATTTTCATCGAAAAATTGAATAAAATTTAAAAAAATCACTCCTGATGCCCCTAAAAGTAAAAGTGGACTCATCCAATTGATAATGATGGGAAAATCCATTCGTCAAATATGGGCTAAGCAAGATGTTTGGTTTCCACAGATGCTCCTTAGAGTATGTTGACGACAGTATTCAAAGTTATTGGAGGCGTGGTAAAAACAAAGAGATAATGTGCGAGCAAATGTAAATATACTTAAGGGATACAGAAACGCAACAAACGCTTTGGGTTACTAAAAACATGCTTTGTAATGCAAGTCTGTGGTATAACTGAGCTTCTTAAATGAAAGCAATATCTAAACGTCAAAATGCAACAGATTGAGCCACAATGTCGGTTACGTATGCTTTATGGCGTACGCGTAACCACACTGACATACAGTAGCACACCATGTAACCATGATCAGTAAATGTCATATTTGAAACCCAAACCAATGTTTTGTTACCAAAACCCCTAAAAGTTATTGCAGATGTAACCATTGATCAGTTGGTAACATTTGGGTATGTTATGGGACGTTTAACGTCACCAACGTCAATCGATAAAATGTGTCAAAAACCAGTATAAAATTAAATTTCCTTTTAAAAGGAAGGCTTGCCCAGTTTTGTATCGTAAGTCGAGTGAGCAGCTATTTCCCAATAGGTGGCCACTCAGTTACCGGAACTAAAATAAAAAGACGAAAACGCACATAAGGTTCAAACAACACAAAAATGCGACTCCAAAACCTGAAACAAACAGAACCACAACTGAAGTATCGCATTGGAACGATCAGTAATATAAAATTACCTACCAGCAACCATATGCCCATATACCAAATATAGCAGGCCGAGTTGACCCGGCCGAGCTGACCCGGGCCAACTAGACCCGAGGCCGAATTGACCCGGATTCTTGATATCTTCTTTCCGTATTTACTCAAAGTCGCATAGCATGTACAATTCATATAAAAGAGCAATTATTGCTTGTGACCATAAACAGCGTCTCACACACGCGTGGTATAGCCGGCATAAAACTACAGAGATATTTGACTGTTCAGATTGAAGCAGTCTAGACTGAATGCTCACTATTCGCGCCAACAAGACTGTCCTAAATGTTAATTACACTACGTCTCAAAATGTGCGAACTAATTGAGGCCCTACCAGGGGGTTTGGAGATTCAGGGAGAAGGGTCATTTATTTTCAGGGAGCTTTGGAGCACTAGCAAATATTTTAAGGGATCTGGGGAGCAAAAGAAGGATTAGGGGGGTTTAGGGAGCAAAAGAAGAAAACGTTCAGGGAGCTGACGGAAGGGTGATTTTTTTTTCAGGGAGCAGCGAGCAAAGACCCCCCCCCCCTGCTAGGGCCTTAAGTACATTACGACGCACTCTCGTTTTTTCACACACGGTGACGACGTATCGGAATGACGTACTGGGATAGCCTTCCCACGATTCCCTCTTTTTATAAATAGAAATCGAGATCCGTATTCAATCTGAATATTGAATAATCTGAAAAATTTCCTTCGGCATGCGTTATATTCAATAAAATGATTATTTACGCAAACATTATGACCTTTGTTCTTCAGACGTCCATAAAACGTCAATTTTAACGTCAAAATCCAATATCCTGTACTTTAAAGACTCTCATTATGTTTTTCAAATTTTCTGATTTAAAAAAATGAGCAATTGCCAAACGTTTGATTACAGTGCGTAAATCGAGTGTTTACTCAAAGCATATAACCCGTTTCGCTCCTTTACATAACGTGATATTCTGTTTAACGAACGTCAAAACAAACGCTCCGATGATCCATTTCTACGGTACCTATGACGTCCCTGTCGATTAAAAAGCACGACGTGTCGTATGTTGGTTCGATATACACCGTTTAGGTACAAATAGCAAAAATCGAATAATTTAAATGACGTTAATTACTCATTTTTCGTTATTGTAAACTTCAGCATTCCGTTAACAATATTTAACGCAACATGGGACGCCATCTAAGTATACAATAGTCATAGTCTTTATTGCACATTATCAAGTCGACGTCACGTAACCCATATGCAAAGAATTTGTCAACTTCCCCTTCGCCCCGACGTTTACGTCACAATTTGCGTTTTTCATTGTTTTTGACGATAAAGCAAAAGGTGGATTCTTTAGACGCAGTTAAATATTCACATGGAAGAAAGTACATGTACAATTGCACAAAACATTATCCTCAACCTTCACAAGTAAATGTAGCACTTTGTAGATCACGCATATAATGAATAGCAACAATATCATGTTCGAATCATAGTCATGCAAAACGCGCATTTGTAAATCAAGTTTCTCTAAATTACGAATTACAAAACGTTAAAACCTGTAAGACGAAATAAAATCTGTGTACGTAAAACCAAACACCACTTTAAAGTAAAAATTGTTGATTTGTTGATCCGGCTTTAACATTAAATGGATCCATGAAGTGCTATGCGTACTTATAATGAAACTTAATCCAGACACAAACGAACGCCAAAGCTCTCCCAAGGTATCAGAAATGAAATGTATAAACACTGTTTTAACTATTCGACCCCGTTTAGGCATGCGTCTTTGCTTTAGACTTTCCTTGTGTAAATTTTTGAAAATGCAGTATTTTTAACTGGCTATCGTCGCCGGTTTATAAAGGGTCACTGAGGAGGGTTCATTGCCCGAAGTTGCGCAATATGGTCCATACTACCCCACCCCCCTTTGAACGTTTTCACTGCTTCCAAAGGATCTAGCTTTAATATCTTATTTTGTATTAATGCAGCTGGTGTTGTGCCGTGTGGCAACCCTAAAATTACTGCAGATTATATTTTTTCTATATAGAACAATTATCAAAATTCAAAAAAGGGACATACAGTCGGTTCATAAATGCATGGAAATAAGGTGATAACATTTTTTTGCACGAACAGGTACTGTAATCAGTACCGATGAATTCTAGCACCTTGGATAGCGTTGCATGTTGAAATAAGTGCTATTATTTAAAACTTTGTGGTAAATATGTCATACGTGTAAACCCTAAACGCAGTTGAGTCAATTTTCTTTCTTTATATCTGAAAGATTTATAGTTATGTTTCAAAGAATATGGCCAAATCATCACAGTTCATACATTGGCATTGTAACTGTCGGTCAGTACACAAACGTATGAAGTCTTCAGAACTAAGTACCGTTCATCTAATGTTGTTAAATGAAATATAAAGGTTTGATATTTTGGAAGCAGTAAAACATTCAAAGGAAGATAGTTTGGGCTATATTGCGCATTCTGCATTAGTTGGAATGGGTGTGCTTGAAATGTTGATACTCGTTTCCAACTTAAAACTGAAAGAGTTGTTGTTTTAAGGTTTTACAACCTACTTAAAGTAAATGACAAACGGAGAAATAAAAATGACAGAAAACTGATATTAAGGTAAGTGAAGCCCGCTTCCTCCGACCCCGTTACCCCTTATTACAGAACTAGTACTTTTATCACTATATCATGGATGCATCTAAACTATACATTAGTATCATCCACAGAATGCAAGCATGCAAAATATACTTGGTTGGACTTAACAAGGAGATACCCTCCATTTGTACTATAATACAAATATAATATCTACGTTTAATACTAAGCATGCGCAACAGACGTACACTATATGCAAAAGGACATTTGAAATACTAAAGCTGTCATGTATTTTAAACTGAAAAAAAGGACAGTAAATATTATTCAGTTGTCAAAACATGATTGGATAACGTGATTATAGGAGGAGGAGAACGGAAAAGGCATTCTTTTGCTCAAAATACTATTTTACGTAGCCGCATTCAATTGTTTTGTACTGTCACTCGTGACAAACGGATTTGTATACTTGTGAATATTTTTATACATCATGCAAAAATATCTTATTCTTTTGCTAGTATGTTTTAATTTAATATTTTATTTTCACTTTATAGCAATAAACAAAACATATTATTCCTTTACAAGGAGGAAGATAAATTAGACTGACATGCGTGTCATATGCTTTCCTTACTATAATTAATTAATTGATTAAATTAATTAATTAATTAATTAATTAAAATTAATTAATTTTATTTATTAATTGTGTTTCGACATAACGTCAGCAGATAGGATACCACAGGGTTGTTGATTTTTTTTCCATGCTTTTGACCTAATTCATACATGTATAATTTTAATGTTTCCATTCGATTGTTAGTTTTAATAACATTTTTATGCATGACGACGATAGCTTCCGTAATAATTTGTAATTTTGTCGTACAAAACTTGGTATGCATTTTTATTTTATTCATCAAAAATAGCTTGTTTGTTTTAACTGATTTTTTCCGTCATAGTCAATAACTAACTAACATTTGGGAAGTCATGGCATCCGAAATATGCTTTTAAACAACTATAACTAAGACTTGTAAGCATGGCTGGTTTGATTAAACCAATTTTCCTGGGTAGACTCAGACCTTCTTAACTATTAGGTGGTCAGTTGATAGTAAGCTGGAGGCAAAAACAACCCATCTGTTTCTTACGACTTCAGTTGGCGGGTGCCGTATTTCAACCAGACCACCTTTTCATAAAACCATAAGGGGTCTTGTAGCGAGAATGTTTTACAGGTATTCACCTGTTATCATTTTAGGTCGTTGGTGTTCTCGGCAGCGTTACGTTCGGCCAAGACAATGCCAACAACAATCAAGGCGGCAACTACTACTACTATGCCGACTACAACGGCGAAAGCGGTCAAGTAAAAGCTGATTACTCTGCCGCATCTATTGGATCTTCTGACACTGATGAAGCATCTGTATTGACTCCTAGTGAGGGCAACAGTAACTCACAAGATCCATCTTCCGCGTAAGTACAAACTACGTAGATCTGACAAACATTTTGTTTATTAATAAGACGTGTACGACACAAACTGTTCAAAAGATGTTATTAGCGTTAAACAGGAGGTGGCTTTTTTGCATAACTGTGGCATTTCCAGTATGCGATTTTAATGAGGATAATTATTCCAAGGCTGTTCCATATTGTGCTCCATTGTCCAATCTTACAAAAAAGATAAAAAGTGAATAGTGTCTGCGTCCAAAGTGATGTTGATGTAATACGAAACCCTCGGTTTTCAGTTTATTACAAGGCCTATAGCAAAGACATGTATTATTCACAATTTGAAGCCTTGTCTTAAAATACTTATACATCTGTTGAAATAAAATATTAAGTAATCATAATCATAATATACGTATGCAAACCAGCAAGAATAGAAGTTTCAGGGAAGTTTACAATGAATATCTTAAGTAGATCTTCATCTCTGCTGAACAGACGACAAAACGGGTGAGGGCGATCCTTTAATTTATAGGTCATTTAGGCTAATACTTTTATTTGATATGTGTGTAAAACAACCAAATTGTTCTAAAAATTGTGGCGTTAGCCTACACGTAGCTAAAACGTTGAACGTCCATTTCGAAAACTTGCCCATGCAATATACAAATCTTTTTTTCAGCAGTAACAATTGAAAATGTTACTGAAAAAATAGTTTTGCTCAAAACATTGATTGTGGGCACACGTTAGAACCGAGTAACAACTATCTATGTTTTGGAACAAAAATGATAAAAATGTATACCCCTGAAAAGCTCAGTTTTACCTTTATGAAAGTGGGGTTTAAGGGGGTGTATATTTCACGGACATGTTATCCTGATGAAAACATATGACATGGGAAACTTGTGTGTTTGTTTGTGTTGAGGCTTAACGTCCCAGTCAACAATTTTTCAGTCATGTCGGGACGGGGTCAACGCTTCCTGGGTTTAAACAGTTCTGTAGGGAGTTAATGTGTCTTGCTCAAGGACACAACACGGTGACGCCCGGGGGGATCGAACCCTGTACCTCTGGATTCGGAGTCCGACGCTCTATCACTACACCATCGCGCTCCCTAACATGGGAAACCAGCTATTTCTACCAACTTTTTCTTTAAAATAGTTTTGGGGCGATAATAAAAATCGATGCCTTAACATTTTTACGTATTCGTTTATCATTGACAGTTCCAACGATGAAGACACCGAATACTCTTTCAATGGTGACCTCAAGGTTTTTGCATATCGAGATGGTAGCGCTGAAGTCCCTCTTAAATTTTCCGTAGCCGGACAAGCTTTCCTTTCACGCAAGGACTTCAAGAAACTGGACAAACTGCAGAAACGCACTGAACTCAATGCAGTCGGAGCATCTGTCAAAGGTTTCGCGGTAGCATCAGGGAAGAAAGATGGATGCACGGGAATATACGAATTGATGGCCGATCTTTACTTTATAATGCCAACGTTCCGCATGAAGTACCAGGGAATTATGATCTTCTCGTCGTCTGACCTTGAAGCCATTGGAGGTGAAGATGGGATGATTAAGATCAAGGGAGATGCAGGCCTGCGCTTCAGTTCTAGTGAAACATCGGCACCGAGAAAAAAGAGGAGTGGAGGATACGGTGGATATTTGTATCTTGCAAAGTGAAACGACATTTGGACAGTCTCCGAACAGTTGCTATGACGTTTGAGCAACGTCACGTGGAAACCGATATTTTGCACATGCTTACGAAACTGGATATTTTGATATGTTTACTAAAGATAATGTTAACAATCATTTAATGCAAATTGTACCAAAAAAGTATGTTTGGGCTAAAAATGCCTTTTTTGAAAAAAAAAAAAAAATGATATTTTCTTTAATTATTTGTATAAAGCATAGTAACTCATCTCTCAAGCAAAATGGTCTGGCCCCAAATACAGCCTAAAAGGAAAGAACTGATCATCAACTTGAATGAATTCGTTGATTGATTGATTGATTGATTAATTGGGGTTTAACGTCCCACCAACAGCTAAGTTCATATGGAGACGGGACCTCGGTTTATAGTCTCAATCCGAAGGACTGGAGAAGCCCGGGATCGAACCTGCGACCCCTGGTTTACAAGGCAAGTGGCTTAACCACTGCGCCACGGAGGTTTCTGTTTGAATGAATTCAGACTCTTTCAAAAGCTGCATACACATGTACATGTATCAAAAAGCTTATGCAGAATCTTTGAAATTGCTTTACATCGATACACATAAAAAATTAAAAAATTCAATTTTGTTAATTTTGCGTTTTTACCCAAATTTTAAGATTTTCCTTTTTCACTTTTTTGCTTAATCTATTGTATTGGAGCTACTGTGTGTTAACAAAAATAAGTTCTAAACTCTGTGACATTTTTGTTGCGGATATTTAGAATTCAGAGAAAATGTAATTTTCCTGTTTTCTTAAACTTTCAGACAGTGAGGATTCAAAGAGATAGGTTTCGAATCAAGTCAGCCAAAATGTCCCTTGAAAATATGACACAAAGTCTATGTAGTGCAAACCTTCTTTTGAGTAGTATAATGTAAAAATATACATGCTTCAATTACTGTTCTTAATTTGTCACCTTAACGTATTTAGACAAAAACTTAATCGTAATGTATATTTTATCATACTTTCTATATATCTTGGTTCCTACCAATTTGTTCCGGGTAATAAAACAGAGTGGAAAAAGCTGAACATTAATTACATGTGGTCAGCATACCTACGAGTTCGAGTAAATTCGAGTGTAATTGCTTATTAGTAGACTGTAGGAACCCGAATGGTTTAACTCCCCCCCCCCCGGTTGTTCACTGTGCACGGCACAGTTCCTCAACAAAGTACTAGTGCTACCAATGAAGATTTGCCTCCGTGCCAAATTGACAGCAAAATCACATTCGGAACTCTTCACCCATCTAGCATCACGTCTCACATGCATAATTGCATATCATTGAATTACATGTACTTCATGTACTGACTGAGCATCCCACTACCTTGACGGATACCATGACGAATAAACAAATTCAAATGTATCGAATTTAACGGTTATAATCTGTCAAAAATGACGTTGAAGAAATGCATTTACTGAAGCGCGTATATGGGAAAAAATCACCACGAGGGCCGAACAAATAACTAAATGTTGTGAACCAGTGCAGAAAGTGGGGGTGAGGTTAGGCGCCTGTAAAATCGATTTAAGCCCCCCCCCCCGCCCCCTCCAGTAATTTTACATTACTGATTGTTCCAAGGCGATATTTCTGTTGTGGTTCCAATTGTTTTATGTTTTAGAGTCGAATGTTTGTGCTGTTTGCACCTTATGTACGTTTTCATATTTTTATTCAAGTACGGGTAACCGAGTGACCGCCTATTGGCAAATATTACGATATGTTTTCTAAGTATAAGTACATGTACCTAATTGTCAATTTACTTTTTCCCACCTCGAATTTTGAGTGAGATTTTTTGTGATTGCGTCTTTTCCTGAGCATCACCTACTTGTACCTTGTTTTGTTATACCTTTTGAAATACAATGCAATGTTATGAACTCACAAGAGTAATCGATATCGATCAGTTTGTCACGTGTTTCTGTATTTTTTTCTGCCACACTTGACCTATCAAAATGCATACATTTTGTACATAATCCTACGCCGTATATACATTTGAGTCTGATCTCAGATTGAAAAAGGCAGTTTCCTTTGATTAAAATCAATGGCTGTGACGTAACGTAAAAATAAAACAAAATAACCATACAATGTCTTCTTGAATGATCCAATTTTAAACCAACGTGTTGCTCTCCGGCACATGTATTTGCAGGTCATTATGAAAACTTGCCCATGCAATATACAGAGATTTTTAAAATTGTAAAAATTGAAAATTTTCAGTGGAAAATTTTTGATATTTTTATTATTTTTGCTCAAAACATAGAGTGTGGGTACACGTTAGAACCGCCTCGGTGAGGCGGTTCTAACGAGTACCCACAACCTATGTTTTGGAGCAAAAATAAGAAAAATAGGTACACCCCTGCAAACCCCAGTTTTGCTATATAAAAGTGGGGTTTAAGGGGGTATTCATTGCACGGACATAATTTCCTGATGAGTATAGAAGGAATTTTCGCATCGTTGTTTCGTGATACCTTCACACCGACGACGGGAACATTGAACCATAAGTCGAAAATAAAAAAAAAATCAACACAAACAGCAAAGAAAGGAAAGGCCGTGTTCAAGTTGATTGGGTACAATCAGGCAATGATCAGGAAATGCCGCAATCAGAAAGAAATTCCTACTATTTAGGGGGTAAAGTAAATTAAAATTAGGTACAATAAGTAAGAAAACATATCGTCAGACGAGTTAGCAGCTATTTCCCAATAGGCAGCAACTCAGTTACCCGAACTCAACTAAACTTATAAAAAACATACTAAAGGTTAAAACAGCACAAAAATTCGACTCCAAAACGTAAAAACAACCATTAGAACCACCACAGAAGTATCACCTTGGAACGATCAGAAATATAAAATTACTTTGGTGCTTAAATCGGTTTTACAGGGTCCTAACCTCACCCTCATCTTTGGCAATGGTTCACCACATTTAGTTAGTTGTTTGGACCTCGTGGTCATTTTCAACACACATGACTTAAAATTGAATTTACCAATACAAAGAATGCGTAGAGTGTAGATCTTTATGCCATATGAGTATTTTTCGAAGACAATACGACATATTGTTCGGTCCTCGTGGTGAATCTCTAACTAGTCAATATAATGAGTCATCAAAGACAAACAGATAAATCATGATAACCACCATGGTGAATAAAAAACGAGGACTCACATACGTAATTATGTTTTGCATTTGACACTTCATTACATAAATAAAATCCATTTTAACCGTGGCCAAGAGCGTTTACCATGCATTCTCTTGTTTTTTATTTATTTTTTTTTTTTATTTTTTTTTCAAGTAATGAATTTATTTACCGCCCTTTATTTAATTATACAAATGACTATGACTTTGTTAATAAAGTCTGTACACACTCTTCTAGTAACCCTATCAATTTCACCCGGTTAGAATATAACCGAATGTTGTTTAAGATATGGAACAAAGTTATAAATATCCACATTGGCTCTAAATCTGTTTAAATGTGAAATGTGCTGCCAAGATTTAGTCATGCATTTTCTTGTTTCTAGGCAACGAGGGTTGCTTTGTGATTTAGTCAAAATAGTAATCGAATCTAGGATAATCGAAAATGCATCATTATTCTGATGTAAACAATATTGAAAAATGGCAGTGGTGAAAGAAATAACACACGAGTTCGCATTACTTCTTGGATCACCATCGTATTCGGTTACATGTAAGTGACCGACGATAGAGATCCCTGGTCGCCAAATAACTTACTAACTCCGGAGCAAAAGAAAAATACACCAGTTGAACCCCAGTGGGCCAAGCAACAGACAAGACGCCCCGGCCCCAACCAACTAAAATGAATAGCTTTAAGTGGGGGCAATCATAGAGTCTGACGCCCGACCCAATGGCGTGCAATAAAAAAAAATCAGCATAGTTATCAACCATGATTGGTTTAAAAACTAAGCATGCAGACTGTCTCATAACATTTAATTTATATCCTATACGTCTGTAACGAGTAATGATTTTTTCTGAACTGAAAAGAAAAAAAAAATCCTTCATATAAGTTTGTTAAATTTGTAAACCAAGTCACCATAAAATTCTAGTTCCGAAAGGCCCTCTCGTAAAAGGGTATTTGGCCCAACATTAAATTTGGAAATCAATTCACTGTGTCCACAATACAATTTAGAAAATGTTTTTTGTTTTTTTTCGAAGTTTATGATAACGACAGCCCTGCTGGAGAAGTTTGGGTGTAAAACTTTTATTTCGCGCATTGAAGTCCGCAACATAATTGCAGACTCTAGCAAAGCTAATAAGTTGCAAAATGTATACATCATAAGACGCACGGCGAGGAACGTCACCAACCAAAAACACGGAAAGTTTACTATATCAAAATCAAAGTCATCGCGTTTATTATGAATTTTAGAAAAAACAAATCCATTTGCAAAAGAAAGATATAAATCTAAAAAGGGGGCTTCGGTATATGTGGCGTTGGCTTTATTCATCTGTAGTTCAGGGGGATATATTTGTTTGACCATGCCTTCAAAATAAGGATTGTCAATGTTCAAAAGGTCATCGAGGTACATAGAAGTCGAATTGAAAGCCTCGATAACATCAGCTTGATTGTCAGATCACTTAAGGTAAAGAAAACACAAAAATAAATGTTTCATGTTCGGTTATATCAAATAAACCCAAAGCAATCCATAATTCTAGCACACAGTTTCTGCGAAACAGAAACTTTCTGTTGAAAATCATTACATACACTGTAAATACTGTTTTTATTAAGCTGAAGAGTCTTAAGTAGCCGAAACCGTGGTATGACCCACCCCTATCTCATTAATATGTTCACTGCTCTTAAAGATAACAGTAGGCAATGATCAGGAAATTGCGCAACCAGAAACAAATTCCCACTTCAAAAACCGAGGTGGAAAAAAGAACTTAATTAATGACCAGGGGTTAGTAACTCAAAGCCATCTTAAGCTTAAGATCATCTTACGACCAACTTAAGTATCTCTTAGGGATTATGGTGAATAACTGAAAAGGACCTTAAGTTACGGTGACAACTTAACAGCATCGTAACTTAACGGTCAACTCAAGCCACCTTAGCATCGTATTATCTTACGAACTGACGCCTTTCATTTAAAAATGTTACAATAGTTTAGAGTAGCTGGTATAGCAAGGGCGTAAATTCTAAGGCGGTCATCTTAAGATCATCGTAAGTATGTCGTAAGAAGGGGAACTTACGATGCCTTCGAGTTACTAACTCCAGATAATTATACTACGAAAGCATATTGTAAGCCGAATGTGCAGCCATTATCCCAATAAGAGGCCACTTAGTTACCCAAACTTAACTAAATAAGGTGCTAACGGCACAAAAATTCAAAACCAAGACATAAAACAATAAGAACCACCACAGAAGTATCGCCTTGGAACGATCAGTAATATAAAAATAACTGGCGGGCTTAAATCGATCTTACATGGCCATAACCTTACCCTCAGCTTCTGCAAATGTTCACAACATTTAGTTAGTTGTTCGGTCCTCATGGTGAATCTCTAACTAGTCAACGAATCGTGAAGGACAAACACATAAATCATGATAACCACGATGATGGATCAAAACTGAGAACACAAATTCAGTAAGCTACCCGACGATGGGGATCCCTGGGCGCCAAATAACTTAATGCAAATCCGGAGGAAATGAAAAACACCAATTAAACTCTAGTGGGCCCAGCAACAGACAAGAAGCTCCGGCCTAACCTACTAAATGAATAGCTTGAAGTCGGGACTATCACAGAGTCTGACGCCCGACCCACCGGTGTGCAATTAAAGAAGAAGACAGCTTAGTATTCAACCATGATTTGGTTAAAAACTAAGCATGCAGACTGTCGCATAACAGGATCATGATAAAGGATCTTACTTTTACAACGGTCAGAAACTCGATCCTGGTGAAAAGCCCAGCTCGCGGCTCCACACCTGAGCCTGTGAGAGCTGAACAAATGTTTATTACGTCCAGTACATGCAACAATTTCCCGAAAATTATTCTGAAACTGTAAATAAGTTACCGTAATCAATTCATTTAATTTTTGGGCTGCCAGAATGGATGCAAGAAGCAGGGTCAGATTCACAAGCTGACCTTTGACTAATCATATTATTGTACGCAGTGTTAATGGACTTGGCATTGCCATTGCCTGTAGCTGGCGAGAATGTCCAAACCGACATGACTTTGACCATTTTATGTTTACTTCTAGGATGTGTTTAACAACTTGAATGTCTTTTCTTACAAGTTGGTTATTGGGATCAAATTGTTTAATAGAAATAGGTACAGATTTCGATGTTGGCGCCATTAAGAAAAACATAAGAATAATAGACCAACAGACCGTATCGAATTTTTGCTGCAAATTCACAAAAGGTACAAGTAGGCAAACATCAGGAAAAGGCGCAATCAGAAAAAGATTCCCACTCCAAAAACCGAGGTGGGGAAAAACCAAACTAGCAATCAGGTACTTATACCATGAAAACATTTCGTAAGCCGAATGAGCAGCTATTTTCCCAATAGGTGGCCACTCAGTTACCTTAACTTAACTAAAAATATAAAAACATACATAAGGCGCCAACAGCACAAAAATATTTAAAACACCAAGACATAAAACAAAAAGAACCACCACAGAAGTATCGACTTGGAACGATCAGTAACACAAAGTTACTGGCGGGTTTAAATCGATTTTACATGGTCATAACCTCACCCTTAGCTTCTGCAGTGGTTCATAACATTTAGATAGTTCTTCGGTCCTCGTGGCGAATCTCTAACTAGTCAATGAATCATCAAGAACAAGCAAATAAATCATGATAAACATCCTGATGAATCAAAAACCAGGACTCACAGATTCAGTAAGCTGCCCGACGATGGAGATCCCTGGGCGCCGAATAACTTACTAACTCCGGAGCAAAAGAAAAACATCAGTTGGACCCCGGTGGGCCAAGCAACAGACAAGAAGCTCCGGCCCCAACCAACTAAAATGAATAGCTTAAAGTCGGGGTCATCATAGAGTCTGACGCCCGACCCACCGGCGTGCAATTAAAGAAGGCAGCATAGTTATCAACAGTGATTGGGTTAAAAACTAAGCATGCAGACTGTCGCATAACATTCAATTTATAACTTATACGTCTGTAACGTGTTTTGATTTTTCTAAACTGAAAAGAAAAATCATTACTTCCTATAAGTTTCTTAAATTTGTAAACCAAGTCACCATAAAATTCTGGTTCCGAAAGGCCCTCACTTAAAAGCGTCTTTAACCCAACATTATATTTGGAAATCAATTCATAGTGTCTATGGTAAAATTTAGAAAAGGTTTTTCGAAGTTTATGATACCGATAGCCCTGTTGGAGAAGTTTAGCCGTTAAACATTTATTTCGAGCGTTGAAGTCTGTAACATGATTGCAGACTCTAGCAAACCTAGGGAACATTTCCTTGAGGATAAAAGGCCTGTATAGGTACATGTTGCATAGAGCGAGCTAGACTCCTAAACAGAAGTTTCAACAGTTTCTCTGAAAGTTCCACGAGAAAAACTTATGAGAATCTCACTACAATTTCTTTATGAAAATAGTTTGTTGACCGGCCTCTGATGAAATGAATTACATAAATAGTGTATATTATTTCTTATAGAATGAAGATACTCTATAAGAATGTGTCATGAGTGTGTGCATACTTCTTTTTTCTTATCCTTTTTTCCCTCTTCTTTTCATTTCTTATTCCTTTTTCCAATGTTAAGTCAGCCAATCCGATACAAATAATCATGCAATAAATTATAGACCATATAGATTACATAAATCATATACATGTGGGAATCTTCAGCATTATTTCAATATGCTATATGCTGAGCACCGTTATGCATTGGACGTTTTTTTTTTTATCTTTCTTCTTCTTGTCATAGAAATATTCTTGTTCCATCAAATGTATTATAACCAACGATGTTAACGTATGCTACGTGAACTTGGTTTATATCTTCACCATATGTTTCGACTTTTACATTTATCATTATATATGTTTGGAATAAGAAAGAGAAAACGATTGAATGTGCTACAATGCTACCTTATACCTTACGCCTATGTTGTTGAAATTGTATATGCATGCTTTTGATCTATTTGATTGGAAGACTTAATAAATATATAAATGACAAAAAAAAGAAGTTTCAACAGCATCAGATCTGTGTCGGGATAACTTTTATATCTAACAGGCTATATAAAACATTTCACAGCTGACAAATTATTCTGCACAGAGTGAACCGACTCAAAACATCTACTTAAAAGTGTGTATACGAGATAGTGTCTTTACTTGCACGGGTAATTGGTTTAGTTTGAGATAAAAAAAAATCACATTGAATACGTACTAGGCTTCAAAATGTCTTCTCTGCAAAACTACTTGTTTGTTTTACTTCCTTTCTCAAATCAAGGCTGAGTCTGATATAGACATATACCGAGCGTATTGAGTTTAAACTACAAGGGAAATAAATCTCAATACGTAAAATAGATAAATTAATCAGATATTATCACCCTCTGGCTGCAATAAAAAACTTTCATTACCAAAAGTGCAACAACTTTGTTTATGACTTGCGGTCTTCTGAGTAAGAGCTTTGCAGAACTGTCGTTCATTGCAATGGCATAGTTAATTTGGATAGCTTCTCCATACTAGTATAGGGATCAAACATGATTTTCCATTCATTAACATTCGCTAGGTCCCGAGGGGGTGTTGAAAACCGAGGGCGTAGCCCGAGGTTTACAACACTCCCCGAGGGACCTAGCGAATGTTAATGAATGACAAAATCATTTTTGATCGCTATTATTGAATAAATTCTGCATAAACGAAAGAAATAATGGTGCACTATATTTTACAGCCTCGTCACATTTTCATACGCGTAAAAGCTTTCATTTTATGCTCATTCCGGGCCGACTTCAGTTTCTCATTATTAGCACGTGCTTTGCGTGGCACACGGTAACGAGCATAAGTAAAAGCCATGTATAAACAGCACGTGCGCGCGTGAATTGCAATATTAATAAAATTAATGGCTTTCTCTTCATTAATAAATGGCTGTTAACATCGTGTGACACGGATATTTATGCAATAATAATTGTTGATGTTGCTGCTCGCCTGTAGCTGCAGTTGCGTTTTACTTGGATCCTAACAAAATTCCTGGGCCCAGTTGTTCAAAATTAACGATGTCGTTAGTTAACGATTCGTTAAAATTTCAAATGGCAGTATTACAAATACACTGTTATTTTTTCAACAAAAAATAACAATGTATTTGCTCATGTAGTCGGCATTTACTTAACAAGTTGAGGTCTTAACGATGACGTTAAGCTAACGAAGTTTTGAACAACTGGTCCCTGTTAGGAATGTTATTCGTATGAATGAGTTTGGCCTAGTACACATTTACCTTTGCAGAAAGGCATTTATGTTGGTGTACTTGATGTTAGTATCAATGTTATGCATTTTAATAAAATGTCATGTGCATTTGGTTTCCTAACTCTGGGTCTGTTACTCTGGTGAATTCTCACATAAAGACCTATTTTCATGTCTAATGAGGGTCATTAGTGAAGGGACAGGGCATTAGAAGACCTAATGCACTGACAATGACTCAGAATACAGGTAGGGGCCAAAACATCAATTTTGATTGCAGAGGGAGGCAGTTTTATTGCACATGTTATCAGGCACCATAAAATCAATATACAGTGGAACTACAGGTATTATCTTTTAGGGGCCTCTTTATGACCCCAGCAGGGATGTGATTATCACCTGATTATGGTAGTTCTTTTATCTAAGGACCATATTGCACCATTAGGGGTCATTAACCGAATAAACAGTGGTACCAATTTTTGCTCCTTCAGAAGTAAGCCTAAATTACAGTATTTCACTTTGGCTCCATTCCGCCAAATCTCAAGGGTCACTGAAGAGGCTTAAGTAGCCGAAACCGCATTATGGCCCAGTTTGGTCCTTTGAGATCAGCGAGGGTATTTCGAGATATCAGAAATTCATTATAGGTTGAGATTCATTTTCTAATCAACGTTTTACATATTTGGCTCTATTTGGATAATGCTAGTATTTGTATCGACTGTCCCGTTGAAAAGTGACAAATTACAGTATTCCATTTTGGCTCTATTCTGCCAAACCTCAAGGGTCACTGAAGAGGCTTAAGTAGTCGAAACCGCGATATGGGCCATCCCTTTTTTCATTAATATGTGTATTTGCTTTGACCGTGTGCTTTACCTCTAGTAACAACTGTTTTATATTTAAACACCTCCTGGCTTTAGACAATTGTAAAAAGGTACAAGTAGGCAAAGATCAGGAAAAGGCGCAATCAGAAAAAGATTCCCACTCCAAAAACCGAGGTGGGAAAAAACCAAACTAACAATCAGGTACTTATACCAAGAAACATATCGTAAGCCGAATGAGCAGCTATTTTCCCAATAGGTGGCCACTCAGTTACCTTAACTTAACTAAAAATATGAAAACATACATAAGGCGCCAACAGCACAAAAAATTTTAAACACCAAGACATAAAACAAAAAGAACCACTACAGAAGTATCGACTTGGAACGATCAGTAACACAAAGTTACTGGCGGGCTTAAACCGGTTTTACAGGTACCTAACCTCACCCCCAGCTTCTGCAGTGGTTCACAACATTTAGATAGTTCTTCGGTCCTCGTGGTGAATCTCTAACTAGTCAATGAATCATCAAGAACAAACAAATAAATCATGATAAACATCCTGATGAATCAAAAACCAGGACTCACAGATTGAGTAAGCTGCCCGACGATGGAGATCCCTGGGCGCCGAATAACCTACTAACTCCGGAGCAAAAGAAAAACACCAGTTGGACCCCGGTGGGCCAAGCAACAGACAAGAAGCTCCGGCCCCAACCAACTAAAATGAATAGCTTTAAGTCTGTAAGTGTCTCTTGATGTACATAGATTACGAAAACTTGCCCATGCAATAAACAGAGATTTTTTCAGCTTTAAAATTTGAAAATTTTCAGCTGAAAAATTTTGATATTTTTCTTATTTTTGCTCAAAACGTAGATTGTGGGTACACGTTAGAACCGCCTCGCCGAGGCGGTTCTAAGGAGTACCCACAATCTATGTTTTGGAGCAAAAATAAGAAAAATAGGTATACCCCTGCATACCCCAGTATTGCTATATAAAAGTGGGGTTCAAGGGGTATTTATTTCACGGACATGTTTTCGTGATGGACATCTATGATTGCGCTAATCAGAATGTCACAACTCTGTTTATTTGAAGCAGTCTGATCAGCATATCCATGTCTGTAACCGGTACTGTCAAAACAATCGCACTGTACTGTGTTGTAACTGTATTGAGTTCGGAAAAAATACAGCTGTACCTATCATATAGGCATCACAAAATCTGATCTGATTAATCATTGAGTCTCTTCTTAAACATCACAGAGTCTGATTGATCTAAACCATACTGCAGTCTGTTCTTAATCCCCACACAGTCAATACCGCACCATCTTACAATCTAATCTGATTTGATTTATCAGATGGTTAAAAAACCACTCTTTGTAAAGCGTGCTCATAAAGACACCAAATTGTTAGCCGTAGTACAAAAATGGTTATTCGTTCATAAATTACAAATAAAATCACACAACATTAATCATGGTTTATTGTGGAATCTTTGAAACTCGAATATCAGTGTCACGAATGGGTTCGTGACATTGTATTAAACCCAAAAATTGCTTCCAATCAAGTCACTAGGTGTACTCAATGTTTTCAGGTTTTAAGGTTTTACGCTTTACTCGTCATTGTATTACTCTGAAGAGTGAATTTATTCAGACAAAAGTAGTGTCGTGAGAAGATCTTATTGATCAATGTAATTGTAAATGGTTTAATACCTTTTAGCTAGTATTGAAAAAGTCAAATAACTGAAAGGCTGTGATATTCGATGAAGTGAGATAGACAATTCGAAGATAAAGAATATATGCAATAAATTACATTTTCTCAGTGAAAAGGATTTTATCTGATCGGTGCAGACTGTAAGTGCATTTTATTTATATGGCCTCATTATCTGCTGTTTGAATTATCATGAAAATTTATATTGATTGATATTTTGAAAATTCGAAATTTCTGAAATGTACATTTAATCAGATTTACTCAAAGGCATACTTTTTGTAGGTGGCCTCTAATTGTTGTCTGAAGAAAGGTTGTTATCAGCAGACAGTGTTGCCATACTGTATCTTTGGTGGTGATATCGATGGCTGTAGTTGCAGTAATCATTGCAAGGACGAGGCTAAGATACTTTTATGAGAATATGGTGTACCAATTGGGTCAAGAAAAGTGATGTGCTAGAGACAAACCACACCATGAAATGTAATTTGAGAGATGTGAAGTTATACGAAATTAACTCAGTAGTGGAAGTCATGTTTGTTATGTTTCAGTAAAGTGATAAGTTTACATTCATTTGCCATAGAATCAGGTGTTAGAACATTTATAAATGTACATGCGTATGATATGTATATGGTGCAGAAGCATTTAACCTTACTGAACTGAGTGGATTAGGTGATTTAATAGTGACTGTGACTGTAGATAAACTTGTTAGGAAAATATGCTCATAAGAGTGACAGCATTGCAAGGTTCTTTGTGGTTCCTTTGTGGATTCTTTGTGGTTCCTTATGTGGATTCTTTGTGGATTTCCATGTTGTCAAACATGTGTGACCTTTGTGAAAATGACAATATGGTAATGACTTTGTGGTAAAAACCTTGCAGTATTTGTCTTCGTGTGAGCTCTGTGTGATTTCCTGAGTAGTGAGGTTTTATGCTGTTGTCACTTTGCAACATGTTCTACTTGTTATCGTGTTAATGAAGATTTTGTAACAAGTAAAACATTAAAGAGGGCGAATGTTTTGCAATTATTGACTAGTCTCTACATACCTAGTACCTCTGAATTAGATCACTATATATTCTTACACAGGTGTAGAACTTGCTCATGACAATCAGCGATTCTTCTTGTTCAAAATTGTGCTGCTTTATTATATAATCAAAATAAGTATACAGCATCACACGATCTGGAAGTTTTGTATAAGAAGTAAATATTTACACTCGTACTTAACAAAAAAACAACAACAATTCTTCCAGTTTTCCATTTCTTGCCAGTGACGATTGTTCAAAAACAAAAAAGAGTTTTCAATTTATTTCTGAATACCGCAAGGGTATATTAATAACTGGACGCACCTTTATGGCACAATAAATCACACTAGGTAGTTGTGCATGCTTTACCATCGATGAAGCTTGCTGCGGCTTTGTTCGGCTAACGTTAAATTTAGCTTAGTGTAACTGTGTTTAGTGTAACTGTGTGCTATGTCCCAACTCCGTAGATTAATAGATTAGTAAGTGTTGCATTTATAACACATTAAACCACATTTGGTGGATAAGCATGCTTTTCTACCGACGGGGTTTAGATGCTGCTTTGGTTCGGCGCACGTTTCATTTGGTGGCAGCAGTGGGATAATGACAACTGCCAGACCTAAGGTGCCTTACCAATGTAGTTCCCAGGCAGGTGCCTTACCCATGTAGTTCCCAGGCCAAGACTCTTAACACTCTTCACGGATTGGGAATAAGTATAACGGTGTCCTATAAATAGATATGCAAATTTCCAACTCAGCAGTTGGTAAAATTAGTAAGTGTCGCATATAAAGCACAGTAAAAGGTACAAGTATGCAACGATCAGGAAAAGGCGCAATCAGAAAAAGATTCCTACTCCAAAAATCGAGGTGGGAAAAAACTAAATAAACAATCAGGTACTTATACCACGAAAACATATTGTACGCCGAATGCGCAGCTATGTTGCCAATAGGTGGCCACTCAGTTATGTAAACTTAACTAAAATATGAAAACATACATAAGGTGCCAACAGCACAAAACATTTTAAACACCAAGACAAAAAACAAAAGAACCACCACAGATGTATCGCCTTGGAACGATCAGTAATATAAAATTACTGGCCAGCTTAAATCGATTTTACAGGTAGTGCGGTACCTAATCTCACCCTCAGCCTCCGCAGTAGTTATAACATTTAGCTAGTTCTTCGGTCCTCGTGGTGAATCTCTAACTAGTCAATTAATCACCAAGAACAAACAGATAAATCATGACAAACATCCTGATGAATCAAAAACGAGGACTCAGCAGATTCAGTAAGCTGCCCGACGATGGAGATCCCTGGGCGCCTAATAACTTACTAACTCACGAGCAAAAGAAAAACACCAGTTGGACCCCGGTGGGCCAAGCAACAGACAAGAAGCTCCGGCCCAAACCAACTAAAATGAATAGCTTTAAGTCGGAGCCATTATAGAGTCTGACGCCCGACCCACCGGCGTGCAATTAAAGAAGGCAGCATAGTTATCAACCATGATTGGGTTAAAAACTAAGCATGCAGACTGTCGCATAACATTCAAGTTATAACCTATACGTCTGTCACGTGTAATGATTTTTCTGAACTGAAAAGAAAAATCATTCCTTCCTATAAGTTTCTTAAATTTGTAAACCAAGTCACCATAAAATTCTGGTTCCGAAAGGCTCTCACCTAAAAGCGTCTTTAACCCAAAATTATATTTGGCGTTTTAGTAGCCATATTACATATCTTAAAGGGGCACCTGGACTATAAAAGGCTGAATTAGGGGTCTTATCTCAGTTTTTGTTTAGACACCAACCTGTCAACATCTCTCTGAGCTCTCCAATATACAACACCAGCAATAATCAATCCTGATTGGATATTGCTTCACTGAGAAAAGTTACCTGTGGAATTATTGACAGCTCTTATCACCAGATTAAATATTACAGGTATTCCAATTGGCTTATAATTCCTGGGCCAGTATTTAAGCCACACCCACTAAAATCTCAACAGGTAAATCCCAGGTAATAAAACGCTCGCCGGGTGGCATCAAATGTGCGCCTTTAACTGGGGAAGTCAATGCAAACTTAAAACAAACATTCGTGAGGAATATATGGAATAAGCATGTCGGCTAATTGGCTTTATATTGTTTTTAAATTCTTAAATCTTTCAGTAAATTGGATTCAAATTGTCTCTGTTTAAATATACTATTGGCATAAAGTTAAGCATATTCCATTTGTGAACTTCACTTTGGATTTTGGAACGCTAAGAATAGAATGATAAATTGTTTATTATCTGTTTATTCTGTCTGCCTCTCTGATGTGCTCGTTTTTGGTTCATACTAACCGGATCGTTGCCTTGTTAGGAAAGAGCTAGTCATCTTGCTCTTCGAACAGATTTATTTATTTATTTATTTATTTATTTATTTATTTTTTATTGTTTTTTTTTTTTTTTTTTTTTTTTTTTTTTTTTTTTTTTGGGGGGGGGGGTATATTTTTAGTTTAATTGCATCGATTTCTGGTACATCTATTCTTACTTTATGTTGTTTCCATAAAAAGAACTGGTTTATAAAACCTACACATTGCATTGTTTAATAATTTTCCACAGATAAAAGGACAATGATAAAATATCTTATTATGTACGGTTTTTAAGGTCTGCCAAGAAGATAATTATACAATCGTCTTACAGAATAAAACTATTGGCGAAAATTATAAAAGGTAATGCTGTTCACTATAGTTACGAACCGGCTACCCCCTTCCACTGACTCACGGGGTCTATTCTTCAAGTGTATATGATCTGGTGTCGTTCAGGTTGAAGTCGATTCCGATTGTGAAAGATTGAGTGTAAACAAAGAAATTGAATAAACAGGTGAACAGGTAAGTTGCATGATTACTGTTTTATCTTTTGATTTTGAATAAACTCCTGATGTGCAGTCTGATGGGAATTTACAAAACGCCAGTATGAATCAAAACCACAGTGGTGAAGATGCAACAGGAAAAAGGTTTTGATGCTCAAAGTTTCGATACGTGGCTGTTTTGATATAACGATTTCGGTCAGATTCACAAGTTTGTCAGATATTTTGAGCATTTCCTACATGATATAATCTGATACAATCTGCAAATAAATATAACCAGTACGTACATTTATCGGAATCGAAATCGCTCCATGGAAATGAGTCTAAAAATATCTTGGAATAAGCACATTTGTCAGGTGGCTGCCCAGCTAACAAGAAACGTTTTTGGAACGTTCGCCTTTGGTTGTATGAAGGTTTGGGTGAACTTAACGTTCTTAGAATGTTATACCAACGTTCGACTTTGGTTATATGAACGTTTGGCTCAGCCTAACGTTTGAAGGGCGTTTTACAAATAAACATGCCGAAATCTGAAAATCAAATAGAGTTACTAAATGAGTTACTAAAATAAAGAAACAAGTCCGCGACATAACGACATGCGCAAATTTCATTTTTTGTATGATTTTCAATTTGTTCCATTACAACGTTAAAAAAACGTTTGCGAAACTTTCGAAGCACATGGCGTGCCACGTGGAGGAAGCTTCCGGTATTTTCAAAACGCGAGAACAAAGGAAACTGCGATAAGGTAAATACAACTTTTTATTCAATGTTGCTCCGAACTGATGTGGGTTTAAGCTTTTTGTTTGCCATTTATGTTGTATCTAAATTACCTAGATGTAAAGGAAAATAAATCAACAGAATAAAACTTTGGCTGTAGTGATATTTTTGAAACGTCATGTGTTTTCGCAGCTATCAATATTTTGTGCTTTATGAGGCGGGTATTAGCCATAAAAAGCCACCGCCTGGTTGATTATACTAATCTCTATATAGTGTATAATTAAGGCATTGCAATTTTCATTAACATTAAGCGCCTCGAAGAGTTTCGAATTCATTTGTACAAGATACGTTATTGAAATGTTTTAGAAACGTTCTGAAATAACGTTTCTCAAATTATATGTTTCAGGATCCTTACAGGTGTGATAGAAAAAGGTTATGAGCAGAAACTACGACACAAGGCTCTAGAGAATACCATTTGGTCATTTGCACCCTAAATAATAATAATAATAATAATAATAATAATAATAATAATAATAATAAACAAACAAAGTGTCATTCTTTGTATTGTTAAATGATGTTTTGGTATTACGTTTAACCTTCAAACAGGTTAAATCGTTAACGATAGAGATGCACAGCTTTCTTTGCAATATAAAATTTGTATTGTAGCCGGATAGAACAGTTTTGGATTTCCGATCCTCATGCAGCTCAGTTTGGGAGAGGTGGTGTTTTCCCTAGAATTAGGGGGACCGATCCTCATGACGAACTAGAGTTGAAGGGGTGGCGCAGAGGTTCAAAAACTATTCTAACCGGCTACTATACGTTACCTTTAGGTCGTGGGAAAGTTTACAAAAAACGTTTTACCAAAACGTTTAGAAATACTTTTTGGAAATTCCACAAAAATCCCTAAAAAAACCAAACTACCAAACGTTTTCAAAACCAAACTTAAACGTTCCAGTAACGTTTTAGAAACGTTTGTTTGTTAGCTGGGTGTGAATGATAAGATGCTTCAGTACGGTGAACGTGCACCCTAACTGCCATTATACCACGCACTCATACAAGTAGAATAACAGTTGCAATCTCTCCAATCTAAAATAATTGAGTTTGTTTATTGAGAGTGAAGGACAGATTCGTTCAACAACTTAAGCATCTCAACTCATCGCAGCACATTAAACATTCCTCCTAATTCTGTTCATGTGTAAACATATCAGCTAACGTTCCTCTTCACATACTACATCATATTCTCCCAGTAATTTTGTTATTACAAATGTCGAAAGCAAGGTGCTCAACTAAGAAGTTGATTTTCGTGAATGAGCTGTGAATGAGTGTGTAGTATGTACAAAATATGTCCATTCACTTTTGGAATTTAAATTTGATGCATTTTAACCTAACTATAAGGCAATTTAGTTTTCTTATATATAAATTAGTTATATTATGATTATTATTGTATAATTAGTTTTGTTTGTTTACATTGATGTTTAACGTCCAAATCAACATTCATTTTCAGTCATGTCGGGACGGAACTATCGCTGCCTGTGATTTAATCATGACTCTAGGGAGTAAATGTCTTGCTGAAAGATACAACATGCTGACCCCAGTAGGAATTGCTCCAAAGACCTCCCGATTCTGAGATCCACGCTGTACCACTAGGCACCGCGCTCTCTTTATATCATTACTTCTATTTTCGTCATTGTCGAAATATTTAAAAATGTTTAAACAATTAAAATGCAAGTTTGACGTTATAAGCTCGCCTGAGCCATTAGGCTCACAAGGTGAGCTTACTGGAGGACCATGATCCGGAGTCCGTCTGTTGTCGTCGTCCGTCGTCCACAATTTCAAAGATCTTCAGTAATCTCTGAAACCACATGGCCGATCAAAGCCAACACCATCCATAGTGCAGATTATATTTTCGTTTGGTTTTTTGATATCAGTGATGATATTCTGAGAAATCAGAAAGCAGTGCGCAGTTTAGATACATTCATCTGAACTATTTTAATTATTTGGCTCTATTTAGTTTTGGGCCCCCGCACATTGTGGACTAGGAGAAATAGATGGGCGGTTTTTGCCTCCGGGCAAAGCTTCTAATCTACTGACCGACCATCTGATTACTGGTTAACCGCTCATGTCTGAGCCTGTCCGGGATATGTGGTTTAGTCGAACCATCCATACATATAAGCCTTATTGGCTTAGTTGGATATAATATTTATGAAGCACATTTTGAGTATCATGACATCCTAATGTTGGGTAAAGTCCCATAAATGGAGGCAACGTCCCGACATGACCATTGCTGTTGACTGGGACGTAAAACATTAAATCAAACAAATCAATTAAAAATTTATTAGATATGCCGGTTTGCGTATTGACAGCCCAGTTGAAGTTTGTAAAATTAAATTAATTGTCTCTGGCTCCAAAGTGCCAGATTTATAGGGTCATGTAGCATCGGGGACCAGAGCACTGCAATTCGTTTTGTAAATAATGAGCTTTGGATGACCATGACGTATTTACGGCAAGGTCAACATAGGTCGCCCATGCATTTGAATGGGGAAAATCGTTAATCTGTCATTTTAAGGGAATAACTTGCAGGAAATGGGCAAATGAACTGAAATTATATGATTCTGAAAAAAATGGGACACCAGGGTCTAGTCTGCCTCCACCCCGTGGCAATATACATATACATGTATATTACTATAATATTCAAAGATCATCTACCCGTCACGCAATTTTCCTCAAGCGTAGGCTATATATCAGAGCTGAGAAACACGTGGCATAGAGGATATTTGCTTTTTTTCGGTGAATACCAAATATTTCATCGAGTGAGTTGAAAACATCAGAATTTTCACGAGTGGGCAGCACGAGTGAAAATCTTTATGTTTTCAACTCACGAGATGAAATATATTTGGTATTCACCGAATCACTCTCTTCTTTTATGACAAAATTTTCCTCAGCCCTGAGAATCCAGAAACTGTTAGATTTTATAGCCCTTATCAGCAGGATCATGATATCAATTACACCACAGTTCAAGAAATTAAGACCAGCACAGCAAGAGGGCAATAAATTAGCCAGCAAGTATTAAAACATGTGCAAGGATATGGTTTCTAATGCTTGTTTGAAATTTACGGCCCCTCAACATATTAATTCACTCATTTTAAACATTTTTAACTTAAACATTAGACAGGCAGAAAAATAGAGCCGAAGTGTAGAGTTTTCACCTTTGCTCAGTATATAATAATAATAATAATAATTTCCATGTTTTGGGAGGATATCATATTGAGCCTGAATGTCAGTCTTCCATACGATCCTCTGGTAAATGCAGACACTATTATCCGACTTACTAGTTGAATGCGTTTCGTTTTGCAGAGAAGCCACTGCTTGCTGGAAGACCCCGAGCGCAAGACATATGGTAAGCAACTGGTACCATTTTAATGTTTTTGTATGGCACAACCAGGGTCCGAACCATTGACCTCCTGATCATAAATTGTACACTCTACTGCTTGAGCTAACAGGACTGGGTCGCATATCTGGCAACAGTAACGATTCCTAGAGGGCCATAAATACGACTGGCATTCATGCTAAAAGTCTTGGTTATCCTCCTCAAAGATGGAGATTAGTATTATTATAATATTATTATTTTATAGTATTAGGGCCTCATGGAAGATTACCTATTTTACATTTTTATCACCCTCTTGAAATAAAGTCACTTTATACATGTAGTTAATCCTCAAAAGTTTCAAAGTTAGACTTGTAGAAACAAAACATGTCATGATCAGACTGGAACTAGAAACAAATGTTTTGTGTCATCAAATTGTAAAGTTTCACATTCAAGAAAATCTTAGCCTTTCTGCTACAAGAATTAATCTGATTATAAGAGCCGCATCACAAAAAATCTCTTTTTTTATTGTAGGCTAAGACAAAGTCATCAAACAAACTGAGGTCTTGATGTGTTATGCAAAGTAGCATCTCACTCTGTTCAAAATTGAAATCTCTCAGTTAAGCTATGCAGGTTTGTCTGTACCTGAACTAGTTGGAAACAATGAAGGCACATTTTATCAGTACAAGCTTCTTTGATAATTTATCTAAGAATCTGAGAAACCCTGCCCCATGTGTTTGTTGATTTAATGTGGTCTGTATCAACATAATTACATCTCCTGCTGACAGATTTATTAGGGGGAAACAGTTAGCTCCCTCAGAGAATTTTGGAAGAAAGTGGCATATTCAGTGAGAGTGGAATTGTTTTATACAATATACGGGCATTTTCCAATTCACAAGGCAGGAGGTGCAAATGCAAAAACCAAAAATTTTTGAAAACACAAATAATATGGGTACCACATTGTTACTAACGTTCTTACTAAGAAAATGAATACACACACTTTATGTTTTCGTTCATAAATAACAGTTATAAGCGTTTGAAATTCTAAAGTGAGACACATTTAATGACGTCAAGTAAATGGAAACGTCAGAAGTAATCCAAAATCTACAGTGCAGATATAGGGTGATTGACTTTTGATATCAGTGAGATTTGATATAAGTGAAATTTCATAACAATGAAAATACCAATTTATCAAGTTTTATCACTGTAAAGTATAAAATAAGACCGGATTCATACTCTCCTCCTTCGAATTCATGTTATCCAATCGTGTTTTGACAGTTACATGTAATTAAGAAATCGTACTTTATTTTTATCAGTTTAAAGTACGTCATGGCAAGCTTTAATATGTCAATAGTCTTTTTGAATAATTATAATGTGCATCTGTCACACTTGCGTATGCTTAGAATTAAAAGTAGATGTTCTATGGGTATGAGGGTACAAAAGGGAAGGGATCTACAAGCTCAGTCTAGCCCAGTATCTCTTACATGCTTGCTTTCAATCATCCATGGTTTACCGATAAAACTACAAGCTTTTTAATCAGGGGTGATGGCTTCGGAGCAGGGCTTTTCTCTAGCCTTTAAGATGAATTTCCTGTCGTTTAGATTCTCAGTCTGTCAGTTCTGAAAACCTTGACACAACAGTAATGCTTAAACGGTAAAAGTAGACAATGATCAGGAAATGGTGCAGTCAGAAACATCACGATAACATAACCTTGTAATGTAAACCCACTTATACCCCACTTTTATGTAGCAAAACTGGGATATGCAGAGGTATACATACTCGTATTTTTCTCATTTTTCCTCCGAAATAGATTGTGAGTACCCGTTAGAACCGCCTCGCTGGGGCGATTCTAATGTGTACCCACAATCTATGTTTTGAGCAAAAATAAGAAAAAATATATCAAAATTTTTCTGCTGAACATTTTCATTTTTCATGGGCAAGTTTTCGTAATGAGAAATTCTCACTCCAAACCCGAGGTGGGAAAATTCTAAATAGACAATAAAGTCAACTTTATTTCAGTTTCAGTTTGGATCAGAGTATGAGCCTTTCAAGCACATCAATTTGAAGTTATGTAGAATCATAAAACGTTAGATGACCGGAATTTAGTTAGGAAGAGTCCATATGTTTGCGTATTGATTCACAGTAATAAGAGAGATTTCTAGTTTGGTATTTTACCTTGTATGTAACATGCCTTAAACCTTGTCCTAATTTGTATTTTGATAATTGTTCTATATAGTCGTCTGCATTTCCCCAACTTTTTCCAAATTTTCCAAAATCTGCTAACAGTACATCTCTCTGATACTGGTGATTTATTTGACAGCTTCTAATGGTTAAAACAACAAACTGTAACACAAACCCAACAATTTTTACCAGACTCCACCACAGCTGATAATACATGCTTGCAAACATTTTCAGCCTGAACAATTTTTGAACAGTGTAAGTGCCTGAAGCATAGGAGATCATAGATAGTATAAAATGATTTTATTCATTTTTATTCTAATTGGCTAGTTCATGATCAGGGTGGCTGTTTGTGTTGCTCAGCTGATTATTAGTATTTATTATCATTGATGATGATGATGATGATGATGATGATGATGATGATGATGAAGATGATGATTATGATGATGATTAAAACGTGACTATTGACAACCGGTGGTTATTATCATTATTATTATTATTATTATTATTATTATTATTATCATTATTATTATTATTAATCAATTAGTACATCTTGCATATTCCTTTCATGAAGATTTGCCTATGACCATTCTTCAGTTTATGCTGATTAAAGAAGACAAGAAAAGTTGTCAGTTGATTGTGAAACAATATGCACAAAGCACTGGTAATCTACATCAGTGAGGAACAACTTGCTTCTTAGAGAGAGAGAGAGAGAGAGAGAGAGAGAGAGAGAGAGAGAGAGAATGATTTAAGCACCCACACATCTCGCCAATGCTATCTCATTATGTATTTTGCGTAGTTTGATCCCACAACATCACTGGATGTTTTCTCACAACACATCTAATTTTTCACCTCAAATGAAACTGCAGACATTTACAATTAACACAAGCATTCTGGGTAGGTAACAGTAAATAAAATAAAAGGAACAATACCAGCCATATATATTTAACTTGCTGTAAATTTGACAATTTTTGGCCAAAATATATATAGAAGAAAACAAAGAAGAACACTATGTTTCCTCATTATGTAATTTTGCACAGGATGATGACCTATCCAGGTTATTGAAACCCCATATGATGTTTTCTCAAAACACAGCTAATTTCCCACAATTCAAATAAAAAAGCAGACGAATACTAAGTAATAATTTCATGTTTGTATAATTGAAAATATTTGTCAGTTCTATATAAATATTTCCAGTAAGATAATCAGTAGAATTGCTTTGATGACAGGATGTAAATGAATATCATGCAGTAGCTTGTTTTGGTTCAGAGAATTGAAAACAAAAGAAACAAATCTTTATCATCACAAAATTACGTATTAAACAAGAGGCCAGCAATTGAATGTTCAACTTGCAGATGTATGAAGTGGTATTTTGTACATAAACACTTTCTGCGATTTAAATGAGGTTGTGAAAATAATAAATGTTCTGAGCTGTCAGATTATATTAAGATAACCTTGGCTAGAAAGTAGCTGAATTCTAGTCGAAATGCAGACGACTATACTTACATGTACAATCAATAGACATAATTGGTCGTCATTTTCAGAAAACCCCGTAGACTTCAATGTATCTTTATGTTTACAAGACAAATTTATCAGCCTCTTCACTAGATTGTCATGTTTTTGTCGTCAATTCAAAAGTAAATGATCAAAGCAACAATTCCATGCATGTTTTTTAAAGCTGCGTTTAAAAAAAAAAAAAAAAAAAAAAAAAAAACTTTTTTGACGATTTTTGGGCAACGTCGCTATTGATGTCAAATGATCTTTGTTTGTTGCGTTATGTATTTACTTTCAAACGACATCCAAATCATGAAAATACAGCTGCGTTCAGTTATTAATATACCCCAGTCTGCGATATTCTAAAATAAATTGACAGCTTGTTTTGTTTTCGAACAATCGTCACTGGCAAGAAATTGACAACTGGAGGAGTTTATTTATATATTTTGTTAAGAATGAGTGTAAATATTTATTTATGGATATTTTATTTTCAATTGGCTAATGTTGACAGTCCCTACATTCTTTACTCCACGTACGTAACAATTGTCCATCCAAACATTCAATAATTCCTTGTAATATAGAGAATACAACAGTTGAGCCAATGGGGTCTGTGGGTTCATCTGGGAAAATGTGGAATGTCATGGAGGTCAATTCTAGCGCCAAACATTGGTATATCCATTTCTGTTTAAAAAAAGATTGCAATTCGCCATTTTTTTTTATTTAATTCTGCTGTTCATTCTTGCTCTTCTTGTGTGTTGTTTAGTAGATTTTAAATGTTTTGTAATATGTACTTTTCCCTTTTCCTACCATTGGTTTGGAATTTTAATTTAATTGTATAGATACCTGGAATTTTAATTATTGTTATCGATGTTAGTGAATGGAATGAACCAGCAGCTTGCCCAGACAGTGTACTTTGTGATTAGAATGAAGCAGCTGTAACCGATTGTCAGCATGCCCAGACTGTGCTCTTAGGTCGCCATCCTTATATCTAAAGTTAATGTTGACGTTGTAAAAAATAAGAAATAGCCATGCACCAGTGATGCAGACAAGTATATTTCACAATGTGTACAGTACACATTAAAAGTGTATAGGTGCCTTCCAACAATTTATGTATGTACTCATTTTCCCAGCAGCGTGATTAACATCCCCGATCGCCATACTGTTTTTGCATATATGTTTTAGAATTAAATTTATTTAAATGTTGAAAAATACGTATTCTTGTTTATTATCATGTAAGGACATGTCGTTCTTACCTGTCGTTCTTACATTTTGCACTATTTATGCAATACAAAAGAACAACAACGAGACAACCACCTGGTCGTAAAAAGTTATGAGAATAAAGTGAAGAAACTGGTCTGCTGTAGAATGTGCGATATATTGTGTTATAAAAGGACCAGAATATAACACAAATCTATACTAAAACTGGCGTAGAAGTCCAATTAATTTATCGCTTTTAAAATGTTCATGAACGACCATTTTGGTAACGATTTGTCTGGTGATACCAGACTGCAGTTGCACATACATACAAAACACAACTAGTATTATACTGTAATGTTATATGGAAGGATCAAAGATGACACTATAATTACAGTTCCGTCTTAAATTCACCGTATGCTTGCAACTAGACAAAAACAACTTGAAAACCACATCACAAGTTTGGAATCATTGAAATTTGAAATAATTTGCATATGGGTACACACATTATTAAAATGTATGGACCGCGTACATGGTACGCATAGATAAGAAATAAATCATGTGTACATACTACGCAGTACGCACTACGTTTCTCCGAATCGAGGCCCTGGGTTCGATCCCTACAGGCGTCACCGTGTTTTGTCCTTGAGCAAGACACATTAACTCCCTATAGTTCTGGTTAAACCCAGGAAACGTTAGGTCCGACCCGACATGACTGAAAAATTGTTGACTGGGACGTAATGCCTCAACACAAACAAACAAATGAAAATCATTTTAAATCGAAAGTAAGCGCCTCAAAAAGACTTGTAATAAACAATTTAATTTCTTAAGGATCCAGATTGTTGTTTCTTACACAGTCAGTACCTGGTCACAGGGTACACTATACCCATAACTCTTACTAGCGCTAAAATCGATTTCGCATTGACAGAATGTAGTCCAATTACATTATTTTATCATGTTAGCCCACTCAGCAACGATGATTTTAAACAAAATGTTTACAATTTGACTGTGAATCCTTGTAAAGTGTGACAACGTCTGGGGACGACATACAGAAGTAATGACGCCTAAACAAGAGGTAGTATGATACAGTACAGCTTTCGTGACTTTCCTAAATGTCTCGCTGCACGGTGTGCGTGACAACTGCGTGGCAGGCGTGACAGCCACGGTGCCAAGCGTGTTGTCCACTTTCCACTACAAGCGTGTTCAAAATTCACGGCGTGTACATCGTGTTAGCCGTGACACACCGCGAATTTTATTTGCCTCAAACGCAGTGGTTAATTATTTTTCTCGGCACTGCTAATCGAAACCGTGAATCACGGTGTTCGCCGTGGCAGATAATGATTTGTAATGATTCTATTAAAATGCATTCATGCTTTTGGCTATTATCGATGAGTTGAGGTGGTACATTGTATTATTGCAAATTCATTTTTCGTTGGAAATGCTTATGAAAATCGTTATTTGCATTGAATGATCTGCATACATACATACGTGTATGTACAATTATTATTTACTGTCAAAATATACTGAACAAACGTGAAATCGCAACACATTATTTTATGATATATTCTAACACAAATGTTCACACCAGATTTCATTTTAATGCATACATTTTATCACACATAAAATGTTTATTTGACTATAATGTGCGCCCATAATGTGCTCATTGATTCGTTTCCGTTGAAACGAAATACGACATGTTACACGCATTTTAAGAAGTAGGATGTCAGAAAATAATAATAAAGAAAAGAAAAGAAAGAAAAAAAAACATGTCAATTCAGTATCAGGTGTAACAGAAGTAGCCAAAATAAGAGCATGGAATCGTCTTTGGTTAGTCTCTTGCACTGCCAATATTGTCAGTAAGTTCGGTTTCACGATCTGTAAAACATCTGACCCATTACTTGTTAAAATGCATGTGGCACGTCTCTGATTGCATTCACGGAATCGATTCAAAGTGCAAGTTATAGCCAAAGAATGGAATTCGTATGTGTATTGAACAGTTTAAGAAATTCAAGATGTTGCGTTGTCTTGACGGACCATACTACCTACCTGCTTGATACTGCATAGAAAATGCGAAATGATCAGTACGTTAGGAACAGACAGGCAAACAGTTGATTGAAATTCATATTCCGGTTTCTTTATTTGACAATCTGTCCTGCGTTACTGTAAAATGCTCTGATGAAACGCAAAAAGTCGCGTATGTTCTTTCTGGATCACATTTGTATAATGCTTGTTTGTTTAGTATTAAATTGATGTTTGACGTCCCAGTCAATAGATATGGTCATGTCGGGACGTTGCTTCCACTTTAAGGGACTTTAACCTAAAATCAGGATGCCATGACATCCGAATTATGAGCACCCAAGTAAGCCTTAGACTTTCATATATGTATTGTTTGACTTGAACCACTTTTCCTAGGCAGTGTACTTTTCCTGGACCGTCTCATACCTGAGCGGTATTAAATTATATCGATTCTTAGATTTATAGAATCGCATGTGCCTCTTTCCAGTAATGCATTTTAATTATGAGCCGCGACGCGAGGAAACCGGTCTTCGGTTCCCGACCAGGTCCGACATAAACGGGTCTGTACTGTCACAGAAAACGGCTATAGCTATAAATTATGGATTTAAAAAGAGGAGAGATTGTACTATCCTTGTAGCGAAAACAAAGGCGCTGATCTGCTGTGCAGTTACTGCACAACTGATCTGCGTCTTTGTTTTCACATAGGCAAATATCCGGTTCTCATGACGCGGCTCTGATGATGAATGCACTAATCAACATGCTTGCATTCATTTTTGATTGAGCTCTTTACAGGTTCAGTTTTGCATTTTAAACCGCATTTTAAACATGAAAACTTGGATAAATTTCTGTCGTATATTTTTCTTTTGGACAAGTAGACCACCAGTCATGCTGAGTTTATACATGTTTTTGGCAAACACAAATACATAAGACAGTTAGAATCATTCATCTTAATGAATCGCTGAGCTTGGTTTTCAGCGTTGTATGGCTCAGCATATCGGGGACTTACATGTAGCTGGTTGAACTCTGCTAACAAACTACTTTAAAATGCTACATAATGATTCAGGAATTACATTCCTGGGAACTTCGAAAAGCTCCCAAAAGAAAAATAAATGTACAGTTGTACACGTATTGACATATTTCGTGGTAATTTGAACAGTTCGTAAGCTTCTTAGCAAACATAATATAAATTCCAGTAACAAACTCGAGTGTATGCAAATAGTTAAGTACGAGTACGACTCAGTCACATGCACACTGCTCTAAATATTTTTTTAAAAATAAAAAAAGAACTGTTTCCATATCCTGCAGTGTAAACTACCCCATTTGGCAGACGTAAGGTGTTGAAAATCGTCACTTGCCATTTTCTTAGTTTTTTTTTTTTTTTTTTTTTTTTTTTTTTACAGTCAAACTGTATAAATGTAAATGTGTGAATGTCGTTGCTAAGCGAAACAATATTCGGCTACACTAGCAATATTTTTGCCTTTGACCAACAAACGTTTTACTTCCGGCGTGTAACCGATCAAGACTGGTGGGATTATTTTATTATAACTAGTCGTTATAGAAATAATTATGCAAATGGTTTAGTAAATTAATTACATTGCCATTCCTTATCACTAGGGGTCTAATTATCAAGCTGTTCTCGCAGAATTATTTTATAGCACCAATAGAACGCTTTGCCTACAAAGCGACAAGGGTCTAGTTGCACTAGATACTAATGTGCAAAGCGGTAGAGATCGTTGCTAACAGGTTATTGACAAATGTTTTCTTGAAAATTTAATAATTTGAATACAAATGAACCGCCGTATATGAAAACCAACACTCTGCATATGCGAAAACAAAGATGCGTATCAGCTGTGCAGTAACTGCGCAGCTGATCAGCGCCTTTGTTTTCGCTTCACGGATAGTACAGTACAATCCCTCTACTTTCTAAATCCAAAATGTCCAGACTCTAGCCTTCTTCTGTGCTTGTATAGTTTGGCTTGTGTCGGACCTTGTTGCTTTTCTCATGACGCGACTCATAAATTCTGCAATCACCATTTTCCCTTCGCTGATTTAAGATGCAAATGACAGATGAATATGCACTAAGTACCAGTAATATGCCACCGAATCTCGTGGTAAAACAGTGCAATATGAAAAGCTAAGCGCGCTCGATACGCTCATTAAATCCAGTCAGTCTATCGCAACAAAATAACTGTTCTTCTTAAGGGTGGCTTGGTTGGATAATTGGTCCCCGTCCATTGGGTCAAGAGAAATAGATGGACTGGTTGTGCCTCTTATTACTGACCAAATGTAATACTGATTAATCGCTCAGAAGGCCGGGGCCTGCTTAAAAGCGGTACAGGTACAATACAGTTGTTTTCTTTGGGTGATTTTTCAAGCACATTTTGGAGGTGCTGGGTTGATGTGCAATGAAATAGAGCAAAGGCCCAGACATGACCATAGCTGTTTGCTGAGACGGTACGAAACAAGTCAAACAAACAGTAATTACCAAAACACTAGCACGAAAATTGGCAATCGGCACTCGCAAGAATAAGTCCTCCTGTCATGGCGTCCGCAGAAAATCATAAAAGGCGCAAAAGCCCCGGGCCGATCAGGCGAATGACAGACACCTGCTAGATCTCTGCTTATACAAGTTTCACGGACAGAATTTCAAACTCGCGCAGCCGCTCATATCTACATTGTACAATGATACTGCTGAACAAAGTCTCTACTCGAACTGCATAAGCCAATATGGATATTCCGTGCAATTAATAAAGGTTTAATGATTTAAGGATCATATATCAATTGCTGCTCCGAGATGACCTGGCGTGAGGTGCATCGTTGAAGAGCTCTTATACGTTTTATTCGTTCTACGTAAAGGTTCGTAAGTGAGAGCGCTTTTTAAAATTGCGACACCGAAAACTTGTAGAATACACTGTATTATCCCTTTTAGAAGCATAGCACAAACACGCCTGTCGTGACTAATACAGTATGTTTATCGTTACAAAAATAACAGAGAGGCTCCGTTTCTATAAACATGTAATAAATATTTTCTATGAGAAAGCAGACCAGCTATTCATGAATTCGTTTAGTTGATGACTTTGAAAAGTACAACGACGGCCATATACTCGTTAGTATCATGGGTAATTCTTATGATTTAGTGATGAGATTATTATTTTCTGTCATGGTTTTATTACATTTTTTAAAGCAGGCTATCTCTAGACACGTCGCATGTATATAGGAGAACACTTTCAATCTCGCCAGTAACACCCGCAGAGAACAGGTTTCACATGTAACTAATACCATTATATGATAGCCAGCTTTATGATTAGGCTCATATGGAGCTACCAATTTGAAACAAAGAGCGAGATTTTGCATGCAAAAATATAAAATATCCTTAAGACCCATGCGAAATGCCTTTTAACCAGAATGAAAATTCATCAGGAAATATTTCCGTGTAGTATATACGCCCTTATACCCCACTTTTATATAGCAAAACTGGGGTACGCAGGGCTATACATGCAGCTTTTTTTCTTTTCTAATTTTTGCTCCAAAACATCGATTGTGTATAATGCATCATCTGGTTGTTACATCTGTACATATAAAATACAAATAAGTGGTAATATACATATATTCAACTGGCTGAAGTTCTAGTATGATCGAACATAAGAACTCAGTTTACAAGAATATGGGTTTGCATAAGTTGCATGTTCGTTTAATGAGCATCATGCAAATTGTAGTCACTTATTTTTATGCACATCTTGATCGAAAAATCAGCGATAGAATTTCCTTGCAAAGGCACGGCTTTGCAAATGACATAAAACACGAACAATACGTAATCGGCAGATCGAGTAAGCCATTTGTCTACAAAATTCTATCGACAAAAAAAAAAATGCTTTAATTTTTCGGCGCAACTTGGCGTGTACTCTCTAATGAACAGTAGTTGAAATGTTGAAAAGCGCAATTATGTTTTTTACAATAGAAAAGGTGCAAAATTGTCGCAAAATGTATTACAGTGTATATGAACGGCTATAATGCGTCTCATAGCGTACACAAGGCTAACAAAATTCTTGAGCGTTATTTATTGCTTCCCATAACCATACAATTGGGGAAGGACCTCTGACGGTGGTAATGGGAGCCATAATGTATAGCTGCCTCAGATTTTGATAAAAATAAATGTTGGTCAAATGTTTCTGTTTTTGTATGCATGTTTGCTGGTAGTCCATAGTTTATGATATTGGATTGAGGTTCTTGTTTCTAAAGAAGTACTGCTTTATTTTTGGGTTAAAATGGGCATATTTTGTATTAAACATATAGAAAAATAGAACAGTATTTATTTAACATTGTTCCCCCCCGAGTCCCAAGAAATCCCTTTGCATATGAATGTATTGTCATATTATACATAATATATGTGAATGGCGTTCTGGGACTCGGGGGGGAACAGTACCCTACAGCCCAAAATGTTATCTCAGTACTAGAGCCCAAGTATGTGAAAGTGTTTTTAACTTAAAATTAAAAAGAAAAGAAATCAGCAGTTAAGTTGTATGCCATATATAAAGTACAAAAAATGGATATATACATTTGTTTCCAAAAATAACCTTAATCTGTTTGATTTATAACCACTTTTAATGTTCCATTCCCCAGAAAATGAGTGTGCTGTACATTCTGTGGAACAAACTTTTGAAATCATTCTATACTAATGTTGTCCACTTGTTTACACGGCCAATAACCTCTTGCACCACAAACAGTAACATTGTTGGACTGTTTTCCTATTTTTTTTTAAAATGTATCAACTTCCAAATCAACAACTTTTCAGTCAAGTCGGTACGATGCCACCACTGTCTAGGTATTAGCCAGTACCATAGGAACGTAAAATGTCTTTGTCATTGGTACAATACAGCGACAAGTTTCAAATCATCAACTTTAAGGGTGTTTACTCAATTTTCCATTCATTCTCAAAAAACTACATTTGCTTATTATATCACGTTAGGCATCAAAACAAGAATCTTTCAGTTCTTTAATGAAAGTGAATCTGAATAGTGGCCCTGGATTTGATCCAATCGTGGGGAGCCGTGCTGTGCCTGAGACACACTATACTCCCCCCTCCCCTTGAGTACTTGGTACAAGAAGTAATACGTGGCTCAATCCCAAAATGATTGAAAAACTGTTCCTATTAAAGAATGCTCGGCCATAATCTAATCGAATCAAAAATAACTTTTATGATTATAATCACTTCGACACAACCCTTATACTGAAACGAGACACATGTAAGACAAGCCAAGTTCTGTTTGTAGGTGTGCCTGGAGTTTTTTCTCTGGGTTCTCATGTTTTCGTCCACCTACTGATTGGTCAATCTCATACATGCTGAAATAATCTTGAAAGGGACATTAAAGCGAATCAGAAAAATAAATACATTGAAGGCCGTGTTGTAACAAGTTTATACAGGTAAATAAATATTCAGTGTGACCAAGTTTTGTCACAATGGGCCGCGTCTGGAGAAAATGTTTTTGGTTGAGATCGAACTCTAATCAAGCTGTGCAAGACATAGAAGATGGATTGAAGTTTTGTTCATTAATGACACAATTCTGAGTAGCTGGCTGGTCATCGCTGATCTGGGTATAAGGTTTTGCATGTAACAGATAGCAGGTTTTCATATGAGTTAACAGTGCCTTGTATAATGTTTGGTAGTACTTAGACAATAATATTATACAGGTAACTGCTAAAGGTTTGTACCCAAAATTGTGACGTCGTAATATTTCAATTTTATTTCAATGGCATTATGCATGTTTATCGCACTTTACACAGTGTTGCATGCACAAAATATGATACAATAGTGGAGTTAAAGGACTACAAGCAAGGAAAAGCGAAAAATCAAATTTTTGTCACCTACGAAATTTTGACCCCCACCCCCGCTAAAATCGCCTTTTTTACACTATTTGGAGGAAATAGTCAAAACGTTTAATAGTTATAGGTTCAGAATACATTGGGCTTTTGCCCTAATTATGAAATACCACCACCAGAGCCTTTGAGACATTGTTATGGTATTTTGAAAACGAGGCATAAAACCCCCAAGAATGTCACAGATTCTTTATGGTTCTAACTATAAACTAATAAAGTGCTGCTGATGTTACAGCTCACTGCAGGGCAATCAGCTGACCATACCAGATAAATGCTTGTTTTCATCAAGGTGTAAAATCGCTAATATTATACGTAGAAAAACAATAAAAAACGCAACTTGATTTGATGTCATAAATATTATGTACTTTGTAATCAATTTTAATCATGTAAAATGTGCAAAAACTATTTCGAATTTTCATACAGGTATGACAATTAATCGCAAGCTAACCAAACCAATTTTGAATAAATGACAACAGTAGCACAGAGGAAGGTAGTTTTATTACCCGTAATTTGCACAATTTGTTCCCAAGTTACCGTTCTTGAATAGTTTGCTATATATTTCTATTTAATCGGCTGCTGTTTTGCCATGCTATGGCCAAATTGCGGATGTAGTTATTTTTGAATAATTATTATTTCATTGTTGAGCGATTTTGGGGTGTCCCTAAACAGCGAAAAGTAGCGTCCTTGAATGCTGGCTAACCCCCTATTTTTTGGCTGCACTTGTACACGGCCTGGGGTGATCTCTCGTCTGCTGAATGTGTCGGGGTCCACTATAAGCTGTGAAGCCTAAGAATGAGTCTTGTTTTGGGGCAAATTACAATGGGAGTCTATGGGAACGATAATTAGAGGTCTCTGCCCATAACATATCATATACTGGAAAGTACAAGTAAGTGTTGTGAATGTTAAATTAACGGATTAACGGAAGCCGTCTGTATATCCGATAAATGTACTGCATTCAATATATGAGTTTCGTCGCGATTATTGTTATTATTATTATTATTATTATTATTATTATTATTATTATTATTATTATTATTTGATATCCGAATAAGTCAAATAAAGATGCGAGTATACATCATGGAAAAAACCAAAACATCGAAATTGTGCATCAAAATTGCAGTTACGTATAATTTAATATTATATATCCGACCAGGTCGGACACAAACATGCCTGTGCAGTCACTGAAAATATCTAGAAGCTTGAAAGGTCGGATATAAGAAGAGGGAGTGTACTGTCCGTGTAGCAAAACCAAATACGCTGAACAGCTGTGCAATCACTGAACAGCTGATCTGTGTCTTTGTTTTCGCGTAGGCAAAAAACCCAGTTTTCTCATGATGATTATGTTTAATCAGAATGACATTGAAAATGTGAATAACAGAGTGATTATGAAAAAAAAATAATATGCACATGTATGTAAACTATGCGAATAAAGTTTATTAATTTTTGCATTAAGAACAAATAAAAAAAAAAGTATGACTAACTCAACAATTTTATCGCAGAACACTTTCATACTACATTTCTAGGACAGTAATCGAAAATGTTTGCCACGCTCGCCACGAAACACCACCGTGGATAACCCTACCTGTGCAAAAGGCCATAAAATCCACGGTGTCTGTCGCGAAAGCAATAAAACAGAAAGTCGTTCACGTGGCCACGCCATTGCCACGCGAGTGTACACGCTAGCTTACCTGTGACGCGTCGTGCTCGCCTCGCTAGTCACGGCGACGGCCACCATGACCAAGCGTGTCCATGCTTTTTCAGCACGGTGACGAGCGTGAAAATTTCGAAATCCACGAAAGCTGTACTGTACCATGCAACTTATTAAAGTGAAAAGACAAATGAAAAATATCATTGTTTCATTGATTTTTAATGTATTTCAAACGTTTTTTTTTTCATAAGCGGCTCAAATAATAGGAGATATTTTTCATCACTCTTACACAAAATCGTATCTAAGCGTAAATTTATTGCCTATAACAAGTATTTGACAAACACAAATTAATCAAGCTCATTTGATTTTAGTATTATAGCTGATGAAACTGATTTAGCACAGCGTTATTGAACCTAATGGAAAGGTCAATGTGTGCAAATTAGAGATAATCCACTGTATATAAAATTACATGCGAAACAGAGAGTCTTTATGACGTCGCACATAAACGTCCATGTACGCCGAGAATGAGTCAACTGGAAAATAATACAATTTTTTGTTTTTGTCTTAATAGAATCAAATGGATTTTTCTGTACTGTGAATTACTTTTGATAAACGCGTAATATTTTTGGGCAGATGTGATATAAAATTCACTCTGGCTGCGCCGTCGTGAATTAATACATGGCCATCTGCCCTCCGACATCCCGCTTTATACGCGATAATTCACAGTGAAGTAAAATTATTTTATAGATACTGTTAACTTTAATTTATTCTAGTGGTGTGTGAAAGGTTGGAACAATAATGTCAGTCAACTTATACTAGGTGCAGCCTACAAATGCCACTGCAACAGTTCGGAGAATGCTAATTACTTCAAATGATTTATCTAGACATATATCCAGACCCATAACCTCCGTCAGGGTACGGGTATCTCTTTTTTCTGTATGTCGATGTGTCGCTAGAATGGAAGTTCAGGTTGTTTACCGCCCCTTTGATCTCAATCATTCCAAGTTCACCTCCCATAACGTCAAGCCCAGACGACCAGAAGGGCACTTTTCCCTGGTACTTCATGGGGAACGTTGGCATTTTCAAGTAAAGATCGGCCATCGCCTCGTGCATTCCTGCGCATGCATCCTTCATCCCCGTTAGTACCGCGAAACCTTTGACAGATGCTCGGATAACACCGCGTTTCTGCAGATTGTCCAACTTTTTGAAGTCGTCACTTGAAAGAAAAATTTGCCCGTATACTTTGAATGCCAAAGAGACATCCGCGCTGCTACCTCGATTTGCTATGGCGTTGAGGTCACCATCGAAATAGTAGTCGATGTCCTCGTTGTTGGAACTGTTAATGAAAGAAATATACAAATGATAAGGCAAATACGTATATTCTTATTATCGTCCCAAAACAGAAATTGTTCGTTTTCTATGATCTCATGCTCAACGTTTCAGCTACATGTTGGCTTATAGAACACTTCAATTTGTTTATTTTACATGTATATCAAATAAAATTGCTTGCATAAAATGGCCTTTAAATAATAAAGGCGCCCCACCAGCCCTTTTGTCGTACGACCAGCAGAGATGAAGATCTACTTAAGAAATATGTATGTACCGTTCTGCATCAATTCCTTGAAACTTCTATTATTTCCGGTTTCCATTTGTACGAATGCGATTATAAATACTGCCTTTATTTCAAGAGATGTGTTTGTTTTGAAGCAAAGGCTTCATATCGTGAATAATGCATGCATTTGCGATACACCTCTCTTTACACAAACGACGAAGGTTATCATAATTGTGCAGGTGCATGAATCTTGTACAATGCTTTGATCAAATAAACATTCACCTTCGAAGTAAAAGGTTTAAATTGGTCTCAAATTAAAGCTGATAAACTTTTATTTCAACTGACGGTTGTAGTCGTGTCTGGAAAGTGTAGCGTCATATTGTGAATTGCACTAACAAAGCTGCACTACAAAATGTATGTTATTTGACTTTCGTCTCATGACTATGAGTAAAACCTTGAGAAATCAGAGAAATATTGTAGTAAAAGTTAAGGCGGTATACCTATAAAACCACACGTAACTTAGCTAGAAGTAGCCCTTGAGAATTTTACTTTGTATTAAATGATAGCTACTACAATGTTCTATATAGAGGATCTTACAAAAGTGATCATTTCATATGAAATTTATTAAACAAGCTTCGGCGAGTTTAATAAATTTTATATGAAACGACCACGAGTGCAAGATTCGTTTTATCATATGACTTTTAAAAAAGAATTTTAGCGCAGTCAAAGTGGACATATTTTCAATGAAAATTAACATTGTTGCTACGGACGTCGTCAATGACGTCGTTGCGTATTCCCGCAAAAGTGTTAATACACGTGTGGTCTTAACACTGTTATTACATGACGTTATCCACTGGAAAACAACGACGTCATATGATAAACCCATTTAATCTTTTTAATGAATCATATGAATATTTCTTCATTTTTCACGAGAAACTCAACAAATAGGTGAATAATCACGGAAAATTAAAGGGTATACCAACAGAATCACCTGTATCTCAGTTGCAAATAGCAACAAATTATACAAAATTGCATCAAATAATTTCAACGACTATAAGTAAGTCATTGCTAAATGGTCAGATTTACAACATCAATTTATTAAAAAGAAATGTACAAATATTTTGTTAGAGCACAACCTTATTTTTTCTGTTATGTTAACATTGTTTTAAGTTTTACGTACCATTCACAAAACATTACCTAAAATTGTTAATATATCAGACTGCAGTGCAATAGTTCATTGCCTTATAAATCCTTTGGTACCAATTACAGCACACTAAGGTATTTGCTTGCTGAGTAATATGAGCGAATTTGTTGGTATAGTCCATTTTTTGGTGATTTTTCTTTCATGTCGTATGTTCTCATTAATATTCGAACATCAAAAATTCAGACGGTTCACAAATCTTATTATAACATGATTATAGTACATTGAACGAGCAATCGTTTGGACCATTTGCAATACTATTTGACTTTTGGTAGCTAAGACATTTGTGATTTCGTTGGTATACCCCTTCATTTTCTCTTATATCAAAAGTTTTGGTACTATAAAATATGCAAAAATTAAGAAAGTCAAATACCTTCTACACCTTATAATATGATTATATCACATTGTCTTAGTAATTATAAGGTACCATTTTCAACACTCTAAGACATTTGATACCTGAGATATAAGCATTTTTGTTGTTATAACCCTTCATTTTTCTGTATTGCTTCTCTAATATTTCAATTTCTTACTAATATACGAACAACAAGAAGTTCAGCTGACCAACATATCTTACAACATAGTTATGGCACAATGCCCTTGCAATCATTTAGTTACAGTACCATTTACAAAAATCTAAGGCTTTCACTAGCTGAGACATAAGCGATTTTGTTTGTATACCTTTTCATTTTTCTGTGTTTTTCTCAACACTCTTAAGCTTTATTAACAACTGGACAATACGATAGCCAGCCGAGTTTTTTTTCTAAGAATTTGGTTATGATACATTGCCCTAGCAATCATTTTATTCCAAATTCAGCTCTCTAGGTATATCAGTAGCAAAGATAGGTGTGGTAAAATATGTATATCCCTTCATTAGGTGTGGTAAAATATGTATATCCCTTCATTTTCCATCGTTTACTCCATTTCAAGTTCTACAGAAATAGTAATAAACAAAAACCAAATGACATATCTATTGTAGAATAGAGTGATATGATTTCGAGATAACTATCGTTTAATTTGGAAATTTGGTTGCTGATACAAGTCATTTTGTAAATTTTCACATTTATATTTTTTCCAATTCTAGTTTAAATTATTTTCATTAATTTTCATGAAAGTGAAAATCAGAGGAGTCTTATATCAGACTTGAGGGTGATCGACCATTGTCATAGCATTCATTTGATAGCACTTTCAGTTGTCTATGTTTATAAACAGTTGAGGTAAAAGTGATTTTGTAACTATTTACCCATGTTGTACCGATTTCCCTTATGTTTTTTGAAGGTTTTCGGAAGATTTCGTTTGTGAGATTGCCCAAGAAATTTACCAAATCTCAAATTCCGGATACTGCAATGACGTTAATTGCTGTCGAAAAAATAATTTTCTATTGTATTTACACACTTGATGATTTGTGTAACTCAAGCAGGGACTTCTTCAATAATTCGACAAACTCTTTTCATTTAATATAGCATCATACAGGAAATAGGAAATAAAAATTAAAACTGAATTCCTTTTTGAGCAGTGAACATATTAATGAGAAAAGGGTTGGTTATATCGCGGTTACGGCTACTCAAGCCTCATCAGTGACCCGTTAGATCTGGCAACATGGAGCCAGAGAGAATTACTTTAAATTTGCAATTTTCAAGAAGGTAGTCAATACGAAGACTAGTTTTGTCCAAATGGGGCCAAATATATTAAACGTTGGTTAGTAATTTAATCTAAACCGATACTAAATTTCTGATTTCTCAGAATATCTTCACTGATCTTAAAGGACTAAAAAGAAATATAATCAGCACTATGAATGATGTACAGGGAGACTTTTTAGGGCCGCCACACGGCACAACACCAGCTGCAAAAATAGCAATTAAAATTAAAACTGAGATCCTGTCAGAGCAGTGAACATATTAATTAGAAAAACGTGGGTCCTATCGTGGTTTCGGCTACACAAGCCTCATCTGTGGACCCTTTAGATTTGGCAACATGGAGGCAAATAAAATTACTTTAAACTTTTTGTAAGACCATGCCAAACCAAACTGTTTTGACACAACTATTTTCGTGAATGACATATTAAATAAATATGCCATGTTTTGGCATGGGAGGAATTTTTCAAGGATCAGACAATTGAGCAGAATTTGGGTCAGTCTGGAGAAAGCCTTATGACATGATATACAGGATGATTTTATGCAAACTGCCACTTTCTGTTCAGCGCATAAATTTGTCGGTGACATCGTTTGGATAGTTTGTGTCATACAGTTTCTGTTGTGATTCCATTTGTTTTATGTTTTGGAGTTTGAACCTTATGTACGTTTCCATATTTTCATTTAAGTTCGGGTAACTGAGTGGCCGCCTATTGGAAAATAGCTGCTCACTCGGCGTACGATATGTTTTCTAAGTATAAGTACCTAATTGTCAATTTAGTTTTTACCACCTTGGTTTTTGGATTGGGATTTTTTTTGATTGTACCTTTTCCTGATCATTGCCCTATTGTACTTTTCTACCAATGAACGAAGGGTGTCATATGTACGTATTTGTCAGACCTAATTATATAAACGTATTGCCACGTATTTCGTACTTACGCGCCATTGTCGTCGGAAGACCCAACTGCAACGCTGCCAAGAACACCAACGACCTAAAATGATAACAGGTGATAGTATTGCTAATTCAGAAACCAATCTGTTAAAGACAGTTTAAAAAACGTTTGACTTCCTCTAGGGGAATTTTAAAATAGAAACTTTGGCATGCAACGCAGACACATACACATACACCTATTATCGTAAATGCATATCAAAATGCGATTTCATTGTTTTTCATCCAATCAGAATATTTCAAACATAAATATGAACATATGACAAAAGATTTATGGTAATCCTGATGTACTTTCTTAAGTTAATACAAAAGTATTCGGTAATTTGGACAAACACATAGTTATGACAGATTGGCACGGAGCTGCCGGTGTCAAGGAATCAAGCTTCTTCAATTTGTCATAAAAATATTGAATGACTTAAATACATACTTTAAGAACTAAATAAAATTAAACTCCCTGATGTAGTTGGGTTCTATTAACATAAAATCAGTGGCAAAAGTCTACGAAATTAAATCCCAATCCTCGTATTTTAATATATTCAAATGAGATGATTTAAAAATAGAACGAAACAAAGAAAGAAGGAAAGAAAAAGAAAGAAAATGCATTCATATTTTCTCAAAATATATTTAATATCTTCAAATGCGGTGAAATGAATTTTACACATAGTGCATCCGGACAATAAAAGAATCCTTCTTTAAAGAATAAGATGATAACAGAAAAATTATTCGCAATAGAGTTTTAGCCATTCAAAATGCGTAACATTGTACATTTGACACAGAACCAGTATCAAATAACTGTGATGTACACCAGTAAACATTTCAGAGCCTCAGTTAACTTGAAGATGACAAAATAATTTAATAAAATTTATATCATATGTCAGTCTCACATGTCTTTCTCATTTTAAAAGAATATTATGTACAGTGAAAATAAAATGATAAGTTAAAACTTGCCAGCAAAAGGATAAGATATTTTTGCATGATGTAAAAGTATCCACACGTTTACAGTGTCGTTTTCTCAGTTAAGATTCACACGAGAAACTGAATAACACAAGCGAAAGCGGCTACTTAAATGTGAGCTTATGCACGAGAAAACAACAATTTGGGTTTCCGACAAAGTCTGACAGAAACCGGTCTGTTCAGTCACAGACAAAAGCTAGAAGCTTATAATTTCAGAATTTAGTAGAAAAGAGATTTACTATCTGTGTAGCGAAAACAAAGGCGCTGTTCGGCTGTGCAGTTACTGCACAGCTGATCTGCGCCTTTGTTTTTTCGTTGCAATTTGTTGTTTTTCGCATTCAAAAGCTCACTAATATCAATATTTTCGCACTCTGCACGTGTTTCTGTACGAAGATATTGGTTGACATAGCGCATGTAGAAGAAACAATCAGTGTATGCAATTAAATTAACTGAAGCATGTCTGTATATGTATGTTTTGAATAGTTTCAAACATTTCATTAACATAACCTGTTTGGTGACAAAATGATGGTAACGTCAACGCCGGAGTAAGTAAGTATGTAAGTAAAGTAAAGTAAAATAAAGTAAAATAAAGTAAAGTAAATAAAAGTAAAGTAAAGTAAAGTAAAGTAAAGAAAAGTAAAAGTAAAAGTAAAAGTAAAGTAAAGTAAAGTAAAGTAAAGTAAAGTAAAGTAAAGTAAAGTAAAGTAAAGTATAGACATCATCTACACATGTAACAAATTTTACATATAAAAAAGTACAAATGAGAGGAGCCGCAAAGCAGCGATCTTGCGCAACCATCACATAATTATATACAAACGCGCACCTTAACTCCACAAAAACTGGTTTGGAGATGCTATAGAAACACAAGAACACCGGGTATGCGCCGAGAAACTGTCTTATAGGGAGGGATCCTACATAGGCCACCCCGACACACACTAAGGTCTGTATTTAAGAAATTGCCTACACATATTTAATTCTGTTAACGACGGATATAATTTGTCGGAGTCAAAGGCACATCAGCATGTGATGGCATATTTCTACATTCAATATCCAGATAGCCCAAAAAACACCAAGCCTTAATTATTATATAGTATAGTACAATATATACACTATGTTAAATACAATCAGAGTGATTTCACCTCCCACCATGGCACCGCAAAGACAAGCCGACCAAGTGATTGTGCGGTTTCCCTACCTACATTGGTCACTCGCCCAGGCGACAACAAATGCGGTGAGTGAAAACTATATAAGCCGAACGGACCACGCACCACCGGCGACCGCCAAATGCAAGAAACAAGTGGCAGAAACCAATGTCCAGACATCATGCATCTACATCGTACGCCGCAGAGGCGCACAGATACGACTGCAGCCGGAGGCAATAATAGAGATAAAATCCGATCAACTACGATGCCCGATTTTTTTCACAAGGTCCGATGGTCTTTTTTTTATAAAAAATCACATTTACTTCCATATCATTATGATATGAGTATATTATCCTAAAAGACATCTACCTTGTGTCGTGGGGTCGCGTGATTCTGTTACACAAATGACCATTTAATGTTGTTGTAATGCGTCTAATGCGGTATTAATGTGTAGAACTAACGTGAAGAATTAACGTGCAACCGAGCCGAGCCACAGCAAACCCCGTCGGTGGAAAAGCATGCTCATCCACCAAGGGTGGTTTACTGCGCTATATACCTAACACTTACTCTAATCACAAAGTTTCGAGTTTCTAATTTGCATATTACTACCCGCTAATATGCCGCTAATACGTTGCACCAACGTATTCTACAAGGGAGACTATCCCGTTACATTACTTCCCCCTCCGAGAAGACTCGTCCCGAGTCTTGGCCTGGGAACTACATGGGTAAGGCAACTCCGGTCTGGCAGTTGTCATTATCCCACCGCTGCCACCAAATGTAACGTGCAACCGAGCCGAGCCACAGCAAACCCCGTAGGTGGAAAAGCATGCTCATCCACCAAGGGTGGTTTACTGCGCTATATACCTAACACTTACTCTAATCACAAAGTTTCGAGTTTCTAATTTGCATATTACTACCCGCTAATATGCCGCTAATACGTTGCACCAACGTATTCTACAAGGGAGACTATCCCGTTACAGTAGCATAGCGATACACTATTCGAGCAGTGTGCGTATAGGCACGTGTTTTTTCGGAAAAGACCGTGGTCTGCGCTTATTGGAGCAGGTGCGCTAATTTGAACGAATACGGTGGCTTAATCAAAATATGTTGTGTTTGAATCAGCATCCAGTACAAACGTTATCGTACTCAGGCGTTGGTCAAATCCATATGTTATTTTCCTCCGGAATTCCTCCGGCGTTTCTTCCGACATGGAATATTTGGTGGCGAACTATATCTAAACGCTTCGTCAGAAGTGATTTTACAAGTAAAACAATGTGTACAGCGAGTATGAATTATAAATAATAGCGTGAATAGCGCATGAAAAGTTTGCCGTGAATGAATTTAGACTTTAAAATCAATTTTGACAGTCCAAAAACAGAACAAAAAATGTGTGTTTTCTTGTATTTCATACATTCTATTGTGTTCTAGACAAAGTACTATATCATTATTTATTTGTAGTTTGGAAGCAGGACCATCTTACTTACTTAACTCATCATTTGAAATTGATAATAGACATTTTTCACTTTTGAACGTAAATGCTGCTGGTGCGTGCGGTTACGACTTTCTGTGTGATGGGGGACGACTCGTGAGGGCATATGTGAGACTAAGACGAGGGGCAATATGAAGAATTACACAGTCAAAACTACCAACAGCCCAACGGAGACAAATTGAATAAGACATGCAATAAATGTTATACTGTAGGACGTCTATCTCTGTAGCTCAGTAGGTAGCAATCTAGGATTCAAAACGAAAGGTTCTGGGTTCGAGTCCTGGTCGGACCGCTTTTTTTTTCCTTTTCTTTATTTGTCTCCCCTGTGACAATAAAGCTAAGGAAATAAAAAAAAAATGTATTATCAGCTGATTATATTTATTGGCGAATGCAAGAATCAGGAAATGCCCTAGCTTGTGCATAAAATACTTAAATCGTAAAGGAATTGAAGTGCGAGACGGCACCTCACATTAATGTTTCTCTCTTGTTGACTTTTAACATGTTGAAATCGACAGCTCGATCGTATTTGTTTTGGTAGAAGAGCTGATCTTCGAGCGATCCTCATGTCAATATTTCTTTCTTGGGGACATAAAAATTCATATTCTGAAGGCTTGTACAGGAATAATGTGGCTAGGATAAGTTAGCCACCCTGAATGACTTTAAATGTTTTCGCGGACGTAGGGCACTAACTCAAATAGTATAGTGTACCTGTACAGACATATGTATATATATACGGTGTAAGAACTACAGTTTCACGTGCTGTCTCGTGAGCGAACATAATTCATTTGCCATGTTTATACATGTATTTCAAACAGATACTCGAAAGCTTGGTGGGGTTTATTTGGTTGATGTTTCGTTTTGATCCCATACAACACCCATCTGCATGTCATAAGGGCGATATCCTAACTACATTATGCATATAGGCATACTAATAATTTGAGGTTTTGTAGGCCTTCAACAGTATTTCAGCCATATCGAGTGCGATAATTACGAATTTTAGATGATTTTTGCAAGCCACAGGCTTTCAGTATGATCCTCATTTATTCTCTTGTAGTATGCGTGCTGTTTGTCTGGTTGACTTCAAATAAATATAATTAAACTTCAAACTAACACAATGTTATTTTCAAGTAAATAAATGATTATAAAACTAAGAAACATCTAGTCTTTTTTTTAGCTTACCTGAGCCGAAGGCTCACAAGGAGAGCTGATAGGATGGCCATGATCCGTCGTCCGTCGTCCGTCTTCGTCGTCGTCCACAATCTTCTTCTCTGAAACCACTTGGCCAATCAAGTTGAAATTTTATGTGGAGCCTCCTTGTGTAGCGGCATTTCAAGTTTGATCGCGAAATCCATGTCACATGACCAATATGGCCGCCACGCCCATATATGGTAAAAAACACTCAAAAACCTTCTTCTCCAGAACCGGCGGGCCGATTCCCACGAAACTTGGTATTTACAATCAGTGACTCCAGTCCATCAAAGTTTGGCAAAATGATGACCCTGGGATGACCTTGACCTATTTTACGGCAAGGTCAATTTTGGAAACATAGGCTTTTACATGGGAAAAAGTGAAAACTATTGATTTTTTTAAAAAACGATTGCAGCCAGAGACCTGAAAAGCGGTAGATGCAGACAACTAATGGAGTAGATTAAAGTATGTGATTAAATTAGATAAAGGTAATCTCTTGACCTTGGCCAGTCTGTTTTCTATACACACTTTTCATGCATCTTCATCTCTGAAACCGCTTGGCCAATCAAGTTGAAATTTTATGTGGAGCATCCATGGGTAGGGGGAACGAAAGTTTGATCATGAAATCCGAGTCACATGACAAAGATGGCCGCCATCAGTGACTCCAGCCCATTATAGTTTGAGAAAATGATGGCCCTGGGATGACCTTGACCTGTTTTACGGCAAGCTTCATTTTGGAAACAGGCTGTTACATGGGAAAAAGTGAAAACTATGGATTTTTCTAAAACGATTGCAGCTTGAGACCTGAAAAAAAGGCAGATGCAGACAACTAATGGAGTAGATGTAAGTTTGTTATTAATTTAGGTCAAGGTCATCTCTTGACCTTGACCAGTCTGTTGTTCATATACACTTTTAAAACATCTTCATGGCGGCCCCCGTGGTCGAGCGGTTGAGAGCGCTGTTTCTTAATCACTCGATCATCTCACCGCTGTGTCTGGTGTAGGATCGCGCCCCGCACTGGCCACATGTGAGACAAGCCAAGTTCTGTTTGCGGGTGTGCCAGGTGGTTTTTCTCGGGGTTCTGCCGTTTTCGCCCCACCTACTGACTGGCCCGTTTCATATGAGCTGAAATTATCTTGAAAGAGACGTTAAACAAAATATATATATAAAAAATCTTCACCTCTGAAACCGCTTGGTCAATCAAAGTGAAATTTAATGTGGAGCATCTATGGGTAGGGGGAACGAAAGTTTGTTTGTGAAATCTGGGTTACATGACCAAGATGGCCGCCACGCCCATATATGGCTAAAACCACTCAAAAATCTTCTTCACCAGAGCCGGCAGGCCGATTTTCACGAAAATCGGTATGTAGCATCGATGACTCCAGCCCATCATAATCTGATAAAATGATGACCCTTGGATGACCTTGATTTGCGGATCCAGACATTTTTACGAGAGGTGGTCCAACCAAAATGGTAAAATATTATCGCAGACGAGGGGGGGGGTGTCCAACCCCCCCCCCCAAAAAAAAAAAATCCCAAAATTACCTTTTTTAGGTAAACTTTTCAGATTCCGGGGGGGGAGGGTCCGGACCCCCGGTGAGCGTTTACAGGACCATTGGTCCTCTGGTTTTCATTACGTGTTGCTAGACGGAATATTTCCATCGGTATTCTGTTAGACCTCTCCATACACAGAAAAGGAGCGAGGTCACGAAGTGTATCGGAGTGCAGGTTAGCCAGCTGATCAAACGTGCTGCGAACCTTGCTTAACCCTAAAACAGGACAACACTATTTTGAATTTTAAGCGCGCATACACACTCTAACTCACAAACACACACTCACGCAAACACGTTCCGAAGAGGACTTTGTCTCGCAGTGGCTCAGTCAGTCGCCTCTTAAAATCACATGGCAAAAATAAATACGTAGTTGACAGGTACAAAGTTTTTTTAATAAGAACATTTGACTCGTTTCGCAGGTTGAGCGCGAGAACGAAACGCCTGCAAATGAAAATTGTTGTCTTTCCGTTAAACTGTCTAATTCTGAGTGAACAAGAAACCAGAAGTGACCTTTGACACGAAATATTTTCTAAAATCGCATCATATATATATCACTTCTCATGTTTGCCATTAAAGATGCGTTACTCGTTCAATGCGAGTCGGATTTACAAATGCTTGGCGCGAATAAAATGCCTCCATTTTAATAGCTTCCAATGCAGAATTCGATTATTTTAGACACTCGTGTGTATAACTAGGCGTCGCTCGTTCGATAAACCGAGGTCCCGGCTTCATATGACCATCACTGTTGGTGGGAAAAACCAATATCAACTATTTGTTATCGCCATGTGACATTTAACATACTGGCTTATGTATATACGTACATTGGTTCTGCTAAGCTACATTTTCACGTTTTTTTCGTGAACGCACAGAAAACTTTATACATGTATACATGGCATGATTTACAATTTGAAACATAAGTTGATCTTTAATTTTATGTGCAGTTTTTTATTCTACGCCTTACAACGTTTTGACATAATTCAAGTAATCTCGAGCATGGTCGGTTATCCATATCAGGATAACGTGTCCGTGAATACCCCATGAACCACACTTTTATACAGCAAAACTTTGGTATGCATGGGTATACCTATTTTAAGCTCACATGAGCCCTTCGGCTCAAAAAGCGAGCTTATAGGATGACCATGCCCCCGTCGTCCGCCCGACGTCGTCCGTCAACAATTACCATGATATTCTCCTCTGAAACCAAATGGCAAACCAAAGTTAAACTGCTTGCGGAGCATTCTTAGGAAGGGGGAACGAAAGTTTGCATAAATGACCCAGGTCACATGACTAAGATGGCCGCCATAGCTATAAATAGTAAAAACCTTTAAAACAATTTCTTCCCAGAAGCAGAAGTCCTATGATTTTGAAACTAAGTTTGAAGCATCAGGCAATAGAGTTCTACAAATAAAAATATTTGTTAGATCCTTTGGAAGCAGTAAAACATTCAAAGCGAGAGATGGGCCATATTGTACAATTTCGGGTAACTAACCTTCATCAGTGACCCTTTACAAAGCTGGCAGCGAAAGCCAGACATTTTTGCTGCAATTTCAAGAATTTACACCTGTGTAGTCTAAATCGAAGACTCATATTCCCAAAGGGGCCAAACAATCAAAACACTGTTAAGAAGATGATTCTTAACGTGCAATAAATTAGAAATACTCCAAATAGTTTCACTGATCTCAAAGGATCAAAAGAAAAATATAATCTGCACTATGGATGATGTACGGGGAGACTTTTTAGGGCCGCCACACGGCACAACACCAGCTGCAGTAATAGCAAATAAAAATATTTGTTAGATCCTTTGGAAGCAGTAAAACATTCAAAGCGAGAGATGGGCCATATTGTACAATTTCGGGTAACTAAAGTTGGTATACATCATAATGCTGGGATGACCTTGACCTATTTTATGGCAAGGTCATCTTAGGTCGCCCATGCATTTAAATGGGGAAAATAAGTTAAATGTAATCAAATGGGTGGAAACTCGCGATGAGCATGCAAAGGTACTGAAGATTTATGTCCGTGAAAACATTTAGTCCCCAGGGGTGTGTCTGCTCCTGCCCGGGGGCTATATACATGCATATGACCAAAATATTCAAACATCTCTGCAACCGCATGGCCGATCAAAGGCAAATTCATGGAAAGGGAACGAAAGATTGTATAAATGGCCGCCATGGCTATAAACTGCAAAAACCTTTAAAATGTTCTTCAGAACCAGTAGGCCTATGATTTTGAAACTTGGCATTAAGCATCTACAAAGTATATACATGGCCTAAATCATGACCCAGGGATGATATTGACCTATTTTACGGCAAGGTCAACTTAGGATGCCCATGCATCTAAAAACACAGATTGTGAGTACTCGTTAGAACTGCCTCTGCGAAGCAGTTTTAGCGTGTACCAACAATGTATGTTTTGAGCAAAATAAAAAGATAAAAATGTTGAACTGAAATTTTTCATTTTTTACAACTTTAAAAACACTGCATATTGCTTGTTAAGGTTTTGTTATGCTAGCGTCAAGATACACGGCACCATTTTAGTGCACATGTATTACACATGCTGACAACAGAGCTACATGTACAACACCTTGATCATTCTTAACCTTATGGCATTTTTTGCGTCCGGAATCGGGCGAGCATAAATGCGCATAAGCTTCTTTCTCAATCAGAATTTACATAAATAATAAATTTAATTGGTTTGTTGATTTGAGGTTTAACGTTAATCCAACAGCAAAGGTCATCTGGAAACGCGACATCAGTTTATAGTATCATTTGACAGACTTAAGGATCCCGGGATCAAACCCGCGGTCCCTGGTTTAAAAGGACGAACACATGCCGTTAACACTAACTGTTTTCGGCTTGTCAAGCAGCAAATGATCCTGCTTGATAAAATCTTTTTTTTTTTTTTTTCTTTCTTCGAGTGGCCGTGGGACAAAAATTCAACAGCCAAACACAGCACAATATTAGGTTCACGGATGCCGTTTCGTTTGTTTACATATAAAAAGCCGGTAAATTGAGCACGTAAAATGTCTGCGTGATAATACTGTACATGAATATGTATATTCAGGAATTGTCTATCAGTATAAGCACCATCGTAAATGCCTGCGATACAACAAAGGTCCTTACAGCAAAGATTGATGCAACATCACACAACATGTGATAAAATGGAGTAATTGAAAAAAGCAATATCGCTTTGGCAACAACCATCACCAAGACAATGAACAACTTCGTCGTAGGTTGCTGCCCAATTGATCAATCTTACAATCACAGGTGACACAAACCAAATTCTGCTTGTGGGTGTGCCAAGTCGTTTTCTCAGGGTTCTCCCCTCCCCCCCCCCCCACCTTGTTACTGATTTATCCGTCTCATATGAACTAAAATAATCTTGAACGGGGCGAAAATTGTATAAAAACGAAATTATGATCTGAAATGAGCACAATCAGACTCTTATCTGTAATCAAGTAACAATAGAATGACCTGGAATCGATACAATTAAATTTCACATCCTCACTAAGGTGGGCGTAGTGTAATTCTGGGCCCTGATTAGATTTTAACAGATAGCAAAACTTCTCCGATGTTGCTCGCGCCTATAAGAAAAGAAATGCATTTACATTCCATCATGCACGCATGCTTAATGTAAACCATATAACGAGGAATATTCGGGGTCTCACGTGCAAATAACAACTATTTACATACTGGACCCTGGTCTCGACCGAAAGACGGAGTTACGCGTTGGATTGAACGCGCAGCCCGTTTTACGAGGCGACTGACTGAACCACTACGACATGGAGTGCTTTATGGAAACACTTTAGCAACTCATAAAAATAATATTGTGTTTTATTTTAATCATATTTATTTGAATTCAACCAGGTAAACAACACGCATACAATATCATACAGTATAAATATGGATCAAAAAGAAAACTTATGTCTTGCCAAATTAATTTACTACATCGTAACCAGCACACTGGATATGGCTAAATTACTGTTGAAGGTCTACAATAAACAAAATTAATTGTGTGGCTTGGCGAAATGTAGCTACATGTAGGATGTTGCCTCCATCGCACTTCGTATGGCATGCAGATGACTGTCGAATGAGCGAAACTTCGACATCAAGCTGATAATCTGTTTTTGAAATATAAACAGAATGAATTATGTTCGCTCACGAGACAGCACGTGAAACTGTAGTTTTATATCTAATAAACACAGATATACATGTATCTGAACATGTACACTATACTATTTGATTTATTGTCTTGTGCATTTTAGTTCAGTTTTACGTCCCTTTCAAGATTATTTCAGCTCACCAATCAGTAAGTGGGGTGAAAACGTGAGCACCCGAAGAAAAACCACCTGGCACTCCCGCAAGTTGAACCTGGCTTGTATCATATGTGGCCAGTGTGGGGCTCGAACACACACAAGACACAGCGGTGAGATGAACGAGTGATTAAGAAACAGCGCTCTCAACCGCTCGGCCACGGGGGCCACTAAGTCATTAGAGGCGGTCAACTTATCCTAGCCGCATTATCTGTACCAGCCTTCAGAAAATAAATGTTGACGTGAGGATCGGTCGCGGGTCCGCTCTTCTGCCGATTACGATCCAGCTACCGGCTTAAATCGGTGAAAAGACAATAAGACTTAGTGAAAAACCTATACGTGCGGAGTGCCTTCTCACTACACACTTTAATCCACAAATTAACGATTTTAGTATTAAATGCAGTAGTGCATTTTGTGAGTTTTGCATTTTTTTTCTTTTCTTTTTCATTTTCTAAGCTATATTGTCACAGATGCGAAAAAAGGAAGCAATTAAGAATAGAAAAATAATTTTTGTTCTTGCCGGACTCGAACCCAGGACCTTCTGGTTTTATTCCATACATGCTACCTACTGAGCTACAGAGTAAGACGTCGTGGACTATTTCTTTTTTGCCTGTCTTGTTTAATTGGTCTCCGTTAGGCTATAGGTAGTTTTTACCAAGTAATTATTCATATCGCCCCTCGTCATCGTCTCAAATATGCCCTCACGAGTCGTCCCCCATCACACCGAAAATCGTAACCGCACGCGCCAGCAACATTTACGTTCAAAAGTGAAAAATGTCTAATACCCTTGCACAATAGACTATTTACATACTTTTGCTGACAACCCGTCACACAATTTTTTCTCAAGCGTAGGCTATATCAGAGCTGAGAAACACGTGGTATTATATACATACAAACCGATAAATGTTCAGATGACGCCCGATGAAATTCTGTCCAAAGCTAAGGTGAGAAGTTCGAGTTTTCTCCTATAACGTTTACTCTATTGACTGATAAGATAGGTACAGCCAATGCAGAAATTGAACATTCATTGAATGAAAGTTAGATAAGGAATCCAGGTTATTTCGTTTTCGCAAACACTTCCACCCCATGAATATATTGTACTTCCCATATAGTAACATTGATCAGAAGTGTTTGCGAAAACGAAATAACTGGGATTACTTATGTTACTTTCTTTCAATAGATGTTCAATTTCTGTATCGACTGCACCTATCTATCAGTACGTAGAGGAAACTCTGTAGGAGAAAACTCGAAAATCTAACCTCAACTTCGTTCTTCTTGTAGTGTGTGTCACCCGATCATTTATCAGATTATTTGTATAGAATACCGCGTGAGTGTCAGAAGTGTATATCCTCGGAGTTAGATATACAACTCCGGCGTTGGTAAAATGTCGGTTTGTGACATGCAGAGTGTGTATTTTGGCTGAACAAGACCGGATACATACTCTCCTCCTTCGAATTCATGTTATCCAATCGTGTTTTGACAATTACATGTAATTAAGAATTCGTACTTTATTTCTATCAGTTTAAAGTACATGACAAGCATTAATATGTCAATAGTCCTTTTGAATAATTATAATGTGCATCTGTCACACTTGCGTATGCTTAGTATTAAAAGTAGATGTTCTATGGGTAAAAGGGTACAAAAGGGAGGAGATCTCCAAGCTCAGTCTAGCCCAGTATCTTTTACATGCTTGCTTCCAATCATCCATGGTTAACCGAAAAACTACAAGCTTTTTAATCAGGGGTGATGGCTTCGGACCAGGGCTTTTCTCTAGCCTTTTAGATGATTTTCCTGTCGTTAAAATTCTCAGTTTTGAAAACCTTGACACAACAGATAAACGGTTAAACGGTAAAAGAAAACAATGATCAGGAAATGGTGCAATCAGAAACATCATGATAACATGGCCTTGTAATGTACACCTTTATATCCCACTTTAATAAGCAAGACTGGGATATGCAGTGGTATACCTATTTTTCTGAATTTTGCTCCAAAAATAGATTGTGAGTACCCGTTAGAACCGCCTCTCGCTGAGTTTTGAGTAAGAATAAGGAAAAATATCAAACATTTTCTGCTGAACATTTTCATTTTTCATTGGAAAGTTTTCGTAAAGAGAAATTCGCACTCAAACACCCGAGTTGGGAAAAATCTAAATAGACAATAAAGTTAACTATCTTTCAGTTTCAGTTGGGATCAGAGTATGAGCCTTTCAAGCACATCAATTTGAAGTTATGCAGAAACATAAAACGTTAGATGACCGGAATTTAGTTAGGAAGAGTCCATAATTTTATGTTTGTGTACTGATTCGCAGTAATAAGACAAATTTCTAGTTTGGTATTTTACCTTGTATATAACATGCCGTAAACCTTGTCTTTATTTGTATTTTGATAATTCTTCTATACAATCAATAGACAGAATTGGTCGTCACTTTCGGAAAACTCCGTGGACTTCAATGTATCTTCATGTTTACAGGGAATATATCCTGCCTCTTCAACAGATTGTCATTTTTTGTGTCATTTGAAAAGTAAATTAATAAAGCAATTGACAGAGTATTTTCATTCAATTCCATGCATGTGTTTTAAAGCTGCAATTTTCAAGTAAAATAAGGTTTGAAATTATTTTTGACAATTTTCGGGAAAAGTGTTTTTTTTTTGTGTGTGTTTTTGTGTGTGTATTTGTTTTTTTTTTTTTGTTTTTTTTTTTTCAAAATTTTCTTTATCTTTAATCTGTTATATATGAAAAACGAAATGTCGAACCTAATCAAATGTCCTTTGCTTGTTGTTTTGTGTATTCAATTTTGAAATGATACCAAAATCATGAAAATACAGCAGCGTTCAGGTATTAATATGCCCCTGCGGTATTCAGAAATAAATAGACAACTCGTCTTGTTTTTGAACAATCGACACTGGCACATGGCGTACACATATCTCATTTTATTTGGACCTCGAAATACCTTTCAGTCTGCCTAAGTTGAAAGGTATATCGGGTACAGATAGTGCAAATTACAAGGTAATAAAATAATCAATTCCCCCGATGCTACTGTGCTCATTATGCAAATTTTGGTAGTGTTATTTTATGATTATTTTGATTAATTATATGCTAATAATTGATATATCTATATAATAATCAGAATTTTTAATTGTACATTTTATACGAAAACAAAGTAAAAATTAATAATGATCAGAATCTTTTGTATAACATTACATTTTCAATCCGTTTTCTACATGAAATATTAACGCTTTTGCATATTGATGAAAAACATTACACACCCCGTGTAGTGAGCTGCAGTATCAGTAAACTTTATTGTCCAGTTTTATAGTTGAAACCATATGCCAACTTCATGGTTCAGGGAAGAAAAAGGCACAAAAAATTTATAAGAGATGCGTACGCTATGAGAAATAGACAACTGGAGAAATTTATTTATATATTTTAATAAGTATAAGTGTAAATATTTATTTATGGATATATTTTTTTTTCAATTGACTAATGTTGCGGGTCCCTACATCCTACTCCACGTATGCAAACATTGTCCACTGTCCATCCAAACATTCAATAATTCCTTGTTGTATAGATAATACAGCATTTGAACCAATGGGGTCTGTGGGCGCAGCTGGAGAAAAATATGGAATGTCACTGAGGTCAGTTCTAGAGCCAAATATTGGTATATTCATCTTTGTTTTAATACTTATCTTGCAATTCGCTACTCATTATTTAATTCTGCCGTTCGTTCTTGCTCTATGTGTGTATTGTTTAGTTTAAATATTATGTAATATACTTTTCTTTTTTCTTACCATTGGTTTGGAATTTAAATTAATTGTATAGATACATGGAAATTCAATTATTATTATCGATGTTGGTGAATGGAATGAACCAGCTGTTACGGTAACAAAATGTCAGTGAGTCCAGACAGTGTACTTTGTGATTGGAATGAAGCAGCTGTAACCGAATGTCAGCATGCCCAGACTGTGCTCTTAGGTCGGCATCCTTATATATCCAGTGGACGTTGACGTTGGTAATAATAAGCAATTACCATGCACCAGACAATTATATTTCACATTGTGTACAGTAGGCATTAAAAAGTATATAGGTGCCTACCAACAATACATAGAGGATATTTACTTTTTTTGAGGTGAATACCAAATATATTTCGTCGAGTGAGTTGATAACATCAGAATTATCACGAGTGCGTAGCACGAGTGAAAATTTAGATGTTTTCAAGTCACGAGATGAAATATATTTGGTATTTACCGATAAAAAGTAAATTTTCTTTTTATTCTATACAATACACGGGCATTTTCCTATTCACAAAGCAGGCGGTGAAAATGCAAAAACCAAAAATTTTTGAAAACACAAATAATTTTGGTACCACATTGTTAACTTTATGTTTTCGTTCGTAAATAACGGAGTTATAGGCATTTGAATTTCTGAAGTGAGGCACATTTAATGACGTCAAGTGAATGGAAACGTCAGAAGTAATCTAAATTCTACAGTGAAAATATCAGCTGATATCAATCACTAGTGAAAATATCAATATCAATTCTGCACTGAAAATATCACTTTTATCCATTTTTGATATACACTGAAAAAAAGTTATATGAGGCCACTTTTCAAACTCATTTTTTGTTTCTAGGCCATGTTCAAAATTGCACGATTTTTTGCCAAAAGACGTGTCTTTCAAGTAAGTAAAGTTCCAAAGTGTTAAGAAATAATTTTCTTTTACTAAAGGCGTTTTTGGAGTAAAAGTGCAAAAATCAATGTTTTTAAATAAAAAAAAAATGGATACAGCACACCATTTATTGAAAGTAGGAACGGGTGTCATCAAAGGGGTCGTTACGGCTCGGAAAAACATCAAACATTCGAATTTTCTTTACTGGTAGAATTTTTATGCATTTTTAAAAATCGCCAATTTTGAGATGTTTTGGAAAATTCATAAATGTGCCTCTTAAACATGTTGACCCCTGTTAAATTCACTTGCTGAGGCCTGGAAATGAGAGATATAACTTGACTGAACTGTTGTAGACCATTTTCGAGGACCAACAGGTCAAGGCTGCCGCACACTTCCGGTTTCAATGCCAATTTTTAACGAACAAAATAACAAAATTTGTGGACGATTTTTTTAATTTTCAAAGTTTATCAGAGTCTAGTATTTGACCTAAATAATCGCTGAAAAATTCAATGCCGTGCTGCTGATAATAACGCAACTGAAGAAGAACAAAGTTGGTATGCAAATTGCATACAAAAGCTGAATTCCTGTTATTCAGGTTGTTGTCTACTTGCATGTACAAACAGAAACGAAGATTCTTATTGCAGCAACACTTTTGACTTAATTTTATTTTGCTCATGGCAGTCAGTAGCACTTTCAAATAAATTAAAATGTAAAAACAACGTCATAATATGACATTTAATTTGATGTTAATAAAGTGTGACTTTTTGAAATAGGGTACCTTTACACATGCTTCGTCTGTGTGAGAAGTATCACGCATTTTGGAATGCAGAAACTCACAGAGCCACTGTTAGACATTGGTTTATTCATATGATCATGAATTTAAATTGATCGTATTTTACTTTCTGAACTAGAAGAAAAAAATATGAGGTGGCCTCTTATAACTTTTTTTTCAGTGTACATTAATTTCACTGCTAAGTATAAAATAAAGGTATGTACTCATTTTCTCAGCAGCGTGATTAACATCCCGATCGCCATACTGTTTATGCATTTAATGTTTATGAAAAAAGAAACAAAATTATATAAATAATAAAAATACATCATGTATGGACATGTCGTTCTTACATTTTGCATTGTTTAAGCAATAAAATAACAACAAGACAACCCCATTGGCATAAAAAAATATGAGAATAAAGTGAAGAAACTGGTCTGCTGTAGAATGTGCGATATATTGTGTTATAAAAGAACCAGAATCTAACACAAATTTGTACTGCATGTAACAACTGACGCAGAAGTCCAGTTGATACATTGCTTTTAAAGTTTTATGAACGGCCATTTGGGTAATGATGTGTCTGGTGATACCAGACTGTAGATGCACATACTTACAAAGGACAACTAGTATATACTATAATGTTATATGGAACGATCAACGATGACGCTATAATTTCAGTTCCGACTAAAATTCACCGTTTGCTTGCAATCAGAGAAAATCAACTTGAAAAGGTTCAAGTAGGCAATGATAAGGAAATGGGGCAATCAAAACGATATTCCCACTCCATAAACCGAGGGATGGGAAAAAAACTAAAATGACACTTCGGTATGTATACCCAGAAATCATAAGCCGAGTGAGCAGCTATTCGCCAATAGGCGGTCACTCAGTTACCTGAACTGAACTAAAATATGAAAACGTACATAAGGTTCAAACAGCGCAAAAACTCGACTCCAAAACACAAAACAATTAGAACCACAACAGAAGAATCGCCTTGAAACGATCAGAAATATAAAATTACTGATGGGCTTAAATCGGTTTTACAGGCGCTTAACCTCACCTTCAACTTCTGCAGTTATGGAACGCCAAAGCTGTCTGATGGTAAGGAATAAAAACGTTTGATTCATCATCGTCATTATACCCTGCTTACATTTGATTATATATGTTATATTGTGTGCATTATATAATGAGAAAAGTCCATTATATGCTGGACCAGGTTCTTTATATTATGAAAATTTTCATTAAATGATGAGTTAACATCTTTATATTATGGTAGACTTACATTATATAATGAGTAAACAGCTTTATATTATGGTAGACTTACATTATATGCTGATACAACCTCATTATATTATGCATGTTTCTAATTATATTATGGGCTATTATCTTTATATGCATCAAGTTGATTATATGGTTCGATAACTTCATTATATGCGCAAACTTCATTATATGATGTTGACGATTTTGCGAGAAGAAGAATGACATTGACACCGTTTAGAGAGTTATTGTATACATGCCGGGACTACTGGACATGCTGCTGATTCTATCTATCTATCTATCTATCTATCTATCTATCTATCTATCTATCTATCTATCTATCTATCTATCTACATGTATCTATCTATCTATCTATCTATCTATCTATCTATCTATCTATCTATCTATCTATCTATCTATCTATCTATCTATCTATCTATCTATCTATCATCATCATGATGATCATCATCAGAATCGATCATCATGATCGATTTTCATGATCATCGTCATCATAATCGATCATCATTATCATGATGATCGATCATGATGATGATGATCATGATCGATGATGATGATGATCGATCATGATGATGATCGATCATGATGATTGATCATGATGATCGATCATGATGATCGATCATAATGATGATCAATCATGATGATAATCAATCATGTTGATCGATCACGATGATGATGATCGATCATGATGATGATCGATCATGATGTTGATGATCAATCAATATGATCGATCATGATGATGATCGATCATGATGGTGATCGATCATGATGGTGATCGATCATGATGATGATGATCGATTATGATGATCGATCATGATGATCGATCGTGATGATGATCGATTATGATGATGATCGATTTTGATTATGATTATCGATCATGATGATCATGATGATGAGGATCGATCATTATCTTCATCATCATCATCATCGATCATCACCATGATGATCGATCATCATGGTGATGATCGATGATGATGATGGTGATGATAAAGATAATGATCGATCATCATCATCATGATCGACGATCGTGATGATGATCGATTATGATGATGATCGATTTTGATTATGATTATCGATCATGATGATGATCGATGATGATGATGGTGATGATAAAGATAATGATCGATCATCATCATCATGATCATCATGATCGATAATCATAATCAAAATCGATCACGATGATGATCGATCATGATGATAATCGATCAAGATGATGATTATTGGTCACCATGATGATGATCGATGATGATGATGATTGTGATGATGATGATCGATCTTGATGATCGATCATGGTAATATGATGTTCGATCATGATGATGATGATGATGATGATGATGATGATGATGATGATGTTCGATGATGATGATGATGATGATGATGATGATGATGATGATGATGATGATGATGATGATGATGATGATGATCGATATTGATGATGATAGATCAAAATGACGATGATGATATGATGATCGATCATGATCATGGTGATTATAGATTGAAGTTTGCGCATATAATGAAGTTATCGAACCATATAATCAACTTGATGCATATAAAGACAATAGCCCATAATATAATGAGAAACATACATAATATAATGAGGTTGTATCAGCATATAATGTAAGTCTACCATAATATAAAGATGTTTACTCATCATATAATGTACTTCTACCATAATAATTATAAAGATGTTTACTCATCATATAAAGAAAGTTTTCATAATATAAGGAACCTTGTCCAACATATAATGGACTTTTCTCATTATATAATGTACACTATACAACATAATATAAAGATGTTTGCTCATCATATAAAGAAAGTTTTCATAATATAAGGAACCTTGTCCAACATATAATGGACTTTTCTCATTATATAATGCACACTATACAACATAAAATCAAATGTGAGCAGGATATAATGACGATGATGAATCAAATATTTTTATTCCTTACCATCAGACAGCTTTGGCGTTCCATATGCAGTGGTCCACAACATTTATTTAGTTGTTCGGTCCTCGTGGTCAATCTCTAACTAGTCAATGAATAATCAAACGACAAACGAATAAATCATGATAATCATCCTGATGAATCAAACTCAACAGATTCAGTAAGCTGCCCGACGATGGAGATCCCTGGGCGCCGATTAACTTACTGAAACCCGGAGCAAAAGAAAAACACTAGTTGAACCACAGTGGGCCAAGCAACAGACAAGAAGCTCCGGCCGCAACCAACTAAAATGAATAGCTTTATGTCTAACATCACTTCACTTTGACGAGTTTGGAATCATTGGAATACTTTGCATGTACACACTAAAATGGAATTTATATGCGTTCCATTAAATTAACCGCGTACATGGTACGCATAGATAAGAAATTTCAGTGTGTACAGAGCAAATAAATCATGTGTACGAACGTAGTACGCACTTCTATCTCTTTCGCTGAACTGGTGTACGAGGGGTGTTCTTGTCATTTGCTTGATTACTTTTCCCGTAGACTAACAATGAGAATGTTGTTTATTTGTGGGGAAAGGAAAATCTTTTCTGATCAGATTAATAACCAAAATTATTGCTCTCTGACGCTCGACTCTATAGTAATCGCATTCTAGTACACACAGGGTACAGTAATGAGACTGCGTTGTTTTCCAGTAAATTTAAAACATGCAATTTCGACCATAAGTAAAGTAAATGCTGTAACATGCTATATACATAACCGCTTCCATTTTACACATAAACTTGCCATTCATATAGGCATCAGAAAAAAACACTTTTGTAGAATATTTTCACCTTTTCTTTATATATTTATTGCCCCTGCTTCGTGATGTAATAATAATTTGAATATACACCATTTAAAATCAATGCACAGGCTACGCCTTTCAATATCTTTCAAATTGGATTGTATGGTGAATATATCAAATTTATGGTTATTAATTTTGTCTTAAATGGTCTAAATAGATCTTCGCTGTAAGCTGCTAAACTGGCAATTTAACATTTACGTCAGGTTTAAGGTGAAGCAGGAGCACAGTTTCTAGGACAGCTATTCGTCTCTATAATAATAAAACTCAGTCAAATTTTCTGATTGAAAACTCCTAACAACACGCTTCTTAAAAATACACTTGGCAAAAATGCAAACGCACTACTTTTACAATTTGAATAACTTCACTCTCGTCAAAGATTTGACTTTGAAATTTAGCACACGCTTGTCTTTTAAGCATTTACGCACATCTACTAGGTTATTTTACACAGTCTTTCTTTCGGAATCGCGCAATCAGGAAATCATGAAAAACATGCTTTCTGCACGTGCTCCTTGTAATATGTAGCTTTTTAGCTCACCTGAACCGAAGGCTCACAAGGTGAGCTTATAGGATGGCCATGATCCGGCATCCGTCCGTCCGTCGTCAATCGTCCACAATTTCAAAGATCTTCTTCTCTGAAACCGCTTGGCCGATCTAGTTGAAATTTTATGTGGACCCGAGCCTCCTTGGGTAGTGGCATTTCAAGTTTGATCGCGAAATCTAGGTCACATGACCAAGATGGCCGCCACGCCCATATATGATAAAAACCCTTCAAAAATCTTCTTCTCCAGAACCGGTGGGCCGATTTCCACGAAACTTGGTATGTAGCATCGGGGACTTCAGCCCATCATAGTTTGATAAAATATGACCCTTGGATGACCTTGACCTATTTTACGGCAAGGTCAAATTTGGAAACATAGGCTTTTACATGGGAAAAAGTGAAAACTATGGATTTTTTGAAAACTATTGCAGCGTAAGGCCTGAAAAGTGGTAGATGCAAACAACTAACGGAGAAGATGAAGGTATGTGTTTAATATAGGTCAAGGTCATCTCTTGACCTTGGCCAGTCTGTTGTCCATACACACTTTTCAAAGATCTTCTTCTCTGAAACTGCTTGGCCAATCAAAATGAAATTTTATGTGGAGCATCCATGGGTAGGGGAGACGAAAGTTTGATCGCGAAGTCCATGTCACATGACCAAGATGGCCGCCACGCCCATATATGGTAAAAACCACTCAAAAATCTTCTCCAGAACGGGTTGGCCGATTTCCACGAAACTTAGTATGTAGCATTAAGGACGTCAGCCCATCACAGTTTGATAAAATGATGACCCTAGGATGACCTTGACCTATTTTACGGCAAGGTCAAATTTGGAAACATAGGCTTTTACATAGGAAAAAGTGAAAACTATGGATTTTTTTGAAAACTATTGCAGCATGAGGCCTGAAAAGTAGTAGATGCAAACAACTAATGGAGTAGATGAAGGTATGTGATTAATATAGGTCAAGGTCATCTCTTGACCTAATGGCCAGTCTGTTGTCCATACACACTTTACAAAGATCTTCTCCGAAACTGCGCGGCCAATCAAAGTGAAATTTTATGTGGAGCATCCATGGGTAGGGGAGACGAAAGTTTGATCGCGAAATCCAGGTCACATTACCAAGATGGCCGCCACGCCCATATATGGTAAAAACCACTCAAAAATCTTCTTTTCCAGAACCGGTGGGCCGATTTCCACGAAACTTTGTATGTAGCATCAAGGACCTCAGCCCATCATAGTTTGTTAAAATGATGGGCTCAAGGGCAGTATTGGGGACCATACGTTAGAAACCCACCCCCCTATACCGAAACATACTATAATACCACATCTACCCAAGGTATCATTAAGTAATTAACATTATAGTCTAAATAACACTATGATTAATTTAACTCATAGACGAAATAAAAGCATATGTATTATGTGACAAACGCTAAGACATTATGTCCACAGTTACAATTCAGAAACCGGCAAGGGAGATGGATCCTCTTTAATGTCAACAGCAGTAGGTCGAAAGCTCGACTAGATGACAGAACTACAAATCGACAATCCAGTATGAGAAGTATATATAAATGTAAGTGAATGTCTAGATTAACCGGATCTTTTTTATTGTCAACAGAAATAGGTTTGGTCCTCTAAACCTGAGTTTAAACGTAATTAATGCGGTATAAATGTATAAAATTGGTATGAAATACCAAAATGCTTGTCAAGCAGTTTGCGCTTATGCACATGATTTTCGGAAACGACCGGGGTGTGCGCTTATTGGAGCATGTGCGCTAATTAGAACGAATACGGTATTAGGTCGACAGGTCGACAAGTCGACAAGTCGACAAATCAGTATTGATTATACATGTATGTATACATGTAAATGGATGTGTAGATGCCCTCATTAATGGTCATTATTGTCCATATCTATAGCTCAACAGTTAATAATCAGAAATCAGAATTGGCTAGGAAGATGGATCCTCTATATTCTCCACATCAGTAAATCAACAGGTCGACAAGTCGATAGGTCGAGAAGTCGACAAGTCGACAAGTCGACAAATCAGTATGAGTGATGTATACGAATGGAGGTGGAGATGTTGGTCAACCGGATCTTTGTTACTGACAATAGCACAAGGTCGACAGGTCGACAAGTCGACAGGTCGACAAGTCGACAAATCAATACAGCAAAAATATATAAATGGATAGGTAGGTATAGTCCAAGCGGAAATACAAGGGCTAAGTGCATGATGGGAAAAAAAGAGCCTATGTGGTAGATATAGCTGTCAATACGTAATAATCATAACATACCTGAAACACCTGATCGCATACGACGCGTGGGGGTCAAGCCCCCCAGACCCCTAGGCTAAAGAAAGAATCCTCCGAGATAGCTTTTTCTTGCAACATCGACATGTGATAAGCCTTGAAGTTTCCAGTGGATATGCGGCTGTACATCTATATATTTCATTTATCTGTACTGCCAAAACTGAATTGTCGACTTGTCGACCTATGAGATTGGGAGTAGGGTCCTCATTAATGGTCATTATTGTCCCAATCTGTATGTCAACAGTTAACCCTAACCTGTCGACAGGTCGCCAAGTCGACAATTCAATTGTCGACATATTAGATTGGGACCATATGCGCCGCAATGACGGGAAAACTCTGGTTTCCAAGAAATTCTGGGACAAATATGACCGAAAATCCACATTTCCATATAGAAAAGGCATGCCGCTGTACGCTGTTCGGCTGGGTACTTTTTCGACTTTCGTGAGTTTGAGACCCAGTGGGTTTTGTAGTCCATACAAGTGCCTTCACGGCCCATAGGTCGGCTATTCCGGGAAAACTCTGGTTTCTCGGAAATTTTAACTCGAACATAGGGCGCTATAACATGTCCCGGTAGGGGGTGGGGTATTTGGCAGACCTGTCAACGCCGAGCGCGGACTTTCGGGAGCTAGCCACCTAGTGGGTCTTACAGTAGAAGGGTGGCACTCATATACCTGAAGCATGATCGCATACTACGCCTGGGGGCAACATGTGATAAGCCTTTAAGTTTCCAGTGGATATGCGGCTGTACATCTTTATATGTCATTTATCTGTACTGCCAAAACTGAATTGTCGACTTGTCGACCTGTCGACTTGTCGACCTATGAGATTGGGAGAAGGGTCCTCATCTATGGTCATTATTGTCCCAATCTGTATGTCAACAGTTAACCCTAACCCTAACCCAACCCTAACCCTAACCACACACTAACCCTAACCCTAACCCTAACCTAACCCTAACCCTGACCGGATCTTTGTTATTGACAATAGCACTAGGTCGACAAGTCGACAGGTCGACAAGTCGACAAATCAATATTGCCAAAAAATATAAATGGATACGTAGGTATAGTCCATGCGGAAATACAAGGACTAAGTGCATGATTGGAAAAAGAGCCTATGTGGTAGATATAGCTGTCAATACATAATTATCATCATATACCTGAAGCATGATCGCATACGACGCCTGGGGGGCAAGCCCCCCAGACCTCCAAGCTAAAGAAAGAATCCTACGAGATAGCTTTGTCTGGCAGTATCAACATGTGATAAGCCTTTAAGTTTCCAGTGGATATGCGGCTGTACATCTATATATGTCATTTATCTGTACTGCCAAAACTGAATTGTCGACTTGCCGACTTGTCGACCTGTCGACTTGTCGACATATAAGATTGGGAGAAGGGTCCTCATTAATGGTCATTATTGTCCCAATCTGTATGTCAACAGTTAACCTTAACCCTAACCCTAGCCTAGGCCTAACCCTAACCACACACTAACTCTAACACTAACCCTAATCTAACCCTAACCGGATCTTTGTTATTGACAATAGCACTAGGTCGACAGGTCGACAGGTCGACAAGTCGACAGGTCGACAAGTCGACAAATCAATATTGCCAAAATTGCTAACACTAACCCTAATCTAACCCTAACCCTAACCGGATCTTTGTTATTGACAATAGCACTAGGTCGACAGGTCGACAGGTCGACAAATCAATATTGCCAAAATATATAAATGGATAGGTAGGTATAGTCCAAGCGGAACTACAAGGACTAAGTGCATGATGGGAAGAAGAACCTATGTGGTACATATAGCTGTCAATACATAATAATCATCATATACCTGAAACATGATCGCATACGACGCCTGGGGGGCAAGCCCCCCGACCCCCAAGCTAAAGAAAGAATCCTCCGAGATAGCTTTGTCTGGCAACATCGACATGTGATAAGCCTTTAAGTTTCCAGGGGATATGCGGCTGTACATATATATATATGTCATTTATCTGTACTACCAAAACTGAATTGTCGACTTGTCGACCTGTCGACTTGTCGACCTATGAGATTGGGAGAAGGGTCCTCATTAATGGTCATTATTGTCCAAATCTGTATGTCAACAGTTAACCCTAACCCTAACCCTAGCCCAGCCCTAAACCTAACCACACACTAACCCTAACCCTAACCGGATCTTTGTTGTTGACAATAGCACTAGGTCGACAGGTCGACAAGTTGACAGGTCGACAAGTCGACAGGTCGACAGGTCGACAAGTCAACCGGTCGACAAGTCGACAATTCAATTTTGGCAGTACAGATAAATGACATATATAGATGTACAGCCGCATATCCACTGGAAACTTAAAGGCTTATCACATGCTAATGACAATAACAAAGATCCCTTTGACCAACATCTCCACCTCCATTCATATACATGATATGTCGACTTGTCGACTTGGCGACTTTTGTGTTTATCTATTCATCTAAACTGATTTGTCGATATGTGGACTTGTCGGCCTATCTACGGATATTTAAAAGGACTAAATGCATGGTTTGAAAGAAAGAGAAGGGTCCCCATTAATACACTTGACCCAAATGATGACCCTTGGATGACCTTGACCTAATTTACGGCAAGGTCAAATTTGGAAACATAGGCTTTTACATAGGAAAAAGTGAAAACTATGGATTTTTTGAAAACTATTGCAGCCTGAGGCCTGAAAAGTGGTAGATGCAAACAACTAATGTAGTAGATGAAGGTATGTGATTAATATAGGTCAAGGTCATCTCTTGACCTTGGCCAGTCTGTTGGCCATACACACTTTTCAAAGATCTCTCTGAAACTGCTTGGCCAATCAAAGTTGAAATTTTATGTGGAGCATGCATGGGTAGGGGAGACGAAAGTTTATTCGCGAAATCCAGGTCACATGACCAAGATGGCCGCCACCTATGAGTGGTTAAAACCACTCGAAAATCTTCTTCTCCAGAACCGGTGGGCCGATTTCCACGAAACTTTGTATGTGGCATTGGGACCTCAGCCCATCATAGTTTGAAAAAATGATGACCCTTGGATGACCTTGACCTATTTTACGGCAAAGTCAAATTTGGAAACATCTCTTGACCTTGGCCCGTCTGTTGTCCATACACACTTTTCAAAGATCTTCTTCTCTGAAACTGCTTGGCCAATCAAAGTGAAATTTTATGTGGAGCATCCATGGGTAGGGGAGACGAAATTTTGATCGCACAATCGAGGTCACATGACCAAGATGGCCGCCACGCCCATATATGGTAAAAACCTTTCAAAAATCTTCTTCTCCAGAACCGGCAGGCCAATTTTCATGAAACTTGGTATGTAGCATTTGGGACTCCAGCCCATCATAGTTTGTTGAAATGATGACCCTATGATGACCTTGACCTATTTTACGGCAAGGTCAATTTTGGAAACATATACTTTCACATGGGAAAAGGCGAAAACAAACTGTTGCAGCCTGAGACCTGAAAGTTGCTAGATGCAGACAACTAATGGAGTCAATGAAGGTAAGTAATTAATGAAGGCCAAGGTCATGTCTTGACCTTGGCCCAAGGTCATTTAAATATCAAAATTAAAATTATGGTTTTCTCAGAAATCACTGGGTTTGGAAACTATTGCAGCCCGAGACCTGAAACTTTGCAAATGCAGACAACTTATGAAGTCAATAAAGGTGTGTGTGTATTCAAGGTCAAGGTCATTTCATTATGACTTAATACTCCAAAATCAGGCTTCAGGTGAGCGTTCTCAGGACCAATGGTCCTCTGGTCTCATTCTGAAACATGTATTGGAAGCCTGGTTATGTATCGGCTCGAAGTCAATAAAAATGGTTCGTCTATTTCTTGAACAAAGGGCTAGACCGATCGGTTTAGTTTAGGGGGTTACGTCTTTTACGCAGGTACGTTTAAAGTCAATGCAATAAGGAAATCTTAATTTCGCCGTTTTTTTCTTTCTTAAACACATCTATTTGGTATTTTTCGGATTCAAGTTTGAAAGCAATCATTTTGTCATAAAGTGAAATTCGTTTTCACTTTCAGCCTGCCGACTCAGTTATAGCTCATGAATTTGTAATTTCTGCAAATCCTCAAACCCGTCGCCAGTTAGAGCAAGTGTTGGTTGCTGAGTGGGCTATTATTCCACAACATGTAATAAGAAATCGCATCCTATCCACACAACAGCGGTGGTACGAGCTAATGGGGGACACACTAGATATTAATTTGTTTAGATGAATTGAACTGATAGATTCGAAGTTCAGCTTACTTGCCCTTTTGTGAAACGTAAGCAGTGGATTTCAATTATTGATACAATTCTCTCTATCACACAACAAAATTGTTCTGCAAATCATTTTACAACGTTATGTACGATTTCCCTTTACATTACACTAGCGTGTTTTTTCGATACGTTTTTCCAGACTTTTCGAATCATGGGTGTGCTAACCAAAAGCTCAATAGATTTCAACGGAATTCACTGATCGCAATGAAATTTCACCACATTATTTCAAAATGATGTAGCTTATCATGCATCGAATTTGAACATTTTCGGTCGAATCGTTTTTGAAATATTCTAAAAAATCTTACCAGGTGCGTTGGGAATTTGGTTAAGTATATATGGCAAATAGATTTTGGGAACTTGTAGTAGTATTAGCACGTGATTATATTTTGGTATGGACGCCTCCTTTAAAAGAATTTTGTACTGTTTTTTAAAATGTTACAACTTAAAAATCAATGTTTTAGAGGATAAACAATCCAAGACTTGTATCAATGGAACTAGCAAAGACCTGACACATAGCAGCATTAAGAGCTTGGATCAGTCACAACTGCAAATGAAATCATGAAGCTCTAAAACTTCTATACCGACGTTCTTTCATTTTACAATCCATTACAAAAAGACGTAGTGCTATGTTTACAGCTCTCGTAAAAATTGCAATTTCTGTTTTAGGAAAATAACATTTCGTCTATGTGCTAGCAAGGATATGAAGAGTCCGCAAGTATAGAATGGTTCTTCAAGCCATTGCAATTCAAACATTATACTGTCTTTTGGGACTGGGTTAAGTACATGTATGCAGTGTCATAAAGGTGTCCCTCTTTAGAGGCTCCGTTTGCAATGACCGACTGTATCATCTTAAAATTGTTTGGTGGTTTCAATATCGCAAAGAACCTATGGATAACAACCAATTAATTTTCTTCTGGTACAGATGTTCGTTTAGGAGAAAACAAGTCGATGACAAGAATTAAAGAACACCCCTCTTAGTCTATGTCGAATGGGCGAAAAAGTCGTCCCGTGTAAATTTTATGAGGATTTATTGGTGGCATATGAAACAATCTAAACCAGACCATCGCTCTGAGACCGCGTATGAACTGAATTATGACTTCATAAAAATGGCGAACAGCGCATTGTTAATATTGATATCTAAACTACTATTTTCATACTGTGCTTGCCAAATAAAATTCGATTTCTATCTTTTCGATGTATGATTTAACTCAAAATTGTAGATTAAGGATAAAAGAAGGCAATTATCAGGAAATGGCGCAATCAGAAAAAAATCCAAATGCACAAAGCGAGGTGGCTTTAACGAACGAATGTTATTCATTTTTTACAACAGATACGTTGGCAGTTTTGCCAAGTATATTTACGAAACTTGAAACATTGAGTCATCTACTCATTTAACAAAACATTGCATGAGTTATTGTTTTGTTATTACGTTACGTCATATTCATTGATTTTCCACTTAATTTAGAATGGAAGAAACTCTTCGTGAGTGTCACAAGTTCTTTTGGGACTAAATGCGATTGTTCGATGGTACAAACTAGGGGGGCGGAGTAGGTTCTAAACCCATTTCCTCTAGATTCGGAGTCCTACATTCTACAACTAAGCAACTGCACTCCCATCCTGAGTCCTACACTCTACAATTAAGCAACCCTACTCCCATCGTGATAAGATATGCTGACCACGGGTAATTAATGTTCAGCTATTTCCACTCTGTTTTACTACCATCTGGTAGCCGGGAAACGAGATACAAAGAAAATGGGAAAAAATAAGTTTAGTTTTATGTTTATACGATTTTATTTCTGTCTAAATACGTTAAGACGTCAAAATAAGAACAATTAATCAAACATGTATATTGTCATATTATACTACTCAAAAAAGGTTTGCACCCGTAAGAGTGTTTTTATATATTTAAGTTGCATATGACTGGTAACTTATTCACCACGAGGACCGAACAACTAAGTAAATGTTGTGAACCATTGCAGGACCGGATTTAGCACCGGATTAAAGCACCCCAGTAATTTTATATTACTGATCGTTCCAAGGCGATACTTCTGTTGTGGTTCTATTTGTTTTATTTTCTGGAGTCGATTTTTAGTGTTGATTGATTCTTATGTACGTTTTCATATTTTAGTTAATTTTGGATAACTGAATGACCGCCTATTGGGAAAAAGCTGCTCACTCGGCTCACGATATGTTATCCTAGTATAAGTATTAAGTTTTCAATTTTTGTTTTTCCACCTCGGTCTTTGGACTGGGAATTTCTTTCTGATTGTGCCATTTCCTGACCATTGCCTAATAGTACCTTTTTTGTGTGTGTTTATGGATTGAGGCTTAACGTCACAGTCAACAATTCTTCAATCATGTCGGAACCGAGCCAACGCTTCCTGAGATTAACCAGTACTCTAGGGAATAAATATGTCTTGCTCAAGGACACAACACGGTGCCGCCTGTGGTTAGTTGTACCTTTTAAAAGGTTGAAGTATATAAAAGGAGACACTGTTCATCACTCTTAAACAAAACCGTATCAAACCGTAAATTTATTGTTTTAAACAAGTATGACAAAATCAAATTAATTAACTTCATTTGATGTTAATATTAAGCTGATGAAACTGAATTTTAGCACAACGTCATTGAACCTAGAGGAAAGGTCAATGTAAGCAAATTAGAGATAATTCATGACTGTATACAAAATTACATGCAAAACAGAGTGTCTTTTTGACGTCGCACATAAACGTATATGGCCGCCGAGAATGAGTCAACTGGAAAATAATATTACTTTACGCTTTTATCTTAAGAGAATCAAATTGATTTTTCTTAACTTTGTAACAGTGAATTACTTTTGATAAACGCGTGATGTTTTCGGGCAGATGTGATATTAAATTCACTCTGGCTGCGCCGTCGTGAATTAATACATCGTCATCTGGCCAATTACATCCCAGTTTATACGCGATAATTCGCAGTGAAATAAAATTATTTTATAGATAAACTTTAATTAATGCCAGTGGTGTGTGAAAGGTTGAAACAATAATGTTAGTCAACTTATATTAAATTCAGCCTTAAAATGCCACTGCAACAGTTCGGAGAATGCTTATTACTCCTTATTTAGTAATGCATCACAGACAGATATCCAGACCCATCACCGCCGTCAGGGGAAGGGAATCTCTTTTTTCTGGATGGCGATGTTTCGCTAGAATGGAAGCGCAGGTTTATCGCCCCTTTGACATCAATCATTCCATATTCACCTCCCATGACGTCAAGCCCAGACGACATGAAGGGCACTTTCCCCTGGTACTTCATGCCGAACGTTGGCATTTCGAAGTAAAGATCAACCATCGCCTCGTGCTTTCCTGCGCATGAATCCTTCATCCCCGTCAGTACCGCGAAACCTTTGACAGATGCTCGGATAACATTGTTTTCCCCACGTTTCTGCAGATTGTCCAACTTTTTGAAGTCATCACTTGAAAGAAAAACTTGCCCGTATACTTGGAATACTAAAGAGACATCCGCACTGCTACCTCGATTTGCTGCAGCGTTGAGGTCACCATCGAAATAGTATTCGGTGTCCTCGTTGTTGGAACTGTTAATGAAAAAACGTACAAAATGTTAAAGCAAATATTTTCATTATCGTCACAAAACAGAAATTGTTCATTTTCTATGTTTTGATGCTGAACGTTTCAGCTACATGTTGGCTTACAAAACACTTCATTTTGTTTGTTTGTTTTACATGTATATCAAATAAAAGTGTTTGCCTAAAATGACCTTTAAATTATAAGACGCCCCTCCATTAGCTTTGTCGCACGTCCAGCAGAGATGAAGATCTAATTAAGATATACACTGTACCGTTCTGCATCAATTCCTTGAAACTTCTATTATACTGAGAGGAACTAGAAACTTAAGTTTCAAACTTCCCATAGTTTGGGAAGTTGGGCTCCGTAAAATCGGTTGGTTGGGTTCCGTAAAATCGGTTGGTTGGGCTCCGTAAAATCGACTTTTAGAACTCTGGTAATTTCTTACCTGCAATTAAAAGATTAGTCACAGCAGAATCGCCTTCAGGCGTTCAGTAAAAGAATTACTGGAGGGTTGAAATCGATTCTTACGGGGTTCCAACTCAAAGTATAATAATGAAAAAACTTAAGTTTCTAGTTCCTCTCAGTATATTTCTGGTTTCCATTTAATATCCGATTGTGATTATAGATACCGCCTTTATTTCAAAAGGTGTGTTTGTTTTTAAGCGAAAGCTTCTTATTGTGAATAATGCATGCATTTGCAATACATCTCTCTTTGAACGGACAACCAACGTTATCATAATGGTGCGGTGTATGAATCGTGTACGACGCTTTGATCAAACGAAAAAATGCACCTTCGAAGTGAAAGGTTAAAATTAGTCTCAAATTAAAGCTTATCATCTCAGCTTATCAACTGGCGGTTGACGTCGTGTCTGGAAAGTGTAGCGTCATATTGTAAAATGAACTAACAAAGCTTCACTATTAAATTTATGTTATTTGACCTTCGTTTCATAACTATGAATAAAATTTTGAGAAATCAGAGACATATTGCAGAAAAAGGTTAAGGCGGTATACCTATAAAACCACGCATAATTTACCTAGCAGTAGCCCTAGAGACTTTGACTTTGTATTAAATGATAGCTACTACAATGTTCTATACCCATTAAATCTTTTTAATGAATCATATGAATATTTCTTCATTTTTTCACGAGAATCTCAAAAAAAAGGTGAACAATCACGGAAAATTAAAGGGGTATACCAACAGAATCACCTGTTTCTCAGTTGGAAATAGCAACAAATTATTCAAAATTACATAAAAAAATCTTTGGCTATAAGTCATTGTTATATGGCCAGATATACAATATCAATTTGTTAAAAAGAAATGTAAAAATGATTTTGTTGGAGCACAACCTTATTTTTTTCTGTTATTTTCCATTTGTTAGTTTTACGTAACATTCATAAAACATTATCTAAAATGGTTAATATAATTATCAGACTGCAGGGCAATTATTCATTGCCTTATAAATCCGTTGGTACCATCTACAGCACACTAAGGCTTTTGCTTATTAATTAATATAAGCGATTTTATTGGTATAGTTCCTTTATGTTTGGTGATTTTTCTTTCATCTCGTATGTTCTCATTAATATTCGAATATCAAAAACTCAGACGGTTTACATATCATATTACTACATGGATACAGTACATTGAGCGAGCAATCGTTGGTACCATTTTCAACACTATTTGACTTTTGGTAGCTGACATATTTGTGATTTCGTTGGTATACACCTTCATTGTTTTCTTATATCTAAGAATTTGGTATTATAAATCTTTTAAAATTAAGAAAGCAAAATACCTTATACATCTTATTATATGACTATAGCACATTGTCTAAGTAATTATATGGTAAAATTTCCAACACTCTGAGGCATTTGATAGCTGAGATATGAGCATTTTTGTTGTTATAGCCCTTCATTTTTCTGTGTTTTTTTTTTCTCTAATATCTCAATTTCGTACTAATATACGAACAACAAGAATTCCAGCTGATCAACATATCGTATAACATACTTATGGCACAGTGCACTTGCAATCATTTGGTACCATTTACAAAAATCTAAGGCACATAAGCGATTTTGATGGTATACCACTTCATTTTCCTGTGATTGTTCTCAACACTCTAAAGTTTTATTAACAATTGGACAATACGATAGCCAGCCGATTTTTATTCTTAGAATTTGGTTACGATACATTGCCCTAGCAATCATTTTCTGGGTATATCAGAAGCAATGATAGGTGTGGTAAAATATGTGTACCCCGTCATTTTTCTGAGTTTTCCCCACTTTCTACAGAATGAATAATAATAATAATAATAAAAAAAAAAAAAAAAAAAAAAAAAAAAAAAAACAAGTGACATATCTAGTGTAGAATATAGTGGTATAATATTGGTACAGCAATCGTTTGATGCCAATTTCAGCACTTTAGGAATTTTAGTTGCTGAGATAAAAGTCACTTTATAGATTTCCCCGTTGATTTTTTTTTCAATATTCATGAAAGGGAAAATCAGATGAGTCTTATATCAGACTTGAGGGTGATTGGCCATTGTCATAGCATTCAGTTGATAGCACTTCCAGTTTTCTATGTTTATAAACAGCTTACTAGGTAAAATGATTTTGTAACCATTTACACCTATTGTACCGATTTTTCTTATGCTTCATGAAGGTTTTCGGAAGATTCTACAAAGTCTCAAGTTCCAGGCACTGAAATGACGTTCATTGCAAAAAAAAATAAGTTTTTATTGTATTTATACAGCTTTTTGTAAGACCATGCCCCCCCTTGCCCAACCAAAATGTTTTAACACACTGTATTTTTGTAAATGACATTTATATCAAAATGCCATGTTTAGGCAAGAGGGAAGGCTGTCAGAAAGCCCTAAAACCTATAAATGGGCTCAGCTCCATTATTTGTAATTCACCAAGGCTATGTAAATATACTGTATATGTATGTTCTACCTGAATGAACTGACTATATGTCCTATTTTGACAAGTATACACAAAGTGTACCCGTTGTAATGCATACAGATATACTGTGCAAAATATGTGTATCAATATTTGATAGTTAATGTTTTATTTGAGATATGGCTCCTTGGACTTAAAATCTAATGTCACTTCAGCGATTGGTTTTACCATAATTTCATACATGCAAGCCATTGTCAGAAGAACTTTCCTAATGTCTACAAAACATAAGGAGTCACTGTTCAAAGTAAAAGTTGCTAAATTTATTTTGCATAGAATATTCAAGGTACAGGTTTTTGCATAAGTGATGGAGAGTGTAATAGCTTATAGTTATAAAACTGATAAAGACGAGATACATGTCACTCGTTCATAACTAGTTTCTACCAAAAATGGTAAGTTGCAAAAAGCATATTGCAGTATTTTTTGGTAATCGGTGGTAAAAAAAATGTTTTCTGACAAAATTATTTGTTGAAAAAAGCTGACCTTCTATCCCTTTGACACAGAGTTATACCTTATTGTCAATTTAGTTTTTCTCACCTTGGTTTTTAGAGTGGGAATTTCTTTCTGATTGCGCCTTTCCCTGGTCATTGTCTACTTTTACGTTTCTATTAATAAACGAAAGGTGTGTCACATCTACGTATTTGTCAGATCTACGTATTGCTACGTATTCTGTACCTAATTGTCAATTTAGTTTTTCTTACCTTGGTTTTTAGAGTGGGAATTTCTTTCTGATTATGCCTTTTCCTGGTCATTGCCTACTTTTACGTTTCTATTAATAAAAGAAAGGTGTGTCACATCTACGTATTTGTCAGATCTACGTATTGCTTTGTATTGTGTACTTACCTGCCATTATCGTCGGAAGACCCAACTGCAACGCTGCCAAGAATACCAACGACCTAAAATGATAACAGGTGAAAAATTATATATTTTTGCGATAAACCATTTTGTTTTCCCACCCCTCGGTATATGGAGTGGGAATGTCCCTCTTGATTGTCCCATTGCCTGATTGCTTTTAATGCACTGTCGCTCAGTATTTTTATGAAAAGGTGGTCTGGTGGAAGTATGGTTTCCCGACAAATGAGGTCGTAATAAACACATAGTGTGTGCATTCTCTTAACTCTAAAAATCCACTTTGGTCTATAGCCACCCTTGGTGCAAAAGGCAGTAAAAAAAGGACAAGTAGGCAAAGATCAGGAAAATGAAAATTAAAACTGAGATCCTTTAAGAGCAGTGAACACATTAAAGAGAAATGGGATGGGCCATACCGCGGTTTCGACTACTGAAGTCTCGTCAGTGACCCTTTAGATTTGGCAACATGGAGCCAAAGAGAATTACTGAAATTTACAACTTTCAACAGGGTAGTCGATACAAAGACTAGTATTATCTAAATGGGGCCAAATATATTAAACATTGGTTAGAAAATGAATCTTAACCGATAATAAATTTCTGAGTTCTCAGAATATCCTCGCTGATCTCAAAGGACCAAAAAGAAAATATAACCTGCACTATGGATGATGTACGGGGAGACTTTTTAGGGCCGCCACACGGCACAACACCAGCTGCAGTAATAGCAAATAAAAATTAAAACTGAGATCCTTTAAGAGCAGTGAACACATTAAAGAGAAATGGGATGGGCCATTACGCGGTTTCGACTACTGAAGTCTCGTCAGTGACCCTTTAGATTTGGCAACATGGAGCCAAAGAGAATTACTAAAATTTACAACTTTCAACAGGGTAGTCGATACAAAGACTAGTATTATCTAAATGGGGCCAAATATATTAAACATTGGTTAGAAAATGAATCTTAACCGATAATAAATTTCTGAGGCGCAATCAGAAAAAGACTCCCACTCCAAAAACCAAGGTGGGGAAAAACCAAACTAACAATCATGTACTTATACCATGAAAACACTTCGTAAGCCGAATGAGCAGCTATTTTCCCAATAGGTGGCCACTCAGTTACCTTAACTTAACTAAAAATATGCAAACATACATAAGGCGCCAACAGCACAAAAATATTTTAAACACCAAGACATAAAACAAAAAGAACCACCACAGAATTATCGACTTGGAACGATCAGTAACACAAAGTTACTGGCGGGTTTAAATCGATTTTACACGGCCGAAACCTCACCCTCAGCTTCTGCAGTGGTTCATAACATTTAGTTAGTTCTTCGGTCCTCGTGGTGAATCTCTAACTAGTAAATGAATCATCAAGAAAAAACAAATAAATCATGATAAACATCCCGATGAATCAAAAACCAGGACTCACAAAGTAAAGCCAATTAGTAGGGTTGATTTCAGTTATGCAGCCTCTGATAAGAAATTCCAGGTAAGGAGCATCTGGTCTGATGATCATGTTCAAATGACCATACAAAATTCTTAAATCATGAGCGATTTAGACCATTGAGACTTCATTGTCGCTTAACATTTTATGACTGATTTAATTGTTTTGATTCAATTGGATTTTGATGACAGATTAACAAAAATGCATTTTGTGATTTGGCTTGTACTGTACAATACCTGAAATTCTAGGTATCCGGTTACAATAGATCTTATCATTCCTTGCATAATTACCCAGTAGAAGTAAGCTGCACATGTTCACAGCAGGTATTACAGCATAAGTGGACTTCGCACTTTACCTCCAAAACATAGGAAAAAGGGGGTAAAATGTACACAGTATGAGATGGGCTAATTGGGTCTCCAGGCAAAAAATATTTTCAACTATCAGACCATCTGATTACTGGTTAACAGCTAAGAGGTTCTGAGGTTATCCATGAAAAGTGGTAAGTCAACCCATCCATACACAGTAGCCATAGTTGTTTGCTTGGGTGTTTATATTTCAAAAATAAAAGTAGGCAACGATTAGGAAATGGCTTCAGATGTCATGACTTCTCCATTGGTAAGTAGAAGTCCAATAAAATTGAGGAAACGCCCCGACATGGTCATAGCAGTTGACGTTGACGTAAATCATCAATTTAAACAAGCAAACAAACGAACAAACAATTTAAATGAACGAACTTCAAGTTGAAATAAATACGCCGAGTACATGCGTTGACCTTGAATATTGTTTGTTTTTAAATAACTCATTAACGGTTTTTTGATGCTCTGTGAAATAGATGTATGATACAGTTGCATACATGTATTAGTGATCAATCAGTAATAAAACAAAAGAAACGTCAAAATAAAGCAAATGTAATGAGCAGTTACTTGACAGTGGGCCGGCGTGATCGGCGCACGTCGCAAATTATTCTATACACATGCTAGGGAACACTTTTAGCTCTTAGGAAAAGTTTGAAACAAAATCCATTTTTCGTGTTTCTGACCATACTGAAAATTTTATCACATCTATTTCATACCTTGGCCTGGCTACAGGCATATTTAAAGAAGTTTGTCTTTGTGCTACAGAGGATAGAATATGCCAAATATGAGAAAAAATCCACTTTTTCTGAATCTGAATAATAGTTTGCATTTTAGACCCTGCACTCCGCATTTACAATTTTTTGAAAGAGAAACAAGAATGAAATTTTGAATCTGATCGTTCACAATGAATAAACGACTTCGGACTAAAACTTCGTTTTTTATCTTCAAACCAGCTAACCATACAAAATCTGCAGTTTGTCATTAATTTCTATAGAAAGCAAACATTTTGGATTTTGCTAATTGAAAATATTTTATCTTAAAGAATAAAAGAAAGAAAAAGAAAGAAAATTTATTCATATTTCCTCAATGATTTAATATCTTCAAATGCGGTGAAATAAATTTTACACATAGTGCATCCGGACACTAAAAGGACCCTTCTTTAATTAGCAGTCAAAATTGATTTATAGGCACTAAAATGCTGATGAGCGCAATAGACATTTTTCACTTTTGAACGTAAATGCTGCTGGTGCGTGCGGTTACGGCTTTCTTTGTGATGGGGGACGACTCGTGAGGGCATATGTGAGACTAAGACGAGGGGCAATATGAAGAATTACACAGTCAAAACTACCGACAGCCCAACGGAGACGAATTAAATAAGACATGCAATAAATGATATAGTGTAGGACGTCTAGCTCTGTAGCTCAGTAGCTAGCGTGCTAGGATTCAAAACGAAAGGTTATGGGTTCGAGTCCTGGTCGAAACGCTTTTTTTTCTTTTCTTTATTTGTCTCCTTTGTAACAATAATGCTAAGGAAATAAAAAAATGTATTATCAGCTGATTATATTTATTGGCGAATGCAAGAATCAGGAAATGCCCTTGTGCATAAAATAAATAAATCGTAAATGAATTGAAGTGCGAGACGGCATCTCACATTAATGTTTCTGTCTTGTTGACTTTCAACAGCTCGATCGTATTTTTTTTTTGGTAGAAGAGCTGATCTTCGAGCGATCCTCACGTCAATATTTCTTTCTTGGGGACATAAAAATGTTCATATTCTGAAGGCTTGTACAGGAATAATGTGGCTAGGATAAGTTAGCCACCCTGAATGACTTTCAATGTTTTCAGCGGACGTAAGGCACTAACTCATATAGTGTACAGGTGCTGTAGTGTACCTGTACAGACATATGTATATTTATAAGGTGTAAAAACTACAGTTTCACGTGCTGTCTCGTGAGCGAACATAATTCATTTGGCATGTTTATACATGTATTTCAAACATATACTCGAAAGCTTGGTGGGGTTAAGTTGGTTGATGTTTCGTTTTGATCCCATTCAACAACCATCTGCATGTCATAAGTGCGATATCCTAACTACATTATGCATAGCCATGCTAATAATTTGAGGTTTTGTAGACCTTCAACAGTATTTCAGCCATATCGAGTGCGATAATTACGAATTTTAGATGATTTTTGAAAGCCACATGCTTTCTGTATGATCCTCATTTATTCTCTTGTAGTATGCGTGCTGTTTGTCTGGTTGACTTCAAATAAATATAATTAATCTTCAAACTTACACAATGTTATTTTCAAGTAAATAAATGATTATAAAACTGAGAAACATCTAGTCTTTTTTTAGCTCACCTGAGCCGAAGGCTCACAAGGAGAGCTTATAGGATGGCCATGATCCGTCGTCCGTCTTCGTCGTCGTCCACAATTTCAAAGATCTTCTTCTCTGTAACCACTTGGCCAATCAAGTTGAAATTTTATGTGGAGCCTCCTTGTGTAGCGGCATTTCAAGTTTGATCGCAAAATCTATGTCACATGACCAAGATGGCCGCCACGCCCATATTTTAAAAAACACTCAAAAATCTTCTTCTCCAGACCCGTCAAGCCGTTTTCCACGAAACTTGGTATTTACCATCAGTGACTCCAGTCCATCAAAGCTTGACAAAACGATGACCCTGGGATGACCTTGACCTATTTTACGGCAAAGTCAATTTTGGAAACAGAGGCTTTTACATGGGAAAAAGTGAAAACTATGGATTTTTTAAAAATTGATTGCAGCCCGAGACCTGAAAAGTGGTAGATGCAGATAACTAATGGAGTAGATGAAGGAATGTGATTAATTTAGGTCAAGGTCATCACTTGACCTTGGCCAGTCTGTTGTTCATAGCATCTTTTTCTCTGAAACCGCTGAGCCAATCACAGAGAAATTTTCATGTGGAGCATCCATGGGTAGGGGGGACAAAAATTCCGTATATGGTAAAAACCACTCAATAATCTTCTTTTCCAGAACCAGCAGGCTGATTTTCACGAAACTTGGTATGTAGCATTGATGACTTCAGCCCATCATAGTTTGATAAGAATGATGGCCCTGGGATGACCTTGACCTATTTAGCGGCAAGGTCAATTTGGGAAACTTAGGCTTAAGTGACAACTATGTCTCCGGTGAGCGTTTACAGGACCATTGGTCCTCTGGTTTTCATAACGTGCTGCTAGACGGAATATTTCCATCGGTATTCTGTTAGACCTGTCCATACACAGAAAAGGAGCGAGGTCACAAAGTGTATCGGAGAGCAGATTAGCCAGCTGATCAAACGTGCTGCGAACCTTGCTTAACCCTAAAACAGGACAACAATATTCTGAATTTAAAGCGCGCATACACACTCTAACTCACAAACACACACTCACGCAAACACGTTCCGTAGAGGACTTTGTCTCGCAGTGGCTCAGTCAGTCGCCTCTTAAAATCACATGGCGAGAATAAATACGTATATTTTTTTTTTTTATAGTTGATATAAGACAGGTACAAAATGAGTTTAATAAGAACATTTGACTCGTTTCGCAGGTTGAGCGATAGAACGAAACGCCTAAAAATGAAAATTGTTGTCTTTCCGTACAAACTGTCTAATTCTGATGGAACAAGAAACCAGAGGTGACCTTTGACACGAAATATTTTCTAAAATCGCATTATATATATATCACTTATCATGTTTGCCATTAAAGATGCGTTACTCGTTCAATGCGAGTCGGTTTTACAAATGCTTGGTGCGAATAAAATGCCTCCATTTTAACAGCTTCCAATGCAGAATTCGATTATTTTAGACACTCATGTGTATCGTTCGATATACCGAGGTCCCGTCTTCATATGGCCATAACTGTTGGTGGGAAAAACCAATATCAACTATTTGTTATCGCCATGTGACATTTTACATATTGGCTTATGTATATACGTACATTGGTTCTGCTAAGCTACATTTTCACGTGTTTTTCGTGAACGCACAGAAAACTTTATACATGTATACATGGCATGATTTACGATTTGAAACATAAGTTGATCTTTCATTTTATGTGCAGTTTTTTTTTATTCTACGCCTTACAACGTTTTGACATATTTCAAGTCATCTCGAGAATGGTCGGTTATCTATATCAGGATAACATGTCTGTGAATACCCCATGAACCACACTTTTATACAGTCAGCAAAACTTTGGTATGCATGGGTATATCTATTTTAAGCTCACGTGAGCCCTTCGGCTCAAAAAGCGAGCTTATAGGATGACCATGCCCCGTCGTCCGTCCGACGTCGTCCGTCAACAATTTCCATGATATTCTCCTCTGAAACCAAATGGCAAACCAAAGTTAAACTGCTTGCTGAGCATTCTTAGGAAGGGGGAACGAAAGTTTGCATAAATGACCCAGGTCACATGACTAAGATGGCCGCCATAGCTATAAATAGCAAAAACCTTTAAAACAATTTCTTCCCAGAACCAGAAGTCCTATGATTTTGAAACTAAGTTTGAAGCATCAGGCAATATAGTTCTTCAAAGTTGGTATACATCATAATGCTCGGATGACCTTGACCTACTTTATGGCAAGGTCAACTTAGTTCGCCCATGTATTTAAAAGGGGAAAATAAGTTAAATGTAGTTAAATGGGTGGAAACTCGCGATGAGCATGAAAAGGTACTGAAGATTTATGTTCATGAAAACATTTAGTCCCCAGGGGTTTGTCTGCTCCTGCCCGGGGGCTATATACATGCACATGACCAAAATATTCAAACATCTCTGCAACCGCATGGCCGATCAAAGCCACACCTCATGGAAAGGGAACGAAAGATTGTATAAATGGCCGCCATGGCTATAAACTGCAGAAACCATTAAAATGTTCTTCAGAACCAGTAGGCCTATGATTTTGAAACTTGGCATTAAGCATTTACAAAATTTATACATGGCCTAAATCATGACCCAGGGATGATATTGACCTATTTTACGGCAAGGTCAACTTAGGATGCCCATGCATCTAAAAACACAGATTGTGAGCACTCGTTAGAACCGCCTCTGCGAGGCAGTTTTAGCGTGTACGAACAATCTATGTTTTGAGCAAAATAAAAATGTTGAACTGAAAATTTTCATTTTTTAAACACTAAAAACACTGTATATTGCTTGTTAAGGTTTTGTTATGCTAGCGTCAAGATACACGGCACCATTTTAGTGCACATGTACGACAGAGCTACATGTACAACACCTTGATCATTCTTAACCTTACTCATATGGGCATTTTTTGCGTCCGGAACCAGGCGAGCATAAATGCACATAAGCTTCTTACTCAATCAGAATTTGCGTAAATAATAAATTTAATTGGTTTGTTGATTTGAGGTTTAACGTTAACCCAACAGCAAAGGTCATATGGAAACGAGTCATCAGTTTATAGTGTCATCCGACAGACTTAAGGATCCCGGGATCAAACCCGCGGTCCCTGGTTTAAAAAGACGAAAACATGCCGTTATCACTGATTTCGGCATGTCAAGCAGCAATGTGGTTTGATAACTGATCCTGCTCGATAAAATCTTTGTTGTTTTTTTTTCGAAGAGGCCGTGGGACAAAAATTCAACAGCCAAACGAAGCACAATATTAGGTTCACGGATGTCGTTTCGTTTGTTTACATATAAAAAGCCGGTAAATTGAGCACGTAAAATAACTGCGTGATATACTGTACATGAATATGTATATTCAGGAATTGTCTGTCAGTGTCAGCACCATCGTAAATGCCTGCGATACAACAAAAGTCCTTACAGCAATGATTGATGCAACTTCACACAACATGCGATTGAAAAAAGCAATATCGCTTTGGCAACAACCATCACCATGACAATGAACACTTCGTCGTAGGTTGCTGCCCAATTGATCAGTCTTACAATCACAGGTGACACAAACCAAATTCTGCTTGTGCGTATGCCAAGTCGTTTTCTCAGGGATAGACCCTCAACCTCACCCCCAACCCCCCACCCCCTTGTTACTGATTTATCCGTCTCATATGAACTATACTGAACAAAAAAAGAAACGCAACAAAAGGCAACCAAAGATTTTCGAGTTTAACGGCAAAACGTTGATAATTTCAGGTCTGTTGCTGTATGATTCACATTCATGGGATGTTGGGGTATATCATGCAAAAATCTGATTTTCATTTCGATAAAAAATGAATGAGATTTTCTTTCTCGTCTAAAATAATGCAAATTGGGAAAGATTTGCTCTGCGCATGCGCACACTTTTGAACCTCCAAATCACCAAGAAACAATTTCAGCTGCTCCCTAATTAAAATTCATGAAAAAAAAATAAAGTTACACTACACACAAGCTCGTAATTAAAACCATCAAAATCCCTATACATGTATGTTTAATTGAAAGGGGGATAATTTCAATTTTATTTGCTTTATTTCTTTAATGTGTGAGACATCTGCTGAGTGGTACATTACGATTTTGAATGGGGGTTTATAGCGGATTTAAATAATACCATAACTTTAATGCTTGCGCATGCGCACTGTGTGATATACTACTTTCAGAATGTCTATGGTCGGCATCGAATAACTCCGTAAATACTCATCAAAATGAAACTCGGTTTGTTGCGTTCGGAAGCCTACTATCTCATGCAGAAGTAGACAATGCAATAATTTCTGATTGTATCATAGTTTGCTCAAAATTTAGTGGAATATAATTGTTGCGTTTCTTTTTTTGTTCAGTATAAAATAATTTTGAACGGGGCGAAAATTATATAAAAACGAAATTATGACCAGAAATGAGCACAATCAGACCCTTATCTGTAATCAAGTAACAATAGAAGGACCTGGAATCGATACAATTTAATTTCACATACTCACTAAGGTGGGCGTAGTGTAATTCTGGGCCCTGATTAGACTTTAACAGATAGCAAATTTCTCCGATGTTACTCTCGCCGATAAGAAAAAAAAGCATTTATATTCAATCATGCATGCATGCTTAATGAAAACCATATAACGAGGAATATTCGGGGTCTCGCGTGCAAATAACAACTATTTACATACTGGACGAAAGACGGAGTTACGCGTTGGATTGAACGCGCGGCCCGTTTTACGAGGCGACTGACTGAACCACTACGACATGGAGTCCTTTATGGAAACACTTTAGCAACTGATAAAAAGGTACAAGTAGGCAAAGATCAGGAAAAGGCGCAATCAGAAAAAGATTCCCACTCCAAAAACCGAGGTGGGAAAAAAAACCAAACTAACAGTCAGGTACTTATACCATGAAACATATCGTAAGCCGAATGAGCAGCTATTTTCCCAATAGGTGGCCACTCAGTTACCTTAACTTAACTAAAAATATGAAAACATACATAAGGCGCCAAAAGCACAAAAAATTTTCCAAACACCAAGACATAAAACAAAAAGAACCACCACAGAAGTATCGACTTGGAACGATCAGTAACACAAAGTTACTGGCGGGCTTAAACCGGTTTTACATGGCCATAACCTCACCCTCAGCTTCTGCAGTGGTTCATAACATTTAGTTAGTTATTCGGCCCTCGTGGTGAATCTCTAACTAGTCAATGAATCATCAAGAACAAACAAATAAATCATGATAAACATCCTGATGAATCAAAAGCCAGGACTCACAGACTGAGTAAGCTGCCCGACGATGGAGATCCCTGGGCGCCGAATAACCTACTAACTCCGGAGCAAAAGAAAAACACCAGTTGGACCCCGGTGGGCCAAGCAACAGACAAGAAGCTCCGGCCCCAACCAACTAAAATGAATAGCTTTATGTCGGGGCCATCATAGAGTCTGACGCCCGACCCACCGGCGTGCAATTAAAGAAGGCAGCGTAGTTATCAACCATGATTGGGTTAAAAACTAAGCATGCAGACTGTCGCATAACATTCAAGTTATAACCTATACGTCTGTAACGTGTTATGATTTTTCTGAACTGAAAAGAAAAATCATTAATTCCTTTAAGTTTCTTAAATTTGTAAACCAAGTCACCATAAAATTCAGGTTCCGAAAGGCCCTCACTTAAAAGCGTCTTTAACCCAACATTGTATTTGGAAATCAATTCATAGTGTCTACGATAAAATTTAGAAAATGTTTTTCGAAGTTTATGATACCGATAGCCCTGTTGGAGAAGTTTTGCCGTTAAACATTTATTTCGAGCGTTGAAGTCTGTAACATGATTGCAGACTCTAGCAAACCTAATAAGTTGCGAAATGTATACACCATAAGAAGCACGACGAGGAACGTCACCATCCAAAAAGGAAAATTTACTATATCAAAATCAAAGTCATCGCGCTTATCATAAATTTTAGAAGAAACAAATCCATTTGCAACAGAAAGATGTAGATCTAAAAAGGGGGCTTCAGTATCTGAGATATTGGCTTTGTTCAACTGAAGTTCAGGTGGATAAATTTGATTGACCATACCTTCAAAATAAGGGTTGTCAATGTTCAAAAGGTCATCGAGGTACCTAGATGTGGAATTAAAAGCCTCGATAACATCAGCTTGATTATCATGGTTAAGAGAATCCATAAAATCTCTTTCGTAGCAGTATAAAAATAAATCAGCTACGAGAGGTGCGCAATTTGTATAATATTGTATTAGTTTGATTTTCATCATATTTATTTGAATTCAACCAGGTAAACAACACGCATACAATATCACACAGAATAAATATGGATCAAAAAGAAAACTTATGTCTAGCCAAATTAATTTACTAACGTTACATCGTAACCAGCATACTGGATATGGCTGAATTACTGTTGAAGGTCTACAATAAACAAACTTAGTTGTGTGGCTTGGCGTAATGTAGCTACATGTAGGATGTTGCCTCCATCGCACTTCGTATGACATGCAGATGACAGTCGAATGAACGAAACTTCGACATCAAGCTGATAATCTGTTTGAAATATAAACAGAATGAATTATGTTCGCTCACGAGACAGCACGTGAAACTGTAGTTTTACATCTAATAAACACAGGTATACATGTATCCGAACATGTACACTATACTATTTGATTTATCGCATTTTAGTTCAGTTTTACGTCCCTTTCAAGATTATCTCAGTAGGTGGGGTGAAAACGTGAGTACCCTAAGAAAAACCACCTGGCACTCCCGCAAGTTGAACTTGGCTTGTATCATATGTGGCCAGTGTGGGGCTCGAACACACACAAGACACAGCGGTGAGATGAACGAGTGATTAAGAAACAGCGTTCTTAACCGCTCGGCCACGGGGGCCGCTAAGTCATTAGAGGCGGTCAACTTATCCTAGCCGCACTATCTGTACCAGCCTTCAGAAAATAAATGTTGACGTGAGGATCGGTCGCGGGTCCGCTCTTCTGCCGATAATTACGATCAAGCTACCGGCTTAAATCGGTGAAAAAACAACAAGACTTAGTGAAAAACCTATACGTGCGGAATGCCTTCTCACTAAACACTTTAATCCACAAATTTACGATTTTAGTATTAAATGCAGCAGTGCATTTTGAGATTCTTGCATTTTTTTCTTTTCTTTTCTTTTTTCTTCCTTTCTATATTGTCACAGGGGCGAAAAAAGGAAGCAATTAAGAAGAGAAAAAGAATTTTTGTCCTAGCCGGACTCGAACCCAGGACCTTTTGGTTTTATTCCATACATGCTACCTACTGAGCGACAGAGTAAGACGTTGTGGACTATTTCTTTTTTGCCTGTCTTGTTTAATTGGTCTCCGTTAGGCTATTGGTAGTTTTGACCAAGTAATTCTTCATATCGTCCCTCGTCATCGTCTCAAATATGCCCTCACGAGTCGTCCCCCATCAAACCGAAAATCGTAAACGCACGCGCCAGCAACATTTACGTTCAAAAGTGAAAAGTGTCTAATATGCCTTTACATTGCTACACATAATTGTGTGAAAGTGGCACTGGCACGCGACGCAAACATGTTGTTATCGGACTGATTGATTAAGATGTTGTCAAAATTCAAGGACAAACATTATTAATTCACATTTAAATGGAAAACACAAACGTAAGTGTGAGCAGAATAAATAAATAAATAAATAAGTTAATGTCTCGTCTGATAATGATATAAAAATAGTGGCGGTAAACTGATTTCCAATTGATATTTGCTCTCGCGTTAATATGCCGAAATATTTGATAGTTGATTAAATGTAAAATGAATAAACAAATAATCAGAGAGAAAAAAAAAGAACCACCTTTGACAGCTCGATTTAGTAGTATCGCAAAAAAAAAAATCGAGATTGCTGCTCTAAGACTTTTCACATCAGGAAAACATGTCCGTGAAATGTATACCCCCCATAAACCCCACTTTTATATAGAAAAACTGGGGTTTGCAGGGGTATACCTATTTTCTTATTTTTGCTCCAAAACATAGATTGTGGGTACTCGTTAGAACCACCTCGGCGAGGCGGTTCTAACGTGTACCCACAATCTATATTTTGAGCAAAAATAAGAAAAATATCAATTTTTTTCTGATGAAATTTTCAATTTTTACAGGTGAAAAAAATCTCTATATATTGCATGGACATTTTTTCGTAATGTTAACTGTGATTAAAAGGCGTGTATTTTGCTTCAAGTCAATGTCACTAAAACCTCAGACAAGCCTGGGAATAGACTCAGAAAATTTAGATGATATTTACTCAGGCTGCTTGCTGAATGCTCAAACCCAATATTCGGGACTACCAGGAACTAAACCGGGCAATAACATCAGGAAAACATGTCCGTGAAATGTGTACCCCCCTCAAACCCCACTTATATATCAACTCTGGGGTATGCAGGGGTATACCTTTTTTTCTTATTTTTGCTCGAAAACATAGATTGTGGGTACTCGTTAGAACCGCCTCGGTGAGGCGGTTCTAACGTGTACCCACAATCTATATTTTCAGCAAAAATAGCAAAAAATTTCTACTGAAAATTTTCATTTTTTACAACAATTTACTATAAAAATCTCTGTATAATGCATGGGCATGTTTTCGTAAGGATATATACTTACAAATTATATATTTAAAGCCAAGAAGACAAATAATTAGATCATAACAGGACAACTAATTGCATTTGAAAGGAATAGAATTTTAGCCATTCAAAATGCGTAAAATCGTATATTTGACATAGAACCAGTATCAAATGACTATGTTGTACACTAGACTAAGTCAGATTTCTGAGCTTCAGTTACCATGAAGATGATTAAATGTTTTAATAAAATTTATATAATATATCAGTTTCACAAATCTTTCTCCTTGTATAATAATATTATGTACAGTGAAAATAAAATGTTAAGTTAAAACTTGCCAGCAAAAGAATAAGATATTTTTGCATGATGTAAATGTATCCACACGTTTACAGTGCCGTTTTCTTAGTCAAGATTCTCTCGAGAAACTGAATAACACAGCAAAAGCGGCTACTTAAATGTGAGCCTGTGCACGAGAAACCTTAACATTTTGGGTTTCCGACCAGGTCTAACAGAAACCGGACGGTTCAGTCACAGACAAAAGCTAGAAGCTTGAAATTTCAGATTTAAGTAGAAGAGGGATTGACTATCTGTGTAGCGAAACCAAAGGCGCTGATCACGCTGATCAGCTGTGCAGTTACTGCACAGCTGATCTGCGCCTTTGTTTTCGCATTGGCAAATTGATGTTTTTCTCATGCAAAGGCTCATTAATATCAATATTTTCGCACTCTGCATACCAAGAAACAATATTCGATCAATGTCGGAGTGATATAGCTAACTCCGAGGATACAGCCTACGCCTGAGGAAAATAGGAATTTCTTTCATCTAAAATTGTCAAAATAGATTAGATAAACACGCTGTTCACTTGGTTTCGCTACTTATGTAGACTGTCTCCTATCCTATTTCTTTATTACTTTATCATACCAAGTTCTATAACCTCCGTAAATATTTTCTTATATGAGTCACATCTCTTCTTTAGATCAGACTCGGCCATCAGAAGATTTCAAGCAAAATAAGATGTGCATGTTTTACTGATAAAAACAAAAGTTTTACGACGGTAGCCAGTCTACTATTTATACAGTCTACTTCACATGATGCTTATTTTTGTTGAAAATGAATAAAGATGCAAAGATGTTCGAATAATTAATACGAGAGTTGAGATTTAAGTTAGTATACTTTTTCCACTGATTTTAAATTATATCATTTTTCCAATATGATGCATTATTATAAAGAAGCAAAGTCTCCTTATTTCGTGTTTTACTTATTCTTTTTTTTTCAAGAAATCTTCTGCAGTACACATTAAAATTGTCTCCAAAGTAACCTAGGTTTCGCTACCCAGGACACGTCGTATTTTGAATAGCTCTGAGGCTATAATACTTTGAAGAACACATATACCAATCATTACCGCTTTGTCGACCAAAATTTGAGCTTAGTCAATTTGAGGCATCGTTGTATCATGGTGTTATCTGTTTTTAGATTTTTAAGCATTATGTGAACGACTCATTTTGTTATATGGAGAGAATGTACAGCGAGTGGTAACTGAAAACATGGTCTTAACAGGCAACGTCAAAACAAGAGCAATGATACTATCTTATGTTTGATTAGAAAAAAATGCCCATAGAAACATTCAAAATGATAGTGATTTGGTGTATAGTTGTAGAACAGATAATGCAGTGGTATTTAAATGGCATGTGAGATGTCAGATGGACGCCCTTGAATTTTACACGGTGAAGATTGTACACGGGTACAATTAATCTACAACCACTATGGCCAACATTCTTATTTTAAAACACGAATATGCATAATACACATAAAATAAAGTGTAATAGCTATTTCTGATGATCGCAGCATTTATTTCTGAAATAATAATTGAAAAATCCCTGAAGGAAAGTTTGCCAATAATTAAAAGTATATTTCTTGGTTTAAAAACAGACGTTTTAATGCCTTTATTGATTTTTTGACGTAATTTCGACGTCAAAGTTTCCACGGCGTGCCCCGGATGATGGAGGGTCATTGTGTTTAATTCATTGTTGTGTTGAAACTATATTGAGTAAAATTGTGCTTAATATCTCATATGATAGTCAAAAGAATGTATTTTTAGATGATATAATTCTTATTTCTATATAACAGACATCAAAACTTTTATAAAGAAAGTCTACGAATTTAAATCCGAACCATCGTAAAATTATGGAAAATATACTTAAATACAACAATTTTCTTGAATCAAATACACGTTTTGTCTCTACGAAGATATTGGTTGACATTGCGCATAAAGAAGAAACAGTCAGGGCCTGCAATTAAATGAAATGAAGCATGTTTGTATATGTATATTTTGAATAGTTTCAAACAGTTCATTAACAGAACCTGTTTAGTGACGAAATGAGGGTAACGTCAAGGCCGGAGTAAGATACGACTGTAGCCGGAGGAAATGATAGAGAAGAGATAAGACCAACTACGATGCCCAATTTTGTTCTCAAGGTCTGCCTACGATGCCCAATTTTGTTCTCAAGGTCTGATGTTCTTTCTATCAAGACATCACATTTACTTTCATATCATTATAATCTGCAGTGAGTATATTCTCCTAAAAGACATTTACATTGTGACGTGGGGTCGCGCGCGCACGGCTCTGTTACATATGGAAATTAGAACAAATTGTTTCACTTATAATTTCGGTTTCGCAGTTTATCATGATTTATTTCTGTCAGGAAAGATACAAACTAGCAATAATTAAATCAAAATCATGACTTGCTAAATTTGCCACAGGCACTTTTTAAATAAAAATGCAACATTCACGAGAGATGTACAATACCATTTCTTTTAACATGCATTAACATTGTAGAGTTCCACTCGGTCGAGTCAATGCTGCTTCAGTGAAGCTATCAATACAAAGAGGATATTTTGAAAACCTTTTTTACCATTAATGACTTAATATACACGTCATTCATTTATAAACATGAATAGTAATGACTATACACGGTAATGTGTAGTTGTATGTGCATAAAATGTACATTAGGTCTTTATGTTTTTGTGGTAAACGAGAATCAGATCGAAATTTGCCGATTATGAAAAACATAGTTACATGTAGCTGTCTTTGAGCTGTACAACTTGCCATTGAGCTTAAATGCCATAGACTATAGACTAATTATGGGTAAATTTTTCGGTGCTCTGAATTGATATTAAAATATTCTCAAATGCTTTGGTGATCGATAAATGAAAACATTCGCGACAGTCATGACGACAGTCTCAGAAAAATTATCATTGATCATGACAACGACTTCAACAACAAAGTAAAATAGTAAATAAGCTTATTGTGTGTTTGAATCAGCAACCTGTACAAACGTTATCATACTCAGGCGTTGGTCAAATCCGCATGTAACCTTCTTCTTGTGCTGGTGATGCCATTTCTTCCCACAAGGAATCTTTGGTGGCGAACTATATCCAAACGCTTTGTCAGAAATGATTTTAAAGTAAAACAGTTTGTTTAGCGAGTATAAATTAAAATCATAGCGTAAATAGAGCATGAAAAGTTTTGCCATTAATAAGTTCAGACTTCAAAATCAATCTTGACAGGCCAAAAACAGAAATTGTGTGGGTTTTCTTGTATTTCATTTTTATTTTGTTCTAGACAAAGTATCATAACATTTTGTATTTTTAGTTTTGAAGCAGGACCATCTTACTTACTTAACTGTCATTTCAAATAAATAATACCCTTGCACTTTAGACTATTAACATACTTTGCTGGCAAACCGTCACACAATTTTCCACAAGGCTTAGCGTAGGCTATATCCTCGCAGTTAGCTACACAACTCCGGCGTTGGCAAAATATCATTTTTTGACGTTCAGAGTGTGTATTTTGGCCAACAAAGACCGGATGCATTCTCTCCTCCTTCGAAAAACGTGTTATCCAATCGTGCTTTGACAATTACATGTAATATGATTAAAAATTCGTACTTTTATTTCTGTCAGTTTAAAGTACATGGCAAGCTTTAATATGTCAATAGTCTTTTTGCATAATTATAATGTGCATCTTTCTCACTTGTGCATGCTCAGAATGAAACGTAGATGTTCTATGGGTATTAGGGTACAAATTGGAGGGTCTCTCCAAGTTCAGTCTAGCCCAATATCTCTTACATGCTTGCTTTCTGTAGTTCAACAATCCGTGGTTTAGTGATAAAACTACTAGCTTTTTAATCAGGGGTTAAGGGGTCGTAGCTGGGCTTCTCTAGCAATTTAGATGAATTTATTGCCCTTTAAATTCTCAGCTTGTAGTTCTAAAAACCCCGACTCACTAGTAACGTTTAAAAGGTAAAAGAAGACACTGATCAGGAAATGGTACAATCAGAGAGAAATTCACACTCCAAAACCCGAGGTGAGAAAAATCTAAATAGACAATAAAGTCAAGTATCTTTCAGTTTCAGTTGGGATCCGAGTCACATCAATTTGAATCATAAAACGTTAGATGACCCGAATGTAGTTAGGAAGAGTCCATATGTTTGCGTACTGAATCACAGTAATGAGACACATTTATATTTTGGTATTTTGGCCGTATACCTTGTATATAACGGGCATTAAACATTGTCTTAATTTGTATTTTGATAATTGTTCTATACGTACAATCAATAAACAGAATTGGTCGTCACTTTTGGAAAACTCCGTAGACTTCAATGTATCTTTATGTTTACATGAACAAATATCCTGCCTCTTCAACAGATTGTCATGTTTTTGTCGTCATTTGAAAAGAAAATGAATTAAGCAATTAACAGAGCATTTTCATTCATTTATATGCATGTGTTATTAAGCTGCACTTCTTAAAAAGGTTTTGAAATTATTTTGACAGTTTTCGGGCAATGTCATTTTTGACGTCAATAGAAAAGTGGCTTTCTCATTCTTTTTTTATTTTAAAACTGATGGAAAACGAAATGTCGAAAATGATCAAACGACCTTTGTTTGTTGCTTTATGTATTTAACTTTCAAACGACACCCAAGCGTTCAGTTATTAATATTCAGAAATATTCTGCAATATTCTTGTTTTTGAACAATCATCACTTGCAAGAAATTGACAGCAGGAGAAATGTATTTATATATCTAAGTATGAGTGTAAATGTAACCTTGGTGGTTTTGATGTTATTTTATTTATTTGTATTTTTCAATATTTTAGCATTTGATGAAAGCTGATACTTGTTTAGTACTCGGTTCAACCTGATTGTGGAGCGCAGTTATCGTGCTCTGAGTAGTTGTCATGTTGTAAATGTCATTTATAATGGAATCGATGTTGATTACCTGGAACATCATTTCAGGATTGAATTGCAGATTAGGTGTTTGTACATATAATATTTGTATTTTTAACTAACTTATCTGAAAATAGAATCAGAAAAGAGTTTTTACATTCATTATTGATAGTGTCATAGAGAGGTTTTCTCAAGTGTCTGCTCTTGATAGCGACAATGAAATTCTCGTGCTGTATTTGCCACGGGACATTCGTGATTTGTTTCGATGTTTCTGATTGGATTGACTTCCAATAGATCCCAGGTTCTGATTGGTTCGTTTATCAGCTCGTGCAGTTTGCATGAATAAAAGGTGTTGAAATCTGTCAATTATTACGTTGGCAAAAAAAATGACAGAATGACGATTTGTTGAAAGTTTGATGTTTGGTTGCGGTTTTGTGGTTTGTTTGTGAGGGGGACAATGGATGATTTAATGAAGGTATTTATTTGATATTTTCATTTGATTTTGTATGCTTTATACACTGTTGTTGCTATTGCGTGTTTATGATTATTTGATTCAAATTACAATTTAAGCGACGAAATATGAATTTCCTCATAAACAGAAATAATTCGTAGTTTGAAACCAGCGCTTGCCATTGAGCCATTAAATGAATAAAAACGTCGTAATTACAACCGTACAACGTTTAGGTGATAAATGCATTTGAACAGTCGAAGCTTTTCTTAACATGCCGATAAATATATAAATACTTTTAAAACATATATATGATTAGTTATAAAGCGGCTCACTTTAAAATCACCCAGAGCACATGATAACAAGATTTCACTGCATGATGCTAACATGTTTTCAGTAACAATGGTGGACGGTTGAACACAGAAGAATGTGTGCAGTAGTTGTGTGATTGGCCAAGTCTCATAGAGTTGTGAGTATTTTCATCATTTCATTCCCATTCTATTTTGCTTGTAAATATTATCAGTGGATACCATTTTTGTGCTGAGTTTCTATGTTTGCTAGAAAACTCAGTAGATCGTACAGATTTACGATGCGCAACATTTTATTATTGATGCGCTTGTATGCATTGCGATAATTACATTTTACATATTTTTATATCAAAACGGCGCCCAAAGTAATGCTAGTAAAGACACAAACTAGAATTAATGGTTCATGAAGATATCTCATGCATTATCGAGTGAGCATGAGAAATATATTTAATGCTTTGTTTTAGGCATTAAAGCATTAAAGCGCAACTATAATGTGATTGTACATTTTTAACTTTATAAATAATGTTTCAATATTTATATACTAGAACGTTTCATGTCGAGATTGAACTATGCTTGAACGGCATATTTTTTCATGCATTCGGACATTTATGTGTGCGTTAATTTCGTGTAACAAAGCATTAATACATGAAACGTGAAGCATGCATCAGGTGTATTAATGAGTGAGCACTATGCGTCAACATTTTTGTTTCATGCATCAATAGCATGATAAAATTGCATACAAATGTATATAGCCTTATATGTAATATTTTTAACCATGCGATTCAGCTCAGATATAGATTATTTTTATTTGAATTGAAATGTATTAAGCTGAATTCTGCAATGCTAAGATTTACACAATTATTCATGCATTGTAGATTCATGTGGTAGATTGGTAAGAGTGATTTACTAATTGTAAATCTCATTTGTTCTAATGAGTACCCAACATGGTAAATTGTGTGATTATTAATTATACTCTACCACGTGTATTAAAACTGAAAATTTCATACTGCTAATGGTAGAATGTTTGAATATGTTTTAATTTATTTCAGGGCCGTCTCTCTCTTATTTTGTTCCTGTTTGGTCCTGTATTTGTTGAGCTGAACGAATAAATGTTTTCAAGATGTCAACCTCAGTAGTTATTCCAACCCCGAGCTAGTCTGGCCGATGAACCCACCAGTTACATGTGGCGACCAACGTGGTGGTATTTTCTACATCTATGGTGTGGAGCTATGACGTAATGACGACTGGATGATGACGTATGCGAGAAGTCCAACAAATCAAAAATGACTTTTTATTGTGATAATCTGTGACTTTTAGAAGTATTTGTGTTTTCGTGGATCCACTGGTAATTTCATCATCATCGATCGGTGAGCTACATTTATCATTTATTTTAGGAATTTTTAAGATTGCCAGAATGATATAGTTTTCGTATTGTATTGTGCCTTTGTGTTCGCAAGATATTGTTGTCCGTATTAAGAATGATACAGCTGGCAATATGATTTTAAACATCTCCATCATTAAGTGTGTGTTTTGGATGAGAGCAGCTTTTCACTATGCATGCTGCATGTTTTAAAATGGTGATGGGATTTTATGTTTTCAGCAATGCACTATCTGCTTATTACAACATGCTCAGATACTAGTATACATTTTACAGGATGTCAAAATAGCGAAATTTGCGTAAGCCGCTAAATTTGATTTCAGTCTTACTGACTTTCTGGTTATAGCTATCGCGGTCATTCATTTATTAGATAAAAGCCAGTTATTTACATTCACTGTACAACTAGTAAGAAGCCTGATATAGAACTATAATATATAAACTACAGTCACTGTAGCAGTTCCGAATCGCTTTGTTTGATAATTACAGTCAATATACTAGTTCAGAATCACTTTGATGATTACAGTCATTGTAGCAGTTCTGAATCACTTTGTTTGATGACTACACTCATTGTACCAGTTCCGAATCACTTCGATAAATAGTCAGTGTGCTTTCCTAGTCAATTTGTTTGATATTTATACTAAGTTGAATAGTTCAGGATCACAATTTATCATTGGTCTTGGTTGATTTTGTTTACTGGATTTCTGAATTTGTTTGAAAATTATTTTGTGTGTTTTTGAATCATTCTTTGTTTTGACAATTCTTTGATTTGGTACAAGTTATTTGGTGTTTGTGTTTCGGAATTTCAATTTTGATCTATAGTTGAACGTTGTCTATACTGTGAAGTCAATGTCGTTTATCATAGATAATTAGCATTACTGTAGGTAGTCAGATATCTTAATATGCTGTTCTGTAGTTAGTGGTATGGTTTCGGATCATAGTATAGTATTTATTGATATCAGTTGAAGCATTCACAGCTAATGTCGTATACATAACTGTCATTGAAGCTCAAGTAGATTTAGCATACAGGTGTTTGTATAGTTCTGAATCACTTTGATAGTTATTGAAGAATATCTTGACTTGCTTTACAGTTAAGCAATGCAATTATTGACTTATATGGTACCATGATTAAAGTTTTGTGATCTTAGTCTACAATTACTTGTTTAATATTCAAGCTCATTGTTGCATTACAAGTTTAACTCTGAATTTACTTAATTTAATTTCAAATTTTATGTCTTGGTTATCTGCAGTTTGATGAGACCAGGGAAATTACTTGTCTATACATTACATATGGTATGCCATAATTTTTCTGAATCAATATTCACGCTGCAGCATATACTTTGACATTGTTTTGTCTGGAGTTGATAAATTTCAAATTTAAGAATTCAATATCTACTTTAGAGTGGAACTCATTTGCGACTGAAGTTCACTAAAGAAAATTATAGCATGTTTATTTGTTATATGAGGCAGCATATTACTAGCAACTTATAAGGGCATTAACTTGGTTAGCAATAGTGCGTTTGCTGAAGCAACACAATACTAGTGTTTATACTTTGTTCATATTTTATATCTTTATCATATATTTTATGAAAATATCTTGAGTTGAGACAAAATGGCAACATTTACTGAGGAGGAAGAGAAGAAGTTGATTGAGACATTTAAGGAACTTGCTGTTAAGCCAAAGTTCGATACAAAAGAAGATCTTGAATCATGGTTGAAAGATTTTGGTAAAGTGAAAGTTGAGCCTTCTGCTAAAGCAGATCCTACAGCAACTGTAAGCTTGTCAAATAATTTCCCAAGAATTTCATTATTTTATGGAGATAATGTAAAAGGGGAGGTTAGTTTTCCTCAATGGATGTTTGAGGTGAAAAGTTTGCTTTTAGAAAAGCAGTATAAACCGGAAGTTTTAGCACAAGCTATCAGAAAGTCATTGAGAGGTGAAGCCAGTAACCTACTCAGACGTTTAGGTATTGGGGCAACGATACCTCAGATATTAGAGAAATTTGAAAGTGTGTATGGGGCAGTAGATACTAAGGAAAATGTCTTAGCAAAGTTTTATAGTGCAAGGCAAGAAGAGAGTGAGGATGTTTCGAAGTGGTCAAGTAGACTTGAGGATATTTTATCCATTGCTGTAGAAAAGAATATGATTAAGCCTACAGATAGCGATGATATGCTCAGACACATGTTCTGGCAAGGATTAAAACCTTCACTTAAGGACATTTCGGGTTACAAATTTGAGCAGTGTAAAGACTTTGATGAGTTGCGTGTTGAACTCAGAAAAATTGAACAAGATCATAGTAAGTCTGAATCTGGTAACAGCATCAAAACAAGCATCAAGTCTGTAGTTGAGAATAAAGATGAGAAGTCTGAAATGAAAGAAACAAAATCAATGTTACAGTCACTTGATAGTACTGTTAAGGACTTAGAAAGGAAAATAAATAAACAAGAGTCAACAGGTCAACAAAATTATAAGAGTGGGAACAAACAGGGTGGCCAAAAGGGCAATTATAACAACTACCCTAAGCCTCGTTATCAAAATGACAACCAGCCTCGTTATCAAAATGACAATCAAAGAAATTTCAATGGTCCTAGATATCAAAAGCCTTATTATAATAGACAAAATCAGCCGAATCAGGGTTACAGGCAGCAATTTACACCACAAAGTCATGTTTATCAAGCATACGGCCAGTTTGACAATACTGCTGCTTTTCACAATCAAAATGCAAATCAATTTCAAGGTTTAAATCAGAATCAGAATTTTACAACAGATCAACAGACTTTCAATGTAGCCCAAGCACAAAGTATGGGTCAGCAAGGTCAAAATGTAGGTCAAAGTCAGAATGTAGGTCAGAATCAGAATGTAGGTCAAGGATATCAGGGTGCAGAGGGAGATTACTTCAATAGAGGCCCGTTATGTTTTAACTGCAAACAATACGGTCACTATCAATGGCGTTGCCCAGTGACAAGATTTGACCATAGTAGGAAACATTTAAACTAGAAGAAACCTATAGACAGGGGTGGTCTTTAGGTGGTTCATTTAGAAAATGCCCCAAAGTTTCTGAAGTTGTTGGCACGAGCAATGAGTCGATTGTTTTTATAAATGGAATTGAAACGAAAGCATTGTTGGACACCGGAAGTTGTGTCAGCACGTGTAGTAAGAGCTTTTATGAGAATAATTTGAGTCATTTGGAAATTTTGCCACTCGACAACTTTGTTAGATTGGAATGCGCAAATGGCGAACATATGCCATACTTCGGTTACATACAAGTAGATGTCAAACCAGTTGGTGTTCCAACGGAACACATTCAGAGTTCTATCTTGTTGGTAGTTCCTGATACAAATACTAATACAGATTTGCCAATTTTACTTGGTACAAATGTACTTGAAGAATTTCTTACAAATTGTAGGGAAACAGTAGGTGATAATTTCCTTCAAAATGCTGCGCTATTTACACCGTGGTATCTAGCTTTCAGATGTATCACTGTAAGAAAGAGGGAATTGAAACGTCACAAAAATAATATAGCTCTGGTCCGATGTGCAGAGTCTGTTTGCATTACAATACCAGCAAATAGTACAGTAACAGTTAAGGGAATGACTTGTAGAGAGTTGGATCATAGACCAACAGCAGCTATGTTGATTCAAACAGAAGATTCTGTGGTCCCATGTGACTTTGATATCACACCATCAGTTGTTCATTATGAATATAGCAAGAATGGTATCATTGATGTTCAAATTAGCAATGTAACTACATCAACGTTTACCATTGCACCCAAAACTGTGCTTTGTGCATTACAGCCTGTTCAAGTTGACATGTCTTATAGTATCACAGACTCTTCAGAAAAACCACAATCAGTGTTGGACAAAGTTTCGATTGAGACTTTAGGTTTATCTGAAGAAGAGATTCACAAGGTTAAGTCACTTCTGCTTGAGCATGAAGGTATATTTTCTACAGGTGATACTGACATAGGTCATTGTTCGTTTGTGAAACATCACATCAATCTTACTGACGATATCCCATTTAAGCAAAGACATAGGAGAATTCCTCCTGCTATGATAGATGAGATACGGTCTCACTTAGAGCAGTTGGCTGCTACTGGTGTTATACGGCCTTCACATTCCCCGTGGGCATCAAATGTTGTCTTAGTTAGAAAACACGATGGTAGTTTAAGAATGTGTGTTGACTATAGACAATTGAATAAAAGGACAATCAAGGACTCATATGCTTTACCAAGAATTGAAGAAATTTTGGAAACACTGTCTGGTAGCAAGTACTTTACAGTTTTAGATATGAAGTCCGGTTATCACCAAATAGAAGTTCTTGAGGAACATAAGAGCCGAACAGCATTTACTGTTGGTCCATTAGGCTTTTGGGAGTTTAACCGCTTACCATTCGGTTTAAGTAACGCTCCTGCAACGCACCAACGGCTCATGGAAATGTGTCTAGGTGATTATAATATGAAGATATGTGCCATATATTTAGATGACTTGATTATATTTTCAAGTACTTTAGAGGAGCACCTGGATAGGCTGGATAAGGTTTTAACTAGGTTAAGGGAATGTAACTTAAAGTTAAATCCTAAAAAATGTAAGTTCATGCAAAGGAAAGTGAAATATGTTGGTCATATTTGTTCAGAGCATGGTGTAGAAGCTGATCCGGAGAAAATTGAAAAGGTTGTTAGTTGGCCTAGGCCTAAGAATGCTGAGGAAGTACGCCAGTTTACGTCATTTGCTGGGTACTATAGACGATTTGTAAAGGATTTTTCAAAGATAGCCAAGCCTTTGACTGATCTGCATCCTAGCACATCCAACAAAAAGGTCAAAAAAGGTAATCGATGTAAACCATTCCAGTGGGGTGATGAAGAACAAAATACATTTGATGCGTTAAAACAGGCTTTGTCAACACCTCCAATTCTTGGTTATGCAGATTGTCAGTTACCTTTTGAAGTTCACACTGATGCTAGTCAGAAAGGTTTAGGTGCAGTATTATATCAGAATCATGGTGGTAAACAAAGAGTAATTAGCTATGCAAGTAGAGGATTGAAGAGATCAGAGAAGAACTATCCTGCTTCTAAATTAGAGTTTCTTGCTCTGAAATGGGCAGTAACTGAAAAGTTTAATGACTATTTGTATGGGACAAAGTTCACAGTTTATACTGATAATAACCCATTAACATATGCTCTTTCAAAAGCGAAGTTGGATGCAACAGGACACAGGTGGTTGTCTGCTTTAGCAAATTATGACTTTAGCATTATTTACCGGCCTGGTAGAACAAACATTGATGCTGATATTTTATGTAGATATCCAGGGTTAGCAGAGAGGCAAGAAATAGATGACTGTTCAGTGAAAATAATGTGTGGCTCTATATTTGGTACTCCATTTGATACTTCTGTTATGTCAGTAGATATATTGGAGGCTACGGAATTTCCTAGTCAACCTATGGCACAGGTAGATCAGAGAGAAATACGAAAGCAGCAAATAAACGATCCTTGTTTAGGATACTGGGTTAGGTTGTTGCGTGATAGAAAGATGCCAAATAAAAGTGACATACGCACAAGAGCTGATTTGACAATGTTCAAACAATTTAATAGCCTAAAGTTGATAAGAGGAATGTTGTACAGAGAAGTAGTGATAGATAGTCAGAAGAGAACACAACTTGTGTTGCCATCTTCATTTGTAGAATCAGTTTTGACAGGGTTACACAATGATATGGGACATCCATGTAAGGATAGAACAATGTCTTTGTTACGAGAGAGGTTTTTCTGGCCTGGAATGTTTTCAGACACAGAAAGCTGGATAGCAAACTGTGAAAGATGCATTAGACGAAAGTCAAAAACAAATGTTAGAGCTCCTTTAGTTAATATCACCACAACATATCCTTTGGAACTTGTTTGTTTAGATTACTTGACACTCGAGCCTTCAAAGGGGAACATATCAAATATTCTGGTCATTACAGACCATTTCACGAGATTTGCTGTAGCAATTCCAACTAAGAACCAAACGGCCAAAACTACAGCAGATGTCTTGTACAATGAGTTCATTGTTAGGTATGGTGTAATGGCTAGATTGCATTCAGACCAAGGGGCGAACTTTGAGAGTTCTATCATTCAAGAACTATGCAAAATAATGGGCATTGAAAAGAGTAGGACAACTCCTTACCATGCTGCTGGTAATGGAATGACGGAAAGGTTCAATAGAACACTTATTTCAATGCTAGGTACTTTGGAAGTTGAGCAGAAAAAGGACTGGAAAAAGTATGTTGCACCACTAGTTCATGCTTATAATTGTATCAAACATGAAAGCACAGGTTTTTCTCCATACTTACTACTTTTTGGTAGGGAACCTAAGTTGCCAATTGATGTAGCTTTTGGTTTGGACAAAGAGGTTCCAAATAGTCAGTCATACTCAGAATATGTGACAGATTTGCAGAACAGGATAAAAGAATCCTTTGAAGTAGTAAACAGGAATGCAAACAAAGCTAGAGAAAAACAAAAGGCTTACTATGACTTGAAAGCAAGAGCTGCAAAGCTTGAACTAGGTGATAGGGTTTTAGTGAAGGTATTGGCTTTTGATGGCAAACACAAAATCGCTGACAAATGGTCAGAAGATGTATTTATTGTTATTGAACAGCCAAATATAGAAATACCCATTTATAAAGTTAGAAGGGAGAATGGTTCAGACGGAGAGAAGTTTTTACTTCTTCATAGAAATCATCTATTGCATCTAGGAAATAGTCTTCAAAGTAAGACAGAAAATGTTCAGGTCAATGAAAAAGAGAGCAAACACAATGATGAACAAACTAATGTTACAACAGAACATTTAGTTTCAAAGTCAGAGACAAAGGTAACAGATGTTACTCGCAGTAAAGATATTCCTAGAACAGAAAAAGAGGTGGATATAGTACCAGATAATAATAATGTAGAGTCAGATGATGATGAGTTAGTTGTCATACAGATAACTTCAAGAAATGATGATGTAGATGATACGGATGATGCAGAAAAAGATGCTTCAGAACAATCTGCAGAGAAAAGTCGTACAGAAAGTAGTACAGGTTCACAAATTGCAGAAATGGATGATTTGATGGACGAAGAAGACGTTCTGGATCCAGATCATCATGATCCGATGACATTTGAGGACGCTCAATTGTCAGATCATAAAGAAGAGGTACCCATTGATGATACAAATTCAAATGAGGATACGAAAATAGAGGTTGAAAAAGAGGATAATGGTTCTCTTTCTAATACAGTTAAGTCTGAAGTGTCAGAAATGAATGCAAATGGAAATAAAAAGAAAAGTGAACCTGAAATAGAATCTTGTCTTAGACGTTCAGCTAGACCAAGGAAGAAACCTTTATGGCAGGAATCGGGTGATTATTGCATGCCCGTGCAGAAGCAGAGTTTAATGGTACAATCGATCTTAAGTTCTGGTGTTTGTTCAAAATTGGATCCAAATATAATTAGTGCTGTAGTCAAGGGAATATCTGAGACTTTATAGGATGATGGTTGAACAAAATGACAGGAGTCATTTTCTGTGACAAGGGGAGGGTGTAACCTTGGTGGTTTTGATGTTATTTTATTTATTTGTATTTTTCAATATTTTAGCATTTGATGAAAGCTGATACTTGTTTAGTACTCGGTTCAACCTGATTGTGGAGCGCAGTTATCGTGCTCTGAGTAGTTGTCATGTTGGGCCGTGGCATATGTAAATGTCATTTATAATGGAATCGATGTTGATTACCTGGAACATCATTTCAGGATTGAATTGCAGATTAGGTGTTTGTACATATAATATTTGTATTTTTAACTAACTTATCTGAAAATAGAATCAGAAAAGAGTTTTTACATTCATTATTGATAGTGTCATAGAGAGGTTTTCTCAAGTGTCTGCTCTTGATAGCGAGAATGAAATTCTCGTGCTGTATTTGCCACGGGACATTCGTGATTTGTTTCGATGTTTCTGATTGGATTGACTTCCAATAGATCCCAGGTTCTGATTGGTTCGTTTATCAGCTCGTGCAGTTTGCATGAATAAAAGGTGTTGAAATCTGTCAATTATTACGTGGGCAAAAAAAATGACAGAATGACGATTTGTTGAAAGTTTGATGTTTGGTTGCGGTTTTGTGGTTTGTTTGTGAGGGGGACAATGGATGATTTAATGAAGGTATTTATTTGATATTTTCATTTGATTTTGTATGCTTTATACACTGTTGTTGCTATTGCGTGTTTATGATTATTTGATTCAAATTACAATTTAAGCGACGAAATATGAATTTCCTCATAAACAGAAATAATTCGTAGTTTGAAACCAGCGCTTGCCATTGAGCCATTAAATGAATAAAAACGTCGTAATTACAACCGTACAACGTTTAGGTGATAAATGCATTTGAACAGTCGAAGCTTTTCTTAACATGCCGATAAATATATAAATACTTTTAAAACATATATATGATTAGTTATAAAGCGGCTCACTTTAAAATCACCCAGAGCACATGATAACAAGATTTCACTGCATGATGCTAACATGTTTTCAGTAACAATGGTGGACGGTTGAACACAGAAGAATGTGTGCAGTAGTTGTGTGATTGGCCAAGTCTCATAGAGTTGTGAGTATTTTCATCATTTCATTCCCATTCTATTTTGCTTGTAAATATTATCAGTGGATACCATTTTTGTGCTGAGTTTCTATGTTTGCTAGAAAACTCAGTAGATCGTACAGATTTACGATGCGCAACATTTTATTATTGATGCGCTTGTATGCATTGCGATAATTACATTTTACATATTTTTATATCAAAACGGCGCCCAAAGTAATGCTAGTAAAGACACAAACTAGAATTAATGGTTCATGAAGATATCTCATGCATTATCGAGTGAGCATGAGAAATATATTTAATGCTTTGTTTTAGGCATTAAAGCATTAAAGCGCAACTATAATGTGATTGTACATTTTTAACTTTATAAATAATGTTTCAATATTTATATACTAGAACGTTTCATGTCGAGATTGAACTATGCTTGAACGGCATAATTTTTCATGCATTCGGACATTTATGTATGCGTTAATTTCGTGTAACAAAGCATTAATACATGAAACGTGAAGCATGCATCAGGTGTATTAATGAGTGAGCACTATGCGTCAACATTTTTGTTTCATGCATCAATAGCATGATAAAATTGCATACAAATGTATATAGCCTTATATGTAATATTTTTAACCATGCGATTCAGCTCAGATATAGATTATTTTTATTTGAATTGAAATGTATTAAGCTGAATTCTGCAATGCTAAGATTTACACAATTATTCATGCATTGTAGATTCATGTGGTAGATTGGTAAGAGTGATTTACTAATTGTAAATCTCATTTGTTCTAATGAGTACCCAACATGGTAAATTGTGTGATTATTAATTATACTCTACCACGTGTATTAAAACTGAAAATTTCATACTGCTAATGGTAGAATGTTTGAATATGTTTTAATTTATTTCAGGGCCGTCTCTCTCTTATTTTGTTCCTGTTTGGTCCTGTATTTGTTGAGCTGAACGAATAAATGTTTTCAAGATGTCAACCTCAGTAGTTATTCCAACCCCGAGCTAGTCTGGCCGATGAACCCACCAGTTACATAAATATTTATGGATATTTTATTTTCAATTGGCTAATGTTGACAGTACCTACATTCTTTACTCCACGTACGCAAACATTGTCCATCCAGACATTCATTTATTCCTTGTAATATAGAGAATACAATATTTGAGCTGTTGGATCTGTGGGTTCATATGGGAATAATATCGAATGTCATGGTGGTCAATTCTAGAACCATATATTGGTAAGAAAAACATAGATTGTGGGTACTCGTTAGAACCGCCTCGACGAGGCGGTTCTAACGTGTACCCACAATCTATGTTTTGAGCAAAAATAAGAAAAAAAAAATCCAGTGAAAATTTTCATATTCACAACCAAAACAATTTTCTGTACATTGCATGGGCGTGTTTCCATAATGCATTATTTAATTCTGCTGTTCATTCTTGCTCTTCATATGTGTTGTTTAGCAAACTTTTGGTCCTTTGAGATCAGAGAGGATATTTTGAGAAATCAGAACATTATTATCGCTTTAGATTACACCGTATATTCTAACCAACGTTCAATATATTTGGCCTCATTTTGATTATACTAGTCTTTGTATCGACTAGCCTGCTGAAAGTTAAAAAAATACTGTAACTCTTTTTGGCTCCATGTTGCCAAATCTAAAGGGTCAGTGACGAGGTTTGAATAGCCGAAACCGCGGTATGGCCAATCACCTTTCTCAAAAATATGCTCACTGCTCTTAAAGGATCTCAGTTTTATTTTTATTTTTAAATATTTTGAAATATGCACTTTTCCATTTTCGTACCATTGGTTTGGACTTTTAATTTGATTGTATAGATAACTGGAAATTCAATTATTGTTATCAATGTTAGGTAAATGGAATGAAACAGCTGTAATAAAATGTCAGCTTGCCCAGACAGTGTACTTTGTGATTGGAATGAAAAGGTACAAGTAGGCAACGATCAGGAAAAGGCGCAATCAGAAAATGATTCCCACTCCAAAAACGTTTAAACACCCTTTGTGGTCTCCTTGCTGACCCCAAATTTAATTTTATTTTGACTTGCACTTATTTTAAGTTTTCGTTTTTGAGCAAAGGTAACCATTGGGATCCAGGCATCTTTGTCCCTATAAACATTTCAAATACCTATATGTGTTATTATTATATTAATTTTAAAAAATACAACAATTTGCTTGCCGTGATATAAAAGTACTTCCTATTATCTGTGATTCGTCTTGTAAATAATCGTGTTTATATACATGTGCATGCTGTGATATACTCTGTTACTTTTAATTGTTTTACATATGTTTGTCGAAATAAAAGCCCTACTGGGCTTATGTTGTAGTTAATCATATTCGACGTTAAATAAAGTTTCTATGTCTATGTCTATGTCTATGTCTACCAAGACATAAAACAATAAGAACCACCACAGCAGAATCGCCTTGGAACGATCAGTAATATAAAATTACTGGTGGGCTTAAACCAGTTTTACAGGTACCTAACCTCACCCTCAGCTTCTGCGGTGGCTCAAAACATGTAGTAAGTTGTTCAGTCCTCGGAGTCAATCTCTAACTAGTCAATGAATCATCATTGACAAACAAATAAATCATGATAAATTCCATGATGAATCAAAAACGAGGACTCGCAGATTGAGTAAGCTGCCCGACGATGGAGATCCCTGGACGCCCAATAACTTACTAACTCCGGAGCAAAAGAAAAACACCAGTGAAACCCCGGTGGTCCAAGCAACAGACAAGAAGCTCCGGCCCCAAACAACTAAAATGAATAGCTTTATGTCGGGGCAATCATAGAGTCTGACGCCGACCCACCGGCGGCAGCATAGTTATCAAACGTGATTGGGTTAAAAACTAAGTATGCAGACTGTCTGTAATGCGTAATGATTTTTCTGAATTGAAAAGAAAAATCATTCCTTCCTATAAATTTCTAAAATTTGTAAACCAAGTCACCATAAAATTCTGGTTCCGATCCGATAGGCCCTCGCGTAAAAGGGTCTTTAGCCCAACATTCAATTTGGAAATCAGTTCAAAGTGTCTGCGATAAAATTTAGAATTGGGTTTTCGAAGTTTATGATACCCATAGCCCTGCTGAAGAAGTTTGGCTGTTAAACATTTATTTCGCGCATTGAAGTCCGCAACATGATTGCAGACTGTAGCAAACCTAATAAGTTGCGAAATGTATACGCCATACGAAGCATGGCGAGGAACGCCACCATCCAAAAAACGGAAAGTTTACTATATCAAAATCAAAAGTCATCGAGTTTATCGTAAATTTTAGAAGAAACGAATCCATTTGCAATAGAAAGAAAGTCTAAAAAACGGGGCTTCGGTATCTGTGTTGTTTGCTTTATTCAACTGTGGTTCGGGGGATAAATTTGTTTGACCATGCCTTCAAAATAAGGGTTGTCAATGTTCTAAAGGCCTCTTTAACATCAGCTTGATTGTCATTGTTAAGAGAAAGGTACAAGTAGGCAAAGATCAGGAAAAGGCGCAATCAGAAAAAGATTCCCACTCCAAAAACCGAGGTGGGAAAAAAACAAACTAACAATCAGGTACTTACACCATGAAACATATCGTAAGCCGAATGAGCAGCTATTTTCCCAATAGGTGGCCACTCAGTTACCTTAACTTAACTAAAAATATGAAAACATACATAAGGCGCCAACAGCACAAAAAATTTTAAACACCAAGACATAAAACAAAAAGAACCACTACAGAAGTATCGACTTGGAACGATCAGTAACACAAAGTTACTGGCGGGCTTAAACCGGTTTTACATGGCCATAACCTCACCCTCAGCTTCTGCAGTGGTTCACAACATTTAGTTAGTTCTTCGGTCCTCGTGGTGAATCTCTAACTAGTCAATGAATCATCAAGAAAAAACAAATAAATCATGATAAACATCCTGATGAATCAAAAACCAGGACTCACAGATAGAGTAAGCTGCCCGACGATGGAGATCCCTGGGCGCCGAATAACCTACTAACTCCGGAGCAAAAGAAAAACACCAGTTGGACCCCGGTGGGCCAAGCAACAGACAAGAAGCTCCGGCCCCAACCAACTAAATTGAATAGCTTTAAGTCGGGGCCATCATAGAGTCTGACGCCCGACCCACCGGCGTGCAATTAAAGAAGGCAGCATAGTTATCAACCATGATTGGGTTAAAAACTAAGCATGCAGACTGTCGCATAACATTCAAGTTATAACCTATACGTCTGTAACGTGATATGATTTTTCCGAACTGAAGAGAAAAATCATTTATTCCTTTAAGTTTCTTTAATTTGTAAACCAAGTCACCATAAAATTCAGGTTCCGAAAGGCCCTCACTTAAAAATCATGAGTCCATGAAGTCTCTTTCGTAGCAGTATAAAAATAGACCAGCTACGAGAGGGGCGCAATTAGTACCCATCAGGATTCCAGCAATTTGTCTGTATTACTTGGTTCCAAATCTAATATAAATACTATCCAGGAGATAGGATAAGGCATCGCATACATTCGGACATGACCAAAGGGTATATCAACTTTGGTCAGAGGAAGTAAAAGATGCGTTGGTATCATTACAGGCGAAATAAAGTGAGCCATATTTTTCTAGGCGTTAATTATTCGAACAAAGAGTATTCCTATATGTATAATTTTCTATATTAATTAATAGAATAATTATTAACAGAATAAGTATTATAGTGCCTACTTTTATATTCAAAATTCGATTGGTATTTTCTTGGTGGGTGTTTAGATTTGACTAGCTGTTTATTTTGATAAAATTCGAAGAAGATAGTGAAGTATGTGCTAATTAAAATGTCGGAGCAGCTTTATATTGTTATTTCGTAGGATGTAATTATGGTTAATCACTATTAATTCGTTATTTGATGTATTGAAATACAGTTAAAATAACCTGCTGCCCCTTTTTAAATGGAATAATCCAAAATTACGCCAAAGAGAGCTCTCTGGTACCCGTTTCAATAATTTTACAATTGATTTCTTTAACAGTTGCGGGGAACCAATCAGTTGGGTTTTTTATTCATGACAAGCTTGACTTACGTCGCCATTTTGTTTTCTCGAGTCGGTGATTCCATAGCTAATCCTCGACGGAAATTTCGTGCTTTTAAACGGCGAATTCGTGTGTTTAGTGGACTGACGTGCTGTGAGTAAATCTTTCTTTGCATGTTTCATGAGTTTCACGCAAACGAGGGTATAAAAAGTTAGATTTGGGTCTCGATTTGTGTTTGACCTGGTTTCGTAAAATCACCTACGACCAATTAAATGCCGTCGATTTGGAGGTGTGGCTCTGTCGACCAATCAAATGCACAACTGACGTGAAGAATGTGTGTCAAGCTGCTGTGACCTACTGCGTATTAGGTGAAGGTGTCCATGCACTATAGTGTAGCAACAAGATTTTGGTTTTTATTCAGACTGGCTTGTAATGGCATTATGATAAACTAAGTTTTCTTCTATCTCAATTCAATCTAACAAGTTTACCACATTTATACAGTTTATGCTGAATCAGAATGGTTTACTGGTGATACGCTAAATTGACATATGTCAACAGAGTGGTCGAAAGGAGGGAAATCAGTCCCTTGCTAATTTGCTTAATTTGTCCATTAATTATTAATTCACTACTTTAGGTCACTACCGCAGCCTTGATTTAGGGTGTGTTTTAACAGGCAGAAAATCGTTTGTAATTTTGTTAAAATCGCTCCGATGTGGTTCGTTTTCTACTTTCATTTCGACCGGAAATAACACATGACCGAGTAGCTCTTTTTATGGAATTTCATATATGTCAGCTTGAAGCCTAATGATGCTAGAACTAGGTGATATTTGTAAGTTTTTATCTGCTTGATGATCAGTCTATTAAACAGTCAGTGAAGTCGAACAAAACCAGGTATTATCATGAATGACAAGTTAAAGCTTTTCGAAAATGCTTACTTTCTCTTGCACACTTTTTTGCATTGTTTGACCATTATTTGATTTGGCATCCTAGGACAAGAGTAGTTGCGAAATCTCACTCCGCTATATTACACATATGTTCCATATATCTTCGTTGCGATCCCAGTTGGCTGATCAAAGGTGAGACGGAACGTCAATAATTGCAACTTTTTCCAGATAAATCAAGAAACATACACTTTACCGATGTGATACTTACATATTTATTGTGCTTTTAGAAAACAATCCAACCTATTTTGTCCGTTTTTAGGGGTTTTATTCTCGTTAAAAACTTCTGGCTGTCATTCTTTCAGTGCACTAAATCGTCCGTATATGCTATTGTGGCGAAACATGAGATAGCTAACACATTCTGATATTTAATAAACATACATGTATATAGTCAAAGCCACAATAGAAAATAATGAAGATAATACAATGTCTATACACAATTGAAAAGATATCTGTTACTTTCCTTCATTTGTGTCCATAATGATTCTGTGTCTTTCCATATTGTGGCGAAACACGAGATAGCTAACACATTCTGATATTTAATAAACATACATGTATATAGTCAAAGCCACAATAGAAAATAATGAAGATAATACAATGTCTATACACAATTGAAAAGATATCTGTTACTTTCCTTCATTTGTGTCCATAATGATTCTGTGTCTTTCCATATTTACTGTAATTTGTACCCTTTCTCTGTTCTACTGTCTGTTATTCTCTCCTGGTAATTGTTCTCCCTGTTTCCTGTTTTAACTGTAATTTCCCTCCATGCAATGTCTCTGTGTATCAATGTAAATTACAGTTAATCCTCTGTGTTATCCTGCACTTACTGTTCCTCTATAACTACTGTAGTGTTGCTAACGACTCATGACGTTGACGACGACGTTGACGTCAATTAACTTACAATCAATGTTACTTAATTGGCAAGTGTATTTTGCACATACTAAAAGCTAACAAAACTTCAGAATCCACTCTAAACAATTAAATGCATAAAAATCGTGGCCAATCCACGACACTCCCGAGGCAAATGAAAATAAATACAATGTCGATAAATGAATGAATGAATAAAGAAATGGAAGTATTACATTTAAATATGCAAATGTTAAAATGTTTGATATGTTAAAATTACACTGTTATGTTCTTTTGCCCGAAAACTTAAAAATTTGTTTGGTTAGAATGATTATTTTTGCCTGATAAAATACTGAGCATCTTTACACAGGCTTGAAGTGGCTGTTCATTTATAGTGTCGATGTCAAATGAAGCTGTTCCGCAATTCTGAAGTTTCGTCTGTCTCTTAAGAATTGAATTTAGCATGTTCATTCCATTCTGTACGCTCGTCTTCCCGGTGCCTTCCTGGGGTGACTGTAATTTTTCTGTCAGTCCACTGCCTTCACTAAATGTTTTTGTAGTATTTGATATCGAATATTCTCCGTTTCTATCTTCCATATTATTAAGTCTTGCTCCTGAGTATGTGACACCTTGCTTTTTGATATTTAAGTTTGCGTTTCTCAGTGTGTTTCTCTTGATGACGTCAGATTCAACGTTGTTCTTTTCCTCCTTTAGGTACATGCTCATCTCTAAATCAGCACCAATATTACCAGATCTCTCAATGTTTCTATGCGTTTTCTGTGTAATATTGTTTATCATGCCAAGCTTGTGATATTCTGAACGTTGAATATTTTCTTTTAGCTGTGTTATTTCTTCTTTCTGTTTATTTATCACTTCAATGTACATTCTGACAGATTCTTCCATGCTTTTCCGCTCAGTTTCCGACTTGGTTATATTGTCTTTCAGAGTTTTAATCTCCTTATTACATTCAGCCAGTTCCAGTTTGGCAAAGACTAAGTCATTTCTAATCAGATAATATTCACTTTCAATATTGCTTTGAGGACGAATAATCTTTACACTCATTTCTTCTGAAACAATGTCACGTTTTTCGTCTGTTTGCGTATTTGCATCACTTAAGTCATTTGAATTGGTTGACTTTACATTTTGATGGCAGACTAAACCAAACTTCCATTGACATAAACTCCTGTGATGATGGTTCCTTCCTTTGCAGTAATAACATTTCTGCTTACCCTTGATATTTGACACACACTCAAATGCTCTATGACCACTTAATAAACAAATATAACAGTTCCACTTTAATCGCTGTTTTCGTTCTTCAGCAGTTTTATATTTCTCACACTGGTCATTCCAGTGGTCGCCAGTGCAAAATACACAAGGTCTAGTAGGTTCCATCTTTAAAGAAGAGTGTGATTCTGTTTTCTGCATATCTGTTTCATACAATAAATGCCTCTAAATGTCACTGGTTCAAATCCGGTTTTCGGGACCAAATATTGTGGCGAAACATGAGATAGCTAACACATTCTGATATTTCGCCACAATATTTGGTCCCGAAAACCTTAGGTCACTGGTTCGGATCCGGTTCGTGGGACCAAATATTGTGGCGAAACATGAGATAGCTAACACATTCTGATATTTAATAAACATACATGTATATAGTCAAAGCCACAATAGAAAATAATGAAGATAATACAATGTCTATACACAATTGAAAAGATATCTGTTACTTTCCTTCATTTGTGTCCATAATGATTCTGTGTCTTTCCATATTGTGGCGAAACACGAGATAGCTAACACATTCTGATATTTAATAAACATACATGTATATAGTCAAAGCCACAATAGAAAATAATGAAGATAATACAATGTCTATACACAATTGAAAAGATATCTGTTACTTTCCTTCATTTGTGTCCATAATGATTCTGTGTCTTTCCATATTTACTGTAATTTGTACCCTTTCTCTGTTCTACTGTCTGTTATTCTCTCCTGGTAATTGTTCTCCCTGTTTCCTGTTTTAACTGTAATTTCCCTCCATGCAATGTCTCTGTGTATCAATGTAAATTACAGTTAATCCTCTGTGTTATCCTGCACTTACTGTTCCTCTATAACTACTGTAGTGTTGCTAACGACTCATGACGTTGACGACGACGTTGACGTCAATTAACTTACAATCAATGTTACTTAATTGGCAAGTGTATTTTGCACATACTAAAAGCTAACAAAACTTCAGAATCCACTCTAAACAATTAAATGCATAAAAATCGTGGCCAATCCACGACATATGCCGAGAATATTGACTTCCGACCATTTCCATAATATATGAAAAGTTAATTGATCAATTACTATTTAATTGATCAATTAGTATAATGCAGCGCGCGTTGACGTCAAACGCGGTGAATTCAAAATGGCTGTCCTGATTGACGTCATTTGTAGAAATACGTGCATATCATTGGACAAGGCCAAATCATGACCTTTCAACTGGAATAAATTAATGTTCAACGTCAGTTTCCGTAACGTCGGCATATGTGTTCGGCTCGTTCCGGAAACGGCCCCAGCCGCCCCACACGAGTGAACTTGATGACAAACAGCTGAAAAATGAATCTTTTACAAAAAGTAGACACAGGAATTTGTTATCAGAAAGTTAAATATGTGTTTCATCAAATAGCTAAGTGTTGGTGAGCATTTCTTTGAATTAACAATAGAATTCTAGGTGAAACAATCGATGTGTAAAAACGGCTTATTCTCACCATCTTGATTTACCACCAGCTGAGTTGTACAAGTCTAAGACAAGAGAACTTGGGCTCAGATGCATTGTTTGGCTTACAGATTTTTCTCGAGATGCATGCCTGTGTTTTTTTTTAAAGTGTTTTTCATGTTTATTAGCCTAACGCATCAGTTATGATGCTGGTTCACCCTAGAACGGTGGTACTAAATATTTTTGGCCCTGGTAAGACACAGATAGCCGTGAAAATGAGCGGGGCTTTGACCACAATTATGCCATGCATGCGCGGATCCAGAAATTTTCATGAGAGGGGGTCCAACGAAAATGGTAATTTTTGGTCACAGGTAAAATTTTCAAATTCCAGGGGGGATCCGCACCCCCGCCCCCCACCCCCCTCTGGATCCGTGCATGCCATGGCAGTGCGGGGAAGATATTCCCGGGGCTTGCTTTAGATAGTCAAAAAGGGCCGTGAAAAAGGAAATATAACAGGCTTCGGGGGGAAACAGCGGTGGTTTTACCAATGAGTAGTCCTCGCACGGGGTGGAGATTTTAGCGGGGATTTGATGGACCAAAAGTCAAGTCCCTGCTTTTCCCCCGAGGCTGCGGGGGCGGTTGTGGTTACAAATTGCTAGTGCATAATGAGCAGCTGCTTCCAAGGTGGCCACTCAGGAAATTGAACTTAACTTTAAATATGAAAAAAATGCATAAAGAGCAAACAGCACATAATGTCAACCCATAAACATAAACAATTAGAACCACAACAGAAGTATGGCCTTTGAACAATCAGTAATATAAAATGTTTGGAAACCACCTTTTGTATTTCACCTTCTTCAGAAATATTTACTGACAAATAAAATTCACCAAACTGCCAATATATCTGAAAATGGTTATCAAATATTCAGTAAAGGCTAAAACGTGAGCTTAACTATGCATCAAATATATGTAAGGCCAAAATTAAAATTATATTTGTTTCCCCTTACCCGACCGACCCTAAAAATTGCCCCTACCCAAAAAAATTTATTGCAATTTTTCATACAGGATTATCTTTTTTTAATATTGTTAATTACAGATAGGCAAAAATTTCATGTTTTAGAAGGACTCATTGTCTGATAATGCTTTCAATGATAGCCTTCTAGGTAAGTATTATTTCTGCAATCAAGTTTTAGCTATATGAGAACAACTAAAAACAAATTTCAATATATATAAAACCTGAGAAAATAAAAATAAAATAATATTCCGACCGATCGACCCACACCTGAGAAACATGGTCGGGTAAGGTGAAACAAAGATATTTCTAAGGTTGGCCTAATGGAGGTATCTAAATACATGCATATTAACAATGTTATAGGAAATTCCAGGACTTGGGCCAAATGTTAGCATCTCATTTAATGTGACTCAATGATGAAAGCATATAGCAAGACCTAAGGGGACTGGAAGTTTGATATTTTGTGGCATCATGTTAAATGAAGTATTTGATAAAAATATTTTTGAAAAAAAAATAATGGCATGTTGCTTTATTCTTAAATTATAAACAAATACATGTAGTTACGAAGAACTTATGCAAAGGTAGGTATATTGATATAATGTACATGTTCATGACTTTTGTAAACTCTTTAGCTGTAGTTTTAATAACTTGTACTGTATTATATGAGCTGTCTTGTGGGAAAACCAACAATGTGGTTTACGAACAGGCCCGACACAGACCGACTGGTACTAGCACAGAAAAGTGCTTATGCAAAGGTAGGTATATTGATATAATGTACATGTTCATGACTTTTGTGAACTCTTTAGCTGTAGTTTTAATAACTTGTTCTGTATTATATGAGCTGTCTTGTGGGAAAACCAACAATGTGGTTTACGAACAGGCCCGACACAGACCGACTGGTACTAGCACAGAAAAGTGCTAGAACTTTAAAATTTCGGATTTAAGTAGAAGAGGAATTGTACTATCCGAGTAGCGAAAACAAAGGCGCTGATCAGCAGTTACTGCGAAGATGATCTGTGCCTTTGTTTTTGACTATGCAGATTGTTGGTTTTCCCATGTGGCGGCACATATATCATTCATTGTTTTTTTTTTCCAGAGGCTTTCGATTTGTATGACATTGACAAGAATGGTTTTATCACCAAGAAGAAGATGACTGACATCATTGATGGTTGAGAACCAAAAGATGAAGATATGCCAGAGAAGAGAGTCAGGAAGAGATTTCTCTCAGATGGAAATGGTGAGCTTTTATCAAAGCTTATCAGCTCACCTGAGCTGAAGGCTCATGGGGAGCTTATAGGCTGGTACTCAAGCCGGCATCCCTGCATGTGTGCGTTCACATTTTCAAAGATTTTCTTCTCTGAAACAGCTTGACTAATCAAAGCCAGATTTTATATGAGCATCTATAGGATGATGGGACCAAAGTCCAACGTGTATATAAATAATTCAGGTCACATGACCAAGATGGCCGACATGCCCATATATAGTAAAAACCCTTCAAAAATCTTCTTCTCCAGAACCAGTGGACCGATTTCAAGGGAACTTTGCGTGAACCATTAATCACTAAAGTACTACAAAGTATATATAAATCATGACACTGTGTAGACCTTGGCCTATGTTACCGCAAGGTCATCATAGGTCGCTTATGCATTTGAATGGGGAAAACTGGTAAAATGTTATTTAAAAATAAGTGAATATCTTGCATGAAATGGGCAGCAGGACTGAATATAAATGATTCTGAAAACTTTCGACCCCACGGGCTCATCTGCCCCTCCCCCCATTTTGTGAAGAAGTAGCACTGAATATCAATGATTCAAAAAAGTATTAGAACTCAGGGGTTCATCTGCTTCCACCTGGGGGCAATATAATGTATACGACCATAATTTTCAAACCTCTTCTCCTCTGAAATTGCTTGGCATATCAAAGCCAAATTATAGGAAGATTGAACCAATGTGTATACAAAAAATCCTGGTCAAGATGGCTGCCATGCCCATGCATGGTAATATCCACAACTACTTTTCTTTTGTCCAGTGAATGTATTTTTTGACTCTCAGGAGAGCCTTCATTGCATTTGGGCTACTTGTTGACATTCCTTATTCCGATGAATGAGTTACTCGATTCTAAAGCACCTTTAAATATTTTTCACAAGGGGCGTTGCTGGTATTTCAGAAAGGATGTAGCTGCCATGTCAGGCCAAAGCTAATATCATATAATAACTCAGTTTTAATCTCAACTAAAAATTTGTAAAGATCCCAGTTGAAAATCATCTTGATTCCTAATTTAATTAGAAGAAATACTGTAAATAAAAATAATTGTTAGATCCTTTGGAAGCAGCAAAAAATTCAAAGCGAGAAGATGGGCCATATTGTACAATTTCGGGTAATGAACCTTCATCAGTGACCCTTTACAAAACTGGCATCGAAAGCCATACATTTTGCTGAAATTTCAAGAATTTACATTGTGTGGTCTAAATCAAAGACTTATATTCTCAAAGGGCCCAAATAATCAAAATGTTGTTAAGAAGATGATTCTTACTGTAAATGCCATGTACAGATAATTTTGAACCTGGGTTAAAAATTAGAAAGTCCCATGGATAGACACTCAAAATTAGTAAATATTCAATTTCAGGCTGGAGAACATTTTTCTGCTTTCCTGCAATTCCAAGGAGAATGTTGTAACTTCATGGTAACATGTTTGATTAGCACTGAGGTGAACCCAAGGACAGCCCTAAATCAGCAAATCTTTTATTGGTATGTAAATTTGCTCATGAAAATATTCTTCCTCTTCTGCTCATACAAATGTAACATTTGTCTGTTGTGAAAGAAATTTGCATTAAACACTAGTAAATTACCTATGGGAAGCTAACCCGGGAACAGGGTGGTTTATAGGATATAATGAACATCCCAACATAGACCTTAGCTGTTGACCATGGGGGACCGGTAAAGTATTATATCAAATGAATCAGATCGAACTATTCCAAGAAATCGTAAATTTTTTGGTCAAGATTACTGATTAGCTTTGCATAACATAAACATAACATAAACTTTATTTTCACTCAGGTCATATACAATGACATGTGAGGTTCATACAAATATGTTATACAACAACTAGCGGTTCGGACTATTATCAATACAAATATAATAGAAAAGACAAATGTTTAAGTATTTTGTGGGGTAGGTGGCACAAGAAGCTACATGTAGCAACAAAAAGCAACAATGTTATCTGTAAGCCAAGCGGTAATTAGCTGATGATATTGTTAACGAACATTTTCAATCTTTCCAATACTTCCGGGAGAGCAGATAAAACAATATTGGTTATAGAAGAAGAAGAAGAAGAAGAAGAAGAAGAAGAAAAGAATAGGAAGAAGAAGGAAACAAGGGTAAAATTGAAAAATATGACTTTTAGAAATGGTTACTTATGAGGTATTTTTAAAAAAAAACAGGGTATCCAAAAGTCTGTTTAAAACGTTTCTACATTGAAAAAATAGTATAGCAAAGTATTTTATCTTTAAGCAGATCATCTCTATCACAGCATGGCTAAACAGATTAAAATTCCTCATCTACATACACATTATGTCAAAACTGAATATAATTCTTCATATTGACTATAAAAAGAAAAAGAAATATTTGTCGAAGAAGACATGAGACAGTACTCTTGATAACTTCGAAATAAACTTTAAAATGGACTATTTCCCTATTCAGCAGCGCGGCCCCAGCAAACGTTCGTCGGGTGCAGACATTCAATGCCCCCGACACAGTCTAGTCGATGCGAAGTGGACAGCATTTCTATTTTCTGTTAAATTATCTAATTTGATTTCAATACATGTACATTAGATTACAATATAAACATGTTTATAATTTGTTGAACTAAGGTACCATGTACATTGCGCGGCCTAGGTATGAGTTTCATTGACAGTGCCGTGAGCGTTCTTCACGTGTAGACTACAATGCCAAATAAGGACAGCCAATTATAGGATTGTTTGACATAACAAAAGGCTTGTTTGACTAGATAATCAGTTTTGCCTGTTATGTCATGAGCATCATAATGATAAAGAGTTTTATAACCATTTCATACTCAAATGAGCTTTGTGCTGGACAGCAGTACAAATGAGCTTCGCCATAAAAAAATCATTTCATCATAACATCATCATAAAAAAAAAACAAAAAGAAAAAAAAAAAAAAAAGAAAAAAAAAACGTATCAACACGCTTTCTTATGGCCTTGCTCTAATTCTACCCATTCTGTGCTAATTCTGATACTTGGATATTTAAAATCTAAATCGGCTTACCTCTCAGACTGAGATAATACGTAAGTTATAAAAGTGTTCATATGCAGATGCAACCTGTACACAAGATATCTCTGTCTCAGAACAGAGGAACCATTTCGAAAACATGCCCATGCAATTTACAACGATTCTTTAGAAGCAAAAAATGAAAATGCTCAGTAGGAAAAACACCCACCGCGCGCACGCGCCAAACCGCCTCATCGAGACGGTTCTAACGAGTACGCACGTCGAAACATGCCTTGGAAAAAACTGTTCTGCAGGATAGCAGCAGTACAGGCTACTTTAATGCAAATTTTCCTACCATAAGTGAGGTAATTGGACAAAGCATAATTTTTTGAGTACCAGCACAATGCTTCAATTTAAAAAGACTAAAACTATGCAGTGTTACGTGTAGGGCAACATTTTAGCATTGACGAATCGCTCGATTCTCGGACGAAGAATTTAAGCAATACCTTGTCTGTCTACCAATTAAGTGGGAAAAGTCTTTCCCATCCTACGTAGGATTTGAACGGTTCATCATTGCTTGATAAGTTCCTTGCCCCCGCCTCTTGTGCCGAAACCGAAACTCACAAGACTTAAAGGGGAAAGTTCTCCGTCAAAAATAATGTGCATTTTTAGGCTCACAAATACATTGGCACTGAAAAAAGGAATAAACTTTGTCTCGATTTGAGCATAGAACGGATCAGAGCCAGGTCGATACTACTTTGTTGCACGTGGAAGGAAGTCGTATTACGAAACATGCTAGTTTTAACTGCAATTTTTTCAATGTATTTCTACAGCAAAGTTATCGGGCACATACATCATGTACAGGCACATATACCTGTTTTATAGTTAACCACCGCAAACGGCTAAGTCTTACACGCGCCACAGAGCAGATCAATCCCTTCCTCCGTCTACACTGAACCGTAGCTGATACATGTACATTCCTAATCAGTACCGCAACAGAAATTAATTCTAGTCAAGCAACGTAACAAGAACAACTTTGCCACATTAGATAACACCTTAACACTAGTATAGGCCACCATGCAGTGGTGTGTAAGTGTAACATTTTATTATCGGTAGCGCATTTTCTTCTATTGAAACAACATTGAATGTTCATATTCAATGACTGTAGCACACATAAAGATGAGTTTTAAAAAGTTATAGTAATAATGCTAAATTATTGCTAAAAAGCAAAACTTATTTAAAGTGATTCATTATGATTGTCATAAACTTGGCAAGATTAGTTAGAGTATTTTCATCCCTAGTATTCATCGAGAATTTAAGATTATGAGGCCTGTTCCGATATTGTTGTGGAATTAAAATCTGTAGTTCCCGTTTAAAGAAGGGACATTCTAAAACGTAATGGAGCTCATCGCCAACTGATGTTTCACACAGTGGACATTTTCTCTCGGCGTACTCAGTATCGTCCCAACGGCCAATTTCAACGGGTAGTTTATGGTTTCCGGTTCTGAACCTTGACATGTCAAGGTGCTTTGGTAAAGTTACAAAATAGTGCTCAAATTCGATATTTTCCTTAACAATACTATAGTTTTTTCCTTTGCTAGATTTTGTAAGCTGAGCGCACCAACCTTGCAGGAATTGATCTTGCATATTCTGTTTCAGGACTTTTTTAATAAAAGATTCACTTAAGTGGCTTTGATTCAGTAAGAATGCTTTTAACGTTTAAGATCTATTTAAAACTACTGTTTTCGCTTGTTCTCAATATTTGATATAGCTGGGATGATATTTTCGTTAACTTGCCTGATATGATTTTATTCCAAAAATCGCGTTTTTATAGTTAGTTCTAAAGGGTATCGTCCTAATTCGGCGTACAGTGAATAAAGTGGAGTACTTGTTCTGCTTTTTGTAATTTTTTCTAAGAAAACTGTGTGGATTTTTTCTATCATATCAAGATTCTCAAAACTCCAGATTTCACATGCATACGTTAAGATGGGGAGGACTGTATGGTCAAACAGTTTGAGTTGCAGATCAATAGGCAGATTTAAATTATCTATTCTACACAGTAAAGGAGAAACATTGCCTTTCTCGCCTGCTCAATTATATGCTTTTTTGCTGCCAAAAAAACTTCTTGTTTGCGAAAAATAAATACCGAAATATTTGTACTTATCGGTTATTTCGACTATTTTATCCACAAGCTTAAAACTAAACAATTCAGTTTTTTTCGCGCCAAAACGACTACTTTAGTTTTATCAATGTTAACGTTCAGTTTCCAAGTTTTGTAGTATATGTCAAATTCGTTAAGAGTTCTTTGTAGGTCAGTTTCATTGTTTGCCAGCAATACAGTGTCATCTGCATACAGAAGTACAATGAGCCTTAGATATATGAACATCTCATCCTCTTGGGTTTCAAATTTAAGTCCAGCACTAGGATCGCGCGTTAAAAAGTCATCCAGGTCATTCAAATATCGCGAGTCAAGTACGGGGGATATCAGGGGGATATTAGCAAATCGTATTTTCCCTTGCTTTTTAGCTCAACTGGGCCAAACACTCACAGGTCATGTTATAGGATAGGCGTTAGGCAGGCACCCAGAGTCCATCCGTTGTCATCCATCAGTTTTCAAAATTTAAAGATGTCCTCTGAAACTTATAAGCTTAGCTTATCAAAGGCAAAATACATGAAGCACTTAAAGGTGCACAATCAAGTGACTAAAGCTGACATTGAGTACTAATATTCAGACATAACCAATAAGTAAATCAGCCTTAGTTTTCTTAAACCTGAATGAAATTTCATGGTGTTATGTGCACATACCCCGGAATGCTACTCTCTAAACTGTAATATTAGAGACAGTTTAATGCATGCCCTAGTTTAATAGATTACCCTTAGCAACCTCGGTGTAAAAATATAAATCTAGTTGCTTGGAGTAATATATGAAGCTTTAGGACTAGTACACATCAAACTTACTGTTGTATAACAGATAAAGTTTAGAGCGAGCATTCCGGGGTATGTGCACTTAACCCGTTAAATTTCATTCAGTTATGAGAAAACTAAAGCTGATTTGCTTACTGGTTATATCGGAATACTTGTACCAAATAATTGACTTTGTCATGTGATTGTCCACCATGCAAACTGCAGAGGGTGGGGAAACAATGCATTTATAAACATCCAGGTCACATGGCCAAGATGACTGCCATGCCCAGTATATGCTAAACCCTTTAAAAATCTTCTACTCCAGAGCCGGTGCACCAGTTTCAACAGAACTTGGGATGTTGCAGGCAGAAACAATCTAAGCATATAAATCACGTCTTTCACTGTCATCGGCCTGCTTGAGGCAATAGTGAACTCTAGGTTCCCTAAGCATTTGGTTTGGGAAAACTGAAGAAAATGTCATTGCACGAAATTGGCAAATTGACAGAATATGCTGCATGAGTCTGACCAACAACAACAAAACAAAAAAGGGTCCCAAGGGTTTATCTGATAGTATTCATACATGTTTTAATATTGTTATACATGTATATACCAGACCTCAGATTAGCATTTAAAAGACCATTGACCTTTTTGTTTCAGAGTACCTGCCAGTCTCCAATTAGGCCAGTTCTTTCAACCACCAGCTCATCAACTCAGACAGTGCTAAGCGCAGAGATATTCCTTGGAAAAGATAACTGAAAGAAATTACTTTGTCATTCATGGAATTTGATGATAATTTACAAAAGGATCTCGGAAGACTTAATAGGTTTCCTGCCCAAAGTTTGAGTGTTTCTTGTGGCTTCTGTATTATTTTTATAGACTATCTGTTGCATTCTCCGTAAAATTAAACCTTTGATAAATGCAACAACATGGTGGGTACCTCTTGATGTTACATACCGGCAGCATAAATCAGTGTCAAAGTGGGAGGGGGTCATATTTAAAAAAAAAATATTTTGTCAGAAAAAAATATTTTTGCCATAGATAATCAGAAAATACAACAATATGCATATTGCAATTTAAATTTTGGGATAGAAATAATCTATGCATGAATAACGGGTGCATCATCTTTATCAGATTTATTACTATAAATAAAACTGCCCATCACTTATGCAATTACCTGTACCTTAAATATACTATGCCAAAGAAATTAAGCAGTTTTTACACTGAACAGCGACTCCATACGTTTTTAGACATTAGGGAAGAACCTCTGACAAGATCACGCATGTATCAAATAAGGGTAAAACCAATCGTTGTGTGGTGTTGAAGAGGTGTTGGATTTAAAGTCCACTGAGGCATATCTCGAATAAAACATAAACCATCAATAATTGATAAACTTATTTTGCACAGTATATCTATATGCATTATAGTATGTACACTTTGTGTATAACTGTTAAAATAGGACAGATAGTCTGTTCATTCAGGTAGAACATACACAAAGAGTATATTTCCATAGCCTTGTTACATTACAAATAATGGAACATTTATAGGTTTGGGGGCTTTTTGACAGCCTTCCCCCTTGCCCAAACATGGCATTTTGATATAATATGTCATTTACAAAAATACAGTTGTGTTCAAAATATTTTGATTGGGCAAGGGGGGAACACAGACTTATAAAAATGTTTCCGATTTCTATATGATCTTACATTAAATTCAAAGACTTTTTCAATTTTTAAAGAAGTCCCTGCTTGCATTACATGTCTAAATACAATAGAAATTTGTTTTTTGACTGCAATAAACTTCATTTCAGAGCCTGGAACTTGAGATTTTATAAAATTCTTGGGCAGTCTCACAACAGAAATCTTCCGAGATCCTTTGTTGAGCTCGTTGGCTTGAAAATGACAAGTATACAAAAAAAAAAAAAAAACAAAAACAAAAAAAACAAAAAAAAAAAAAAACAAGGCAGTTTTAGTAAATGATGAAAAAAATATGAAATGAGATGGACTGCAAACACTACTGAAACAGTAAGAGTGTATGATGAGAATGCTTCTGACAGAGCGGCTATTCTTGGTCTACACCTAAATGTCCAGTACAAACGAAAATATTGAAATGCTGAAATGCTCAGTTAAAGTAAATAAATGGATACTGTGTCATTTTCGTATTAAACCCAGCAATGTCTGTGATATTGACATTTTAAAAATCTGATTACATATCATAACATTCTTCACAGAACACATATAGTATTTTAAAGTTTACATCTGAATCTGAATGGTTTACTGGTGACTCGCCAAATTGACAATACTTCACCAGGGGATGCGCCAGGAGGGAAATCAGTCTTTGCCATCTAAAAAACAAGTTTTATCTCGACTGAGCCGAAGACTCACTGGTGAGCTAATAGGTCCTAGTTAAGCTCAATGTCATGGCGTCAGACGGGTTTGTCATTTTTGTTGTACATGATAAATGAAAATCTCCTCTAAATCACATGGCCAGCCAAAGCCACATTATATATGAAGCAGCTATAGACAGGGTGAACCAATGTATTTGAAAATTCAACGTCATACCAGGATGCTCACCATGCCCATATTAAGTAAAACACTTCAAATATCTTCTTCAGAATTGGTGGACTGTTTTCAATGAAACTTGGGATCTAGCATCCATGACTAGAATACTATAGTGTGTTTATAAATCATGACTCTGTAATGACATTGGTCTATTTGACAGCAGGTCAAGATTGGTTTACTGATGCATTTGAATGGTGAAAATTGTTTAATGTTATTTGAAGGGGCTGCCCCTGCCCTGTGGCAATATGCATGTAAATATTCAATATCTTTTCGAAGGCCAACCAAAGCGGAATTTTACAACCAGGCAAATAGCAGCTTAGCAATCCAGGTGTTTCAAGCATCTCTTTACCAGTTGTCAAAAAGATGAAATTGACATTTCCTGTCCAATATTTGTATCAAACTTGAAATGTACGTCATCACCTTATTAATCTCTGATTGGTCACAGTGAGATGGAATTGACATATGTTGATTTCTCTTTTCAAAAAGTTAATTGGTTGTTTGAAGATAGTGAAACAGACTAAGGTGATTGTTTGACAGTCTTTGACGACTTTTTAAAGAAATGTACAATTTTTTCTATATTTTAATAGCACCTGGACTGTTGTGGACTGCCAATTTCTTGTCTTTGACAACTGATTCCGAGATGTCTGAAACTTGTGAATTTCTAAGCTGGTATTTGCGCAGTTGTACATGAAGGCCATCAGGGGGAATGAATGTAAGGCCACACAGCGTTTTCCTTAACTCCAAAATTGGAATTTTAAAGTTTAACGTTTTTAGCTCACCTGTGCGGAAGGCTCAAATGTGAGCTTATAGGGTAGCCATGCTCTGGCATCCAGCGTCCACAATTTCAAAGATCTTCTCTGAAATTGCTCGGCCAAACAAAACAAAACTTCATCTTGAGCATCGTTAGGAAGGTGGAATAAAAGCGATTATATAGATAAAGCTATTCTGAAAAATGTATATATTTCTTGGAACAACTCTTGTCTTTCTATGCTACATATGTGATCATTTAGCTTTTCATTCTTGGTAGTTCGTCCACACTGTATGATCTGTGTCGAACCGTTCTGTAAAATTTATGACAAGTTGAAAGTGTATCACATTTTCTTGTTTTAAACTGATACTCCAGATACTCATAGCCAACCATCAATTTTTAAGCAAAATGGCATTTGACAAAATTTGATTTTTTTATTTAAAAATTCTTTGCTTTAATGTGAACCTCAACTGTTGCAGCGTTGTTGCAACATAATGAGCTGTTACGTCGATTGAACACCTGGAATTCTGTGCAGGCTGGCGTAACTTTAGCCGTTTGTACACAAGATATTAATAACAGTAGTAAAAGATTAAGCCAGTTGATCAGCATTCGCACAGGTTGGAAAGTCCACAGACCATGCCTCATTCTCATGTAATACGTGTACTTAGTATTCCGAACTTTATGCCTGTCAGGATGATGGGGCTGCTTGAATTTGAAATTTAGGCATAGAGTCTAAGATAAACGGATTTCCAGGTCATTACCAAAGAAACCGTAAAACACAAGTAATTACTTGCTAAACTTGACTGCCATTCCAACAGGCATTGTATGAAATATGAGTATATACCAAGAAAATTTTACTGTATGTACACATTATGGCCACGTCGTATAAAAGTACATGTAAAGTGTGATGTAATTCTTTGCATTTTAAGCCTTAGAGCAAATCATTTAATAATTTGTCTACATCAGCTTAATCACTCAATAATCTGTATACAGTAACCAACATTTAAGTCGAAATCTAATCCCGATATGTTATAACATTTCCCATAGTAATGATCTCAGAAATGCCTAGGAGACAACATTTGACATTGCCACAAAATGGGTTAAAGTCATCATGGGATCAAATGGTGACTGCTTTCCCAGTTTTGTTTGGTTTACTTTAGTAACATGATGGCTTATTTAATTTCCCAGTCAAATTATTTTGTCATAGTGAGAAGTCACTACTTCCTGGTTTATTACCTATGTCAAATCTGCCTTCGTTTCTCAAAATGTTTCTAGAAATATGATGTAGATAATTTCTTTTCTTGCATTTAGCAACGCCATCTCATATTATATTTTTCTTGTTTAATGCTCTTTTGAATGTCCACTCTATCAATTCTATCAACTCTATCACTCTATTAATTCGAGTATTTTTAATCAGATTATGTGACAATGTGGTATACAGAGTAGAAAAATCGTACGTGGACAAGCTCGTCACGCGGAACCCTCTACACTTCATTTTACTGAGCACCACCAGAATGTTTTATTGACCAAAACCATTTTGAAGTTTCCTACACCGTCTCACAGTATCGTGTGACATGAGATTTAATAGCAGTAAGACAGGAAGTTAATAATTTAGAAAGAACTAGAATTGGCAATAAATCTAGCTTTGTACGGTCTTTTGTGAAGCTTAGGTAACCAATACATCGTAGGAAGTCTGTCTTGGCCTTCATTGACACAAACAGAAAACTTAACAGGTAATTCATTTAAGTGGGCAGCTGTAAGAAAGTGTCAGCATGCCCCGACTGTGCTCTTAGGTCAGCATCCTTATATATCCAGTAGACGGTGACGTTAACATTGGTAAAAGTAAGTAATTATCATGCACCAGTGGTGCAAACAATTATTTTTCACAATGTGTACAGTATACATCAAAATGTGTATACTTAGGTGCCTGTAGTGTGATTTCACGCAGTGAGCCGTAAATGCACTTTTAAGGTTCAGTCCATTCCTTATTTAAGTTAAATCATCCTACTAGTAATTACTTGATAATGTATTATAATAGTACTCTTCCATTACAAGTCTATATGGCCGTGATTGTTAGGCTCCCGCCTAGAAACCCGAGTGTTGTGGGTTCGAATCCCGGCGTGCCCCTTTTTGATTATTGATAAATTGACCATTTTTCGAAAAACATACGGCATTTTAATGCTATATCTATCTATTAACTTGATACGGTGAAATTGAATTCAACAGGTGAGCGTAAAATATGCCAGAACGTCGATTTCATTCTGTAAACCTATAAAATTCAATACCTTGTTTTCTGGCCGATGTTTAACGAAATAATAAAAATACTGGCATAAAGTATAACTAATAGAGACACTGTCAGAATAAAAATGTTTCGAGTTTTCAGTAAATATATACCTTTAAAAAATGACCTCGCGAACATGCAACATTGTCGAAAATCTTAACAGTTTTGTCTATTTGACAGTGTCGGTATTTGCAAGACTCTAGAATAAAATTCCTCGTTACTTTACAAACATAAGCCGTGTACGTTATTACAGTAGTTAACAAGTATTAAACGAAATGTGGGCTAACGCAATCAAAACGGGTGCTACAATACTTAGAACTAAGAAAGAACAAAACTTTGACGTTACGTTGCGCCGCATAATGTTAAGCGTTGTTTCCATAACGACAGCTGCAACGCACGTGTGCCTTATTGCAATGGAATATTTGCTTATATAATGCTGCATTATGCGTTGAAATTTCATTTCGAAATAACAAAAGCTAAAGAAATGACAACATTTCTATGTTGACCGGGTCATTAAACAGTAAACACATGAGACAAAAAAATATGAACAAACACAATAGGCTATCACATAGTATATGGCAGAGGTGCACCATGCCGGGGATTTTTGTAGACATATATGTTTTGAAAGCCAGTACCCTAAGCTACTAAATGCCGCTTGTTAGCACTCTGACTGCTGGGGCTTTATCGTGCCAGAGCGTGTTACGTACGTTACCAACGTATGATTTTTAAATTCAAGCTGCTAATGGGATCACCAAAATTTATGACAAAAAGCAAATATTTGACAAGAACTTTACCTTTAAATATGTAGCAGAGATGTTACCTAATCTAACGGGACCAAATTCAACAATATTTAGATTTCATGACTACTAGTACAACAGAAGTAACGTAAATAACCCATGTATTTTGGCATATCCACCGTGTTTCGTTTCTTATAAAATATAGCTTAGACAAAATACCAAAATATAATTTATATAATAGTTATCTACAGTCCTTGCCCTTTAAAATGACATATAGTAGAGATCTCTGTGACCTTTCATCACTCCACAGATGCCAATTGTCTTCCCCTACCCCCATTTAAATGATTTGCCTTTTAATAAAGAAATCCCAGCAGAAACAAAACAAAGACACTTCCTTTCCTGAACAACATCCCAGTTTTCGAAATAAAACTTCCATAGGTATTAAGCACACAAAAAATCAACTATAGATCATGCTTCATGATAATGGTAACATATTTTACGTAATGTCATGGTAACGTATGTAACAATTTTGTATTTTCACTATAAAATCATATACTTATGATTAATTGCAGATTATCACTTTTCTCTCACAGTTATTTAAATAAGGAAATTAAATTTATTGAATATCTGTCCTGAAAGGTATTAAAAGCACACAAAAATCAACTACAGAACATGCTTCATGATAACGGTCACATACTTTATGTAATGGCATGGTAACGTACGTAACAATTTTGTATTTTCTCTATAGAATCAAATACTTATAATTTATAGCAGATTTACATTTTTCTCCCATAATTATTTCAATTGGAAAATTAAACTTACTGAATATCTGTCCTAAAAATGAAAGAAATGAGAGCCAAAAGGGCAACAATCGCTCACCTGATACTAATTAAGTCTGAAAAGGATTACATCAGTAACAGGAATGAAATGGAATATTAATTGCGGTTCTATTCTGCTAAAATACAAATTTTTTAAATATATGCGTACTCACATTATTGTATAATTTTACAAATTAAAGAAACTTAAAGGAATAAATGATTTTTCTCTTCAGTTCGGAAAAATCATAACACGTTACAGACGTATAGGTTATAACTTGAATGTTATGCGACAGTCTGCATGCTTAGTTTATAACCCAATCATGGTTGATAACTATGCTGCCTTCTTTAATTGCACGCCGGTGGGTCGGGCGTCAGACTCTATGATGGCCCCGACTTAAAGCTATTCATTTTAGTTGGTTGGGGCCGGAGCTTCTTGTCTGTTGCTTGGCCCACCGGGGTCCAACTGGTGTTTTTCTTTTGCTCCGGAGTTAGTAGGTTATTCGGCGCCCAGGGATCTCCATCGTCGGGCAGCTTACTCAATCTGTGAGTCCTGGTTATTGATTCATCAGGATGTTTATCATGATTTATTTGTTTGTTCTTGATGATTCATTGACTAGTTAGAGATTCACCACGAGGACCGAAGAACTAACTAAATGTTGTGAACCACTGCAGAAGCTGAGGGTGAGGTTAGGTACCTGTAAAACCGGTTTAAGCCCGCCAGTAACTTTGTGTTACTGATCGTTCCACGTCGATACTTCTGTAGTGGTTCTTTTTGTTTTATGTCTTGGTGTTTAAAATTTTTTGTGCTGTTGGCGCCTTATGTATGTTTTCATATTTTTAGTTAAGTTAAGGTAACTGAGTGGCCACCTATTGGGAAAATAGCTGCTCATTCGGCTTACGATATGTATCATGGTATAAGTACCTGATTGTTAGTTTGGTTTTTTCCCCACCTCGGTTTTTGGAGTGGGAATCTTTTTCTGATTGCGCCTTTTCCTGATCTTTGCCTACTTGTACCTTTCTATTATGATCGTAGACTCAAGTCACAGATTTACCGTTATAAAACTGAATGACTCTCCAGTGTTGCGATTGGTCAAATACATTCACTTCCTTCATAATGTTCATGGCAAATCTGTGACGTCAGTCTACTACGATCGATATAATATATCATACGTATCAAATGGATCATAAAGTGAAGGCTCTAAAGAACATTAAGTTAGCTGAATGAGCAGCTATTTCACTAAAGGTGGACCTGAACTTAACTACTTCCGTGTGACTTCAGAAATCGACACCAAAACCTAAAACAAATACACGTAGGACCACAAGAAATACGACCCTGGGACATTGTGAAGCAATGAAAGTTGTGTATTCGTGTGGATTTGCTTATTACATGTATCTATTATTTCACAAAAAACGAAAACTACACCATAGATACAGCCTGCTATATGTTTTCTTAGTTTAAGTGCCTAATTGTCAATTTAGTTTTTCCACTCCTAGGTTTTTGGAGTGTGAATTTCTGTCTGATTGCGCCTTTTCCTGACCATTGCCTACTTGTACCTTTTTAGGGTCACAGGTAACACAACTGAAACTACTGACTGAATGATATTCTGATTACTGGTTAACCGCTCAGGTATGAGCATCTCAAGAAAATGTGGCTAAGTCAAGCCATTCATACATATGTCTCAATGGTTAATTTTTGGATGTCATGACGTCCTAATTTTGGGTATAAGTTCCATAAAATGAAGGCAACTTCCCGACGTGACAATAGCTGTTAACAGGGACGCTAAGCATCAATTCAAACAAACAAAGAAACTTTGAAGCAAAAGAAAACTGTCATATGAACCTCAGAGGACTGAGCAAGACACACTTCGAAGGGTCTTGCCCCAGCCCACCCTACATAAACCATATTTCCAGACACGCCAGTAATGGGAGTATTCATTCCTGACTTACGTATGAACATGTACTTCTTACAGAAGTTTAAATAAGATATTGAAGGTGCTATAGAATGGCCAAACTTACAAATTCGCCATCTTAGTTGTAACATGTTTTGTCTTTTTGTCAAGGACAGCTTATGCCGTAGTTTAAAGGAGATGCGATCAAAGATATAACCGCTAGAGTGACCATAGTACTTTCACCCATTAATTATATACATTGTCATGGGAACGGGAGTTCTGTTCTGATCTGGCTCTTCCTTATGCAAACTGCAGAACTGTATCCGTTTAAATAAAATACAAAATAACAAATTTTCGTGATAAAGAGAGCAGCTATTAAGTGTTTTCTGTCCCATAACACCATTGTTGCTTGCTACTGATTGTTTTAAAGTGATGGTTTGGATTAAATTCTTACTTGATGTTAGATGGAGTAGATATATTATAGTTCCTTTGTTGCCATTTTTGTTTTAGTCTGTATACTTGTAGAAAATTCACGGTAAAGAAAGTTTCGAACAACCAAGTTCTCACTCCTGGGCTCGACACTGTACCACCACCACTGGGCGTTTTTCTCTATTGGGAACAACATTATGCGCGACTCCTTGAGGTTGTGTTCCTTTTGATTGGTTATACACCTAACATGCATTGGATGGTTAGTGAAAGATGGATACTTGCATGAAATCTGCAGAACCCAACATAATTAGGTTGCTAATGATGATATAGCACACTCACTTAAAAAGGTACAAGTAGGCAAAGATCAGGAAAAGGCGCAATCAGAAAAAGATTCCCACTCCAAAAACCGAGGTGGGAAAAAACCAAACTAACAATCAGGTACTTATACCATGAAACAATCGTAAGCCGAATGGGCAGCTATTTTCCCAATAGGTGGCCACTCAGTTACCTTAACTTAACTAAAAATATGAAAACATACATAAGGCGCCAACAGCACAAAAAATTTTTAAACACCAAGACATAAAACAAAAAGAACCACCACAGAAGTATCGACTTGGAACGATCAGTCTTGATACGTCAATAGACATATCTGCAAGGCTCATTTTTATGTAGCTTCAACAAGTTTAGCCCTATAGTGCCTTGTTATACACCCGCTTTAAGGCTATGTCACATAACTATGGCTAAAGTTGGTCAATCCACCTTCACATTTTGCTTGCATAAATATGACAAAGATTGATTGTTCTATTGTAATTATATCTAGTGAATTTCATGATTGATTGATTGAAAGACTGATTATAATATTATAATGATGATCAAAAACACTGAAACCATTTTAGAGCCAAATTCTGAAATCTAAGATGTGTTTTATTTTTGTTCAGATTCATAAGCGTTTAGGAATCCCAGCCCTTTTTGTTTGAGTGGAAATGACTTTACGACACTTACCGTCATTTACTTTACCATATAACAAGACACTATGCGACATGCATTAAGGTTGTGTTAGTATTAAGCTTGTAACCATTAAAACAATGGCAATTTAAACTGAAAATGCGTCATTGAATTAAGTGTTTCCCCCAATAACACTTCAAGAAAGTATATTATGTATTTTCAAATACGTCTATGTCAAATACATGTATGTGGGCAAGCAACAACGGCACAAGTTTCACTCAACAGGATACAGTTGAAACAAAGTCCAAACATTGTTGGTTAAATAATTTGGACAACAGACTTATTTGCAAAAACTAAATTCATTATTTCGAAAGCAAATCCTCACAACTCATTCCACCTCAGCCCTCTGTATGAAGGGAATGTTCTTACGGTATTTTGCCGTTATCTACGTTACCAATGACAAAGCACTCGGTAACAATAAGATGTCATTGGTTTATGATATTGATTTACCATTTAGACAATGGCAAGTTTTAATTTGAATGTTTCGCTGAATTGTACTATTTACCAGTGTCCCTTTGAGAATGACTAAGTATGATTTAGTTATAGACATAAATATATGTATACTGGCAAGTGGGGACGACACAAGTTTCAATATATGGCATGCAGCTGCAAACAAAGCACATGCTTTTGGGTGAACTAATTCGGACACCAGACTTTATTCAAAAATATGTCCACACAATCAGTTGGTTTATTTGCGTCAGAAATTTGATGTACTGTTTGTTCATATGGAACGTCTACTGCATATTTCGTTACATACGTTACCATACGTGGTACAATGAATTATGCTCATATAAAAGCATATGTTTTAGTAATTTTTCCTATTTGCTAATTTGTGTGTTTGCTTTAACACTAAACTTCATAAAAAATACACCAAATGTCGATTTTATGGCAATTCTCATGAAATTTGCAACATGTCACGTACATAACGCATTCAAAAGGCCGCTACGTCCAAACGCCCCAACGGTCAGAGTGCTAACAAGTGTCATTTTGAAGGGAATTGGATGGGCTTTTAGAAAATTATACCCTCCAAAAATCCCCGGCATGGTGCACCAGGGTCTATTGGCTCCTGAAGGTCTACAAAGGCGTTATTTGCAATAATAAACAATTAATATATAGATATTCGTTTTTGTAGAATCTGTCATTTCAGGGCTACTCAACACTTTGATTATCTATGCTGTAAGTGTAACCCATAAAAGGGGAAATCAGATTTTTCTAAAATACGCATATTAAAGTTCTGTTCAAAAGAGCAATTTTTCTTTGACGAAAAATATCGTTTGCTCGATTGAAAGACCGTGTAAATAAATAAGGTTTTAACACCTAGCAAATAACAATAAAATGCAACCTGTAACAAAACCTTGTAAGCTGTAGCCAACGAATAATTAACTTTTGAGGAGATTCCCGTACCTGCAATGTTGAAAAAAAGTAAGTCTTTATGTTTGTAAATGTAATGGATGTAAATAGTTCAAAGGAATTTAATCCCATAAATACGAGGTCTGTCCCGGGAAATCATAAAGATGTCTGTTATTTCGTGAACGGTTCGTTGAAATTTAAAGATAATTATGTTCATGCTTTTAAATCACATTTGTACTGAGCAATCTATGAAAATATTAGTTCAATCGCTTACAAATTGCAAAAGTTATGGAGATTTATATGATGGTTTATCGGCGTTCACGGAGCACGTAGAAAATCATTTTGCTACGTTTTTGTGGAGGGGTGGTTGAATGTTTTGTGTGCAGTCTCTTTATTAGAGCCGTAATGGTGATGAATATTGTCATCTAAGCATTGATTAAGTCTTTTTAGTTAAAACTGTAGTCAATAATTTGAGTTATACATGTAAACGATAAGTAGAAAAAATAGTATGATCAGTTTCATTTTATATGAGGGAACACTAATTTATTTTAGACTGAAATAAAACAAAAAGATGTCGCTTGTTTCAAATGACAACAAGAAACGAGCATTTAGAATATTTAAAGAAAAAATGCATGCAGAATCCTCACAGGATTATTAATGACACAACAGAAGGATGATTTTATAAATTAATTTTGTTAAATATACTTAACTGGAAAGAAAAGCTTGGGGAAGGTCTAATTTTGCGCCGCAAAACTTACATTACGTCACTATTTCCAATAAAATAATTGCAGTAGGTTTAAGAAAATTTCTATAAAATCAACGATGATGGTGTAAATTATTTCAAACTTTCAAAAACTTATCTAACATAATTACTCGTGCAACTGATAGTTAGAATTGTGTAATATTATAGTCAGTGTCGAATGGGAATCTCGTGCGATTTTTTTTGACGATTTATGACGACCTATATAAAACTTATCTATGGGGTATATGTATAAGATTAAACCTGTTCGTCGCACTTGCATCCGCGTCAGAGTCGATTTATGGCGTCATCAATATGGCGGCTATCTGACTATATATGAATTATTCTTATCTCGTACAAAAATCAATTGAAAACATCGCATTGTTGCTTTTTTGCAAAGAAAATTTATAAAATGCATCTGATTATACACACGCTAGACGAATTTAGTCGATGGGTTAAAGGATATTGCTTTATCCGGTCGTATGTTCGTTAGTGCATACGTTGGACATACGTTTTTCTTCTAAAACTGCTCACAACCTAAGTACCCTGGGAGCTAATTTTAAGCACGAAAATTCTTCATGGGTGCCAAATCATTTAATGGGACCACAGAAACACAAACAAATTCGTCCTCAAAGATAAACTCAATCGCACTATGAAACAATGCATGGTTTCCATGGCAACCGTTAACGCAATTCTTGAGGATGGGGGTACACATAGAAAATTTATCATATGTCCATTGTTACTAATCCTAGACTACTGAACATGATTTCATTCTAAAGCATTGATTTAGCCCTTTCTATTAGTGGTAAGTAATTCAAATTGTCTTATTTGCATATTCATTAATTTTAATGAAAATATGAAAAATGGCCAAAAAAAGTTCTTAAAATCCATAAATTCACTAATTTCATAACAAACTGACATTATGACACTTTGTTATTGAACCAGTAATATCATATGACAAATTTATTGATCACCTGGTCCTATATAAAAATGATCCCATTTGTATATTCATGAAAATTAATAACAAATGTCAAAAAGTGAAGAAAAACGAGATGAAAATATATCCATTGCAAGGTATTGCATATGTTATAAGACCTATCTTGGATCCCTGGGACAAATTTTCAAGGTTGTTAGTGTTGTCAGAGGGACCACCTTAATGCTATCAAATACTGTCCTCAACAATAAAGTCATTTGCATGATGTAAAATTACATAGTTTCCACATCGACATCTCATGCATTTCTAAAGAATAGGATGTACATGTACTAACACAAATACTCATATCACACCAATAGAATGCCCTAGAATACCATAATTGGTCTGAAAGTGATGTAGGAACTTAACAATTTAATATTGATTCAAAATATATAAATCATTGAATTTACTTATTCATGAAAATTAACAAAAAGCATTAAAATGGAAAAAAGAAAGTGTAGAAAAATAGGGGGTATATGTACAAAATCGCCTGTACTTGAGCTGTTTATCAACCCAAGATGCCGATCGAGGTGTCAAATGAATGCTATGACAATGTACCATGGTCCTGAAGTATGATATAAGAATAATCTGTTTTTCAATTTCATGAATTAAAATGAAAACTTAAGAAATTATAAAGAACAGAAAGTGAAAAAATGAAATGAGTAAATCTACACAATGACTTGTATCTCAGCAATCAAAAGTCCTATAGTGATGAAAATGGCATCAAAAGGTGTTTAGGGCAATATCATAACATCCTGAACTACATTGTTTGAGCCATTTGGTTTTAGTTTTAGGAATATTAACCAAATCTTTTAAATTAAGGACAGGGGAATACGGAACAAATACGGGGGTATATGTAGAAAAACTCACGTATCTTAGCTACTAAAAGACCTAAAGAGCTATAATTGGCATCAAATGATTGCTAGGGCGATGTTCTGTGCCATATAGTCAGCTATTTTTGTTGTATGTATATTACTGAGATCTTCAAAACTAAGAGAAAAATCAACAAAAAATGAACGGGTACACCATGCAAAATCGCTCATATCTCAGCTGCCAATATCCTTAGAATGCTGAAAATGGTACCAATGGAATGATAGGAGAATGCACTACTGCCATGAAGTCCGATAATTTAACCCCATGTTATTAAATTTTCTGAACATTACATGAATAAAATATAAAAGTTGATCCTTTGGAAGCAGTAAAAACGTTCAAAGGGAGGTTGTATGAGCCATAAAGTTTCGAATAATTGTGAAAATAGTTGTGCTTCACCAAAATGTATTAAATCTTGCTTGCCAGAGAAAGCATTGTTTATATATCTGAGCTCATGACAATAAAACATTGTCCGAGCAATAAATTGATGCCATTTTCAGTTCTCTACACGGCTGAGACACAATCAGGGTTGCTTTTACTACCTTGGTCGTGTTATGCATCTGTAATTCAGTGTGATATTATCCAATACCTATTGTTTTTATTTTATTATAACACTGGGATAATAAGCTTTATGGCGATGTATAATGATACCATATTGTGTACAATATTTTGCGTCAGTGAGAGATTTATATGCTAAAAAACACTGTTTTAACATGTTATGATGTTGCACTTTTATTTTGGGTGTTTTGTAAACATGTTTGCTTTAATGTTCATGAATGAAATATGTTGCGTATGGCTCTAGAACTAAGGAGACATATGTCCCCTGTAATATACTTTTTACGGCTTTGATTTGGACTACAATTAATGAAAATATGGAGTATGAAGTGAAACAGTACTTTTCTTATGTTTTTCAATTTTTCATGGTGTCTTTAGTTGGCAGGTAAAAAAATTACACCCATGATTGGAACATGATTTTTTGGTATCTAGTCTTTCATTGTTAAGACAATAGGAAGTTTAGAATCAATGGAAGTTGAATTTATTCTCACAGTGAAGAGTACATGTTTTTTTTTTTTAAAAAATCATCATTTTTATGTAGAGTCCGTAGCCCCTATTTTCATAATGGATGTTCAAAGCCAGATTCCTATTAACAAGGATGAAATGGTCTTATTATTTTTCAGACTGAGGACTAGTAAAACATGGCTGAAGGTTTTGTCAAGAAATTGCATAGGACCGCTGATGTGGTCAAATATATTTTTTGCATGGCCTGTAGAGTCCGTAGCCCCATGTTAAGAGACAACCTAGAAATAAAATGTGTGTTGCAGTCAAGGTTTCCTTCAATTTTTCATATGCAACCACATATGTTACATTGTATTAAATTAACTGCAGCATGGAACAATGACTTATCTAGGCTGCATACGATCTTATTTAAGCAGCCCAAAACACTGGTTTGAAGCTCCTTTTCTGAACTATTCCCATTACCCACTATGGTGAAATTTGAAAAACGCGAGAGCCAAAAGAATTATTTCTGGAATATAAACCTGATAGGTCATAAGTTATTATAAACCAAGAAAAATGAAAATACAAAGAGGTTACTTTTTTGCCTCAAGTGCAACACAAAAGGCAACCCTGATTGTGTCTCAGCCGTACAGGTGATGACAACTGAAATGTAAGCGACGTTGTTGGTGTTCCCCTTCATATTTCATTGATTTTGCTCTTATTTATGAAGATCACATTAATATCAATAGAAACAAATAGCTGAAACTGAGTCGCCGAAACCGCGGTATGACGAATATACGTTCTCATTTATATGTGAACTGCTCTTAAAGGATTTCAGTGTTACACTTTCTTACTTTATATATATGATTATATGGATACAGAACATTGTCCTAGCAATCATTTATTACCAATTATAGCTCCCTAGGTCTTCCAGTAGCCAAGATATGTACGTTTTTTCTACGTATACCCCTTAATTTTACGTATTTTTACTCTAAATTCAAAAGCTTTTGTTAATATTCTTAAAACTTAAAAAAAAACAAAAAAAATGATCATTATATTGAAGTACAGGATGGTATAATAATGCCCGAGACACCATTTGATGTCATTTTCAGCACCTAGTTTATAGGTTATTGAATGAATATCGTAAAATATTCGGAACATATGACAAGGACGCACGTTAACGCGAGAAACGTGGCGTTGCATCAACATTGATGACGTTGACGTAACTTTTGGACAACGTTGTGGTCGAAAATTTCATGAAAAGGAACAAGTAGGCAAAGATCAGGAAAAGGCGCAATCAGAAAAAGATTCCCACTCCAAAAACCGAGGAGGGAAAAAAACAAACTAACAATCAGGTACTTATACCATGAAAACATTTCGTAAGCCGAATGAGCAGCTATTTTCCCAATAGGTGGCCACTCAGTTACCTTAACTTAACTAAAAATATGAAAACATACATAAGGCGCCAACAGCACAAAAATATTTTAAACACCAAGACATAAAACAAAAAGAACCACCACAGAAGTATCGACTTGGAACGATCAGAAACACAAAGTTACTGGCGGGTTTAAATCAATTTTACATGGCCATAACCTCACCCTCAGCTTCTGACCAAAGTTGTATTTTGTGTTCAAAGTTACAGGTATTTGTTTTAAGATGACGTTTTGTGCATTTTTTTGTGTGACGCATTCTGTAAGTTTTCTAGTTTCGCCGTTTGTTCAGTTGAAACGGAAAAGAAAATGCCTGCCAGATATTTTTTCAATGGCGACCAACTTGCGAAAGTAGTCCAGCCGGGAACGCGATAGAACGTTCCTTGGACCCGTGCAATATGACAGAAGTTTCCATGGAAAACATTCTAAACTATTGAATATGGGAAAACATGCAAAGTTTTCAGCAATGCAAAGTGAACGGGACAATTTCTTGGGTATATAATAAGACGTTTTATTACCGATATACAAGTCACAAGTGTAGGTTAATTCATTTATTTATTTTTTTTCTTCATAATTTCACTCTCTAAAATTGCTTAAGTTTTCATTAAATTCATGAAATTGAAAATCAGTTAATTCTTATACCATACTTTAGGGTCAAAGTACATTGCTAAAGCATTCATTTGATACCTTTTTAGCATCCTACGTTGATTAACAGCTCTGGTACAAGCGATCTTGTAGATATAACCTCTATTTTTTCACAATTTTTCTTCAATCCTTTATGTTTGTTTTATTAATTTCATGAATAAGTAAATTCAATGATTTAAATAATAGGTATAAAGGTTTAATTGTTAGGTTTATTTATCACTTTCAGACCAATTATAAAGCACTCTAATGTTGGGATGTAAGTATTCATGTAAGTACATCCTCTTCTTTAGAATAGCATGAAGAGTGGTGTGGAAACTATGTAATTTTACATCATACAAATGTTTATTTCATTACTGAGGACAATATTTGATGGCATTAAGGTGGTCCATCTGAAAACATTGAGAGTTTTGATAATTTGTCCCAGGGATGCAAGATAGATAAGAACATATAACATATCCAATACCTTGCAATGAATATATTTTTTCCTCGTTTTCCTCACTTTTTGACAATTTTATTAATATTCATGAATATGCAAATGAGATAATTTTCATAAAGAACAAGGTCAATAATAAGTTCATCATATGATATTACTGAATCAATAGAAAAAAGTGTCACATCGACAGTTTAGGCCTGAAATTAGTTTATTTATGGATTTTAAAAGACTTTTCTGCCATTTTTCAGGTTTTCATGAAAATTAATGAATATGCTAATAAGATAATTTGCATGCTTAACGAAGAAAAAGGGTTTTGTCTAAGCTTTAAAATGAGACCATAGTCAATAATCTAGGATAAGTAACAGTGTAGATATTGATCAATTTTGTATGTATACCCCCATCCTGAAGAATCACGTTAACGGTTGCCATGGAAACAGCGCATTTTTATAGTGCAATTGAGTTTGTCTTTGGGAACAAATGTTTTTGTGCATTTCTGGCGTCCCAATAAATGATTTGGCACCCATGAAAAATTGTCTTGGGGGGCTGCAAAGTAGGCCAAATTAGCTTCCGTTGTACTATGCATAGATTGGCACTTTGTATGCAGATTTTGTCGTGACATGGCTTATATTTTCAGTGCTATGCTCCTTGTGAGAGATTCGTTTGTGCTTAAATAGCTTTTTATAAATACAGTTGGTAAAAAAACACTCATTTAAAAACAGCGAGAAGCTGGAAATCAAATTTTATCTGACAAGCTTAGTATGAAAATGGTTGCTTAAAATACATACTATTAGTGCGCTAGTCGCCATTTTGATGACGTCATATCTCAGCCCAGACGCGGGTCTCAGGGCGACGAACTGGTTTAAATTGTTACATATGCCCCAAAGTTTGATTTAAGGTAGGTCGTCACAAATCGTCATGAAATTCCCACGGGACGATTTTTTGTGCCCATTCGACACTGACTATTACCTCAACTCGCAATTACAGGAACTGTTGAATTTGATCTTGATGAATTTCAAAACAGTGTTTTTCACTTGCGCCGTTGACACCTACCCCTCTTGGAACAAATGCATATAAATTTGTTGTGTAAAGGGTGAATTCATTCATATTTGTTCGAAATGTTTATTAGATGTATGCAAACAGATCATGTAAATTTCATGAAATTCTGCAGACACATTACTGTTTTATCACAAATGTCTACGTATTTCTGGGACAGACCCCGTAATGCTTAAATTCGTCTCACAAACTAGTTTCTGGTCATAAGTTGTTTAACTTTTTATGCATGCTGCATATGCGAGAATTTGTTAACGTGTGCTTCATCTGAGCTTCACAGCTGGTATTGTAGTTAGAAGAATTTGCTTTCATATGTCTGAAAATTGTATAATTTAAATTTGTCTTTCTTCCCACTTACGTTAGATTAATGTATTCGCAAAGCCCTTTATCTTGTAATGTCAAACAATTTCAAAATCCCGAAAGTACACTTTATGACCGGGTAAAAAACCACAAGTCCTCGTTAGTGACACAACACCCATGAAACAAGGATATCACAATAGCATGTTTACGCGTGTATAATAACTTAAAATATGGTTCAATTTCATAGCTTGCACGGCTAGACAAAAATAGTAAACAATTTATTTTAGATTTTTTTTCCTCCTGAAAAAATTACTGATGTGCAATAAGGAGGTTTGTACGGTAACCGAGCCAACGATATTTGCTTTATAAACTTTTGCAATCACACACAGCAAAGAAAAATGTTCAAGAAACTTTGTCAAAGGATCTTTAACGAAGTTGGTTTAGCACATAATTTTGCTGACGTTTTCACATGGACAATGAAGCAGAAACAGATAATCTAGAAACATTCATAATGATTATACATTACGAAAACTTGCCTATGCAATATACAGAATTTTTTTTAGCCATGCAATGAATACCCCCTTAAACCCAACTTTCATATAGTAAAATTGGGGTAAGCAGGGGCATACCTATTTTTCTTATTTTTTGTCAAAAGCATAGATTCTAACGAGGCGGTTCTAACGAGTACCCCGGTTCTAACGAGTATCCACAATCTATGTTTTCAGCAAATATATTAAAATATCAATTTTTTCAATGATTTTTTTTTAATTTTGTAACGGACATGTGTACACCATGTAAAATCTTCCTGTCCTATATTGCATTTTAGACCGGAAGTATTCTACCTGTGCGACCTAAAACTATTAGATTGCACTATTAAACTTTAATGGTTTACCATGATTTGATGCGTTCATCTGTACTTTTAATACTCTAGAGTTTTTATCAAAGTACACTTAATGCAGAGGAACGATCAGACAGACTGTACACCGTCCGATTGATTACTAAACTGCGAGATCGTCAAATTGTAAAATTCATTTTTCGGGAAATACTTAAATACGGTATTGAGTGTGCTGTTAAAATTTATGTCAATTTCAGACATATTTTCACGACTTGTGTGTGCCAGAAATATTTACTTTTTGTAAATGAATTATTTCTAAGAAAGAATGTGACAGCCTTTATTTGTAATAACTAATAATCAAGAAATATTCTAAACATAAAGTGCAGTCTGTCCTCAAAAACGTAAATCGCTTTACCGTTGGTATTTCTTTACACGCATACAAACGATTTGATCTCAGGTTGCAACTTCGAAAATTACAAATTATCCCACCTATCTGTAAAAAAGGAAACCAAATGTTGTTTCTGATATTCAAAGACAGTGCAGTAGCATGAATACACACCCCCGGTTATAGCACGAAACGTACCTTGCACCAAATACCATTGTGCAAGCAGTCTTCTGGTAAAATGCAGAAGTTCTGACAATGGTCTTCAGGCGGGTACAATCAGAATAAAAATCCCATCCTAATAAACGAGATGGTAGTTTTAAATTGAGCGCTGTAAGTGATTTTATATAAAAATCAATTTGCATAAGCGAAGCAACGAGGCAAGCCTGTTAGGCGACGGACATGAACATGAAATCAGGAGACAGCCAAAATAACAAATACGACACGAAATCTTGATGATATACTTATCTTTCCCTATACAAAGTTTGAAGAAAATTGGTCATTAAATGCTAAAGATAGGGCCCGGAAAGGAAATTTTAACGGAATCAAGGGATAACTCTGTACTTATTTGCCGAAATTTACCTTTCTTCAATCCAAAACCACTTCTTTCGAATATGAATACCTGTACAGAGTTTAAAGAAATGTTCATGATCGAGCGTGGAAACGAGGGTATCACTTAATGCCCTGCACAGTTTCAAGTGGCGGGGTATAAAAAATCGACTTTAGGATTTAGACTCAATAGAAGGATTGATCCATCAAACCCGTTTGATTTGCTCTCAACTTCTTTGCGGCAACATATATCGTTTTGTATGATGTACATGCACATTGTATGCACATTGCGACATCATGGCTCAAGTACATGTAACATACCTGCTCGCAGATGCACGTATTTATTTCCGCAATGAAGATAAAATAATGAATATATTGCATGCTACAATATAAACGTGGGAGACTTCTTAACACAACGAGGAAGTTGTAGGAATGACAGGTTTTTTATACTGCTACGAAAGAAATTTTATGGACCCTCTTAACCATGGCAATCAAACTGATGTTATCGAGGCTTTTAATTCGACGATGACCTTTTGATCATTGACAATCCTTACTTCGAAAGCATGCTCAATCAAATTTATCTACCTGAACTACAGTTGAATAAAGCCAACACGACATATACCGAAGCCTCCTTTTTGGATTTACATCTTTCTATTGCAAATTGATTTGTTTCTTCTAAAATGCAGGATAAATGCGATGACTTTGACTTTGCTATAGTAAATTTTCCGTTTTTCGATGGTGACGTTTCTCGCCATTCTTCTTATTGTATATACATTTCGTAACTTAATAGAGTCTGCAATCATGTAGCGGACTTCAACGTCTGAAATAAATGTTTAATGTTGAGCGGACTTCAACGTTTGAAATAAATGTTTAACAGTCGAACTTCTCCCGCACGGCTATCGATATCACAAACTTCAAAAAAGATTTTTCGTATTACTAAATTAATCGCAGACACTATGAGTTGATTTCCAAATTTAATGTTGGGCTAAAGACGCGTTTACGTGAAGGCTTTCGGAACCAGAATTGTAAGGTGACTTGGTTTTCAAATTTTAGAAACTCAAATGAAGCAATGTTTTTTCTTTACAGTTCAGAAAAATCAAAACACGTATAGGTTATAACTTTAATGTTATGCGACAGTCTGCATGCTTAGTTCTTAACCCAGTCATGGTTGATAACTATGCTGCCTTCTTTATTTGCACGCCGATGGGTCGGGCGTCAGACTCTATGATGGTCCCGACATAAAGTTATTCATTTTAGTTGGTTGGGGCCGGAGCTTCGTTTCATCGGGGTTCAACTGGTTCTTTTGCTTTGGGTTTCAGTAAGTTATTCGGCGCCCAGGGATTTCCATCGTCGGACAGCTTACTGAATCTGTGAGTACTCGTTGTGATTATCATGATTAATTAGTTTTCCCTTGATAATTCATTGACTAGTAAGAGATTCACCACAAAGACCGAACAACTTACTACTATCTAAATGTTGTGAACCACTGTAGAGGATGCGGGTGAGGTAAGGCGCCTGTAAAATCGATTTAAGTCCCCCCGTAAGTTTATATCACTGATCGTTCCAAGGCTATACTTATGTTGTGATTCCATTTGTTTTATGCTTTGGAGTCGAAGTTTTGTGCTGTTTGAACCTTATTTACGTCATATTTTATTTAAGTTCGGGTAACTGAGTAGCCGCCTATTGGGAAATAGCTGCTCGCTCGGCTTACGATATGTTTTCTAAGTATGCGTACCTAATTGTCAATTTAGTTTTTCCCACCTCGGTTTTTGGAGTGGGAATTCCTTGCTGATTGTTCCTTTTCTTGATCATTGCCTACTTGTATCTTTTCATGGCTCTCTGTATGTACATGTAACATACATGTACGTGCTCACAGATGCACGTATTTATTTCCGCAATAAGAAGAAAATAATGAATACATTGCATGCTACAATATAAGCGTGAGAGACTTCTTAACGCAACGAGGAAATTGTGGGAATGACAGCGAAATAAAGTACATGATAAAACAGATGCCATTTACGGTAGTATAGTCATGATACAATATTACATGTAGAAATTACATGTATAAACTGAACAAAAAAGACACATTTTATTTCAGTCATTTAAGGCAAAATCGCTGAACCTTGGCAGTTAACTATAACTACCTTAGGCTTAGAGCTTTCAGACATATTATGAAGGAAGTATGTTCTTATTCCATCTGAGTGCCGAGATACAAGGCAAAATCACTGAACCGTGAAATTAGATCACACTATAAGTATTTTAGGGTCAAAGGTCTAGTCATACATACTCATAATTAGAAATAGATATAATCATATACCCATTGAGTGTTGAGATATAAAGCAAAATCACCGAACCATGAAATTAGGTCACAGTGACCTGGGAATACTTTAGGGTCAAAGGTCTTGTCATATACAAACATATTGTGAAAGAAGTATGTTCACATACCAATTGAGTGCCGAGATATAAGACAAATATCACTGAACCGTAAAATTAGGTCACATGGACTTTAGGGTACTTTCAGAACTTTAGTGTCAAAGGTCTGGTCATACTCATTCATAATCTGAAAGAATTCGAAAATATACATACTGCGTGTCAAGACATAAGGCAAAATCTCTGAACCATGAAATTAGACCACATTGATCTAATCGATCATCTCACCGCTGTGACTGGTGTGGGTTCGAGCCCCGCTCTGGCCACATGTGAGACAAGTTAAGTTCTGCTTGCGGGTGTGTCAGGTGTTTTTTCTCGGGGTTCTCCCATTTTCACCCCACCTACTCATATGGGCTGAAATAATCTTGAAAGGGACATTAAACTGAATAAAGAAAAAAAAAAACATTGATCTAAGACTACTTCAGGGTCATAGGTCTTGTCATACATAGACATACTGTGGAAAAATATGTTCATATACCAAGTGAGTGCCGAGATATAAGGCAAAATGACTGAACCGTGAAATTAGGTCACAGTGGCCTAACATCATCCATAGTGCAGAATATATTCTCCTTTTGATCCTTTGAGATCAGCGAGGGTATTCTGAGAAATCAGAAAATTATTATCGGTTTAGAGTCAATTTCTAACCAACGTTTAAGGATTTATCAATATTGACATGAGTGGGTGGGGTATGTAAAACAGAAATCTACTGTTTTCTTGAATTCTGTCAATCAAATGATGATGTGTATTTATTGCTAATAGACGTCACTGATACTAGGAATGAGTCAATATAGTTATTATTTTAAAATTTTAAATAGCTTGGTGTAAAATTGGAAATGTAACTGGTTTTCGTGGGACCCATTTCCTGGAAAATGGAATGCATTTGAATAAAAATTATGCAAAGCCTAAATGTCTAGGATACATAATATGACAAATTAAAAGTTATTTTGGGGTCATGGAAATGTATTTCTCTGGGAAAAGCTAGTGTAAACATGTTTTTTCTGGAAAATTCTGAAAGTGGGTAACTTGGGGTGGATCGTGTGCGCTTATTGTGAAAGATGACATGCCTTTTGTTTCAGGTTCTTATAGGATTGAAGTCAATGACTACATCGAAAAATCTGTCTTATTGTTTTCAAAAAGCTAAGAAAAATGGGTCCGACGATTTCAACCCGGAAGTAACTGAAAAATGACTCACTTGCTCTGAGCTGACCACTCATTCCACAATCATGTATACACAAATCCATGTATTTGCAACATATTCAATAGTCCCATGATAAAGCATGCTAAAGAATGTAGCATTGTTGACAAAATAAACAATGCTTTTTATACAGGTAAATCTTCAATTATGTATATACAGTGACCACCCATAAGTCCTTAAATATTTGACCCCATTTGGATTTTACTAGTCTTTGTATCGACTACCCTTTTGAAAGATGTAAATTACAGTCATAATCTTTGGCTCCATGTTGCCAAATCTATAGGGTCACTGAAGAGGCTTAAGTAGCCGAAACCATGGTATGGCCCATCCCCTTTCTCATTAATTTGTTCACTGCTCTTAAAGAATCTCAGTTTAATTTTTATTATTTAAATATATTGGGGTCACATGTCTGGTCATATTCACCCATAATTTGAAAGAATTACAAAAATGTACTAATTGATTGTCAGGATATAAGATAAAATCACTGGACCATGGAAAGTAGGCTAACCCACCCATGCCGTCATGATATACAAGTCAGTGTCACAAAGTTAAAAGATAAATAACCAACCATCTTCCTAAGTTGTTTCTATTTCGAAATAAAAAGAAAATAAAAAAAAATTGTTTCATGAAATTCTAGATTTTTTACCTCTAGCCCCACCCCCTGACTCCGACCCAGAGGTCCGATGTCATGGAACCTAAAATGTATGAAGTATGAATGCTTTATGATAAATTGTTGTCAAGATATGGACTCTTTGTAAAAGATACACAGTAGTACATCCATTTTAACAGTTTTCTAGTTTTTAACCTCTAGCCCAACCCCCGGCCATGGACCCAGGGATCCGATGCCATGAAATGAAACTCAATCATACAGGGTACCTATGGTCCAAGTATGAAAGTCCTCTGATAAAAAGGTTTATAATATAAAGACTTCACAGAAAAGCCATTATTAATGGTGTTCTAGATTTTAACCTCCAGCCCCACCCCCTGGCATGGAATCAGGGATCCGATGCCATGGAATGAAAGCCGACCCTACAGGGTATCAGTGATTGTCAAGAAATGTACTTCTAGAACTCTATACCACAGAAACCAAAAAATGTTCTAGATTTTAACCTCCAGTCCCAACCCTGGCCTGGACCCAGAAGCATGATACCATGGAATGAAAGTTAACCCTACAGTGTATCTATGTTCCAAATATGAATGCTTTCTGATGACTGGTTGTCAAGATATTGACTTGTAGAAAACTCAAGTGTGACGCGCACGCGCACGGAAACGGGAACGTGGACGACCGAGATGACTAAAATATAGATCCCGGACGATCGTAGTAGACTTACGTCACAGGTTTATCGTTATACATATGAATGAAATGAATGTGTTTGATCAATAGGAACAGGTATGTCATTCATGTTTATTACGGTAACTCTGTGACGAAAGTCTACTACGATCGTCCAGGATCTATAGCTCTATGCACTTCGTGCAGTCGAGCTAATGACCTTCAAGTTTGCCACAACATGTTTAAAAATGGCATTATAATGAAAGAACACTTAATCATGGGTGATCCTCAGGGATTGCTTGCAATCAGTTTGTATTTTCCTTGTTCTGATTGCACCTTTTCCTGATCTTTGCCTACTTGTACCTTTTTAACATGCTTAAAATACGGTCAAAAAATTAAGTTATAAAACATTATTTTGATTCGATAGATTAGATTGTGTGAACCAGAAATTTAAGATCTCAACTACATCTTTTAAGACTTTGGTGTTCGAGATTTCATAAAAACATCTTGGCCTTTAAGATAAAAGTGGGAAATGATCAGGAACTGAACCAATAAGAAAGAAGTTCCCACTCCAAAAACCGAGGTGAGAAAACACTGAATTTACAATCAGGTACTTAGACTAAGAAAACATATCGTAAGCCGAGTGAGAAAGTGGCCACTTAATAACCCAAACTTAACATAAAATATTAAAACGTACATAAAGTGCTAACATCACAAACATTCAATATCAAGACATAAACCTATAAGAACCACCACAAAAGTATCGCCTTGGTGGCGGGCTTAAACTAGTTTTACAGGTTCCTAACCTCAACCTCAGCTTCTGCGGTGGTTCACAACATTTAGTTAGTTGTTCGGCCCACGTGGTGAATCTCTAACTAGTCAAAGAATTATCAAGGACAAATAAAAATATCATGATAAACATAATAAATCACAAACGAGGAATCACAGAATCAGTAAGCTGTCCGACGATTGAGATCCCTGGGCGAGAAATAACTTATTGAAAATCCGGAACAAAAGAAAAACATCAGCTGACCCCCGATGGGCCAAGCAACAGACAAGAAGCTCCGGTCCCAAACAACTAAAATGAACTGCTTTGAGTCTGGGCCATAATTGAGTCTGACGCTCGACCCACTAGCGTCCAATTAAAGAAGGCGGGTTTTTATCATCAACCATGATTGGATTAAAAACTAAGCGGGCAGACTGTCGCATAACATTTAAGTTATATCCTGTACGCGTCTGCAACGAAACTAGAATGATTTTCTGAATTTAAAAGAAAAATCATTTCTTCCTATAAGTTTCTTCTTAAATTTGTAAACCAAGTCACCATAAAATTCTGGTTCCGACAGGCCCTCACGTGAAGGCGTCTTTTACCCACAGTAGATATACCAGCGTAGCAATCAAAAATATAATTTACAACAAAGATAATCCAATGGATCTTAACCAGTTTTGAAAATTCTTGCATTAAACTTCTAAGAACTTCACTGGCTATTACTGCAGTAGACTTGCGCCATGTGGCGGCCCCAGAACGTCTCCCCATACATCAATCATAGTGCAGATTATATGTATAAAATATAATGTTGTTCTCTGTTTATATATATAATATGTATTTTTTTTTTTTTTTTTTTTTTTTTTTTTTTTTTTTTTTTTTTTTGAGGGGGGATGTCAATTGTGAGGCTTCAGTAGGTTTTCACTGGTATAATCAAAACCCAAATTATTTTATTTGCTTATCGCACTACTCCTTATGTTACGTCTACACCGGGCCACGTTCTCACTACGTCCTTACTACGTCCTAAAAAAATAAGGACGTAGTAAGGACGTGGTACGGTCTTGTAGGACGTGGTAGGAACGTAGTAAGGACGTAGTGAGGTCTTGGTGGACGCGGAGGTCTTGGTCAAATTTTGAACATGCTCAAAAGAAACGTGGCGAGGACGGGGTGGAATTAGAACGCAGTAAGGACGTAGTAAGGACGTGGTAAGGACGTAGTAGGAACTTGTAGGACGTAGACAGAACGTGGCGCAAACGTAGTGCGGTCTTCGTGGACGCGATGCAAATTTGTTGCAGACCATCAAGACCTCGCTACGCTTTTACTACGTCCTCGCTACGTCCTCGCTACGTCCATCAAGTTCTCGACAAGACCATACCACGCTTCTTGTACGTCCTTACCGCGTCCTAGAAGACTGCACTGCGTTCTTATCACGTCCTAGCGGTTCCTAACACGTCCTTAGTAGGTTCTTATCACGTTCACACCAGGTTCGAACTACGTCCTCTACGTTTTATTAATTTTGTTTTTAATTGCCCCGTACCCTCAAGCAATTGCTTTCGCTTTTATTTAAATCGTATCGAAATCGGAACATGAACAGAGAAGTACTCTTGCATCTTGCTCTCCTTCAAGGACATCATGCCTTACTTGGTGCACAGGCTGCACTTGTGCTATTTCACAGAAGGAGGAATAGAAGGACAAGACCTTGTTGGGTGCGCCCTTGGCTATCAGCTGAAAGAAGGCTTCAGTATGGGCATTACGACCGACTACTAGCGGAGTTTAGGATAGAGGACCAGCAGTCATTCTTCAATTTCATGCGATTGCCACCAGAAATGTTGTCCGCCCGTCATTTTCTTCAAGCTGTTTCGCAACTTATCTGACTCTTAATACACGACATTAATATATTTCCAGTTAGAACGTGCTGGAAACGTAGTTCGCGCGTGGTATGAACTGCTTGGTCTTTGTGAGGACATAGCAAGGACGTAGTGGAAACGGGATGAACTTGGTGAGCGCGTATTGAGGACGTAGTGGAAACGTGAAGGACGTAGTAAGGACGTGGTGCGGACGTAATAAGGACGTAGCGGGGACGTAGTAAGGACGTAGTGGGAACTTAGAAATCCGAAATTGTTTCATTTTGACCCCGTCCTCGCCACGTTCTTGAATTTTCAGAACGTGGTTAGGACGTGGTGAGGACGTGGTCCAATGTAGACGTAACATTACATAATAGATTAGGTGTAGAGATAAACGTGTTTTTTTTTTTTTCATTGTCATTCTGTAAATTTCGCTTAATTGTTTTGCATTTTGAAAGAGTCACATTTATCCCATTGACCTAGATATGTTATTTTGCATGGAGTCCGGACGTTGCTCCTTTGACGGAAAGAATTTGATGGGAACATTAAAAGTTTAATGCTTCACCTATATTGTTACAGTTGCATAGTAAACAAAAGGTCATAGCCGTGTGCAAAATCATAATACACCTGTGAAATTAAGAAGCAATATGTCGTAATGTAGGACATGCCGACCTAAGAAGGCAGTAATTGAAACACTTTTTTCCGTTAGCCTTTGACCATATTTACTGACTCTTTTCATTCCACGTCTGACGATTTCGTTTCAAATAAAATCTTGCACGCAAACATTTGCCTAGTTTAAACCCAATAATTGATGTACTCTTTCGTTGGATCGACTCACGAACGCCAAATCTAAGCATTTAGGGCTCTAGCCAGACGTAAAGAAAGGACGAATTGTTCTGTAAACGCTAATCCGGCCTAACATTTGTGTGAAGCATTTGGTAAGGTCATGACAATAAGCTGAAGATCGCGTATGGATCGGATACATCACAGGAGTCCATGCTGTCATTCCCATTGTGCAAGATGTCTATTATTGAATGTTTTCCAGTTTTGCTTTTAAGTATAGTTCTCATAACCCTATACCATTTTTTGTTAATAGATCAAAATCATTTTGCCATCACGTATTACTATTAGCATTTTAACTTGAATGAGAAGTACAAATTTCAATTTGAGCTGAGTTTAGCAAGAGAAAATATAACATAGAGCCTGTAGAGAGGCTACTGTCCCCGCTATCATATTCTTCTGTGTACCACTAAACAAGATCTTTGGTTTTAATAGATGCTACTTAGGGTGTGTTAACGACAGTTTTCAAAGTTATGGTAGGCGTGGGAAAGTCAAAGAGGTAATGAGCGAACAAGTGTAAATCTAATAAAATGTTCACATGGAAGAAAGTGCATCACACAAAGAATATCTAGTACTGTAGCACTGCTATGTAGATCACGCCACATTAATGCATAAGCAACAATAGCATGTTCGAACAAAAAGTCATGTAAAATGCACATTCGAAAATCAAGTTTCACCAAATTGCGAGTTAAAAACGTTAAAACTTGTAAAATGTTACCCTTTTGACAAAACAAATATGTTTACCTAAAACCAAATACCCCTTAGAGTAAACACCATGTTGTTGATCCTGCTTTTACATTAAATGTTGTGTGTACTTTTAGACAATGAAATATAATTCAGGCATCACCAACGTACGCCAAAACATCAGGGAAACATGTCTGTGACATGTATACCCCATTGAACCCCACTTTTATATAACAAAACTTGGGTTTACAGGGATATACATGTACCTATTGCTCTTATTTTTGCTCCAAAACATAGACTGAGGGTACTCGTTAGAATCTCTGAACATGGCATCGGCATGTTTTCGCAATGTTTACCTTAGGCTAACGAGACCAAATCTCATATAATCTGATATCCAGTGTCATGATTTGCAGGTGTCAGGAGTTATGTCGGGTACCACACAATCAATCGTAATCAATACGATCACCGCAATGTCAAGTTGACCACCGGGTGATAATCCATCTCAGCGTTGAAAGGAATATTTGAATGTTTTATAAAATTATGTCTGAAAAGCAAATTTTGTGTTGGGGGCTCCCGGACAGCTCAGTCGGTAGCGCGTTTGGTTTCTGACTAGCTATGTACCTCTGCCGTGCAGGTTCGAATCCCACTGCCGACGCGAGTAAAAACTATCAATTACTGAAAAAAACTATCAATGGTTCCTGCATCGGTATGTACCAATGGTTTAATTGTCACCTTCCGAGCGCCGAGGTTTCACAGGGTATTTCCCGACCAAACGTCGAGAACTGTCCTGGCTTTCCCCCACCACTAGAAAGTCGGCGTCTAAGAAGCAGAATTGCTTAGCTAAGTAGAAATGCCTAGCTTGACGTCTATCTCCAGTAAGTTATATGTACTTATTTCAACGAACACTTGCAACGGCAAAATCACTGCATTCTAGACTGGGTTTGTCCTGATTCTTCTTTCGATTTAAAGGATATAAGCGTAATGTGTTTTCGTAATGTGCTGGGCTGGAATTAATTTGAAGATCGCCTTCCATTTGTACTTTAATATCCAAACGGGACATCTACGTTTAATACCGAGCATGCGCATTGACGCACACTATATGCATAAAGGCAACTGGCATAATAAAGCTTACAATGTACTCTTACCTGACAAAAAATAAATCATTTCTTATTCAGCTGTCAAAACATGATTGGATAACATGGTTTTCGGAGGAGGAGAGTGCGTATCTGGTATTCTTAGGCTTAAATGTTGGTATTTTAAGAACCCGCATTCGCTTGTCTCGTTCAGTCTTTCGTGAAATCTTAAGTGAGAAAAAGAAATTGTATATGTATGAATATTTTTATCATGATGAAACAATATATTATCCTTTTGCTGGTAAGTTTTAACTTAACATTTTATTTTCACTTTATAGCAAAAAACAATTCATAATATTCCTTTACAATGTGGAAGATAGGCATATACTCTCCTTTATTACTTTGATTTATTTATTTATTTATTTATTTATTTATTTATTTATTTATTTATTATGGGGTTACGACATATGATCAGCAGATTGGATAACCCAGAGTTGTTTTTTTTCTGCTTTTGAAATCCTTCATACAATTTTGCTATAATTTCTATTCGATTCCATGTTTCATTTGGTTCTAAAAAATAGTATTTAAATTTATCTAATAATAAATTTGTGCAAAATGAAATTAGCTTGACTTCTAATTGGTCATTTTATCATAAAAACGGTATTTATTTTATTTAGTTCATCAAAAATATTTGTTTGCTTTCATTGATGCTTCAAGTCGTCGTCGAAAACTATGGTCATGCCGAGACTTATACTCAAAATTGGGAAAGTCGTGACATGTAAAATATGCATTAAATTTATAATATAACCGTCCAAGCAAACAACCAGGTTTTATGCATTGGGTAGTTTGATTCAACCACTTTTACTCAGATCCTCTTAGCTGTAAACCAGTAATCAGTTAGTCGGTTACTCGTTAATGAGCTTTGCCCATTACGGCAATATATGGAGATTTTTTTTTCAGCTGTAAAAATCAAAAATTGCATTAAAATGTCATTGATATTTTTAATATTTTTGCTCAGAACAGTGATTATGTGTACATGTACATGTTAGAACCGCCCCTAACGAGTACCCACAACCTATGTTTTGGACGAAAAATAAGAAAAATAGGTATACCCGTGCAAACCCTATTTTTCTATATAAAATTGGGGTTCAAGAGGGTATACATTACATGGACATGTTTTCCTGATGCTTGGGTCACAAGAAGCTAATCTGTTTCGTACGATCTCAATTGGTGGCAAAGTAAGCGGCGTGGTATAAAGAATGTTCGAATATAACGTGTGTTTACGCCATCTATTATCGTTTAAGGTCGTTGGTTTTCTTGGCAGCGTAGCATTCGGCAAAAGCAAAGCCAAGGACTACGACAACAATGCCGTCTACAACGCCGAACTTGGCGGTGAAGTATACGATGCCGACTACAACGCCGAAGGAGGTCAAGCATACGATGATTACTCGCAAGATTCATCTTCCGAGTAAGTACAAAGTACTTAGTTCTGACAAACATTCCTTTTATCAGTAGGGCACAACCGTTAAATCGATATATAATATTTCCTTTTTCATATAGTATCTAAAACTAGATATCATATCTAAATCTAGATATAAACACAAAATATTTGAATTTACATATAGTATCTCCTGCTAGATATATAACTCTACATCCGGCTTATCTATATTTCGTTTTACATATTATATCTAAATTGACATATATTGTCAAATATCTTCTTTTTAATATAGTACCTAAAACTAGATATCATATCTAAATCTAGATATAAACACAAAATATTTGAATTTAAATATAATATCTACTTCGAGATATACAGCTCTACATCCGGTTAAAATATATATTTCGTTTGACATATTATGTCTCAATTGACATATGTTTCCAAATTTTTTCGCCCCTTAGCAACATGTATACGTAATTTGTAGTCAGGATGTTCCCGTCGTTGTTCCTTGATAACTCTCCACACCACGCGGAAGTTGAGCTAGGTGACGAAGTGAAACCGGGATTGCGACTTATCTAGCTGATCTACATAATTTGTTGATCTAGATATTCTATCCACTGGAATATGCCCGCAACTTAGTCTGCAACTAACATGGCCTAGTTCAACCTGGCAACGGACAAACATCTTAAATATCATCTTGGTGGTGTTTAAACGATTCCGTGTGTTCAGGTTTTATCTGACAGTCAGGTCTGAAGACCAGGTCCCTTGGACTTAACAAAAGGTCACAAAGTCTGTAGCCTCGTCACAATACGTCCTTGTCATCAGTTTGTCATGGAAGATTGTCGTGGGACCTCGACTTAAAGTCTCACCCGGAGGAGTGGAGAAGCATGGGATCGAACTCATGACTCCTTTTTACAGTGCATTTCCATTTAGCTTATCCGCTGTGCCATAGAGGACTGTGTTACCACGCCACGCGAACACGATCATCGAGTTGCTTATTTTTGAAAACTCCAGTGTGCTAGAACTCGCCAAGATACATGAACCATCTCATCGTATGAAGCTTTGTCATCGGTAAACAAGTCCCTACTCCGTTAAAAATGCTGGTTCATGACCTACTTGTTTCCAGCAATCATTCTTATATAGTTCCTTCTCTCGTTTCAATATGTCAGAGATTATCCGGGATATAAAAAAGTTGAGGCATCCAGGCGCAGGAAGCATAAATCGGTTCACCGGTACCAGCACCATTCCAATAACGTGTTGATGCTCTCGACATGAATGATAGCCTTGTTGAACCGCATTTTTTAATTTCACATTTATGTAAAAATAGGTATCAACAAGGCATATTTTGGAAGTGTGACATTTGTGTATGTTAAATTTCGATTGCGGGGTGGAGGCGGTGAAATTAATACTAAAATTTCAAATGTCTTCATGATCGTTTCAATGCGATACTTCTGTTGTGGTTCTAATTGTTTTGTGTTTTGGAGTCGAATTTTGGTGCTGTTTGTCAGAGCCTTATGTACGTTTTCATATTTTCAGTTCAGTTAGGGTAACTGAGAGGCCGCCCATTGGGGAATAGCTGCTCACTCGGCTTACGACATGTTTTCATAGTATAAGTACCTAAGTGTCATTTTAGTGTTTCCCATCCCTCGGTTTATGGAGTGGGAATTTCTTTCTGATTGCGCCATTTCCTGATCATTGCCTATTTGTACTTATTTCTATTTCTGACGGTACGAATTTAAATAACGTCTGTGAAGAACTGGTATGATTTTTTTTCAGATGTGTAGAATTGACACAAATCGGTACTAAATCTTCTAACACACGAAAACACGTTCTTGAACCATAATTTTCGCATTTCTCAAAGTTCCTATGTGAATTACTGGTAGCAAATCCTCCCAGCCGGCGAAGAATTGGTAACGAAGTTGTATGCAACGAATTTCATTCCATTTCACACCCATGTGAGATAGGCGCATGTAATCAAATTTCATGTACTATTCGTACGTATTCTTTACACTCACGAAAATCACCCAACTAAAGTGGTTTTGCCTTTGATTCCAATTCTTCAATTTATAGCGATATTACATGTATGTGAACATTTAGTACCAAGCTTTTACATCTGAGTAAAATTGATACCAATTCTTCAAAGATGTGATGAATCCAAACCAATTTTTCAGACGTCAAAACACTGACTCGTCCTGCATGTGAAAATTTTGTACAACTTTTTCACATATGAAAATAATACCAGATATTCACAGATTTTATGATTAAGCGCCGCCGATTTCAAACGTATAAAATCTGCGATTCAACAACGCTTTGAAAACGTACATAAAAAGAGCAAATTAAACATAGAACAAGTAGGACTAAAATAGACGTACCGCATCGGAGCGGTCAGTAATATAAATTTACTGGGTGGTATAAACAGTTTTATATATTTTCTATTATCTTTGTTGAACTAGAGCCACAAGATAAGCTTTTCTTCTCGGTCTGCTACAAAATGCATGATTTTGCAAGCACCGGGCGGTCTCAGGAGATTCGATCAACGTTATAATTTATAAATCCGTGGTTTCCTGCAGATAGAACATGAGCGTATAACCCAAACGCGCCCCGGGCGTATGAAAAATCTCAACATTCTGAAGATTTTGGACGTATAAAAGATAATTTGTTTCTTAAACTCGTTTTAGCAGTAACACATTAGCGCGTGACTGAAGCGTTTGCCAGACGTATGAAAAAAATTCTCAAAACGCTGAAAAAAAAAAGAAGTACGTTTTGTGTTACGTCCCAGACACACTAATCACCGCTCTGGCCAGTTTTGATTCGAGCCCCGCGCCGAGCCTTTGTGAGACGAGTGTGAATATGTTGTTCGATCCCGGAATTCGACCATATAGGTCTATTGTTTGAATGTGTTGCATTACGTTCGAGTCAACATCTATGACCATATTGGTCATTTTGGGATGTTGCCTCCTTTCAATGGGACTTCTACCCAACATTGGGATGTCGTGACATGCTTAAAAATACGGCGTCCTGAAGACATATAACCACACAACAACTAAAGCGTATAACCTTTCCTAGGCAGTTTCAGACCTAAGTGGTAAACCAGTTATCGTGTGGTCGATCACCCAGATATAAGCTCTGTTTGGCATTCCATCTATTTCTCACGGCCCCAATGCTGAATGGGCGGGGATGGGCAGTCGCATCGGTTTGCCGTCCTTATCCGTTTAGTTTAGTTAACTTTGAGAGATCGCTGGTTTCATTTGCAGTCACGCTCACATTGAACAGCCTGTTCGTCGAGGTAAATGCTTGTTGCCCTGGCATTGTGGTAGAGTCACTCTTTGAAAGAAGAAGAAGAAGAAGAAGAAGAAGAAGAAGAAGAAGAAGAAGAAGAAGCAGAAGAAGAAGAATGATTTATTTACGTACAGAGAGGTCCCCGGCGAGATCGTACGTTATCTTGTCGTGAAGAGCCATTAAGCTCCCTTGGCTTCTGGTTTACATACAGAAAGCGCTGGCTCCTTCCCAATATGACTGAACAATTGCTGATATGGACGTTAAGTCATATAATCTAACCATTCCAAACATTTTAGATATAATTAACACTTCTTGGAGTTTCCCTAGCGCTTTATGTCGTTATGTTCAGCAAGTAAAATAGTGTTTACTCATGTAAATCGGACGACGAGCATATTCAAATCCAAACTGTACATAACTTCCCTGGTGAACTTTTCGATGACGCTGGATTTTTTGTTGGAAATTTGTTTCTGTACAAAATTCAAAACTTCCCGCTATGCGAAACTCGATGAGAGACTGTGCATGACGCAAAATGATCACGTGTTCAGATCAAGAAAATCATATATCTCGATCGAAATATATAATGATATTTAGATTGACATATTATATGTCAATTTAGATATATTATAATAGGGTATATTTCGTTCGAAATATATGGTAATTAGGCATATCTCCTTCTAGATATAATATATCGATTTAACGGTTGTGCCCTACTGTTTATTGATAGCAAATATATGACGCGAACGATCCAAACGATGCAATTGGCCGATTGACAAACATTATACGCCGAACAGAAGGTGGCGGTTTGCATTACGTCATACAGAATTGGGTTTTAATTAGGATATCCAAAAATTGTTCAGAATTCTGCTTAACTTTCCATTAATATCCAATCCAAAGTTGAAGTAATCAGATAAACTTCAAGTAGGCTTTTAGTTTGATAAAACTTTGCAACTTTGCTGTAGACTATATGTGTTCAGTATAACACATTATAATTACATCTATTAAGAAAACAATATCAGAGAATTTTAATCATACTGCATTACTTACATATGATAACCTTACTAGTTTTATACAGAATTGATGAAGAACTTTACAATGTAAATTTTAAATGGATCTTGATTTCTGCTAGAAAGGCGACACTACGGGTGTAGGGACACTCCTTGAAATAAAAGGTAATTTGAGGCAATAACTTTTATTTCATATATATTTTTCCAATTGACAGTTCCAACGAGGAGGAACCCGAATACTTTTTCGATGGTCAACTCAGCACTTCAGCATATCGACATGGCAGCGGGGATGTCCCTTTTGAAGCTCAAGTAGAGGGGCAAGTTTTCCTTTCAAAGAAGGATTTCAAGAAGCTGAAGAAGATGCAAGATAGCGGCGAAAACAATGCAGTCCAGGCATCTGCCAAAGGGTTCGCGGTGGCAACAGGGAAGAAAGATGCATGCGCAGGAGTATACGAAGCGATGGCCGATCTTTACTTTATCTTGCCAACGTTCCGAATGAAGTTCCAGGGTAAGGTGACCTTCACATCGAATGACCTTGAAGTCATGGGAGGTGAAGATGGATTGATTAAGATCATTGGGGGTGTAAGCCTGCAGTTTCGTTCGGAGACGAGAGAAAAGAGAGGGGCTAGTGTATGGGCACCGAATGGATATCTGTATGCTACTAAGTAAGACAACATGTGGACAGGCTCAGAATAGATCTTGTGACATTTGTATGTTGCACCTAATATTAAGTTTTTCTGACATTTTTATTTCAATCAGTACACCATAAAGTTAAGTGTATTAATTTTCAACGGCTACAATGTCAAAATCCGAACAAGTCATACGATAACTTCATATTCTTTGCGGAAATAGATTTAAACTTTAATGCGATTGTTGAAGCCATATATTGCTGACATATTGTCTGTCATTAGCTTCTCAGTGATAAGGTACGTTGCATCAGAAGTCCTATGTGACCACGAAAACACGCCCATGCAATTTATAGAGAATTCTAAAGTTGTAAAAAACGAAAAATTTTCAGTAAAAAAAATGATATTTTTCTCTTTCATTTTTTTTCGCTCAAAAGATAGATTGTAGGTACACGTTAGCGAGGCGGTTCTAACGAGTACCTACAATCTATGTTTTGGAGCAAAAATTATTATACTCCTGCATACCCAAATTTTATTAGATAAAAGTGAGGTATAAGGGGGTATTTATTTCACGGATATGTTTTCCTCATGACTTACAATGACGCTGATTGCAGGAAGGAGCCCCCGAAAAGGTAACTCAATACCTAATGCATAGGGAGTCAGTTTTATCGCGCCATAAAACCTATAAACAATGGTACCTCAGTTACTATCCTTTTATCATCTTTAATCACCTCATGCACGATCTTTGAAGTGTGGTTCATATTGCAGTAGATGGTGTCATAAACTCAATAAATGTTGGTATCACTTATTAAGCTATTTTTCCTTCTGTTTGTTTTTTCTTTAGAAAAAAATACAATCATGTTCGTTGGGGAGTTCCCTCGTATGTACAATAATTTTCTGATATTCTCATTACATGCATCAGAATGCTTGTGTTATATAATATGTACCACTAGTTTTAACATGAATTCTTTTTTCTACAAGAGGAAACTTGTTTATATTGCTACCTATTCTCGGTTTCTGAGTTGAAATCAAAATATTTAGGAAAACTCTCTTTTTCAATTTTCTGAACTAATTATTCCTAATGCTACATCATAATCATATACATGTATTAAGATGCTTCGAAACATGGTTCTTAATTTGTTCGTTTGAACATTATGTCCCAGTCAACAGCCCTGCTCATGTTGAAAGGCTGCCTCTCGCTAATTGGGATATCTACCCAACATTTGGATGTTATAGAATGCGAAATGTGCTTAAAAATCAAACCACCATAGTAAAAGCCTTAGGGGATGATTGACTTCACCACTTTTCCAGGAGAGTCACAGATTTTCTATGCGGTTAACCTGTAATCTGTCGGAAGGCCATGCAGCGTATCCATCTCTCACGGAGCGAGCGGACAGGGAACTAATTCCCTCTCTGCCACCTCTATATTAGAAATTAATGTTTATTAGCATACATGTATATCTTCAAAAGAAGTTTTGCACCCTTAATATTTTTTGTTCATTTTTCATAACAATGTCAGGTACAACACTTTGAAAATAAACTTTTATAAATTGATACTGCTGTAAAGAGTTCGATTTCGATCTTAGCAAAGCAACAAATTGTTTTCAAACATAAAGTTAAAATATAAAAAAAATCATATGCTTTTGAAAGCACCAAAATTTTGAATTGTCAAAAAGCTCTTAAGTTTATTTCTGAGGTTCCAGGTTAGCTGGATTTGTTACATCTCCTCACTCGAGATAATGAAGATCATTTAAATCATAAAGTAAAAATGATATTATCTATTAAAATATATCTTTGAAAGCAACAAATTTTTGAAATGACAAAAAGCTCATAACTTTATTTCTTGGATTCCAGGTTAGCTGGATTCGTTACATCTCTTCAATCGAGATAATGAAGATCATTTAACACAAAAACGTAAAAAGTGATATTGTTTATTAAAATAGCTTTTTGGACCAAATATTACGATTTTTGAGATTATGATTAGATTATTTTATAAAGCATAGTAACTCATTTCTAAAACCAAAGGGATTGTTCTGCAACCAAATACAGCAACACTTAGGGCTTATATATTATCAACCTGACCGAATTCAGACTGTCTTCTGAAACTTTGAGCTGCATATCAGAAATGCTTCTGCAAAATCTTTGACATGACTTTCTTTTCGGAATAGAAATGTAATTAGGCGGTAGGTTTTGTTGTCATGACAACTCATATCGACCCAAAGTAGATAAAGAAGTTGCATTTTCACATTTTCACCCAAAGACATTAAAATTTCAAGCATTCGATATTGTCAAATATTGCCTTTTTCCAAATTTTAAGATTTTCTCATTTTTTTTTTCGCTTTTTCTATTGTATTAGAGCTCTTGTGCGGAAACAAAAATAAGTTGTGAAAGCTGTGTCACTTTTGGCGAAAACCTTTCGGATTTCAGATGTTTAGTATTTACAGAGTTTCAGATTTTTAATGTTTATGGAAAATGTAATTTCACAGACAGTGGGGATACAAAAAGATAAGTACTAGACTTATGTCAGTCAAAATGTCACTTAAAATGTTGAAAAAGTGGGGCAAACCTTCTTTAAGTAGAATAATATGACAATATACATGTTTGATTAATTGTTCTTAATTTGTCACCTTAACTTTATTAGACAGAAATAAAATAATAACTTTAAAACCATCTCACACTTTATTTGTATCTTGGTTCCTACCAGATATTCCCCGGCAATAAAACAGTGGTAATGAGCTGAGCTGAACATTATTTACCCGTGGTCAGCATTATCTTATTAGGATGGTAGTGTTGGTTGCTTAGTGGTCTCTATTGTAATACTCGGAATCAAGAGGTCTGGGAATGATAAGGTAAAAGTAGGCAATGGTCAGGAAAAGGCACAATCAGAAAGAAACCTTTACTGACCAAAGAACTGGCGCTACCCAGGAAGAGTTGCCTCCTTTCCAAATTCACTGAAAATCAATAATTGTGACGTAACGTAATAACAAAACAAATCACTCATACAATCTTTGATTGGATGTTCGGATGTCAGTACATCAGAGCCAAAGTGTTGAAAATATATATAAGGCCATAATCCTAGGTACATGTACTTAACCGGTACTATTGAAAGTATTAAGCTTCTTAGTCCACATGGAGTCTTAAATGACCTAAACAAGTTAATTGTGCGCTTTAAATGTCGGATAAAGTGTCCCGTAGGTTAATTCTCAGTGAACATGAAACAATAACTTTCTGCGGTTAATGAGTTGCGTATTGTAAATGAAGGAATGAACCACATTCAGTGGAACGGGCTGTAGGCAAGGACGAATTGTTCAGATGTTAACAGAAACGTCATCCAACTACTAACTGAGCCACCTCATGGGAAAACCAACAATTTGCATATACGAAAACAAAGGCGCAGATCAGCTTAGCGGTAACCTCGAAGCTGATCAGCGCCTTTGTTTTCGCTACACCGATAGTACAATTCCTCTACTTCCTAAATACGAAATTTCATGCTTCTAGCTGTCTTCTGTTACTGTGCAGCCATGTTTGTGTTGGACTTGTTCGGAAACCACATTGTTGGTTTTCTCACGAGCCTGCTCAATTATATGCTAATACACATAATTGACATGAACCAATCTGTCAGCTTAAGTTTGGGGTCTGGAGGCGCACGTACGAACCCCGACCGGGCAATACCAAAGACTTTAAGATTGTACCAGTGGCTACCATACCTGGCGCTCAGTATCAGGCTAGAAAATGAGGCCTCATAATGATTTCTAAAGCATTTACCGGAGGAACTATGGAAGACTGGCATTCGAGCGAAAATGAGTTATTCTCCTAAATATAATATAATTATTATTATTATGATTATTATTATCATCATCGTTATTATTATTATCATCATATTTTCATATGCATATCATTACTGTCCCATTTCCTGGTATCAAATAAGCCGTGACGCGAAAAAAAAAAAAAAAAAAAAAAAAAAAAAAAAAAAAAAACGGTCCACGGGTTTTCCGACGAGGTCTGTCACAAACCGGCCTGTACAGTCTCGGAAGACAGTTGAAGCTTGAAATGTTGTATTTAAGGAAGAATAGGGTTTGTACTAGTGTCCAAGTAGTGAAAACAAAGGCACTTCCTGCACAGCTGATCTGCCCATTTGTTTCCGCATACCAGGGCAAAAATCCGGTTTACTCAAATGATTAACTTACCGTTTTAATCATTAGATAATGAAATTGGTCACTAGCATTCGGTCACTCAGCTTCTTTGACCAACCCGGTACTCATCCTGTGAAACAATCAGCCATAATTTACGTTAATGGAAAGTAAAAATAGAATAAAAACTAGAATTTGTTTTCTATGTGAAAACTGATGTTTCCCCCCTTTCTACGTGCATGTCCAAAATATGCAAGCAAGAGTTATATAGTTCTTGTGCTTCACATATCCTGTCATTCCGTTTTATAAGTGTACCAAGTTTCATTGAAATATCTCTTACGGTTTTCAAGTTATAGAGCGGGCACGAAATTGAATGGAAAATAATCAAAGGGAAATAACTCCAAAGATATGAAGGCAAGAGTAATGATTCTTGTGCAAGACACGTCGTCTCATCATGCTTTATAAGTGTACCATGATTCATTGAAAAATCTCTAATGTTTTTTTTTGAATTATAGAGCAGACACAAAATTGTATGAAAAATAATCAAAGGGAAATAACCCCAAAGATATGCAAGCAAGACTTATGGTTCTTTAGCATGACACATCATCTCATTTTATAAGTGTACCAAGTTTCATTGAAATATTTCTTATGGTTTTCAAGTTATAGAGCCGACATGAAATTGTATGGAAAAATAATTAAAAGGAAATAACAGCAGGAGTTATAATTCTTGTGCATGACACATCGTCTCAACGTGCTTTATAAGTGTACCAAGTTTCACTGAAATTTCTCCTACGATTTTCAAGTTATAGAGTGGACACGAAATGTTTTGGAAAATAATCAAAGGGAAATTACTCCAAAGATATGCAAGCAAAAGTTATGGTTCTTTAGCACGACACATCATCTTATCGTGCTTTATAAGTGTACCAAGTTTCATTGACATATCTCCTATCGTTTTTGAGTTATAGAGCGGACACGAAAGTGTATGGAAAATAATCAAAGGGTAATAACTCATAAAAAACTCAAGCCAGAGTTATGGTTCTTGTGCATGACACATGGCCTGATCATGCTTAGTAAGTGTACTAAGTTTTATTGAAAAATCTTAAACGGTTTTCAAGTTTTAGGGCGGACACGAAATTGTATCAAAAATAATCAAAGGGAAATAACTACAAAACTACTCAAGCTAGAGTTATGGTTCTTGTGCATGACACATTGTCTCGTCGTGGTTTACTAGTGTACCAAGTTTCATTGAAAAATCTTTAACGGTTTTCAAGTTATAGAGCGGACACGATTTGTGACAGACAGGCAGACAGACAGACGGACGGACAGACGGACAGACAGACGCACGGGGAAAATCAATATGTCTCCTGACCCTGAAGGGGGGAGACATAATAAAAAAATTGATATTAAAATCAAAATTCTAACCCAGACACCGGAAGGGAAAGAAAATACAGCACAACACAAAATAAAATGTAAAATCAAGCATGAAAAGCAAGATGACTAACTCTTTTCAAACTAGCCACCCGACAAGCATCAACTAAAAGTGGCGAATAGAACAGGGAGATGGACAGAAAAACATAAATTGGTCATCCGCGAATTTGAAATAAACCACATAAACATTTATAATTTAAGCCCCAGTCCCACTGCCCTTACGATCGCTTAGGATCGTCTTACGACCGGTTTAAGATATCATTTTTGCGATAATCACAGGTAAAGTTGGTGGATCGCAAGACCGATCTTGAGTGATTTTGGGCGGTCTTCTGAAATAATCAGCTCTAGCGATCGTTTGAAGAACCCATAGCCATTCCAAAATGTCTAATGCAGTAATTTGAGAAGTACCTATGTTGCTGAAACACATTTTATGCGAAAATGATGTTTCATAGTATAATCTTGAAAAAGATAATCCTAAGTATCTGCGATCATCCTACGATTGATCTTAACGTTTTTGAGCAATCGTAGGATTAAAATCCGTCGCAAGCGGTTTTTGAACATGTTCAAAATTCTGGTGCAAAGATTCAAGATCACAGGTGAAGCGTACACAATTACAGATAATCGTATAACGACCTCAATGAGGTCTTACGATTTCTTTTCAATCTTAAAACGGTCTTAAACTGGCCCTACGACTTCACAAGATGATCTTTGATAACGATGCGATTTATAAAGTTGAACATGTAGTATATAAAGTATATAACCCTTTACATTTCAAATAAAAAGTATTTTCATTAAAATATTATTTTGATATTACGAACCATGAGTACCATGATAAAACATAAGTTTATTGGACTCGAGATATTTCCGATGGAATTAATAAAAATAAAACTGAGATCCTTTAAGAGCAATGAGCGTATTAATGAGAATAGTTCCAAACCGCGGTTTCGGCTACTTAAGCCTCTTCAGTGACCCTTTAAATGTGGCAAAATGAAGCCGAAGTGAAATACTTTAATTTTGCAACTTTCAACAGGATAGTCGAGACAAAGACTAGTATTATCCAAACAGGTCAAATAATTGCATTTTTAACAAATTTTGTTTTGAAATTTTCACATCGTACGTTGAATTCGTCTAAACAAATATTTTGAAACGAACCCTAATTTTCGTCGCATCTCTCAAAACTTAACTTAACATTCATGCGACAGACATCTTTGGCTTCTTCAATGGTAATTTGAATGTTGAGGCGTTCTGTTTTTATATTCCGTCAAAAGTCAATGATAAGTCTTTGTCTCTCATACATTTTTATTTCATCATGATCTCCACATGCGATTTCTATATAGCGTGATGCTACATTTTGCATCGCCTTCCCTGGACCTATTATGGATAGTGCAGCGCAACGATATTCGTTTTCTAGATTGAACATTTAGCTTCATTTTGATATGTTGGTAAAAATAGCAGCAAATAATCATGACTGAACTAAATTTTAGCTTCATGATCTGACGTCGCGCCAAAATCTTTCTACGCACTGCGTAAGCTTGCGTTATTAGATTGCCTAAAATAGTTTAATTTTGTTTAAGAATATATTTTTGTCTTTCCTACACACTGTTTTCATTATTCATTGTGTTGGTGATTCATACAGCTTCTTTCCAGTATACTTGCATAACCCGCAAGTATTGATTAAAACAACTTCTGATGCTGCTGCCATGAGGTCCGTTTAGCTTCTTTCAGCGGCATTTTACTGGATGTTTGTTCGACGCAGAAAAAAAAATTGAAGTCCGAAGCTGGCAATCGACCTAGAAAAGAGATTCTGAACTAATCATTGAGACCAGTAGATGCAAAGCCTGTCTTTCGGATTGATGACCAATGTATGACCGGAAGCCGCGTTCCTTGCTATAGAACATAACTAAATACTAAAAATCACAATGTAGCAGTCTTTGAGACCACGCCCCCACTGAGGCGGAAATGAGCGGGGCTTTGACCAAAGTGTTGCCACATCAGTGCGGGGATGTGCCCGGGGTTTGCTTTATATACGCAAAAAAGATCGTGAAATGCAAAGTTAGCCGGCTGCGGGGGAAAACCAGCAGTGGTTTTACAAATGAGCAATCCCCGCAGTGTTTTAAAACATCAGTGGTTTTACCAATCAGTAGTCCCCGCAGTGTGGGACTTTTAGCAGAGATTTGTTGGACCAAAAGGCAAAGTCCCCGCTATTCCCCGGGGGTGGGGGAATGGCGTGGTAACAAATGACTGGTGCATAAGTCGTAGGCAATACACGAGTAAAATCGCTTAAATGCAATCGCTGACCAGCCTGCAAAGTAGCAAGTATTTTATGTTTGATTTTCATTTGTATCTGCATGACACAGGTTCTCGTCCAGCACGAGCTACGTATTAGCTAGTGCATGAAAATTCGTATACTTTTCAATTAAAAAAGTACTTGCCAGCTTCACAAAAGCATTATATAATTTAGTGTTTCCTTGTACTGGACGAGATGTACTTTTAAACCTTCAATTATTATCAATTACTGCACTGTTCTATAATAACTTTCTGATTGACGAAATGTACCATGACACATAAACCGTCTAACGGACTTAGTGACATTGCACGTGACTTTTTTTTGTTCACGGACTTACTAGCGCGAGTAATTTTCGATCGCAGGTATGCAAATTACCAAAAAGGAAAATCGTGGAAGACCAAAAGATAATCTTAAAATTACAATCTTATAATGAATCGTACGATTTCCAAATCGTACGATTCAATGGGACTGGGGCTTAACGGATCTTAAATGGAGTTTTTTCTGTATAATTAACTGCTTTTTTAGTGTGGCGGTGGGGTTTGAGTTCTCAAATTTCTTTAACGACCACTGGGTGAGAAGACTGTCACAATACTTGGAGATTAGCCTCGAGGCGGTTGTTACGTGTACCCATAATCTATGTTTTGAACAAAAATAAGGAATTTATCAAAAGTTTTCCAGTGAAAATTTTCATTTTTACAATCAAAACGATTTTCTGTAGATTGCATGGGCGTGCTTTCGTAATGTGCTCCCGTGAAACAATGTTCCCCACACAGAGTAAGCGTTGCTAAAGATACAAAATATTTAGCCACCACTGCATTCCATTCCAATTTATGTTCCAATTATGATGTTTAGAATATACCTGATAGAAGTTTCTGAGACGATGTGATTGTCACTTCTACAGACTTTATAGTAGTGAAGTGACATTCTTAGAACAGAGGCTTTGTTTATATGTTTTAAGGATTTAATCACTTATATAAAACAATTTTTTGTGTACTGTACCTACGGAATTATGTCTTCCTGATAGGAAAAGTTGAGGGTTCTTATTATGTGCACATTGCAAAGAAATGAGAGAAAATTGTTCTATACCACCATTTTTTTTTTATTTCTGATACCATTAATCTCTGGCAGTGGCTCAATATTCTCTCTAATGGTAATTAGTATATTATTGACATGAAAGTAAAAGGCGACAAATTGGTCTTCTGATAGAAATAAAATGGAGAATAAAATTCCAAGGTAAGTAATAACGAAATGTTTCTAAATTAAATGATTAATATAGGATTGCCGGACCAAATTGGCCGAGAATAACAACGAGCCATTAAGGTTAAATCCCACCTTTGACAAATTTTGACTTGGTTCCTTACCATTTTAGTCAATAATTACATTTACGAATAAAAAGCAGTTGCTTAAAATAATTTGTTTTATAAATAAAAAAAGAAAAAAAAAAAAAAAACACTATTATTTCAGTTCGATATTGCATGTTTTGGATGCTGAAATTGTCACCTTTGCCAAGGTTGTCCTTAACTTTAAAAAACATTCTAATTCTGTGTCATGGAGTTTTATTTTGCTTCTTACTCGTATACATGCACCAAGCATCTATGTCAAGAAAAACATAATTATACAACTTTCACCAATACTGTAATGTTTTAAAGTAAAATGTTTGTTAAACCGACTGACCAATTCAGTGTTTTATCTAGTTTCCTACACTTGGAGTGTATACCCAAAATTGCGCAATATGGCCCAGACTACATCCCATTGAACGTTTTCACTGCTTCCTAAGAATCAAGCTTTTATATGATATTTTATATACCGTAACATTTCAATGGTATAGACCGTAGTGGTAACTTTTCTGCAATATTTAAATACGGGTATTATTTTTATTATACATACGGTAACATGGGTATTAATCCTAAATTTTAAAAACTTTATATTACGCTACCGAATAAGATAAATTCAGTGGCCTAATGTTATTTTGAAGCAGTGAAAACATTAAAAGACAGAAACGTGGGCGATATAGTGCATTCAGAAAATGCAGAGGGTCGATGAAGCCGGTAAGAAGAAAACTTCAAAACAAAACAAATATTAAGAACAAAACATGAGGTCGGTCCGCATGACTGTTTCCGATTTTATTTCCAAGTGATTCATGTAGAGGATACGTTCGCCATTTTAGTTGGTACCTTCAGGTATCTGAAAATAAGGTTGAAAGACCCAACCCTATTAATATAGTTCAATTGGTAGGAAATAGTATAACAAATTGTGTTCCTTTAACATCATCCAACACGCACTCGATTCGCAACAGCTAAGTGTACAGGTTATGGTGCCAGGATAGATACGACTCTGAATTATATATGATCTTTCTTTGAGTATTAAGAGTAAAGATAGCCACCTTCTGCAATCAAATTACAAATAAACTTGTTTTCACAGGTATTCTTAATTTTGTCATTTGAGCCAACTCATGAGAGAACCAACAAAATAATGTGGCTTCCGAATAGGTTCGCCACAAACCATTGGTTTAGAAAGTAGAGGAATTGTACTATCCTTGCAGCAAAAACAAAACGCTGATCAGCTTCGCAGTTTGGGAGGAAGCTGATCCCCCCTAGTTTTCACATGCGCAAAATGTTAGTTTTTCTCATGATGCAGCTCATTTCCTGTTGACAGAACATTGGCATTCTTGATTATTTTCCATAAAACAGGACACTTAATGAGGTGTCACCTTGGAGAAATAATCAAACACAGTTTTTAGAAGTAATCAAAGATTATTGCGGAAACATTCCGTTAAACTTTCCTGTTTAGTGGAAAGAAAAAGCTACCTAATTAGTGTCCATATTTTGCATGTTCATGTATAAGCAATGAGAGATTGGTACTGGTGGACCTTTATGGCATTTTCTTCTTTCTCTTGTAATGATGGCTGAGATAAAGAGTGTCTTTTTAAGATTTGCTCGAGAACATGCATCTTGATCATGTAATATACAGATTTTTCTCGCGATGTAAAAATAAAAAAAAATCAGTAGAAACTGTTTGATATTTTTCTTATGTTTGCTCAAAACATAGACCGTGGGTTCGCGTTAGAACCGCCTTTAAAGAGTACTATGTTTTGGAGCAAAAATAAGAATAATATGTATACCCCTTCATACACCAGTTTTACTACATACAAGTGGGGTTCAAGAAAGTATACATTACATGGATATGATTTTCTGATGATTAGACTTATATGTGGATTCACTAAATACAGAGGTATAGTGAAAAATGAAGTAAATGAACAAATGTCAAAAACAAAATATGCCATCTCTGCTCAACGTCTATGGTAAATAGCTGAGGTTACGTCGGAAGCTTTGGTTATCTTAACCAGGGCCTAGAATTACAATAATCCTTTAAAGATAAGGAAGACCTTAGTTAAGGTGGAAAATTTCAGCATCCAAAATGATGCATCTAAATCATACTTAAATCAAACTTATCGGTTTGATTATGTAAATGGTATTTAATTTTACATACCTGTATATGTTCGTGAAAACAGTTATTGATTTTAAAGGTAAAATATTGAGTCAAAATTTGTCACCTTAACTAAGGTAAGCCTTAACTTTAAGGAAGCATCCCAGGGCGTTTCTTTGTTTGTTTGAATTGATGCTTAAAGTCCCAGTCAACAACTATGGTCAAGTTTGGACGTTGACTCCATTTTATGAGACTTTTACCCAAAATGAGGATGTCATGACATCCAACAAGGTCTTTCAAATATAATCAGTCAAGTAAGCCACACGTTTCAAGCCAGAGCATTTAACCAGTAATCAGATGGTCTGGAGGCACAATCTGTACATCTATTTCTTTAGGCCCCAAGGGCTTTGCATGTTAATCACAGCAGGTTAAGCAGACCGTTTATCAGCTGCGGCTGACAACTTGTAGGATAATACGTCGCACCTGAGAAACGAATATATCGTAAATACAAATTAAAACTGAGATCCTTTAAGAGCAGTGAACACATTAATGAGAAAGAGGATGGGCCATAGCGCGTTTTCGAACTATTAAAGTCTCGTCAGTGACCCTACAGTTTTGGCAACATGGAGCCAAAGAGATTTTCTGAGATTTTTGCAACTTTCAATAGGGTAGTCAATTCAAAGACTAGTAGAGCTCTATATTCCAAATGGGACCAAATATATTAAACATTGGTTAGAAAATGAATCTTAACCGATAATAATTTCTGATTTCTCAGAATATTCTCGCTGATCTCAAAGGACCAAAAACAAATTATAACCTACACTATGGTTGATGTAGGTGTAGACTTTTTAGGGAGGGCTGCCACACGGCACAACGCCAGCTACAGTAATAGCAAATAAAAATTAAAACTGAGATCCTTTCAGAGCAGTGAACACATTAATGAGAAAGGGGATGGGCCATAGCGCGTTTTCGAACTATTAAAGTCTCGTCAGTGACCCTACAGATTTGGCAACATGGAGCCAAAGAGATTTTCTGAGATTTTGCAACTTTCAATAGGGTAGTTAATTCAAAGACGTATATTCTACATGGGACCAAATATATCAAACATTGGTTAGAAGATGAATCTTAACCGATAATAAATTTCTGATTTCTCAGAATATCCTCGCTGATCTCAAAGGACCAAAAAGAAAATATAACCTGCTCTATGGATGATGTACACGGAGACTTTTTATGGCCGCCACACGGCACAACACCAGCTGAAGTAATAGCAAATAAAAATTAAATGTGAGATCCTTTAAGAGCAGTGAACACATTAATGAAAAAGGGGATGGGCCATAGCGCGGTTTCCACTATTAAAGTCTCGTCAGTGACCCTACAGATTTGGCAACATGGAGCCAAAGAGATTTTCTGAGATTTTGCAACTTTCAATAGGGTAGTCAATTCAAAGACTACAGTAGTATATTCTAAATAGGACCAAATATGTTAAACATTGGTTTGAAAATGAATCTTAACCGATAATAAATTTCTGATTTCTAAGAATATCCTCGCTGATCTCAAAGGCCGATATACATCGATATACATCGGCGAAGCCGATATACATCGGCGGTTGCCTTAAATATGAATTTTCTGCTGTGATCATCATATCAGGATTAAAATTGCAAAATAGGCAAATAACACCACGGAACCGTGTGGGTGCCTGTCAATGAGAACTTAGAACTTAGCTCTCTCAAGAGATTTGAACTCAGACACAACATCAGATATTTTGGCAGAGACCATTGAGGTCATTTTAGTCACCAAAGAATACGACCATGAAAGCATGTACACCAAAATGTACTTTTTTATGATTTTGATTATATACTGGGTCATTTTACCCTCATTTGTTATAAATTCTCATATGAATTAGCCAGCAATAAATAAAATACAATTACGCGGGCAATGTCTGACATGTATTTAATGAAATACGAGATTTCCAACAAAATTCATCAAGAAAGCAATTAATTTTTAAATCGCCCATTTATTAACCGAAGCTAAGTCAGTGGAGATTTGCAAAAGTATCTGCCATTCCGCGACACTAAAAGTCTATTAAGAGACTCGACATGCTACTGTGTCTGCTAAAATATTATGTCTGTAATAATTTAAATTAATGTTATCATTAAAGCATGCAGGTTACATTTTGAATAATTCCAGGAAATCAAATATTAAGTGAAACCATTTCTCTATGTTATAATTATGATATGTCAGGTCTTCATTTTTTTCACTTAGTTTATGACCTAGTTAAAAGCATTCACTTAATGAGCTTGATTTCCAACTTTTGCTAGAGTGAATAAAATATAAAAAATGATCCTTTTGAAGCCGTGAATATGATCAAAGGGGGGTAGTATGGACCGTATTGTGCAATTTCGGGCACTGTACCCTCATCAGTGGCCTTTTATAAACCGGCGACGATAGTCAGATACATGTAAACATGTAAATATACTGCAATTTCAAAACTTTACACAAGGGATGTCTATATCTAAGACACATGCCTAAAATGGGTCAAATCATAAAAACGTTGTATAGAAGATGGCTCTAAACGTACAATTTTGTTACTCTTAATATTCTCACTCATCTCAAAAATCAAAAGAAATTTGTTATGTCCCATTGCATCACTCATCCATTCGAGATTATCTGCCGTGGTTGGTGCATAGCTTCTATAAATAGCACAGCTATTCAATACAGTGTAACATATAAGTACAGTCTCTGACATACTGCGTCAGAGTCGACTCTTTCGCGCAGTGGTTAGAGTATTGTATTTCTACCCCGGCGAACGGGGTTCGAAACCCATCAGGGACGTGTGATTTTTTCACACTATGCAGAATCTGTTAGTTATGAATTTTCATACTATAATCTGCACTATGGATAATGTACGAGAGACTTTTTAGGGCCGCAACACGGCACAACGCCAGCTGTAGTAATAGCAAATAAAATATAAATTAAAGTTTGATCCTTTGGAAACAGTGAAAACATTCAAAGGGAGGTAGTAAGGACCGTATTGCGCAGTTATTAGGAAAATATCAGAAAAACGTTCCGTGACATATATACCCTTATACACCCTACTTTTATATAGTAAAACTAGGGTACACAGGGGTATACCTATTTTTCTTATTTTTGATCTAAAAACATAGATTATGGGCATTCGTTAGAACCGCCTAGGCTAACGTGTACCCATAATCCATGTTTTGAGCAATAATTGTGCAATTTCGGTTGAGCCTTCTATGACATTTTGCATTGTACAGTAACCTTGGGGGTTGTTTGTATTCGCCCCTCAGCCGAAGGCTTCCATCGTTCCCGTATGAAATGAGGTTATCTAGTTTATAATTGCGAGAAAGTTCCATGGTCCATATGCGCAATATGGTCCTCCCTTTGAACGTTTCACTGCTTCAAAAGCATCAAACTTTTATATTTTATTTACTATTACTGCAGCTGGTGTTGTGCCGTGTGGCGGCCGTAAAAAGTCTCAGCGTACATCATCCGTAGTGCAGATTTTATTATTTCTTACGGTCCTTTGAGATCAGTGAGAATATTCAGAGTTACTGTATCAGAAATTGTACGTTTAGAGCCATCTTCTAAACAATGTTTCAATCATTTGACCCCCTTTAGGCATGTGTGTTTGATTTAGCATCCCTTGTGTAAAGTTTTGGAATTGCAGTATATTTACATGTATCTGGCTATCGTCGCCGGTTTATAAAGGGCCACTGGTGAGGGTTCAGTACCCGAAATTGTGCAATATGGTCCAGTCTACCTCCTTTTGAACATTTTCACTGCTTCCAAAGGATCAAACATTTATATCTTATTTGCATTTACTGCAGCTGGCGCTGTGCCGACTGGCGGCCCTAAAAAGTATCCCCGTACACCATCCATCATGCAGATTATATTTTTCGGTATTTGAGATCTGACAGTGAGAATATTCAGAGTATCAAAAATTGTGCGTTTAGAGCCATCTTCTAAACAATGTTTCAATTATTTGACCCCGTTTAGGCATGTGTCTGGCTATCGTCGCCGGTTTATAAAGGGCAACTGATGAGGGTTCAGTGCCCGAAATTGCGCAATATGGTCCATACTACCTCCCTTCGAATGTCTTTACTGTTTTTTCATTAACGTTAGATTTGAGTATTGTTTGTTATTGTGATTATTTTGTTTTAGATTTTCTGTACACAAGAAACGAGGAAGTATCTTCAGCGGTCTGCCATGCCTGTTCCACAGAAGCAGGGTGTGGCCTGATGACCAGGGCTCGGGCATCTCGATCCGATCCATAACAGGCTATGATGATTCTGATGGCTGCAAGTGCATGAGATACACAGTTACATCAAGGTCTCAGAAACGTCGACACACCATCAAAATTGGCGCGTTCTGTTTGATCGTTTCATCCTTTATAGCAGTGGCTATAGTTTTCGACATTTCGGTTGATTTTGGGATAATAAATGAGACACGTGAGCATAAAGAACAATATCGAACATTTATATTAAGGGCTGAACACCTAATTACAGGCTTAAAGAGAGATAGTTTGTGTTTTATTCAGAACTCTACAAGAACATTAAATGTTCCCGAAAATTTAACTTTTACAACGAATCGATGGTTAATCGTCACTAATTCAGGGAAACTTTGTCTTATAAATGCTTCACTAAACGTTTGTGCAGATTCAAGGACGTTCGACTGTGTCAATTTAACGCTTATTAATCTATTTGAAATGAACGAGAAATACCTTCAGACGCTCGATTCGTTTGTTGTTGCAACTGCAGGCAAATTGAAAGATAGTTTAATTGTTCAGAAAATGCATTATGCAGCAATGATGTGGTTATACACGGAACTGTGCATGATCACTGCAATACGTCAAAGTGACGAGGACTGTCATTATGCAAAACATAACTACCTCAAAACGAAAGATTTTATTTTATCTCAACTGACAATGCTTCCCATGAACCTTGAACTAGCTTATCAAAGCTCGAACTCTTCATGGCAAATATTAGTTAAAACTTATAGAAACGAGGCTACTAATTTCAAGTGCTTGAACGAAACAACTGACATTTCGAGTGTCTCAGGTTTAGAGCATGCTACCGTAGTGGTCAATTTGATACACCATATCCAAATTTACTTGCTGGCTCAAAGCAAAAAATCAAACACATACTTTGCAGCAGCAACAGAAGAAAGTTCTATAAAACTATTTGCAAATTCATCCGTCCTTGTGCTTCTAACCCTTCTAATCGCAGTGGTGATAGTAATTGTAAATGCTATGAACGAATGGATGTACGAATTTTCCAAACACATTAAGGACAAAAGTCAAGAACTCAAGGCCCAGAAGCAGTTCGCAGACAACCTTCTTTACCAAATGTTACCTCCCTTTATTGCAAAACAACTGATGGCGAATAAACCTGTCATGGCGGAGTCGTTTGATTGTGTCACCATTTTCTTCAGCGATATTGTAGGTTTCACAGAAATATCTGCGAAAAGTACGCCATTCCAGGTAAATTTCCATTTATTTTATTAGTAAGGAACAATCTTTGACATTTGAGCCAGACGTTCTTTCCATGAGGAAAGTTAGGAGTCCCAATTCTACAGTACATGTGACATCACTGTTGCTTGAAAAGCATGCCGTGTCGTCTCTCGGTACGATAAATACCGTATAAGCATAAAATCCAACATTTAATAATCCAAATGACGTTAATTGCTCATTAGTCATTATTGTGCACTTTTGCATTCCATGTGCCAACTTTACAGCAACATGGGATGGCATTCAAGTAAGCAATGGTACCAATCTTTATTGCAGATTATCAAGTCGACGTCAGATTAACAATATTTGGCATGTTCACCTTCTCCCCAACGTTTACGTCATAATTTGCATTGTTCATGGTTTTTGACGTTTTGACGTTACTTTTGTCAATAAAATGACGTTTTCACATTTCATCACATGCCACAAGTAGTCTGCAAGACATATTCAATAGAGATTTTATTACAACGTCAAATACATACGTGGCAGGTGAAATTTTATGTGTTGCGTATTTTAATTCCTTAAGTATATTATATAACAGGCAGTTTAATGCGCGCATGTTTTAGTTGTAATTGATAGATAATTCCGAGCAACCTCAGTGTTAAAAATGAACCCACTAGCAAGGGGTAAATATTAAACTATCGCGCGCATTCAGTTGACTTAGTATGCTAGTTTAGAGCCTATCATCCCAGGTTATGTGCAATTTACCCCGTTAAATTTCTGTCAATTTTGAGAAAACTAATATCTGATTTGCTCACTGGTTCTGTCCGAATACTAGTACCCAATAATTGATATAAGTCACGTGATTGTCCAACGTGTATTTGACGCTACCCACAATGTAGCTGGGCCATATAAAAGGTAATGTTTCTTTTCTACTATAGCACACGGTACAGTTTTTCATAATCAGTTTCTGGTTTATTCTTGAAAAAATAATATCTCCAAAAAGGTCTCTGTTATCTACCCATAGACGGTCATTACGGTGCTATGCCAACAAAAATATGTCTTTAAAGCCCAAAGCAGAATATTGTCGTCAAGTAAAATTATGTAGAATGACGCATTTGATATTTTTATTTAGTGATGTAGTTCAAATTTGAGCAGCAAAGTTTGTCTTTTTTGACATTAAGAAGTTCTTCTGTACGTAAAAAACATCTCAGACAATAAATATATACTATCATTGTTAATAACATGTTTCAGCTTCATTTGACAGAAACTAAGCTTCGTCGCTGGATGTTTGAATATCAATATTGCGTAAATTATGCACTTTAAGGCTAAAATGACATCGTGGCAATTCAAGTGCAGTGTCGTTTAAAGATTTGGTTACAATGTTTCGCCACTGATTGGGGATAAATAAAAAAAAATCAAATACTGTACAATTCAATATGTTTCTTTTGACAGGTAGTTGATTTACTGAATATTCTTGAAAAATAACCAAACCAAACATAATTATGCTTATTATGCTTCATTCATACAGGTAGTTGATCTACTCAATGACCTATACTCCAAATTTGATATCCGCATAGAAACATATGATGTCTACAAAGTGGAAACTATTGGGGATGCTTATATGGTGGCAAGTGGCGTACCAGTGAAAAATGGTGATAAGGTGCGTGACAAAAAGGACAAATGAGCCGCCACGTGGAAAAACCAACAATCTGCATATGCAAAAACAAAGACGCAGATCATCTTTGCGGTAACCGCGAGGCTGATCAGCGCCTTTGTTTTCGCTACACGGATAGTACACTTACTCTTCTTCTTAAATCCGAAATTTCAAGCTTCTAGCCTGCTTCTGAGACAGTACAGCCTGATTTGTGTCAGACCTATTAGGAAACCACATTGTTGGTTTTCTCACGAGACGGCTCAAATAAAGTAAGATGATAGCGTTTAAATAATTTATTTATTTATTTATTTATTTTTATTTATTTATTTGTTTATTTATGTTTGCAATTTTAGTTTAAAGATTTCGAACGCTTTGCCCCTGGTCGATACATATAAGGATCCCTTCTGTTTTTTTTTTTTTTTTTTTTGTTTTTTTTCTGACCATGCGTCCATGCGTTTTGCTGATTTCCTTGGCTTATGGCCACTTGCTCGCCTAATCGGGCGATTAGTCATCGATAAAACTGACCCAACGGTCATCGACTTGCATACCGATCACTCCTTATATACCGTTACAAAGTTTGGTCAAGAGGTGATTGGCTTGCGCAGTTGATCCGTTGTATCGGTGATGAGCCGCCGAGCACTCTCAAGCATACCTGCTCAATAGCAGGCTTATCGGTTGCTCAAGCCTAATTTTAACAGATTTTTTTTTTTATTTATTTACTTATTTATTTATTGTTTAACTTGTCTGTCAATAGTGCTTAAGTCATACCGGGACGGAGTCACTGCTTTTGTGCATTAAGCAGTACTATTAGGGGTAAATGTGTCTAGCTAAAGGAAACAACACTACGTCTTTAAAAATCGAACCCATGACATCTCTATCCAGAGTCCGACGTACTAACACCTAGGCTACCGCCCCATTATCATCAAAAGAAAAAAAAATACATTTGAAGGATGATAAAACAAAAGGAACAAATGATAAGGGAGCTGATAAATATACTTTCTGTGTGCGAAAATTGGGACTTTGGAGCCAGCGAGATTTCGTTGTAGCTTTAACCGAAATGATAGACTGTCAGCTGGCTTACATACAAATGAAGAAGCAGCGCTCCCCTCACTTATGCGAGAATTCGTGGCCTTAGGGTAATGTTTAAGCTTGTTGACGATTCCTATAGAATTTTATAAACTTCGTGCACTGTGTCAGTGAATATGTGGTTGGATGCATTGTTATAGCAACTATTACAGTGTTGACGCTTGCGGACCACTCAGTCATCACCTCTTTCTAAGATTCATTCTTTAATACGTTTGGCATTATTTTGCTCCTTTTCTACAATTCATCATTGCCCTCCAGCAGTATCTTCCTTTCATGTGTCATGAAGATGGCACCCTTCTGCACCCTCATTCTTTACAAATGATAGCTATACTCAACAAAAAAAGTTACGGAAAATGTGTTTGAGGGCCTGTAATACAAGAACTGTTATATTTCATGAAATGTGATCTCCATATTATTATGAAGTGCCTTTTTATCTTTCAAATGAGGGCTAATTTGAGAAGATAGCACTTACAGAAGCTTGGAAAATCAATGTCAAAGTTGACTGGTCGCCCCTCCCTGTTTCACAAAATTGCCATATTGTTTGATTTGTGTATCAATTGTCACTGGAGCTTTTTCACACAATAATCTGTCTCCATTGACACATTTTCTCATGAACAGCTGTACAGTGAGCAGACCTGTTGTAAAGCATTTTCAGCTCCAGTACCATTGTTGGTACCCAGAGGATAATGTCAGATGAAATCGCCCCAGTATCACCCTAGATTACCTACGTCGGAACAACGTTGAGGTGAAGGACTAGGCAACCCATCCACCAGACATGCCTCCCGCTGAACAAGTGTTACACATTCTGGGACAGTATGATATGGTCTGGTGTGGAATACTGGCACCAAAAACTCCCTAGGCTCTTGCTGTATTGCTTCAGGAGGAAAGGAGGCGGTTTTCTCAGCACGAAATTCGGCATATTGTTGGTCAGACTAAAGAATTGTCTGTTGGCTGTGGTGCTTTGCAGCCTGATATTGCCATCTAGGCACTGATGCTGATACAGGAAAAGCAGTATGACATGCCTCAACATCTTGTCTTGTGCAATAACCCGTTGTCATGAGAAAATTTGTCTTCAAAGTCTATGCTTTTAAGGCAAGAGTCCTTATTGACACTTTTTACTCAAACCAAACAATATTGCAAATTTGTGAAAACGGGATTGACGACTAGTCAACTTTGACACTGTTTTTCCCAGCCACTGCCGATGCTACAACTTCAAATGAGACCTCATTGGAAAGATAAAAAGAAACTTTATAACATACTAAAGTTTACATTTCTAACTCTCTACTAGATTTATTGCAATAAGCACTTGAACACATTTTCCTTAACTTTTTTTGTTGAGTATATTTCATTTGCCTGGTGTTATAATTCACTTTTAGATCGAAGATCATCTTCTGCTCAGCTGAATCTCTGTTGAATCGCATGTGCGAAAGTCGTGGGATTCAGAGATCAACTCTGGATTATCGACGGATTAACTGATCCCCCGGTCAGGGGTGATCGGCGGATTATCCTCGGATCTAACGAGCAAGTAGCCATTAGCGATTTGCTTTAATTCTTGCATTGTTTATTTTTGCACCCCCGTGGCCGCCTTTATCCCGTTTACCTGTTAAGTTAACGGAACAAGGAACCAATGTGACATTTGCCACGACAAGTTTACAAAATGGGATTACATGTATATCGATTTTGGAAATGCAGTTTTATTTGTGTTCGGTTACATGTACGATAGTCATCTTCGGTTAGTTATGGTCCTATTTTATATTGCTTTTGTGTTGCATTTTGTTTTTGCTTACACCCCTTTTGGTTTGGATGTGATGGTTTCATTTATGATAGGTCTAGCTGCTTGTCATTGTTTCAGTTTTAATTTTACTTCATAAACCTAAACGAGATTTCAGTTATGCTATGTTATCGTAATAATTTCATCCCGTCAGCTCGAGTCTAGTTTTCAAACCATGACCTATACATATAGTGCACGCAATAAAATTCACAAACAGTTTGACACTAGTTACCTTGGCAACATTACTTCAAACATGTCAAACGCCTGGAGTCCAAATAAGTTCAGCGCGGTCAAAAAGTCACAGATTCATATACATATACGTATATGTCTCGTTTGATCAGAAAATTCCAGATTCCACCAATTAAGCAAATTGGTCATCTCAAGGCAAAAGATATATTTTACATCTGCGAACAACAATTTTTGTGGTGCGTTCCTATGTTAGGTGCATAGAAACGCATATCGTTTTGTATTGGTACAGCAAGTTCATTTCTTATCTCCTAATTCTCCTAAGAAACACAACCTTTTCCTTTCGTGACTATAGTCACTATACTTTCGTGCAGATAATTTCCAAGAACTTCGTAGCACATTGTGGTTTACCTTAATGAACAAAATCAATTTAATGATACACTTGGGGCAAATACAAGTTTGTTACAAAACTGTCATTTTGCTTAATTCAGACTGTAATATTGACCCTTACGTGACGTCTGATTTTTATGTGAGCCACCGCATGAGAAAACCAACAATTTGCATAGGCGAAAACAAAGCTGCAGATCAGCTTCGCGGTAGCCGCGAAGCTGATCAGCGCCTTTGTTTTCGCTACACAGATAGTACAATTCCTCTTCTTCCTAAATCCGAAATTTCAAGCTTCTAGTCTGCTTTTGTGGCTGTACAGGCTTGTTTGTGTCAGGCCTGCTCGGAACCCAAATTGTTGGTTATCTCACGCACAGGCGCATGTTCTTTTAGCATTGAAGACAGACAAACAACCACTTTGATTAATTATTTGAGCCGCTACGTGAGAAAATCGGTCTTCGGTGTTTCTGACCAGGTCCGACACAAACCGGTCTGTGCAGCTACAGAAAAGGGAAAGTTTCGGATTTAGGAAGAAGAGGAATTGTACTATCCTTGTAGTGAAAACAAAGGCGCTGTTCAGCTTCGCAGTTACTGAGCAGCTGATAAGCCCCTTTGTTTTCGCATAGGCAAATTCCGGTTTTCTCACGACGAGGCTCATTTGTAAAATGTAGGGTAATTGCTATCAAAAATGTAGGGTGATTGCTATCAACATACAAAGACAAAAGTTGTGCACGTATACAAACGCATTTGCATGCAAGTTTGCATATACCGACTAGCTTTTCAATATAAGGATCAAACTCATCAAAGATTTTATCATTATATTATTCAATGTATCATTACAGTATCAAGCAACAGTTTCTTAAGTTTTCAGTCATTCATGGAATGAACCACCATTTTAAGGACACGTAATCAATACTTTGTGGAGTGAATATACATTGTATCTTGATCAGGGAAACTATTATGAACCCATGACTCTCCGTTGTCTGGTACACCTCCACTATTCCACTACGTTACGCATAAAGCGCGTCACATACCCTGGTTCTGACAGCAATAGTAAAACACATTTATTGTCTACAAACCGCCTTTTGTACGTTTTATATACATGTATTTAGCATAGCCCGGGTAACACAGTGGTCACCTTAGGAGAAATAGCTGCTTACGCATATGTTCTCTTTATATATTTAGTTTTTATTATAAATTTAGTTTTGTTCTCATCTCGGTTTTCAGAATGGGACTTTCGTTCTGATTGCGCCATTTCCTACTCATTGCTTACTTATACCTTTCCGAATCCAAAACCTCCCCCTTCGTAGACTCTACCACTTGTCGGACAGCAATAGTAAAACACATTTTATTTTCAGCATATTTTGTATTTCTTTCGTTTACAGCATGTAGAAGAAATATCAACAATGTCAATAGATTTACTCTCCGCCATCAAACAGGTAAAGAACCCACGAAGTCCAGAGAATAATATACAGATCAGGATTGGAATTCATTCAGGTAGGGTGACCAACATCATTTTTTTTTTCTGGCGAACTTTCTCGAAGCAATTTTTCTGGCGAACTTTCTCGGAGTAAAATATGAATTGTCCAACAAATTGTACAGTCATAAAATCCTCAAAAAACCTCCACGGCATGCTAGTAAAGCTCCTCTACAGTGGCTTTCGTTTCAATAACGGACGTCTTGGCTGAGGTCTTGAAACAAAATAGCTCAACATCACTTGTATACAATGCACCACAAAAGAAGTTCCCTAAAATATTATATCTAAGAATGGTTCTAAAATCACTTATTCACATTCAGAATCACATACAAGTACTTGAACTAGTACTTTGAACCTGCAAATGTTGACTTGGTGAAAATATCAACTTCTTCTAGGTCCATGTTGTGCAGGTATAGTGGGTAAGAAGATGCCACGTTATTGCCTTTTTGGAGACACGGTGAATACAGCTAGTAGAATGGAATCTACAAGTCTCCGTAAGTTTGAGTCCATGTTACTCGGGATATTTGATCCGAGATCTGTATGATATTGTTCGTTTTTTCACTATGTGTTGCACTACTAGACGATACTTGCTCATCAACTTTATACAGGTCCGTTTCTTAAGTAAACTACATAACGATTTGTAACGGACCTGTGTGGCAAATCAGAGTCTGGTCCATGTGTCTGAAGAATATTTGAGCATAATAACATACCAGCTTGTTCTCTAGTCCAAAGCAATATCTGAAAACATATGAAAAGTTTCAATAAAAAAAAAGTTCTTTGTCTACACAAAACCTTTAATATTAAGGTGCAGGATCATTTCACATTTGTCGTTGCCCCCCGTAGCATTTTTGACACGTACAACAATTTAGATTTAACAAATCTTTAAAATTAAATGCGTTTTTTTTTTTTTTTTTTTTTTTTTTTTTTTTTTTTTTTTTTTTTTGTAAATTACGTTTATCTGAGTGTTTATAAACATGAGTATATAATAATAATAATGATAATAATAATAATAATGACTTTGTTTAAAGAGGAGGCTCAGTTGGACAAGTCCAATCTTCCCTGATGTCCTCTACAATAACATAAACAATATTTACATACATAACAAACAATACAAAACATGCAATACTAGATGGATTATCAACAATATTTGTTTTATTATAGCTCTCAAGATCCACGTCAGCAAGGTCACACGGGACCTGTTAGAGTCTTCCACTACCAAATACCAACTTACCTCAAGAGGGCAGATCGAAATCAAGGTAAATAGCATCATGATGATGAATTACACGCCCATGCAATAATATACAGAGTAATTTACATCTGTAAAAGGAAACCATTTCTCAGAGTATGTAAAATGTTTTGTTTTTGTTTATTCTATTGCTTAAACATGTTTAAAAACATTGCTTGAGGGTACGAATTAGAACCGCTTCGACGAGGTGGTTCTAACTAGTATTGACAATCAATATCTGAGGCAAACATGTGCTGACCGGATGGGCACTTGCAAGCATTTATAATTCAATTTTACCGTCATTTCTCCACTTTTGTCTCACAGGGCAAGGGGCTAATGGAAACTTTCTGGCTACACACGAGATCCGACATGTCCGAAGTGAACGAGAGCATGGTCTGCAAATATATCCCGAAGAAAAAGAGACCCAAACCTCAGGACACTGTCTCTAAGCAGAGCGAACTTGACCCAATTCCTGAATCTGACTCATTGACAACGCAAGAAAAGAGTAGCGCTACCAACGAAAGCCTACGGCGAGAATCGAACATTACCATGTTGAATGGAGTGACAAAGTTTGCTCAACTGAAACATAGCAATAGCTTAGATAACATATTTAAACCTGATAACATTATGGATAATTCATTATGTGATGTATCATCTATTGCAACATCAGAATCGGATACAAAAGCAGTGTTTGATGATGGATAGCCCGCTGATCATTACGAATTTTTTAGCTTATAGATTTTTTTAAATATTTTTCTTAATTTTGCTCAAAACATAGACTGTGGGTACTCGGCGAGGCGGTTCTAGCGAGTACCCACAATCTATGTTTTCGAGCTAAAATAAGAAAGATTTTGCTATATAAATTTTGGGTATATATTACACGTATATGTTGTCGTGATCACGGTTTAAGGTTCAATAATGTTTAATGGAAGGGGACAATCAGTTGAACAATTGTTCACAGTGGTGTATAAAGAAGCTTTCAACTGTCGAACTACATGAATCTCGAGAAAACGATATCTTCAATGAGCTTCTGTAATGATTCTTTGAACTTTTTCATAAGAGTAACAAAATGAGCCGCCTCATGGAAAACCAAGAATCTGCATATGCGAAATCAAAGGCGCAGATCAGCTTCGCTGTAACGTTGCCCATGCAACATACAGAGATTTTTTGTGGTTAGAAAAAGTAACAATTATGCTATTTTTAATATTTTTGTTCAAACCATTGATTGTGGGTGCGGTTCTAACAAGTACCCACAATCTATGTTTTGGATCAAAAATAAGAAAATACGTATACCCCTGTAAACCTAAGTTTTACTATAAAAGTGTGGTTTAAAGGGGTATTCATTGCAGGGACATGTCTCCTGGTGTGCAATTCTGAATGTTGAGAGCACACAGTTCCTGTTATACCTTTTGTCTTCAGATAATTAGTGGTATATAATTTGTTTAGATACGTCGACAGTAAAGCCATCTCCTCCCTAAAATCAGTAAAGCGTCAAGCCTGTATACATGTTCATGTAATAAATGTTCTTCTCCGATCCTATGATAATTCTTACTATGATAATATGGTTTTAGCAAAAATAAGAAAATAATATAAAAAAGGAAAATCCAATGAATTTTTCCATTTTTTCTGATGAAAACAATTCTGTGTTCGTTGCATGGACAAATTTTCGTAATGAAAAGACAACTTTTTCATGAGGCAACTTTTTCATACTTACGTCTAATAAAAAAAAAATCATGATCATTGTAAAATGGTTTATGGTCGCTTTTACTTTTACAACATTATAGTTCCCTAACTATGCCCATTCTGTTTTTCTCAAAGTATACCAACACCTCAATATGTTATCAGCAGAAAAATCTATGGCATATTTCATCTGATTACAATAAAAAGGACACATGACAAAACACATTGTAGAGCCGAGTAGAGAAAAGGTACATATGACAAAACATGCAAATAAATAAATAAATATTCCATATTTGAAGACATATAATATTTTATCAATAAGATATTGGATGGCCTTATAATGTAGTATATATAGTTACATGTAACCGTTAAACAGATGGCAAGATCAGGTCGTGTTTTGTTTCATATCCATCAAAATCTATCTTGATTTTTTATTTTTGCTGTGTACCGGATTAAAAATGCATTGGAAATGACATTCATCTAATAGAAAAGAAACGCTGGCCATTGCATTGCGAACCGAACACAAGTTAGCAAAGCGTTTGCACATTCCTGGGTACATGTGCTTTTCGCACTTACTGAGGAGAGTTGTTGCTGTGTTCATGTTCGCACTAAACTCCTTAGGTACGTACTCACTTTGCATAAAATCTGACCAGGAAAATCTCGGTTAGCTCTTGATGAACAGTTCATAATGTTGATTTTCTCACACACTGACTCAAGCTAGACGTAGGGTTCGAACACTGATAAATGTAAAATCCGACTATCAATAATTGAAATTAAATTAATTTTGATAATGAATGTAATTTTAATACTGAAATTAAATCTTTCTTTGAAATTGGTTTGTTCGCTTATCAAAGAGAGCAGCATAAAAGATAATAATAGGCTGTTTATCTTTTAAGATGTACATGTACTAGGTGCATTCCGGTTAAACATACTGAAATTGTTGTTGGATATAGCCATTACTTATTGTTAGTATTTATTTCATTCTTTCTTTTCTCTCTCTCTCTCTCTCTCTCTCTCTCTCTCTCTCTCTCTCTCTCTCAAAGCAGCACAGCTTGCAGTTGGATATTATGATCTATTATTACCAATTTGAAGCGGAATGCTTCGAACTGGAATCGTTTGAAGAGTTCAAGCAGTAGATGTCGAATAAGAAGTATAAGACCGAGTATCAGATACGCAACGTATAATCCAGCGGACTATCTTCTGCCGATGCATAATGGACAGAGAACTAACATTGCTTATTCTTGAAAAGGAGCGGCAGCGTGTTTATGCATCACATAATACATGTAACAATAATTTTCCCATTAGCATAAACTGGCTTTTCAGAATTTGATAATATTTAGGGATATTTCGATACACATTTCGGTGATATTTGCCAAAATCTAGGGGATATTTGTTCCAAAACCTTATAAGGATACGGGAAACTGGGACCACCATCCTTCCAAGGTCTCGTATAGCTACCAGACAGTACATACGATTTATATCGGCAACGTAAATGAGTCAAATCAAAAAAGCAAAGTCCAAAACTACCGCATTGCTTATGACGATATTTATGACGGACACATTTAATTTAGTGTTGTTTACTTTGAAACTTCAATGATTATCAGAAGAGAAGTAACATTGTTTATTCGAAAGAGCGGCAACGTGAATAAACGCATTAATGCAAGTTGTAGTGTTAGGTTGTATGCTGTCTACATAAGGATTTAAAAAAAATGTTTACACCTGAATTGCTTAACATCCATCTAGTTTATACATGAATACAAAGTACAGTACAAATACTTTGAACGCGCCGCTTTACCTCTGACATAAATACGCATTTTTGATCGGACTGCTTCAAATATGTATGTTTTCAATAATGCCACCCTATGATTGTAAATAAAATGTGACCACGTGCTACACAAGGCACTGGAAGAATGTAATATGAAATAAAGGCACGCTGCCTTATCTGCAAACATACACGGAAAACCGTATGCTGGGATTTTTTTGTCAATAAGTGTATCCAGCTATTTATTTTAGTAGACCTGAGTAAGTAGACCTTGTCGGTAAACCTAGGTAGGTAGATCTTGGTAAGTAGACCTTGGTACGTAGACCTAGGTAAGTAGACCTAGGTAAGTAGACCCCGGACGTAGACATTGGTAAGTAGACATAGTAGGTAGACCCAGGTAAGTAGACCTAGGTAGACCTTGGGAAGTAGACCTAGGTAGGTAGACCTAGGTAAGTAGACTTTGGTAAGTAGACATAGATAGGTATGTATACCTTGGTAAGTAGACCTAGGTAGGTAGACCTAGGTAAGTTAACCTTGGTAAGCAGACGTAGATAGGTAGACCTTGGTAGGTAGAAATAGGTTAGTAGACATTGGAAGTAGACTTAGTATGTAGGTTTTGGTAGGTAGACCTTGGTAGGTAGACCTTGGTAGGTAGATATTGGTTAATAGACCTAGTAGGTAGACTTTGGTAAGTCGACCTAGGTGGGTAGACCTTGGTAAGTAGACTTGGTAAGTAGACCATAGAAGGTAGACCTTGGTAAACAGACCTTGGTAAGTAGACCCCGGAAGTGAGACCTTGGTAAGTAGACCTAGTTCGATAGACTAAGGTAAGTAGACCTAGGTAGATAAACCTTGGTAAGTAGACCTAGGTATGTAGACATTGGAAGTAGACCTAGGTATGTAGACCTTGGTAACTTGACCTTGGTAAGTAGACCTAGATAAGTAGACCTTGGAAGGTAGACCTAGATAGGAAGACTAAGACATAGGTAAGTAAACCTAGGAAAGGGAACCTTGGTAAGTAGACCCAGGTAGATAAACCTTGGTTAGTAGACTTAGGTAGGTAGACCTTGGAAAGTAGACCTAGGTAGGTAGACCTAGGTTGGTAGACCTAGTTAGGTAGGTAGACCTTGGTAGGCAGGTAGACCTTGGTAGTTAGGTAGACCTAGTTAGGTTTTTAGGTAGACCTAGGTAGGTAGCTCCCTTAAATGTTTTCCTTCTGTTCCTTCAAACCTCAAATATTGTCCCCCAAAAATAACCAGGCACGCTATTCACGGCGTAATTTCCGTCTGTTCGAAACGTCTCGATAATTTCGCCGGTTACCTGCTTTAGGTACACCTCGCAGACGCTTGTTTTTTCGAGCGTTTATATTGCCTTGTTGACTGGTTTGCTATAATACGAGGATTTTAACGGTGTAATTTCGAAAAACCAATCTTTATCGTCGTCTGCATTTGTAAATGTGTATTTATCTTATATTTTTACATTTTGGAAACAAATATGATCTGAAATAGGATATATGGAAATATGTTTGACAAAGAAAAATGTTCAGCCGAAAAAAGAAAAAGAAAGTACAAATTTCCCGACATCTGAACGACACATTGTCTGCGCATGCCGACAAAAATGTCTGCGCCCAACATTAATGGCCGCCTAACCGTCGGTTTTGTTCGGTAAGGTATGTAGATTTTTTATTCTAAATTTCTTACGTACGTTTATCCTAAAGCAAACACACATGTGTGTTTGCTATGTGTGTGTGTTATAAAACAAATACATCAGGAAAACATGTCCGTGTAATGTATACCCCCTTGAACCCCACTTTTATATAGTAAAAATGGGGTATGCAGGGGTATACCTATTTTTCTTATTTTTGCTCCAAAACATAGATTGTGGGTACTCGTTAGAACCGCCTCAGTGAGGCGGTTCTAACGTGTACCCACAATCTATGTTTAGAGCAAAAATAAGGAAAATATCAAAATTTTTCAGCTGAAAATTTTCAATTTTTAAAGGCAAAAAAATCTCTGTTTATTACATGGGCATGTTTTCGTAATGGTAATTGCACTATGCATCGGCCTGGTTTAGAATTCAATCGAAAAAGTTTCCCGTGACACTGCTAAAATTAACATGGTGGCATATTTCATTTATCATTTAAATCAAACAATGCAATTGATATATGGCATCACATTATAACAATGGTTTTCCCATTAGCATTCACTGACTCTCCAGAATTCAATAATTTGTATTCATAAATGAAAATATAAATGAAAACATTCACTTTTTATGGATGTTTTGTTAAATGAAGCTGAGGTAAGAGTTAAATTATATACGTGTTTGTTTGTAACCTTTACCTTATCATTTAAGGTCGGCGATCAAAAATTTCAGTCTGTGAAACTAGTTTAAGCACCCCCCCCCCCTCCCAGTAATCGTTCCAATGCGATACTTCTGTAGTGGTTCTTACTGTTTAATGTTTTGGCGTTGACATTTTGTGCTGTTTGCACCTTATGTATGTTTTCATAATTATATTAGTTAAGTTTTGGTAACTGAGTGGCCGCCTATAAGGATAATAGCTGTTCACTCGGCTTACCATACGTTTTCTTAGTATGAGTACTTGATTGTTTAGTTGTTGTTGTATTTTTTCACCTAGGTTTTTGGAGTGGGAATTTCTTTCTGATTGCGACATTTCCTAATCATTTCCTAACCATTTGCCTTTACAAACGATGGCGCCTGTAAAACCGGTTTAAGATTCTCACCCCCACCCCCAGTAATTTTATATTACTGGTCGTTCCAAGGCGATACATCTGTTTTGGTTGTAATTGTTTTGTGTTTTGGAGTCGAATTTTAGTGCTGTTTAAGCCTTATGTACGTTTTCATATACTGAACAAAAAAAGAAACGCAACAATAGGCCACCAAAGATTTTCGAGTTTAACGGCAAAACGTTGATAATTTCAGGTCTGTTGCTGTATGATTCACATTCATGGGATGTTAGGGTATATCATGCAAAAATCTGATTTTCATTTCGATAAAAATTGAACGAGATTTTTTTCCTCGTCTAAAATAATGCAAATCGGGAAAGATTTGCTCTGTGCATGCGCACACTTTTGAACCTCCAAATCATCAAGAACAATGTCAGCTGCTCCCTTATTAAAATTCATAAAAAAGAAATAATATTACACGACACACAATGTCGTAATTAAAACCGTCAAAATCTCTATATGTTTAATTAAAAGGGGGGTAATATCAATTTTATTTGCTTATTTCTTTAACGTGTGAGTCATCTGCTGAGTGGTACAATGCGATTTTGAATGGGGGTTTATAGCGGATTTAAATCGTACTAAAACTTTAATGCTTGCGCATGCGCACTGTGTGGTATACTACTTTCAGCATGTCTATGGTCGGCATCGAATAACTCCGTAAATACTCATCAAAATGAAAATCGGTTTGTTGCATTCGGAAGCCTAATATCTCACGCAGAAGTAGAAAATGCAATAATTTCTGATTGTATCATAGTTTGCTCAAAATTTAGTGGAATATAATTGTTGCGTTTCTTTTTTTGTTCAGTATATTTTTAGTTAAGTTCTGGTAACTGAGTGGCCGCCAATTGGGAAATAGCTGCTCACTCGGCTTACGATTTGTTTTCTTGGTAACTACCTAAGTGTCATTTTAGTTTTTTCCCACCCCTCTGTTTGTGGAGTGGAAATTTCTTTCTGATGGTGCCATATCCCGATCATTGCCTTCTTGTACCTTTTCATCTCACGCTCAAAATGGTTTATCCGTCGCGTCCGAGTATGTCTTCCTTCACTGTTCTCGTGCGTCTCAGATTTAGTTTCTCAGATTATGCATTGCTAATTACGATGACACTACTATTATTGAAAGTGTATTTCATCAGGCTTCTGCTGTGATTTACCTGCGTGCTTCGTTTTTCTTTTTCTCTTTGTTTGTGTGTGAAACATTGTCGTTTTTTATGCGTTCTTTCCGATCCCGCCTAGGGTCTGGATTGGGACTTTGAATTTAATTGTATCAGTTCCTGTACCTTTTATTCTTAATTTTCAAAGTCTAGGCATAGCTCGATTTTTACCTCAGACGCGTCAAAAGATCGACGAGTCTGCTTAGTAGCATGAAAGGTAAATCAATACGAAATGCAGGTTAAGTTTTCCATTACACTTCAATTGCACACACAGTAAGTTTTACGTGCATTTAAGTAGGCTTGTCGATCTTTTGGTGCGTCTGAGGTCCAAATCGAGCCGCTCTCGATGGCATAAAATGTTTGTGTACTATTTGTACATGCAACAGAATATTAATTGGTTTATCTCTGTTATGAATTAGTTGATAAGACTTGGGGTTCACAAGAGAAGAATATTGGCTGGGATATGTTCAGTCTTATGATACGAACATGAACAAATAGCTATCAAATACTGTGATGTTGTTCACAGTATTGTATGTAAAACAAAACAATAAATCTATAATATGAGCATTCGCATGAGAAAACCAACAATTTGCATATGCGAAAACAAAGACGCAGATCAGCTTCGCAGTAACAGCGAAGCTGATCAGCGCCACGCATAGTACGTACAATTCTTCCTCTACGTATATCCAAAGTTTCAAGCTTCTAGCTTTAAATTTATTTTGTGACTGTACAGCCTGGTTTATGTCGGACCTGGTCGGAACTCAAATTGTTGGTTTTCTCACGCACTGGCTTATAATCTTAACAATAATTGATATAGTGCAATTTCTTTAACCGTGCCGGTTAATCTCTGACTTTCCTATAGCAAATGCACTATATGTCCATGGTTAAGCGGAAATTGCATATGCATTTATCACACTTTCAGGTGTTTCCCAGGTTTCGTTTACAGCTGCAAAGATATCTAAAGGCATATGGCGAGCAAGTCGCGCTCCAACTCGATATGCAGCGTGGAGTCGGAGGCAGGCGGTAGGCGATTATCACGGTAAGGTTACCTTTTAAATGTTCAGGTTGGCTTTTCTTACCATTGCAAAAGAAAACTCCATGTAAAATATCGAAAGTTTTCAGCAGACAATGTTTATTATTTCATATTTTTTTGCTAATAATTGACATAAAGTAAACTTCCTAAAGACTGCTTGTCTAATAAGTAATGCCAGTGCAATGTACAATTTGTATACTCACTTCCTTTCTGTGGTGGTATACATTATTTTCTGAATTTTCTTCTTAAACATAAAATGTGGGTAAACATTAGGCATTCCATATAGTAAAACTGCTTTGTGCGGCGATATATTATTTTCTTAATTGTCAATAAAATTTGGATACTTATTAGACCGTCTGTTACAGGCGGGTTTAACGAGTACGCACGATCAATGTTTTGTATACAAAAAATAAAGCAAATCATTTCAGATTGGGTGAAAACATATAACAACAAAAACAAGTAGATAGCAATAAATCGAACAACTGACAGCTTTTATTAATAAAAATTGATCCACAACACTTTCGGTTTGTTATATTGAACAATCTGCAAAAAAAGAAGAAATAAAGAATATTTGTAACTGTTTATACATTGTTTGTTACTGTTTGAAAAGTAGTAATTATCCGTTTTGTTCCATATGAAACTGTACAATGTAACACCTCGCGACGTCACAAATGATTTTCTATCATTGTTCTGTGTGGATTAACAAGACGGTCGATTCTGGTTGAAATATCTCGATGTAGATTTATTGATTAACGAGCACAAATGTCGGCTATCACAAACAGGGTAGAATCTGCTAAGACGTCCTCCACTATGCAATCGTAAGTGACTACAATAGCTTGTGGTGATGGTCCATTCATTCACGTGACGAAAACTTGCCCATGCAATACACAGAGATTTTTTGACCTTTAAAATTGAAATTTCTTTAAAAATGAAATTTTCAGCTGAAAAATTTTGATATATTCTTATTTTTTGCTCAAAACATAGATTGTGGGTACACGTTAGAACCGCCTCGGCGAGGCGATTGGTATCGTGGTCTTCATCGTGGACCAATCGGGACTATCGTATCCAGTCGTATCAGATCGCATCACATCTTGATATCAATCGTGATAATCGGGCTAATCGTGGAAAATTTTTTGGCTGCCAAAAATTTTGCCACGATTACCACGATTGGCGGGACTATCGTGGCCATCGCATCAGATCGTATGACCTCGTAACAAATCGCAACAAATTGATACGAGTAAATGCGATTAGACACGACAAGCCACGTTTTTGTCACGGATGCTTACGATCTGTTACGAATTACCAATACATTAAAAACATCGGGCAAGATAACTTTTATTCTTTGATCAACAACAGAGAAGTTAATATCAATACGGTCCTTTTCAGTATTAATTTGAAATCTGAAGGATGCCAGGAAATGGCAGCAGAGACAGGGATTGAAAGGGGAATGATTAGGCATTAATAATGCAAATGTCGCATTCTCGCCAGTCTCTGCTCCTCCATCACCAATGTTGTTTCGTCTTCAGAGATTAAAAACGTAATGAAGTATATGTTTGTTTTCGAAGTAAATATACCAATCGCGGTCTCATCGTGACACAATCGTGGCCACAATCACCAAAAATCAAGCCAACAATCGTCACCTATCGCAACATGTCGTATCAGTTCTTGAAACTCGTACCAGAACGCATCTAAGCGTATCAGTCCGTATCAAATCGCAGTCAAGTATCGTGATAATCGTGTCAGATCGCATTAGAATCGGGGTTTAATCGTAATAATCTTATCGGATCGCAACTAATCGTATCTATCCGGGACCAATATCGAGTCACCAGATGTTCACCGATCGCCACCCTATCGTATCAGATCGCAACAGATCGTATCAAAACGCAACGACACGTATCAGAACGTCAAATTTTGGCAAAATATCCCGATTAGCTGCGATTTGTCAATCGTGGCATTCGTAACAGATCGTGCTCTAGTGTGAAAGCCGCATTAAATGTTACACCCTATTGGGCGGTTAGCCTGTTACACCCTATTGGGCGGTTAGCCTTTATTACATCAGGGTGAGCATTTGTCACCAACATGACAGACCAGCCAGGTTTCGAACCCGCAACCCATTGATTGCTAAGCGAATATGCTATCCATTACACCATCGCGGCTGTACAGACTTTTCAGACTATACGGATATGATTATTTTGTATTTCATGTCAAAATACAGTGAGTGTATGCTCAAAGGTCATTGTCTGTCATCAAAGTGGTTATAAGCACTGCAAAGATTTTTTATTATTATTTGTTTAAGCCTTTTATAAACATATTATTTTGACAATATTATGCTGAATGTATGCTTTACGCCGTTTAATAAGTCTCTGGCTATTTCAAGTTTTCCATTTCAATGAATTAAATATTTTTAACATTTAAAAATCCAGTGCATGGTATAACTGCTCATTAAGTGAGTACATTTTGTGCAAAAACTGTGACACTAATTAAAACGGTCGGGAATACCATTGGAAGATAGTCGGGACCGAACAAGCTGATGTTGACTAGAACACACCTAGCCGGTCTTTTATACAACAAAACGTAGCGAAAGAGCTCTAATTAACTAATTTAAACATACAGACGATCATATCTCAGGTTAAGTAGTAAAATGCTAATATTTAAAAATACTTAACCTGAAAGCAGCCACTGCTTTCGATGAAGTATATTTTGAAATGAGCACTTGTACAAAACTATTGCTTCTAGTATGACCAACGATTAATATATAATGTACATGTACTCATCGCGTAAATACAAGAATTTATTTTGCGACCAGAATATAGCAAGACGGACGTGATGGTCCATTACGCTCAAAATGATTTTCTAAAAATACTTCAGTAAAGGTCATACATTCATGTACGTTTAAAATACGTTCGTATACAAATCCGTTGCCCACTGTTTGACCCAAGACAGTTAACACAGCGGCAATAAATATGCAAATAAATAATCAAAATATGGTAATCTTGGGAATGTGTCTTTTATTTAGACCTCATGTAAATTTTCGAAATTACAGTACAATAGTCTGGCTTTCGTTGCCGGCTTTAAAAGGGCTACTGATGAGGGTTCATTACCCGAAATTGCGCAATATAGTCCATACTATCTCCCTCTGAATGTTTTTACTGCTTCCAGAGGATCAAACATTTATATTTTATTTGCTATTACTGCAGCTGGTGTTGTGCCGTGTGGCGGCCCTAAAAAGTCTCCCCGTACATCATCCATAGTGCAGATTATATTTTTATTTAGATCCTTTGAGATCAGTAAAGGTATTCAGAGTGTTCAAAACACCCACGTTTAGAGACATACTTCTAAGCAATGTTTAAATTATTTGACCCCGTTTGGGAATGTGTCTTTTATTTAGGCCTCTCATGTAAATTTTCGAAATTACAGTACAATAGTCTGGCTTTCGTTGCCGGTTTTAAAAGGGCTACTGATGAGGGTTCATTACCCGAAATTGCGCAATATAGTCCATACTATCTCCCTTTGAATGTTTTTACTGCTTCCAGAGGATCAAACCTTTATATTTTATTGGATGCCTTAAACTCTGCGTTCCAGTCCAGTAATGGTGTTTTCCAAAATGGCGGCTACTTCAACGATGCTAGTGCTTCCCAGGATTGTGGGTACTGATTTTCTGATTATCAGACTAGTTTTGCTACCTATGCTGACCATCCATATTAAAAATACAAGACGATTTTTGAAGATAGAAGTTCTTTACATGATATTTTGAAACTGATCCAGATCAATCATGGATCACGTGCATCCGTAGACTTCGAAATCGAGATTATGTTTGGTACCTAGAATGACGCTTCACGCAATTTTACATCAAAGTACATGGTAGTTTCAAATCATATACGTTTAGAAATTACTGGTTACGGCACAAATACTATTGGCGGACATGTTGCATTTCGTAATAGATCCAGTAATATCAAAATTGATTTCTGTTATCCTTCTGTTTAAATTCCCAAATGCATTCATTGTTCAACCCTCTTGAGTCTTTTTGACAAAGCGTGACCTCCGTACTTTTGTCTGGGGCTGTTTTTAATTATTGTAGCACAGCAGTTTAATTTCAAACACCCGATGCATGAGCCATAGGAATTTTTAATTATTAATAATTTGTATTGATATGAACACTTGTCTCCTGAGTAGCTTTGCGAGAAAAACTGACATAAGTGGTTACAAGCAGCTCCTAGACAATGCCGTGCGGTCACTGCGCAAAGATGTTTTATAGTATTATCGTTTCTGATTTAAAAACGGCACAGCAAAACAGTTGTTCTATCTTATCCATTGACGATTACATGTAGCAGTTAGGTCATTACTGAATAACCAATCTGAATGCGAAATCCAAATTTCTCATCACGCGGCTTAATCTTAATTTAAAAGGAGAAAGTGTGCGAAATGTTGCTTGTAATTCTATAGAAAATTAATGTAAACTTGTAATTTATTGTGCGGTATCATATTTATAATGTTAAGAATATATTTCAAATAAGAAGGCTTTATTTGTGTTGAAATTAATTAGTTCGAACCTTAATACATTGTAAGGAATGAGTTTGGATTAATGACTTGAAACGCTAGAGGAGGACTTTAAAAACGCTGAAAGGATAAAAATGTCAAATACCAGTATGTGGAAGAAAGTGAGGTAAGGTTACCAAAACGCACAGTTAAAATCAAAAACAAAACATACTTATATGTTACTCATAACAAAGTCATAGTTTCATTACTCAATATCGTTTTTACCATATTACGTTACTAGTTTGCAGCTGCATATTTATTTTCGCTCAAAATTTAAAGCAAACTGGTGATCCAAGGAACTTTAACCAAGTGTTTTGAAAAAACAAAATGAGAAAATTAGTAGGCAAATACGTGCAAGCAAAGCTAAGATTACTATATAAAAAGTGGATCTTTGTAAAGGGTGGGAAATGGACGCTGTTTCTGATCATATTCCATTTCCCAGAACGACACACAGATTTAAGCCATTCTGCAAGTTTCGATAAAAGGAATACCCATATGGTGTGCAGAGGTTTTAGGGCTTAACATATGGTTTGCCAAATGTTCATCAGCATTGGGAACTCCTCTGAGTTGTGTACTAATATTAAGAACTAATATGTTACATGTAACTGGAGCTTTTGACATATATGGACATATATATTGCTTATGGACGTTAAAGGTTGTACTGCCTACTATTTGAATTTTTTTCTGAATTCCAGAAAAATCAACTATAATTGTAAATATTTACTAAAATCGATAAAAGAATGAAGTTCCCAAAGTTATGTATAGTGTGGATGTCGTTTTGAGCTTGGAGAAGGGCATTTCAATTTTTACCACGTAGCATTAATTATTCTATATGTAGCAAACCTTCCTCAATTTTGACCGGGCCGTGCACATGACGCCGTGCATGTCGTGCCCTTGCCTACCGGACAAGAAATTTCCTTCCACCAAGCAAATCTGTGAAAATCATGACTAATCGTAAGATATTTGATACCAGAACTACGAAACGAAATTATGAAGTCAAACTCAATACATTTTCACCCTAACTGGATCTTTTTACTGTGGAAAATGTCATACGGTAGTGGCACGTAGTCATAGCCGTGCAAAATACATCTTAGTATACATGCATGTTTCGTGAAATAGAGCATTTTGACAATGTTTAATGTGAATATCCTTTTTCTATGCTTAGATTAAGCTTTATTTTTATTCAAACTTTAAAAATGTAAACGAAACTATAATACTGGCCCGGCAAACCGGATGCGGCAAACTCGTCATGGTCACAGCTTTCATGCCTGACCGTTAATTCTTCCGAAGTCTCGATATCACTGATACTATTTTTTCGATACTTTTCAAAGGAGTAAGACGTACAAGTAACCTTTAAGTCTTAACTCAAACAAATAATTGTCTATCATTTAAACTTTATATTGTTCTTGTGGTTACTTTTAGTCCATATAAACGTCCGTTACTCCATTGGTTTGTTGTTGTATCATGTCTGGTCTTCAATTTGGAATCAATTTTCTATTTATTCAAGATTAGTGTAGATACTGATCGATTGCTTAATTTTAATTATTACTTTCTGGTCAATTTAAGCGAATGTTTGACCATATGTATTGTTTCTGAAATGGATATTTTAATAATTTACGGTTGTTTATTCCATTATTTGAAGGTCTGAATGTTTCATCCAGGACAATCAAGTCATTACAAGATTTATTCTTTTTTTCCAGAATAAATGCAAAAGCCAGCACAACATGTTCGTGTTTGGAACTATTTGCAAACAACGTTAGAAAATCGATTTTTTCTTTTTTTTTTTTTTTTTTTTTTTTTTTTTTTTTTTTTTTTTTTTTTTTTTGCTGTCATGTTTAAATTTTACAAATAGTTGATGAAGAATTATGAATGTTTGAGCCTCAACGTATTAAATCATCGGACAAACCATGGCCAACCATTATTAAATTTGGTGGCACTTGTGTATAAATGCCTCGCATTAGCCTTGTTACATATAACATTTCATTTTTAAGTATTCTCAGAAAGCGCTGAATGGTTAAGCCAAACGAATGGTAGCTGGGTTGTTACTGACGATATTAGTGTTTAGAGAGTGCTGAATTTCAAAGGCTACGAAAGCAATAAGTACTGACATGTATTAACATAAGCTAAGCAATGGAAGGGGCCCTTGGCTTGCGTCCATAACATAGACAGAAACCTGATAAGACTGGACAACTTATATTATTATTTTTATTGCAAGGAATCTAGGTACACTGTCAATATATTTGTTCTGTTCATTGTCCGCCATCAAAGTGGTTATAAGACCTGCAAAGATTTTTATGATTTGTTTAATCATTCTATAAACACAGATTTATTACAATATCAATATTTCGACAATGAAATTCTGAAGATATGCTTTATGGCGAATTTATTAGTCTGTCCGATGAATGTTTTCGTTTTTAGATAATACCATACTACAGGCAATATTTAATAAAGTTCTGCTCCCATATGTCCTGTCTGGTGTATCGCACCATTTGTTGATCGTTTCGGTCTAGAACAGGGCTTTGATGATACATATACTAATTCATCTGGGTCATTAATGGTAGGAAAGTGGCACAACATAGATTTTATAACGAGGTAACTCTGTCTGACTACTTCACATGTCCCTTACTATGAAAAAAGTTAAGAAAGCACTCTAATTAACTAATTTAAACACACAGACGATCATATCTCAGGTGAAGTAGTAAAATGCTAATATTTAATAATACTCAACCTAAATACAGCCACTGCCTACCATAAAGGTATACATAAAAAGTGGCACTTGTACGAGGCTATTTCCTTTACTTCTACGACTTTTTAAAAGACTGGTGTACTCGTCCAACAAGAGCAAGAGTTTTATGCTAAAGATTACGGACGCGTCGCAACATGTGCAAAAATAAAAACTTTGTTCACTGATTAAAACATTGTTTGATGGATTCAGACAGTTATCATCTCGACAATAAATGCAAAAGATAAACAGAGCACACATGCAAAATACGACAGTCTTAATACCTTTCCTAGATGGTGGCTACTCTATGTAAACCCCTTCATAATACTTGATGCCTCACATAATATTTGGAATGGATAGCATGCCATTTGGTCTGAGGATCTTAGATCTGACCGTAATTTAAGGCATGGAATTGTGTAATCATGTTTGGCAGGGCTAAATAATAATAATAATATACAAAATGCCAGCCATCTTTTGCAAAGTGTTATAGAAAACCCACGCAACGTGCTAATTGCAAAAGGTTTTTGGCTATTTTCTAAATCGGGTGGAAATTTGCATTAGGCTTTTGATAAATCTATGCATATTTTCTAAGTGAAGAAAATGAATATGCTTGCTACATTTGTTGCATCAAAATACCTAATGTGTCTTGGAAAACATTCATTTTAACATAATATTTCCCATCCATTTTGCGGTGTGTGCAAATTAAAAATGACAAAAAATGCATTACTCCTTTTATTGTGCTGTATTCCCTAAATCGCACAAAATCTTTTCTGGCAAAACTTTCCTCCAAGAGACCCTTAAACAATAATGGTTGCAAGGTTCCTGCAATGCAATAGTCGATTTCAATCTTGCACAGTTGGGAATTGCTCCTTACGGAGATCGAAACATTTGCAGGCTGTATACTGGTTAAAATGTTGCATTTGGTTTTGGATCAGATACGTTCAATGTAATGATTTCAGTCAAACTCGGTTTTAAGGATGTTCGCTGCCAATGAAAAAGTATTCAAACTTTTTTTCTAACCACTCTTTTTTGATTCCAAATTACAACACAAGACATTTGAAAACAAAATAAGTATAGGGTAGTGTGCATTTTTTCGAGCTACAGGCCTGTGAATGAGTCCTCTGAACACTTTGTTTTAAATTCAGAAAAATTAATTTAAATTTCAATTCTTTGAAACATACCTGTCTTGAACAAAAATACACCTAGAATGCTTTCAAAATTCATAATATTTACGTAATGCAGACTATTTTGGACCAAAAACAATGTAAAATTTGCAACTTGAAGTGGATGACAAAATTTTAGGAGTCGTTTTCCAACCCTACCCCCATACTTGAAAAGTCGGAAAAAATCAATATTTTGAAATGTGCCAAACCCATATTTACCATAGAGACTCACGCCAAGAGTTTGTAAAAGTGGGCGGGATTTTCTCTATACTTCATGTTGTATTTTTACTAGATGCTAGTAACTGATAAGTCGTCAGTCCTATAGGTATATTTGTAGATTCAAACTTTTTCTTGTATTTTCACACAAGATAGAACTTAGTAATATTGTTCGAATAAAAGAAAGAAATATATAGGGTAGTGTGCATATAAGAGAGAACCAACAACTTGAAAATCGCCATTTTAAGCCTTTTTTCGTCTGTTTTGTTTCTTAAAGCCCATTTCATAAAACCACCCAAATTTTTAAAACTAGCACACCAAAGACAGAAAGACCGACTTAGAAGACCATATACACATATTCTGCTGCTAAAACAAACATCGAACTCGTGCAATTAATTTGAAGATGCGTAATATTCAAGTTTAATCTACCCTACCCCCTAAATTTTACTGACAACTAAAATTTTCTGAAAAGTTGCAGAAAATGGGGTGAAAAAATGAAGTTCCTTAGATTGACAATTTTCATGGCTCATTCAATGCATATCATCAATATGTATCCAAATATAAAATATTAGAAAAATATCTGCAACCGTTTTCGAGATATTCAACAAAAGAAAAACCGAAAGTTCCGAAATGTCAAATGTAAGCAGCGAACATCCTTAAATCCCAAACGTATTGCGTATTGTCCAAGCAAACTGCTAGCGCCTGCATCCGGCAATATTACGTGAAGTCTGTACTTTTTGCTGGGGCTGTTTTAATTATTGTTGCACAGCATTTTAATTCAAAGATTCGATGCATGAGCCATAGGAATTTTTAATTATCAATAATTTGTATTGATATGAACACTTTTCTCCTGAGTCCAACAACTCGCTGAGTCGCCCTGCGAGAAAAACTGACATCTGTGTTATTAAGCAGGTCCTGCGCAATCAGGTTTGCATGAATACTGCCAGATGATGTTTACTGACTTGATTTTGTAAATAAAACAGTTATCATAATGTACTGTCCAAACTTTTTTTTTTTTCATTGATGATTAGCAGCGCGATAATTACAGAATAGCAAATCAGTGTCTTTGATTTCGCATTACGAAAAATCCACATTTTCTCATGAAGTGGCTAATTCTTAATGTAAAAGGAGAAAGTGTGCGAAATGTTGCTTGTAATTCTTTAGAAAATTAATGTAAACTTGTAATTTATTGTGCGATATCATATTTATAATGTTGAGAATATATTTTAGATAAGAAGGCTATATTTGTGTTGAAATTAATTAGTTCGAACCTTAATATACTTGAGGAATAAAGAAACGCAACAAATACTTTGGGTAACTAAAAACATGCTTTGTAATGCAAGTTTGTGGTATAACTGAGCTTCTTATATGAAAACAATATCTAAACGTCAAATTGCAACAGGCTGAGTCACAATGTCTGTTACGTATGCTTAATGGTGTACGCGTAACCACTCTGACCTACAGTAGCACACCCTGTAACCATGATCAGTAAATGTCAAATTTGAAATCAGAACCAATATTTTGTTTCCAAAACCCCTAAAAGTGATTGCAGATGTAATCATTGATCAGTTGGTAACATTTGGGTACAATGTATGTTATGGGACGTTTAACGCCACCAACGTCAATCGAAAAAATGAGTCAAAAGCCAGTAAAATTTCCTTCGGCATGCGTTATATTCAATAAAATGTTTATTTACGTAAACATATGACCTTTGTACTTCAGACGTCCATAAAACGTCCATTATAACGTCAAAAACCAACATCCTGCATTTTAAAGACTCTCACTATGTTTTTCCAATTTTCTGATTTAAAAAATGATCAATTGCCAAACGTTTGATTACAGTGCGTAAATCGATTGTTTACTCAAAGCATATAATCCGTTTCGCTCCTTTACATAACGTGATATTCTGTTTAACGAACGTCAAAACAAACGCTCCGGTGATCCATTTCTACGGTACCTGTGACGTCACTGTTGATCAAAAAGCACGTCGTGTCGCATGTTGGTTCGATATATACCGTTTAGGTACAAATAGCCAAAATCGAATAATTTAAATGACGTTAATTACTCATTTTTCGTTATTGTAAGCCTCAGCATTCCGTTAACAACATTTAACGCAACATAGGGCGGCACCTAAGTATACAATGATCCTAGTCTTTATTGCACATTATCAAGTCGACGTCACGTAACCCACATGCAAAGAATTTGTCATCTTCCCCTTCGCCCCGACGTTTACGTCACAATTTGCGTTTTTCATAGTTCTCGACGTTTTGTCGTTAATTTGTCAATAAAATGACGTTTTCTCATTTCATCACGTGCAAAAAGCAGTCAGTAGGTCATTCCATAAAAGGATTTTATCAAAATGCCAAATACATACGTAAAAGTTGAAATTTAGTATGTTGCGTATTTTAATTCCTTAAGTATATATTGTAAGAGTTTGGATTAATGACGTGAAACGCTAGAGGAGGATTTTAAAACGCTGAATTGAAAAAATGTCGAATACCAGTATGTGGAAGAAAGTGAGGTAAGATAATCAAATTGCATACTTTAATCAAATACAAAATTACTTACATGTATTTAAGTTTCACTTATAAACCCGTTACCAGTTACATGTACATGTATCTGTGTTATGCATATTTCCACTCAAAATTTAAAGCGATGGTTAGTATACCACATAATTTCGTACTCGTCTGAGCATTGAGAACATTACTTACGGCTCAACAATAGTAAGTTAGACCCAGGGTCTGGTATTCGAACTCGTTCGTTGCGTCGCGTTCTGTTCAAAAACTTAAATCACATGCTAAGTGCAGCTGTACTGGTGAAGAACTCTGCAACCAGTGACTCTTAGATCCGATTTCCTAACAACGACTTTCAACTTAAACAAAAACGCCCAATCATAAAAACTTTATATCGCGTTTGCCGGAGGTAATATTTATTCCATATACATGTCCGTTACTCCGCTGGTTTGTTGTTATATCTTGTCTACTCTTTAATATGGAATCAATGTCTGATTTATTTAAGATTATAGTAGATACTGATATATTACGTAATTACAATAATAATTATCTGGACAATTAAAGCAAATTCATAACCATTTGCACAATTTCTACAGTTTTCTATATTATATGTACATGTATTCCATTACAAATAAAGACCAAAAAGGATCAGCCGTTGAAGAGACATAAAACAACATAATAGCAAAAACATTGTGGAAAAGGTCATAATCTAGCTTTTTAGCGTGATCTGATCAGACTGGGCTACTATTATTACTATTTTTATAACAAGGAGTCTAGGTACACTGTCAGTATGTTTGTTCAGTTCAATGTGTGTCATCAAAGTGGTTATAAGACCTGCAAAGATTTTTATGATTTGTTTAAGCGTTTTATAAACACAGATTTATTACAATATCAATATTTCGACAATGAAATTCTGAAGATATGCTTTATGGCGAATGTCCGATATACATGTATGTTTTCTTTTTTAGATTATACCGTACTACACACCATTTCACAGACAATATTTAGTAAAATTCCGCTCCTATGTGTATCGCACCATTTGTTGAAGATCCGAGCTTCCATGATACATGCACCAATTGATCTGTGCCATTCATGGTAGGAAAGTGGCACAACATAGATTTTATAACGACGTAACTCTGCCTGACTAGTTAACAGATTCCTTACTATGAAAAAAAGGTTAAGAAAGTGCTGTAATTAACTAATTTAAACATACAGACGATCATATCTCAGGTGAAGTAGTAAAATGCTAATATTTAATATACTTAAGGAATTAAAATACGCAACACACTAAAATTCAATGTTTACGTATGTATTTGACGTTTTGATAAAATCCTTTTATGAAGTGACCTACTGACTGCTTTTTGCACGTGATGAAATGAGAAAACGTCATTTTATTGACAAAAGTAACGACAGAACGTCAAAAACTATGAAAAACGCAAATTGTGACGTAAACGTCGAGGCGAAGGGGAAAATGACAAATTCTTTGCATGTGGGTTACGTGACGTCGACTTGATAATGTGCAATAAAGACTAGGATCATTGTATACTTAGGTGCCGTCCCATGTTGCGTTAAATCTTGTGAACGGAATGCTGAAGTTTACAATAACGAAAATGAGAAATAAACGTCATTTAAATTATTCGATTTTGGCTATTTGTACCTAAACGGTATATATCGAACCAACATACGACACGACGTGCTTTTTAATCAATAGTGACGTCACAGGTACCGTAGAAATGGATCATCGGAGCGTTTGTTTTGACGTTCATTAAACAGAATATCGCGTTATGTAAAGGTGCGAAACGGATTATATGCTTTGAGTAAACAATCGATTTACGCACTGTAATCAAACGTTTGGCAATTGATCATTTTTCAAATCAGAAAATTTGAAAACCATAATGAGAGTCTTTAAAATGCAGGATGTTGAATTTTGACGTTATAATGGACGTTTTATGGGCGTATGAAGTACAAAGGTCATAATCTTTACGTAAATAATCGTTTTATTGAATATAACGCATACCAAAGGAAATTTTACTGGCTTTTGACTAATTTTTTCGATTGACGTTGGTGACGTTAAACGTCCCATAACATACCCAAATGTTACCAACTGAACAATGGTTACATCTGTAATCACGTTTAGGGGTTTTGGAAACAAAATATTGGTTTTGGTTTCAAATTTGACATTTACTGATCATGGTTACAGGGTGTGCTACTGTAGGTCAGTGTGGTTATGCGTACGCCATTAAGCATACGTAACCGTCATTGTGGCTCAACCTCTTGCAAATTTACGATTAGATATTGTTTTCATATAGGAAGCTCAGTTATACCACAGACTTGCATTACAAAGCATGTTTTAGTAACCCAAAGTATTTGTTGCGTTTCTTTATTCCTTAAGTATAATACTCAGCCTAAATACAGCCACTGCCTTCCATAAAGGTTTATGTAGAAAGTGGCACTTGTGCGAAGCTATTTCCTTCTACGACTTAACACTGATGAACTCGTCACATAAGAGCGAATATGTAATGCTAAAAGTAAAAGTAGGCAATGATCGGGAAATGGCGTAATCAGGAAGATATCCCTATTACGGACGCGTCGCAACATGTGCAAAAGTGAAAACATTGTCCATTGATTAAAACATTATTTTATGGATTCAGACAGTTATTAGCGCGACAGTAATTGCAAGAGATAAACAGTGCACACACGCAAATTACAATAGTCGTTATGCCTTTCCTAGATGGTGGCAAGTCGTGACCTTACATAATATTCGGGATGGATTGCATGCCATTTGGTCTCAAGATCTTAGATGTGACCGGAATGTAATTTAAGGCATGGAATTATGTACATGTAACCATGTTTGGCAGGGCTTTATACATGAAATAATATACAAAAATCCAGCCATGCTTTGCAAAGTGTTATAGAAAACCCACGCAACATGCTAATTGTAAAATGCTTTAGTTAATGCTTTTTGCTGATTTCTAAATTGGGTAGAAATTTGCCTAAGGCTTTTGATAAGTCTATGTATTTTTTCTGAGTAAAGAATATGTTCGCTTCATTTGTTTCCCAAACATATCAAACTAACAAATGTGTCTTGGAAAAACATTCATTTTAACATAATATTTCCCATCCATTTTGCGACAGATGCAAATAAATAATGACAAAAAATATATGACCCCTTTTCTTGTGCTGCCTTCATTAAATCTTCAGCTTTGGTTTTCTGACAAAAAATTTCCTTCACAAAACCCTTAAACAATAATATTCTTTTTTTAATTCAGTTTTACGTCCCTTTCAAGATTATTTCAGCACATATGAGACGGGCCAATCAGTAGGTGGGCGGAAACGGGAGAACCCCGAGAAAAACCACCTGGCACACCCGCAAGCAGAACTTGGCTTGTCTCACATGTGGCCAGTGCGGGGCTCGAACCCGCACCAGACACAGCGGCGAGATGATCGAGTGATTAAGAAACAGCGCTCTTAACCGCTCGGCCACGGGGCCGCTTTGATAATAATAGCTGCCAGATTCCTGCAATTGCATAGCATAGTAGGTCGATTCAAATCTTGTACAGTTAGGAATTACTCGTTACGGAAAACACATCGTTTTTGCTGGTTGAAATGTTGCATTTGGTTTTGGATCCGATACGACCAAAAAATAATTATTATGCTATACGCCAATTTTAAATTCCCAAAAGTATTCCGTATTGTACAAGCTAGTCTCTAGAATCTATATGACAATACGTGACCTCCATACTTGTGTCTGGGGCTGTTTTAATTATTGTTGCACATCAATTTAATTCCAAGACTAGATGCATAAGTCATAGGAATTTTTAATTATCAATAGTTTGTATTGCTATGAACACAATTCCCGGAGTCGTTTTATTAGAAAGACATCGGTGTTTCTGCACAATCCGGACTGCACGGATACTGAGAGATGATGTTTATTGAATTTACTTTTCAAACTTTGTAAATAAAACAGTTGTCATATTGTACTGTCTAAATAATTGTTCAAATGATGATAAGCAGCACGATCATTACAGAATAGCAAACCAATGCCTTTGATTTTGCATTAAGAAAAATCCCGATTTTCCCAAGAAGCGGCTAATTCTTAATTTAAAAGGAGAAAGTGTGCGAAATTGTGCTTGTAATTCAATAAAAAAAATAATGTAAACTTGTTATTTATTGTGCGGTATCATATTAATGAATTAAATGTAGAGAATATATTTTAAATAACAAGGGTTTATTTGTGTTAAAATTAATTAGTTTGAACCTTTATATATTATAAGAAAAAATGGATTGATGGCACGAAATGTTAGACGGAGGATTTTTAAAACACTAAACGGATAAAAATGTCGAATACCAGTATGTGGAAGAAAGTGAGGTACGTTTATCACAACTAAACGCACACTTTAATCAAATACAAAAACTACTTACATGTATTTACTTGTAACAGATAATGCCGTTACCAGTACATGTAGCTGCATTATGCATAATTCCTCTCAAAATTTAAAGCGATGTTCTTCTTAGAACTGGTGATTGAAGTTTCTATATGAATTACATTGAATTGCTGGACACCCATTTTCAGTTCCACATGCAAACTTTATGGATACTCTTTGTTTTAACTCAGAATGGACAACATGACACTCAGAAGATACTCTACAGCCTATCGAACGTAAAAGATCTAACCTACTAATGAAAGGGACAAAAAGTCTCATTAGATTGCCACTGATTAGTATACCACATCTGAGCATTTGAGAACATTACTTACGGCTGTACAATAGTAAGTTGGACCCAGGGTCTGGTATTCGAATTCGTTTGTTGCGTCGCGTTGTGTCCAAGAACTTAAACCACATACTTAGTGCGGCTATACTGGTGAAGAACTCTGCAACCAGTGGCCCTTTCTAACTCGGAATTAGATCCGATTTTCTAACAACGATTTTTATTTCAATTTCAAAGTCTCAACTTAAACAAAAACGTTCAATCATAAAAAAACGTTATGATGTTGCCGGAGGTAACATTCAGACTATATACATGTCCGTTTCTCCGTTGGTTTGTTGTTATATCTTGTCTACCCTTTAATGTAGAATCAATGTCTGATTTATTTTAAGATTAATGTAGATACTTATGTATTACGTAATTACAATAATATTTATATGGTCAATTAATTTAAAAGTAAATTCATAACCATTTGCATAATTTCTATGGTTGTCTATATACATTTATTCCATTACAAAGGATCATCCGTTGAAGAGACATAAAACAACATAATAGCAAAACCAATGTGGAAAAGGGTCATTATCTGGCTTTTTAACGTGATAAACGACCTGATCAGACTGAGCTACTAATATTATTATGTTTATAACAAGGAACTAGGTACACTGGCAGTATATTTGTTCAGTTCATTGTCTGTCATCAAAGTGGTCATAAAGCCTGAAAAGATTTTTTTATGATTTGTTTAAGCGTTTTATAAACACAGATTTATTACAATATCAATATTTCGACAAGCAAATTCTGAAGATATGCTTTACGGCGAATTTATTAGTCTGTGCGATGAATGTTTTCGTTTTTAGATTATACCATACTGCAGGCAATATTTAGTAAAGTTCTGCTCCCATATGTAATGTTTGTTGATCGTTTGGGTCTAGAACCGAGCTTTTATGATACACGTACTAATTCATGTGTGTCATTAATGGTAGGAAAGTGGCACAAGATAGATTTTATAACGGCGTTACTCTGTCTGACTAGTTAAAAGATCCCTTACTATTAAAAAAAAGTTAAGAAAGTGCTCTAATTAACTAATTTAAACATACAGACGTCGATCATATCTCAGGTGAAGTAGTAAAATGCTAATATTTGATAATACTCAACCTAAATACAGCCACTGCGTTCCATAAATGTACCCTATATATAAAAAGTGGCACTTCCTTTACTAGAACTACGATTTAAGACTGACGTACTCGTCTCATAAGAGCAAGAATTTGATGCTAAAAACATTACGGACGCGTCGTAACTTGTCCACTGATTAAAACATTATTTTATGGATTCAGACAGTTATTAGTGTGGCAATAAATGCAAAAGGTAAACAGTGCAGACATGCAAAATACGACAGTCTTCATGCCTTTCCTAGATGTAAACCCCTTCATAAAACTTGATACCTCACATTATATTTGGAACGGATAGCATGCCATTTGGGCATTATCTTAGATGTGACATGAAATTATGTAATCATGTTCGGCAGGGCTTTATACTCGTACATGAAATAGAAGACAAAAAGCCAGCAATGTATTACAAAGTGTTATAGAAAATATTGTGCTGTATTCCCTAAATCTCACAAAATCTTTTCTGACAAAACTTTTCCCCAAGAAACCTTAAACAATAATGGCTGCAAGGCTCCTGCAATTCAGTAGTCGATTCCAATCTTGCACAGTTAGGAATTACTCCTTACGAAGATCGAAACATTTGCAGGCTCTGTACCAGTTAAAATGTGAACGGATACGATCAAATTAATGATTTCAGTTATCCGTCAATTGTAAATCCCCAAAGTATTCCGTATTGTAGAGCAAGCCTCGAGAGTCTATATGACAATACGTGACATCCGCACTTTTGTCTGTGGCTGTTTTAATTATTGTTGCACAGCATTTTAATTTCAAACACTCGATGCATAAGCCATAGGAATTTTTAATTATCATTAATTTGTATTGATATGAACACATTTTCCTGAGTCGTTTTGTTAGAGGAACTGACATCGGTGTTTCTGCACAATCCGGACTGCACGGATACTGCGAGATGATGTTTATTGAATTTACTTTTCAAACTTTGTAAATAAAACAGTTGTCATATTGTACTGTCTGAATAATTGTTCAAATGACGATAAGCAGCACGATCATTATAGAATAGCAAACCAATGCCTTTGATTTTGCATTAAGAAAAATCCAGATTTTCCCATGAAGCGGCTAATTCTTAATTTAAAAGGAGAAAGTGTGCGCAATTTTGCTTGTAATTCAATAGAAAATTAATGTAAACTTGTTATTATTGTGTGGTATCATATTGATAATATAGAGACTATATTTTAAATAACAAGGGCTTATTTCTGTTGAAATTAATTAGTTTGAACCTTTATATATTATAAGAAAAGATGGATTGATGACATGAAATGTTAGACGGAAGATTTTAAAAACACGGAAAGGATAAAAATGTCGAATACCAGTATGTGGAAGAAAGTTAGGTAAGATTATCGAAACGCACACTTTAATCAAATTTAAAATTACTTTCATGTACACTGTACATACATGTATATGTACTTTTAACTTATTACGCCGTTGTCAATTACATGTACGTGACTAGTTTGCAGCTGCGTAGTTTCGCTAAATTTAAAGCAAGGTTCTTCATAGAACTGGTGATTGAAGGTTCTATAACCAAGTGTTTTAAAACAAGAGAAAAATATTAGGAAATACTTCATAAAACATCCATACGAAGAAGTCTTTAACAGCATCCGATTTCAATTGAGGTTTTCCAGTACCTCAATTTCAAGCGGGCTAAGGATAAGAATGAATTCCTCTGATAGCAATATAACATTTTATGTATGAATCTTTGATTACTTTTTAACTGCCTTGTAGGTTATTATGTTTTAAGTCTTTACTCTCAAAATATTTATAATATTACTTTATCAAAATTGTGATAAACACATTTAATAATGTATTGCTGTCCTCTCAAGACATTGTAAAACCTTATCAAAATTTTGATATTCAATTCTGTTTTAGGGAAACGAAAAGTCACATTCAACGTCTTATCAAAATTATGATAACAACATGAACTAATATAAGCTCTAGAACACACCGTTATCAAAATTTTGATAAGACTGTAATTGATACAGGATTCGAGAGCTTGCACGGCAAATGATGATTGGTGTTTGGTTTGTCAACTATGTGTAAAACCTTATCAGAATTTCGATAGCCTATCCTGTTTTAGGGAAACGCAGTCGCATTCAACGCCTTATCAAAATTCTGATAACAACATGAAATCATAATAGCTGTGGAACACACCGTTATCAAAATTTTGATAAGTCTGTAATTGGTACAAGAACCGACAGCTTGCGCGGCAAACGATAATTGATGTGTATGTTGGTTTATTTAGGACTTCACGTCCAATCAAATAGCTCTGGTCATACGAGATGGAACCTAGGTCTGAAGTCACACGACAAAGGCTGGGGATGTCCGGAGTCCAACCTGTGACTCCTGGTTGACAAGGCGAGTGGCTTTGGTTAAGTTTACCCCTGTCAAACCAAGAGGCGTTTCCATGGCGTTGGCAAGGCGTTCTTAAATTTTCCTGACCGCCGCGAAACTCCGAGGAAAAATTATTTATTTGTGACAATAAAAACCATGGCGTTCTCATCGAATCCAATGCGTTACTACGGAGTTCATAGTGTGTTCTATCAGGTTCTATTGCGCTGGCATGACGCCTTCATGGGCTTGCACGGCACTCTTGGTGTATGCACTCTTGGCGTTCCCCCGGCGTTCGTACCGCGCTTCCACGGCGTTCTGGTACTGAGCTGACGTCTTGTAGGCGAGTCAGAAACAAAGTCTCCGTCATTTGAATGTTTGCTTTCAAAAATGTAACATAGCTGGCAACAGGGGATGGAGAGGGTAGCAGCAGCAGCAATTTGTATAAGTAAACTAGCTTGTTGTTCGATAGACTTAGTGAAATAAATCTATGTGCATCTCATTTAAATAGTGTTTTGTTTGCTTTTGACATATTTAAATTTGCATATCTTTTTCATCCATTGTACTACAAGAAACGCCATTGGACGCGGTAAATGCTCCATGTTAGCGCAATTAACGCCGTGACAACGCCTTACAAACGCCACGGGATCGCGGTAAAAGCTTCATGTGAACGCAACAAACGCCGTGACAGGGCCTTACAGCTGCCACAGAGGCGTAGTAAGATTAATGACACGCCGTAAAAGCGCCATAGACGTGTCGCATGAGCGCGGTGAAAACGCAGTGAGATCGCGATGGACGCCATACCATCGTCGTGCAAACGCCATTGCCTACCACGGCGTTTGCACAACGATTTCACCGCGCACCAGCGGAGCTCCAGGGGCGTTGGTGAAGCTCTCACTACGTTGCCACGATGTCCGCACGACGTCCACATTGCTATCTAATTAGAACGCAGAACAACGGCGTTTGTTTTTAGCATGTCCAAAAGAAAAACCGACCCTGTGCGCTCTATGAGTTTCCACGACGTTCGCTGGCGATGCAAATGCGTTGCAATGTCGTTGGTGGCGTTTGTACCGTTCTACATTTTTAGAGCGTCATGAGAACAACACCCTGGTATGACAGGGGTTTAAGTAATAAAATCAGAAACATGCTTTGTTTAAAAATAAATTTATGTTGATGACATTGGAACCACCATACCACCATTTTTTTTTTTTTTTTTTTTTTTTTTTTTGATACCGAATTGACAATTTCATAGAACATGACTGTAGAATATGCGATGCGAAATATCAAAATCGCATTTGTAACAAAGTCGGCACCAGACATGATATCCCGATATGATATATATATTGTTCGTCTTCTCGCATGTTTTGCATTTACGAAGACAATACCGTTTTGATAGGCAGACATTAATAATTGAGCACCCTTCCAACCCTTCAAAATAAACAACGATCTTAAGTATCCGGTTCTGGTTAGTCTGGAAATAAGCAAAATAATAAAACGATTATTCTAGTAACACATGTAAAACACAGCATAGAGACCATTTAGAATTTATTATGAAAGCAAAAAGGCATAATATAGAACATGTAACGAAAAATCAAATAATGAATGCACAATGGAATAATACCTAAGCAACAGATTTTAGAAAGTTGTACGGGAAAATAGCCAGACAAATGTTGTTGTTGTTTTTTAAATTCCCCCCGAGCAACCGTATCATGCAGAAATGCGAACCTGGAAACAGTACACACTCTGAATAGTCAGCCACTACTTGACCAATTAAAGTTTTGATACATGAAATATACATACAATTAATACGAATACGTTTCATATCAGTTCGTCCGTAAAATACAACCACTACATGTAAGAACAAAAATATACCGTGTTACTTACTCCATGTTTGAATCAAACAAATGGCATTAATATTCGGACCAAACCCAAGGCATTGCAAAATTGAAACACCCCAACAGTACTTAACTGATATAGTTTGCAAATCCATTAAGCTTCGAATGCAGTTCCTGAACAAATGGATATAACAATAAATGTAATTGTAACTTGAAGCATGACGAAATCATCGATGTTTCAGAAACACGTAATATTCGCCAGCCTCTAGATTTTATTTGGGAGCGGCCGCTTTGATTTATCGATGATTGCCCTGTACAGCTGATTTTATGGTATCAACATCCTTTGACACGTGTAATTAATGACCAAATTCCCTGATAAAACGATTAAACACACCGTGCAAACACGAGATCTCAGACCTCAGAAATAAATCATTCATATACTGTAACAAAAGTTAAGCGCAGGCTTCTCCAAAAGCAACAACAAAAATCAACCTCCCTGTTGAGCCTTCGGGTGCTCCTTGGACAATAACCCCCCCCCCCCCCCACACACACACATAAAAAAATCCCGTCGTTCTGGTCTTAAAAAAGCGCACATATACTCGTATATTTGAACACGGAGCTGTTGACCAGTTCCCTGATTTGACTAACACACTACTTGATTCTTAGAATGTAATATATAATGTAATACAGTATAAAGTCCAATTCGCATGCGCAAAAAATACACGAGTGTAAATATACTCTGGTGTGTAAATATACTCCGGTGGGCAAATCAACCTGTGAGTAAATTTAAATTGCGTTCGCATGGGTTTTATCACCAGGAGTATTGTGTATGTAAATTTATCATTTCTGGATTAAAACCTGTTCATTTAAGTTTTCTGTATTTACAAAACAAGAAGAGGCTGCTTCAAGGTGTTCTTGTAAACTTTGGCAGCAGAGGAGAATCATGTAATGGCCAGGTATAACCTTAGCAGTTATACAGTTCCCTTTTATCATCCTTACACAAGGAATTACTGTTAAAATGCCCCAAGAATCTCACCAAGAATAATAAAGAAATAGTGTGGCTGTTTGCACTCCATATGATATAAAATGTGATGAATGGCAATAAAATGTTATTTAGCAACAATGTCCACAGTTTCAGCAAGTGTCATTATAATCAGTTATGAACAAAAATGTGAAAATTTGTTATCAAAAAGCAGAATATTGACTTGAAATAAAAATACTCATGGGTAATTTTTACTTTGCGTTCACATGGGACAAAATAGTGTGTATTTGTAAAGATAAAATTTGCATCTGGTCAGACGCAGGAGTAAATTTACCCATATGTAAATATACTCCGGTGTGTATTTGCGTTCGCGTGCACAATTTGCTTACCTTGAGTAAAATTTGCACACCGGAGTATATTTACTCGCGTGTATTTATGGCGCATGCGAATTGGACTTAAGTCAGCTTTTCCTGCCGCCAAAAGAGGTCGGGTCACGATTTTTGCCATTCATAATTTCTAAAGCGTAATGGTACTTTTGCGCAGTCAATATCTCCCTGTCTCAGATAAAGTATAAGATACGGTTCTACGTATCCCTAGCATAAGGACATAAAGTGCGATTGACGGGCCTATTAGGCCTTTTTTTCAGCACATATGATAATTACAATGTACCATGTTTTACTCAAGACGAAATTATGTCTGAGTGGACAAACTTTCATAGATTGTAGTCTGGCTTATGGAGGTAGCATTTGGTAAAATTTATCCAGCATGCCAGACAGATGAAAACGTAATCTAACCTGGAAGTAACTTGAACAATGCTGATAAGCGTGTTGCTGAGCCCTCTAGAGCTGAGTTGGTAGGCATAAAAAAATCTGTATTCGATGTAAGAAGGACTCATGCAAGAATGTTTCAAGAATACCCAGTCTTCTTGATTAGCAATGTGAGATTCAATGCGATTCTATCTAATGTGTAGCGCTGACAATAACGGCCATTCAGGAACTTCAAACTCTCATACATGTAAAACACATTCAGCATGAAACATCATTGAATTTCTATGATTAACGTTACGTTGAAAGCCACCAAAATACACGTAGTTGCAATTGTTTATCGATTCAGAATCGATATGACTAGAACAGACTATAAAATATAAATAAGTTTTGTGCCGCGTAAGTACATGTACCTAATTGTCAATTTAGTTTTTTCCACCTTGGTTTTCTTTCTGATTGCGCCATTTCCTGCTCGTTGCATACTTTCACATTTGTTTAAATGTCATTCAAACAAACGTTTCTGCGGCTTGGTTTGCGAGCCCTATATGCGATAGGGTTTTCGCTTGGAACCTATGAAAAAGCCCGAACAGTCCACATGACAAAATGGCTGGTTTCTGATTCTTACTAATCCGGTAAGCCGTAGACATTTGATCTTTAAAAGGTTGGCAGTGATTGGGTAAATGAAATCTAGCCAATCAACATCTTGCTTTAAGCACAGGTCCGCACTCTGACCAAAGTGGCGTCATTTTCACCAACAGCATTCACACCTAGTAAACCATGTAAATGAATGCCATATTACTGGGACCGAGTCTGTTTGCACCCGAAACGGCCCTACTTTTCTAAAGTCGCTTCATTGTAAGAAGTACTACGGCTTACTGAATAACCAATTAGTGTAGGTCGGAAAAAGGTACAAGTAGGCAAAGATCAGGAAAAGGCGCAATCAGAAAGAGATTCCCACTCCAAAAACCGAGGTGGGAAAAAACCAAACTAACAATCAGGCACTTATACCATGAAACATATCGTAAGCCGAATGAGCAGCTATTTTCCCAATAGGTGGCCACTCAGTTACCTTAACTTGATTAAAAATATGAATACATACATAAGGCGCCAACAGCACAAAAAAAAATTAAAACACCAAGACATAAAACAAAAAAACACCACCACAGAAGTATCGCCTTGGAACGATCAGTAACACAAAGTTACTGGCGGGCTTAAACCGGTTTTACAGGATCCTAACCTCACCCTCAGCTTCTGCAGTGATTCATAACATTTAGTAAGTTCTTCGGTCCTCGTGGCGAATCTCTAACTAGTCAATGAATCATCAAGAACAAACAAATAAAACATGATAAACATCTTGATGAATCAAAAACAAGGACTCACAGATTGAGTAAGCTGCCCGACGATGGAGATCCCTGGGCGCCGAATAACCTACTAACCCCGGAGCAAAAGAAAAACACCAGTTGGACCCCGGTGGGCCAAGCAACAGACAAGAAGCTCCGGCCCCAACCAACTAAAATGAATAGCTTTAAGTCGGGGCCATCATAGAGTCTGACGCCCGACCCACCGGCGTGCAATTAAAGAAGGCAGCATAGTTATCAACCATGATTGGGTTAAAAACTAAGCATGCAGACTGTCGCATAACATTCAAGTTATAACCTATACGTCTGTAACGTGTTATGATTTTTCTGAACCTAACCCTAACCCTAACCCTAACCCTATCTGACCCTTCTTGTCCGTTATACATTGTAGCATTTTAAAAGCTGTTTGCTGTATCATCCAAACAAAAGTTATTTGCTTACACTACGAGTAAATTGTGCGCTTATCTTTAATTTCATAGTATCAAAAAGTTATATTTTAATTAAAAATGGGAGATTTGCCTTGGAACGTTCGGCATTCACATGCCACTCATATACCGGTCGGAGGATCGAACTCACAATCTGGCTTGGTTGCACATCGAATAAGATATCCCATAGACTGGACATTGACTGATTAGCCTTATGAGTGCCACGACACCCACCCGTCCACTGCACCTTTAATTTTCGTCAACGTCACAGATGTACAGCATCAACGTCGCAATTTTGTCGCTAACATTGAGAGAAGTACTAACAATTGACATATTAACCGATTATGAATTTAAATAATTGAGAAACGTGCAAGATGTAAGAATTGCTACATGTATAGTACTGTCCAATGAAAACGCAGCAATTATAAAAAGTTCAATATTTTGTTTTGGCTAAATATTTCTGTTTCGTTATGTCTTATTTCAGTATTGTGAACTTGTTAAAATTATGACAAGGTATGTTTTCTGATAATGCCGTGAGCCGAAGGCAGCTTACACGTTAACTGTCAAAAAGCTCGCAAAACCAGAATTCGATGTGCAAGACGTGCAAAAAATTTCAGTTACACATTAAACTGCGCCTACATGACACATGATGAAGGGAACTTAATTCAGAAAAGTAAGAATAGAGGGACCTGGTGCAGGAATCGATGGAATTAAATTCAAAGTCCCGCCATAGACAACAAGTGGGAACGATAATGTATCACACTACATAACAATTTTTCCGACAACACACTCGAAGAACTGTGTGACTAGCAATTTCCCAACAAGGTAGCCATCCGGATAGTCTCAACCAAATCCAAAGGCAACGAGCACAACAGAGAGGCAGACAGAATAAAGATACATCATTTTTACCGGGACGCCAATTACCTTTTGTGACTCGTGTCATTATGGATTATAAAGAAAGTAATTTAATATAACACGCATTGTGTTCAACTGAGTGGCATATGCTAAACCGACCAAAAGCTTTTGGTGTAATTAAGTTTAAATCCCAACCTACGACACCAGAATCATAAAGGTTATTATTATTATTATTATTATTATTATTATTATTATTATTATTTTTACATGGACAGCGAAATTGTATACATGATTTACTAAAAACGGATTTAAAAAAAAAATGCACAATGTGTTCAGCTGGCTAACACGTGTATCATTGGCTTCGAAAACGTAAAATATGCATTCTTGACGTCATAAGTAACATTTTGACCAACGCAAAACCACACGGACATGCAAAGCGCGTCTAAATTTCAAGAGCAAAGTCACGATAAATCAAGGATTCAAGACGCTTTGTCCTAAAGTCGAACCGATGAAAATCAGATTTACAAATCAACGATACTAAAAGTCTGGTAAATATCGGGATAGAAATGTCCAGAAAACTGACTCCACTACGGCCTTCTTTCACCCACGTCACAACACGCCCAATCCGACTAATATGTTTTAAAGTTACCAAGCAACCAAGGCACATGGGGGCTACTCTCAGTCAGACGGATGGGATAAGTTTAGTCAACACATAGCACCAGGCAATATAACACTGTGGCCAGTTGAGCAGTTTAAACGCGGTATTTCAGAAGTAAAATTTTCATTTAAAACTTATTTTTACAGTTGCGTTTACACTATGTTCTCGGCGGTTACGGCGGCCACGTTTCAGACAACCGTGATCAAAACGGGATAAACGTGAGGCAACACAGGGGAACGGGATAGCCAAACGCAGCAGGCCGTGATAACCATGGACACCGTGGCAAATGTTTTGACAGTTTAAAAATCTGCCACGGCAGTCACGGCGGAAATGAGAAACGTAATGGGCCGTGATAAAACGGACTGAACGTAACATACCGTGACAGAACGTACATGTTACAGTACGTAGCGAAACTTGGAGGCGGTCCGTAGTGCATCGAGAAGCCATGTTGATGCAAGTGTCGAACATTATACTCTTCTTTACCATTATTTAATTTGTTTCTATTATAAACATTACACTCCAGTTTATGTTTTTAATAATTTTACTTCTATTGTATCTAATTTGTAATATGTTTCATTTACTCTGACGGGTGTAATTTTGCATCCTGGTGAATATACTGCATATGAGCACGGTTTAAGAAATACTTAAGTTGGTCGTATGTTGATCTTAAAGTTGAGATGACTTTGAGTTAACAAACATAATCTTCTTTTTCAAAAGAAAAAGTTTCTTCATTATATTTATGTATATTTACATTTTTGATGCAGTCTTAATGAATCTTTAGAACTGAAATGCGGTTCATACAATGTAGTTCCATGAACAACAACAGTGTGTCAGGCGACAAGACATGATCCAAATTTGACGTCATCAAACCCATGGCTCTTCCCGGTGTAATTGGACGTTGTAAACGTCATGACGTCATCGATGTCGTTCCGCTGTTTGAACACACACCGTGCATGATTTCTCTGTTTGCTTGTTAATGTGATCAATTTGATATTTTTTCAATACGCAATAGAGAGAAATGAATGTTAATATAAGCAATGAGTTTGGTTTTGAAGCGTAAATAGCTATGAACTATGAACCACAGTGGGTCGCTTGCAAATCGTACACGAGCCCCTTCGGCGTTCAGTTACTTTACAGTCGACCCACTGTGGTTCATAGCTCCATGAACATCAGGGAATGGAATTTATTTCTTAAATAAAGACGACGAGAAGCATCTTTTGCAACTCGAAGTTAAAAGTGTTCAATTTGGAAATGAAAGTTTGACGTCTCGGGTGAAGAAGAGGGCGATGTTATATCTTAAAACGGCTGAGCCGTTAGGCTCACGGAAAGCTTTTACTAGTATCGGCTTTCATCGGTACCCGTCCGTCGTCCGTTGCTGTCCACCGTTTTCAAAATTCTTTCCAGAACCGCTTGTTCACGGTCACGGGGGCAGCCTAGTAGAAATTTTCGAATTAAGAGAGCCCGGACATCGGGTAAAATATAGCGATGTCAACCGGAGTCCGAACGTTCGGACTTCGGATCTTGTTCCGAAGTTCGGATCCAATCACATCGAAGGTTCGCTAAAAATCAAAGTGTCCAATATATAATACGTTATGATAACATGTCAAGGTCTTTGCCTGACAAATCTTTAATAAGCGAATCCTTAAGCTGGTGTGTGTATACATGCAGGAAAGAAAAAGAATTCCATTAATAATTATGATTATCTATGAAGTGTCTACTTAAATGTTCGCTGAAAGTTTGACAAAATGGGAACTTGAGTAAATGTTCAGGAATGTTTTGATGACGGCATAATTTTGCAAATTAACTGAGATGTAGAAAGGAGTAAATATATGACATATGCGTCACAGTCAGTAAATGTGGCTTGCTTCCGGTAGCTGTAAAAGTGACACTTTTAACAATTATGAAATATGTTTTTCATTTTTAACATATGTGTATTGCTATTTTCAACTTTAAGTATGATGTTATATGACGTTTTTTTCTGCGTCACATCAATGGCAACACAAGTTAAGTTCAGCAACTCTTGCTTATGAATGCTCATCGTAGGAACACTGGATTTACATAAATGTACATGTAGAACTATGATCTAGTTCGATATATGGACCGCGTCATGAGAAAATCGGATTTTTGCATATGCGAAAACAAAGGCAGTAATCAGATGTGCAGTAACCTTAGCGCCTTAGTTTTCGCTACATGGATAGCACATTTTCACATCTTCTTATAACCAAACGTTCAAGATTCTAGCTTTATTCTGTGACTGTACAGACTGGTTTGTGTTGAACCTGGTCGGAACCCCCGAAGACCGATTTTTCTCGCGTCACGGCTCATATGATCCGAAGGTTGTTTGTTTCCAAACCTCCGAACCTTTAATCTTACACCGCAACCCCTTATAAATATTTACATTTTTTATTGCAATCGCCCTAAATGAAAGTATCTTTCTTGATGTTCTTCATTTCCCAATGAAAAACACTAAGTCACGTGATCTAGAGGCCACGCCTATTGGCGGGGCGACGTCAAAAACAATCCAGTGACGTTTGTTTACTCTTGTTTGCGTGACGTCGGTCGCGTACCGCCATGACGTTAAGTGCGAAAATTTGACGTTTTGGCTGTTCCAAAAGTACGTTAAGTCGGATTTAATGTCAAATAACATGAAAATGAGCGATGATATGTGCAACTGAAAATCTGATACATGATTGATAATATAAAATGTAAATATAAGTATTGAAATTCCGATTTTTATCTTTCACTAGATGATGAAAAACATTAGCTGTTTTAATGTCTCCGAGAAGCCCTTCGGGCTTCACAGACATTAAAGTAGCCTAATATTGTTCATCATCCAGTGACAGCTAAAATCTGAATTCCAATCCTTAAGTAATTGCTGCAGCGAAACAAATGGTCAAGTTAGCAACAAATTTGCTGCAGTGAAAAATATCAAATTATCAGCAATGTCATGAACCAACACTTTTTGTCGATGAGTTTTTTTCGTTTTTTTTTCGTTTTAGCCTGGCTGTGAGCACTATAGAAAACGATTATGAATGTTGCAAACAAAACGTTTCTATCAAACCTATGACACGAGTTATGGACTAAATGCCCTGCTAGTAGTAAAAGTGAAAAAAGTCATGTTAGCAGTAAAACGGTCAAGGTGGCAGCAATTTTGCTGCAGCGAAAACAGTCATGCTAGCTGCAATTTTGATGCAGCCAAAATGTTAGGTTAGCAGCAATTTTGCTGCAGCGAAAAACGATCATGTAAGCAGCAATTTTGATGCAGCAAACATAGTCATGTTAAAAGCAAACCTGCTGCAGCGAAAAACGGTCAAGTTAGCAGCTGCAATGTTGCCTCGGCATATTTTTTTTATCGTTTTCGTTTCAGTTTAGCTGTGCATAGCAATTTTGATGCAATGAAAAGCGGTCATGTTAGTAGAAATTTTACTGCAGCGATACATGATCAAGTTAGCAGCAATTTTGCTGCAGCGAAAAAAGGTACTTTAACATGTAGCAGCAGTTTTGCTGAAGAAAATTTTGTTTACGGTTATTTTTGTTTCTGTCTGGCTGTGAGCGCTATAGAAAATGATGATGTATGTTGCAAAAAGAACTTTTCATCCCGCCTATGACCCAAGTAATAGACCAAAGTTCCCAAACCAGCAGTAAAAGTGAAAAGTACTAAAAGATTTTGTCGACAAATTGTTTAGTTATAGTGTGGCTGTGAGTGTGGCTATAGAAAACATTGACGAACGCCTCAAACAATGTTTTCTGGTGGAACGAAAAACTTCCGTGTTACATGTAACAGCAATTTTCAAGCAGCGGAAACCGGTCATGTAAGCTGCAGGTTTGATGGCAAAAATGGTTATTTATATGTAAGCAGCAATTTTGATGCAGCAACAACGGTCAAAAAATTAGCAGCAAACCTGCTGCAGCGAAAAAATGGTCATGTCAGCTGCAATGTTGCCTCAGCATTTTTTTGTCTCCGATTGTTTTCGTTTCAGTCTGGCTGTTAACAACAATTTTGCTGCGATGAAAAGCGGTCATGTTAGCAGTAATTTTGCTGAAGCGAAACACGGTCATGTTAGCAATCAAATTAATGCAGCAAAAAATGGCCAAGTTAGCTGCAAATCTGCTGCAGCGAAAAACTGTCGAGTAAGCAGCGATGTTGCCCCAGCAAATATTTGTTTCCGATTGTTTTCATTTCACTCTGAATGTGAACAGCAATTTTGCTGCAGCGAAAAGCGGTCATATTAGCCGCAGCGAAAAAGTATCATGTTAGCAGCAATTTTGCTGCAGTGAAAAGCGGTCTTGTTTTAGTGTGGCTAAATTTTGATGCATCGAAAAAGGGTTAATTAAGCAGCAAACCTGCTCCAGGGAAAAGCGGTAAAGTCAGTATCAATTTTGCCGCAGCGAATTTGTCTCCGTTTGTTCTCGTTTAAGTCAGGCTGTGAACAGCGATTTTGGTGCTGCGAAAAACTGCTATGTTAGCAGTAATTTTGCTGCATCGAAGAAAAACGGTCAAGTTAGCAGCAAGTTTGCTGCAGCTGTGAGCACATTAGAAAATAAAAAAAAAATGTTTGCGGCATTCATCAACGTTTTTTCTAGCGCTCACAGTCAGATTAAAACGAAAACAAAAATTTCACTCTTACTACCGGCAGAAAATGTTTGTCAATAACTAGGGCCATAGGTTCGAAAAGTAATGTTGGCGGCATTCATAATTGATTTCTATAACGCACACAGCCAGAATAAAACGTAAACAAAATGTCGTCAGTTTTATTTTCACTCTTAATGCTGGCAAGGAACTTCGGTCCATAACTCGGCTCACAGGTCAAAAATTATGTTTACAGCATTCATAATCGTTTATATAGGGCTTACAGCCAGATCACACTGCGAAAGAACAATAAGTTGACGTTGGGTCCTGGGTTGGATAGCAAAATTCTGCTTGCGGCATTCATCATCGTTTTCTATGGCGCTTACAGCCAGGCTAAAACGAAACAAAATCTTCGACAAAAATTTTCGCTGCAGCAACTTGCTGCTACATGTAATTTAACGTTTTTCGCTGCAGTAAATTTACTGCTTACTTGACCGTTTTTCGCTGCAGCAAAATTGCTGCCAACTTGCAAAATTGATGCTACAAAATTGCTGCTACTGTACAAAACTGTTGCTTGACCGTTTTTTCGCTGCAGCGAAATTTTCTGCCAACCTGACCGCTTTTCACTGCTGCGACTTTGCTGCTAATGCACCACTCATTTGTATCCACGGCTTCTTTAGGGCGGGGGATAGAGGGAAGGCAGCGGGGCTAATGTACCGGGGTTTAACCTTTGAGTCCCGGCATTGCTGGGGATGTGCCGAGGTTTTAATTTCCATATATGATAAGATCACATTAATTCAAATTAGATTCTAGTTGTATTTTCTAACGTTTTATTAAATTTTTGGTCCTTATTTAATTTGCAAATGTACCTGTACATTTACATGTAGAAATTCAAGCCTGTTTCTCATGTACATTTATGTTTTATTAGAACAAAACCAGCTGTTGTTCCATATTATTGTCAGCCTCCGGAGAGCCGCAGCTTTTAGCAGGGATTGTGCCGCAAATCTGACCCCGCAGTGCCGGGCTTTTAGCGGGGCTTTAAAACTAAAAAGTTAAACGCCCCGATATTCCCCGGCCCCAAGTGACTTGTGCATAACTTGACCGTTTTTCGCTGCAGCAAAATTGCTGCTAGCTAGACCGTTTATCGCTGCAGCAGAAAATGCTGCTAACGACCGTTTTTCGCTGCAGCAAATTTACCGCTAACTTGCCTGTTGCAGCAGACTTGTTGTTAACATGCACGTTTGCTGCTACCATGACCGTTTTTGCTGCAGCAAAATTGCTGCAAACTTGACCGTTTTTCGCTGCAGAAAATTTACTGCTAGCTTCACCGTTTTTTCGCTGCAGCAAAATTGCTGCTATCTTGGACTGTTTATCGCTGCAGCAAATTTGCTACTACGTTGACCGTTTTTCACTGAGGAGAAATTGCTGCTTAGAGTAATTCAGTAATTCACTTTGGCTCCATGTTGCCATATCTAAAGGGTCACTGAAGAGGCTTAAGTAGCCGAAACCATGATATGGCCCATTCCCATTCTCATTAATATGTTCACTGCTCTTAAAGGATCTCAGTTTCATTTTATTTGCTATTACTGCTGCTGGTGTTGTGCCGTGTGGCGGCCCTAAAAAGTCTCCCCGTACATCATCCGTAGTGCAGATTATATTTTCTGTTCGTTCCTTTGAGATCAGCGAGGATATTTTGAGAAATCAGAAAATTATTATCGGTTTAGATACATTTTCTAACCAATATTTAAAATTTTTGGTCCAATTTGGATAGTATTAGTCTTTGTATTGAATACTCAATATAGTCCATACTATCTCCCTTTGAATGTTTTTGCTGCTTCAAAAGGATCAAACCTTTATATTTTATTTGCTATTACTGCACCTGGTGTTGTGTCGTGTGGCGGCCCTAAAAGTCTCCCCGTACATCATCCATAGTGCAGATTATATTTTTATTTATGTTCTTTGAGATCATTAAAGATATTCAGAATGTTCAAAACACTCCCTTTGAGAAATATACTTGTAAGCAATGTTTGAATTATTTGACCCCGTTTAGGAATCCCGTTTAGGATTTAGACTTCTCGTGTAAATTTTCCAATTTCCAAATTGCAGTACAATAGCCTGGCTTTCGTTGCCGGTTTATAAAGGGTTACTGATGAGGGTCCATTACCCGAAATTGTGCAATATAGTCCATACTATCTCCCTTTGAATGTTTTTGCTGCTTCCAAAGAATCAAACCTTTATATTTTATCTGTTGAAAGTTGCAAAATTACAGTAATTCACTTTGGCTCCATGTTGCCATATCTAAAGGGTCACTGAACAGGCTTTGGTAGCCGAAACCATGGTATGGCCCATCCCCATTCTCATTAATATACTACTCAAACTTTGATAAGCATCAAAACTTTATTTTGATTACAGGACATATTGGTAATCTAACACCCGAAATTTTGCTATAGATATATAGCAGCACCATCACCGTGCTTTTTTTTTTCGCGTTGCCTGCGAGCCCTTCTCACAGACTTGCAGAAACGAAGGAAACCCCTGAATTTATAGTTGTCACTGTTGCCTACCTATCCAATTCTGTCATTCATCCTCTCTTGCTGGTTCATTCAACTAAAACTGTTTTGATAATCGAATGTCGATACTTTTGTGTCTAAAATGCACGTTTGAAATTTTTTACAGAAATCTTTGATTTTTGGTTTAAAACACGATTTTTACCAAAAACTTTTTTTTCCGCTTAAAAACGTTGTCCTTTGCATGGCGAGCATGAAAACCGTTTTTGAATACGCACTTTGGTTAGCTCAAACCAGCGTTTTTAAAATTTGTTGTCAGATGTTTAATCACATAATACAAATTACGTTCAGTCAAATGACAAATGTTTTAAAACGCTGTAAAATCGAAACCAATGCCCGTAGCTCAAATCTGTTTTCTGTTCCATACTCGAAGCCCAAAGGGCAACGTTTTGAGCGAAAATAAATCTTTTGGTAAAAATCGTGATTAACCAAAAATCACAGATTTTTGAAATTTTCCAAAAGTGCATTTTAGACACAAAACTATCGACATTTCGATATCAAAACAGTTTTGCAGTTGATTGAACCAGTAAGAGGAGATTAATGACAGAATTGGCTAGGGTACGCAACAGTGGCAACTTCAGTTTCAGGGAGTTTCCATCGTTTCTGCAAGTCTGCGAAAAGCGCTGGCAGGCAACGCGAAAAAAGATGGAATGTTTGCACAGTGTTGGTATTGCATCATATCTATAGCAAAATTTCGGGTGTTAGATTACAAGTTTGTTCTGTGAACAAAAATAAAAATTTTGATGTTTATCAAACTTTGAGTAGTATACGTTCACTGCTCTTAAAGGCTCTCAGTTTTCATTTTTATTTACTTGCAAAATTGCTGCTTACTGGCAAAATTGCTGCTACAAAATTGCAGGTAACTTGACCGTTTTGGCAACAGAGAAATTGCTGCTAACAGAACCGTTTTTCCTAATTTGGACGGTATGGAGACACCGTCAAGGGCATTGCCCTGCCTTTTGACAATCTTGTGTGCAGGAAGAAACAGATTTATTTGACTTGTTTTACAATGTCGTGTACACATAAAATGTCATTTCTCTATTTACTTAGTTTGGTTTTGAGACAATCCTGATTTTTAGCTTGATTTCAACTGAAGTTCAATGTCCGTATCCGTCACCGTCTTAATGCGTAAATGTCTATTATTACTTTGATTACGGAGAAACATGTACAGGACCATGCATCGAGATGTAATAGCTCTGTCACACGTATCAGCGGCGTATCGCTCGCGTATCTATGAGAGTTTTGATACGCCAAGGTCTGAGCCGTATTTCGTTCGAGCGACGTATGTACCACGTACATGTACGTGTGACGTTCCTGTTACGTTCCCGCGTATGAAATGTATGCGAGACGTATCTACGGCGTATGTACTACGTTCCAGAATTATCTGCTGCATATCTGACCTGTACCAATTGCTTTTTAATACCTATCAAAACAAACGGTTGTGTTCCCTTTGATCATGCAATTCGCACATTACAGTTATCAATTATCAGCGGTTGAAGCTGCCACCCGAGAAATTTAGATACTAGTAATCTAGATTAACACCTAAGAAAAAAACCGAGGTGGTGGTGGGGGTAGAAACATTTCCAAGCTCCCCATCCTGGTCGTAAGACGACATGAACAAAGACTAAGGCTACACCAAGCGTAGTCCTGAATGAACCCTGCACGACACCCAGAACCGTGAGAAACATCGGAAAACGAAAACATTAATATAGAAGCATTAAGATTCTCTTGGAACGCCACAAAAAATTCCTAATACGTCACTCATACTCCACAGCAGCGAAACGTACGTGGCACATACGCAACGCATACGCCATTGACACGCGAGATACGTCACACGTACGTCGCTGATACGCCGTAGATACGAAAAGAGAGTCGAGGGTAAGCCACACATACACCGCACATACGTATGTAGCAGATACAAAAGATACGCACGTACGTCACGGTTACGTGGCATGTTAACCGTGACGTACGTGTGGCGTACCAGGAGTATGAGCTACGTATTTATCGGCGTTCCTGCCACGTTACTTTCGTATGTCTGACATATGTGTGACGTATGTACGGCGTATCGGACCTGCCACGTACGTGCTACGAATTTTTAAGTGCGCAAATAAAAACGTAGCACCTCTGCATGTACAGTGTATCGTACAATGATCTGCTAAATGTTTCTGTTTAATGCATCGGGTAAAATTGGGTTGATGTTTGTACTTTATTCGTCTGGCCGAGCGTATTCTAATATGCATGTCTAACAATTATGTACTCATAGTCAACCGTATGTACGTATTAAAAGTTTAATCTAAATGCCAACAATAGACCTCGCTCATATTCTTATTTGCGCGATTCTTTTAAAATGCGCATGTTGTTTGTACAAAAACATTGTTAAAACTTTAAGCATGTCTGTCTCTTTGCCTGTATCAATGAAACTACTCCGTAACCTCTATTTGCAGTCGCTTTATCGTATGGCAGCGGTCAATTTATTGCATTAAATTGTCCGTTAATAATCTGCCAAACACATTTTGGCATCTAGAACAACTGCTTTAATTGGATGGATGTCAGTCATACATGCATATTGTTAACAAGTCTGAATGCAATAATGTGAATCTGCGTTTTTCACGAAAACTCAAGTTCGCGAGAAACTAGAAAACATATAAAACATAATTTGTTTGCGTTAAAGGGCGGGTTTGATACCATTTTCTTCCTCTAAAAGATACCTGAAGAAACTAGCTATTAACCTGACATTGATTGAATTTTATTGGCCTCAGGACACAGTCAATTACTGATAACATCTGCAGTTACATGCTCATCAGTCCAATTTAGAAGTTGCTTGAGCCAACTGATATTCAAATTTTATGCATGGTTTTGGAGATACTTTTATTGTGTTTGCCCAAAAACATAGATTGCAAATAATGTGTAGCCACAATCTGTTTACAGCAAAAATATAAAAAACAAATGAAAAGTTTCAATTTTTACAGCTGAACTAGCGTGTTTTCGTAATGGAATCTATTCAATGACAACAGGTTCACTGGCCAAGACCTGCATTCTTTCATTTTCTCAAACCTCAAATGGTTTGTACCATTCTGTATTGCTAAATGTGTCCATTTAGTGATGAATGAAATCCCTTTGTTGGATCATGAGAATGTAGTAACAAAATATGGTCTCCTATACTTTCTACTTTAAGCATCTATTTGTGTAGAATGACTCACTTTGAAAATGGTTCAAAGGCTATTTAATTATTTTAATTACTCGTTTACGCTCACAGTAAACTACCACTGTACTAAGGCTATGAAGGGACGATCAGGTATCCTTGCCACACTATTACTGGACAAATTCAGAAGTGGCAGATTACCAGTACTGATTGCACATATTTCTTTCACCACTGTCTGACAAATGTTCTTCTTTGAACAGCCAAAGAGAAAGATTATAATCAAATACCCCCACCCCCCACCCCCCACACACACTTGTGACCCTATATGTAAATATAAACTGATGTTTCCAAAAGCATAACCTGACATGTTTTGGATAACTCTAATTCTTCTGTTCTACAAGACTGATCTTGAAGCAATTAGATTTGACCTGATGACCAACTATGCTGAAACCATTACGAAATCATACTGTGAGCAAATGCCATTAACCTTGATTAACATCATGGATTCTGTCAGTCATTTTCAGTTCCCCTGGACTACAATCAGCAATTGTCCCTCCGTCCGTACGTGTTTATACTCGTATCTCAGATAAACGAAGGGGAATTCAGAAAAATTATTATGATGGGCTCAAGTTCATTTTATTTTCTATATTACTGCAGCTGGTGATGTGCCGTGTGGTGGCCCTCAAAAGTCTCCCCGTACAACCACGGTTTTCGCATTTCGCAAATTTCACATCCACTGTGTGAATAATTCGTACCAATATATTACATTTGCATGTAGAATTGTGATATTTGCGTATGTTTAATTTTGATAATGATGTTTTTGGATGAACTTTAAACTCAATAATCAAACAATTTTTGGCTTGGTGTCTGAAAAGGTAAAAAAAATTGAAAAAAAAATCGATACTTTAATAAAGAAATTTTGCCCGAGGGTACACGTAAGAACCGCGATGAAACACATTATCTACATGTTTCAAATAAAAAGTGGGGTTTAAGGTTTAAGTGGGTATAGTTTTCATGGACATGTTTTCCTGATGATGATCAGGAAATAGCGCAATCCCCACTCCAAAATCCAAGGTGGGAAAAACAAATAGAAAATTAGGTACTAATGCAAAGAGCCGAGTGAGCGGGTATTTCCAAAGAGGTGGCCACTCAGTTACACGATCGTTACTAAACTTGTGAAAACGAAACAAATTACATACAGCACAAAAAATCACTACCAAAACACAAACTAACTAGAGCCACAACAAAAGCATCACATTGGAACGATCAGTAATCTAAAGTACTGAGGAATTTATCCTATCTTTGATACTAAATTTTCACATATGCGAATATTTGGTATTTTATAGTATTTTACTTACTTACTTACTTACTTACTTACTTACTTATTGATGTGTGACTGTGATCGGCCTGTTTGTCTACGAGATATACGTACTACATGTTTGAAAGTCAGAACGGACACACAAACGGAGGAACACACGGGCAACGGCTCGAGTTCCATCCTATAACCTTATATTATAGTAATTTGCCCCGAACGCCGTACGATTTTTTGCCAGCAAATTTCCCTACGATTTTTTGGACATCGCAGATGACCATGGACTACGATGTACATGTATGTGTTTACAATTCATACGTCCGATTTCTTGTTCTGGTTTTAGTCGACATTCTGAGACAAAAACATACGGAGATCGTAAGGAAATCGTAGGGTCTCCGCAGTGTTTAAAATCTTACAGAGCCCATGTGGTGTTCCTACGACCGCATGATTTTAATGGTATCGTACGAACATCTAGGGCAATCATGCAATAGCCGTACGGAGGCCGTACGATCACCTTAAGATTACATGTACCTTACGATTTTTGTCCCAAAATTATCATGAAAATCGTGCGATGACCGCAGGGTCTCCGTAGAGCGCCCATACGATGCAACTATGACATGTCTACGGCCTACGGTCTTACGATTTTTTAACATTTGTCAACGTGCAGACTATTACAAAATCGTAGAGGCTACAGCTATCGAAGGAAGCCGTAGAATCGTAGCCTGGACATCGTAGGGTCGCCCTGCGGAGACCGCAAAAAAAAAATGCAAAACATTGGCAACGCACGGTCATCGTAGTGCAATCATATGCTGAATGTAACCTAGGCATTAATAGCCATATACTTTTTACACTGGCGTTTGTGCCTAAACTTAGGCTGACAGACGACGTAGGCTGACTAAACTGAAACTATGCCAAATGTGACCTAGACATTATTAAACATTATATTGTTTCACTGGCGTTTGCGCGCAAACACTTTATTACAGACGACGTATGGTATTTAGGCAATCATAACTAAATTGAAATTACATTTTGAAAAAAAAAAAAAATGTCAGGAGCATGATTTCTGATGGCATTAGCTTGATATATGTACTAGGTAGTTTTTCAACATGCTGGAACTATCAATCATGCAAAGAGAGTGGCATTTTGAATGTTTTTTCAACTTTTAGATCGAGAAAGAGTCACTGCATGAGTATCTCAATATTCATTTTTCAGCTGTTAAATAAGATTTTCAGGGTAAATTATCTTTGTAAGCAGTTCCGCAATTTTTTAGTTGTAAACAGCATAAATTATGCAACGCTTTCTTTAGATCACTGTAGTGACAATTCATAACCAAATGAAATAAAATGACAAACAACGAGCTTGGCACATTGCAGATTTCGCCATGTGCATCGTCCGGGTCCATTTGAGACAAACAATTAATGCGGGAAACTGATCCGCGATCTGAAACGTTGCTCTTGAGAATTGATGTATTATGACAAGCAGATGGTTGTAACCCCGGATTGGACAAGGCTAATGATTCGACTGGTGTCTGCCAAATTTCATATACACGCGTACATTTTCTTTCACATGAATAATTACATCCTTACATTTCTAAAACATTCGAAAACGGCGTCCAAATTGCAAGTACATGTATATGAGTATGTTTTGTGTTACCAAGATTCAGGAATTAATATATACATGTAATTATTATTATTATTTGTTTTAATACGTACACACAAAGCGCTCGGACTTTTTGTATTGCATTACTCCACAGCGTGAATCGGCTAGTCCACGGAAAAATCTGCTTGTACGCTGGCATATTGACATATTTACCTGCATAATCATGCGACCTCTTAGAACTTATTGCATTTAAGTGCGAGATTTGTTTTCTATCAATATTGAATAGTCCACATGAAATGGCAGACTGTTTGCGATGTTCCTGATAATTCAATTTGATGTGTTTTTCTGGGCGTTGGCTTGCGTTAGCGCGGGTTTCAATTTCATCGAGCCATAAAATCATTGGAACGGCGCGTTGAAGGTAGGAGTATTTATATGCTTCATTTAGTTTCTTAGTTCATCGTCACGTTGTGAAAGTGATTTTCAAACAAAGCTTTTGATCATTATATGTTAGAGGTGTTGGGGAAACTTCTGACCCTAATTCTGTCTAATTTCATAGTGCAGCCTGTTCAAGTTAGGATCGCTCTGTTTTCTTGGTTGCACTGTAAAGCACAAAATCGCTAGATATCATCCAACTCTGTCCATTTTAGTCTGATCATCAGTATGTGCATAATTAACAAACGTTGTGTTCTTTGGGAGCGATTGGTTGATTGTATTGGAGTAGGGAATGAATGTGACCACCCTATTGTATGCATTGCATTACTTAGAAAGCACAGGTTCTTATCACCGCTGAATAAACACGCAGACTCGAAACTTCTTTACACCCCCCATGCACAAACACACATAATATCAATGTTTGGACTTCTTAATTGTAAGTTGTGATCATTTATATGCACACAAGCACTTCTTTTTGTATCACATAATAATGTGAAGCGACATCATAATTTGTATATCTTTTTCAGACTTTGTACCTGACTCAAAGCGATCAAGACTGCTGAAGACACCGAAAACATTGAAAAATAATTTTAAAAAGTGAAAGTTGTTATTCATTTTCACGCCCTTTTCAAAATTGTTTGAGGTCATCAGTAGGTAGGACGAAAACGGGAGAAACCACATGTCACGCCCTCAAGCAGAACTTGGTTTGTTTCACAATTGCACCGCGTGGGGCTCGAACGCACAACAAACACAGCGATGCGATGATCGAATGAGTAAGCGCGTAAATGAAATCAGTGCTCTTAACCACTCGGCCAAGACGTAAAGAGGGGAGGGCGCCCTATGAAAGTTTGCTTCTTTTGTCGTAATGGTTCTCAACATCACAAAATGTCATGATACAATTGATCGTTCCAAGTCGATACTTCTGTGGTGGTTCTTTTTGTTTTATGTCTTGGTGTTTAAAATATTTTGTGCTGTTGGCGCCTTATGTATGTTTTCATATTTTTAGTTAAGTTAAGGTAACTGAGTGGCCACCTATTGGGAAAATAGCTGCTCATTCGGCTTACGAAATGTTTTCATGGTATAAGTACCTGATTGTTAGTTTGGTTTTTTCCCACCTCGGTTTTTGGAGTGGGAATCTTTTTCTGATTGCGCCTTTTCCTGATCTTTGCCTACATGTACCTTTCCATATAAAGTCTAAGGACCACAAGTCGATCTTGGAATTACAGACGCCATATTTCTGCAATTATGCTGGCTGAGTGCCCAAGTACACAGCCAAAACTAAAACTAACTTATCAATGGTCGGACACATCCACTGCATGCATTCCCGGAACAGCTAAGACGCTGATCATTTGGTTCGCAGCACAGTGGTAAGACATCTTGCAGCACACCTAACTCTGAAAGCTCTCAGCGACTGAATTTATAAACTAAGTTTATTGATCTACCATTCGTGTCCTACGTAATAAACGAACAATTCGATTTTACAGCTAATTAATACAAAAATTACCTACTGACATGTTTCAAAACCACAAATGTATTTCATTGATTCTCAAGGCTTATCAAAATTCTGATAATTTCTATTCACGATTCAAAAGTTCCTTGAAATAATTATTTTATTAAACACTTATCAAAATTATGATAACTACCAAGTCTCAAGAAATCATGTTATCAGAATTTTGATAAGGCGAAGCTTGATTCGTTACAAAACGTGCTATCGAAATTATGATAAGGGCTTCCAGCTTCAAAACAGCAAAGTGGTGGTACATAACAAAAGTAGTTTGATAAGGGTGCTTATCCTTAGCCCGCTTGAAATTGAGGAACTGGAAAACCTCAATTGAAATCGGATGCTGTTCTTTGTGGCTTAGTTTGGTGATTATATTGGAAGCACTTTTGGATGTCATTACGTCCTAATTTTGTGTAAAAGTCCCATCAAATGGTGGTTACGTCCCGACTTTACCACAGCTGTTGACTGGGACGTAAAGTATCAATTCAAAAACTTTCCAGGTTTTCCAAATGTACATCATTATTGGTGACTCTTTCATATTAATATGGTATCTAGAGCATAAAGTATACAACTTATTATGAATTGTTTTAAATTGCTGGACACCAATTTTTCAGTTTTAGACAGTATGGCAGTCAGATACGCTACTTTGTTCACTGGAAAGCTTATCAATTTGAAACGTTAACACATCTAACTAATAAGGACAAAAAACTCATCATATTGCCATTGATAAGTGTACCACATAAATTCGTGTTCGTCTAAGCATTTGAAAGCATTACTTACGGTTCAACAATATTGCGATGGACCGAGAAGCCTGGTATTCGAACTCATTCGTTGCATCGCGATGTGTCCAAGAACTTTAATCATATGCTTAGTGCAGCTGTACTGGTGATCAATTTGGCAACCAGTGGCCGTTTCTAACTCGGAATTAGATCCGATTTGTCTAACGACTTTCAATTTCAAAGTCTCAACTTAAACAAAAAACGTCAATCATAAAAACTTTATATCGCGTTTGCCGGAGGTAATATTCAGTCCATATACATGTCCGTTTCTCCGTTGGTTTGTTGTTATATCTTGTCTACCCTTTAATGTAGAATCAATGTCTGATTCATTTAAGGTTAATGTAGATACTTATGTATTACGTAATTACAATAATAATTATATGGCCAATTAAAGTAATTTCATAACCATTTGCATAATTTCTATGCAAAACGGTTGTCTATATACATGTATTCCATTACAAGGTTCAGCCGTTGAAGAGACATAAAACAACTTAATAGCAAAACAAATGTGGAAAGGGTCATAATCTAGCATTTTAACGTGCAGAGCGACCTGATCAGACTGGGCTACTACTATTATTATTTTTATAACAAGGAATCTAGGTTCACTGTCAATATATTTGTTCAGGTCTGTCATCAAAGTGGTTATAAGACCTGCAAAGATTGTTTATGATTTGTTTAACCGTTTATAAACACAGATTTATTACAATATCAATATTTCGACAATGAAATTCTGAAGATATGCTTTATGACGAATTTATTAGTCTGTCCGATATATGTTTTCTTTTTTAGATTACACCATACTACACATCATTTCACAGACAATATAAAGTAAAAATCTACTCCTATGTGTTTCGCACCATTTGTTTAAGGGTTTGGTCTGGATCCGAGCTTCCATGGTACCATGTACTCATTGATCTGGGTCATTCATGGCAGGAAAGTGGCACAACATAGATTTTATAACGGCATTACTTTGACTAGTTCACATATTCCTTTACTATGAAAAAAGCTAAGAAAGTGTTCTAATTAAATAATTTAAACATACAGACGATCATATCTCAGGTTAAGTAGTAAAATGCTAATATTTAATAATATTTAACCTAAATACAGCCACTGCCTTCCATAAAAAGTAAGAGAGTGGCACTTGTACGAAGATATTCTATTCTACGACTAAAGACTGATGTACTTGTCTCATAAAAGCAAGACGTTTGTGCTAAAACAGTGTCATTAATTAAAAATAATGTCACATCCATTTTTGGAAAAATGCAAATAAATAATGACAAAATTTCAAATCTTACACAGTTAGAAACAATTCGTTTCAGACTCGGATTGGGTCCGAGTTATGCGAGTATAAATCATTTTCAGGCTCCAAAGTTTGGTCGAAATGTTCCATTTGGTTTTGGATCCGTTGCGATCAAAATAATGATTTCAGTTATCCGTCAGTTTTAAATCCCGAACGTATTCCCATTACGAAAACACGCCCATGCAATATGCAGAGGTTTTTGTGCTTTAAAAATTTGAAAATTTCAGCTGAATTTTTTTTTTATATTTTTCTTATTTTTGCTCAAAACATAGATTGTGGGTACACGTTAGAACCGCCTCTCCGAAAAATAAGAAAAACAGGTATACCCCTGTATACCCCAGATTTGCTATATAAAAGTGGGGTTCAAGGGGGTATACATTACACGGACATGTTTTCATGATGCGTATTGTACAACAATACGTGATCTGTAAGATCAATGATAACGAAAACATGCCCATGCATGTACAATATACGGATATTTTTAAAGTTGTAAAAAATGAAAATTTTCAGTAAATCTTTTATACATTATATTTTTCTTACTTTAGCTCAAAACATAGATTGTGGGCACTACACGTTAGAACCGTCAATTTTGATATTTTGATATTTATACACTTTTCCCATGATGTGTCTTGGATAAAGCATAAGTTGCGTTAGCAACCAGAGTTCTTATCCGATCAGAACAACAACACAGTAATCATTATTGGCTCCCCCAAGCTCCGTGTAGATGTTGTATGTGTAATATGGAAGCAACTGGCCTTATGGCTTCAGAGGGGAAGTCGTTTGAAAATGTTGACGGACGGGCGACAGGTGCATGCCTATCCTATGACCCTTCGACTCAGGTGAGATAAAAATAAATAAATACAATACACAGGGGATTTGTAACTGGTAAAATGATTCAGGACAGTTGATTCATGATGGTACAGAATAATTATCATTATTCAAGTTTGCCAAGAATGGTTTTGCTTTATGGCAGTAAGACCAAAACAAAATTTGCACTGCGCAGCTATTTGGACACAACGTTGAATAAATGGCTAAACTTATTGTACAACGCATACTCAATACGAAATGAGAAATTGAAATGTCACTAGGCAACTTACTTTTCTTGGACTAAACCACGCTTTCGCATGGTGAGCGCGGTAGCATGGTTGTAGAGCATCGGACCCCGAATCGAGATATCCTGGGTTCGATTCCCACACGGGGAGCCATGTTATGTCCAGCAGCAAGACAAATAAACCCTCCAAAGTATTAGTTAACTCATTTAAGCCCGGCGTCCCTTTTATGGGACTTACATGTAGACAAACAGAAAAGCCCCAGATGTGACGCCACAGAACGCGGCATCCCATCTGGGGCTATTATGTTTGCTAAAGAGAATTTTATCGAGAAAAAAAAAATAAAAAAATTGAAAAATCACTCCTGACGCCCCAAAAAAATGAAAGTGGACTGACCCAAATAATAATGATGGGAAAATCCATTTGTCAGATATGGGTTAGCACACATGAAGCGGTGGGTCCGCCCCGACATGAAATTGTTGATTTGTTGAACAAACAAAACTTATTTAGCAAGTGAAATGTAGAGCTATCTGTCAATCATTTTTGTGTGGTTAGTATCAGCATGAATACAAATTGAGACACGGTCACTGTTATCCCTAGCATGAATATATTTTTACTGTCACCATTTTAACAGGGCAATGTATTCTTTCCGAGAGGTAGACATTAGGAAATAATGAAATTTGGTGGCCCTACAAGGAATTATAGGGAGCTGGGGATGAGGGTCATCCACTTTCAGGGATCTGGGATAACTAGAAACTATTTTAAGGTAGAAGAAAATATATGGTTTTAGGGATCAGGGAGCAGAGAGCGGAGAAGAAACATTTAAGGGAGCTTGGGAGTTTCTTTTTTCAGGGAGCAAGGAGTTAAGCCCCCCCCCCACCCCCCTCCGTCGCAGTTCCCCCGGTAGGGCCTCAAATTTATTATAAGCGCAAGTTTTATACACGTTTGACATTCTGAGTAAACGCTCACATATACTAAGCTCTATACGTAAGGTCAATATTATAAAGCAGCCCACGTCCGGTCCATTCCTGTCATTAAAATTTAGCAGAGAGGAGAATCATAAGCTGCTGGATTGGGAAATGAAAATGTTCATTTCTATGGCAATTCCCCCTTAGTTGTTGCTTTCTCGTCTGTTAGTTTTAAGTGTCAGAGGTCTCAGAATATATTTTGTCTAATGGAAGAATAAACGAACAATATATCAACCTTGACTTTAGACGTGAGATTTCGATATGAGATGCACATGCAATGAGATGACCACGCATATGAATCTACAATTTTACAATAATAATATACTAAAAAGACATCAAAGTTGTCAGGTTTGTCCTTTCTTCTCTCGTAGCAAAATTTTGACCATCATTTTTCGGGTGATTATGGTGAAGAACCCCGACATTGACTAATCGCATTTTATGGTTCACCTAATCTGAGCCTTCGCATGTGAAAACCAACAGCCTGGGTTTCTGATAAAGTCATCGCCCTGTGCAGTCACAGAAGATGGCTAGAAGCTTGAAATTTTGTATTTAGAAAGAAGATGAGTAGCGAATGCAAAGGCGCAGATCAGCTTCGCAGTTACTGCGAAGCTGATCTGCGCCGTTGGTTTCGCATATGCAGATTGTTGGTTTTCTGGTGCAGCGGCTCATCTTATATTTGACAAATTTACTTTCATAATAAAGCTTAAACAATTGTTTGTCTTTTGCATTATACAATTTGGCCAACGTAATAACTTAGTTTAAATTAGATCTGGGTTCATCAGAGTGATCCTAAATCATACATGTACGTACATACATTGTATCATACAATATCAAAGCGACCGTCAAGTTACGTCTATGCAGGTATACGTGTAAATGAACGCACCCGCACAGTCCTGTCTAGTCCACTGATTTTGATCATTAGAGTAGCACGCTATAAACGCGTATCTTTCTGTTTCTATGGATGACCTTTGATCTCCGTGTTATATTTTCTTTTCGCTGTCCGTTGTCCCATTAAAATGATAGAATTAAGGAATTACCATGTTGTTTGTTGACATTAAATAAGTTTGGTCGCAAGAAACCATGCCCTATGTTGTTAGAATAGAACGGACACAAACTAGACACCGCACCTACAAATACCAATCTGAGTCTGTTGTGTACAAAACTATATACAAAAAAAGATTAACTTGAATGGTTGCATTCCTTGTGCAATGTTTGCGTTTGCACAAAGTTAGATGCTGTCGTTGAGTGGCTCAGTTTTGGCGATTGTTTTTATTACTATTGTCAAAAGAAAATTAAAGTTCACACTAAATATTTTCAAAAGTTGGGTGGTTTTAGGAGAAATTTAGTTTCATTCTTATGAATAAATATATAAATGTTCGGTGACCAAGTGTAGGATGTGGAATCTGCCGGAGTGTACATCGCTAGCGTTAACGTCTACTGGAATATCTATAAATTGATAGTTTCGTAACAATAAAAAATGCGTCACGCAAACATGTCCATGCAATGAATACCCCCTTAAACCCCAATTTCATATTGAAAAGCTGGGGTTTGCAGTGCCCGGGGTATACCTATTTTTTCTTATTTGTTTCTCCAAAGCATAGATTGTGGGTACTCGTTAGAACCTAACGTGTACCCATAATCTATGTTATGAGCAAAAATAAGAAAAATAACAAACATTTTCTACAGAATGTTTTAATTTTTACAAATTAAAAAAAAATCTTTGTATGTTGCATGGGCGTGTTTTTCGCCGGAAAGGTGCGTTAACGTCTACCGGAACGTCTATAACAATAAAAATGGCCTGAGAGAAAAAAAATGCAAATTCTTAAAAATTATTCTCATTTGAAATGCGTATACATTATGCCATTAAAGATATCATTTTGTTGTTTGACGATGGGAATATTCCCCTTGGCGGGTCAAAATTGTTTCGTATGTTTTTTGCATTACTTATGATAAAGATCGAGAATTGAATATGTTAATGTAATTCATGTATATGTTTGTGATTGACCAAAACTTTTGATCAATTAAGATTCTATTGAAAACCTTAAGAAATTTAATGAAAATCTTTAGAGGGACCTCTTTCACAAGAATGTATCATCGCTTAATCGTGAAATTTTAATCATGTAAATCGATAAATCTTGAAAGAAAATTGCAGCGTCTTTGTGCACATGCATCATCATGCACATATGTGTTTCTTTGCGAGAAAACATGTTTTGCTCTATGCACAAATACCCAAGATACGGGTCATCCTTCTTATATAAGCAGTCTAATCAGCGCCATTATTTTGCGTAGCTCCAAACTTCTGTATTGCAAGAACTCATATAATCAGTGTTACGACTAGATCGAAATGCTGGATATGAATGTTTCAACTTGGCCGTTTATACTTCAACCTTTTAGTACTAATGATAAATGTACTCGCTCGTACTTAGTCGGAAACTCGAAAGACATGATTTCTTGCAACTTACATGTAGACACAGTTTACCGGACAAACACAACTTCTCACCATCATGGAAAGACAAACTGGAACTTCAATGTGTGGTGGCAGTTCTAATTGTTAAATGTGACGAGATACCAATTTTGACACAGATTCTATCAGGAACTCTCAGGAATATCATTTGCTAACTGAAACATGTCGTTTGCAGGGTAGGTCCTTTAATTTGTTTTTACGATATTTTCTCATAACTAAAAAAAGTTGTATTGATTCAAATGGGGAGAAATTTTAACAAAATGAGCTATATATACTTCATAAAGATTCTTGGGCTTAGAGAATGTAGAAATCATAGAACTGACCCAAGTAAGACATATTCTGGGTTAAAGCATGCATCTGCTTCGCATCCAAAGTTTTCAGTAGGCAAGGCCTATACCATCCCCACCCCGCACCAGCGTACACATATGTAGTTTAGGAATGTGTCTTGTTCAACCTTGTGAATGAGGGTCTGGATGGGGGGTCCTGGTATTCACTAATCACTAAAAATTTAGCCATTTATTCACTGTCATTAAAATTTTGGCTTATTCATTAAAATTAGCTCTTATTCATTAAAATTAGCTCGATCATTCATTAAAATATGATAATTACTAGAACCGCCTTCTTCACCCGACTAATTTCTAATAGCAAATATAGGTATTCCCCACCTAAGGAATCCCTTATCTAAAGCCACAAAGACTAGTTCTATGATACTTAATTGTAGACTGCTGAGTGCAACCTTGATTTTAACATCTTGAGAGAAGCATACATTATCTGCTAGACCACAAAGCCTCATAGAAACTTTCCAAAATAGTTAACTGATTTTTTAGCGCAAATCCTCTTTTAAATCTGTCGGGAATATAATCCCCTCCAAGCTGTATACTGAATATGCCCTGAGTTTCACCCTGAATCTTTCTCTTCAATTATGCATATCAAAGGTTAATTTAAGAAAAAAAATGTAACTTCAGGGATAAAAGTTATAATAAAAAGCTGCTGTTTTTATTTAGTTAACTAGTAAGCATAGGAGTACTATGTGAAGTATGATTTTGTGCTTGTGCCTGATTGCACAAAACATTTTATAAATGTCTTAAATACCGAGCGAGCGAAGCGATCGAGGAAAAAAATTATGTAGCGCCATATAAACTGCCAGTTAGATTTTCATTAACGTTCTTAGTACTGGCTTGTTTCTGATTGCAAAAGTCACCATAATTATTCTCTGTCATATAAAAAAGCAAAGTGATGTCCGTCCACAGAAAAGATTATCATTATAGGATTGGAACATACATAATAAGGACAAAGTGGGGTAACAGAATAAAAAGAAAATACATATACATAAGCAAACAAAACAGTGAAATAGTATCTGGCTTAGGAAATGACACATTTTTTAAAAAGATTTATGAAGTGAGTCCCTACATGCTATGGCTTTCCAAACATTCAAAGATTTCAGAAATATGACTATAACATTTGAGCTAAATCGGGTCTGGGGGCGAAAAAATGAAATTCTGGAATGTCAGGGAGGCCATCTAAGACAATTCCATAGCTAAATTTAGCATATTCATTATTCTTTAAAATGTTATTATTCACTTTTCATTATATTATTCTGCTATTCATTAAAATTTTTCATTTATTCATTATTTTTTTAAGGACCTACTTATTCACTAATCATTAAATTTTTGGCTCTTTATTCACTCTCATTAAATTTTTTAGGCCATTATTCTTTAATCATTATACCCCATCCAGACCCTCGTGAATGTGTCAAGTTGTTAAACAACAAAGTCAATTAGATGCGTTGTGTCAATACCTAATATCTCACTATCGAAGGATTGTGTTGCATCTACTCTCGGACTCAAAATTGACCTTTTAGGGAGCTGGGCCCGAAAATGGGGCATGGGATTGCAACATGATGCAGCTGACAAATAAGCGGATAAATACAATTGAGGCCTCGTACACCCTGGAGGGTACGGCCATTGGAAAATTTTGATATAGCAATAAATATCTAGGTGTGACAATTACAAATGACTTGTTGGAATACCCATATCACCAATTTATCTGTACTAAAGCCAACAGAACACTTTGATTCTTGAGGAGAAACTTATTTTCTTGCCCCCCCCCCCCCCGCCCCAGATGTTAAAGAAGCAGCTTATAAAGGACTGGTGCGCCCAGACCTGGAATATGGAAGTTCTGTTTGGGATCCTCATTCTAAAGCTTAAGGCCTCTCTGACGCTCTGACTCTCTGTTTTCCCCTTCTGAAATGTCAGATGATTGTGTCACCAGTAAACTATTCAGATTCAGATTCAAACTACAATGAACTTGAAGGGAGTAGCCATAAGGTTAATGGACGGGGTTCTATCTATCTTCTGATACTGAGTCGATCAATTTCTGATCATCACCTCAGGTGTGGGGTGGGTGGCTAAATTTAGAATTTAGTCAAGGGAAAATTAAACATTTGGGGTGGACCATTAAAACTATTTACAAGATATAGATGAGAGGCATACTAAAACGCATGCCTCTGGGCCAATGATTTAAATAGAAGCCTTAAATTCCTCAATGGTCTTAGATAGGACCACTGAAGAAGGGAGACTATTCCAAACTGGAATAGTTCTGGGGAAAAAGGAATTTTTCAGGGCATCACTATAGGCAAATGGTCTTGTGTATTGTGATTCATGTGATGCCCGAGTATGCCTTAGATTGGGTGCCGGGGTCAGGTATTTGTCTTTATCAAGAGACACTGTACCGGAGTGTATCTTGTAGAAGAAGGTTAAGGAGGACCGCTCCCTGCGAGACTCCAGGGATGGCCACTCAAGTTCGTCTAGCATTTCACCGACGCTACTGGTGTTCCTCCATCGCCTGCAGGTCCACCGGGCAGCAGTCCTCTGCACCTTCTCCACCATCTCAATCTGAGTTTCATGATAGGGATGCCAAATAGGAGCTGCATACTCAAGTTGAGGCCGAACCAATGTTTTGTATGCAACTTCCTTAGTATGCCTAGGTGCCAGTGCCAAATTGCGCCGAAGAAAACCCAAAGTCTTAGTTGCCTTGCATGTAATTTCAGAAATGTGTTGACCCCAATCAAGATCATCTGTGATAGTTAAACCGAGGTATTTAGCGGACTGAACCTGTTCTAATGTTTGCTGATGCAGTGTGTAATTGAAATCTATATGCCTGCTTGGATGTAGCCGCGTCACCCTCATTGAATGACATTTGCTAACATTGAATTTCATTTGCCAATCCAATTCCCATTTGGCCAAGCTATTCAGGTCATCTTGTAAAATTTGACAATCCAATGGTGACTTGACATTTCTGTATAAAACACAATCATCAGCAAATAGCCGAACAGATGACCTGATGTTGTCAGGAAGATCATTAATGAAAATAAGAAATAGGACCGGTCCTAAGACCGATCCTTGTGGGACACCAGAAAGAACCGGGACTGGGTCTGAGGCACGGCCATCTAATACCACTTTTTGAGAGCGCTCAGAGAGCCACGAGTCGATCCACTTATGTGTAGATCCTCTAATCCCGTAGAAGTCAAGTTTGTATAATAACCTTTTATGTGGGACCTTGTCAAAGGCCTTAGCGAAATCCATGACAATCACATCCGTCTGCCTGTGGCCACGACCCACTGCTCGGTCCAGATTACTAACCAAATCATGATAAAACTGAACTAACTGGGTTTCGCAAGACCTTTGACTTCGGAACCCATGCTGACAGTCAGCAAGAATGTTTTCAAGAGCCAAGTGTTTGTTTATGTTGCTGACTATTATATGCTCTAGAGTTTTGCAACAGATACAAGTAAGCGACACCGGTCGATAATTAGCTGCATCGTATTTCTCACCTTTCTTAAATACCGGGGCTACATTTGCCTGTCGCCAATCGTCTGATACAGCACCCTGAGCAAATATAGGTTATAGGGGTTAGAACGGAATGACCCGAAACCAAAATATTATTTGCTTTCTTTTACATACATTTTTTGTGTGCTTTAACAATTTACAGACAAAGAAAAATTTCGTCGTACGAAATACAAATATATACATTTATAGAGAAAAAAGATAAATAAAATAATCAGTTGCTAGGCAGGTGCGTGGTTCAGTTGACGCGTAACCAAGGAGGGCGGATGTTGACAAAAGTAGGTCATGCGCAAGCGGAGTGATACTCTTACACGTTTAATCGATAATATCTAAAAGAAAGTATAGATGTATTTATGGAATTTTTACACAAATAAGACTGCTTGCTTTAGCGTATTGCATTATGTCTGTTTGTAAAACAAAGTCACTGAAACTGTGCTCTTTTCCGAGAACTATTTTACGAGAGCCTCTGCGTCCGGTGTTTACATTGGGTGTTGTAAGGTCGTGAAATGTGAAATCACAGTTCAAGCGGTCATTTATTCCTTCACAAGCTTTTAATTTTGGTAAATCCAATGACAATCAGTCGCAATATCAGCGAAAGGCATGCAATACCCATGGACCACTGTTGTGCACTTTTATTTAACCTTCATAGAAAGTGGGAAAACAGTTAAATAAGATGTCCAGCAAATATAACAAGTTTTAGCTTTTTACAAAATAAGAGCCAAACTCAACTCAATTTTATTTTCAAATCATATAACATAAAATATGCCCTTAAAAAGCAGAACTTATAGCAAAAGAACAAAAATAAACAAATTTCCCTTCCCCCCCAATAAGTGCGGAAGTATGCGGTCATGACTGGAAATCTTTGGCCAACTTCGTAATTCATTGCAAGGGGTGTTGAGCAACAGTACCAACCGGGCACTTCCACACATACTCCACAGTCTAGAAAAGATAGACGTGCGTGGAAATAAGATGCCAACTCAGTGATTTTTTTTTCGCTAAAAAAACCAACTCCAGTTTTAGGAGTCGTTGCCAATGGCAAAAAGTTTTTTTTGTTGAAACTTGTTTTTTTTTTTTTTTTTTTTTTTCAAATTTATGGTTCAAAATTCCCAATCTGAGAAAGCTTCCAAATCAGATAAGTTGCTTAATCTGATATTCATGACAAGGAATAACTCTTATTTTCATGTGTCCAAGTCATTTGTTGTTTACTTTTAGAAAAGAAATCCCTGTTACACTTATAAAATAATATTTTTACCATTTTTACTGGTCTTTAGAGAAATGACACAGATTTTCCCAACTGATGGTAAAATTAGGCTGTTTTTCCCAATTGAACCGGTACTGATTGCAGATTCCATTCCCAAAATGCTGAAAAAAATCACTGTAACTGCACCAGATTGCAGAGAAAAAAAATAATAATAAATAAAATGATTAGTAAATAATAATAAACCAGAAGTTCATTTTGAATGATCCAGCTCTTCTTCAAGACATTGCACTTAAAGTACCTGTTGGCATGCTCCAAGCATTCAAAATATTTCTAAGTATTAAACTTTGTGCTCTTGTCATTAGTATATATGGACCCCTGGTCTTGTGAAATAGTGGGGATTTTGATGTATTCCTTCTTCAGATAATGAGTGGACCATGTTCTGATCTTCACCTAAGTTTTGTTCAGTAATTGTCTCCATAAATGAACCATTTTCTCCTACTGTCAAAAGACGTGGAGTTATTTGCTGAAAAGTGGTGAGAAGGAGGACAAGTTCAGCAAAGCCCTGTAAAATTAAGCTTGAATACTGACTGCAGGCACAAATGATTCTAGTACATACATGTATAACCGGTCCAAGTAACTCATGTGGTAGATTGCATGTTCTGATGAAGAGGCATTGATTTCTCTTGAACTTTTACTTTTAAATTTTCTAGTGACCATTAGTTTGTCTACACAGGGGTTGACATACACTGGTACAGCCTAGACAATGAAAAAACATTATTCCTGTTTCCTCTGTATGTTTGAAGGCTGTGATTATGCACCAGTCATTTTTAACTATGGTCGCCACCGGGAACCTTGCCCGGTGTTGACCTAATCCCTGCTCCAGAAGTGTAAGGTTTTTTTTTTTTTTTTTTGATTCAGTTTTACGTCCTTTTCAAGCTTTTTCACTCATATCGAGACGAATCAATCGGTAGGTGGGGCGAAAACCGAAATACCCAGGGAAAAACCACCTGACACACTGTAAGGTTAATACCAGGCTTTTGTTATATAATATATAAAGGCATCTGAATCTGCCATATAATGATATACTCCATACGACTCGTGATGTGTATTATAAATGTGGAGTGCATAATAGGACAGTGTAATGTAGACATAGCAGACTGCTGGTGAATAGGCCGTTATTTTTACCAGTTGACTATTTTATGCAGAGATTTTAGATGGGGTTTGCTGGACAAATGTCAAAGTCTGCTTTATTCCTCTGTGCAGGGTGGGGTGAGCCGGTTACAAATGACTAGTGTTTATTAAAATTTGAAAAATGATGAATATAAAATGTTGAAAATTTAAACTTAACAATCTTATTACATCTTTTGGTTTCAGATTTTTATGGCTATTAATGCACCAGTGTGTAATTAACCTAGATTGCTGCATACTGGGTATAGCGGGGATAATGATTTGTCCATTTTCAGTATTCACCTATAAGTCCCTCTTAAAATATGACATTTGTCCTGTCAGTATAGGGATTAAATCTTCCAGGGTAAGGAACCTAATGATATAATCCCTATCACTTCAACTGACATTGGTCATTCAAAAAATAATAGACCAGCTATCCCTTGCCCTACTTGGCTGATGGGGGTCAGGGCTTGACTAGTTCATACTATTATATTTTAATTTCAGCCTAGCGTCCCGCATAAAGATGGGGAAGAAGGTGGAGAAGGGGCTAAACAAAGAAAAGAACCAGTCAGCTACCAGTCAAGATGACACAGACTCAAACAAAGCTCTGGGTAAGTTATATGGAACTGTAAGATTACAAAAAACAAACATGAAAAATGTTGAGGGGAGATGTCAGATAAAGCTATTTCTCTAGAATACACAATTATGGTGCATAGTAAATAATGCTTTCCAAAAACTGTTTCAAGCCAACCTTTCCTCCTTAAACATTTTAAATGCTATAAGGTTGGTTGTTGGATGCAGACAGCAGAAGGAGCCCATGCATGAGTTTTATCCTTCACAGGCTTTCAATGAAAGCTTTTAAATCATTGATTTCATAAATAAGCGGAATTGTAGCTCTGCTGAATTTTTCTGAGTTATGATATTCTGTTTAATAGTCTGGTCAAATGAAACTGTTTTGTAATAACTGTTTAAAGAAAGTTACATTTAAACCTCTCCCACACACAAAATAAATAAAACAAAAAAAAAACTTACATTGTAACAGTGCGGCTTTAAAATGAAATTTACAGACACACAGGATGGAGAAAGTGACAGTGAGTTCTCAGATGAGGAGATCAGTCTTTATAATTCTTCGTTAAATGATGATGGTACAATATTGATATTGTCACACAGTTAAGCACTAGCATGTTAAGGAAGAGTATTTGGCAATCCTTGTTGTTTTTCATTACAAATAAACTACCGGTATGTGATGCCCATGGATAGATTATAAGAAGCATGTTGCAGATCTAATGAATATCTATACATTTATATAATTACCTTGAGAAACAAACAGGTTACTGTATCTGTTAATTCATTACCATAAATTTTGATCTCAACTAGGCTCCTGAAATGTGCAATACAGCTGTCACTCTGCATGGGCTGAATATTGTGATATATTGTGACTCACAAATAACTTCAAATCTCAATTTATTTTTATCGTTGTACACTTATGGCATATTTGTTGTATTGGTATTGGGGGTGGGGGGCATGGAATATTTTTTCGAGTCATCACTTCTGTGTTGTAACTTGCAAGCTTGTGTTTGTCGATATCACAACTTGGGACTGTATTCACTGATATCAGTGTATAAAAGGGATTCCTTTATTATAAGTAATAAGTGTCACTGAGCCAACACTTTAAGATCCCCAATGTACTTGTTAAGTGACCAGACATTGGATCAATTAACACGACTGAAAATTTGATAACTACATGTTAAACAACCAAGCAAATATATTTAGAATTTGTGTTGTCTGCAACTGTAACAAAGAATTGTCTGTCAATAGGAAATTTCATACCATAACTCTTTGCTTCCAAATTAATGTATAATGTATGCAATATACTTGAAGTATGTTGCAGAGGGACCAATGTTTAGATAAAAATATATGTAATTAACATGTAGTGTGGCAAACGGTCAAGCCTCAGGATTTGATGAGTTGCTAAGTCTGATTTAATTATTCAAAAGGTTATTAAAATTTTACTTTCATAATTTTGTTACAAAATGTCTTTCAGAGCCCCATGTATGCACTGGCAACTTCCAAGCAGATTTCACAGAACTGTGTCGGCGGAACAACATGGCCTACATTCCGCCAGTGTTGATGCGACCCCGACCCCCTGGTGCCCAGATTCAGCAGGAAGCGAGCCCGGCCAAAGGAGGTAAAGGCGACAAAGGGAAACAACCAGTGCCAGAACCAGAAATAGAGGAAACCACAGAAGATGGAGGTTATTGCTCTTTACTTTTATCATGACAATATTTTCAGATAAAAAAAAGTGACTTATATCTCAGTAATTTTGCTCTGAGACATTGATTTTGTGTGCATGCGCGTTATATTGCTTAATGAGGCGAGTTTAATAAGTGTTTACAAAAAATTTTACTACATCATAGACGTGTCTTATTGCATCAAGAGAAAATTGCAGTCAATCTTTAGGCAAGCTGTTATTTTACCAAAATTTGGTGTCCCATTTGGAGCTATTCTGTTGGCTTTAATGATACTAGAGGAATTTCATTGAATAATGAAATAAAATCTATAATTTCTTGTGTTACCACTAAAAATGAAAGTAACAGGGTGTCCACAGTCAGGGAAAAAGTCAGGGGGGAATTTATTTTTTCAAAGTCATTGAATTGTCAGGGAATTACATTAGTCATTTTCAGTCAAAAGTCAGGGAATTTTGAAAAAAAAAACACAACAAGTTCATGAATTGGAAAAGATATATAGAGATTATCATATGACAATTTTCATATCGTACCTCGTATCAACCCGAGAATCCCGTATCAGCCTGAGGGCCAAAGGCCCGAGGGCTGATGCGAGAGTCGAGGCCCGAGGGCTGATGCGAGAGTCGAGGGCTGATACAGGATTCTCGGGTTGATACGTGGGTACGATATGAAAATTGTCATATCGTAATCTTTTTATCATATATTATAATTCATGACCATTTTTCCCTTTCTTTGTTTTATTTATTTATTTTATTTTTATTTTATTTTTATTTTATTTTATTTTATTTTATTTTATTTTTTGACATACCGCCAAAGCGTGCAGTAGAGCGCATATTATTTCCGCAATAGCACAAATCGAAAATTCGTCTTGACATGACAAAATACTGTTGCCTGTGACATAAAACCACAATAGAAACAAATCTGAAATGCCTGCGGTACACTACCTAATGAACTCAATACAATAGGAGCCGAGTGCTCTGAATATAATTTTATTAGCCAATCATTTGGTGATACGGCTTTTTCTCCCTAGGGATGATATGGGCCACGTGGGTATGTGAGCCAATCATTTGGTGATATGACTTTTTCTCCCAAGGGAGTGATATGGGTTTTATCAATTTTTGAACGGATACGGCTTTCGAGATACTGTGCCGCGATACATCAACGTAACTCTTGTCTGTATCGCATATGCAAAAAGAACATATTTTGTAGTAAATATATGATAACTAAAATTATTGCTAAGGCATTTTCTCCATATTAAGATTTAATAATTATTGAAAAAAGTAAAAATAGAATTGTGATTTCATTTGTAATTAAGCATTATTCGTTACATTTCAAATTGTTTTATGCAAAGAAACTGGAGGGTGCTGTGCCCTACTTCTCAGACATGCGCAGATCCAGAAAAGTTTCTCAGGGCGGGGGGGGGGGGGGGGGGGGGGACTGGGGTCCAAATTCCCAGAAGGGGTCTGCTGAAGGAAAATTTCAACATGGCAAAAATTAATAATCTGGCAATTCCAAGGGGAGGGGTGGGGGGGGTTCCGGACCCCCTGTCCCCCCTCTGGATTCGCCCATGTCAGATGCATGAATATTACATGCAAAATACACAAACTTCAGTCAGGGAAATATGATTTCAGTCAGGGAGAGGTTGGGGCATTGTCAGAGAGTTTTGCATTGCTCAAATTGTGGACACCCTGAGTAAGATTGTCCACTTGATAATGATGGGAAAGTTTATTTGTCACAAATTGGTAAGTTCATTTTTACTTTTTTGTTGCAGAGCCAGTTGAGCCACCCCCTAAAACATACACAACCAAAGATAAATTTGAATATTTCAAACCATGTATACAAGTGGAGCAGGATCATCCAGACAAAGCTGAAACAGTCACAGAATTATACATAAGAGGTGAGTGTCTTTTAATCAGTGAGTCATGTTCGTTTACTATTGGATGTAAAAATAGCTCAGTTGGGCTGGGTAGGATGTCATGTTGCTATTGAATAAGTTCATTATTGACCCAAAATCTAACATATTTTTGTGAAGTTATTTCTGTGGCCATTTTTTCCACCATTTATTCAAACAGTTGTTGGCAAAACCATATGCACCAAATACTGTTTAAATGCTTGCCTAAGATCAATGTTGTTAGGATAAGTGACCATTTGAATATAACCTAGCCTTTTGATCTACAATATAAAAATCAAACAAAAGAGTGCATCCAAGATTACATTGGAGCCTTTGCATGAGAAAAACAACAATTTGGGTTTCAGACCAGGTCCAACACAAACCAGCCTGTACAGTCACAGAAGCAGGCTAGAAGCTTGAAATTTCAGTTTTAAGAAGAAGGGTTGTACTATCAGTTTTAAGAAGAAGGGTTGTACTATCAGTGAAGCGAAAACAAAAGTGCTGATCGGCTTCGTGGTTGCCGCGAAGTTGGTTGCCCCTTTGTTTTTGTATATGCAAACTGTTGGTTTTCTGATGCCGTGGCTCATTTAATGTTTATTTTGCCTTATTTCTTTCTATGATAATTGTATACATGAAAATGTACATGTATTTATTTATGTAACAATTACATTTTGCCATAATTACTTTTAGGTTGGAAAATCGACAGTGTTATGATGGATACATTTAGACAGTGCTGGCCAACCATGGAAAAATTACACACAATCAAGTAAGCTAATGGTTCTGTTTCAAAAACATTAGATTTGTGTGATCACAACTGCGAATGAAAATCCATATACTAAAATGAGCCACCTTGTGGGAAAGCCAACAATGTGGTTTCCGAACAGGTCAGACACAAACAGGGCTGTACAAGCACAGAAGATGGCTAGAGACTGGAAATGTTGTATTTAGAAAGTAGAGGAATTGTACTATCCGTGTAGTGAAAATAAAGGCGCTGATCAGCTTCGCGGTTCTGCACCTTTGTTTTCGCATATGCAGATTGTTGGTTTTCCCATGAGGCGGCTCAAATGTAAGAGTCCTTATTTTAAAGTTTTTGCGTCAAATATAAATGTATGTTTGGGTTAAGTAACAAATATTTCATAGTGTTCTTTAAGTGTAGAAAACATTATAACTCATGTATTTAATCATAATCTGTATTTATTTTTCCTTTGCAGTTTATGGAATACAGGACTAAACAGTGAAACATTAGCAACATTAGCCTCATTTCTACCACAGTGTCTCAGTTTAAGGTGAGGAAACATCAGGAAAACATGTACGTGAAATGTATACCCCCTTGAACCCCACTTTTATATAGAAAAACTGGGGTTGGCAGGGGTATGCCTATTTTCCTTATTTTTGATCCAAATCATACATTGTGGGTACTCTTTAGAACTGCCTCAGTGAGGCGGTTCTAACTTGTACCCACAATCTATATTTTGAGCAAAAATAAGAAAAATATCAAAATTTTTCGGCTGAAAACTCTCAATTTTTAAAGCTCAAAAATCTCTGTTTATTGCATGGGCAAGTTTTCATAATGTATGAGCCTTGTCAAGAGAAAACTGGACAATTGCCGATGCAAAAACAATAGAGATCAGCTGTGTAATAATTGCATAGCTGATCAGTACCTTTGTATAGTACAATCATTCTTATTAGCTCACCTGAGCCGAAGGCTCATAGGTGAGCTTATAGTATACCCATGCTCTGGCGTCCGTCCGTCCGTCCGTCGTCCATCCGTCCGTCCGTCCGTCGTCCGTCGTCCACAATTTCAAAGATCTTCTTCTCTGAAACCGCTGGGCCGATTGTTCTCATATTACACATACACCATCTACAGGTAGGGGGAAAGAATAATTGTGTTTTTTGTTTTGATCGGATAAGGACTCTGGTTGCTATGGCAACTTATGCTTCCCATAGACTTACAATGGAAAAAAGTGAAAATTGCCAATTTTTGCTGTCTTGTTGGAGATATTTGAATTTTGTTTTTGCAGAAATGTTTATTGAGTAGTCCTCTACGTTTCATGTGACTTTTGTCCTAATCCTTCATTTTGATTGGTTGCAGGGGCCCCATACAGGGCAAAATTTCGAAAAACATTCAAAAATCTTCTTCTCAGAAACTGTCAAGGGAATGAAGCCTATACTTTGTATACATGTTCCCGACAGTAGCCTCTACATAATTTGTGTTTTTTATTCCAGGCGGATAAGAACTCTGGTTGCTATGGTAACTTTCAGTTTCCCTAGACTTATAATGGGAAAAGTGGAAATCGGCTATTTTTCCGCTAAAATTGCAGACATTTGAATTTTGTTTTTGCAGAAATGTTTATTGAGTAGTGTTTGGCGTTTCTTGCGAGTTTTGTCCTAATCCTTTATTTTGATTGGTTGCTGGGGCCCCATAAAGGGCAAAATTTTGAAAAAAACATTCAAAAATCTTCTCCTCAGAAACTGTCAAGTGGATGAATCCTGTACTTTGTATACATGTTCCTGACAGTAGCCTCTACATGATTTGTGTTTTTTATTCCAGTCGGATAAGAACTCTGGTTGCTATGGTAACTTTCAGTTTCCCTAGACTTATAATGGGAAAAGTGGAAATTAGCTATTTTTTGAAAACTATTGCAGCCTGAGATCTGAAAAGTGGTAGATGCAAACAACTAATGGATTAGATGAAGGTATATGATTGATTTAGGTCAAGGTCATCTCTTGACCTTAAGAGATGACCTTGGTCGGTCTGTCGTCTATACGCACTTTTCAAAGATTTTTTTCTCTGAAACCACTTGGTCAATCAAAGCCAAATTTTATTTGAAGCATCTATAGGAAGTGGGAACCAATGTATATATAAATAATCCAGGTCACATGACCAAGATGGCCGCCATGCTCATATATGGTAAAATATCTTCTTCTCCAGAACTGGTGAACCGATTTCAACGAAACTTTGCATGAAGTATGGATGACTCAAGTACTACAATGTATATATAAAACATGACCCTGTGGTGACCTTGACCTATTTTATGGCAAGGTCAACATAGGTCGTCAATGCATTTGAAAGGGGAAAACTTTTAAAATGTCATTTTAAGTGAAAGTCTTGCAGGAAATGGGCAGTCGGACTGAAATTTAATGATTCTGAAAAAAAAAAAAAAATAGACCCCAGGGGCCCATCTGCTTTTAAAATGCTATTTGAAGGGGAAAATCAGCAGGAAATTGGCAAATGGACAGAATATTGATAATTCTGAAAAAAGAAAGTGGCCCAATGGCTGCATCTGCCCCTGCACTGGGGTTAAATACCATAATATTCAAATATGTTTATTATACCCCCCGCAAAACGAAGTTTTAGGGGGGTATACTGTTTTCAGCCTGTCCGTCATTCCGTGATTCCGTGATTCCGTGACTCCGTGATTCCGTCATTCCGTCATTCCGTCAACATTTTGACATCTTTGCTGAATAACTTAAGTAGTATTTGCCCGATGTTCTTCAAATTTTCAACACACCTGCACCATTAGACAACACATGTGTGATATGAATTTAGGGGCCAAAGGGTCAGTTTTGCAAGAGTTATGGGACTTTTTAAACCTATACATAGAATGTTTGCCATAGTGCTAATAGTGCATACTTTGTGAAATCAACTCCTCCTACAGCTTTCAATATTCTCTTTTGATACTTTGCAGATATGTGCCAGAGATATTGAAGATATGCATGAAGAAGTATTATGCAGAAGAAATGAATTTTGACAAATTTACAGCATTTTGAACGTAGCCAATTTTCAATAATTGCCATATTCAACAATGGTTGGTGGTGCATAGTTTGTGAAATCAACTCCTCCTATGGCTTTCAGTATTTCTTTTCAATACTTTGCAGACATGTTCCACACATATTGAAGATGTGCATGAAGAATTATAATGATGAAAAAATAATTTTTGACAAATTTACAACATTTTTCAACATAGCCATTTTTTGACCATTGCTTATATACAATAATGATTGGTAGTGCATAGTTTGTGAAATCAACTCCTCCTAGGGCTTTCGGTATTTCTTTTCAATACTTTGCAGACATGTTCCACACATATTGAAGATGTGCATGAAGAATTATAATGCTGAAAAAATAATTTTTGACAAATTTACAGCAATTTTTAACATAGCCATTTTTTTACCATTGCTTATACAATAATGGTTGGTAGTGCATATTTTGTGAAATCAACTTCTCCTAGGGCTTTCAGTATTTCTTTTCAATACTTTGCAGACGTGTTTCACTCATATTGAAGATGTGCATGAAGAATTATAATGATGAAAAAAAAGTTTTGACAAATTTACAGCATTTTTCAACATAGTCATTTTTGACCATTGCTTATATACAATAATGGTTGGTAGTGCTTACTTTGTGAAATCAACTCATCCAAGGGCTTTCAGTATTTCTTTTCAATACTTTGCAGACATGTTCCACACATATTGAAGATGTGCATGAATGATTATAATACTGAAAAAGTGATTTTTGACAAATTTACATCATTTTTCAACATAGCCATTTCTTGACCATTGCTTATATACAATAATGAAATCAACCTCAAGCTTTCAATATATTCTTTTAATATCTTATAGATGTGACTGGCATACTGAGGATGTACATGAAGAATTATAATGCTGAAAAGATATCTTTGACAAATTAACTGTATGTTTGACTTAGGAAGTTATTGGCCAGCTCCAGATAATTTTGCGGGGGGTATACTGAAAGCCTTGCTTGCAGCCAATATCTAGTTGGTATATGAAGCAGATCTCAGGTGAGCGTTTACAGGACCATTGGTCCTCTGGTATTTAAATTTAAATCTTCTAGCCTTTTTCTGAGACTGAACCATTAGGTTTTTGTCATACCAGGTGGGAAATCCTAAGACCTGTTTTCTTGCATTGCGGCTCATATGATAACTTGGCAACAACATATTTTTTTTCCTGATACCCAACATGCTCTAGTAAGAGCAGATCAAGGCATAACAGATAAGAATTTATAAATACACTTTCAACCTCTATAATGGTGTTCCATCATCTGGCTGTCTTGGTATTTTGTATAGAAAAAAAAGAGTAGACAAACATATTGGTTGATTTTGTGATATACAGGCCAACCTCATTATAACGCTATGGTGTCCATAGAAACAGACATTGTTATAATTGAACCATGTTATGACAAGGTTTATTACTATAGACATAGCAAAAAAATCAATTTGGGAGCCATGGCATGTCTGTGTTATATTGAAAACTACAATATAAGGAGGCACATTATAATGAGACTGAAGTGTAGTACATTGTAGGCCTTTGTAATTAGCCCCAACAAAATGGTTCAGGCCTAAAGCTTAGTTTACATGTTCCATGCAGAAGAATGAGACTTTTTTTTTCTTCCATTTGATTTGTCATACATATATTTCATCTGTGTGTGTTAAATATGTGATTTACATCTTGCTTCAGAAATCTCATATTAGATGGTAATGTAGCAGATGAACAGAACTGGTATGAACTCATCACAGAAGAAAGCCCGTAAGTCATTACAAAGTATCACTAGATTCAAACTGTGCACCATGTTCAGAAAAGGCTTTACCATTCTGTACTAAACTTCACAAAATTCCAGATGATGTTTTGCACATGTTCTTATTTTTCTTCTTCATTTTGGCTCTGCCATTTGATAGGATGACTTTAATCAGTTACACTGGTAGATTGAAGCATTAGTAAAACCTAGGACTTTTGGAAGAGTTGTCCTTGGATCAAGTCAGAGTCAGTTTGCTGTACTGCCATTCAACTTTAAATGAGTAAAACAGACAATTCGAGAACATTTTGTTTTTTGTCCTTGTGACTTCCCTTTTTAGCTCACCTGAGCCGAAGGCTCACATGTGAGCTTATAGTATACCCATGATCCGTCGTCCGTCTGTCGTCCGTCGTCGTCCACAATTTCAAAGATCTTCTTTTCTGAAACAGCTTGGCCGATCAAGTTGAAATTTTATGTGGAGCCTCCTTGGGTAGTGGCATTGCAATTTTGTTCGCGATATTTTGGTCACATGACCAAGATGGCCGCCACACCCATATATGGTAAAAACCCTTCAAAAATCTTCTTCTCCAGAACCGGTGAGCCAATTTCCACAAAAATTGGTATGTAGCATCTGGGACTCCACCTTATCATAGTTTGCTAAAATGATGACCCTGGGTTGACCTTGACCTATTTTACGGCAAGGTCAATTTTGGAAACATAGGTTTTTACATGGGAAAAGGCGAAAACAATGGATATTTTGGAAACTGTTGCAGCCTGAGACCTGAAAGTTGCTAGATGCAGACAACTAATGGAGTCAATGAAGGTAAGTTATTAATGAAAGCCAAGGTCATATCTTGACCTTGACCCAAGGTCATATCAAAATTAAAATTATGGTTTTCTCAGAAATCACTTGGTTTGGAAACTATTGCAGCCTGATCATGAGACCTGAAACTTTGCAGATGCAGACAACTTATGAAGTCAATAAAGGTGTGTGAGTATTCAAGGTCAAGGTCATTTCATGATGACTGAATACTCCAAGATCAGGCTTCAGGTGAGCGTTCTCAGGACCAATGGTCCTCTGGTTTAGCTCACCTGAGCCGAAGGCTCACAGATGAGCTTATAGTATACCCATGCTCCGGCGTCCGTCCGTCGTCGTCCGTCGTCTCCGTCCGTCATCCACAATTTCAAAAATCTTCTCCTCTGAAACCGCTTCTCTAATCAAAGCCAAACTTCATGTGGAGCATCCTTAGGAAGGGAGAACGAAAGTTTATAATTGGTCCAGGTCACATGACCAAGATGGCCGCCATGGCTATAAATAGCAAAAACCTTTAAAAATCTTCTTCTCCAGAACCAGTGGGCCGATTTCCACGAAACTTGGTATGTAGCATTGGAGACGCGGGCCCATCATAGTTTATATAAATCATGACCCGGGGATGACCTTGACCTATTTTACGGCAAGGTCAACTTAGGTCGCCAATGCATTTGAATGGGAAAAAATGGTAAAATGCTATTTAATGGGTAAAACTTACTGGGAATAGGCAAAAGGACAGAAGATTAATGTTAATGGAAAATTTTAGCCCCTGGGGGGTTGTCTGCCCCTGCCCTGGGGCTATATACATGTATATGACCATAATATTCAAACATCTTCTTCTCTGAAACCGCTAAGCCAATCAAAGCCAAACTTCATGTGGAGCATCCTTGGGAAGGGGGAATGAAAGATTATATAAATGGTCAAGGTCACATGACCAAGATGGCTGCCATGGCTATAAATAGCAAAAACATTTAAAAATCTTCTTCAGAACCAGAAGGCCTATGATTTTGAAACTTGATGTGAAGCATCTGGAAATGGAGCTCTACAAAGTTTATTAAATCGTGACTCTGGGATGGCCTTGACCTATTTTACGGCAAGGTCAACTTAGGTCTCCCATGTATTGGAATGGGAAAAAATAGGAAAATGTAATTAAATGGCAGAAAACTTGCTAGAAATGAGCATATATATGGACAGAAGATTTATGTTTAAGAAAATATTTTGGGCCCAGGGGGTTGTCTGCCCCTGCCCCGGGGCTATATACATGTATATGACCGTAATATTGAAACATCTTCTCTGAAACCGCTTGGCCAATCAAAGCCAAACTTTTTGTGGACCATCCTTAGGAAGAGGGAATGAAAGTTTGTATAAATGGTCAAGGTCACATGACCAAGATAGCCGCCATGGCTATAAATAGCAAAAACGTTTAAAAATCTTCTTCTTCAGAACCAGAAGACCTATGATTTTGACATCTGGGAATGGAGCTCTACAAAATTTATATAAATCATGACCCTGGGATGACCTTGACCTATTTTACGGCAAGGTCAACTTAGGTTGCCCATGCATTTGAATGGGAAAAAATAGGAAAATGTCATGTAATGGCAGAAAACTTGCTAGAAATGAGCAAATGGACAGAACATTTATGCTTATGAAAATATTTTAGGCCTAAGGGTCGTCTGCCCCTGCCCCGAAGCTATATACATGTAGATGACCATAATATTCAAACAGCTTTTTCTCAGAAACTGCATAGCCAATCAAAGCCAAACTTTATGTGGAGCATCCTTAGGAAGAGGAAATGAAAGTTTATATAAATGGTAATGGTCACATGACCAAGATGGCCGCCATAGCTATAAATAGCAAAATTTTTTAAAGATCTTCTTCTTCAGAACCAGAAGGCCTATGATTTTGAAACTTGGCATGAAGCATTAAGGAACGGAGGTCTACAAAATTTGTATAAATCATGACACTAGGATGGCCTTGACCTATTTTACGGCAAGGTCAATTTAGATCGCCCATGCATTTGAATGGAGAAAATTGTTAAAATGTCATTTGAAGGACAAAACTTGCAGTTTATTGGCAAATGGACTGAATTTTTATGATTTGAAAAAGACATTGACTCCAAGAGTTATTTTGACCCTGCCCTAGGATTATATACATGCATTGTACCATTCTAGTCGTAACAAGTTTATGTACATGTATATATCTCAGGTCTCAGGTGAGCGTTTACAGGACCATTGGTCCTCTGGTTTAACCATGAACCAATAGTATATAGAGGAATATTGAGAAGAGAGCATTCCAAAATCCTGTTTCTGTGTCTAATAAAGTTATTAAAATTAAAATTGTTATTACATGCTTTTTAATTAAAGTTCTTTACATGTATTTTCTTCTTTTGAACATTGTACAGATAACAGAAGTTGTCATTACAACACTATGTAATAAAAGACAAAAGGTGTAATGATTGGTCATTGTCTTAGCAGATCAATCCCTTTAATGTAAAACTTACGTCATTAAATCTGGCAATAAAATCATACATTAATAATTCCAACTTCACTAATTTCCTACATTCTGATTGGTTGTTTATAAGACTTTATACTTCGATAAAAGCAATGTGTAAGAATACTTGGTTTTCACCTTAAAAACGGCGCGACGTTACGTGATTACGTGACGTTTCCTCGAGGAAACGTTGACGTCACCAAATCTAAACGTCATAAAAACAATGGATGAACGCGTTTTGAAGGCGTCGAAATGAATATTTGGAATTTTTAATAAACATGGACGCTTTTTCTTTTAATACAACATCGTAAGGTAAGCGTTTTTATCTTCTTGTTGTGTTATGAAATTTGACGTTTGAATTTCTAATGTTCCGAGCCCCAGTTCAAAATCGACATGTCTTTCTATCGGCCCAGACGGCGACATTTCCTCCCAAAAGAACAATTTTGAATGAAGGGGAGATGTTTTAAAGCTCCCGCTTTTACAGCTTGTCTTTAGGAAGCCAGTTATAGCTTCTATTAATTGCGAGAAGTGAGTTCTGTGCCTTGGAAATTTTCAAGATGGCTGCCTCATGAAGATCCGTTTTGCTCTATTTTTCTTCCGCTGGCTATAAAAAATGAAATCAATGTAAATAAATGCAGTGTAATGGGACATAGTTGGAATTATAAGGAATGAATTATTATTTTTGTTGATTTTATCGATGTGTAAACTCAGGCGAATCACTCACAAACTTTTTCATAAAGCCCTTCGGGCTTTATTTAGTTTGTGAGTGATTCGCCTGAGTTTACACATCGATAAAATCAACAAAAATAAAATTCATTCCTATAATAAAATTGAACATATGAGCTGCGTCACGAGAAAACCAACAATATGGTTTTTGAACAGATTCGACACAAACCGAGCTGCACAAATGGCTAGAGGGTGGAAATTTTGGATTTAGAAAGTAGAGGAGTAATACAATCTATGTAATGTAAACAAAGGCCCCGATAAGTTTCATAGTTGCTGCGAAGCTGATCTGCGCCTTTTTTTCGCCTATGCAAAATGTTGGTTTTCTCATGACATGGCTAAGATCATTTTTATGATTTTGTTTCGAACAGTGTACAGAACTTGTCTCTACGGCATTGTGGGATCACCGACAAAGGAGCCATCATGATTGGTAGATGTCTTGGCAGTATCAAACGCTCCAATGTTAAACTTATCTCCCTGAATCTGGCAAACAATAAAATCACAGATGCTGGCTTGGATGAAATAGCTCAGGTGTGTAGGAACCTAATGGTTATTTTCATGCTCTTCTGCAGTTAAGTCTCCATAAAAATACAGAAATCAATAATAAACAAAAATCAAAAATGTGTTATAGACATTTAATAGCATAGATTGTCAGATTTTTCAGGTTTCTGTATCAAAAGCTTTGAGGCAATTTACAAATTTACAATGGAATATACAGAGATTTTATAAGTTGTAAAAAAATGAAAATATTAAGTAAAAACAATTTGATATTTTTCTACTTTTTTTTGCACAAAACATTGATTTTGGATAACGAGTACCCACAATCTGTTTTGTAACAAAAAAAAGGAAAAATCCTTTAACTCTTTACACCCCAGTTTTACAATATAAAAGTGGGGTATAAGGCAGTTTACATTATATGGACATGTTATCATGATGATTTAGCATACGAAAGAGAGTCTGTCAAAAACTTCTTATGGCACTGAAATTATTTTGATAATAGCAAGGAATTGTTGACACACTGACATTTTATATGGTTTGTTTGTCAAGGGCCTCATAATAGGGTACTTTAAGTTTGTTGAAATTGTGTTAAACCTGAAAACAGATTTTGCATGTTGCCTGGTTAAAGACATCTTTTTAAAAAGGGATTATTGCCTAAGCAAAAACAAAGGTGCAGATCAGCTGCGCAGTAACTGTACAGTGGATAAGCACTTTTGTTTTTCGCTACACAGATAGTACAATCCCTTTTCTTGTTAAATTCAACATTTCAAGCTTCTAGCCCTTCTCTGTGGCTGCACACACCCATTTTTAGCTCACCTGAGCCGTTAGGCTCACAAGGTGAGCTTATATGATGGCCATGATCCGGTATCCGTCCGTCGTCCGTCCGTCCGTCCTTCGTCCGTCCGACCGTCGTCCGTCCACAATTTCAAAGATCTTCTCCTCAGAAACCGCTTGGCCAATCAAAGCCAAATTTTATATGAAGCATCAATAGAAAGGGGGAACCAATGTGTATATAAGAAATCCAGGTCACATGACCAAGATGGCCGCCATGCCCATATATGGTAGAAACCATTCAAAAATCTTCTTCTCCAGAACCGGTGGACTGATTTCAACGAAACTTGGCATGAAGCATTAATGGCTCAAGCACTACAATGTACATGTATATATAAATCATGACCCTGTGATGACCTTGACCTATTTTACGGCAAGGTCAACATAGGTCGCCAATGCATTTGACTTGGGAAAACTTTTAAAATGTCATTTGAAGTGAAAGTCTTGCAGGAAATGGGCAGTAGGACTGAATATTAATGATTCTGAAAAAAATTGGACACCAGGGGCTCATGTGCCGCCACCCTGGGGCAATATACATGTATATCTCTATAATATTCAAACGTCTTCTCCTCTGAAACCACTTGGCCAATCAAAGCCAAATTTTATGTGAAGCATCAATAGAAAGGGGTTTCAAATATGTATATAAAAAATCCAGGTCACATGACCAAGATGGCCGCCATGCCCATATATGGTAAAAACCCTTCAAAAGCCTTCTTCTCCAGAACCGGTGGACCGATTTCAACAAAACTTGGCATGAAGCATCAATGGCTCAAGCACTACAATGTGTATATAAATCATGGCCTTGTGATGACCTTGACCTATTTTACGGCAAGGTCAACATAGGTCGCCAATGCATTTGAATGGGGAAAACTTTTAAAATGTAATTTAAAGTGAAAGTCTTGCAGGAAATGGGAAGTAGAACTGAATATTAATGATTCTGAAAAAAATTGGACCCCAGGGGCTCATGTGCCACCACCCCGCAGCAATATACATGTATATTTCCATAATATTCAAACCTCTTTCTCCTCTGAAATCGCTTGGCCAATCAAAGCCAAATTTTATGTGAAGCATCTATAGAATTGGGGAATCAATGTGTATATAAATAATCTAGGTCACATGACAAAGATGGCCGCCATGCCCATATATGGTAAAAACCCATCAAAAATCTTCTTCTCTGAAACCAATAGACTGATTTCAAGGAAACTTGGTGTGAAGCATTGATGGCTAAAGTACTCCAATGTATATATAAATCATGACCCTGTGATGACCTTGACCAAGTTTATGGCAAGGTCAACATAGGTTACCTATGCATTTGAATTGGGAAAACTGTTAAAATGTCATTTGAAGGGAAAAGCCAGCAGGAAATTGGCAAATGGACAGAATATTGTAGATTCTGAAAAAAGTAAATGGCCCAAGGGCTTCATCTGCCCCTGCACTGGAGTTAAATACCATAATATTCAAATAGTTTATTGGTATATGCAGCAGATCTCAGGTGAGCGTTTACAGGACCATTGGTCCTCTGGTTGTTGCATCTGTTTTCAAAGACCAGTTTGCTAGTGTCGCGGCTCATTTAACAACATATATCATGACATGTATATTTCAAGTATGTTTGCTCTTTCAGGGTTTGCGTATGAACAGAACACTACTATCTCTCTCACTAGCCAACAACCACATAGGAGACAAAGGTGCTATTAAACTGGCTGAGGTAAAGATATAAATCACCTTGTTCTTTTTGTTACATTACAAAACCTGCACATGCAATAAACAGAGATCTTTTCCAGCTGTAATTGAAAATTTCATTGGAAACATTTTGATAATTTTAATGTTTTTGCTCAAAACATTGATTATGGGTACATGTTAACGGGGAGGAGGTTCTACTAATGAGAACCGACAATTTATGTTTTACGGTAGATCAAAAATAAGAAAAATATGTATACCCCTGTAAACCACAGTTTTCCTGTATAGAATTGGAGTTCAATGGGGTATAGATTACAAACTGATGTTAACTATCTTTTGTTGTTATCAGTAAAACATGCACATCTTTTATTGCTTGACATCTTTTGATGGCTGAATTTGACGACTGGTGAAATGCATTTATGCATTCTTAGGTACATACAAATTTTCAACACTACATGAACTGCTAGATTATTGAAAAGGGGTATAATTGCCATCTAATTGGCATCATTAAATCTGGGAAAATAAATAAGAAATACCGTATTTGTTCTAATTAGCCCACAGTGTGCTTAACTTTTCAAAATAATTTGAAGTTATGGTAACAAAATATCACCCTTATTTGTACACACTATAAACGAAAACAATACAAAAGGTGCAAAAATAACTGTGTCAAATATATCAATGAGGATGTCATTTAAGTGTTTGAATCGTTGCAAAATAGTTTCTGATAATTAAAGATAAATTTGAATGCAGCTAATACGATATTAATCTGTAATATTGGCATAAAATACCAATATGCCTATCGAGCAGTGTACGCTTATGAACGTTTTTCGGAAACGGTCAGGATGTGCGCTTATTGGAGCATATGCGCTAATTAGAATGAATATGGTAAACTATATTTTCAGGTTTTATCAAGGTTTCCTCTGACCCATGAAGAAGTTGTTGAGAGACGGCGACAGAAATCTGACAGATCTTCACCGGATAGAAACAAATCTGTGAGTCAAATTGTGTGATTAACATGGATTGCTCCAGCTTTAACAATTAAAAAGTGCAAATTTTTCAAATTTTCCTAATAATATCACCATGACCTTGGGTTTACATTTAATCACAGTTTGATAAAAAATGGCATTGTTATCATATTTCACTGTGAATGTTTCTTTCTTTACATTTTTATGAATTTCAAGTTTTATCACAACATTTTGTCCAAATCTATCAATAGCTGTTAAAGCTGCTGCTTCAACATTTTTATGTTTTCATAAGCATTCACTATCTTGATGCATGAATTATTTTTTCCATTTGATTTAAAGAGTTCACTAACAGTCCTGCCTCACACGATTCATTTTATCACACCAAGTCTAAGCCTTAACCCCACTTTGATAAGAATTCTACCTGATTGACTCACATTTTGTTTGTGTTGCCTTACATCACGATTGTTCCCTGTTCCCAGCCCCCTGTCAGCCGTAGGGCTGACTCCAGGGATAGACCTGGTAGTGTCAGAAGCACCATACACGCTGACAAAGATAAAAAGAAGGAAAAACCATCGGCTAAAAAGAAGGTAAAATACACATGTTCAAATGACAAAAGGGTACAATAGTTGAGTAATGTTTACATCATCAGGAAAACATGTCCGTGAAATAAATACTCCCTTATACCCCACTTTTATTTAGTAAAACTGGGGTATGCAGGGGTATACCTATTTTTCTTATTTTTGCTCCAAAACATAGATTGTGGGTACTCGTTAGAACCGCCTCTGAGGCGGTTCTAACGTGTACCCACAACCTATATTATGAGCAAAAATAAGAAAAATATCAAAAATTTTCCACGAAATTTTCAATTTTTTTCACCTGAAAAAATATCTGTATAACTGCATGGGCAAGTTTTTGTAATGTTACGAAAACATGGCTATGCAATATAAAGAGACTTCTTCCAGCTGTAAAAAATTAAAATTTCAATAGAAATAAGGTTTAATTTTTTATTTTTTTTTTCAAATCATATACTGCCAACCCAACTCGTCATTAAATTTTAAATAATTTTTTGTGGTTGCCATTGACTCATCGGAACTTCCAAATATATGTAATCAAACCATTTTCAAAGACGACCTGTGAAAATCAGACGTCAGACTTTTTTCGTTCTCCTATGCTTGCGTAAAGTCTGACAAAGGGGTCATTTTGAAAAATGAAGTAAATCAGCTAAACTGTGCAAACCACCCTAATTTAAAGCAGCAAAACACATTGAAAAACAACTTTCCCATAGCTGCAATACACTGTTATTCAATAACACAAAATAACGCATATTGTTGACATCTGCAGTGACGTCGACCATGTGACCAAGTGATGTTGAACGCCTAAAAACAAGCATTTTTCAGGTTTTGAAAATCATGACAATTTCTGGCGTTGAGCCATGGATGTCAACATTGATAATGCCATACACTCATCGGACTGCCTTCCAAGATCTGAATATTGTGTGTATTGTTTTGAAACATTTGCAGCTGGCGCGTGTGGAGCACGAAAAATGCATTTTTGTACCCTGTGGCATCTTCCTGCATATGTGCACTAAAAATCTCAGATTTGATTGCACACAAAGATTTTTAAGTCATTTCACTGATGATAGGGCACAAAAGTTTGCACATAATTGAACAATTTAAAAGATAAGAGGAAAAAATACAGTTGCGTTGGAATTCATTATAGATTATGTGCCGAGGCAGTTCTAATGTCAGTACCCACAATCTATGTTTTGGAGCAAAAATAAGAAAAATATATACCCCTGTAAACCCCGGTTTTACTATATAAAAGTGGGGTTTGAGGGGGTATTTCATGGACTTGTTTTCCTGATGAAAATACACATGTTCAAATCCAAATATGTTGGTTAAAAGGGTGCCATAGTTGAGTAAGGTTTAGATGGATATAAAACCTGATTGAAAAATGTGATTCAATAAGAGTCTGAGCTTTGATATATACATATATGTCTATATTAAGCCATGTCTGGTTGAAAAAAGAGAATATGTGAGGCTGAAAGAAAGCGCAGAAAAGGTAAATGTTGGAGAACTAAATGTTAGGATTTATTCTGTACTTAAGGAAGCAACTGACTGTTTGGGTTGTTTCTGTACTAGAGACAGTAACTGAATACAAGGACTTTTTGGAATTTTTGTACCAACAGAAGTCATTAAGGAATCTGTACCAAGGGAAATAATTGTATTAAGGCTTAACATCCCATTCAACAATTTTTCAGCCAGCTCTTCCTGTGTTTAACCAGTACTGTAGGGAGTCAATGTGTCTTGCTCAAAGACACAACAAGGTGACACCTGTGGAGATCGAACTCAGGACCTTTTGATTCAGTCCAAAGCTCTACCACTACACCACCGCGCTCCCTTCCAACGGAAATAAGGGAAATTGGCTGGATTTATTCTGTACAAAGGGAAAAATTGGCTGTTGGGCTGCTAGGGCAGATTCTTTGAAAATGAAAAATAGCTAAATGTGAAGGTTTTTTAAGGAGAGAAATAACTGCATGTTTTGAATTTTTCTTTTCTTTTGGGAAATAACTTTTAGGATATTGTACTATTTGAAGTAACTCAATAGTAGGAGTTTGGCTATTCCAAGGGAATTATCTCAATATAAGAACTTTCTCTGTACAAAGGGGGGTAATTGAATTGTAATATTTTCTCAAGGATGGCAAGGGAGGTAAGGAGGAGAAGGAAGAAAAACATTCAGATAAGGGAGCTGCTGGAAAAGGGAAGAAAGGGGAGAAAGAGGAAAAGGGAGCCACAAAGAAAGGTCAGTTTGATTTGAGATTCTAATTTCTGAGCACTGATAGTGGTAGAACAGATAAGGTGGATTTATGGGCTATGTAATGAGAAAACCAGTTTTTATGGTTACTGCACAGTTTATTTGTTTTCCAAAATCCTTAAAACATGGTTGCTCATAATAAAGACCTACATTATCTAGTTTGCTCATACATAGGTTACAATCCACCTTACCTGATGCATTGCTCTTGTCTTGAATATTAAATAAAAGTTTTATTAATAGGTGTCAAAATCCTACAATATTGATGTATATAACCTTACATAAACTATCTAGTTAGAAAGGGATTTCACAATAAAGCACATCACTTCATTAATTCATACATTTTATTCATATTTCATGTGAATATGTTGAAGCAACTGTTGCTTGTCAAACACAGTGACTTTTTGCATTTAAATCATAAATTGTACATTCTATAGCATGTATGCTCCTTTAGATTTTCAATCATTTGTGTGCTGTGAATGCATTTTTGATAAGTAGCACCTAGGAATGAAAACATTTTTTTTATTTCTTCAATAGCACTGCTGCACATTCTGATGTCAAAGTGATCCTTTCTTGTACGAAATCTTATATAATTTGCTCTTAAAATTGTAATTCCTACCTATAATTAGGTGACTTTAATGAGGAGTTTTATATTTTATCAGATTCAAAAGGAAAAGGTTGAAAAGTTAAATACATACTAGTATATACCAATATATCATTGTATATCAGAATCTATACAATGCTACTTGTATTTGATTTGAAGCTATGTTTGAGCTGTATAAATGTAATTTGTGTTTGTGTATTTTGCTTGTTAGATTGAGTATATGTACCTAAAAGCAAGTAAAGTTTCAATGCAAATCACAGAGATGATTGATTTACATTTTATAGAGTAAGAAATAACTCTGACAACAAATTGCTTCCTAAGAGTATTATAACCATGTGTCAAGAGTTTTAATCTGTCTGATAGACAAAATGATTGGATATTTTATGAAATGCTCTTTAGTCTTAAAAATAATCTGCTGTGCAATTTATCTTAAATGGGCATGTCAGACTTAAATTGTATGGTAGCATAATAGAATTTGTTGTGAAAAAAAAGACTAAATCATGTTATGAGCACTTGATTACTCCCCTATCAGTACTATCAGTATGGTTTCAAAGTTAGAAGTCTCATTAGACTACTTATTCTGTAATTCCATTTAAGACTAGTATAATGACATGTGTTAGGAAATTGAGAAGAAATTCCATTATTATGGAAAAAATGTTATTGAAAATATGGTCCCATTGTCTTGCTCCCTAGTACTGTTACAAATCCAAAATCATTTCACCAAATGTCAAAAGAGAGTCAATATGTAACTAATACTGTAAATTCGGAAATTTTTCCCTGACTTTTATTTAGCAAATCTCCTTTTCCTGTATTATTTGTGTGGTTTTGAATTTGCTAGACAACATATTGGTGAAAATGTGTGAAAATTAAGTTGTCGCAAACCTTTCCGAACTTAAAGTATGCGTAATACTTACAGATGTTTTGCAAAGAAAGAAATCTGATCAAGGTTTGGCTTTACCTTTCAACCATTGTTTGGGATATTAAGCTCCTCAAAATATTACTTTAGCTTTTTAATAGTTTACAACATTTTATGGCATATTTCCATTCCTACAACCAGTCTTAGATTTATTTTCTAAAATCTTTGGAAATCCCGATACCTTTAAACATAGGATATTTAGATATGTTCTTATCTAGCTTATAGACATGATCATGATGGCTTTTTCAAATGCCATTAAATTGATTTTCTAAAAGGCTGTTTTCTTTTCTTTATAAGTCCTATACATTTAAACAGTAGCTCAAATTGTTTGTTAGTTCTGTTTGTATGAAAAACCCTGCATATTATATACAACCTAGATTTTGCTTTTGAATTAGACATTTTAGGTAACTCTGCAATGCTATATTTTTCCTCTTCTTTATTAGTATTATCATGTTCTACAGATATTACCCAGAGGAAGAATTCCCACCATGGTTAGGCCCTTTTATAGTTTCCATATTTTAATATACAACATTTACTGGTGAACTTATAATATTATGTAACCATAAACTTCTGGTGAATGATAAATAAAATCAAATTTCATACCTTATAATTTAGACTTTCTCCAAATTTTAATATCAAAACTGGCATTGCTTAATTCTTTAATATTTCCTTATCTTAAGTTAAATGCCAGGTTCATGTACATCTAGCTTCATCTAAACATCTTTGGTGAGGATCATGTAACTTAACTGCTTGAATATCTTAATTTACACTTTTGAGGATATTGAAACTGCTTGAATATCTTAATTTACATTTTTGAGGGTATTGAAACTTTTGAATCATTTTGACTGACATATTGATAATCTTACTTACTAACATTTTCTTGTTGATCCTTTCTTTGCAAAAATTAATGTAATTTGCTTACATCTTACTATCATAACAAAATGTTGTAAGGAACATACAGAAATCAACTTTTTCTTTTTCACCATTTTTGCATTATCCGATGGTTCCCAGCTTAAAAAAATATTGGAAATACCTACTGGTAACCAGAACTGCCCTGACCTCAAAGGTCAGGAGGGTTCTGGTTACCTGTTTTTCCAATATTGTTTTTTTGGTCAGCAGGAAACCAGCCAATAATGCAAAAATGGTGAATAAACATTTTGCTTATATAACAAAAACTCCCTTTTAATTCTTTAAATTTTTCCATTACAAACTTCTGTATTGCCATGCACTCAATCTAATAGAAACTGAAAAATATGTATAAAATTGAAATAGAAGTGATATAGTATTACTAAACAGAAATAATGTGATGCAGTTAGATGATTATTTGTAAAAAAAAGTAACATTTTATATATAGATCATTTAAGAGTGCCCTCACGTGCAAGGTCACCTGCGAGCCCGGATCATCATGGGCGCCACCACTGTAAGTCTAAAAAATAGCTGCATTAATATATTTTTGCTCTCTTCAACTTTGACATACACAGAGAAATGTAGATAATTTTGACTAATTAGCCCCTTACAATGAGTAGATATGGGGGAATACAGTGATAACTAAAACATTTGAATCACTGTTTTCATTAGAATCATTCATCATTTTAATCCTTTGGCATTAGCATTGTTGCAGTATGGTGATTTCTACATAATTTTACATGTAGATCTAAAAATCTTGCATTTTCATTTCGTATGGACTACTTATAAAATGGGTGAAGCAAACCTTGTGTCAGTTAAATAAGTATTATATGGAATTACAAGTTACAAAAAATTCGTCATTTGATTTGTGTCAGAGTAAATGAGGTCCAACTTAGTGTTATTTGAAAAATTATGATCATTATTCATTTTTGACATTATCCTATAAACAAAAATATATATTATGATAAATTATGAAGTGCTGTCATTCATATTATAGTTACAGTTTATATGTTTTAAGTATCACTGTATTCCTTAGCCTTATTGGTCAGATGTCCCATATAGTATAATAGTACAATTTTTTGATAGAATGTTTAGAATTTTGGTGCAAGCTTTTTCTACCATTTCAAATTTATTCGTATGCATGGCACATATTTTTGCTATTTATTGGTTTTGTATCAGATTAGCATATGTTCATGAATACACAGGATATTTTCAATGCATGTACAAAGTGTATATTCAATTTTTGTCAAGCTTTATTACCTAAATTTATTTGTGGTCTTTTGTAATTGTTGAATCATGATATCATGCCCGTGAAATGTAAACCCCCTTAAACCCCACTTTTATATTGTAAAACTGGGGTATACAGGGGTATACATATTTTTCTTATTTTTGATCTAAAACATAGATTGTGGGTACTCATTAGAACCGCCTTGCCAAGGCGGTTCTAGCGAGAACCGCCTTGCCAAGGCGGTTCTAGCGTGTTCCCACAATCAATGTTTTGAACACAAATATTACAAAGATAAAAAAATTTCTAATGAAAATTTCCATTTTTACTGCTGAAAAAAAATTCTCTGTATATTGCATGGGCATGTTTTTGTAATGTATGTAAAGCTTCTGTTAAGTAAGTGACAAAAAATGTAAGAAGTGGCTCAAATATTAAAATTTGTTGAGTTGAAGGAGCAATCTGCATGCATATAATATTTTATCCCTCTTCAATTATAATGTTAACACACTTATGGAAATTTTTACAATTTTGGGACAGAAACTGATGTTTCTCCTGTAAAACCTAGTTTTGCTTCGCTATAATGGGGTTTTATAGTAGGATTTATTACGACCCCTACTTTGACAAAGTTGACAGGTTAAATTGTTTTTGGCTCGTCTGTCTGTGTGTGTGTGTGCATGCGTCTTTTAGTCACTTTTTTTGAACATTTTGAATGGTGCATGCTAGCGATTTCAAATTTCATATACAGATTCCTCATGAAAACATTTTTGATCCGTATTTTTTTTCATGTCCGAGTTGTGCCCATTTTCAGAGTAATGTCCCTTTGAAAACAAAATTTGAAAATCTGTGCAAGATATCTCAAAAAAGTATTTGAGCTTATTAAGAGCCTTCATATTTGGTATACTGGTTGGGACTGAAGAGTAGATGACCTGATTAACTTTTGAGAACTTTCCGTCAAATTTTGCCAAAAATATGGAATTTTGAAATTTTGATCGATTTTTCCACTTTTAGGTGAAATTTGAAACTTTTTAACGGTGAATGCTAGGGTTTTCTAATTACATATACAGATTCCTCATGAAAAAATAGTTGACCCATATTTTTTCATGCCCTAGTTATGCCCCTTTTCTGAGTTATGTTCCTTTGAAAACAAAATTTGAAAATCTTGTGTGCAAGATATCTCAAGAAGTATTTGAGCTAGAGCCTTCATATTTGGTAAACTGGTTGGGGCTATAAGTTCTGTCGAATTTTGACAAAGTTACTCTTATTTTGAATTTTTTACTCCATTTTTAACTTGTCTGCAAAAAGCTTACATTCTGTTTCTGGATTGAGGTCAAAACAGAGGCAACCGAACAGCTTCTTCAGGAAATTAAATTTCATTTCATTCAAATGAAATAAATGAATCATACAAACTGCCAGTTTAGGGACAAGCATACAGTTGGGGGCATAGTGTTTTACAAACTCATTTTTAGTTTATTGAACATGGGTGTGTTACCATGCCAGGTGAGTAGAGCGTGCAACTAAACAAGCAGACACAAGCACATAATTTTAAGCTTCATATACAGCTTGTTATAATACTCTAAGTACAAAAAGGTTCCATCCCTACTCAGTTAAAGCATTTAAATAATAAAATTGAACAAGATGTTTTGTGAATGGGATTATGCCATTTGGCTTTATAATGTATCTTAGGCAAGTTTTTGGTATTATGTATTATCATACTCTTTTGCAACTGTTTTTGTGTGGATATTATAGCTACAAATATAACAACCATATTTACTCTTTATTTTCATGAAAACAATATATGAGCCGCGCCGTAAGAAAACGGGTCTTCGGGGTTTCCGACCTGGTCTGACACAAACCAGTCTGTGCAGCTACAGAAGCAGGCTAACTGCTTGAAATTTTGCAAATAGGTAGAGGAGGAATTGTACTATCCATGTAGCGAAAACAAAGGCGCTGATCAGCTTCGCGGTTACCGCGAAGCTGATCTGCGCCTTTGTTTTCGCCTAGGCAAAAATCTGGTTTTCTCACGATGCGGCTCAAATATAACAACCATATATACTCTTTATTTTCATGAAAACAATATATATTAACATGCATGCTATTAATATATTAACATGCATGTTACCTTTCCTATAAGAAAAATAAAACCAAGACCCTTTAAGAGCAGTGAGCATAAGTTTACCATTAAAAGACCAATAAATCTACTTCATCTATGACAGCTACTTCATCTAAGAGAATCATACATATCATACCATGTATCGAAATAAATTAAGTTTTATACATTTATTTTAATAGTTGGGTTGGCATTGTTAGGTCTTACAGGTATGCAGATGTGTTGGTGACAGATGAATATCAATGTAAACTCTTTATTCCTACCTGGTCCCCATTTCCCAGTCTCACTGTTTTTTCCGCTAACCAACACTTGACACATATATGCCTGTGACGATCAATAATCAACACACAATGGTATGATGAAATTGAATTCTTTGTATCTTATATATATCATATCGCCTTCAGATATAGGCTGCAGAGTTTGTCCTGTAAAATATCATTTATACCTGTATAATGTGATGAATGTACATAATTGAGACTTTTTGCTACATGTATTTGCTTGAGTCCTGCATCAACTGTATTCTTGTTTCACTGTGAATTTGGAGCATTGAATGCAATTTGATAATCTGCTATCACAAAATACTGTATAATGTATATACATGGCAGTCTTTATTATAATGCTCATTGAAAAGCTTAGCATGCTATATAAAAGCTTGGAGCATGTGCATGCTGTCAAATAGCTATTTAATAATGATGAAATATCTTATGAAGCTGAATTAATGCAATATATGTGCAGTGAATGTATATGATTGAAATGATTCTTAGAACTTTAGTAGGCTAAAATAGATAATAGGGTTAGGAAAATTCCTCTAACTTTTTAAGTAGGCTTAGTATCAGTTGCAATTCTCTTGATCTTTTATAAAACTTCTAGTAATATTATTATCTGTAAATAAACAATTGGATTTAATGTTGTTTTTCCTTCTCATAGATAAATGAATACACATTGATATTTTTAATCTGTGTTCTGTTTTTCTAGTGTATCTAATACAAAATCTCCAACTTACAAAGTTCTTGCAAGGTACATAGCTTTTTCCAGTATTACTGAAAATACATTAGTCATATAAATGCATTAGCCTACTTGAAAGTTATGAGGAATTAACTTATATTAGTAAATTTATTAGATAGTGTGTTTGCTTGCTGTGCTCACCTTGTTAATATTTTGTGTGCTCTTATGCCATTTTAATCAGGGGGAGGAGCCAATCTAGGTGGGAGGAGCTCTGGAGGTAAGAACCAATCATATCCCAGATTTATACACTCTCCTTATTATGAATATATCTTCCATCAGTGTTATAATCAATTGAAAATGTATTAAAATGTGTTGTATAAAATTGTCTATCATTTTGTTTTTCATTTTTTCTACTTAAAAACTTGGAAATTCCTGTCTAAGAGGATGTTCATGTGTGCGATATAGGAACTCATATTCTCTGTCATCTATTAAACAATATGGTTTAATAAGATACGTTTCTTTAAATAATCATTTTCTCTGATTAAGTAATACATGTAGTATGGTTGCTATTGGCTGCCTGGTAAAGTGTGATATGGACTTTCACAGAAAAAAAAACAACTTTTTTTTCTATTACAATTTAATGAGAAACTTTGGATAGCCAAAGAATATAAGAATCTTACATGAGTGTCAGGTATGGATAGACAAATCTGTCCCGAGGGTCACATTTTGGCATCACGAGGCTCGCCGAGTGATGCCAAATTGTGACCCGAGGGACAGATTTGTCTATCCATACCTTACACGAATGATGGATTCTTTTTCTTGCATGATTTAATGCGGCGAAGCTTGATTTTCATACTATTTACCTAGAAAAACGCTACAATCGCGGCGTCCGCCATTTTGAATTAAAACGTTTGACGTCATTGTGACGCGTGCGCTTAGCGACGAATTTACGTGACGTCCTATACAACCAATGTTAAAAAAGAACACCTGAATGCAAGGTGCGACCGGGGTGAGATAACGAGGGTGGGATAAGAATTTCTCACATGGGGTAAACTGTAGGATTTCTCTATCTGGTGTGCAAGAAATGTCTTACTATTGCAAAATCTTTTTATCTCTTTGTTTCTTTTTCTGTAGCCACATAACTATGCAATTTCTTAAGTCTCAAACTACTTTCATCACTCTTAAGGTGACGTTTAGGATGTGAATTATAACTCACTTGAACCGTATTTTTTTTTTTATTTTAACTTTTTTATAGCATTTAAAAAATGGAAAAGGACGCATGTTGTTTTGAAAACACCTCAATGATCATTACATCATGAAATCATATCCGTATAATGTATACCCCCTTGAACCCCACTTTTATATAGCAAAACTGGGGTATGCAGGGGTATACCTATTTTTAGCTCACCTGAGCCGTTAGGCTCACAAGGTGAGCTTATAGGATGGCCATGATCCGGCGACCGTCCGTCGTCCGTCCGTCCGTCCGTTGTCGTCCACCATTTTCAGAGATCTTCTTCTCTGAAACCGCTTGGCCAATCAAAGCCAAATTTTATATGAAGAATCTATAGGAAGGGGGAACCAATGAGTTTATAAATAATCCAGGTCACATGACCAAGATGGCCGCCATGCCTATATATGGTAAAAACCCTTCAAAATTCTTCTTCTCCGGAACCACTGGACCGATTTCAACGAAACATATGACCTTTGGATGACATGGACCTATTTTACCGCAAGGTCAACATAGGTCGCCCATGCATTTGAATGGGGAAAATTGTTAAAATGTCATTTGAAAGGCAAATCTTGCAGGAAATGGGCAAATGGACTGAAGGTAGGTAATTCTGAAAAAAAGTTGGACCCCAGGGGTTGGTCTGCCCCCATCCCGGGGCAATAAACATGTATATTTCAAAAATATTCAAAGATCTTCTTCTCTGAAACCACTTGGCCTATCGAAGCCCAATTTTATAGGAAGCATCTATTGGAAGGGGGAATGGATGTTTTTATAAATAATCTAGGTCACATGACCAAGATGGCCGCCATGCCCATATATGGTAAAAAGCCTTTAAAAGTCTTCTTCTCCTGAACCAATGGACCGATTTCATTAAAACTTGGCATGAAGCATCGGGGACTGAAGTACTACGATGTGTTTATAAATTATGACCTTTGGATGACCTAGACCTATTTTACAACAAGGTCAACATAGGTCGCCAATGCATTTGTATCGGGAAAACTTTTAAAATGTCATTTAAAGTGAAAGTCTTGCAGGAAATGGGCAGTATGACTGAATATTAATGATTCTAAAAAAAAATGGACCCCAGGGGCTCATTTGCCCCAGCCCAGGGGCATTATACATGTATATTACCATAATATTCAAACATCTCCTTTGAAACCGCTTGGCCAATCAAAGCCAAATTTCATGTGAAGCATCTATAGAATGGGGGAATCAATGTGTATATAAATAATCAAGGTCACATGACCAAAATGGCCGCCATGCCCATATATGGTATAAACCCTTCAAAAATCTTCTCCGGAACCGGTGGACGGATTTCGAAAAAACTTGGCATGAAGCATCGATGACGCAAGTACTACAATGCATATATAAATCATGACCCTGTGATGACCTTGACCTATTTTAAGGCAAGGTCAACATGGGTTGCCTATGTATTTGAATGGGTAAACTTTTGAAATGTCATTTGAAGGGAAAAACTTGTCTGGACAATATATTATTCTGAAAAAAAAATAGCCCAAGGGCTTCATCTGCCCCTATACTGGGACTTTTTTCTATAACATTCGTATATACAGCAGATCTCAGGTGAGCGTTTACAGGACCATTGGTCCTCTGGTTCTTATTTTTGCTCCAAAACGTAGATTGTGGGTACTCGGTGAGGCGGTTCTAACGTGTACCCACAATCTATGTTTTGAGCAAAAATAAGAAAAATATCAAAAATTTTCAGCTGAAAAATTTCAAGTTTTAAAGCTCAAAAAATCTCTGTTTAATGCATGGGCAAGTTTTCGTAGTGATAAAAACGTTTTAGGCACTCTTATTGAAACATTTTACAAGTTAAAGTGTTTTTATATTTTAGAAATAATCCATCGTTCTCGACATATCAGTTGCTGTATGGATGGTTTTCTGATGCACATAAATTGATTATTGTAAAAAATGTAATATTGAAGTCTAAACAGTAAACGATGGATATATGTTTTCACAAACAAATGTTCTGAACATCTTAGGCCAGTGAAAATTAATTATTAGATTCTCATCCAAATTATCGAAAATTCTGGGTGGTAGGGTGGGTGGGTGGATTTTATATTTTTATTTTATGGCATCCACTTTGACTGTATTCACGGCATAGTTTCTATAAAATTTTATATGATGTGTGCATTAAAAGACAATTACATGTAATTAAATGAAATTTATACATTATCCTGACTTTTTATTGAAAAATAATTTTTCGCTCTTTTTGACCACAATGAAAATGATTTTGGATGGTTTTGAACAGGGGTGGGTGGGAATGAGAATCTAAAAAACATTTTTCTATGGCCTTAAATGTGTCATGCTTAATTTTGCAGAGTTCCTTCTGAATACTACTTATTCTTCTATCTCTAGTGTATGAGACTGGATTCGAACATGCATTTTATGTGTTAGGCATTGTTTCTCCGACGAAAGCCTTTTATTCTGTGCATATTTGTTGTACACTTTTCCTGTATCTTGCAGCGTGCATTATGAAATGTCTAACATTTATAATTTAGTTGAGGTCTTGTCGCGCAAATGTAATAATGTAAGACACTTGTTCGTAAGTTTCTCATGTATTTACAGTAAATAATTTTTCACTTTCAATGTTTATGCACATGTCTAGTGTATTATGATTATGCTATTTATAACGAATTACCAAACAATTGTACATTATGTTGAAATTTTGTAACTGATATAAAACGCTTACAATCACTTCACCACTTTGCATGTTTTAAGCCTTATTTTTACTTCTGTCTCATTTTTTTTTTTTTTATTTTAGCGGGTTCATTTCGAAATATCACAATGGCTGTTGCTGGTATACATTAAGATTATTCTCGATATATTACACTAACCCCTTTATTAGATTGTGTAAATGTATCATGTATTATTTTAGTTTGGCCTTACGTGTTGGGGAATTACAGCTCTGGCTCAAGATATGTTTTGACATTTTAATCAGCGGATAGGGCCAAAATGATATAAGAGCCGCCGCGAAAGAAAAACATCAAACTGCTTATGCAAAAACAAAGACGCAGATCAGCTATGCAGTAACTGCATAGTTGATCAGCGTCTTTGTTTTCGCTACACGATTACACGATCCCTCTTCTCCTTCAATACGAAATTCCAAGCTCCTAGCCTGCTTCTGTGACTGTACAGGCGGGTTTGTGTTGGACCTGGTCGGAAACCCAAATTGTTGGTTTTCTCGTGCAAAGGCTCATAATATATTACAGAATAGTACCATTGTAAAAGCAAATATACAGTAAAGAAGCATAAATTTTATCATTCGGAAATTAACATATGGAAATACACTGTCTGGTATATAGAGATCATACGTAGCATTACTTCTAAATATAGGTTGTACATTGGTATACGGATTAGCATGCTTAAACTTGCTTATTTTAGGCTTCACTTGGTCAAAGCTGTACATACTAAAGGGACACCATTTTGCTTCTATAGCAAAGTGTATAGTGGCATGTAATGATCACCTCGAATAAACATTCCATGTAGAATACCGCACATCAAAATAATTATTCTCATTATGGTTAATTGGAATATTTACTTTTCACCGAAATAACGTCTGCCCCAAAAAACCTATTCAAGACATTGACGAGCTGCATACCGTTGCGCAAGCTTTAAAACCATGACCGCTCCTTGTGTTTTTTGTAAAGGTTGACTTTCAGTTATCTTCCCTTTTCAGCAGTTAGAGTTTGATGTTTTATGTTTTCATTTATCATGCATGCTGCTCACGCTTTTGCATTTGTTTCATGCTTTTTACACACCATAGATTAATACAGCAGTGGTTATTACTGTTAACATTTGCTTGAGAATAACCCGCATGTGAATTTCCTTGTTCATTACTGTTGCATGTCGTTTACATTTTTCCATTTTAATGAAAAGCATTTCACAATGTGTTACTGTTAAAATGTAAATGAATTGTTTTTCATGTGTTTCATCTGTGTTAATGTTTTAATTATGTGTCTTTTTCGTGTAAAGTGAAAACTTAATAACTCAATCGAATGGCAAAATAACGATGCTCATTTGATCATGATTTTACTGTCAACTAACTGTTCTAATGGTTTTATGTGTAACAAAATGTTTCCACATGATCAAAGGTTATTTTGTCAAATTCATTTGAAAAATTCTGACGCGGAATTATGCAAACTCTCTTCTATAACATGTTTATGCCAGCCTTGTATGTTTTAGCTGACCTGTATACTTTAGGTGTTTGTTTACAAGCTCTTTTGGCAAAGTACTCTTTGGTCATTTAGACAATGTACTCGTAAGTACATGTATGTCTTGTGAATTTTGAAAGCAAGTGAATAAATTCTTTTTACAGCATCCATTGCAGCAGACGCTGGCAAAGGGAAGGGCGGCAAAGGTGGAAAAGGCGGGAAAGGTGATAAATTGAAACCTTCAAATTTAGATCACGAGGTAATCTGCTCTTCTAGCTATAATATTTTTAAATAGAATTCAAACGTCATTGATTGAAAAGGAATACAAACTGCTTATTGACAGTTAGTTGACCATCATTTTTTCAAAAGTGGAAGATTGCTACTTTTGTAAACATCATTAAGAATGTCGTTTCAACGTACAGTACCTAAAATATAATTCAAAGAAATAAACAAAGTTACATGTACATGCCATATGTAAGATTGATATATTTAAATTCCATTGTTACCTATTGGTTGCTATCTGCAGAAAGGATGTGGTAAACTGTTGTATCTGAAATGATTACTTTCTATTACAAATTTTGTTTTAACTTCTAGACGTCCGACAGCCCAGAATTCATTAATCCGTTGCTAGAGGGCGCTGACTTTATTGATGGCCAGCTGTGGGTTTCCGGAAACAGAGTCCTTATCAATGTTAATCTCTCGCGTAAGTACTTGAAAAATTGGCATAGAATATGTTTTTATTTAATTTGGGTAAAATGACAACAACCTACGTCACAGGAAGTGATATCGGGCACGCATTTTCGTAAATTTCAAGCTTGAATGGAAAGTACAGTATAATGAAAGAAGGTAGCTTGTTTGGGTGGGTACATGTGGGCAACAGACATTCTTTCGCATTGATCCAAGATACTCTGTGACTAAATTCAACGTATTCTTTGTTGGACTATATACGAGGGTTGTCCGGAAAGTTTTAGGACTGTGCCGATATCTTAAAAAATATTTTATGCTATACAAATAAAGATATATGAGTTTATAGATAAGGCCTTCCTGTATAATATATGGGAAAACTGGAATCAAAACCTACATACACTTGGAGATATTGGTCTCCAAGGCAACCGATGTGGCGCTTCTTGGAGCACTTTGAATTTTGTGTTTTCTAAAACCTGGAGACAAGAAAACAATTGCCCACAAATTGACCATATGGCTTTTAAATACAGCAACAATTTGTATGGTTTCACGCCATCATCTGTTCAATACGTTCGCAAAATTCCATGGTTTTTCGACGGTTATCAACTTTGCAAAAGCTAACAGAAGTGTATGTGTCGATAAAAATGTTGGTAAGAAACTCGAGGTCGCCGCATCGGATGAAGCAGCGCCTTTTATCATACAGTGTTCCTGCCGTAATGAGTTTACAAATCTAATCAAAATTTCTCACTGTTGGTTGAACAAAATCCAGGCTGTGGAAGATCATTAATTTTTCTCCTTTTCGAAAAGTTATTGTCAGAAAATCGGTGATAAGAGGAAGGGCTACAGGCCGTTCGATGCGTGCGAAAAAGCGAAACCCCATTTAAAATCGGCGCAAACGAGTTTGGAGGTAGCCAAATGAAAACGGATGTGTTTTCCTGATATATTTTGTATTGTTGCCCTCAGAATAATCAAATAAACTTGAAACTATCAAGCGTTGGTGCCCGATGACCTTGAGAGCCACTTTAAAATGCATCCGATCAGACAGGTCTTTCTTGTAAAATCATAACGAGCGCGACGTTATTGACGTCAAAGTGCTCCGAGAGTAGCAACATGCTCGTATTAAAATGATTTAATCAATATGTTCCCGGTGAGCAAATATGCTGAAATTTTCAGCAATAACTCATGATATAATGTAATATTCCTGTGTAAAATTACAACTGATTCTCTTGAATAGTTATTGAGATATAGACACAGTCTCAAAACTTTCCGGACAGCCTACGTATTTTATGAAAATTTAAAGAGAACAATCTTAACACTCACACAGACTTCAAACAATAGCACGATATTACTTCTTGTGTTGTCACTCCGACGTATGTTGTGAGGGGTGGTAGAGATGTCTTTTATATGTAAGTATACTGAGTTCCACAGCCAACGCTACTTCATTTTTCCTCTCATCTTTAAAATTGGTCAATTATTTGAAAATTTATGTGCCAAATCAGCATCAAAATGTCTCGAAAATCTTTGTGTTATCAAATCTGAGTTTTTAGTGCGTATGTGCGGGAACAATGCATTTTCCCTGTCTTGCGCGCACAGTCTCAAAATTTTTCAAAACAATGTTTTGAAGGTCATCCGATGAGCATATGACAATTTTAGTGTTGACACCAAGGGCTTGCTATTGACTTTCAGTACCAAAAACTGCTTCTTTTCATGCGTTCAACGTCACTTGGTCACGTGGTTGAAGTCACTGCAGATGTCGGCTATTTGCATTATTTTGTGTTGACAACCTAGGCTTATTGAATAACGTGTATTGCCTCCTGTAAGTAAGTAAATGACTCAAAATTCCATTATAATGTGGCAGTTGTTCTGTCTAGAAATCATTTATTGTTTTTGACAGGAAACAAGATTGGACAACCAGGGCTGGAAGCCTTGCTTAGGGCAATGGAGTATCAGACCAAATTAATGGCAGATAATAAGAGCAATGGGACTGGTTTGATGAGATTAGTTGTAGGGGTAAGTGTTCTTAATGGAATGACATCATTCTATTTGAATGTAGTAATAAAGATTTAAATAGCTTTACAGTCATTTTCCATTAAGCTGCAGTTTGGAGGGTTCAACATAATACATGTATGTTTTATATGTTTATTCCTTTAAAGCATAGGGTATAATACGTTTGATCAAAATATTAAATGAAACAACTTTGATTTTCTGTCTGAAAATTGCCAATATACACAGCAATTCTGAAAAATAAATTTTGTTATGCATTCTGCAATAATTAAAACACAGACCCTGCCCAGAATCGGGGCTCGTATACTCTGAAATTACAGTTTTATTAAATACATATGTTGTTTCATATAGGTTTTGCTCATTAGTAAAAGCAGTTTATCAGATGCAATGTACTGTCTATTGGATAGTGCGCTATTCACTTTGGTTACATTGGTCTTAAATCAGACCTCTCTTTTAGGGACCAAGAATAAACCCTTTGATCCTATGCAAAAGATCCATTTGGGCCCCCGCCCATTGGGATCTATAGAAATAGATGGACTGCTTGTGCCCTCAGGCAAAGCTTATGTGCTACTGACTGACCATCTGATTACTGGTTAGCCGCTCAGAAGGTCTTAGGTCTAAATGGTTTCAAGTCAAACCATCCACATATATGTCTTAGTTGCTTACCTGGGTGGTTATACTTTAAGCGCCTGTGCATACTAATTTTGTGTTAAGTTCCCATAAGATGAAGGCAATGTCCTCACATTACCATAGCTGGGACGATAAGCATCAATTCAAACAAACAGTAAAGATTTATTTTCCTTTCTTGTTTCAGAAAAATCTTGTGTCAGCCGACAATGAAGTGTCTCAGAAATTAAATAACATTATGGTGCCAAAAGACCCATTCTACAAACCAGAGTCTCAGACACCAGAGCATGAGGCATAGCCATTATTGTTGTTGTTGATGAAATGATTATCCGTCCATATTTGTCTTAATAAAACATTTTATTTATCGAAGAAAAATACATGTAATTTGCAAACTGCTGAAGTAATTTAATGATTGACAAGATCTCATCCTTGTTTCATTTAAATTTTTTAGTAGACAACATAACCATTTGTGAAAAAAAAACCTTTATTTATATTGACATTGAAATTTGTTTTTCATTTCTTAACGGTAAACCCCATTGTTTATTCAGTAATATATTCAGTAAAGGCAAGTGAGAAACAAGTCAATGAAAATGCAAGTGAGTTCTGAGTCACAAGGTTAGGTATACAACTCTAAGTTGAGCCTGTGCATGAGAAAACCAACAATTTGGGTTTCCGACCAGGTCCGACACAAACCAGTCTGTACAGTCACATCATAAAGCCAGAAACTTGAAACTTTGGATTTAAGTATGATGGTTGGTCCAGTTTTCGTGGTACTAATTAATTCATGGGCATCTTCTGGACGAGAGAAATAGGTTAGATCTTCAATAAATATAGAATGATGCATAATAATATTTGGCATTTTTGTCTAGCTTACCTCCTCATGCCAACTCTTTTTACTGTCTACATAGACGCCATTTTGTATGGCGTATTGAGTCATCAAAAGTAAGGCACCAGAATACGTGGGTCTATCAAAAAGTGGCTAGCAATTTCAATGATTAAAAAAAAAAAAAAAAAAAAATCATAATCAGATTTTAATGCTGCATTATTCTATTACACATTATAAATTGATATTTACTCTTCCTCAAAAAAATCCGGTCACCTAAAGTTGTAAGAATTGTAACACTTGTTAGCATCATTCATATTTTTGTATTTATTTGCTTCCTGTGGCCACACCACTCAAATCTCTATTTCAAATCCAAATCCGCAATTAATGTTGCTTTGCCAGGGATTTACATCCTACAAACAGATACTGTCATATTGAGCTATAGCATACTGAAACTCTCATCCGGAAGTCTGAAGTCCACGACTTCTGAAAACAAAGCGAGTAGCTTTCTGATTGCAACACGGAGGCGTCTACACTGCATTTGTATCCGGAGGGGGCAAGCATGGACGGGTCATAAGAATGGAATGGGTACTAGATACCCCACCCATTTGTACCCTATTTTCCATAGAATATCGGCGTTCGAATATGAGCAATATGCACTGTATGCATATACAGTTTATATACTTGTTTTGTCAATGATTATTAAAATGAATAAAAGTAGAAAATAGTTATGTTTATTTGTTGGGTGGATGACAAACAATTGGGTGACCGGATCTCTTTGAGGAGGAGTATAAGTAACTTTGAAAATAATTCACTGCCAAATGTGATACTAGAAGCATTTTAAATACTGCTACCCATTTTGAATATGGCATAAATCCCTTTTTAGATTCAGATCAAAGAAAAATATTGAACGACCGTCACACAAAACAGTCTCTGGATAATATGGATGGCAAACGCTGATTAACTTAACATTTTTTGAGAAAATACAGTTTCAGCCAAAATACTTGCATACCACGAAAACTGGAACCACCATGGAAACTGGGCTATGTACCACAGAAGAGAAATAGAACTAGGCTGTGTGGCGAAAACAAAGACGCTGATCAGCCGTGCAGTTACTACAAAGCTGATCTGAGTCTTTGCAAATCATTGTTGTTGTTTTTTTTTTCATTCGAAGGCTAAGTTAGTATATTTAAAGGCTGATAAATACAAGTGCAACTTTTTGTTCATAAGCACTTCTGTGATAAAATTCATAATATGTGTATTTTTTTGCCATAATTTTGTTGACCCAATGCTTTATAAATCGACTAGTTTTTTTTTGTACATTTACATTCCTTTGTTTCTGATAAATGAATTTAATTTATTGGAGTCTTGAAGAACATTTAAGAAAATAAAATAGTTAAAAACTATCTTGTGTTTGTTTTATTTCATTTGCCTGAATTAGGTTAACACTTTAAAGCCATGATCTTGGAGTAAGTCATCATAAAATGACCTTGACCTTGAATACTCACACACCTTCACTGACTTCATAAGTTGTCTGCATCTGCAAAGTTTCAGGTCTCAGGCTGCAATAGTTTCCAAACCCAGTGATTTCTGAGAAAACCATAATTTTAATTTTGATATTTAAATGACCTTGGGTCAAGGTCAAGAAATGACCTTGGCCTTCATTAATTAATTACCTTCATTGACTCCATTAATTGTCTGTATCTAGTAACTTTCAGGTCTCAGGCTGCACCAGTTTCAAAAATATCCAGTTTTCGCCTTTTCCCAGGTAAAAGCTTATGTTTCCAAAATTGACCTTGCCGTAAAATAGGTCAAGGTCATCCCAGGGTCATCATTTCAACAAACTATGATGGGCTGCAGTCCCAAATGCTACATACCAAGTTTCGCGAAAATCGGCCTGCCGGTTCTAGAGAAGAAGATTTTTGAGTGGTTTTTACCATGTATGGGCGTGGCGGCCATCTTGATCATTTGACCCGGATTTCGCAATCAAACTTTCGTCCCCTCTACCCATGGATGCTCCACATAAAATTTCACTTAGACTGGCCAAGCGGTTTCAGAGAAGAATATCTTTGAAAAGTGTGTATGGACGACAGACCCTCCAAGGTCAAGAGATGACCTTGACCTAAATTAATCATATCCCTTCATCTACTCCATTAGTTGTTTGCACCTACCATTTTTCAGGCCTCAGGCTGCAATAGTTTTCAAAAATCCATAATTTTCACTTTTTACCATGTAAAAGCCTATGTTTCCAAAATTGACCTTGGCGTAAAATATGTCAAGGTCATCCTAGGGTCATCATTTTATCAAAATATGATGGGCTGGAATCCCAAATAATACATATGAAGTTTCATGAAATCGGCCTGACGGTTCTTAAGAAGAAGATTTTTGAGTGGTTTTTTGCTCACCTGAGCCGTTAGGCTCACAAGGTGAGCTTATAGGATGGCCATGATCCGGCGTCCGTCCGTCGTCCGTCCGTCCACAATTTCAAAGATCTTCTTCTCTGAAACCGCTTGGCCAACCAAAGCCAAATTTTTTATGAAGCATCTATAGGAAGGGGGAACCAATGTGTATATAAGAAATCCAGGTCACATGACCAAGATGGCGGCCATGCCCATATATGGTAAACACCCTTCAAAAATCTTCTTCTCCAGAACCGGTGGACTGATTTCAACGAAACTAGGCATGAAGCATTGATGGCTCAAGCACTACAATGTGTATATAAATCATGACCCTGTGATGACCTTGACTTATTTTACGGCAAGGTCAACATAGGTCGCCAATGCATTTGAATGGGGAAAACTTTTAAAATGTCATTTAAAGTGAAAGTCTTGCAGGAAATGGGCAATAGGACTGAATATTAATGATTCTGAAAAAAATTGGACCCCAGGGGCTCATATGCCCCCATCCCGGGGCAATATACATGTATATTACCATAATATTCAAACATCATCTCCTCTGAAACCGCTTGGCCAATCAAAGCCAAATTTTATGTGAAGCATCAATAGAAAGGGGTAATCAATGTGTATATAAATAATCCAGGTCACATGACCAAGATGGCCGCGATGCCCATATATGGTAAAAACCCTTCAAAAATCTTCTTCTCCAGAACAGGTGGATCGATTTCAAAGAAACTTGGCATGAAGCATCGATGGCTCAAGCACTACAATGTGTATATAAATCATGACCCTGTGATGACCTTGACTTATTTTACGGCAAGGTCAACATAGGTCGCCAATGCATTTGAATGGGGAAAACTTTTAAAATGTTTTTTAAAGTCATATAAAGTGAAAGTCTTGCAGGAAATGGGCAGTAGGACTGAATATTAATGATTCTGAAAAAAATTGGACCCCAGGGACTCAAATGCCCCCACCCCGGGGCAATATACATGTATATTACCATAATATTCAAACATCATCTCCTCTGAAACCGCTTGGCCAATCAAAGCCAAATTTTATGTGAAGCATCAATAGGAAGGGGTAATCAATGTATATATTAATAATCAAGGTCACATGACCAAGATGGCCGTGATGCCCATATATGGTAAAAACCCTTTAAAAATCTTCTCCAGAACAGGTGGATCGATTTCAAAGAAACTTGGCATGAAGCATCGATGGCTGAAGTACTACAATGTGCATATAAATCATGACCCTGTGAAGACCTTGACCTTTTTTACGGCAAGGTCAACATAGGTTGCCAATGCTTTTGAATAGGGAAAACTTTTAAAATGTCATTTAAAGTGAAAGTCTTGCAGGAAATGGGCAGTAGGACTGAATATTAATGATTCTGAAAAAAATTGGACCCCAGGGGCTCATCTGCCCCCACCCCGGGGCAATATACATGTATATTACCATAATATTCAAACATCTTCTCTGAAACCGCTTGGCGAATCAAAGCCAAATTGTTTGTGAAGCATCTATGGAATGGGGGAATGGAATTAATGTATATATAAATTATCTAGTTCACATAACCAAGATGGCTGGCATGCCCATATATGGTAAAAACCCTTCAAAAATCTTCTTCTCCGAATTTTGAGGACCGATTTCAAAGAAACTTGGTATGAAGCACCAATGGCTGAAGTACTACAATGTATATATAAATCATGACCCTGTGGTGACCTTGACCTATTTTACGACAAGGTCAACATAGGTCGCCAATGCATTGGAATGGGGAAGACTTTTAAAAAGTCATTTGAGGTGAAAATCTTGCTGGAAATGGGTAGTAGGACTAAATATTAATGATTCTGAAAAAAAAAAACCTAAGGGCTCATATGTCCACACCCCGGGGCAATATACATGTATTTTACCATAATATTCAAACATCTCCTCTAAAACGAAGCCAAATTTTATATGAAGCATGTATAGGATGGGGGAACCAATGTATATATTAATAATCTAAGTCACATGACCAAGATGGCCACCATGCCCATTTATGGTAAAAACCCTTCAAATATCTTCTTCTCTGAAACCAATAGATTGATTTTAATGAAACTTGGCGTGAAGCATCAATGGACAGAATATTGAATAGTATGAAAAAAAAATGGCCCAAGGACTTCATCTGCCCCTGCACTGGGGTTAAATACCATAATATTCAAACATGTTTATTGGTATATGCAGCAGACTCAGGTGAGCGTTTACAGGACCATTGGTCCTCTGGTTACCATATATGGGCGTGGCGGCCATCTTGGTCATGTGACCTGGATTCCGCGATCAAACTTTCGTCTCCCCTACCCATGGATGCTCCAAATAAAATTTCACTTTGATTGGCCAAGCAGTTACAGAGAAGAAGATCTTTGAAAAGTGTATGTGGACGACAGACTGGGCAAGGTCAAGAGATGACCTTGACCTAAATTAATCACATACCTTCATCTACTCCATTAGTTGTTTGCATCTACCACTTTTCAGGCCTCAGGCTGCAATAGTTTTCAAAAAATCCATAGTTTTCAATTTTTCCCATGTAAAAGCCTATGTTTCCAAAATTGACCTTGCCGTTAAATAGGTCAAGGTCATCCAAGGGTCATCATTTTATCAAACTATGACGGGCTGAAGTCCCCGATGCTACATACCAAGTTTCGTGGAAATCGGCCCACCGGTTCTGGAGAAGTAGATTTTTGAGTGGTTTTACCATATATGGGCATGGCGGCCATCTTGGTCATGTGATCCGGATCTCACTATCAAACTTCAGTTCCCCCTACCCATGGATACTCCACGTAAAATTTCACTTTGATTGGCCAAGCAGTTTCAGAGAAGAAGATCTTTGAAATTGTGGACGACGACGGACGGACGGACGCCGGATCATGGCCATCCTATAAGCTCACCTTGTGAGCCTTCGGCTCAGGTGAGCTAAAAATAGGTATACCCCTGCATACCCCAGTTTTGCTATATAAAAGTGGGGTTTGCACGGACATGTTTTCCTGATGATGACCCGCATTACAGTGTTACGTGCCAGGCGTAACAAGACAGATAGGAAACCAAATTTTCTGTGTGAAGCTAGCTAATTTTTGGAGAAAGCCAGCAACAAGCTAGATTTAAAATTTAACAAAATTTATTTAGAAATGATTAAATGAATGATTACAGTGAAAACAATGTTCAAACAAACAAAAGTAATTTACAGTACCTTTTAAGATGTTAATGTGTCCCTCTGAACAATTTTAATGTCCTCAAATATTTCTGATCCCCTGAATTTCAGTCTTTTACACAATTTGAGCACTAATCCAAAAGTTCCAGAATAGAATAATATAAAGTAATCCAATTTTAAGTTAAAATTCCAGTATCACAATATTTTAGCTTTTTAGTAATGAAACTACCCAAAGAATAATTGCCTTGTTCAAAATTTTCAGTCCTTATATAGTGCTGAGGAACACATGAGTCTTTACCAGAAAAATCTATGATGTCATATACTAAAAATAACAAGATGTTTACCAAAATAAGTTGTTCTGGAAACTTCCAGTTAAATCATTTCTTTCTATAACATGGGAGAACATTCTTTTGGAGATAAAAAGAAATTTCTACAAGTTTCCACAATTTTCCATAAGCTTCCAGCACTTTCCATTTTAGAATAATTTGAAAGTTCCAGAATGTTCTGGTGGAATAAGTTCTTTCTGGAAGGTTCCACCTTGTTCTACCAAATTCTTTTTTACAGTGGTAATATTACTAGAACTTTCCACACCTTTCCAGATTGTTCCATCAAAGAACAAATTGAATTTTCTAGAATTTTCCTAAATAAAAACATCTTGTTTATGTCCAAAATCTGGGTCATTCAATAATTAAATAGTAAACAATTATATAATGTCAATTAATACATATATGCAACACTTCCCCTCTTCAAAGAAAAGAAAATTTTATGTAATAAAGCTTTCTTTTGCAATAATAAATGGACTATCATATGCATAAACAAAAACATTAAATTTGTATGGTCAGTCAAAATCAACAGCATAATGCTGAACATCACCACTGTTGGGACATTTAGGCCCTGGAAAGGGCATCAGGAATGATATTGTCCCTTCCTTTTATATGTCTTATGTCAAGATTATGTTCTTGCAACATGAGACTCCACCTAAGCAACCGCTGGTTTTTGTTCTTCATTTTATGAATGAAGGTCAGTGGATTGTGGTCACCGAAGACAACAATAGGTGCATGTGAAGAAGCTAAATAAACTTTAAAGTCCTGAAGAGCAAGGATAAGAGACAAGCATTCTTTCTCTATGGTAGAGTAATTTCTTTGATGCTTGTTAAACTTTTTAGAAAAGTAACAAACAGGATGGTCAACACCATTGTCATCTTCCTGCAACAATTCACTGCCTGCACCAACATCACTGGCATCTACAGCCAACTTGAACTCTTTATCAAAACTTGGTGCTAAGAGAACTGGAGCACTTCTAAGTATGGCCTTAAGCTTGTCAAAAGACTTCTGACAGTCATCTGTCCAAACATACTTAGCCTTCTTACTAAGTAAGTTTGTCAGTGGCTCTGCAATGACAGAGAAGTTATTACAGAATTTCCTGTAATATCCAGCCACACCGAGAAAGCGCATCAGTTGCCTTTTACCGGTAGGTACAGGAAAATCTGAGATAGCCTCAACTTTTGCTTCTACAGGTTTTACCTGACCTTGACCTACAATTTGTCCAAGAAACATTAAGTTTGCATGGCAAAACTCACTTTTTGCCAAGTTCACAGTCAATTTAGCATCACTGAGTCTGTCAAAGAATGTTCTTATCGTCTGTAAGTGTTGACCCCACTCCTCACTGTAGATGATAGCATCGTTGATGTAAGCTTTACATCCATCCAGATTAGATATCAAACCGTTGACCAAACGTTGAAAAGTTGCTGGCGAATTTTTCATTCTAAATGGCATGACTTTATACTGGTACAGTCCATCTGGTGTTGCAAATGCTGAGATCTCCTTCGCTCTGTCTGTGAGAGGTATTTGCCAAAATCCTTTTAGAAGATCGAACTTTGTAACATATTTGGCATGTCCAATGTTATCGATGCAGTCATCGATTCGTGGGATGGGAAAAGTGTCAGTTTTTGTGACAGAATTTACTTTTCTATAGTCTGTACACATTCTTTATGTCCCATCTGGTTTGGGTACCAGGATACATGGAGAACTCCATTCACTTTGACTTGGTTCTATGAAATCATTGTCCAGCAAATATTTGACTTCTTCCCTAAGATATTGTTATTTAACAGGGTTCATTCTGTAAGGATGTTGCTTTACAGGTTTAGAATCAGCAATAATGTCAACATCATGATGGATTTTGTCAGTTCTGGATGGAATGTCCGGAAATAAGTGCTCATAGTCGAGAATTAATTGTTTCAGTTCAAGACGCTTGTCTTCATCAAGGTGAGACAGTTTCTGATCAAGATTCTGTAGAATGTCAGAATTCTGGAGTTTCGACGACGAGTTATCAGATTTCTCAAAGTTCATATCCTCAGAGTTCATTTGATTTTGTTCATGAGGGACAGAATTAACTATATTTACTGATGAAATAACATTACTATCTCTATCAATGTACTTTTTAAGCATATTAATGTGACAAAGCTGTTTTTGCTTGCGCCTCCCAGGAGTGTTGACAATGTAATTTACGTCACTTAACTTTTTGTCAACAGAATAAGGGCCGAAGTATCTAGCTTGCAAAGGGTGGCCTGGAATTGGCAAAAGAGCAAGCACCTTGTCTCCAGGTTCAAAATTTCTGTCTTGAGCATTTTCATCATAACGAACCTTCATTTTGTTTTGAGCTGACTTGAGATTGGACCGAGCTGCTTCACAGGCTTTTGATAGTCTGGTTTTGAAATCAGACACATACTGAAGTAAGTTCAAAGTAACGTCATCATCTGAGAGAAATTTCTCTTTGAAGAGTTTTAATGGTCCACGTACAGTATGCCCAAAAACAAGCTCAAATGGGCTGAACCCAAGAGACTCTTGCACAGATAAATGTATGCCTTCATCCCAATCCTTTTCGGTGTCAAAGCAGTAAGATCCGATCATGTTTTTCAAAGTCTGATGGAATCTTTCTAAGGCACCTTGGCTTTCAGGATGGTAAGCCGATGACATATTGCTTAATTCCAAGTTCATACATGACTTGCTGAAAACTTCCTGACAGAAAATTTGACCCTTGATCTGATTGGATAGATTTTGGGAGACCTACAAGTGTGAAGAACTTAACAAGTGCTTTAACTATTGTTTTAGCCTTGATATTTCTGAGTGGAATGGCTTCAGGAAAGCGAGTTGAAGCACACATTATGGTCAAAAGATATTGACAACCTGACTTGGTTTTGGGTAAGGGACCTACACAATCAATAATGATTCTGCTGAAAGGTTCATCAAAGGCAGGAATGGGCTGCAATTGAGCTTTTGGAATGGTCTGATTGGGCTTTCCTACCATTTGACAAGTGTGGCAGGATTTGCAATGCTGTGAAACATCAGATTTTAATCCTGGCCAGTAGAAATGATTTAGAATCTTGTGATAGGTCTTATTTACACCTAAATGGCCTGACATGGTAATTTCATGAGCCAAGTTTAAGATTTCAGGGCGATAAACCCTAGGAACCACAATTTGGTGGTTAACAGTCCACTCATCTTCTGCGGAGACATCCGGAGGACGCCATTTTCTCATCAAAATGCCATTTTTGACATAATAGCAAACAAGAACCTGGGATATTTCATTTTCATTAAAAGCCCTTTCAAATAAAGGCGAGATCTCAAGATCACTGTGTTGTTCTTTACAAAGCTGTGACCTTGACAGCTGGTCATGACCTTGGTCATTTGAGTTGGAAGGTGAAAGGTCATTTTCTGACCCCGACCTTGGATTGCTGATAGTTCGTCTCTCACTAATGAGAAAGACCATCATTATTTCTTGAATAGTGCTGATGTGTGTTGGTGAGTTCTTTGATGGCTGACTAGGCCAATTCTGGCTCTAAACTGTCGGTTGCAAGTAGAGCAAGTCAATGTCATAGAGTCTGATGGTGGCACATTTGTTTTGGCTTTGCGCTCTCTTCGCTTTCTTTCAGCTTCACAGATTCTCTTCTTTTCATAAAGAGCTGCTCCTTTGTTGATGAGACCTCGCCACTTTGATCGCTCCTGTGCAGTCTGTTCCCAGGACCCCATTGGTATTTCGAAATCCTTCAGAGAGGCTTTGAGGGTGTCTTTGTAGCGTTTCTTCTGGCCATCTTGTGAGCGCTTTCCCTCCTGTAGTTCTCCATAGAAAACTTTCTTCGGAAGTCGCGCAACAGGCATTCTTATAACATGGCCAGTCCATCTTAGCTGTGCTAGCTTTAAGACTGTATGTATGCTTTGCATCCCTGCTTTCGTCAGGACCTCTGTGTCTGGAATCTTGTCCTGCCACTTGATTTTTAACAACATTCTCAAACAGCTTAAGTGGAAATGGTTAAGTCTTTTTGCATGGCGTTGGTTTACTGTCCAGGTCTCACATGCATACAAGAGGGTTGGCAGTACCACAGCCTTGTAGACTTTCAGCTTGGTGTCAAGCTTGATTCCATTTCGCTCCCAGACATTTGCACGGAGTCGTCCGAATGCCACACTAGCCTTTGCAATTCTGACAGTGATCTCATCATCAATATGCACTGCTCTGGAGAGAGTGCTTCCCAGGTAGGTGAACTTGTCAACAACTTTTAGTTTTTGCCCATTCACAGTGATGGTTGGTTCATTATATGGCTTTCCGGGCGCTGGTTGGTGTACAACCTCTGTCTTTTTTGTGCTGATTGTGAGATCATAGTTATCACATGACTGTGAGACTTGATCCATGGCTCTTTGCATTTTTGCCTCTGTGCTGGCATTCTTATCCATATCATCTGCATAGAGGAGCTCATCTAGCACATCAGTCTGGACCTTAGTTTTGGCTTGCAACCTTCTGAGGTTGAATATGTTGCCATCAAAACGGTACCTGATTGGAAAACCAGTGTCACTGTCCTGAAAAGCATCCATAAGCATGGCAGAAAACATCATGCTGAACAGTGTTGGTGCCAGAACACAGCCTTGTTTGACCCCATTTGTTACTTCAAATGGTTCAGAAAACTCTCCATCATTTTGCACACGTGCCTGCATGCCATCATGAAACTGCCGCACCATTGCTATGAATCTGGGTGGACAGCCAAACTTGGCCATGATTTTCCAGAGTCCATCACGACTAACAGTGTCAAAAGCTTTGGTGAGGTCAACAAACGTCATGTATAGATCTACATTCTGTTCTTGGCATTTCTCCTGAAGCTGTCTTGCTGTGAATATCATGTCTATTGTCCCTCTGACTTTTCTGAATCCACATTGACTTTCTGGGATAAGTCCCGTCTGATCAAGATGAACATTCAGACGATTCAACAGAATTTTTGCAAGTATCTTCCCAGCAATTGATAGGAGGGAGATGCCTCTGTGATTGTCACAGACTTGAGGATTTCCTTTCCGCTTGTATAGGTGGATTATGGATGCATCCTTAAATTCTTGTGGGAAAGCCTCCTTTCTCCACATACAGTGAAACAACTATGTCAGTTTCTCTGCCATGGGTAGCCCCCCAGCCTTGTAAACTTCGGCAGGAATTGCATCTGCACCTGGGGCTTTGCCAGATGATAGTTGTTGAACTGCTTTTCTTGTTTCCGTAACGGTAGGAAATTCATCTAACAGAACATTGCACTCTATCCGTGGAAGTCTGTCGATTGCATCCTCATTGATGCTTGATGGTCGATTAAGCACACTATTGAAGTGTTCTGCCCACCTTTCCAAGATAGCTTCTTTATCTGTGAGAAGAGTGTTTCCATCTGCACTGAGCAATGTGGTGGCTCCAGAACTCTTTGGACCATAAATGGTTTTCAGTGCATCATGAAATTTCTTCATGTCCTTTCTATCCGCAAAAGACTGAATTTCTTCTGTTTTCTTCCTCAGCCAGGAATCTTGCATGTCCCTAAGCTTGGTCTGGACTGTCTTACAAATGTTGCTGTAGGCTGCTTTCTTTGATACTGAGCTAGTATCATCTTGATGTGCCTTGTGCAATCGGTGCTTTTCTTCAAGAAGCCTCTGAATTTCGTCATCATTCTCATCAAACCAGTCTTGATGTTTGCGAGATGGATGGCCTAAGGTGCTTGCAGCTGAAGAAAGAACTGTTTTATGGAAAACTGTCCAGTTTTCTTCGGGGTCCTCTGAACTGAGATTCATTGCATTCAGTTGGTTGCAAATGTCTGTTAAGAAATCTTGTCTCATGCTGTCTTTATTCAGCTTTGAGACATCCAGTCTCTTAGGAGCTTTCTTGCCTTGAGGTCGCCTCGCAGGCTGTATTCTTAGGTTGAGTTTGCTGACAACCAGTCTATGATCTGTCCAGCAGTCTGCACCACACATAGTCTTTGTCACTTTAACATCCTGCCTGTCTGTTCTCCGCACTATGACATAGTCTATGAGATGCCAGTGTTTGGAACGGGGATGCATCCAGGATGTTTTGTTCCTATTAGGTAGACGGAAGACTGTGTTGGTGATTAGAAGGTCTTGTTCAGCACACTTCCTGAGAAGCAAGAGACCATTGCTGTTGCACTTTCCAACCCCTTCTGGACCTATAACTCCTTCCCAGGTCTGGTGGTCTGTACCCACTCTGGCATTAAAGTCGCCAAGAAGGATAAGCTTGTCTGTGCGGGGTGTTGCAGAAATAACATTGTCTAGGTCATCATAGAACTTGTCCTTGACCTCATCTGGATTGGTCATTGTGGGTGCATAAGCACTGACAATAGTTGCATGTTTATTGCCTGACAGAGGAAGTCTCAATGTCATTAGACGGTCATTAATGCCTTTTGGCAATCCTGACAGCTTACCAACAAGTTCTGTTTCGATGGCAAAGCCAACTCCTGCTTCACGCCTCTCTTCACTTTTGCGTCCACTCCAGAAGAAGGTGTATCCAGCACCAACTTCTTTGATCTCCCCAACATCTGCGAACCGAGTCTCACTCAATGCAGCTATCTGTATATCATACCTCCCAAGTTCTCTGCCCACAAGGGCCGTTCTACGCTGTGGTCTATCTGACCTAGCATTGTCCATTAAAGTACGCACATTCCATGCGCCAATCCGTAAGGGAATTACTCTAGCTTTTTTCTTTGTATTTCGACCGCTTAAGGGGATCCCCGCTGATCGCGGTTAACCAGCCAGGGGGTTTGAAGCAGGCAATTGTTTAGGGCACCTTTTCTAGCCCCTTCCCCATGCTACGGGGTGAGCAGTGCGGTCCTAAATAGGTCTGCTCAGTCGCTCAGCCGACTGCCGAATTCTGCTTACTGCTTCTCCTCACAGAAAGCGACCATTAGAACTGAGCCGCCTGTGTGCAGGTCTGCAACTACAGCTCCCAGTGTGTCCTACACCTGCTGCTTCGCCACTCGCCCATCGCCACAGGACTTTGTAGGTATGTGGGTGCAAGTGTGATGAAATTGTTGTGTATGCAAGTGCTTGTGTGTTGAGAAATAAGATGACATGCGCTATGAAATTGGATTATAGTGAGGAAGAGGTGCGCAACGTCAACCTCACTCTCTAGTCCTCGCCCAGCTGCGCCCAGAGGCAAGACACAGGTCAAGACGTCTGGAGTTGGGTTTGGATGCAGTGGATGACCGTAACATCTTTAGTGCCTTGTCACGCTCTGCATGTTCCACAACATGTTGCTGTATCGCTTTCTGAACCGTTGAATCAGGTGATTTCTTCCGCTCCATCTACCGAAACAGTCTTTGCATATCTGGACTAGGCATATCCAGACACACAGGTTTGATTTTGGAGTTTCCTTCTCCTAGATGAATTGCTGGCCACAGCTGAAGAGCTCCATCTACCCTTCCTTAGGTTTTGTTTAGAGACCTGTAAACTCCTAGGAGGACTGTCAACCAAGACTAATGAGTTCCCCCTGCCCAGCTAGATTTTTGTGTAGAGAACTAGCTTAACTCCTAGATGAGTTGCCTTCCAAGGCTAACGAGCCCCATCTGCACCTCATGACAACAGGTAGTACTGATTACATGTTACAGTAGCAGTTAAACTGACCTGACCTCTAGGATTGCTAGGGTCAGTCTGAATATCAGACTGACTAGGGGAAATAGATGTTGAAATCTCTTTATTAAAGGACTGACCTATCAAAGTGTCAGTTAAATTTATGTCCTGCATCCCATCATATAATTTTGCTTTCTTAGCCATTGCCCTAGTAACAGCACAAGAAGGGTAAAGGTCAGGAATTTCCTGCTCAATGGGATCAGGCGGTTGATTAACACATGGTGTGCTGGTCAAAAGTGGGTTATCTCCTGCCAAATCATTGCCTAACAGCAAATGAATACCTTTAAAAGGTAAGGAAGGTCTAATACCTACAGCCACGGGACCTTTAACTAAGTCTGAGGACAAATAAATATTATGGAGCGGTACATTAACAAATCCACACTCTACACCCTGGATAAGGACACTTGTCCCACAAGAAGTCTTCTCGGAAAATGGCAGAGTATCTGCCAGGATAAGGGATTGAGAAGCTCCGGTATCTCGTAAGATTTTGATAGGGGTAGACTGGGCATAGTCACTATTTAGTGACGCAAAACCATCCGAAAGGAAAGGTTCATAAATGTCCATAATAGAATTTGACTCTGAGACTGATTCTTTAGAAGTTTTGGTCAGAATAGGATTTTCATCCTGAATATAAGACTGTGGTTTTGACCTTATGGAGGTGAGGCCTGTTGGTTTAGGGCCTCCCTGATTTTCTCTCTCTTTCTTTCTTTTTAGTGTCAAGCACTCAGAAACAATGTGGCCAGATTTTTTACAATAATTGCAAATTGGCTGGGATAAGGGATTTTGATTTTTATTTTCATCAGAAAATTTGGGTTTTGGACTGGAATTGTCGGGTGGATTACTGGGACTAGATTTTGGACCTGATTGAGGTGAATATGGTTTTGACTGAGGGGAATATGGTTTGGACTGAGTTGTAAGTTGTCTTGATTGAGGGTTGAATGGTTTCCTAGAAAAAGGTTTATTAACAAAGGATGCCTTTGGGGTCAAAGCATAATCATCAGCTAAACGAGCTGCTGATTCCAATGTTTCTACTTCTTTTCGTCTAAAATGCCTTGACATCGGAATTTATACACCGTTTGTATTCCTCAACAAGCATGAGCTGCCTTAGCTTTGCATGATCAGAACCTACTTTCTTTGAAGAGCACCATCTATCAAATAGTTGTTCTTTTGTTCTGGCAAATTCAACATGAGTCTGGTCATGATCTTTTCTTCAATCCCTAAATTTCTGCCTGTAAGCTTCAGAGACCAACTCATAAGCCTTAAGAATAAGTTCCTTTACTGTATCATAATCTGAGCTTTGCTCAAGAGAAAGCTGAGTGTAAATTTCTCGAGCTTTAACAATTACAACACTTTGCAAAAGCAAGGTCCAGTGCTCTTTTGGCCATTTCAAGTTTTCTGCCACCTTCTCAAAATGTAAGAAATATTTGTCAACCTCTTTTTCTTGAAATGGAGGAACGAGACGAATGTGTTTTGTGACATCAAATACTGTACTAGTAGCCAAAGGCAAAGATTTTGATTTAGATTTGTCATTAAGTTCAATTTCCTTCATTCTTAACTGAAATTGCCTTTCTCTTTCTTTTTCATCAATTTCAAATTTAAATTTTTCTTTTTCAATTTCAAGCCTTTCTTCTCTTTCTAATTTTTCTTTTTCAAACTCAATTTTTTCTCGTTCTAATTCTCTTTGTTTTTCCTTCTCTCGTTCTTCCATTTCTAACTTTTCCCTATATCTTCTATCTTCTCTTTCTATGGTTTCTAATCTTATTCTCTCTTCTCGCTCCTCTTTCTCCCTTCTTATTCTCTCTTCTCGCTCCTCTTTCTCCCTTCTTATTCTCTCCTCTTGATCTAATCTTAATTTTTCCAATGTAATTTGATTTTTTATTTCAATTTCTCTCAGCTGCAAGTCAGTCTGAGTGACTAGAATCTTAGAGGTAGCCGAGGAATCAAAAATTTCCTCTTCAATAAAGTACTCAATCAAAATGTTCATTATTACATGTTTTTTCATGGTTTTCTTAATATTGGGCACGCCATAATGTTCAGCAATGTCCAACAGATCAGTCTTTTTGGCCAAGTCTAACAGCTCCTGAGAAGGTGCAGCAGTAAAGTCACAAAGTTTAAATGACATGATTGCTTTTTGCTGGCTCTAGCTATAGCAAACAGTGAAGATTCTTTCAAAATTCAAACTTATTTGGTGCAAAAAGTAGTTCAATATCCCGGACTCGAGCCCCCAATCTGTTACGTGCCAGGCGTAACAAGACAGATAGGAAACCAAATTTTGTGTGTGAAGCTAGCTAATTTTTGGAGAAAGCCAGCAACAAGCTAGATTTAAAATTTAACAAAATTTATTTAGAAATGTTTAAATGAATGGTTACAGTGAAAACAATGATAAACATGTACAAACAAACAAAAGTAATTTACGGTACCTTTTAAGATGTTAATGTGTCCCTCTGAACAATTCAAATGTCCTCAAATATTTCTGATCCCCTGAATTTCTGTCTTTTACACAATTTGAGCACTAATCCAAAAGTTCCAGAATAGAATAATATAAAGTAATCCAATTTTAAGTTAAAATTCCAGTATCACAATATTTTAGCTTTTTAGTAATGAAACTACCCAAAGAATAATTGCCTTGTTCAAAATTTTCAGTCCTTATATAGTGCTGAGGAACACATGAGTCTTTACCAGAAAAATCTCTGATGTCATATACTAAAAATAACAAGATGTTTACCAAAATATGTTGTTCTGGAAACTTCCAGTTAAATCATTTCTTTCTATAACATGGGAGAACATTCTTTTGGAGATAAAAAGAAATTTCTACAAGTTTCCACAATTTTCCATAAGCTTCCAGCACTTTCCATTTTAGAATAATTTGAAAGTTCCAGAATGTTCTGGTGGAATAAGTTCTTTCTGGAAGGTTCCACCTTGTTCTACCAAATTCTTTTTTACAGTGGAAATATTACTAGAACTTTCCACACCTTTCCAGATTGTTCCATCAAAGAACAACTTGAATTTTCTAGAATTTTCCTAAATAAAAACATCTTGTTTATGTCCAAAATCTGGGTCATTCAATAATTAAATAGTAAACAATTATATAATGTCAATTAATACATATATGCAACAACAGGTAGCGGGGGTCATACGCCCAAAACAGTGTCACAACTAAAGCTTTTACATAAGCTACCAAGCTCTTTAAGCACTAACAGTTGCATTATGAAGCATTCATTGACAACAATTGCAATTTGCCCTTTTGAAACGTCGGGAAACCTTGGGATAAAGGAAAAGATATAGATGGAAAATGAATGAACAATAATAATATTAAACTGTTTCAACATATTTATTACAAAACTAATAGACTAAGCTTTATTTTGATTATGATGCTCAGTCCGTGAGCTTAAATAATGGTAAATGATATAAGAGCCGCCTCGTGGAAAAACCAACAATCTGCCTAGGCGAAAACAAAGGCGCAGATCAACTGCGTGGTAACCGCGAAGCTGATCAGCGCCTATGTTTTCGCTTCTCGGATAGTACAATTTCTCCTCTACTTAACTTCAAAATTTCAAGCTCCTACCCTGCTTCTGAAGCTGTACAGTCCGGTTTGTCTCGGACCTGTTCGGAAACCACATAATTGGTTTTCCCACGAGGCGGCTCATAAACAACCTCAAAGAATGACAAAGCTTCAAAGCCCTGGGACTGAATGTTGGTGTATGTAACTAATTAACTATATAATAATGAGCCACCTCGTGGGAAAACCAACAATGTGGTTTTCGAGCAGGTCCGACACAAACCGGCCTGTAAAGAGCTAGAAAAGAAGAGCTAGAAGCTTGAAATTTCGGATTTAAGTAGAAGAGGAATTGTACTATCCGAGTAGCGAAAACAAAGGCGCTGATCAGCTTCGCCGTTAGGTTACTGCGAAGCTGATCTGCGTCTTTGTTTTCGCCTATGCAGATTGTTGGTTTTCCCATGAGGCGGCTCATATATATGGGTGATTGCAGCTATGAGTGAGATCTACAACGATCTAAGATATGATTGAAAATGCCTTATTAAAGCATTAACACTTTGTAAATGCATTCATTTTATGTTTCAGAATACTTATTGCAACAAACTTGCCTTTGATTGGCCAATATTTTCAAGGGTGCTTAGAAACAACAATTATGATATCACCATATGTGACTTTTATGTCGATATGCTTAGTACCATGAATAGTCTGTTTCAAGGTAGAATATAAAATATTTTGATTATGTTTCCCTGCAATGTATTGAAATCAATGGATCATCATGTTAAGTTTGGCTCATATCTCCAAAATGACCAAAATATGTACAGGAACACCCCAATACATAATATGGCGACAAGTCCTATTGTCAAGAAAATCTTGGCATATTTATTCTGTTTTAGACGTGCTACTTTTTCCATGTGTTTCCTAAGTCGCTCCTCTGTTGCTGCATCTATTTCACCTTTCTGGTGGAATCCACAAACCAAGTTCAGGGCCTTTTCTGGACATGTGACTTCTGTAAAGTAAAAATTACAGAGAAAAACAAATATTAGTTACTTGATACGAACATTAAGTTATTAAGGTAAATATGTTAATGTCTTTTATTTCGGTACAATACTTTGTGTCATATGACGAAGCGATGTATGTCACACGCTTGCATTCGCAAGTATTTTTTTTTAATTAGCTCACCTGAGCCATAAGGCTCACAAGGTGAGCTTATAGGATGGCCATGATCCGGCGTCCGTCGGCGTCGTCGTCCACCATTTTGAAAGATCTTCTCCTCTAAAACCGCCAAAAAAAAGCCAAATTTTATATGAAGCATCTATAGCAAGGGGGGAACCAATGTGTATATAAATAATCCAGGACACATAACCAAGATGGCCGCCATGACCATATATGATAAAAAACTATAAAAATCTTCTCCAGAACCCAAAGGCCTACGATCTTGAAACTTGGCATGTAGCATAACGGACTCTAGGTCCACAATGTGTATATAAATCATTACCCTGTGATGACCTTGACCTATTTTACGGCAAGGTCAACATAGGTTGCCAATGCATTTGAATGGGGAAAACTTTTAAAATGTCATTTAAAGTGAAAGTCTTGCAGGAAATGGGCAGTAGGACTTAATATTAATTGATTCTGAAAAAATGGACCCCAGGGGCTCATATGCCCCCACCCCGGGGCAATATACATGTATATCTCCATAATATTCAAACATCATCTTCTCTAAAACCGCTTAGCCAATCAAAGCCAAATTTTATTTGAAGCATCTATATAATGGGGTAACCAATGTGTATATAAATAATCCAGGTCACATGACCAAGATGGCCGCCATGCCCATATATGGTAAAAACCCTTCAAAAATCTCCGGAACCGGTGGACCGATTTCAAAGAAACTTGGCATGAAGCATCGATGGCTAAAGTACTACAATGTGTATATAAATCATGACCCTGTGGCGACCTTGACCTATTTGACGACAAGGTCAACATAGGTTGCCAATGCATTTGAATGGGGAAAACTGTTAACATGTCATTTGAAGGGGATAAATAAAATAGAAATTGGCAGATGGACAGAATATTGATTATTCTGAAAACCAATGGCCCAAGGGCTTCATCTGCTCCTGCACTGGGGCTAAATACCATTATATTCAAACATGTTTATTGGCATATGTAGCAGATCTCGGGTGAGCGTTTACAGGACCATTTTTCCTCTGGTTTCTTTCTGTAATCTCGGCTATGAATGTCTTCGCTTTCGAACCCCCACAACTTCTTGAAGTCTGTAAATTTCCTATGCTATATCTTACGTGAAGGTGATAATTTCTGTATATATGTACTTACTCAACCTACTAAGCCTATTCTTAAAGGATCGTTTTGTGGCGTATCGTCCGATTTACCTTTGGTATACTCCGAATCATCCCAGTCTACATTAGGATCCCTGAAGACTTTCTTTTCTTCAACTGTGAAGACCGTTTTATTGTCATCCCCTGTGGCAGCAATATTGGTAAAACCATCTCTTTTCTTGACAGAATTTTGTGACACCATTGCTCCATTTGCTGGCATTTCTGCATGTCTTGTCCAGTAAGTAGTTCTTATCAACTAAAACAAACATTCCATTGAGTTGCATTTGCATGTTGTATAATGAGTAATATAGAGATGATTTGAACATCAATACGAGTGCCCTTACAAATACAGTGACGAGGAGTTGGCAATACTGTTGTTTTTCGTTTAAAACAATGCAACCAATTAATCAATTGCAGAGGAACCATATAATTATGTATCGAAATGGATTTTATAAAAAGAATTCGTCAAGTCAGTGTATTAGGTTCTGCCTTGGATATTTGTCTGGTTTGAATCAGACTGATTTACAAAATTTGGTTTGAAACTAATTGATTGCATCTTTCATTCTGGTTTGAAACTGACTAGCTTACACATTGTTTTTTCTGGCATGAAACTTACTGACTTACATCTTTGTTGTTTGTTGTTTTTTTCTGGTTGCATGCTTTCTTCTGGTTTGAAAATAACCGACTTGCATGTTTTTCTTCTTGTGTGAAACTTAATGACTTACATGTTTGTTTTTCTGTTTTGAAACTGAAAGAGCAGTCACACGTTAGCGTATAACCTAAACGCGCACCGGCGTTGAAAAACCTCAACACGATGAAGATTTTTGACATATAGAAATCAATTTGTTTAAAACTCTTTTTAGCAGTCACACATAAGCGTGTAATTGAGGCGTGTGCCTGAGGTATAAAAATCTCAAAACACTAAAAATTTTGGAGTATGTTTGTGTTACGTCCCAGACGCGCTACAGGCGCACATCAAACGTTAAACCCGTGTCTCATACACGCTTCGGGTACGATACTGAAGCAGTATCTCGTAGAATCGGAACGCAAATGAAGCGTACACTGACGTGCGCCAAACGTGTTCAAAGAGTACTGAACGCACATGTAACGCGCGTGGAACTTATTTGAAACGTATAAGACAAGCCCGAGACACGCCGAGCTTCTAGAAAGTTTTCAAGCATGTTTAAAACCCTTTTGAGTCAAACGTGCATGGAACGCATTCCAACCTACAGCGTCGTATACCAACGTACACCTAGCGTACAAAACGCGTTTCCGACGTGCTCCTGACGTATGTTGAATTTTACATTTTTGTCAATACCCCCGGCGCGGGTTTGGCTTATACGCTAATGTCCGACAGCCATTTAAGTGACTTTGACACTGGTTTGAAACTATCTGACTTACATGTTCTTCTACTTGTATGAAACTGACTTACATGTTTGTTTTTTCCGGCTTGAAAGTATGTGACTTACACACACACACATGTTTGTTTCTGGTTTGAAGTTTACATGTTTTCTTCTGGTTTGAAGCTGAATTCATGTCTAACTAATTTACATGTTTTATTCTGTTTTGAAACTAACAGACTTACATGCTTTTCCTCTGGTTTCTCTGTTAAGAAACTAATTATGAGTGCAGCTGCTGCAGTAAGGAATGTTATAAAAAGAGAGAAGTACATGTAGTGAAAGTTCTTCAGCACTGCCGGCCTGGGGTCTTCTTTTCCGCAGCCTCCAGAATCGTGGTATACAAAGACCAGAATCATCCGTATAACACCGGTAAGGAAGGCAAGCATCAAAGCCCAAAATGCACCCTTGAAAGAAAATGGTATTGCATGTTTTCATTGTCATTTCGTATAAATATTTAAAGCTTTATTGTTATAGACAACAATCTTTTGTAATTTAAAGAACTTTATTTATTTTTTTTTTTATCTTAATCTAAATTTTCAAGTACCATTGACTCGGAATGCTTTAATTTACATGTATATAGATGCCCACAGTACTTTAACTACTCCCCTTTCAAATTTAAATTCTTTATGATCTTAACTTCAGCCTCACATCCCTGTCTATGCGAGGCTATTCTGTAAGTGCGAAGATGTTACGAAAACTTGCCCATGCAATGCAGAGTGATTTTTAAATTTGTAAAAAATGAATATTTTCAGTAGACAATTTTTTTTTATTTTTCTTATTTTTCCTCGAAAGATAGTTTGTGGGTACACGTAAGAACCCCCTCGGCGAGGCGGTTCTAACGAGTACCCATAATCTATGTTTTGGAGCAAAAATAAGAAAAATTGGTATACCCTCGTAAACCCCAGTTTTTCTATATAAAGGTGGGATTAAATGGGATATACTTTTCATGGACATGCTTTTTTGATGGCTTACCTTTTCATTGACTCGTGGAACCAGAACAGCCAGCAGATAAACGGCAGCAAAGGGTGGTGCGAGGTAGTCGGTTATTTCTTGTATGTAAATGAAGATCTGCCCTCCTTGTGCCTCTTTCACAACAGGGACCCACGCTATTGACACGCCCACCATGAACAAGATGAACAACCTAGGATATAGTGACACTTAACTGTGACATCAGGATAATATGTCTGTGTAATATGTACCCCTTAAGCCTAGGTTACATTTGCCCTACGATTAACTTGCGATGATCGTACGATGCCATTTTTAGCTCACCTGAGCCGTCAGGCTCACAAGGTGAGCTTATAGTATACCCATGCTCCGTCGTCCGTCCGTCCGTCCGTCGTCCGTCCGTCCGTCGTCCACCATTTTCAAAGATCTTCTTCTCTGAAACAGCTTGGCCAATCAAAGCCAAGGTCAACATAGGTTGCCAATGCATTTGAATGGGGTAAACTTTTAAAATGTGATTTAAAGTGGAAGTCCTGCAGAAAATGGGAAGTAGGACTGAATATTAATGATTCTGAAAAAAATTGGACCCCAGGGGCTCATGTGCCCCACCCCGGGGCAATATACATGTATATTTCCATAATATTCAAACGTCTTCTCCTCTGAAACCGCTTGGCCAATCAAAGCCAAATTTTATGTGAAGCATCTATAGAATGGGGGAATCAATGTGTATATAAATAATCTAGGTCACATGACAAAGATGGCCGCCATGCCCATATATGGTAAATACCCATCAAAAATCTTCTCCTCTGAAACCAATAGACTGATTTCAAGGAAACTTGATGTGAAGCATCGATGGCTAAAGTACTCCAATGTAAATATAAATTATGACCCTGTGATGACCTTGACCAAGTTTATGGCAAGGTCAACATGGGTTGTCTATGCATTTGAATTGGGAAAACTGTTAAAATGTCATTTGAAGGGAAAAGCCAGCAGGAAATTGGCAAATGGACAGAATATTGAAGATTCTGAAAAAAGAAAATGGGCCAAGGGCTTCATCTGTCCCTGCACTGGAGTTAAATACCATAATACTCAAACATGTTTATTGGTATATGCAGCAGATCTCAGGTGAGCGTTTACAGGACCATTGGTCCTCTGGTTTTGCATTTTCGTGCGGTCTCCGTAGGGTGACCCTACGATGCCCCTACGATTCTACGGCTTCCTACGACTTCCTACGATCTCCGTAGCCTCTACGATTTTGTAGTAGTCTGCACTTTTACAAATTTTAAAAATCGTAAGACCGTAGCCCGTAGACACGTCGTAGGTAGCATTATCGTACGGGCGCCTTACGGAAACCCTGCGATGACCGCACATGATCGTGCGGTCACCGCACGGTTTTATGATAATTTGGGGACTAAAATAATAAGATAATCGTAGACCTTTAGGGTGATCGTGTGGCATCCGTACGGCTATATCACAAGTTTATTAAAATCGTACGGACACCTAACATCGTACGGCTATCGTAGGGAGACCGCAAGAAATCGTAAGGACTCCTCACGGCCATCGCACGGGCTCCGTACGATTTCAACTTAAAGTGTGCAGAGACCCTTTGATTTCCCTACGATCTCCAAACAGTTCCGACTCAGGACATCGAAGAAAGCTAGAATAAGAAATTGAACGATGTCCGTATGAATTGTAAACACCTACGTCGTAGCCCATGATCACATTCGGTTTTTAAAAAATCGTAGGGAAATCGCGGACCGAAAAATCGTACAATGATCGGGGCAAATGTAACCTACTAGGCATGACCCCTTGCGGCCTCCCTACGATCACTGTACGATTTTTGTTCCCAAATTATCATAAAAAATAATCGTGCAGTGACCGCTCGATTATCGCAGGGTATCCGTACGGTGCCCGTATGATGCCCTACGACGTGTCTACGGTCTTACGATTTTAAAATTTGTAATAGTGCAGACTATTACAAGATCTTAGAGGCTACGGAGATCGTAGGAAGTCGTAGAATCGTAGGGACATCGTAAGGTCACCCTGCGGAGGCCGCACGAAAATGCAAAAAATGGCATCGTACGATCATCGCAAGCTAATCGTAGGCCAAATGTAACCAAGGCATCAGTCAGACGTACGATACCCACTAAAGCCCGTCTCACACAGAACACACGGTTTACACGGTTGGCCACCCGTGTAAACCGTACATACAACCGAATAAACCGTGGCCTTATACGACTTACACTCGGGCCATTCGTGTGTATCCGTGTAAGCCGTGTATGATTTTTAAAACTTTTAAAAAACTGGCACGGGTGCGATGTCCGTGTATAATCGTATAAGCGATCGTACCAGACCGTGAGAGGCCGTGTGAGCCCGTACGAGACCGTATATACAACCGCACATGCCAAAATTCAGCCAAAATTATCTCAATGTTTATCAGTCTTATCATGATTTCTAATTCTCTTATTCTGTCATCTGCCATTTTGTAATAATGCTCCACTGAAAGTTCGAAAATTTATGAAGCGAAGCCATCAAAACGAGCCAATTTATATCAAACCATACACGAATGTGTGATAATTCGAGCATAACTCGAACAAAAGTCGATGGGACCGTATATAAACCCTGTAAATGTCCAGTAAATCGTGTAAACGTCGTGTATAATCGTACTAGGCCGTAACAGACCGAACTAGACCGTACTTGAAACCGTAAAACAATCGTATGAAAATCGTTTGCAAATCGTGTTCAAACCGTGACAAACATTGCTTGATCGAGTATATCCGTGCTTTGTTCGTACTCACTCTTGCTACATTCGAGTCTAAATCGTACCAACTCATCCTCAGGCACGGTTGGAGCTCAATACTCGTACCAGTCAATCCGTGTATAACCGAGTAAACCGTATTGGAACCGTGTGCCCAACCGTGTTCTGTGTGAGACGGCCTTAACAGTCTGCGGAGTCTCCGACTACCGTGCGGCCTCCTTGCGTTTATCAAAACGTATAGGGACTCCGTACGGACAACGCACGGGATCCGTACGATATCTACGTACTATCTGCGGAGACATGCGACTGCCGTACGATCGCCTTGCGTTTTTGTATGAGAACGTCGACAAATGACAGATCAAAAAATCGCACGATGCCCGTATGAATTGTTAACACATACGTCGTAGCCCACGATCTCCTACGATGTCTAAAATTCGTAGAGAAAATCGCAGACCGAAAAATCGTACGATGATCGGGGCAAATGTAACCTAGGCTTTATATCCCACTTTTATATAATAAAACTGGGGTTTACAGGGATATACAATTTTTATTTCTGTTTTTAGCCAAAACATACTAGATTGTGCGTACTCATTCGAACCACCTCGCCGAGGTGGTTCTAACGTGTATCCACAATCTATGTTTTGAGCAACAATAGGAAAATTACCAAAACGTTTCGCCTGAAACATTACAGCTTTTGCGTTTCTAAAATATGTTTGTACATGTGTATACATTGCATGGACATGTTTTCATAATGAACATTGATGCAATGCCGACAGTGTTGAACACGTTGACCGTCAATTTGCTATGCTAAAAACGACAAAATTTCTATTCGTGTCTGGCTTTTATCATAATCGAACTGAGATGTCACATGTTCCTTTTATTTTCTTTTCCTGGGCGATACCAGTACTATATGAGGTTGTTTTTGTGGGTTTTGTTGTCCCGGGAGCACCCGAAGGCTCAACCGGGAGGTTTTTTTGTTGTTTTTTTTTTTTTTTTTTTACTAAAGGCCAAAACATATTTTTGATTTTACTGAACATTTTTCTTGGACCTGGGATCAACAGTTTGTAACCTCCCACACATACCCAAACCCTGCCCATGATGCATTTTGATAAGCTATGGACTCTAAAAAGGGGCGTGGTTTGGATGAAACAACAACTTCACTTGAGCCGCGTCATGAGAAAATCGGATTTTTGCCTAGGCGAAAACAAAGGCGCAGATCAGCTGTGCAGTAACTGCCCAGCTGATCAGCGCCTTTGTTTTCGCTACTCGGATAGTACAATTCCTCGGTTACTTATATCCAAAATTTCAAGCTTCTATCTGTCTTCTGTGACTGTACATCCTGGTTTGTGTCAGACCTGGTCGGAAACCCAAACTGTTTGTTTTCTCACGCACAGGCTCATTTACCTCCCGACTATCATTTGTTCTTTCAGTGAGCAATGTTTTCTGATACGCGTATATATATCAACAGTGAAGAGGGTACTAGCGCTGTTGAATATGGAGTCGAGGTCACTCATCAGAGCTGCGATCATCACCGCCATCATCAAACCGCGTAAGCCTGAAATCATATAGAAGGACTAGGAATTTATACAGTAGAAAGTAAAAACCCCGACAAAGACACCAGTTGAACATGGAGTCGAGGTTACATTTACTCATCAGAGCTGCGATAATCACCGCTTTCATTTAGCCACGTATATACGTAAAAGTCTATGAAAAAAAAAAAAAAAAAAAAAAAAAAAAAAAAAAAAAAAAAAAAAAAAAACATTTTTTCACGTCAAATCAGTATTTGTCTTAGTTGCTCAACAAGGATATGATATTACTTGTTCAATACAATTTTATGTCCACATCCAATTAATATTTGTGTAACACGACCAAATCTACATTTATCTAATTTGTATTTATTAAGGGGATGCCAATTGTCAAAATCTAATACTTACAATTATTAATTAACTTATTAGTATATAGTACTTATACGGAGAATTTGGTCTGTGTGATACTGGTGGCGTTTCTTTTTTCGTATAGTATATACTAGATTTCACCTCGACCTAATACAGCTGACCTCGCACTAATACGGTTGACCTCGTATCTATACGGATTGACCTGCTATCTATATGGAAATCCCTACATCTGATTGGTCAAAATTCACGTGCAAGGTCACGTGCCGCGTTGAATGAGTTGAGAGAAAAAAAACAATGGCGGCGATTCAGCCGATCAGTAAAATAGTGAACAAACAAACAAAAATAATGTCAACATCTTTGAAAAGAATGTCAGACATGGGCGCTAAGAATGGCGAAGATATGTTTGATGTGATAGAGGATGATATGGACCGATATGGACTTTTGACAGTTAATTAATAAAAATCTCATTAATCAAGTTATTTCGTATTGGACCAGTTACAGGTCCTCGGTCAGCTGTATTGGACCTCGGCCTCTGGCCTCGGTCCAATACAGCTAACCTCGGACCTGTAACTGGTACAATACGAAATAACTTGATTAATAACATTATAGTATAGTTTTTACCTGTATAAAGAAAAAAATACGTTTTTTACAAGGCGACTGGATATTCTTGACACATTCTTGTATGAGTCATTCAAACATCGAATACAGATTATTTTATGCCCAAAAACTCGGGTCTAGAGGACTCAGCAACACGCTTATAAGCATTATTCAAGCTACTTCCTGGTTTAATTCCGTTTTCATCCGTCTGACATGCTGGGTAAATTTTACTAAACGCTATGGCTATAAACATGATCTCCGACTTATTAACTACAATCTTTGAAAGTATATCGAACAAAAAGTCAATATTGTTGGAGAAATCATACTATTTACTGTATCTGCTGTAAAAGGTTTTCAACACATATGATAAATACCATGCTTTCCTCAGGAAGAAATAATCTCTGAGTGGATAAACTTTCAAAGATTGTAGTCAGGCTTTTGGAGATCATGTTTATGGTGGTAGTTTTTAGTAAAATTTATCCAGCATGTCAGACAGATGAAAACGGAATCAAACCGGGAAGTAACTTGAACAATGCTGATAAGCGTGTTGCTGAGCCCTCTATAGCTGAGTTTTGGAGCTTAAAGTAATCTGTAATCGATGTTTGAATGTCTCATACAACAATGTTTCAAGAACATCCAGTCTCCTCGGTAAAATTGTCATTTTTCTTTATAAGCTGTTGGTAAAAATTATACAAGTATTAGATTTTGACAATTGGCATCCCCTTAACTAAAGATTCGATTGGTTTGGAATTTGAAGTGACTTAATATTTATATGATGCAATTTGTTTTCTTCTGGTTTTTGTGGTACAGGACATTGAATAATATTTAAGACTAAACAAGGAACGGTCGACATTAATTTTAGGGACATTATTTCTATAAAATGATATTAATTGTGTGCTCTTCAAGTAGTGTGCCTCTTACCTTCGGGCATGACATCCAGCACCAGTCTTGGATAAGCTATACTTGAACAGCCTGCCTCACTCTGACACACATAGTTACAGATCTCAGGATCTACACAGGCTACCTCATCTGTAAATAAAAAGAAATATGAGCCACCTCGTGGGAAAAGCAACAATGTGGTTTTTGAACAGGTCCGACAAAAACTGAGCTGGACAAGCACAGAAAAGTGCTAGATGCTTGAAATTTTGGATATAAGTAGAAGAGGGAGTGTACTATCCGTTTAGCGAAAACAAAGGCGCTGATCAGCTTCGCGGTTACCGCGAAGCTGATCTGCGCCTTTGTTTTCTCATTTGCGGACTGTTGGTTTTCCCATGTGGCGGCTCATATGTGTAATTGTAATATATATTTTGCATAAAATATTTTTTCCAGGGTTTTGTAATTCATCATTAATGTCGATACAATACAAACATTCACTTCATCAGTTCATAGAGAAAGTGGATAGGAAACTGGATACATGTACATGTATAGCGGCTATTTTATGACAATTATTTTACCAATTTTCTTTATTTTGAATTAAGAATTTCAAGTCTGATAATGTTTTTTATTCATAAATATTTTTGCATTTCTCATAATCACCAACCATATACACCACTGTCTATCATACTGCTCTTAGTTCAGTTATTGTCGTAAAATGACACAAATTGAATGAGGACTAGTGTCCCACTTCATCGTACCTGGAAACTTTATTCTGCTGATCATACCCGGCATCACCATCATGAAGAGGGGCAATATCTTGATAAAACCTGCCATCAATGTAGCACCTTGGGCGTGGGATAAGCTTTTGGCAGCTAACAGTCTCTGGACTATTACCTGGCAAAAATATTAAAAGTTCACATACAGTACAAAATGTATTAAATACATGTTTCCATTTTTATTCACACGTACGAAGAAGTGAGATTTCGGCCTCGCTGTTCTTTCTCATTGCTCTCATCTTACCATTCAAACGGACTTTTTCTATACTCTGAAAGTGGCAAAATGCAAGCATTTAAAATAAATGTCTTGAAACACGTATTTAAGTGTGCATTTTTGAAAATAATCTATTTTGGAGTCTAAATTATTTGAGTTATATAGCATCATCCGGGTATATACTGAAGGACTTTAATAAAGCAACGCTTTACATCGGGTATCTTTTGCTTAAAACTGATTTAAAGTTGAAATTAAGCATAAAATAATTTCCTGAATCTTAACAATATACACAATATTTATCCATAAAAATTTGTTTGCTAAAGCTGCTTTCTTCAACGTCATCGAGACGTGACTTTTCTAAAGAAACCCTAACATTGGTTACACGAAAGGGATTTTGTGAAAGCAAAACATCTCCGGTGATAGCTAACAACCTAAATCACAAGGAAAAGCAAAATAAACACTCAGTCTGGCGCTTTCTTTCAATGTCGTTTAACGTGCTAGCGTTTTACGCTGATGTCAAACGTAAGGTGGCCAGACATAGTGACATTGGATTACAGCAACAACAAGTTTGTTTCAATTGAAAGCGCAAAAATGAAGCTTTCTGGATAAACGTAAAACTGACGTAATTACCGCGTTGTTAATGCAAATAAAAGCCAATTAACAGCATTCATATGATTTTTTATGTGTTTGTCCCAGAAATTATGTTGGATTTGAAGATTTGTTTTCGCCCCCATTGACTTTTTATGCAATCTGTTTTTTTTTTGTTGAATTTTGGGTAACACTTGAAATCATTATGTATGGTGTTAATCACGGACACTGGCATTTCGTCTTTGGTACAGTATTAAAGTTAAACAGACTGATCGTACCTTTCAGTTCAACAAATATGATTCGAAAAAATTCTGAGAGCAAGAATCAATTACGCAAGTGTTTCGTTTTTAAAGTCCGTGAGTATAGTAGCGGATCTAATTACCGATTCCAGAGACAATTATAATGATTACATGTATGTTTTATTTTGCTTTCCCCCGCCCATACATGCTCTCACTCACCCTGGTTCAGCCTACCTGGTCGGCACACCAATACCAGATTGACCCCGGGGTCTGACCCAGTAGAAACCCCGCCCATGGCATATAGTCATCATTTGCCTCTCGCAACATCCTAAATGCGTTTTCATCAGTTTTCCAACAAGTGTTGTTAGGGGGTCGAAACATTTCTTGTGTCGTTGCGTTGGGATACTTTCTCACCATACCGTCGTACCCACCAATGTTGATAAAACCTACATGTATTATATAGATATTATACGCAACTGTATACATAATATATACATTTATTGCTGTTTAATAGAACATCGTCTTGAAAAAAATATGATACTGTCGTTTTGTAACGGGTTCTTCTAAGAAATGAATTTGACATGCTTCACACAGAGGAATATGGAACATACTGTACATGCACATGTATTTTGTCGACAATATCTGGAATGTCTATTATAAACAGACAAAGCCAATTCAATACAATTCAACCAAATATGTAGACCACACTAGAAAAACGTTCACTCTTGTCAAACATCGGGCAAGTTAATTTTACATAATGTCATACAGACGCACACGATAACAAAAAGCACTTCTTTTCCCCACAATTCCACCGCAGGCCCACAGATTACACGGGACCCAATCCACGAGGAATTAATTGGGCTGTTTGTGCTGCTACCGACCGAACGACCTGTTAACCGCTTAAAAGGTCTGAACGAGTAAAGGATAAGTGATGTAGTCAAACCATCCATTTAAACAAGTTTCAGTTGTTTAATTATGCTGTTTTGTTTTAAAGGACTGACAATTTAAAAATATTCTGCTTACTCATAATCATCAATGTAAGGCCTCCACCAACCATCAGGATACATTGCATAGTATCTGTATAGATTACGGCTGTCAGTCCGCCTACAAGGAAACAAACTTATAACACTGGATATGTAGGCTGTTTTCAAAACTTTGTAAAATAGAAGGTACCATTAAAACAAGTTACGTCACTTTATGGACATTTATGATATTTGTGGTCATGTTCTTGCTTAAAAACTAAAGCAGTATTTTTACGTTGGTTTTCTTTTTGCTGTTTTCGTAAATATTTTATAAACTATACATCTAAATTATATTTATCCTAACTAGTGTATGTACAATATTCACATACAGTGTAGTAGTATAAATTCTTACATCTCTCTCTCTATCTCTCTCTCTCTCTCTCTCTCTCTCTGTATGTCTCTCTCGTTCTCCCTCTCTCTGCATCTAACTTTTCATCTCTGTGCATGTTTCTCTCTCTCTCTCACTCTCTCTCTCTCTCTCTCTCTCTCTGCCTGTAAGATACAGTGTATGTATCTCTCCCTCCCTCTCTCTCTCTCTCTCTCTCTCTCTCTCTCTCTCTCTCTCTCTCTCTTACCTGTCATGGTTATAAGCCCAGTGATGATAACCAGAACAAATATACACAAATAAAGGTCCCATCTGAGAGATTGTTGAATAAATAATGCTCCAGTAAATAGATCGCCCTGTAATCAGAATTATTACTCTGGATTAACCTCGTCACATTATACACTGTCTTAATCAGGTAACAATGAACCCTGAATCAAGCATCGTGTTCAACGTATTAACTCAATACCATTTATTAATTTCGATTAACTTCTATTAATTTCTTTCTGATTTCTCCATTCCCTGATCGTTGCCTACTTTTACTTTTTATCTCAAAGACAGCTGCTAACAGTTATACCCTTGTGTTTAATATTTATTGTTTGTAGATCTCTAAAATTAGAACTTTTGAGGAGGAAATGAAATTCGTTCCCGATGTAGAAATAGAATATTTAAACGCTTTCTGGGGGAATCTTATTGGACGCCATTCATTTAACAATATCAAGTTAAGGTTGCATATGCCTCTTAAAGTAGGTTGCATATGCCTCTTAAAGTTATTATTGTTAAGTTTTATAAGTTATAGATTTTTACTTACGGAGCATTTTGTAAATATGTATAGTATAATGGATAGAATCGCGAAGTAGACTCGCAATCTCTGTCCACCAAACCTCTTGCTCAGATACTCTGGCATAGTGTACGTCTGAAAATAGTAGATGCATGTAAAGTCTATACGCCATAGGCAATTCCTATATTCCTATATCCCCATAGTCCAATAAACGTCCCCATCATGCTTTCAAGTGCCCTTTGTAAACGACCTAGTAGCTAGGTGTAGCTAGACGTAGTGTAGGTACGGTTAGGTACTGGATTTTAGACAATGTTACCCATAGTTCGTTTACATGTACATTGTTTACATTGCCATTTTGTATTGTACATGTACAAAGGCGACATCATTGTTTTGGCACTTTTCATCATTTCATTAAATTAAATATATTGTTTCAACATATATGTTACAGGCTGATCTATTCTATCCCTGTCACTTAAAAGAGTTCACGACGCGCTGAGATCTCGACTGGTGGTCAATTGCCATTTGGGACTAGCGACCAGATTCCGTCGACATACATATACATTGTAATTGACTTTTCGTTTTTTCCTACCAGTCCTGTGTTTTCGAGTGGTTATTTGTTTTTGATTGTACTAGTTCATTGTAATTGCTTATTGCCGTTTTTTTTTATTTGATATTTAGATTCAATTTGGTAGATCCAGTCTATTGGACGGCTTGAGTGTCCTTCGTTTACCACCATACCGTTGTTTGTTAGAAGCGAATGGATGTATTTGAAGAATATTTTAATCAAGTCAAGTGTTAAGAGGAAGCACATAAATACACGTGCAAAACTATAATATACATAGTTACATTCTTTAACAGTTTATAAGACTTTGCTGTTGTGATACCACTGAGTTTTTACGCTATGTTTCAATAATTATATCTTCATGCGAATGGTCTCACTTTCTCAAGGTTCAAGTCGATCTTTTTTGTATTAACGTTAGTCAATACGCTTCCTCGACTTAAATCAACAAACAGCCAAACTTTTCTGAACCAATATCTCCGAAAGGTTCAATACATACCCCACAAGCAATATACACCGGAATAAACACCCAACCAAGAAGCTGTAGCAAAAGGATAGCCTGAAATAACAAGATAACTAATGATCCTGTAGACGCTTATCTGAGATCTGGTAAATAGTTGGACACTTTTATTCATATCTTTAAGGCATGGGCAGATAACATAAGTATTTGCTGTCTATTTGCTGATGTCCAGCAAGTTTTCCACATCAAATGACATATTCTATTCTTGTTTTTCCCTATTCAAATGCAAAGGTTGCAAAATTTATTTATTTATTTTATTTTTATTTTATTTTTTTTTTCATGTCTTTGAGTCGATACTTTGTGCTGTTTGCGCAGTTAATGTGCGTACTCATATATTTACTTAAGTTCAGTTAATTGAGTGTCCATCTTTAGGGAAATAGCTGCTCACCTGCCATGCGATACGTTCGTTTTTGTACCAGTACCTACATTTACAGACACAGGAGCATAGGTAAGAACAATTTATGTATATTTTAGTCGATATATACTGGGTCGATGTGCATAATTTTGCAAAACAAGTGGTTTCTTGTATACAATATGTTACATTCGAGAAGAAAACGAACTTTGTGAGTAGACTAACATTGAATTCCCAAGCCCCGACACTAATGCCCTGGGCTGCGCCCGACCCTGAGAGTCCTATGAAGTGTTCGGTACCAATGTTGCTCACAAACAGGGAGGCTCCGATCTGAAAATGAACATGCGCATGAAATCAGGAAAACTTGTCTGTGTAATGTTTACCCCTTATACCCCTCTTGTATATAGCAAAACTGGGATATGCAGGGGCATACCTATGTTTCTTATTTTTGCTTCAAAACATAGACTGTGGGTACTCGGCGAGGCGGGTCTAACGTGTACCCACAATGTATGTTTTGAGCAAAAATAATAAACATATCAAAATTTTTCTAAAGAAATTTTTTCAATTTTTACAACAGAAGTAAAGTCTATATTTTACATGGGTGTGTTGAAATCTAAACTTAACACATTACTTTTTATTTGATTATAAACGTACCAGCAAAAATCATTTACAGACTAGGCCTCGCCCTAAGTTTATATCATTACCAATTCTATGGGAATAAATATCTTGGAGTAGGAGGTAGATTTTAACCTCTCGATTCAGAAAGAGTTCTACACCAGGCCTGGGCGCAAAATTTATATTAGTATAAGGGAAAGATGAAAAACTGTGAATTGTGAATCAAATGTATTCTTAATTTCGCGATGCGATTTGAAAACCATTACTACATTTTGAAAATAATTAAAAAAGAAATCTTCAAACATATTCTTATATTCTTACGGTGAAAAAATGATATGTTTCACAGAAGGGGAGTGTTTTTTTTTTTTTTTTTTTTTTTTTTTTTTTTTTTTTTTTTTTTTTTTTTTTTTTTAATACGAACATGCACGTATTTACATGTTTTGATAATACGTTGGTAACTGCACATATTCTAGGTACATTGGGAAATAGATAAGTATTTTATTTTTGTTTTCTTTATATTAAGTTATTCTTTATCCAATCAAACTAGTTCATACTTACCGGCAGGAACCACATTGATCTTCCCGCCAGAAAGAAACCGCCGAGGGTTCCCCGATTTGATCTGATCATGGCCTGAAATGAGGAGTGAAAATTTAAAAAATGTTGAGAAAATTCGGATTAAATGAGCCGCCTCATGGGAAAACCAACAATCTGCATAGGCGAAAACCAAGACGCAGATCAGCTTCGCGGTAACCGCGAAGCTGATCAGCGCCTTTGTTTTCGCTACTCGGATAGTACAATTCCTCTTCTACTTAACTCCAACATTTCAAGCTTCTAGCTCTTTTCTGTGCTTGTACAGGCCGGTTTGTGTCGGACCTGTTCGGAAACCACATTGTTGGTTTTCCCACGAGGTGGCTCAAATATAATGGGAAATGATATTCAGAGATATTTTCGTAGTAGCTACATGTATCTAAATTATAGTAATAAATAATACCACCGAACGACAAAAGTTGAGTTTTGCTTTATATAAGCAAGTTGTGGGCCTTTGGTAAAATTAAGTTATCATTATCCTAGGTCGTATTTTTCAACAAAGAATCCATGCATTGTTATAATGTTGTAGAGAATGATTCAACGTATTTACTGAAAGATTGGGGTTCCGGACCCTTCAACTTACTATGACCCCTATTCCTATGATAATGGCAAAGTAGGCCAACACGACCCCGATATCCGCCCCCTTCAGGGTAATATCCTCTATCGGATATTGCCTCTTAAACTCTTCCAGCCGCTCCTTTGACGTCATTGCCATGGTTTTAGTCTGGTTTGGATTTCTTCAACAGCGGGTCGCTTAATGTATGTTTCTGTAAATATGTAGAAGTGTGACAACATACCTGTTCATATAGTAGGGCTATAATGGTACTGTCAGTATCCACATTTCAATATCAGTCTACTAGCAAATCTACAAAAATCGGTTCGATTTGTAACTTTTTATGAGTATTTTCGTGGACTCTGTTTAATGGTCTTTCAGAACTCTTTGGCAAAACTGTACAAACGCATGTTTGTTAGTAAACGGTACCGTAACAGTCAAATTGCAATGTGGATCCATGTTTCCAAATGTGTCTTTTCGAATATTTTTCTTCATTCGAGGCGATCAAAATGTATCTGGCATCAGTTTCGTGTAATTTCCCTGATAATTATGCGATTGTTAGGCTTCCTTTATGTACCCCGCCACTTGAAAAAATGCGAGGTATTATGTTTTACCCTCAGTCCGTCCATCCATCAGCGCTTCGTTTCCGGTCTCTATCTTAGGCATTTATTATCCGGTTTTCTGCAAACTTTGTATAGGAGTTCATTTTAGGAAGGAGTGGTTTTGGATAGAAGATGGGTATATTTCGTCAAGTAAGTACAGAGTTATGGCCCTTGATTTATATGAAAATTTCATGTCTCTATCTTGAGCATTTAATGGCCGATTTTCTTCAAACTTTATAAAGGAATTTATTACGGAAGGAGTGGTTTAGGATCGTAGATGGGTAAATTTCGACAAATAAGTACAGAGTTATGTTCCTTGATTTATGTGTACATTTCGTTTCCGCTCTCTATCTTGAGCATTTATTGGCCAATTTTCTTCAAACTTTGTATAGTAGTTTGTATAAGTAAGGAGTTGTTTAGGATTGTAGGTGGGTAAATTTCGACCAATAAGTACTGAGTTGTGGCCCTTGATTGATGTAAAAAAATTCTTTTCCACTCTCTATCTTGAGCATTTAGTGACCATTTTTTTCTACGTTTGTATAGTAGTTCATATAAGTAAGGTGTTGTTTGGGGTGGTATATTGGTAAATTTCGTCATATAAGGACAGAGTTATGACCCTTGATTTCTGTGAAAATTTTGTTTCTGCTCCTATCTTGGGCCTTTATTGACCGAATTTCTTCAAACTTTGTATATGTCTATTTCTGGAAGGTGTGGTTTGGGATTGTAGATGGGTATATTTCGTCAAATAAGTACAGAGTTATGGCCCTCGATTTATGTGAAAACTTTGTTTCCGGTCTCTATCGAGCATTTATTGGCCGAATTACTTCAAAACGTTGTATAGGAGCCCATATTAGGAAGGGGTGACTGGGTATTACAGATGGGTTAACTTATCAAATAAATACAGAGTTATTGCCCTTGGTTTTGCCTGCATTTCGAAACCTAAGTTTCCAAAGACCGTCATTAAGACAGCTTGTAAATTTGTTCTAAATTAAATTTTCGTGGCGGGGTAGCATGCATGTCAGCAGACCTTTTATTTACTTGCTTCTTAAGTTACTTTAATATAATATGATTAATGTTAAGATCATTACTGCTATATAAGAAAGATCCATTAAAGTTTCAAACGATCTACAAATATGTATAATATAGAAAATCAAATTCAGATGGTTAGCCATGTGAAGACATATACGTGCAACATGCCAAATGCGCGTGATTTTACATAAAATTAAAGTAATAGCGATTATATAATGTATAACACGTCATCGTTATATTTGTGGTACCCTTGCACTCGGATGACCAATCGTTCTCTTTGTAACAATGCTTATTAGTAATTTTAGTTATTTCCTTTGGTTCGCTGGGCGGAGATTCGCTTCCAGTTGCACCGATTCCACGACTTTGCATTTTTCTTTTGATTACGGTATAATACATTCTGTCGCTTTGACATGTATATATTTTCTTAAAGATGAAATTTATAACTATGGGTGAGAAATAGCCACTTTGCTAAAAATCACTATATGAAGGACACTCGTAGGGCTTACCTATTGCTGATAAATAACCATAATTTATACCGATTGTTTGTTCATATATACACCCAACCCAACCTTACCTGCACCGAAAATGAAGTTACATATACTGGTCAAAATAAGTTAGGGATCAAACTTTTAAGGATGCATTTTGGGGAACACTCGATAATTAATCAAGTTTTCATTTATATGGTGGATTAGCAGTTTTATTGCACTTTCATATGCCACCAATTCTGAAATTGTACATTATCTGACTTAAGCACACCTGTTCTTTAAACCACACTACCCTTAAAACCAGAGTGATAAAAAGTCCATAAAAATGATTCCACAAAAAATTTCAATTTTTTCAATTCATGACAAATTTGCGAATTTTCACGATATTCGTCAAGATTCATCATTTCTAAGGTCAGCCACCTCAAAAATATTGGAACCATTTTAAAAAATTTCACGAACATACGTACACACAATCAATTCTCTATGGGAATTTCAAATCACTTTCATTTTAAGGGTAGTCTGACTTTCACCCTGGTCTTGTTGAATGCAAGTGTACAAAGCTTACAAAATGAATAACCTTGATGATAGAAATGTTTCATTTTACCAGCAGCTCGAAATCGTGTAGAAATTGCCCGTAAAAAGTTTGATCCCTAACTTTCTTTGTCCAGTATACAAACAGACAACCATACATACATACATACATACAGACTGGCAGGCAGACAGACAGACGGACGGACAAAAAGCGAGAGCACGTAAAGAGGTCTGATCAGAATAGTAAAAAGGTTAAAGTATGCAATGATCAGGAAATGACGCAATCAGAAGAAAATTTCCACTCCACAAACCGAGAGGTGGGAAAAAACTAAAATGACAATTAAGTACATATACCAAGAAAACACATAGTAAGCCGAGTGAGCAGCTATTTCCCAATAGGCGAACACTAATTTACCCGAACTTAACTAAAAGTATGAAAATTTACATAAGGCTTTAACAGCACAAAATTTCAACACAAAACACAAAACAATTAGAACCGCAACAGAAGTATCGCCTTGGAACGATCAGTATTATAAAATTACTGGGGGGCTTAAACCGGTTTTACAGGCGCCTAAGCTCATCCTCATCTTCTGCAGTGGTTAACAACATTTAGTTAGTTTTTCGGTCCTCCTGGTGAATCTCTAACTAGCCAATAAATCATCAAGGACAAACGCATACATCAAGATAACCACCTTGAGGACTCAACAGATTCAATAAGCTGCCCGACGATGGAGATCTCTGGGCGCCGAATAGCTAACTGAAACTCGGGGCAAAAGAAAAACACCAGTTGAACCCCGGTGGGCCGAGCAACAGACAAGAAGCTCCGGCCCCAACCAACTAAAATGAATAGAAATTGTTTTGGTTTTATTATGTTTAAATGTTGCTCGACGTTATAATTATGTCTCAAACACATTCTTTTCAAGAAAACATATGGTAGCTAACGTTTAATACGAATACATATATAACAAAGCGGTAAAATAATAAAAAGAAACAATTGTAAACATTACCTGTCCTATTTATGATTTTTCTACTCCATATAACAACCTTAAGATGTCAAACGCTTTGTTTAATATGCATATAATGTTAAATTTACATTATGAAAGTGATATATAGCCGACTGGGCGATTGAATTTGTATAATTTGAGACCGTGCTCGATCAAATATTAACCACTTTTCATCGAAATACGTCAACCATAAAAGTGCTGTCTTCAAACAAAACGTAATTGTACCAAGGTCACAAGGTCGGGGTTCGTTTTCACAAAGGCAAAGGCAAAGAGAGTCTGTATATATGCCATGGCTTTGCCGGTCACATGAATGAAGTATGCAGTAAGTTATACATAATTTGATGTAAGGTTTGAAAACTTATCCACAAATGACATTGAATGCATTTTATACAATGCACTTTTCAAGGCTACATTAACAGTCACAAAAAGATCAAAATCATTGGACTCAAAATATTGCAGAATGGTTTATTAAATCATTACTGTATGTTAGACTATATAAAAGCGACACGTCTTTCTTTAATTCGGCATAGACGTCGGTCAGTTTGGACATCCGATGACTTTCAAAGTCAATTACAATGGTTTATACATGTACTTAGCTCCCTGTTACAGTATGGAAGCTAGTGTTTGCAGTACATTATGAAAACTTGCCCATGCAATATATGGAGATTTTTTAAGTTGTAAAAATTGAAAATTTTCTGTAGAAAACTTTTGATATTTTTCTTATTTTTGCTTAAAACATAGTTTGTGGGTACACGTTAGAACCGCCTCGGTCCGCCTCACCGAGGCGGCTCTAACGAGTACTCACAATCTATGTTTTGGAGCAAAAATAAGAAAAATAGGTAAACCCCTGTAAACCCCAGTTTTTCTATATAAAAGTGGGGTTTAAGGGGGTATACATTTCACGGACATGTTTTCCTGATGAGAAAACACGCTTTCTAAAAGTTCCTGGGGACTGGCCGATCCTCTGCTTAGAAGATACACATGTATGCTCTGTTTTCTTAGATAATTTAGTTTTTTCCCACCTCGGTTTTTGGAGTGGGAATTTCTTTCTGATTGCGCCATTTCCTGACCGTTACCTACTTTTACTTTTTTGTACTGAAACCATACGCCCTCTATTAATTAAAGTTATCGAGGTTTAGGTTGTATGAAGTTTTGTTTATTTATGCGTATATATTTTCAAAGGTAAATTTGTTAAACCAATGTCCAAATATTTAGTTGTTTGAATTTGTTTGAATTTTCTTTTAATGTTAGAGAAAACAAGCAAAACATACTTATAATTTTCAACAAGGTCGATGAAGATGCTCTCTTTGTATTTGCTTGGAACAGAATTTCTTTTTACAATGACAAAAACATATCATGTCACAGTAGGTTAAAAAAAAAAAAAAAAAAAAAAAAAAAAGTGATGATGAAAATACGAACGCTATGTCCGAAATGATAATAAAAATTCAAGTCAAGATTTATAGTTATTTGTTATACACATAATTGAGCCGCCCCATGGGAAAACCAACAATCTGCATATGCGAAAACAAAGACGCAGATCAGCTTCGCGGTAACCGCGAAGCTGATCAGCGCCTTTGTTTTCGCTACTCGGATAGTACAATCCCTCTTCTACTTAAATCCGAAATTTCAAGCTTCTAGCTATCTTCTGTGCTTGTACAGGCCGGTTTGTGTCGGACCTATTCGGAAACCACATTGTTGGTTTTCCCACGAGGCGGCTCATATATGTCATTTCCTTTTAGCTATAACAAGGTTTGTTCGACATTAACACATAATTGTTGACATCATAACAACGTCTGCGCCAAGTTGGCGCTTTAAAAATTTTGTATCTACTTGTACTTTATTTGTCTGTCCGTGATGATTCAATGACTAGTCAGAGATTCACTACCGACTGCACCACTTCCTGGCCATTGCTTACTTATACCTTTTATCGCTGAATGCATTAACTGCCTGATTGCGCCATTTTTGAAAATTTCTAACTTTAACCTTTTATGAATGCATTTACTGAACATAATTTTACACAGGGAGGAACTTAATTCAAGTTAATTCGAATGTTTACTCAGTCTGATGACCGAGAAGGGCTATAATTGACTTACCTTGTTGGGCAGAGACCTATAATTATCGCTCCACTAGTAAGTAACTTAATTGTAATAAAGGCCACCGGCCCAAAATATAAATCATACAATACAAATAGTATTTGGTAATGTACATAAATTCAATAATAATGCATGTATAAGTCCCCACCTCAGGAAACCTCGTATATACCATATTTTACCATCTTGAGATTACTAAGCCAAAATGATGTTAGTATCAGAAAAGAAAGTCTGTTCATGTAGTAATAGCACCAAAATGATCAGCATTACCAGCTCCGAATCTCGCTAGATTCGCAAAATAAGAAAAAATATCAAAATTTTTCTGATGATTTTTTCATTTTTTACAACTGAAAAAAAAAAATCTCACTTTGTTGCATGGGCAAGTTTTCGTAATGCGGTAATAACAAATAAAAATTAAAATGCGATCCTTTCGGAGCAGTGAACATATTAATGAGAAAGGGGATAACTTTCTCGTATAAATCATAAATGATTACTGTCTCGAAGTGTCCCATTGTATCTTCATCTACCGTGCTTTTAAAGGTCACATGATGCGTAGCTTCTATAAATAGCACAGCTATACAATCAAAAATACAATCTCTGAGAGTCGAATCTTTGGTTCAGCAGTTATAGAGCATTTAATTTCTGTCCGGGGGGTCCGAGGTCCGAATATCATTAGGGACGTGGGATTTCTTTTTTCAAACTTCTGCATCAACTCTTAGTTTTAAATTTTCATATTATGCTACACAACTGAGAGACTCTATAACGTAATAACCACATTGGTATTCATGCCATAGACAAACTCTGTTACTGTACATTTAGTATATCCAACACATATATCCGTTTTTTCAATTTTTCAATTTGTATGTATTCTTTATGCTCCTATGTAAACTTTCATGACTTATTTTCATATTTTCATGTTCTCATTGTCAGAATCTATTTTGTAGGCTATAAACATTGTAATATGTTTAATGCTGAAATAAAGTTATTTGTATTTGTATTTGTAAGAATATTCAGAGACATATTCTCGTCATACTAGTAGTTTAATTATTTGACCTCGTTTAGGAACTGGTCTGTGATATAGACTATTTTTGTGTAAATTCTTGAAATTGCAGCATAATTATCTGGTTTTTATCGCACCTGCTTATAGCAGGGTGCGATATAGGAGTCCAAATTTCCGTCCGTCCGTCCGTCCGTTCGTTCGTTCGTTCGTTCGTCCGTCCGTCAACATTTACGTCGAAGTTTGGTTTTCTCTACACAAGTGATAGCTAGGATTGTGAAACCTTGCATAGTAATTGTCCTTGACATACCCTTCAAGCACGCACCTTCACCCGGTGCCCTTGACTTATATTTCACGGTCCATTGACTTTGTTAATTTTTACGTCGAAGTTCCGTTTTCTCTGTATCAGTGATAGCTGTGAGTGTGAAACCTTGCATAGTAATTGTCCTTGACATACCCTTCAAGCACGCACCTTGACCCGCTGACCTTGACCTATATTTTACGGTCCATTGACTTTGTTAATTTTTACGTCGAAGTTTGGTTTTCTGTACATAAGTGATAGCTAGGATTGTGAAACCTTGCATTGTAATTGTCCTTGACATACCCTTCAAGCACGTACCTTGACCCGGTGCCCTTGACCTATATTTCATGGTCCATTGACTTTGTTAATTTTTACGTCGAAGTTCCGTTTTCTCTGTATCAGTGATAGCTAGGATTGTGAAACCTTGCATAGTAATTGTCCTTGACATACCCTTCAAGCACGCACATTGACCCGCTGACCTTGACCTATATTTCAAGGTCCATTGACTTTGTTAATTTTTACGTCGAAGTTCCGTTTTCTCTGTATCAGTGATAGCTGTGAGTGTGAAACCTTGCATAGTAATTGTCCTTGACATACCCTTCAAGCACGCACCTTGACCCACTGACCTCGACCTATATTTCACGGTCCATTAACTTTGTTAATTTTTAAGTCGAAGTTTGGTTTTCTCTGCATCAGTGATAGCTGTGAGTGTGAAACCTTGCATAGTAATGTGTATTTTGCCCGATGCAGGTGCGATATCGACCTCCGCGGAGTTCTTGTTGTTATAAGGATCACTGATGAGGGTCAAGTGCCCGAAATTGCGAAATATGGCCCATGCTTTCTTCCGTTGAATGTATTCCTTGTGTCAATAATGACACCTATATTGCATGCGCAATTCTTTTGGTAAAGATATCGCCTCTTTTATTGTTCGGGTGCATGTAAGTCTGCATACGCTTTATGCACTTCTATAACAAATAACAATTATGAAATGGAGATATTTAATAAAATTTACAAGTGTGAAACACGCAATTTAAAATGTTCTTTGTTTTAAATCATGGTCCGTATATAGCTATTATGCCATTAATAACGGACACCGTAAAATGTTATATATGCAATCATATGGAACTCCATAGCTGTCTCATGATCAACAAACGTCATTATACGATGTACAAACGTCATTATATGATGTAACAATGTCATTATATGATGTACAAATGTCATTTTATGATGTGGAAACATCATTATATGTTGTACAAACTTCATTATATAATGTACAAACGTCATTATATGATGTACAAACTTCATTATATGATGTGAAAACATCATTATATGATGTACAAACTTCATCATATGATGTGAAAACGTCATTATATGATGTACAAACTTCGTTATATGATGTACAAACTTCATTATTTGATGTGATAACGTCATTATATGACGTGAATGCGTCATTATATGATGTGACTTCATTATATGATGTGCAAACGTCATTATATGATGTGCAACTTTATTTTATGATGTGGAATCTTCTTTATATGAGGTACAAACTTCTTTATATGATGTAAAACGTCTTTTATATGAAGTAAAAACGTCTTTATATGATCAAACTTTATATGATGAACTAACTTCATTTTATGATGAGCAATCTCCATTATACAGTGTACATATTTCATTATATGATTTACAAACTCCATCATATGATTTACAAACTCCATTTTATGATGTACAGACTTCATCATATGATGTGCAACCGTCATTATATTATGTGCAAACGTCATTATATGATGTGCAAACGTCATTATATGATGTATAAACGGCATTATATTATGTGCAAACGTCATTATATGATGTGTAAACTTCATTATATTATGTACAAACCTCATTATGTGATGTTCAAACTTCATTATATTATGTATGAACTTCATTATATTATGTACAAACCTCATTGAATTATGTGCAAACTTCATTATATTATGTACGAACTTCATTAGATTATGTACAAACCTCATTGTATGATGTGCAAACTTCATTATATTATGTACAAACTTCATTATATTATGTACAAACTTCATTATATTATGTACAAACTTCATTATATTATGTACGAACTTCATTATATTATGTACAAACTTCATTTTATTATGTACAAACCTCATTATATGATGTGCAAACTTCATTATATGATGTGCAAACTTCATTATATTATGTTCAAACCTCATTATATTATGTACAAACTTCATTATGTTATGCATAAACTTCATTATATTATGTACAAACTTCATTATATTATGTACAAACTTCATTATATTATGTACAAACTTCATTATGTTATGAACAAACTCCATTATGTAGCTTTTTCGTTATGATGCGGTTAAAATCAATGGACAAGATTTTTTACTTAACACCGGTAGAACTTGTTTTGCTTCACGGTGTTGAAAGTCCGAAACTAACCCAAGTCGTTTCGCCCCAACCCATTTCTTCTGCTAGGCAATTCATCCTGTAAATCATTTCCTTTTTTCATTTTCTAACCAAGTCTTTTCGCCACAACTATTTTGTCTGTAAGTCGTTACGCTCCAAAGACATTTGTCCCTCACTGGGGTTCAACTGTTTTATGATCCAGAACCCAATTGAGATAGAAACAGGAAAGAAACTGACAAAACAAGACAGACGAAACATGAAAAATGACATTACATACGAAGAGCAAGATGATAAGCTCCCGGGGGTGGAGGGGGTACTCTGAAAATTTCCATATACGTAGGCTCGGCGGACTTTTTTGGGGATCAAAATTTTGAATTTCCATAGTTTTGGGGGTTTTCAGAAAATGTGAATATTTTGGGGCATTGGTATTTTTTTTTTTTCAGATATTTTTTGGGATCACTTCAAAATTTGACTATTTTTATGGGGTTTTGCTTTACGAATTGTTGGTTTTTATAGCGAATTCAGGTATTTTTTGGGGTGTCCTTCAAATACCCTCAGACCAGATATTTTTGGGGTACGGAGCAGATGCTGGATCCGAGCCTATGTATGAACAAAAGTTTGGAGTATCCCCTTTGGATAAGCTCTTTCCCATGAAGGTAGACTTCAAGTCTTTAATACTACCACGGCGTAAATTCTTGAAATGGCAGCACACACGTCTGGGTTTCGTTGCCAGTATTCATGAGGAGGGTCACTGTGATGGTTTCATATCTGAATTTGCGCAATATGGTCCATCGCCCTCCTTCCCAAGTTCGAACATTTTCACTGCTTCCAAAGGATCTAACCTTTATCTTTTTAATTCCATATCTTCATATGCGTTGTTGGAAATCATGTTCGAATCTTTCAGAGATCTACACTGGTCATCATTGCAAAGTTATAAGCAAATCGTCAGCTCTGTGAAATTTCGAGTACCATGATAAATTCTACAAATGCGATGGTGGCCAATTAATATGATATAACAAGACGCAGTAAGCAAAAAAGGAGCCTTTAAAAACATGAGCCGCGACACGAGAAAACCAACAATGTGGTTTTCTTCAGGTCCGACACAAACCAGGCTGTACAGGCACTGGAGAAAACTAGAGGCTTGGAATTTTGGATTTAGAAAGTAGAGGTATAGTATAATCTATTGAATGAAAACAAAGGCGCTGATCAGTGCCTTTGTTTTCGCATAAGCAGATTGTTTGTTTTCTCATGTCGCGGCTCACATGTATTTAACTTAATAAGCATGCAAAACTCGCCTTTCTAAAGACAATTAACTAGACCCTCCTACTGTGCTAATTTCCCAAAGGTACTTGGATATTATAAAGTAAGTAAGTAATAGGCCACTGGCCAGATATGGTTTCGCTCCCCCCCCCCCGGGGAATTTCGCAGACCTTGATTTTCATGTAGCCTGATGTCTTAGGAGTTTTTGAAACATGTTAGCCCTCTGTAAAGTGTCACGTAACCGTGTAACATCTAATAACGTATGTAACCTATTGAATATCTAATAATTGCCCTTGAAATAAAAACTGCTGTAAAGATCAATGAAAACCTTTTTCTGTTGATTGAACTGTGTTTCTTCTGATAGAAAGGGTCTCAAGCTACAACATGAAACATTTGATTTTCACGTTGGCCTGTCACAGTGTAACGTATGTAACATTTTTTCACAAAGACATTTTTTGTCGGTTTGTTTTCCATCATCCAAATTATCAATATTTCTTGAGTAAAGCTTATAAGTTGGGTCTCACAACTGTGTTTAGAGCGGAAGCCATGCTGGAAGGGGCTAAGAATGTTATTTTAATCAAAATTGGTCATGATGTTTGACACCAATATATGTTCCATTAATTTAGAGGCTATACATTATAAGTGAAATTGGCCTGTAGTTGCTAGGTTTGCATTTCAGGCCTTTTTGTAGACAGGAGCAACAAGAGCAGTTTTCCAGTCTTCAGGTACTATACCAAATTTGAGAGAGCTTCTGAATACTTTTGTGAGGATTGGTGCTATTTTGTGATGCAGTTCCTTGAGGAGCCTGGGAGAAATTTTGTCCGGCCCAGAAGCTTTATTTGGGTTAAGGTTTTAATAGTTTTTCTGTGCCTGTAACAGTAATTGAAATATCTGGCGTTTGCTTAATATTTTTGGGGTCTAGTCCCTCGAACCAAAGCTTTAGTTCTGCAAGGATTTTTAAGGAGAGGACTTTGGGTTTGGAGAAAACAGATTCAAACTGTTTGTTTAATATTGTGGCTTGTTGGGTAGGGTTTGTATATGTTGACCCCTCCGATTTCATAGGAGATATACCTGTATTTTTAGTGCGTTTGTGTTTGATGAAGGTATAGAGCTTTTTATTTTTACATCTATCTGCATCATTACTGATTATAACAGAGTCAAGATATTCCACATAAGATTTCCTAATTCCTTTTTGAATGATGGATTTGAATTTAGTTAATTTACTTTTGAGTTTATGATGAGTTTGTTTGCCTCTTGACTGTTTTACTTTATGGTACAATTTGTCACGTTTGTGGATTTTCTTTCTGATGGAGCTTGTTATCCAAGGGAGGTCACTTCGAGATCTGGTCATTTTGGAAGGTACATGTATGTGAATGTTTGATAGGCGGTCAATTTCAGTTTTAAAGATGGACCACAGTTTGTGGCACTTTCATCTTCACTCTGGAAACTTTCACTAAGCGAGTTGATATCAGCTTTAAATTGTTCCCAGTTGGTTTTCCGATGTAGTTTGATTTTTTTTCTTTTAGGTTGAATTGGGCGACCTATTGGAATAGAAATTTCATGAAAAACAATATCATGGTCAGATGAGCCAAGACGAGGCAGGGTTTTGGTGGTATGTACCTTACCAGGCTGATTTGTCACAAACAGGTCTAAGATTGTAGACAAAGCAAAAGGGTGATAGTGAGAAGATAAAAGGTTACAGGGTTAAAACAGTTGGTGAGAAAAAAATTGTAAAAATCTTATGCACCAGTCATTAGTAACCACGGCCCCCACCCCGGGGGCGGGCGATAACCGTGGAAATGAACAGGGATTTGACCTTCAAATTATCCCAGGTAGGGCGAGGGAACAACCCGGGGTTTGCCCTATATATGCAAAAACTGCAGTGCAATGAAAAACATAACCGACTGCGGGGGAAATTAGCAGTGGTTTTTCCAACAAATTGCCCTCGCAGGGTGGGGCTTTTAGCAGGGGTTTGAAAAATGAAAACTCAAGGTCCCCGCTTTATCCCGAGGGGGGGGATGAGGGGCGTGGTTGTAAATGACTAGTGCATAATGGCGTGAGTGATGCAGTTTACAGAACAGAACAGAACAAGACTATATTGGTAAATACATTCTCGCGAAAGCAGATGATACCTCATCTTGATTGATCTCTACGATTTGGCTCTATGCGTTATGGGATCTAGCCGATTTTGGCTAATGGCGGCAATTGAAGAAAACAAGAGCATCCCGCATGAATTATCCAGTTGCCATGCGCCAACTGCGACAGGTCAGTGCGTAGAGGGCTACCTGTCAGCAACAATGTTGATAAATATACATCTCAGGATACGCGCAGGTAGCATAAGAACTCCTTTCTTGAACGCATCAAGGGTTTGCAAACATACACCCGACTAGGGTAGGACACAGATGGCATTATCCCCAAAATAGACACTGGAAAAATCAGCACTCAATGACATTTCAAATACACTCCGCAGTTACCAATACCTAATTAAGCATTTTTTTCTCAGGCTAACAGGGACTGGAATGGCCTCCCTGAATCTGTGATTACCTCTGCAGAAATGTAATGATTGCGTGTGAAAGTTCACTTCTCTAATAAGACATATGGAATAATCTTCCCTGGTCAAGCCCCGATACTGTCAATTTGGCTTTCACTAGCAATCTTTATTCTAGAATAGTTCAGGATTTCTATAAAGGGGGTTCGAATTTACCAAGGGGGGTTCGTTTTCTTCCTTTTAACTAGTTTTTCTTGAATTACCCCATGAAAATGAAATAATTTTGTCCCAGAGGGGGTTTCGAGCGAACCCCCGAACCCCCTCTTAATCCACCAATGTAGCTACAGAATGTAGTTAGTCAGATAATGATGAGTTTAAGTGCTGCTGAACGTTTTTTCTTCAAAGCGGGGTAGAAACCAGACTCTGGTGCGGGGGTCGCACCACAAAAATGCTTTTGTGCCATATTAAAACCCATTGGAAATATGTGCAATAGATTTTGTTTGAGCTTGAGAGAGACACAAAATCTTATAGAGGATTATTACACACATCCCTGCAAAGTGAAAAAATGCCAGCAGCTCTTTTAATTGTTGTGCCGTAGCTAGATACTGACACTTACTTGCAACACAAGTGGCTTTAGATGGACTCGAGGAACTCAACCAGACACACGTTGGAATGGGTTAGAATCCAAGAGAAAAAAGAGGATGATTCCAGGTGTTGATTTGACACGTCAACTTTGCTGGTGGCTTGAGCCAATCAGACTTCTTAATGAAGGTCAAGGACACCTGAAAAGTTAATATGTCCACCGCAGGTCGATGCAGTTACCACAAGGGAAGTTGTACAATATACCGAAACACTGGAAGATCTATAATATCCCCGTACCTTTTGGGAATTAGCTCAGTAGGAGGGTCTAGTTAATTGTCTTTAGAAAGGCGAGTTTTTGCATGCTTATTAAGTCAAATACATGTGAGCCGCGACATGAGAAAACCAACAATCTGCATATGCGAAAACAAAGGCACTGATCAGCGCCTTTGTTTTCGCTCAACGGGTAGTACTATCCCTCTACTTTCTAAATTCAAAATTCCAAGCCTCTAGTTTTCTCCAGTGCCTGTACAGCCTGGTTTGTGTCGGACCTGAACAAAACCACATTGTTGGTTTTCTCGTGTCGCGGCTCATGTTTTGTTTCTAAAGGCTCTTTTTTGCTTACTGTAGTCTTGTAATATCATATTAATTGGTCACCATCGCATTTTTAGAATTTATCATGGTACTCGAAATTTCACAGAGCTGACGATTTGCTTATAACTTTGCAATGATGACCAGTGTAGATCGCTGAAAGATTCGAACATGATTTCCAACAACATATGAAGATATGAAATTAAAAAGATAAAGGTTAGATCCTTTGGAAGCAGTGAAAACGTTCGAACTTGGGAGGAGGGCGATGGACCATATTGCGTAATTTCAGATATGAAACCATCACAGTGACCCTCCTCATGAATACTGGCAACGAAACCCAGACGTGTGCGCTGCAATTTCAAGAATTTACGCCGTGGTAGTTTAGATAAAAGACTTGAATTCTACCTTCATGGGAAAGAGCTTATCCCTTGGGGGTTCTCTGAACATTTGCTCGTACATAGGCTCGGATCCAGCATCTGCTCCGTACCCCAAAAATATCTGGTCTGAGGGACTACCCAAAAATATCAGGTATTTGAAGGACACCCCAAAATACGTGAATTAGCTATAAAAACCAAACATTCGTAAAGCAAAGCCCCATAAAATAGTCAAATTTTGAAGGGATCCCCAAAAAGTATCTGAAAAAATGCCCATACCCCAAAATATTCACATTTTCTGAAAACCCCCAAAACTGTGGAAATTCAAAATTGTTATCCACAAAAAAGTCCACCGAGCCTACGTATATGGAAAATTTCAGAGTATCCCCCGGGAGCTTATCATCTTGCTCTTCGTATGTAATGTAATTTTTCATGTTTTGTTTGTCTTGTTTTGTCGGTTTCTTTCCTGTTTCTATCTCAATTGGACTCTGGATCATAAAACAGTTGAACCCCAGTGAGGGGCAAATGTCTTTGGAGTGAAACCACTTACAGACAAAATAGTTGTGGCGAAAAGACTTGGTTAGAAAATGAAAAAAAAGGAAATGATTTACAGGATGAATTGCCTAGCAGAAGAAATGGGTTGGGGCGAAACGACTTGGGTTAGTTTCGGACTTTCAATACGTGAAGCAAAACAAGTTCTACCGGTGTTAAGTAAAAAATCTTTTCTATTGAATTTAACCGCATCATAACGAAAAAGCTACATAATGGAGTTTGTTCATAATATAATGAAGTTTGTACATAATATAATGAAGTTTGTACATAATATAATGAAGTTTGTACATAATATAATGAAGTTTGTACATAATATAATGAAGTTTGTACATAACATAATGAAGTTTGCACATCATATAATGAAGTTTGCACATCATATAATGAGGTTTGTACATAATATAATGAAGTTTGTACATAATATAATGAAGTTCGTACATAATATAATGAGGTTTGTACATAATATAATGAAGTTCGTACATAATATAATGAAGTTTGTACATAATAAAATGAAGTTTGTACATATTATAATGACGTTTGTACATAATATGATAAAGTTTGTACATAATATAATGAAGTTTGTACATAATATAATGAAGTTTATACATCATATAATGATGTTTTCACATCATATAATGAAGTTTGTACATCATATAATGACGTTTTCGCATCATATAATGACATTGGTACATCATATAATGATGTTTTCATATCATATAATGAAGTTTGTACATCATATAATGACGTTTTCGCATCATATAATGACATTGGTACATCATATAATGACGTTTGTACATCATATAATGACGTTGTTACATCATATAATGACGTTTGTACATCATATAATGACGTTTGTACATCATATAATAACGTTTATGGATCATGAGACAGCTCTGGCGTTCCATACAATCAGACTTACATTGTTCCAGCCAAAGTCAATTTCGTAAATATTACAAATTACCAAGTAATAGTATGGCGACAGCAGTGTGGAACACAGGTTGGTTTTGTACCTTTTTGTTACACAGTATCCGTAACAATAATTGCTACACTAAAAGTATTCTTCTGTCAAAGTAATTATTATGTTCACTTTTTCCATTTCTATGTTAATGAAGAAACAATCTGAACCTCCTCAACGCGACAAAATATATCTTCAGATATTTTACGTTACAAGAAGAAATCTCCAGAAAAGCGAGAAAATCATGAACTATATTTTTGATATAACACTGTATCTGTAACATATGAACACTCCACTTTCAATAAATGATTTCTGAAACATACTAATTTGCAAGATTTTGATTAACCTGCCCTTGGTTTAGCCAATTGTATACTTGGATTTGTCTAATTAGTATGCGTATCGTTGAATTGCAACCTCAGCAGCAACACAGTCTAAAGAATTGACAAAATGGCAAATAGTGATATGCGCCTATTTGAGTGATCGGTTCTAGTCAATGCTTTAGCAATTTATAGCAAATGTATCGACTTTTACAGGCACTACTAACACGCAGACTATTAGGCTCTACATACATTATACCTTCAGTGTAACTAAAATGTCCGAATGTACATTACAGTCGTAACCCATAATTATATCACTGAAACTGTCACAGGTTTGTGTTCAACCATCCAAATTGTCGACCATCTGTAAAATTTAGAAAAGAAATCCATCAGCTTAATACAACTTATATCAATTTAAATTTTCATAACTTTTTATGGATTGCTGAAAAGATATATATATATATATATATATATATATATATATATATATATATATATATATATATATATATATATATATATATATATATATATATATATATATATATATATATATATATATATATATATATATATATATATATATATACTGGTCAAAATAAGTTATGGATCAAACTTTAAAGGGTTCATTTTTGGGTCAATCATAATAAATCAATTTTTCATTTATATGGTGGATTAGCAGTTTTATTCCACTTTCATATGCCACCAATTTTTAAACTGTCCATCATCTGACTTTAGCACAGCTGTTCTTGAAACCAAACTACCCTTAAAACCAAAGTGATATAAAGTCCATAGCAAACTGATTCCACAAAAAATTCAAGTTTGCCATTCATGAAAAATTTGCGAAACTGCACAATGGTCATCAAGATTCATCATTTCTAAGGTCAGCCAGCTTAAAAAGATTGGTAGTTTCTATCCAATTTAAAAGTTTTGCACGAAGAAACGTACACCCCATCAATTCTCTATCGTAATTAAAACCACTTTCATTATAAGGATAGTCTGACTTAAAGCCTGGTCTTGTTCGATGCAAAGACTATTCTTTCGATCCTCAAGTATACAAAGCTTAGAAAATGAAATGCCTTGATGATAGAAATGTTTCATCTTACCAGCAGTTCGAAATCTGGTAGAAATTTCGCGTTAAAAGTTTGATCCCTAACTTTATTTGTCCAGTATATTGTAGTCAGGTCAGTTTAACTGCTACTGTAACATGTAATCAGTACTACCTGTTGTCATGCGGTGCAGATGGGGCTCGTTAGCCTTGGAAGGCAACTCATCTAGGAGTTAAGCTAGTTCTCTACACAAAATCTAGCTGGGCAGGGGGAACTCATTAGTCTTGGTTGACAGCCCTCCTAGGAGTTTACAGGTCTCTAAACAAAACCTAAGAAAGGGTAGATGGAGCTCTTCAGCTGTGGCCAGCAATTCATCTAGGAGAAGGAAACTCCAAAATCAAACCTGTGTGTCTGGATATGCCTAGTCCAGATATGCAAAGACTGTTTCGGTAGATGGAGCGGAAGAAATCATCTGATTCAACGGTTCAGAAAGCGATACAGCAACATGTTGTGGAACATGCAGAGCGTGACAAGGCACTAAAGATGTTACGGTCATCCACTGCATCCAAACCCAACTCCAGACGTCTTGACCTGTGTCTTGCCTCTGGGCGCAGCTGGGCGAGGACTAGAGAGTGAGGTTGACGTTGCGCACCTCTTCCTCACTATAATCCAATTTCATAGGGCATGTCATCTTATTTTTCAACACACAAGCACTTGCATACACAACAATTTCATCACACTTGCACCCACATACCTACAAAGTCCTGTGGCGATGGGCGAGTGGCGAAGCAGCAGGTGTAGGACACACTGGGAGCTGCAGTTGCAGACCTGCACACAGGCGGCTCAGTTCTAATGGTCGTTTTCTGTGAGGAGAAGCAGTAAGCAGAATTCGGCAGTCGGCTGAGTGACTGAGCAGACCTATTTAGGACCGCACTGCTCACCCCCGTAGCATGGGGAAGGGGCTAGAAAAGGTGCCCTAAACAATTGCCTGCTTCAAACCCCCTGGCTGGTTAACCGCGATCAGCGGGGATCCCCTTAAGCGGTCGAAATACAAAGAAAAAAGCTAGAGTAATCCCCTTACGGATTGGCGCATGGAATGTGCGCACTTTAATGGATAGTGCTGGGTCAGATAGACCACAGCGTAGAACGGCCCTTGTGAGCAGAGAACTTGGGAGGTATGATATACAGATAGCTGCATTGAGTGAGACTCGGTTCGCAGATGTTGGGGAGATCAAAGAAGTTGGTGCTGGATACACCTTCTTCTGGAGTGGACGCAAAAGTGAAGAGGGGCGTGAAGCAGGAGTTGGCTTTGCCATCAAAACAGAACTTGTTGGAAAGCTGTCAGGATTGCCAAAAGGCATTAATGACCGTCTAATGACATTGAGACTTCCTCTGTCAGGCAATAAACATGCAACTATTGTCAGTGCTTATGCACCCACAATGACCAATCCAGATGAGGTCAAGGACAAGTTCTATGATGACCTAGACAATGTTATTTCTGCAACACCCCGCACAGACAAGCTTATCCTTCTTGGCGACTTTAATGCCAGAGTGGGTACAGACCACCAGACCTGGGAAGGAGTTATAGGTCCAGAAGGGGTTGGAAAGTGCAACAGCAATGGTCTCTTGCTTCTCAGGAAGTGTGCTGAACATGATCTTCTAATCACCAACACAGTCTTCCGTCTACCTAATAGGAACAAAACATCCTTGATGCATCCCCGTTCCAAACACTGGCATCTCATAGACTATGTCATAGTGCGGAGAACAGACAGGCAGGATGTTAAAGTGACAAAGACTATGTGTGGTGCAGACTGCTGGACAGATCATAGACTGGTTGTCAGCAAACTCAACCTAAGAATACAGCCTGCGAGGCGACCTCAAGGCAAGAAAGCTCCTAAGAGACTGGATGTCTCAAAGCTGAATAAAGACAGCATGAGACAAGATTTCTTAACAGTCATTTGCAACCAACTGGATGCAATGAATCTCAGTTCAGAGGACCCCGAAGAAAACTGGATAGTTTTCCATAAAACAGTTCTTTCTTCAGCTGCAAGCACCTTAGGCCATCCATCTCGCAAACATCAAGACTGGTTTGATGAGAATGATGATGAAATTCAGAGGCTTCTTGAAGAAAAGCACCGTTTGCTCAAGGCACATCAAGATGATACTAGCTCAGTATCAAAGAAAGCAGCCTACAGCAACATTTGTAAGACAGCCCAGACCAAGCTTAGGGACATGCAAGATTCCTGGCTGAGGAAGAAAACAGAAGAAATTCAGTCTTTTGCGGATAGAAAGGACATGAAGAAATTTCATGATGCACTGAAAACCATTTATGGTCCAAAGAGTTCTGGAGCCACCACATTGCTCAGTGCAGATGGAAACACTCTTCTCACAGATAAAGAATCTATCTTGGAAAGATGGGCAGAAAACTTCAATAGTGTGCTTAATCGACCATCAAGCATCAATCAGGATGCAATCGACAGACTTCCACAGATAGAGTGCAATGTTCTGTTAGATGAATTTCCTACCGTTACGGAAACAAGAAAAGCAGTTCAACAACTATCATCTGGCAAAGCCCCAGGTGCAGATGCAATTCCTGCCGAAGTTTACAAGGCTGGGGGGCTACCCATGGCAGAGAAACTGACAGAGTTGTTTCACTGTATGTGGAGGAAGGAGGCTATCCCACAAGAATTTAAGGATGCATCCATAATCCACCTATACAAGCGGAAAGGAAATCCTCAAGTCTGTGACAATCACAGAGGCATCTCCCTCCTATCAATTGCTGGGAAGATACTTGCAAAAATTCTGTTGAATCGTCTGAATGCTCATCTTGATCAGACGGGACTTATCCCTGAAAGTCAATGTGGATTCAGAAAAGACAGAGGGACAATAGACATGATCTTCACAGCAAGGCAGCTTCAGGAGAAATGCCAAGAACAGAATGTAGATCTATACATGACGTTTGTTGACCTCACCAAAGCTTTTGACACTGTTAGTCGTGATGGACTCTGGAAAATCATGGCCAAGTTTGGCTGTCCACCCAGATTCATAGCTATGGTGCGGTAGTTTCATGATGGCATGTAGGCACGTGTGCAGAATGATGGAGAGTTCTCTGAACCATTTGAAGTAACAAATGGGGTCAAACAAGGCTGTGTTCTGGCACCAACACTGTTCAGCATGATGTTTTCTGCCATGCTTATGGGTGCTTTTCAGGACAGTGACACTGGTTTTCCAATCAGGTACCGTTTTGATGGCAACATATTCAACCTCAGAAGGTTGCAAGCCAAAACTAAGGTCCAGACTGATGTGCTAGATGAGCTCCTCTATGCAGATGATATGGATAAGAATGCCAACACAGAGGCAAAATGCAAAGAGCCATGGATCAAGTCTCACAGTCATGTGATAACTATGATCTCACAATCAGCACAAAAAAGACAGAGGTTGTACACCAACCAGCCCCCGGAAAACCATATAATGAACCAACCATCACTGTGAATGGGCAAAAACTGAAAGTTGTTGACAAGTTCACTTACCTGGGAAGCACTCTCTCCAGAGCAGTGCATATTGATGATGAGATCACTGCCAGAATTGCAAAAGCTAGTGTGGCATTCGGAAGACTCCGTGCAAATGTCTGGGAGCGAAATGGAATCAAGCTTGACACCAAGCTGAAAGTCTACAAGGCTGTGGTACTGCCAACCCTCTTGTATGCATGTGAGACCTGGACAGTATACCAACGCCATGCAAAGAGACTTAACCATTTCCACTTAAGCTGTTTGAGAAAGTTGTTAAAAATCAAGTGGCAGGACAAGATTCCAGACACAGAGGTCCTGAGGAAAGCAGGGATGCAAAGCATGCAAACAGTCTTAAAGCTAGCACAGCTAAGATGGACTGGCCATGTTATAAGAATGCCTGATGCGCGACTTCCAAAGAAAGTTTTCTATGGAGAACTACAGGAGGGAAAGCGCTCTCAAGGTGGCCAGAAGAAACGCTACAAAGACACCCTCAAAGCCTCTCTGAAGGATTTCGAATTACCAATGGGGTCCTGGGAACAGACTGCACAGGAGCGATCAAAGTGGCGAGGTCTCATTAACAAAGGAGCAGCTCTCTATGAAAAGAAGAGAATCTGTGAAGCTGAAAGAAAGCGAAGAGAGCGCAAAGCCAAAACAAATGTGCCACCAGCAGACTCTATGACATTGACTTGCTCTACTTGCAACCGACAGTTTAGAGCCAGAATTGGCCTAGTCAGCCATCAAAGAACTCACCAACACACATCAGCACTATTCAAGAAATAATGATGGTCTTTCTCATTAGTGAGAGACGAACTATCATATAAACAGACGTCAACAAAAAACGCATCAGTCAACTTTGACACGTCATACTGCCAAGTTTAACAATCTAAATTATTTTAAATATTGGCCATATCTTTTGCTTACCTTTTACGCATTCGAAAATGCGGAAAAGGAATTATTCAGACAGCTGCTTGAAACATGACATGCTGTTGAAAACATACATCCCTCGCAAAATCCCTACTCTGCTCATAAACCAGTCTATAAGGCATCGCTTCTTTCAATAGCTGAAAGTCTCCTTTGCAATACCAATACAAATGCTATAGAGTGGGATATCCATACGTGACCATATGGTGTTGAAACACATTTTATGAAAACAGATTTTCGTTCCCTAGCGTTATTGACGTCACTACAACTAATGAATGGTAATCGCCGTCAAAATGGCCAAAAAGGGTTTTAAAAGCTATCCTGGCATAGCTATTTGACAAAGAATAATTTCTTTTGTTATTTCTCTTGCCTTTCAGCGTGAAACGAAAGTACTTACGGATAACGTGTACTTACGGATACAAAAGTATTTACGGATAACGTTAATGACGTCTAGTGAAATATGCGTCAGAATAACATTGCTCATTTCTTGGCAATAAAGTGATTACGTTATGAGAATTAACTCAAGGTGTGCATCCGAAAATAACGACATTGTTTTAGAAATGTTTCATCATTAGAATGCGTAAGCATAGGAGACGTTGACTTCAAAACGATTTTGCTACAGAAGCGTCGGCGAAAGAGGTACGGTCACAAAAAAGATAGAGGGAATTTAATATCGAAGCGAAAGATGGTCTCGGACTATGGAGTCCTTTGAACGCCAGAAACCGAACAATGTAATTTTTTCGTTCTGTCAGTTTCTTTTCTCTTGTGAAAAGTCGCTATGTTATATTCAGTATTACAAATTCGCGTAGTCCAGTAATGTTACGTTTCAAAATTTCGATATTCTTAAGTTTGTAAATCGACTTTGTTCGGCTTTCAAGAATTTTCAGGTCAAAAACGTCTGTATAATGACGTCAGTATGCATTTTTAAAAATGGTGCATCCATGCAAGTTTTGAGAAAACTGCGCATTCGGTTTATGATATACCATGAGAGAGAACGTGACAATAAAGAAATTGCCTATTTCGTGTATATTGTATATCTATTCACCACGTAATGTCACATGTTCGACGAGGCGTTTTTATTTGACGTCAGTATATTCTGAGAGGAATTAGAAACTTAAGTTTTCAACATTTCTTATTGTTTACTTATCTTTAAATAATTTCAAATATAACCAGTTGGTTTATACTTATTGTGAAAGTGTGTAATTCTTGCTTCAAATTTTGCATTTCAAAAATGGATTTCGTCAAACGAAATAGAGTTACGTCATTCAGACGTTTACGCCCCAAGTTGCATGCAAGACCATGATTAGAGTCGGTTTCGCTGATGTTAGATACTAGATAGTGAGCATAAGCATCTCTGATCAAACGTGTTAGAATACCCCTCAAAATATTGATAATTTGAAAAACTATCCGGAGAAACATAACGTTTAGTTTTAACGTCAAACATGAAAGTGCATTTTCGACATTGTCTAACACTGGAAAAATGCTTTCATAATAAATGATTAAAGTTCATGTATATGTTAACTCAAAAGAAGCCCTTGTCTTATCGACATTTAAATTCTTAATCTGTTTTCGGTGTTTTAACTATTGATCTTTTTCTGAGGGGGTCACGTTAACGTCGGGAAATGAGGTCCCAATTTTTGCATTAGGACATTTCATTAGATGACACATGAATACCAATTAATTAAATGATTATTTGGATTCTTTTCAATTTATCGGAAATCATGAATCGTCTTTACTTCAAACGTCAGCATGACGTCGCGCAAAGCTTAGTTGACGTTTATGTTTATGAAAAACTGCTTGCAGTATAAAAATCGATACTATTTCACCACTTTTAAAATCAAATCCAAGAATAATTCTGCAAAGCGTTAAAGAAATAAAAAATAGGCTTCGTTAATGACGTTAGTTTAAAAACGCCGGAGGAATCTTTAGTGTGATTTTTCGACGCATGAGGTTATCTGTGGACAGCTTTTTTTCTGGTGCAGTGGGAGTAAGCAAATCACACAGATTTATGGTTTTTTATGCATCATACACCAAAATCTTAGATTTGACGAATAAACTGGAACACTCTTATTTTAAACATTGCATCAAAAACTTACCGTAGACAGTCCCCTAAGCAACTTTCGTCATTTTTGACGCACCAATTTTGCAGCAGACACGCTATTCTATGGGAAAATTAAAGCAAGAAACAAATTGTTTTTATCCTTACAAGACTAATATGGTTTGCTGGAGCATTCTATTCATTAATTTATGGGGTGAAACAGAACCCGGTGAATTGGACAAACTCATGTTTCATTCTTATTTTATAACGGAAAACATGTGAGTTGAATCTTTTAACTGTACACCAAGTCAAAGGTAGACCATACCCAATAATGTATTCATAAGGTAACGCCCATTTAGTGACCTATTTGCCGAATTATACTATAGAGTGTTTCCAACTGGGACACAACAAGGTGTCCCTTGTACGTTAAATGCGACATATATACTGAATAAAAGTGTAAAAGCTACGTTCGTTTTGTTTCAAGTTGTACATTGACATCGTGTGGAGGTTTAAAAGTAAATTGTAATTTTATAATACACATGTTACATACATGTATGTAAATGCGACGCATACGTAAAAAGTCGAGAACATTGCGCCAAAATTTTTTGTTGTGACGGTCTGATTTTCCGCGACTGTTTATAAGACCCCTTAGATTTTAGATGCTTGACACAACTTAACCTTAATTCAAAATATAGGTATTGCCAAACTAAAGAAAATGCCACCTATAAAAGGGGCTAATACTATGTGCGAAAAGGTTTTAGACTTTATTCAAGACGGTACTTTAGAGCAAGTGTTTCGTGATATACCATATCCAGGTGACTCATTTGAGATGTCCCGTAATACCAAAGATGAACATACATATAATTCATTTGGCAAATCATTAGTACAATGGTGGTGTTTACTTGCCAAACATATATTAAATGGGCGAATCGGGGGTGGGGGTGGAAAAGGGCGAGTTCACATGCATAGCAAATGAGGGAGCGAGCGTCGTCGATTACAACATTGCGTCGTCTGACCTTTTTGAAAATACCTCCGTATCGCGATGAATCCGTGCATTTCCCATTAAAATGCATAATTTCTCTGCAAGGACAAACACAAAGAACAGTATTGAATGTTAAAGACGACGAACGAATGTCAGCCAATTCTTAAATACAAAATGGACGATTTAAAATCAATTTCATTTTTGAATAAGTTTAGGGACACATTGAATAATAATTATGATCGAATTGTAACTTCTATCAATGAGAATATAGAGGAAGCTAATACCATGTTTTTGCAATTATCTTATTCTGCTGCTGAATTCACGAAGGTCGGTAAAATTACGGTATTACGAGAAATATTTTTAGCAATAAACTATGATGGGATACGGTTTGCGAGGCGATGAGAAATCGGAAAATGCAAGCACTTAGGCTTGCCAAAACAGACAAAACTTAGTTCAAGCTAGGAAAATACCCTCAAAGTTCTGGAATTGGTTAAAGGGAAAAACTGTTAATATTAAATCAAAACTATCTCTCATGCAATGTTAAAACTATTTTAATGAACGTTTTTACTTTCAAGAGAATGGTGGAAACGGTGAGCAAAATTTTGCACCGGCGGATTCAGCAGTCTGAGACTGAATTATCCATTTTTTTTCATCAAGAGTTAAAGACGTGAGTTAAGGCAGCTTTACGAAAATTTAAAAGCAGAAAAAAAAAACTCGGGGACTTGTCGCTGAACTCTTTCAGCATACGTCAGCTCTCATAGAACCATTATTAACCATATTTTTCAATAAATTTCAAACAGGCAATGTACCCGAAAGCTGGACACAAAGTTTTTTTTCTGCCCTATACTTAAGAAGGGTTCTCAACATAACCCCGATAATTTTCGCGGAACCTCTTTGATTAACGGTATTAACTTCTGACACAGTGGTGTGATGAGCATAACATTATCGATGAAGCACAAGGTTGTTTGTGCCGTGGGTATTCAACCCATAACCCATAACTTTATTCTGCAGTCGATAGCACAAAAATATGTATCTAAAGAAGGCGGTAGATTCTATTGCCTTTTTATAGATTTTTCAAAGGCATTTGATCGCATCCATCATAATCAGTTATTTCACAGTCTTGCAAGTAATGGAATTAATGGTAAATTTTTGAACACAGTGAAGTCAATGTATGGTAAAGTATCCGCTTGCGTGAAAACAGAACACGGCCTTACAAGATATTTCCATTGTCACCTTGGAACTGAGGCGGTTCTAACAAGTACCAAATAAGTAACAAATGAGCAATAGTAGATACTCGAGAAGTTGTTATTTAATGTTGAAGTCACATAGAGAAATTGGATTAACTGGGCTAGCAATTTACGCGATCTACACCGAAGATATGGATTTAGGTTTGTTTGGATATCCCAAGATGTTTGTGATGTGCCTGCATTTTCGAAACTATTCTGACAAAGACTTATTGACTGTTGTATTCAAGATTGGCATGAACAAGTCACCGCTTCTTCCAAGTGCGAATACTATCAGCATTTCAAAACCATGTTAAATGTAGAGCGATATCTAGTAAGCAATTTACCTTTTGTATTAAGGAGAGCAGTTGCAAAATTTAGATGCTCGAATCATAAGTTAAAAACTGAGGTTGGAAGACATTCAGATTTACCAAGAGAATACCGAACATGCAGCTATTGTCTGATAAATAATAACTCTTTAATATTGCATTGAGGATGGATATCATGAATTTTTCGTTTGTGCTCTTTACGAGGATGATAGACAAAATTACCTCCCTTTACACCTCTACAACTCAAAGTCACTCCATGATTTTTTCAACATCCTGTCACTGAGCGATAGCAACGTAATTAACCAGGTTTCAAACTTTATTTTTCTATAATGAAAAGAAAAAAAAACAATCTTCAAGTATGATGATTGTGTATAAATGGCGCTAATGTCAGTATATATGTTCTTGTATATACGTTTTGGGCCGGAGGCCTATATCATCTGAATAAACTATGTCACTTGTCACTTGTATATTGTTTAAATACAAGCCTGAAGACTGAAGAGCAAAATGACTAAGTCTAGCTGTTTTCCCAACAAGGTAACCATCCGGCAAGATTCAATTCATTTCACCCTTGAACAATTAGACTCTACAACTGTTGCTTAGTTACAAAATGATAAAGTATTTTCATAAACATGCATGAAACTACATTTAATATTTCATATCAGATCCAGATCTAGAGCCAGAGCGACGAATTCTGGTTATTGGAAAAACTGGCGAAGGAAAAAGTGCAACGGCGAACACACTTCTTGGGCGGGATGTTTTCAAATCGAAGTTTGGCCCAGAATCAGAAACCAGCACGTGTGGATATGAAAAAACGGAGAGGTTCGGAAGAAAACTTGTTGTAGTTGATACACCTGGTATCTTTGACACACGACATGCGGATTATGAAATAGAAAAAGAAGTGATACGTTCTTGTCTGCTTCTGTCTCCCGGAATTCATGCAATCCTACTGGTGTTGAAGGCAGGAAACAGGTACACCAAAGAGGAGCGAGACGCAGTTGAGAAATATCGTAAACTGTTTGGAGAAGAAGTGTCAAATTATATGTTTCTTATTTTATCGCATTGGGACTTTGCAATGCAGGAAGGCAAATCATTAGACGACTACTTCAGTATAGGTGGCGAACAGTTCAATCAGCTGAAACATATGTGTAAAGGAGGAATTTATACAATAAACAACAAAGACAAAGCAAACAGTGACCAGGTTGAACAATTATTAAACGGAATAGATGCCAATTTAGAAAGAATGAAAATACTTTATTTTACAAATGTTATCTTCGAGGACATCGAAATAATTTTTCCAATCATAATTGAACCCGACAGCGAAGCTAATAAAGGTTCTGATGATGGAGGTTTTTATGATGTGGTACCTAAAAGAGATCTAATACGTCGGAGAATAGCTGATGAACCTAATGAAAAGAAGGGTATCTTTCTCAGACTTCGGAGGTGGTTTAGGCGAATGTTTCGAGGACGTCTTGATTAATAAGAAGAACAATTTGAAATTGAAATGTCCAAATACAAAATTGTGTGCTGTGCCGAGTTCTAAATACAATCAGTGGATCGGGAAATATTTTTTTTTATTTTATTTAAAGGATTATCCTCGTATTTTTATAGTCATTCTCTTTTCATATTAGTGCCTGAAAATGGTGTATCTGAATCCTCAAACACAACACTATCTTTAATTAATGCGTTAGACTTTTCTTTTTTACATATATTAACTTAAATCACACCGGTTATGCTGCCACAATCGCCGTGACAGAGCACAAGCAATACTAAACGTGTAAATGATAGGAACGTGTTTTGTAAGTATACGAGTATTTCTCGTATGTTCATCTAGACGAACCAAACCAGGAAACATGCCATTGATCTGTACCGAGGGGAAGATGTATATGAATTCTGTTATGTCTCCAAATTATGGAGTGCAACGCTTTCGTATAGTTAGATGACAGCCTGCGAAAGTCATATAACAAGTCGAGATAATTGAATTCCTGGCTTCTAGGGGCTGTAAATAAAAAATAAAGGCATATATATGCTTATCTATGCGTCTTAGGTACCGCCAAGGCTAGTAGTAAATATGATGTTAGCAAGAAATTATGTGACTTTGTATTAGTCGAATGAAATGCATTTAAAATGTACCCTGCTTCCAGAAGGGCACAACATACCAAGGACCGAGTTTTTTCAAAGGTAATTAGAACATTCACAACCACCACGTTGTGCATATATAGTTGTATGTCAAGCGAGTTCATTCATTGTTTACATGCTTTTCATCATTTTTATTCGTAAAGCATTACGCATTAATATTTCATTGACATGTATAATTATATTCCGATACAAAGTTTTTCTTTTCAATGGCCAGTTACAGCCGCAAGGTCCGAAACGTTTTCGTATAGTAGTACTTAGCAAATACACGAATTACAGCATAAGCTAGAAAAAAAATGCATGTATTAAAACTGAGCCGCGACGCGAGAAAATCGATCATCGGACATTCCGACCAGGTCTATCACAAACAGGCCTATACAGTCACATAATAGTGCATGAAGCTTGAAATTTCGAATTTATCAAGAAGATTGTACTAGCTGTGTAGTGAAAACAATGACGCTGATCAGCTGCCTAGTAACTGCACACCTGAATTGTGCCTTTGTTTTCGCATATGCCAAAATCAGGTCTCAAATGCATAGTAAAAACTTCATACAACATGTATTAATCGCAGTGTAGAACGCCCAAATTCAAACCACAGCTAAGCATCACATATCCGGAGTTTAGCGGCCTCTTTTGCCATCAGGAAAACATGTCCGTGAAATGTATACCCTCTAAAACCCCACTTTTATATAGGAAAACTGGGGTTAGCAAGGGTATACATGTATATCATTTGCCGTGACCATGGCAACAAGAGCGGCCGCGAAAATAATCAATACCGCTTTTATTTTGTACATCCCATGACTGTTCTGAAATCTGAATTTTTTTCTGAAAAGAAGAAAATAACGAACATAAATATATCAAAACATTCAGTTTAATATCCGAGTAAAGCGTGAATCTAAAACAGTTTGCCTATCGATTACATTCAAATTGTATCATAATTTATACACGTAATTATTCAATCTAAACATGGTCATCATAGTTCATTGTATGTTTAGATACTGGTTTAATTTGAATCATGCCAGTCAAGAGTTTGTTCGAAATAACTCGGTAGTCAATGCTATCGACTATCTTTATACAGGTGCGTCACATTTTTTTATAGGTATCGATTTTTCTGGTAATCATTTACATACCCCCAATGTGATAAATGGGGCAGACATCCGATTACTTTCGTAAATATCATACGTTTTATTGCATGGCTTGTTTAACCGATAATCATGCTTAAACGGAGGAAAATTCAAATTGGCCAGTTGCCCCAAAATATTTTATGTACCATCATAAATATTGGACAATATAATTGTATAAAACAAACGGCAAGTTCTGACAATATTGTATCCAATATTCCATATAAAATGCACATGTTCATGTTTTCTTTGGACCCTACTCTTGGTTTCATGCAGTTTCTTGAACTCTTAAATTTTCTGGAATATCGCATGGGGGTTGAACATGAAGGGGGTAGGAATGCAGGCGACAGAAGGTCAATTTTTGATGTCATCTAAAGTATTAAGATGAATGTGTGAATTAACGAAATCATTTTTTCTTAGTATAAGGCCAGTGTTTTTTTATCTTCTGGTTTACAGATTTTTGGGGGAAAATGTCTTGATACGGAGGATAAAATAAAATTGAAAATAAAAGACCCAAAAATTTTTAATTTGTCTAAATAAGGTACTTATGGCATTTTTTTTTTTATTCTCGCGATACATTAAAATGACCAATGTGAAGATAGTTAAAGAAAGACACTATATTAAAAGTCAGTCATTCCTCCAAGATAATAGCACAATTTGGGTCTAAAATGTGTTCATGCCTTTATACATATACTGTTTTTATGCAAGTAAATTTTTATTTATATTTTTTTATCAATTTGGAAGTAGAAATTAAAATATAAATAACACATTTTCATTTTATTTTAATTTCAATTTTGAATTTTGAAAATTTGATGTTGAGGGAAACGTAAACCAGAAAATAAAACAAATCTGGCCTAAGTAAATTGTTAATTTACTGTTTTCCTTTTTTTTTAAGTAAAAATTATTTCTGATTGTGCCATTTCCCGATCAGTAACACAAAATTACTGGCGGGCTTAAACCGGTTTTACATGGTCATAACCTCACCCTCAGCTTCTGCAGTTGTTCATAACATTTAGTTAGTTCTTCGGTCCTCGTGGTGAATCTCTAACTAGTCAATGAATCATCAAGAACAAACAAATAAATCATGATGAACATCCTGATGGATCAAAAACGGGGACTCACAGATTGAGTAAGCTGCCCGATGACGGAGATCCCTGGTCGCCGAATATCTTACTAACTCCGGAGCAAAAGAAAAACACCAGCTGGACCCCGTTGGGCCAAGCAACAGACAAGAAGCACTTAAATACATGTATATCAGCCAAATGCCCATTGTGTCGTATAATCGCGCAAATACCAGCTTAGCAATTCACAAGCTTCCGACATCCCAAAATCACTTGTCAAAGACAAAACATTTACAGTCCACAACAGTCATCCAGGTGCAATTTAATAATAGAAAACGTCGTTTATTTCTTTGCAATAGTTAAAAGCTGTCAAACAATCACCTTGGTCTGTTTCATAATTTTCAAAACAACCAATGAAATTTCTGAAAAAGGAAATTTACATCTGCCTATTGCATCTTGCTGTTACCAGTCAGAGATATACACGGTGATGATGTACATTTCATGGTTGATACAAATATTAGACAGGAAATATAAATTTCATCTTTTGACAACTAGTTAAGAGATGTTTGAAACACCTGGATTGCTAAGCTGCTATATGCGTGGTTGTAAATATTCCAGGTAATAGAGTTCATTGACGGGAGTTGACTGTAATTTTTGGAGTTAATCCAGCAACTATTCTTCAGATATTTCTTGGTATTTTGCTAAGATCTATTGCATATTACGTGTATCATGATCTGTTGACAATACTTAAAAAAATTGATTCCATTAATTTGCACATTTATTTTATTACTTTAGACGGCATCAAAAATGATCTTCTGCATCTGCATTGCTACCCACTTCATGTTTAACTCCCATGAGATATTCCAGAAGCTTAATGTGTTCCAGATACTGCATGACACTAAGATAAAGGTCCCAGGAAAACACGAACATGTGTATTTTAAAAGGAATATTGGACACCCTATTACCTGAAAAGACTAAGAATTCAGAACTTGCCGGTTTTTTATACAATTATATTATCCAGTTTTTATCATGGTTCATAAGATACTGGTTAATTTGAATTTTCCTCCGTTTAAGCATGGTGAACGTTTAAATATACCATGCAATAAAACTTTTGATATTTGCGAAATTAAGCGGATGACTGCCCCGTTTATCACATTGGGGTATGTAAATATTTAGGAGAAAAACCGCTACCGATAAAATTTTGTGAAGCACCTGTTCAAATTGTGACTAAATTTTAGCTAGAACAGTATGTTTGCCGAATATTCCTATATCATACCCCGTTTAACTGAGTATAAATTCGAAATGAATTACATGATTGTATTCTATTCAAGGAATATATCCAAAGTTGTGCCACATCAGACATGTGATACTAACCAAATTCTGCTTGCGGGTGTGCCGGATGTTTTTTATCTATCTATCTCTGTATACTGCCATACGCCCTCGCGGACATTCTAGGCAGGGTAGCGCATCGTCTGTTAGTATCAGACAGGAAAAGAAGAGTTAAGAGTTTTTTGTCGGGAATTTCCCGTTTTGTTTTTTGTTGTTTTTTTGCCCCACATTCAGTTGTAATTAGTCACGCAAGGGAAATAATAAAACTACAACAGACACATTATATACTTTACAAACAATGGTATGTACAGAAAGACAGATATACCATTACATGCATTGCGCGTTTGATTAAATGATTTTATGGTGAATAATTGAATAAGTATCGAATAAGTTTGATTGAATGTCATCTGATTACTGGTTAACCGATCAGGTGTGAGCCTGCCCAGGAAAAATGATTTCAAGTCAAAAAACCCATACATAAACGCCTAATTGGCTTAGTTGGGTGGTTATATTTCAAGCCCTAATTTTGACATCCTAATTTTGGGTAAAATTCCCATAAAATGGAGGCAACGTCCTGGCATGATCATAGCTGTTGATTTGGACGTTAAGTAAAAATTCAAACAAACAAACAAACACGTTTAATTGAAATTTAGGGTCAAAGATTTTGAACAGTACCTCTATACATACTGTTGAACTTACGCCGGATTTGAACCATTCACCGTACGTGATATGACTGTTGAAAGGTCGTTCGAGTTGAACATTACTCATTCAGATACAAGCACACGTTAATGATCTTAAATTCGACGGTTAAAGCTCATTCTAATAAACCAAATGCCGAACGTTTATGGAACACGTCCGAAATTTCAAAATGCGCCATCCTTATGACGTCAGTGTCACTTACGGAAAATTAAGATTTTTAGCTTAACTGTCATCATTCGTTGACAAATAGCGTTCAAACCAACCTGTAGTCAAGGACTTTTATTTTACTTTTTGACTCACAATATAAAAACGAGACTATATTTAGTTTTTAAAAGAATTCTATGGATTAGTTCCCTTGTAAACGGCGCTCTTGTGCAAAAAGCGACGCCTTTTTTATTACTTTCCCATTACGTCACGTACAAATAAACGCACTTTTAGCCATTTGAGGGGAGCAATTTGCAGGAAAACCAACCTGGTAACCATGGTGTTTTTATTACACGAATCGATAGATATAAATGATTTCTCGAAAATATCAAAAAATGAAAACAATATCTATGGATCAGCATTTTTATGGTTAAGGCAAAGAACCAAAAATTTGCTGACCCATAGGATTTTTTTAAATTTTTATACGTTAGAGAAAACATTTATATCTATCGATTAGTGTAATAATAACATGGTTACCAGGTTGGGTTTCCCGTTTCCCTAACATTACTTTAAAAAAAGCCTTTATTTGTACGTAATGTAATGAGAAAGCCGTATAAACAGCCGTACTGAGATATGGCATGCACAACCCCATTCTGCATTCACACATAAGATCTGCAGTAATTTGTTCAGCACAACTGACTTCCAGCTACTGTCCTCAAACTTAAAACGTTTTCCAAGACCATCCCTTAACAGGAACCATCGTACAACACTATTGTACCTATGTATGTTATTGGTCTCCAGATCAGCAGACATAGAAAGCAACCCCGGTCCAGACTTCAGTGAGTGCTCTCAAAATGGCTCCAGTTCAAAATATCCTTGCGGATACTGCCACTTAGAAGTCACATGGTCCAACATCATGTCCATAATGTGTGATAACTGTGACCAGTGGTACCATGCTGATTGCCAAGGCATAGGAAACACCACTTTTGACATTCTATCCCAGTCCAAAGTTTCATGGTGCTGCAACCAATGTAACTTCCCCAACTACTCACAGGGATTATTTGAGTCACTAGATACCCTCACTGATACCTCATCCACTTTCACATATTACTCAGAAGCTACAAGTTCTGACCAGTCAATATCCAGTAGTATTGGATCCCCTCAAGCATCCTCATCTCCAAAAAGTGTGAATCCCGTACCCGACAAAACTCCAAAACCAAAGTACTGCCCAAAGCGCCTCACCATCCTGAATATGAACTGCCGCTCTGTTGTAGATAAGAAACTTGAACTCAAACATCTTACTGACCAAACAAAACCTGACATCATAGCCGGAACTGAATCATGGTTGAATGAAACACATTACAACAATGAAATCTTTGACACAGAAACCTACTCCATCTTCAGGAAAGACCGCAAAAATCGCAAGGGGGGCGGGGTTTTTCTGGCCATCAAGCACTGCCTTAATCCTGTCAGCCAACCTGACATAGACTCTGAATCAGAAATCATCTGGGCTAAGATCGACCTACCCGGAATGAAATCCACACTTGTCGGTTCTTTTTACAAGCCGAACGAAAACGATCCTGACAGTCTACAAGGGCTTAGAGACTCCCTATCCAAAATACCCAGATCCTCTAACATCTGGCTTCTAGGTGATTTCAATCTTCCCCAAATAGATTGGGACACTGAACAAATTAAATCAAACTGCTCTCACACTTCAGTCTATGAATCATTCCTGAACATCACACATGATTTTGGCCTAGAACAAGTTGTTAAAATCCCAACCAGAGAAAACAATACCCTTGACCTCTTTCTCCTAAACCAGCCCTCATTGGTCCACAGTACTAAAACTCTCCCACCCCTTGGCCAAGGTGACCATGATATTGTTCATCATGAGTTGAAGATCAGCCCTGGCAGAAGGAAACAAAAGCAGAGGCATATCAAACTGTACAAAAAGACCAACTGGGATGGACTCCGGGAAGAAATGAGGCACTACCAACAGACATACCAGGAAAAAACTCTCAACTGTGACACAAACTCCAAGTGGAAGGAGTTCAAAGACTCCCTAAATAAACTCACTGAAAAGTATGTTCCAACCAAATTTTGCAAGCCGAAGGATGGACACCCATGGGTCACCTCTGTAATAAAACGCCTGATGCATAAAAGAGACCGTCTTTACTCTAAACTCAAACAAAATAGATCAAATCCTAATATCAAGACCAAATTCAACCTCCTAAAACGTACAATCCAAAGAAAACTTCGTGAAAGCTACAACCAGTACATCGAGTCTATTGTTACAGATGAAAACACAGGAAATGCTGAATTCTGCCGCCCGAATAAACGCCAATACACATTTGTTAAACAGCAAAAATCAGATAGTAATGAAATCAATTGCCTAAAATCCAACGGTATCAACCATACTGCAACTGTCCAAAAGGCAAACATTCTCAATGCTCAATTCCAGTCTGTTTTTACCAAACTTATCCCCCTCAAATTGAAACATCTTCTAGAACTTATCCTACCAAAATCTCTTAGCTTTCCAACCATGCCAGAAATAACCATATCAGTTAATGGTGTCGCAAAGCAGCTATCTAAACTCAACCCAGGCAAAGCTGCTGGCCCAGATGGCCTCACTTCCCGCATCCTTAAAGAACTGCACTCTGAAATAGCCCCCATTCTCTCCGACATCTTTACTTCTTCTCTTATAGAAGGCACAGTCCCCACTGACTGGAAAAACGCTTATGTCACCCCTGTCTACAAGAAAGGCCCAAAATCAAAAGCAGAAAACTACCGCCCAATATCTTTAACATGTATCTGTTGTAAAGTTTTAGAACATATCATCACCTCTAATACTAGAAAAAGTGCCTTGAGAGGCACGTATACCCCCGGCTGATAGCCACCAAGCCCCCTTCCCTACCCCCTACCTAAGCGATCCGGCACATGCTCACCCCTGACATTGAACCTCACATCACCGACGAAAAACAGTACCCTTATCAAGTACATTTTAGAAACCACCAAGCCCCCTTCCCTACCCCCTACCTAAACAACGCGGCACATGCTCACCCCTGACATTGAACCTCACATCACCAATGAAAGACAGCACCCTCATCAAGTACATTTTAGAAATAAGCAGTGTAAAGTACTTTACATACAAACATGGGGAAGTGTAGTTTTAGAATGACATAACTATTAATAATTTTAGAGTGGTATACAGAGCTGACGTGTATACCCAATCTAGGACATAAGCGCGGACATTTTGGGTCAGGTCCTCAGTCCTAGATTGAAATGAAATAAGAATGTCATTCTTTAAAAAAAAAAAAAAAAAAAAAAAAAAAAAAAAAAAAAAAAATTAAGATGTCCTAGATTTTGACCTCTAGCCCCACCCCCAGCATGTACCCTAGTGTCTAATGTCTAATGTCATTAGAAACAAGGCAAACCTTATAGAGTACCTATGGGGCAAGTATGAATGATTTCTTAACATGATAGTAAAAAAAGTGCAGAAAATACAATTATTAAAGAAGTTCTAGATTTTGACCTCTAGCCCCCCCCCCCCCCCCCACACACACACACATAGACCCTAGAGTCTGAATCTTACATGTTACCTATGGTCTAAGTATGAATGCGTTCTGGCAAGACTTAGTGGATGTCAAGAAAACAGACTTACAGAAAGTTTATCATGGTATATATCATATAAAAATGTGTCCTAGATTTTGACCTCTAGCCCCACCCCTGGGGACGGTAACCAGGATTTGGTGACATTGAATATGAAAGCAAACCCTAAAGGGTATCTATGAACTATATAAGAATACATTCCTATGATTGTTTGTTAAGATATGAACTTAAGAGAAGAAACATTAACATTGTAAACAGCACATTTTAAAGGTGACCTACATTTTGACCTCCAGCCCCACCCCCGGGCATGGACCCTGGGGTCCGAACTCATGGAAACAACGCAAACCCTATAGTGTACCTATGGTCCAAATATGAATAGTTTCTGACCATTGGTTCATGAGATATACACCTCTAGAGAAACTTTAACCAAAACTTTGACATAAATTCTACGAACGTTCCGGAATTACGAACGAAGAAACGAACTAACGAACGAACGAACGAACGAACATACGAACGGACGAACGGACGAACGGAAAAGCGAAAACTATATACCCATCGGCATAAATGCCGGGGGTATAATTATGTCCCACCTGGATAAAAATAAAATTCTTTTTCAAAACCAACATGGATTCAGGAGCAGAGTAAGCTGCGAGACCCAGCTAATTCAATTCACACAGGACCTTTATGACACACTCAACCAGAAGGGACAGACAGATGTGATAGTCATGGACTTTAGCAAGGCCTTTGATAAGGTTGACCATCAAAGGCTTCTGCTGAAGCTCCATCGACTCGGCATTAACACCATTGTTATCACATGGATCCAATCATTTCTATCAAATAGATCCCAGAGCGTAGTTCTAGATGGGGAACACTCAGACTCTTGTCCAGTCTTGTCCGGCGTCCCTCAGGGCTCTGTTTTGGGACCGTGCCTGTTTCTCATGTACATCAATGATATGCCGGACACCATCAAAAGCAACAACAGACTCTTTGCAGATGACACAATTATGTATCTGACTATATCCAAGCAAGATGACTGTAACACACTTCAATCAGACCTAACCAAACTAGAATCATGGGAGAAGGAGTGGCTCATGGCATTCAATCCTGACAAATGTGAGGTGATCCGAATTACTAACAAGAAAACCCCTATCATACACGACTACAAACTCCATGGCAAAATTCTTCAAACAACCAAAAATACCAAATACCTAGGGGTAACCATCAATGATAAATTATCATGGTCTAAGCATATTAACCAGATCACAACAAAGGCCAATAACACCCTGAAATTTGTCAAAAGGAACATCCAAACTAATAATCGTAAAATTAAAGAATCAGCTTACAAAGCATATGTTAGACCCCTACTTGAGTACTCAGCTTCCATTTGGGATCCCTGGCAAAAGAAATACATAGAGCAAATAGAAATGATCCAGCATAGAGCCGTTAGGTATATATTCAATGACTATAAATACACAAGCAGTATTACAGCCATGCTAAACCAACTATCCATCCCAACCCTTGAAAAACGAAAGAAAACTGCATCACTCATCATGTTTTATAAGATCTACCATCATCATGTCAGAATAAGCTTTCCAACATACATCAAACCTTCATTAAGACATAGATTTTCCATTCCCTACTCAAGTATCAATGCCCATAAGTCATCCTTCTTCCCAAGAACAGCAAGACTCTGGAATGACCTCCCCCCTGACTTAAGCAGCTGCCCAGACCTCGATGCATTTCGAGCTGGGCTAGCCCTCTACCTACACTGACCCATATCACAAATCATCATTTCATCATCATTCACCCCATTATCCATTTTCCATCATTCAAAATCATCAATTCATAATTCATCATCTATCATCCACTCATGGTCATCATGATTCATCATTGGCATCATCCATCTCTATCATCCATCATTACCATCAAAGACCGTATCCTTAATTTCACAGTTTGAACTCTGAAAGAAAAAAACAACAACAAAAAACACACACCAAATAATTGTCCAAATTCAAAAATCTATCCCTTCTTGAAATTCAAATCACCACCCTCACCCAAATTTGGCTACTTTTTTTTCTCATTTAAATGCCATTTCCACCGCACTCCATGTAATACTCTGTTTATGAGGTGTTTGGAGTACTTGGCAGATTCAGATTCAGATTCAGAAAGTAATAAAAACGCGTCGCGTTTTGCACATTTTCCAATCCTGATACTTTGTTAATATGTAAACTGAAATATCATGTAATTTGATTTGAAAAATAAATATTGTTTAAACCAACGTTGGTTTCGGCGGTATTTGTCATTTAATGCAGACATGTAAGCTAAAATTATTTTCCGTAAGTCATGAAGATGACGCCTTTTGTCTTTTCGGACGTTTTTCATAAATGATCTTGTCTATTAGAATGAGCTTAAGGTGGAGAAGTGTGCTTATATTTGAAGTAATTTTCAACTCGAATCCGAATATTCACCGTCCTTTCAATCATATCACGAACAGTGAATGGCTCAAACTCGGCCTAAATCCAATCAAGGTACTGATAGTGTTTGGCCCTAAATTTCAATCAAACTAATTCAACACAAATATCATTGCAACAAATGCGCAATGAATGATGTCTGTCTCTTTATACAATCCATTTTTTGTAAAGTATCTAAATGTGTCTGTTTTAGTTTTATATTACCGTATTCGTTCTAATTAGCGCACATGCTCCAATAAGCGCACACCCCGGCCATTTCCGAAAAAAAAAACATGTACATAAGCGCACACTGCACGAATACTATATTGCTATTTTGCACTAATTCTGCACATTAATACAGCATTAGATACATCAGATTGTAACCGCAAATGATAAAAAAACAACTTTGCAACAATTAGAACACTTAAATGACATTATCATTGATAGATTTGACATGGTTATTTTAGCATTTTGATATGCTGTTTTCGTCAATAGTGTGCGCTAATTAGAACGACAATTTGTTACCTTAACTTTTAGTTACTTTGAAATGTTAAGCGCACTGTGCGCTAATTAGAACGAATACGGTATTTCCCTTGCATGATTTATTTCCCTTGCATGACTAATTACAAAGTTTTAACGTTTCCCAATTTGTAAGCGCATGCACTTGCTTGGCAGAAGTTTCTTTTAATTCAGTTTTACGTCCCTTTCATTATTTAAAGCTCATATGAGACAGGCCAATCAGTAGGTGGGACAAAAAAGGAAGAACCCCGAGAAACCATCTGGCATACACGCAAGAATCTGACTTGGCTAGTCTCTAAGGTGCCTGATGTGGGGCTCGAACCAAAACCTGAGACGATCGAATGGTTGAGTGCGTTAACGAAATCAGCGATTTTAACCGCTCGACAATGAGATCGCTGGATAAAGTTGCCCGTAGTGTCAGATGATTCTGTTTAATACAGGTCTTTTTTTTTCCTACATGTACGAATATGCATTTCGTTAAAATTAAAGAAGCCATTAGTTTCATTTCAAACGTGTCTGTCTTTTCTGTTCCTGAAAACTTATATTCGAGCCGCTGCACCAGAAAACCAACTCTCTGCATATGCGAAACCCGGATAGTACAATTCCTCTTCTTCGTAATTTCAAGCCCCTATCCTGCTTCTGTGGCTGTACAGTCTGGTTTGTGTTGGACTTGTCGGAAAGCCCGAGTATTGGTTTTCTCACGCAGAGGCGAATTCCAAGCCTCAGTTCCTTCCACAAGGATTGAAATCTCGATCGGATTAAACCACCAAAATATCACGGAGAAAAAAAATGAGCCCTTGCATTTGAAAACCATCAATTTGTGTTTCCAACCAGGTCTGGTACAAACCGACCTGTACAGTCATAGAATAAGGCTAGGAACCTGAAAGTTTGGATTTTAGAAGAAGAGGGATTGTACTAGCCGTGTAGCGAAAACAAAGGCACTTATCAGCTGTGTAGTTACTGCACAGCTGATCTACGCCTTTATTTTCGCATATGCAGAGTGTCGGTTTTCTGGTGCGGCGGCTCAAATTCATAAAATTTCATAAATAAATAAATTAATAAACAAACTTTTATTATGGTTTTGGCTGGGGTAGGGACTTTGGTTTTGATTTCCCCGGCTCCTCATTATTGCTTACGTTTATAGTGCTTTCAAAGTGAATGCGTTCTTGTTTTGTAATTTGTCATCAGTTTAACAAAAACTGAAATTGTATTTTAGACTTTCCCGACCTCAGGATCTCAGTTTTAATTTTGGCCCGAAATGCGTCAAATTGTCAGTGTATGCCAACATGAAGCCCAACGCATCACTGATACCAAAATTCGACGAAATTGATGTTTAAAAGATGCTAAAACCATTAAGTGCCGGAACACGGCTAATTAACCTTTAAATGCGTAACCGCGGTTAAGAAAAGAAATCCGATTCATGTCCTTCCGGTTTCGCATCAGATGACCAACAAAAGGTAAACAGACTTTTGCAGCTCGTGTTTCCGAGTAAAATATTTCGATTCGAAGATAAGTATTATAATTCTCTCAATGCTATTTTATTAGCTAGACATTTCTATATTTGGACTCCAAAGGATTTCCAGAAATTTTTCTTTATAATCATGATTTTTATTCCCTACCCCAAAACACATGTTGGGATTGCATTGTACACGACGAAAATGTGGGTCAGTCGCAGGGATATTTTTAGATTTCCGCTCATTAGGTCCATATTAACGGAAAGCAATACAGTGCGCAGATGATTTTAACATTGTGTGAGGTCTGGTGACAGTTTCGTTGCCTCTGGCCAATGCATTCTATGCATATGTGGTTAAAAACTGTGTCAACATTTCGGTTACGAATTTAATCATTAGAATGATAGCAATGTAGTCATTATAGACGCATGTATTAAAGTTTTTGTTTGTGTTAATTGTTTTACGCTGAAGATTATTGTCACATTCTCTCGTCCTTTCTCAATAGTTGCTTAGTACTCAAATTTGGTGTGTTTGTGATATTTGCAGTGAAAATGTTTGATATAAAATAATACAAACTGTATATGAAATACATGTAATACAATAGTTCACATGCATGATATTCCTGTTCATGAAGACGATTTTACAGCATTCTGTATACTTTAATTTGTTTTTTCTTGGTTTTATGTCTTTCGAAACGCTTTACAGGGAAATACCATAACTTGAACAGGTTGAGGTTTTCAAACGTATCTTGAAATATATCATTCATATTTTAATGATTAAATGCGTACCCATCTTTTCCTTCCCTTCAAATCGATAATGACGGGCACTAACACAACGTAATACTGGCACAGACATCAGATGCAATTTAGTTAATACATATACGAGGGATTATCAAAAATTACGTGGACTTTTCCCATAACTTCTGATTATATGACTCGACTCCACTCAAACTTTCAATCCACATGGACCCATGTAATATGCATTAGTGTGCAAAATTTTATCACAATCCCTTCATCCGTTACAAAATTATTTTGAAATGAAAACACCCACTTTCGCCATCCTGGAGCACACCGATCACGTCAGTGACGTCGACGCAAAACCACTGATTTTGAACCACAAATAGCCCTTTTTAGGGCTATGGATTTTTACAGGTTTACTGCTCAAAGTATCTAAAAAAAATTGTCCACTATTGGAGCATGGTTTAAATTACCAATCTGTATAAAATTATTAATGTATTGCCTTGATTTGAGAATAAATTTGGACTGGGCATATTGATGCTGACTTTTAACATTATGATTTAGACGTTAAAACATTTTAAATGACGGATAGGAATTTTGATACTTATTTTGGTCCTTTTTGTTCAAACGTGCATGCAAGGTTTCATTTGTAATACTTATTCAAAGTACCGTAAAGTGTTACCGGCAAATATAAAATTAGAATTTGTTTCAAACTGGGAATTGGACGATATTGCCGGTTGATCTGTGTTGCATGAAATTCAGACATCGCTTAAAAGTTCCGAAAAAGCAAACATGTATGCCTTAGCAAAACAACGTAGGTGCATAACCGGTCCACCGTAATTATTGAGCAAGCGTAAATTGTTTTGTTATGGATTCTTTAAGACACATGGTACGTTTGGCTGTGATCTGCAAAACCGTTTTGAAGAAAACGCAAATGAAATGCGAAACTGCAGTGCAAAGCTTAACGTCATTTCTGACGTGCTCCGCCATAGGGAGGGTGGGGTAAGCAAAACCATCACCAACCGCTAATAAAACACTTTATATCAACCAAACTTTCAGAATGTAGTGGATTTAAGCAAGTTTATCGTCAGCTAACATTTGAATATGTTTGCCTGAATCGTTGTCAAGTTATGGGAAAATTCCACGTAATTTTTGATAATCCCACGTATGTAAATTTGTCGTGGAACAATCACTAAAATTTGATATTTACCAGCAAATTGTCCAATTTTAGTTGTATTTCGCCGACTTTGGCCTTGTTGGAACACCAGGTTCGAAGAAGGGAATAAATAACTCAAAGACCATCAAATTATTTTGCGAGCTACTTTGGTGCTGAGTTACAATAGTGAATAAGTGACAAAATAGCATTCATACATGTGTAGATAATCGATATATTTCTGTACTAAAATATAATCATCAATCGATCCTAATAGTGTATGTTTTGTTTACCTTTTCTTGGTCTTCATATGCGGAACCGGAAGGGCGTGAATCGGATTTTCTTTCTTAACCGGCGGTTACGCATTTAAAGGTTTGTTAGCCGTGCGGAATATCTAGGGTCCGAAATGACTAGGATCCAAAATGACCAGGGTCCTCAATGGCTAGGGTCCAAAATGACTACGTTATTTTTAAAGTAGTGCAGATTTTACACTGGTGCCGATTTGACTATGGTCCGATTTGTCTAGCTGCCGAATTCGTAGTGGTACCGAATATTCCGATACATATACCATACCATACATTTGAGTAACTTTCCCTTTTATTGTTCTTACCTAAGAATACGTCCCAGTCAACATTTTTTCAGTCATGTCGGAACAAAGCCAACGCTTCTTGGGTTTAAGAAGTACTGTAGGGATTAAGAATGACCATGCTTAGTTTAAAAGCATGAAACATATTCACTGTGGTGAATAGGCGTGGTTACTGTATCGAAAAAATAACCCCCGTTCTTACATGTACCTCGGAAAGGTATAGTATTATGAAAATCAAACAAAATTTGTACCGATACGACGAAAAGACTTAAGTCTTTAGTTTACTTGTGGTTGAGTACATGTATATCAAATATCCTCAGGGGTTGTTTGCAATCAGTTTACATTTTCCTATCTCTCACTACCTTACCTCGGATTTTGGAGTGGGAATTTCTTTCTCGTGCCATTTCCTGAGCATTGCCTACTTTTACTTTTGTTTTCAGTTAGGTTTAAAGTACTAGTAATATTTTTTTCAGTCTTTTCGGGACGGGCCCAGCGCTTCATGGTTATTAACCAGTACATTAAGGGAGTAAATTTGTCTAACTCAAGGACACAACACGGCATCCCAGCGGAATTGAACTCAGGTCTCTCTCTATTAAGAATCCGAATATCTACCACTAGACCGTAGACGACAATAAGAAATTGGGTGTTGCTTAAGATATTTTTTAAGGATTCAATAGAGAAGGATAGCAATTCGAGAAGGAAATTTATTGTTCAGATCTCTGCTGCATCGTTCGTTTCCAGTTATTTCGTTTCCGGAGTTACATCACTCAACGTTGTGCAGATCTGAAAAAGCATAATGAAAGATGTTGAATAACGAAAACTTGCCCATGCAATAAACAGCGGTAGAATTTGAAAGATTCATTGGAAAAGAAAATGATATATTATGTGATTTTGCTCAAAACAGTGATTGTAGGTACACTACAGAGACGTCTCTCCATAATTTATATTTTGGAGGAGAACACTAACAAAAATATTTACCCCTGTTCACGCCAGTTTTACTATACTCATCAAAAGATGTTTTGCCTGAGTTGATATTTTTCTCATTTTAAAATAGTGTTTAGTATAGATCTTTATCAAATAAACTTTTAAAACTTAATACCATCTTAAAGGGCATTGCTGGACTTCGTGTATAACAAAGAAATAATTTGTCTGGAAAAAAATAGTTAAAATGTGGAAAAATGCGTGGTTTTGAAAACACCAAAATTTGGGATGCAGCAAAACGCCCACATCTTCATCTCTGGGCTTCGAAGCCTGAATTCGTTTCACATCCTCATTCGAGATAATGAAAGCATTCTAATCTTATCATTTTAAGCAAAAAAAAAAATAAATAAATAAATAAAAAGATTTTTTTGAACAATAGCGCTATGTTTGAAAAAAAAAAAAAAAACGATTTCTGAGATTTTGTTTAAATTCTCAGATATAGCTTAGTAACTCATCTCTCCAATAAAATGGGTTGCTGTTTTTTTCCATCAATCACAGCATGCAACACCCTTAGTGTTTTTATCTGGAGGTACTATTTTTCAACCCGTCCGAATTCCGATTTTTTTAAAAAGCTGCATTTCAAACACATACTCATGCAATATCTTTGACGTGAGATCGCCTATAACAGAAAGAAAGTATGCGGTAGGTTTTGGTGTCAAAACATCTCACAGCGATTAGCAAATGGAAATGAATTTTGATTTTACTCATTTTCTCCAATATTTATGATTTTTTTTCTCAAAAATTGCAATTGTGTTAAGAAAATGCATTTTTGCCCAAATTTTGAGATTTTGTAAAATGTTTTTGGCTTAATCATTTGCTTTGAAGCTCTTGTGTGTATATTTGGAAACAAAATGTGTTCATTACACTGTTGCAGTTTTGTGCGAATTTTTTCGATTTTCCAATATTGAGTATAAAATGAGAATTTTCAATTTTCTTACAAAATTCAAAAAAAAGTAGTTTTAAAATTTGTTAGTCAAGATGTCCCTTAAAATATTGAAAAAATCTAAATGGTGCAAAACGTCTTTTGATGAGTATATATAAAGGTGGGGGTATAAGGGGTACACGGATTAGTTTGAGTGATGATGTGCATGTATCTTAAACGCATACAAATCAGTTTTATGATAATTGGAACATCTTTTATTACATGTATAGGCCCTGATCATGTATGTTAATGTTACTTTATGAAATCAGGCACTTAACATTTAAAGTTGTGCAAAGCGTGTCGGATGGTGCAAAAATACTATGAAGATGCTAAACAGTCGAAGTTGGGAGATTGTTGATTTATTTGTAGTTTAACATATTGCCAACAGCTATGGTCATACGCAGACGGAACCTCGGTTTATAGTCTCATCCGACAAACCTGAGAAACCCGCGATCCCTGGTTTACAAAGCGAGTAACATCAGCAATAAGCCACGGGGGCTTTTCAGTTGTGGGATGCATATGCGTACTCGCATTTAATATCGGTAAATGAAAATGCTTGGTAGCATACGCATTTTGAAGAAACAAAGATACAATATGATTTCGTTTTTAATTACGTTTCAACCTGGATTCCACGGACAATTTTTGTTTTAACGAAGATTATTTGTCACAAAAACTTTTGCAATGAGTTTTCGTTCAGACACAGCAAATTTTACTTACATTACTTAACTCGCTCACCTTTGCCACAGATATTTGGCAATGACACTTCGCCACAGAATAGAGTATACACCAACAGATTTCCTACGACAAACCTACTGTGTCAAAGAAAAATTGTTCGTGGAAACCAGGCCTTAAGTGGCCACTTTGTATAAGGTTCGACAAATTCCTAAGCAGACACATGAGCTGTAGCAAAAGTACTTAAGCACGATTGCATTTTGAGCTTACACTTATAATATTATAATACAATTTATGACACAGAATACTTACAATCTGCTCAATTCTTGACCGTACAGCTTTGGTCACGTCCTTTGCAAGAATAGAAGCTACAGAGCCAACAACACCGGACGCCTTCAGCGACACCGTAAGGTCACCATCTACTCTACATGATTCCATTGCAGCTGTTCATAAATGCAGTGAAATAGAAATATTATCAAATAATTACATGTACCTGAATTAATACTTATTAAAACAATGTTGCGTAGGCGTTATCGCTGTTAATACTGACAATACAATATGAATATTATTAAGTATTTACATGCACCTGTAATTTTAGTATAACTTTGGTATGTTCATTGGATGTAATTTGTTGATATTGGCAATAAAAATAGAAATGCTATTACATAAGTTCATGCACCTGCAGTAAAAATTTAGTATGTTAATTGAAATGAGTGTTTTACATGCACCTGTAATTTTAGTATAACTTTGGTATGTTCATTGGATGTATTTTGTTGATATTGGCAATAAAAATAGAAATGCTATTACATAAGTCCATGCAGCTGCAGTAAAAATTTAGCATGTTAATTGAAATGAGTGTTTTACATGCACCTGTAATTTTAGTATAACTTTGGTATGTTCATTGGATGTATTTTGTTGATATTGGCAATAAAAATAGAAATGCTATTACATAAGTCCATGCACCTGCAGTAAAAATTTAGTATGTTAATTGAAATGAGTGTTTTACATGCACCTGTAATTTTAGTATATCTTTGGTATGTTCATTGGATGTATTTTGTTGATATTGGCAATAAAAATAGAAATGCTATTATATATTATATTATATTACATAAGTCCATGCAGCTGCAGTAAAAATTTAGTATGTTTACTTAATTGAAATGAGTGTTTGAAGCTATGTACAGATTAAAAAGATAAAAAAAAACTTAAACCCGGCACATTGCTACTGATCCTACTTAGTCAGTGGTGATACATGTACAGTATGGTGTATAAAGTTATAAATTATGTTATTTTGCTCGCAATTTTATTGCAGACGTTGGTGAACCAATCATTTGAGAAGGAAATGGCTAATTTACCATTGAATTCTTACAGACAAATCGTCGGCTGAGTGCTATATTGTTCTATCTCCAGTTTTGGGGTCATATTAAGTGTCATATACCGTTGGAATCAGAATCAAATTTTCTATCTCCTAGTGTAGTCAGGTATTATATTTCTGCCTAGATTTAATGTTATTTACAATTATTCTTTGTTCTATGCCGAAAAAGCACCACAATTTGTAATGCTATACTGTTCCACCTCCATTTCGACCGATGAGCTTACTGCATTTGGAGTAGTTCTGTCACCTGACATTTTGGGTCACATGGTCAAATGCTTCTATGTCATTGTTTACATTCGGTATTGGACTCATTATATGAAATCTAGGATACCTACAATGAAGACAGTAAAAGGTAAATTGAGAAAATAGATTTATAAGTAGTATTTAGCCTTTAGGGCTTACTTGTGATAATTATAATTAATGATTATTTATAATTATTGCACTTACAAACAAGAGAAAATGCTGCATTGCTTGCTATGGAATCTGGGGCACAAAAATGTTCTATCTCAGGGTCATGAAAAATAAGGACATTTATCATGCAAAATGTAGATATGATTCCTATTTTTAGCTCACCTGAGCCGAAGGCTCACAGGTGAGCTTATACTATACCCATGATCCGGCGTCCGTCCGTCCGTCGTCGTCGTCGTCCGTCGTCGTCCACAATTTCAAAGATCTTCTTCTCTAAAACCGCTTGGCCGATCAAGTTGAAATTTTATGTGGAGCCTCCTTTGGTAGTGGCATTGAAATTTTGTTTGCGATATTTTGGTCACATGAACAAGATGGCCGCCACGCCCATATATAGTAAAAACCGTTCAAAAACCTTCTTCTCCAGAACCGGTGAGCCGATTTCCACGAAACTTGGTATGTAGCATCTGGGACTCCACCCCATCATAATTGACCTTGACCTATTTTACGGCAAGGTCAATTTTGGAAACATAGGCTTTTACATGGGAAAAGGCGATAACAATGGATATTTTGGAATTATTGCAGCCTGAGACTTGAAAGCTGCTAGATGCAGACAACTGATGGTGTCAATGAAAATATATTATAAATTAAGGTCAAGGTCATTTCTTGACCTTGACCCAATGTCATTTCTTGACCGCGACCCAATGTCATTGAAATGTTAAACTTAAGTCACAATTTCAAAGATCTTCTTCTCGAAAACCGCTTAGAAGATCAAGTTGAAATTTTATGTGGAGCCTCCTTTGGTAGTGGCATTGAAATTTTGTTAGCGATATCTTGGTCACATGACCAAGATGGCCACCTCACCCATATATGGTGAAAACCCTTCAAAAAAGCTTCTTATCCAGAACCGATAGGCGGATTTCCATGAAACTTGATATGTAGCATCGGGGACTCCAGCCATCATAGTTTGCTAAAATGATGAGCCTGGCATGACCTTGACCTATTTTACGGAAAGGTCAATTTTGGAAACGTAGGCTTTTACATGGGAAAAGGCGAAAACAATGGATATTTTGGAAACTATTGCAGCCTGAGATCTGAAAGTTGGCAGAAGCAGACAACTAATGAAGGTATGTGATTAATTTAGGTCAAGGTCATTTCTTGGTCTGGGCCCAAGGTCATCGGAATATCGAAATTAAAGACTTGTTTTTCTCAGTAACCTCTCAGCCTGTGAATATGATATTTTATTTGAAGCCTTTTTGCATAGGAAAAATGAAATTTTGTTTGTGAAATCGAGGTTGCATGCTTAACACGGCTGTCATGCTCACAAATGCTCAAAAATCATCTTCTCCAGAAGCTTGGTATGTAGCATCAGGGACCTTAGCCCTCCATAGTTTGTTGAAATGCCGGCCAAACAATGACTTTTGCCTATTTTTCGGCAAGGTCAATTTTGGAAACTTTTACGATGGATTTTTATAAAAACTATTAGAGCTTGAGACCTGAAACTTGGCATATGCAGACAGCTAATGAAGCTTGTGCCAGACCTGGCTAGGAAGCCTGATGACAGGTATTCTTGCGTTGCGGCTCATATAAAGTTTGTAGATGCAGACAACGGATGTAGTTAATGATCATAGATGATTACAGTAACTAAGGTGAAGGGTATTGCTTGACATTGGCTCAAGATCATTTACATGTTCAAGTAAAAATTTTTTTCTTAGAAATACATTGTAACTGAGCCTTTTGAAGCCAAATTTTGTACAGGGAGTTGAAAATTTATTATAGTATACCCTGCTCCATCCCCATCTTTGTCGTCGTCCACACTTTTCAAACATCTCCAATATTTATAATTTTGAAAAAAAGGACCCCAGGGGTAGATCTGCCCCACCCCGGGGCAATATACATATATATTACCATAATATTCAAAGATCTTTTTCTCTGAAACCCCTTGGCCAATCACAGTCAAACTTCATGTGGAGCATCCTTAGGAAGGGGAAACAAAAGTTTGTATATATGGTCCAGGTCACTTGACCAAGATGGCCGCCATAGCTATTTAAAAATCTTCTTTTCCAGAACCAGAAGACCTATGATTTTGAAACTTGGCATTAAGCATCAGGCAATGGAGCTCTACAAAGTTGTATCAATCATGACCCTGGGATGACCTTGACCTATTTTATGGCGTGGTCAACATAGGTCGCCCGTGCATTTGAATGGGGAAAATTATTAAAAAATGATTTGAAGGGTAAAACTTGCAGGAAATTGGCAAATGGATAGAATATTTATGTTAATGAAAAAAATTGTCCCCAGGGGGTTGTCAGCCGCTGCCCCGGGGCTATATACATGTATATGACCATAATACTCAATCATCTTCTCCTCTGAAACCGCTTGGCCAATGAAAGCCAAACTTTATGGAGAATCATCAGGAAGGGGCAATCAAAGATTATATAAATGGTCAAGGTCACATGACCAAGATGGCGGCCACGGATATAAATAACAAAAACCTTTAAAAATCTTCTTCTCCAGAACCAGAAGACTTATGATTTTGAAACTTGGCATGAAGCTTCAGGCAATAGAGCACTACAAAGTTTGTATAAATCATGACCCTTGGATGACCTTGACCTATGTTACAGCAAGGTCAACATAAGTTGCCCATGCATTTGAATGGGGAAAATTGTTAAAATGTGATTTGAAGGGCAAAACTTGCAGGAAATGGGCAAATAGACTGAATATTTATGTTTGTGAAAAATTATGTCCCTAGGGGGTTGTCTGCCCCTGCCCTGGGGCTATATACATGTACAAACATTTATATTCAAACATCATGTACAAACATTAATATTCAAACATCATCTGCTCTGAAACCACTTGGCCAACCAAACTTTATGTGCTGCATCGCTCGAAATAGGCAATTAAAGTTTGTGTAAATGGTCAAGGTCATATGACCAAGATGGCCGTTATGAGTATAATTAGAAAAAACATTTAAGAATTTTCTTCTCCAGAACCAGAAGGCCTATGAATTTAACAAAAAAACTTGGCATGAAGCATCAGGCAATAGAGCTCTATAAAGCTCTATAGGGTTTATAAATCATGACCCTTGGATGACCTTGACCTATGTTACGGCAAGGTTGACTTAAGTTGCCCATGGATTTCAATTGGGGAAAATTGTTAAAATGTTATTTGAAGAGCAAAACTTGCTGTAAATGGCAAATGGACTGAATTTATATAATTTGAAAAAGAAATTATTGATTCCAGGGATTGTTCTGACCCGGCCCTGGGGTTATATACATGTATATAACCATTCTAGTTAAACAAGTTTATTGGTAGATATCTCGGGTATCAGGTGAGCGTTTACAGGACCATTGGTCCTCTGGTTTTCCAAAGTTACTTCATTTTTACTGTTATTTTTAAGCTCATTTAGACAGAAAGACATGTTCATTATGCACGTTCACTCCAAATATGAACATTGTTACCTTATTTGAGGGTGTCAAACTTTTGAACCCAATTTTCTTGAGATTTTGAAAAATGGAGATAGAACACTATAGCACTCAGCCGACAAAATTTCTAATATTTGTTCTGAGTTTTATATTATTTAGAAAGAGTACATAATGTATGGAATTTGTTTGCTATCAAAAGTTACAAGTAGGCAAAGATCAGGAAAAGGCGCAATCAGAAAGAGATTCCCACTCCAAAAACCGAGGTGGGAAAAAACTAAACTAACAACCAGGCACTTATACCATGAAACACATCGTAAGCCGAATGAGCAGCTATTTTCCCAATAGGTGGCCACTCATTTACCTTAACTTAACTAAAAATATGAAAACATACATAAGGCGCCAACAGCACAAAAAAATAAACACCAAGACATAAAACAAAAAGATCCACCACAGAAGTATCGCCTTGGAACGATCAGTAACACAAAGTTACTGGCGGGCTTAAACCGGTTTTACAGGATCCTAACCTCACCCTCAGCTTCTGCAGTGGTTCATAACATTTAGTAAGTTCTTCGGTCCTCGTGGTGAATCTCTAACTAGTCAATGAAACATCAAGAACAAACAAATAAATCATGATAAACATCCTGATGAATCAAAAACAAGGACTCACAGATTGAGTAAGCTGCCCGACGATGGAGATCCCTGGGCGCCGAATAACCTACTAACTCCGGAGCAAAAGAAAAACACCAGTTGGACCCCGGTGGGCCAAGCAACAGACAAGAAGCTCCGGCCCCAACCAACTAAAATGAATAGCTTTAAGTCGGGGCCATCATAGAGTCTGACGCCCGACCCACCGGCGTGCAATTAAAGAAGGCAGCATAGTTATCAACCATGATTGGGTTAAAAACTAAGCATGCAGACTGTCGCATAACATTCAAGTTATAACCTATACGTCTGTAACGTGTAATGATTTTTCTGAACTGAAAAGAAAAATCATTAATTCCTATAAGTTTCTTAAATTTGTAAACTAAGTCACCATAAAATTCAGGTTCCGAAAGGCCCTCACTTAAAAGCGTCTTTAACCCAACATTATATTTGGAAATCAATTCATAGTGTCTACGATAGAATTTAGAAAAGGTTTTTCGAAGTTTATGATATCGATAGCCCTGTTGGAGAAGTTTTGCCGTTAAACATTCATTTCGAGCGTTAGAGTCTGTAACATGATTGCAGACTCTAGCAAACCTAATAAGTTGCGAAATGTAAACACCATAAGAAGCACGACGAGGAACGTCACCATCCAAAAAAGGAAAATTTACTACATCAAAATCAAAGTCATCGCGCTTATCATAAATTTTAGAAGAAACAAATCCATTTGCAACAGAAAGATGTAAATCTGAAAAGGGGGCTTCGGTATCTGAGATATTGGCTTTGTTCAACTGAAGTTCAGGTGGATAAATTTGATTGACCATACCTTCAAAATAAGGGTTGTCATTCTTCAAAAGGTCATCGAGGTACCTAGATGTGGAATTAAAAGCCTCGATAACATCAGCTTGATTATCATGGTTAAGAGAATCCATGAAATCTCGTTCGTAGCAGTATAAAAATAAATCAGCTAAATCAAGCCGATATAAGAAGTTGCATTTAGAAATGTGGGTGATTCTAATTCGCCAAGAGTAATTAAAGGGATACTATGGATTGAGAAAGTGCTTACATGAGTATTTTATTGCGTCAAAAGCTGTAACATAAAATTCAAGGAGTACGTACGTGACGGTGAACTATAGACAACTTGAATCGAAAGTCCTTTACTAGCCATATCGAGAGTCCCTGCCTTCCTTAGTTCTAAGCTAAAATACAATTGAAATAAAAAGAAATTATTGTATTAAATGTTTGTTTGTTTTATGTATACACTGTTTCAAAGGTGTTCAGTATAACATTTTCGTTATTTTATTTGTAATTTGATTTCTTTCACTCTGTCGGTTTACCTTTGATCTACGTATATAAAATCCAAGTCTATAATTGTACATGTAAACAAGTCACGTGCTTCTCATATAGACGTGTTATGCATAATGTTACACTTGTACTGCATTAGGGTACAAACCGGCCTTACAGCGATGTGGTAGAGTGTTGGATCAGCACTCAAGAAGCCATTGATTGATCCTCGGACTGGGCAAAAAGTGATATACATTTTGTTACTGTTAATACATTCTTACCCACACTTTCTTACCCTACCCTTCACAAGGGTATGCAGCAGCCTAGTACAAGTGTGCTTAACGATGTTCGCTGCAAACATTTGAACATTTAGAACTTTCGGTTTTTATCTTGTCGAATATCTCGTAAAGGATTGCAGATAGTTCATAATATTTTATTTTTGAATACACATTGATGATATGCATTGAACGAGCCATGAAAATTAAAAATCTAAGGAAAGTAAGAATAGAGGAACCAGGAATCGATGCAATTAAATTTAAAGTCCCAACAAAGACAGCGGGTGGGAAAGGAAATACATAAAACACAACAAAACATTTTCCGACAACACACTCCAAAAGCAAAATAACTAGCTCTTTCCCAACAAGGTAGCCATCCGGCTAGGTTTCAACAGGAACGAAAAGGAACAAGTACGACAGAGAGGTAGGCACAATAAACAGTAACATTATGAAGATAAACCACTTTTCCCCGGACACCGACCACCGCCCCAACAGGGGACAAGTATGACGAAAACAAATCACTCTATCTGGGACACAACTTAACGTTATTATCGGGCACAACGCCGAAAACCACCTCCCCTGGGGACACTCTCGAAATTAGAAAGAAAGAAAATCAAACAAAACCAAAAACATTCATTTTTTCACCCCATTTTTCTGCCACTTTGCAGAAAATTTAAAGTGCCAGCAAAATTAAGGGGTATGGTTGACTAAAATTGAACAATACACATTTTCAAATTATTTGCACTGATTTGATGTTTATTTTAGCAGTAGCAGACGTATACATTATCTTTTTTTATAAGTACTTCTTTCTTTGGTGTGCTAGTTTAAAAATTTTGTTCTTATGCCATTGGGGTAAGAATAAACAAGAATTGGTAATAAGCAAGGCTTATTAGATACCCCCGCTGTGAAAGCCCTTACCTGTAAACAAAAAGAAGAAAAAAAATGTCAAAGTTCTCATAGGTGTCATTATGTCAAAAAAAATCACAAAATTTCTTCATGCAAATGTCCAATGGGTGTACATCATGTAGGCACGATATGAAATTGTTCCATCAAAAACTGCGGTAGGAGTTGATCGGCCCGTGAATGCCCTTACCTGTAAACAAAAAGAAGAAAAATTGTCTAAATTCTCATAGGTGTCATTTTGTCAAAAAAAAAATTTCGCAATAAAATTTCTTCATGCAAATGTCCAATGGGTATAAATCATCTCTGCACGATATGATATGAAATTGTTTCATCAAAAACTGTGGTAGGAGTTGATCGGCCCGTGAATGCCCTTACCTGTACACAAAAAGAAGAAAAAAAAATCTAAGTACCCATAGGTGTCATTTTGTCAAAAATTATTTTTTTCGCAATAAAATTTCTTCATGCAAATGTCCAATGGGTGTACATCATGTAGGCACAATACGAAATTGTTCCATCAAAAATTGTGGTAGGAGTTGATCGGCCCATGAATGCCGTTACCTGTAAAAAATGTCTAAGTTCTCTTAGATGTCATTTTGTCAAAAAAATATTTTTTGCAATAATATTTCTTCATGCAAATGTCCAATGGGTGTACATTATGTAGGCATAATATCAAAAACATCTAAGATAAACTGTGGTAGGAGTTGATAGGCCCATATCTGCACACCTTAGAATAAATAATGAAAACTTGCACAAAAATATTGTCTATGTTCAAACAGCTGAAATTTTGTCAAAAATATTTTTTTTCAAAATAATATTTCTTCATGCACATGTCCAGTGTGTCTGTATTGTGAAGGCAACGTATCAAATAGCTCCAGCAAAAACTGTGGTAGGAGTTGATCGGCCTGTATAGGCACTACCATGGAACCCATGTTGGAAACAATGCACAACAATTGTCTAAGTTCACAAAGCTGCAAATTTGTTAAAAATTATTTTTCCAAAATAATATTTCTTCATGCACATGTCCAGCGTGTGTGTAGTGTAATGGCAAAGTATCAAAGGGCTCCAGCAAAAACTGTGGTAGGAGTTGATCGGCCCGTATAGGCACTACCATCGAACCCATGTTGGAAACAATGCACAAAAATTGTCTAAGTTCACAAAGCTGCTAATTTGTTAAAAATTATTTTCCAAAATAATATTTCTTCATGCACATGTCCAGTGTGTCTGTATTGTGATGGCAAAGTATCAAATGGCTCCAGCTAAAACTGTGGTAGGAGTTGATCGGCCCGTATAGGCACTACCATGGAACCAATGTTGGAAACAATGCACAAAAAATGTTTAAGTTCACAAAGCTGCAAATTCGTTAAAAAATATTTTTCCAAAATAATATTTCTTCATGCACATGTCCAGTGTGTCTGTATCGTGATGGCAAAGTATCAAATGGCTCCAGCAAAAACTGTGGTAGGAGATGATCGGCCCGTATAGCCACTACCATAGCACATGCACATCCCCAGTAATAGAAAATGCTCATGAAAATTGTCTATGTTCTCTCAGTTGTAATTTTGTCAAAAATTATTTTTTCACTATCAAACTACTTCATGCAAATGTCAAACATGTCACCATTGTATTGGTAGAGTTTCAGAGTTATTCATGGAAAACTGTGGTAGGAGTTGATCGGCCCATGAAGGCACTATACATATGCATATAAACACAGCCATTAAGAATTACAAAGGGAAATAACTCTCACAGAACTGGCCCCTAGTCCCTTTGTTTTATCATAATATTTGCCCCATCAATATGTATGTGTGTGCAAGGTTTCATGAAATTCCCGCTAAGGGGCTTCAAGATATTAAAGAATATGCATATAAACACAGCCATTAAAAATTACAAAGGGAAATAGCTCTCATAGAACTGGCCCCTAGCCCCTTATGTTTTATCATAATATTTGCCCCATCAATATGTATGTGTGTGCAAGGTTTCATGAAATTCCGGCTAAGGGGCTTCAAGATATTAAGGAAACAAAGTGTTACGGACGGACGGACGGACAACGTGAAAACAGTATACCCCCCTTAACACTTCGTTTCAGCGGGGGGTATAAATGGCCGAAAAACCTTTAAAAGACAGATTTTCAACTTGATGGTTCTCTCTTATTATGCATTCTACCCTACATATTTCATTATTTTATTCGAACAATATGAACACGTTCTATGTTGTGTGAAAATACAAGAAAAGGTTTGAATCTACAAATGTGTATTTGGCACATTTATAAATATCGATTTTTCTTTTCAAGTTAGGTGATAGGGTTGTTAAATGAGTTGAATAAAATTGTCATCAACTTCAAGTTGCAAATTAATAATCAAAGGGGAGTAACCTTGATTATATATTTTATTTTATGTCATTTTTAGTTTCCAGAATTTATAGAGTCCAGAAGTATAAAACATAATGAAATATATAATCTTGTAAGATTTAGATAGGAATAGACTGGGCAAAGTCCTTGTTAAGTGACACAAAACCTTCTGATAAGAATGGTTCATAAATCATAATATAATCAGTTGCAGAGGTTATGGCAAAATTAGGATTTTCATCCTGAATAGAATACTGTGGTTTTGACCTTAAAGAAGTCAGACCTGTTGGTCTAAAAAAATGGTTTTGTCTCCCTTCCGTTCTTTTTATAGTTTCACATTCAGAAATGATATGATCATCAATTATTGCAAAAACCGAGGGCGAGTATGAGAGTCTTTGACCTTTGGGTTCACCATTATCTCTAGTTTTGGGATTTTGTGAAATATCAGTTGGACTACTCTGATTAAATTGAGGATTAGGTTGAGGAGAATTTGTTCTCTGGTGAGGATTAAATGGTTTGGTTGAGGTGAATTAGGTTTGAACTGAGGGCCAAAAGGTTTCTCTAAAGAAGGTTTTTTCCGTTTAATATGGTCTTATATAATGTGCTTTGTTAACAAGCCTTTTGTCAATAACAGAATCCTCATGAGTCAAAGCATAATCATCAGCTAAACGAGCTGCAAAATATAATGTTTGCACTACCTTTTCGTCAAGAAAAGCTTTAAAATCAGAGATCATACACGGTTTGAACTCTTCAACAAGCATAAGCTGTATTAATTTTGCATGATTAGATTCTACTTCTTTTAAAGAACACCACATATTAAATAATAATTCCTTAGTTCTAGGAAATTCTACATGAGTTTGGTCATGTTCTGTCCAACAACTTCTGGATTTTGCCTATATTCTTTAAGTACCAACTCATAAGCCTGAATAATAAGGTCTTTTACTGCGTCATAATCTAAATTTCAGTCAGACGAAGCTGAGTGAAATTTCTAAAACTTTATTAAAAACAACACTCTGTAGAAGCAAGGTCCAATGTAATTTGGCCATCTCAAATTTTCTGCTACCTTTTCAAAATGTAAAAAAGTACTTATCTACCTTTTTTGTGAAATGGAGGAAATAACTTGATATGTTTAGTAACATCAAAAAATTTAATAGGATCAAAAAAAAACATGAGGCATTGATTTACTGCTCAATTCAAGCTCTTTCATTTTTAACTGTATTGCATTTTTTTTTTCTTTTTTGATTTCTATCTTTTCTTCTAGTTCTAAATTTACCTTTGCAAGCATTTTTTTTTCAAACATTTTTGATTTTCTAGCTTTTATTTTCTAACTCTCTTTGTTTTCTTATATTGTTTTATCTCTTTTTTATCTTTTCTTCTAGTTCTAAATTTACCTTTGCAAGCATTTTTTCAAACTCTTTTTGTTTTTCTAGCTTTTATTTTTCTAACTCTCTTTGTTTGTCTTTTTTTTATCTCTTTTTGTGTTTTCTATTTTTATTTTTCAGGTCGTTCTTCTATTTCTAATTTTCTCAATCAAATTGTCTTCGTTTTTCTTTCTTTCTTTCTTTCTTTCTTTCTTTCTTCACATGCTCTTTTGTATTTACCTTTCTTCCCTTTCATTCTTATCTGCCCTTCTTCTTTTGCCGAGTTCTAATTTTAATTTTTCTGAATCCAAAAATTGCTTTTGTCTTCCTCTCTCAGCTGTACGTCAGTTTGTTGGACCATAATGTAAGATGCAGCTGAAAGTTCAGTTATTTCCTTATCAACAAGGATCTGAATAATAATATTCTTGATTTCATGCTGTAACATAGATGATTCAATACTAGACAGTTTTTACTGTCTAGCAATGTCTAATGGGTCACTCTTTTTGGCCTGATTTAACATTTTTGAGACGGCCCATGAATGAAATCTTCAAGTTTGAATGACATTGCTGCTTTTGTTGGTATGACAAACAGTAAATATTGTTTAAAAGGTACAAATAGGCAATGATCAGGAAATGGCGAATCGGAAAGAAATTCCTACTCCACAAACCGAGGGGTGGAAAAACTAAAATGGCACTTAGGTACCTTTACCAAGAATACGTATCTTGAATTACGCGTGTACTTTGGTGCACAAAATGTGCTTATTAATTCTTAATTATGTTATAATTATAAGAAATATCAATGCCACACTTCTATCAAATTCTAGACTCTAAAAATCTGGAAACTAAAGAATAAAATAAAAATGAAAGCTAACATTGATAAATATATCATATATTTATAACAAGAAGCATAGATGTAATAGCAAATCGGAAGCGAATCCCGTCACAAGATTGGACATTTCAATACCTGAGTTGTATGAATGCATTTTGTATTTACCTGACACCATCTAAACTGTATACCCCACGCATCTCCCACGCGCCAATTATTTGAACTGCTGGCACTGTAACTAATACTGTAACACTTTGTTCCGAGGTGGTCACGTCTGTATTTCCAATCGCCAAAACTATTACCTTCAAGCTAGACAGATTAGACAAATTATTTTAATGATGATACGAGTATTTTGTTGGCGTTCAAACGAGTCAAGTAAACTTTGCAAAATATTTAAGTATTAGATGTTTTAAAGATTTTCAATAGCAAATACATAGATATAATAGTTGATATACATGTAACTATAATGTTCAATGTACTTCATTAACAACAATCCCCAAAAAAGAAAATGCATAAACACACTGTCTCTTTACCCACCATTTGGTACTTATACGCTTGCCATCTGTGGTTACCGCAGACAAAAAGCCTTGTTTTCACACTAAAAATGGTCTTAAAAGTAAACTTACGGCTATATTCTCTTCCGTCACTCAAACTCAAACTCGAACTCAACTCGCGAGAGTATGGCTGGCGTATGAGTCGAGTGGGATTAAATTGAGTGAGCGTGGAGTATAGATTTAGTATGCACAAAAGTCACTCGACCCTCACTCACAGGAGTGTCAAATTTTCCTATTAAAACAAAGAAATTTGAAATCTTATGGACATTTGATGTTATTATTCTAACATAAAATGAGCAGCAAAGACTCCGACTAGACGCCGCATATTACGGTGAGTTGTTATCTATTTTTGATGTACACGCATGGTATCGTATTCGCTTATACTCATTGATTCTTTGTTTGTCTGCTTGTTTGTTTATTTGCCTTCCTTTCTGTAATGCGCTCTCTCTCTCTCTCTCTCTCTCTCTCTCTCTCTCTCTCTCTGCTTGCTTGTTGGTTTATTTGTCCTAGTTCTTCCCTAGCTCTCTCTCTCTCTCTCTCTCTCTCTCTCTCTCTCTCAGAGAGGTGTGGGTTGGTGAGTAGATGAGTGGGGGTGGAGGGGGTGAGTCTGTGACAGTGATGTCTAGCGTAAAGGCTCAAACGTGTCTGCATCTGGATGTACAATGTTGACCACTCACCTAAAAATATGGCTCATTGCTTTTCATGTTCAAAATAGTCGCAAATGACTTGCCCGCGACCCCTCTTAAGAAAAGATTTGTCCCGAGCATACTGCTTGGTCCGGGTGATATATGTAATCTGCTATTTTTGGGCTCTTTCGAAGAAAATGTGGAGAAATACGGGTCCAAAGATTTTTCGTGTAGCTCTCGAGTGAGGTGTCGCCTTCACTCAACTTTTACTAGAAATTTGAGTTGAGTTCGAGTGTTAGTGAGATATATGCATACCAAATCGAATAGTTATGCGCTCACACGTGTGACTGATCAGATTATCTGAATGAGTTTGAGTGGAGTATGCCTCGTCTGTAGGTTGAGAATACAGCCGTTAGTAATTAAATTTAACACCCTTGGGACTTCAAAAGGTCCATGCATTAGGCTAAAACGCTTAGAATGTACATCGTGGTGCCCATAAGAGGATTTCTAGCGCCTCCATTTACCGGTACATATTCAAAACATCATCGCTTCCCGGATTGACCATCACGGGCAGCAGGTCGTTCCGAATATAGATCAAGGCATTTTCCATCAGCCTCATGTTGAAGTCAGCATCTCAGCATCACTTTTAACCAAAACTTCAGTAGTCCGATAAAGATACTCCGGTTTAAGCCCGTCAGTATTTTTATATAACTGATCGTACCAAAGCGATACTTCTGTGGTTGTTCTTATTGTTTTATGTCTTGGTGTTTAAATTTTTTGTGCTGTTGGCGCCTTATGTATGTTATCATATTTCTAGTTAAGTTTAGGTAACTGAGTGGCCATCTATTGGGAAAATAGCTGCTCAATCGGCTTACGAAATGTTTTCATGGTATAAGTACCTTATTGTTAGTTTGTCTTTTTCCCGCCTCGGTTTTTGGAGTGGGAATCTTTTTTTGATTGCGCCTTTTCCTGATCGTTGCCTACTTGTACCCCTTTCCATAGCTTCATAAAACTATCCTAACATACCGTCCACAAGCAGACATGTTTTCGCCGACCCAATCATGTCAAGCAACAGTTTTTTGTCATTAACGACGAGTTCTGTCATGTTTGTTCTTGTAGACTTCCGTTCTCAACTTAGGCTTCAATTGAGCCATAACATGTCATAAATTCGACATGTAAGTCCAGACTAAGTCTTCTGTGCTGTTTGATCGAGGAGAAGTCATATACTTAAGGTATAAACAAACGCATTAACACTTTGCGTTGTTATAGGCTGGCGTTGTAATGCAAGACTGTGGTGTAACTGATCTTATTACTTAATATCAGTAGCTAAACGTCAAATTACAACAGGCCAAGTCACTATGTCGTTTACGTATGCATGATGGCGGGCGTATAACCTTACGGACCTACAGTAGCACACCCTGGAAATATGATAAAGTCAAAGTTTAACCCAAACCATTTTCATTCATTCCAAAAACTGCTTAAAGTGATTGCAGATACAACGACTGACCCGTTGGTAGCATTTGGAAAATATCGAAGAACAAATGCACTTTTGCATTCCGTTAACCAGTTTCACGCACAACTGGATGACATCCAATCATGCAATAACGCCAATCTTAATTGCACATTATCAATTCGACGTCAGCCAACAAATCATTCACATATTTGATATCTTTACCTTCGTCTCGACGTTTACGTCACAATTTTTTTTTTCATGGTTTTTGACGTTTTGACGTTTATCGTATCAATAAACTGACGTTTTCTCATTTCATCACATGCCATAAGCGGTCTGAAAGACATCTCTAAAAGAGATTATATTAAAAAGTCAAATAAATACGTTACAGTTGAATTTTTATGTGTTGCGTATTTTAATCCCTTACATGTAAGTATATGAAACTGTTTTCTACGCACGCACGAAAACCGGTATAATTCTTGACCACAGCTCTACATTTTAAGGCGTCGAACATGCGATGCTTATGAAACGACCAACTAGAGTCATGTAATGGACTAGCCAATAAGCTCTCCTGTAATATTTTATCTGGGACATAAGATGGTAGCCAATGGAGGTAGGATTCCTCTTTTGGACATCCGGAAGTTGATTCGGAATTCCGGCATGGATGCTTGGAAGTTGTAAAGACCTGAGGTGGGCTTCACCGTCAGTAATTGGCATTTACGATAACAGTGGCATATTTAATAGTGTTCCCGTATAAATGCATAGAATGAAGCTATTAGTTCAAACTTTTTATTCAGTCAAATGCCCAAACAAATATTCTTGCATAGATATCTATGCGCATAGCTGTTTGAGGCCGTTTTCGATTGGTCGAAAGCCGTGTTCAAACAGCAAAACCCATGTTCAAATCATGAAATTCACGTGCCGTTTGAACATGGGTTTTGGGCGACGTCATTGGTCAATGCGACGTGACGTCATGTGTTTCATGGAAACAAAATGGCCGACGTTGAAGAAGCCCCGCTGTTTTCGGTGGATTTTTACGTTGCTAATGTTATTTTCAAGAGATTTTAAGTGGATTAAAGTGAAAATGCAAGAATAGCGATCAACCATGGTTTGTTTCAGTGTTCAAACATTCGCTGGATCACTCGGAAGGTGTTTGAACACGCGGCCTGCGGCCTTGTGTTCAAACACCTTCCTCGTGATCCATCGAATGTTTGAACACTGAAAACCATGGTTGATCCCTATATTAGCATATAGTTTTTCGTGCTTCAGAGGGCAATAGTGCAAAATATTTCTCCGAGGTGCAGGCACCGACTTGATAGGCTATTAGTCGTACCACACCGAGAGGAAAAATGTTTCGTATACGTGACTGTTGACGCTTGAAATAACTGTGTATAACCTAATCACATATTGCTGTCACGTGATTGATCATGTGTTCGAACAGGGCAACATAATTGTCTAATAAGTGTTTTATAATGTTGTTACCTTAAACATTTAGTCATAATATCAGGCAATACACTGATCACTGAAAAAGCCGGGCAATATTTTTTTTTCTGTTGTTAGGTGCTATTTCATGCAATTAAGTACTACTAATAAAAATATTAACAAGTTTATTCTTAAAAGTCATTTAAATAACTTACTAGTGTTTTATATGTAATGTGACTCACTTTGAAATATTATATGCGAGGTTTCCACTTTCACCTGTTATTCCCTCCTTACTATTAGTGTTGACCAATCCATGCAGCGCTTTGTAGATTAAAGGCACCACTGATAGAAACAAAAATAAACAGCACCAAATCATTAGAAAGTTTGAAATTGGTAGCCGTATTTTACATTTATTTAATGTCTATTTGGTGCTACATTAATCATCACTACGTTTCTTCCTGGCAAAATCCATTGTTTCACCTATTTTAGGCGCGTGATAATTTGATTTACCATAGCCGTATCGTGTATTCAAATAAGGTACCTTTAGCGACACAATACTGGTACAGTGATTTCCAATATATCAGTACAAAATTGAGAATGAATAAGTCATCTGTTATGAGTGAAACCCTTTTTCGTCAAAAACACATTGAAACAATAATACTATCAAACGCATTTAATCATAATTCACAATTTGCAGTTTTAGCTCACCTGAGCCGACATGCTCCGTCGTCCGTCGTCGTTGTCATCGTTGTCGTCGTCGTCGATGTTCGCACTTTTCAAACATCTCCTCTGAAACCGCTTGGCCAATCAAAGCCAAACCTCATGTTGAGCATCCTTATGAAGGGAGAACGGAAGTTTGTATAAATTGTCCAGGTCACATGACCAAGATGGCTGCCATGGCTATAAATAGCAAAAACCTTTAAAAACCTCCTTCTCCACAACCAGAAGGCCAGTGATTTTAAAACTTGGCATGAAGCATTAAGCACTGAAGCTCTACAAAGTTTATATAAATCATGACCCTGAGATGACCTTGACATATTTTACGGCAAGGTCCATATAGGTCGACCATGCCTTTGAATGGGGAAAATTGTTAAAATATGATTTGAGGGGCAAAACTTGCAGGAAATGGGCAGATGGACAGAACATTTATATTTATGAAAATTTTTTGTCCCCAGCGGGTTGTCTGCCCCTACCCCGGGGCTATATACATGTATATGGCCATAATATTCAATCATCTTCTCCTCTGAAACCGCTTGGCCAAACAAAGCCAAACCTTATATGGAGCATTGTTAGGAAGGTGAAATGGCAGTTGGTATAAATGGTCGAGGTCACATGACTAAGATGGCCGCCATGTCTATAAATAGCAAAAACATTCAAAAATCTTCTTCTCCAGAACCAGAAGTCCTATGATTTTGAAACTTGTCATGAAGCATTGGGCAATTGATCTCTACAAAGTTTATATAAATCATGACCCTTGAATGACCTTGACCTATTTTAAGGCAAGGTCAACATAGGTCGCCGATGCATTTGAATGGGGAAAATTGTTAAAATATGATTTGAGGGGCAAAACTTGCAGGCAATTGGGCAAATAGACAGAATAATTATGATTATGAAAAACATTTGTCCCTAGGGGTTGTCTGCCCCTGCCCCAGGGCTATATACATGTACATGTACATGACCATAATATACAAACATCATCTGCTCTGAAACTGCTTGGTCAATCAAAGCCAAACTTTATGTGGAGGATCGTTAAGAAGAGGCAATGAAAATTTATATAAATGGTCAAGGTCACATGACCAAGATGGCTGCCATGGCTATAAATAGTAAAAGCCTTTTAAAATCTTTTCTCCAGAACCAGAAGGCCTATGATTATTTTGAAATTTGGCATGAAGCATCAGGCAACAGAGCAATATTAAATGATCCTTGGATGACCTTGACCTATTTTACGGCAAGGTCAACTTAGTTCGCCAATGCATTTGAATTTGGAAAATTGTTAAAATGTCATTTGAAGGGCAAAACTTGCAGTAAATTGGCAAATGGACAAAAGGTTTATGATTTGAATGAGAAATTGACTACAGTGGTTGCTCTGACCTGGCCCTGGGGTTATATACATGTATATTACCATTCTAGTCAAACAAGTTTATTGGTATATATCTCCGGTTTCAGGTGAGCGTTTACAGGACCATTGGTCCTCTGGTTAAGAATTTCCATTCAAATGGAACGCTCACATTAACACCTGGAAATGGTGGATTTGGCGTTATACAAGTACACACATGTAGAGAAATTTTAAAGAAGCAAAAACTTAAAATTTCGTCAAAAATCGTATTTTTACCATTGATTGTGGGTACACAACAGAACCGACTTAGAGAGGCTGTTCTAACGCGTACCCACAATCTATGTTTTGGAGCAAAAATAAGAACCAGAGGACCAATGGTCCTGTAAACGCTCACCTGAGATCAGCTGCATATACCAATAAACATGTTTGAATATTATGGTATTTAACTCCAGTGCAGGGGCAGATAAGCCCTTGGGCCATTTTCTTTTTTCAGAATCTTCAATATTCTGTCCATTTGCCAATTTCCTGTTGGCTTTTTCCTTCAAATGACATTTTAACAGTTTTCCCAATTCAGATGCACAGGCAACCCATGTTGACCTTGCCATAAACTTGGTCAAGGTCATCACAGGGTCATGATTTATATATACATTGGAGTACTTTAGCCATCGATGTCTCACGCCAAGTTTCCTTGAAATCAGTCTATTGGTTTCAGAGAAGATGATTTTTGATGGGTTTTTACCATATATGGGCATGGCGGCCATCTTGGTCATGTGATCTAGATTATTTATATACACATTGATTCCCCTATTCTATAGATGCTTCACTTAAAATTTGGCTTTGTTTGGCCAAGCGGTTTCAGAGGAGAAGACGTTTGAATATTATGGAAATATACATGTATATTGCCCCGGGGTGGGGGCACATGAGCCCATGGGGTCCAATTTTTTTCAGAATCATTAATATCCAGTCCTACTGCCCATTTCCTGCAAGACTTTCACTTTAAATGGCATTTTAAAAGTTTTCCCCATTCAAATGCATTGGTGACCCGGTGTTGACCTTCCCGTAAAATAGGTCAAGGTCATCACAGGGTCATGATTTATATACACATTGTAGTGCTTGAGCCATCGATGCTTCGTGCCAAGTTTCGTTGAAATCGGTCAACCGGTTCTGGAGAAGAAGATTTTTGAACGGTTTTTACCATATATGGGTATGGCGGCCATCTTGGTCATGTGACCTGGATTTTTTATATACATATTTGTTACCCCTTCCTATTGATGCTTCACATAAAATTTCGCTTTGATTGGCCAAGCGGTTTCAGAGGAGAAGATGTTTGAATATTATGGAGATATACATGTATATTGCCCCGGGGTGGGGGCGGATGAGCCCCTGGTGCCCAATTTTTTTCAGAATCATTAATATTCAGTCCTACTGCTCATTTTCTGCAAGATTTTTCCTTTAAATGACAATTTAACAATTTTTCCCATTCAAATGCATTGGCGACCTATGTTGACCTTGCCGTAAAATAGGTCAAGGTCATCATAGGGTCATGATTTATATATACATTGTAGTGCTTGAGCCATTAATGCTTCATGCCAAGTTTGGTTGAAATCGGTCCAGTGGTTCCGGAGAAGAAGATTTTTGAAGAGTTTTTACCATATATGGGCATGGCGGCCATCTTGGTCATGTGACCTGGATTATTTATATACACATTGGTTCCCCCTTCCCATAGATGCTTCATGTAAAATTTGGCTTTGATTGGCCAAGCGGTTTCAGAGGAGAAGATCTTTGAAAATGGTGGACGACGGACGGACGGACGACGGACGACGGACGGACGGACGGACGCCGGAGCATGGGTATACTATAAGCTCACCTTGTGAGCCTGACGGCTCAGGTGAGCTAAAAATGGGTTAACTTTTAAGCAATGTTCAAATTATTTGACCCCGTTTAGGAATTTATCTTTGATTTAGACTGTTCGTGTAAATCTTTGAAACTGCAGTACAACAGTCTGGCTTTCGTTGCCGGTTTAAAAAGGGCTACTGATGAGGGTTCATTACCCGAAATTGCGCAACATAGTCCATACTATCTCTCTCTGAATGTTTTATTGCTTCCAAAGGATCAAACCTTTATATTTTATTATTCCGAAATACTCTAGTTGTACTATATAAAAGTGGGGTATAAGGGGTTATATATGTCACGAACATGTTTTCCTGTTGCTAAGCCTGTCCACCCCCTAGCAAAGGGATGTGCAATAAAATGATTTTTAGATGCGAAATCTGTGGGAAAATAATCACTTTTGATTATTTTTGCATTTCATATACTACAGGCCAGGCTCGATATTCTGTGGCAAACATTTGTTTATTTATCTAGTTTTACCTATACCCGCAGTATATCTTTAACGGAGATATCGGTAAAAATGTAAATAAACAATTGATTGTTTTGTGCCTCTAGAAATCTCAGTCCTGGAGAAATGGTAGCAAACAAGTTGTCACCTATCTATCTTGTGATACTGAGTCGATCAAGAATTAGATTGGTTAGTTTTGTTCGCATATTATATTTTGTACTATCAAACATTGTCATTTAGTTGCAAATAGAGTGAAATAAATGAAAAATGATTTTGTTTCAACTACATTATTACAAAAACAGGCAAGAATCGCCACGGAGTCTGAAAGACTTAGTTTTAATCATGATATTGATAATTTCTCTTCTCACTTACGTTCATCCTCTATATCATTTGCCGTGACCATGACAACAACAGCAGCGGCCGCGAAAATAATTAATACTGCTTTTATTTTTGTACATCCCATGACTCTTCTAAAATCAGAAAGAAAAAAAAATATATAAAAACATTCAGTCTAATATCCGAGTATAGCGTGAACCTGGAACAGTTTGCCTATCGATTACATTCAAATAATATTATACAATGTCATGTAATTATTCAATCATAGTCTGGTTTTATTTGAATCATGCCCGGCAGTCAATGCAATCGAATTTCTTTATACAGGTGCGTCACAATTTTTTTATAGGTAGCGATTTTTCTAGTAATTATTTACATACCCCCAATTGATAAATGGGGAATCCTTCTGATTACTTTCGAAAATAGCAAACGTTTTATTGCATGGAATGTTTAACTATAATCATGCTTAAACGGAGGAAAATTCAAATCGGCCGGTTGCTCCAAAATATTTTATGTACCATCATAGATATTGTAAAATAGAATTGTATAAAACAAACGGCTAGTTCTGACAATATTGTATCCAATATTCCTTACAAAATGCACATGTTTTCCTTGGACCCGACTCTTGGTTTCATACAGTTTCTGGAACACCCTAAGTTTCTGGAATATCGCATAGGGGTTAACATGAAGGGAGTAGGAATGCAAACGACAGAAGGTCAGTTTTTGATGTCATCTAAAGTATTAAGGATGTATGAAGGTCTCTGCCTGAATAATGTCATTTTTTAAAAAAGAACTTTTTTGTCAAGTATAACACTTGGTTAAACAAATTAACCTAAAAAATCAATAGGTACCCATATTCGTTTGGGTGCTGGAGGGGCACGCGAAAAGGTACCCAAAATGACATTTTAACATTAGTGCCTATGGGAAAATGTCTATTTTTATGACATTTATCAAAATTTAGAAATCATGTTATAATGTCAATTTTGTGAAACTCTGTACAACAACCAATAAAGGTACATTCTTTAAAAATATGATGAAAAAAACATGTGTAACCAGCCTTTTTATGAAGCCACGGCATGATAAAAGGGGGCTTTTGGTCATATTTTCCATCAAAATTACCATTGTGGGCAAGTTTAAATGAATAAAATTAATGAGAAAGTCATCAAACAAAGTCCTCTTATTAAGTCTTTCATCCTATTTGCAAAATACGTAGTAATAACGACAGATAGTCACTAATACATAGGCCACGACACAAAAAAAGGACCCTTTTAACAGTGTTTTGCTGTTTAAAAATTACCATTGTGGGCAATTTTAAAGGAATAAAAATGAGAAAGTCATCAAATAAAGTCCTCTTATTAAATTTTTCATCCTGTTAACAAAAAACATAGAAAAAAATGACATATAGTCCTAAATCCATAAGAATATAGAGGTCAGGGCATGAAAAAAAGTGCCTTTTTGCCATAATTTCACCTTGAAATAACAATTTTGGACATTATTAAGCACAAAAATGAATGAAAAACTTGTCATACTTGATCATAGTTGAACATTCCCATTCCAGTTTGTGAAATGGCATAAAATAAAAGCCAGATACCCATTAGATTTTGGGTCATGTCAAGGAAAAAGGTGTTCTTATAACCCTTTTTTGGAATTTTTACGATAAATTTACATGGTTGGTCATTATTAAACATTCAAATAAACAATAAAATAGTAATACTTAATCATGTTACTAACTTCACTTTTCACTTGGGTAAAATACATACAATAATTATGTGTTTCCAAATAAATGAAGGGGTCAGGGCATGACAAAATGTGCTTTTTTGCCATAATTTCACCCTAAAGCAACTATTTTGGTCATTTTAAAGACCAAAATCTATGCTAAGAATTGTCACACACAGTTATTGTTTTGATTTACTATATGAATCAGTGAAACAAATTAATGCCAGATACCCTTTATATTTTGAGCCATAGCATGAAAAAAAGGTATTTTGCCATAATTACACCTTGGACATTTTCAATGTCAAAACAACAAGGAAATCAACTTGTCATTAACTTTTACTATCCAATTCGTGAAATCTTAAAATAAATGCAAGTTTCAGCGATAAATACATACATGTATTTGAAAGGGTGGCCAGGCATACAGACTAACAGACAGACCTACAGACAGATGGACACCGGCTCGAGTAACTTCCTATAAGCTCACATCCTGAGCAAGCTCAGGTGAGCTGAAAACCAGATTGTGGGTATCCTAGGTCATCTTGAGCACTAAAGGCTGCTGAGCTCTATGAAAGGGTGTGTTGTCTTATTTTCAGAAACTTTTTTGTGGAATTCCTGAAAACAAACTGTCGGAAATAACCACATAGCGAGAAAATACTGGATCCATTCTGACTCCTTAAAATTTTGCTCATTCTCATTTGTAAAATATATAGAATCTGAAACAATTTACATACTCAGACGATTTTCCAATTCCTGGTCATTGCTACGGTAATTCTTATCTTTTCTCACAAGAAGATCAAATGACAGACTTCGCTTTGTTTCCAGCCCAAGGTTATGATACTTTTTTTCATGCCCATCAAATACTGGAATAGGAAGCCTACCCTGGCATAGTGATAAAGCCAATCAGCTTGTAAACCAGGGATCGTGGGATGGATGGCAGGCTTCTCAGCCTCTCAAATGAGACTTGATATATAGGGAGCTTGTCTCTGTATGACCTCAGCTGTTGAGTGGGATTTATAACCAACCGACAATACTGCAATGGCTAAAATCAGTGGAAATTTCTGTCTTAAATCACAAAAGCCATTCATTTTGCTCACTTTATTGTTTTAATTACAACAAATGTGAAATATACAGGGCAGGAGTTTGTTGATGTTTTCTTTCTCCAATATATCTCTGTCTGTCCCATCTTTCCATTCAATGTCAGATTCTGAAAAAATAATCACATGCAATTTAATTATAAATGAATACATGCATCTACACCTATTCTGGTGGCCAGGTATAAAAGATTTGACCCTGTTGCACATGCCAACCCTGTCAGCCTTAAAACGTGAAAATGATATTTTGTCACATTATAACTAACATTAACGGGATATTCTAAAATATTGATACATGGAATGAAGTAACACATTTTGTTTTGCGAAAAAATATTCATGTATCACAGTGACCAGCTAAGATACAATAAGATATGAAATATCCTTTACGTAAGTAGTTTTGGCAATGTATTGCGGTTAATGAAAGTGTCTGGCCCAGTAAAGCATGCATGGCATGGTCAAAGCTCTCATGCCCGACCTATTTTGATTAAACATTTTTAAACGCTGCGAGGAAATCGGTCTTCAGGTAGGCCTTTGCAGTATTAGAAGATGGCTTCAAATTTGGCATACTCCACTTTTCCAGATTTGGAAAGCTGTTATTTTCAAAATGGCAAATCTGTCTTTTTAGATGGCTAGCTATAGAAAAAAAATGTTGTTAACCTTAATATCTGTCCCTACATTGCCTGAGACGATAAAAGATAGATGAAAAGCAACAAACAAAATCAATTACCAGTCCTCCAATGCTGGACCTCTTCTCTAGCACCATTCGCAGTGATACTGTTATGGCTGCAACTCATTTTGGCTGTAATTATAATAGAGTGAGATTTATGCACAAAAATCTGACAAATCTTGTGAACATCAGTTATCGAGAGACAACCAATGCAACTGAGAACAACTAATGTACATAGATGTTACTGTGTGGGAACAACTAACCATAGAGTAAGCATTCAAACCCATGGTTTAAGTTGTTCCTAGACAGTTATGAACTCCCCAATGTTGCAAACTGATTTCGCCTGCATTGGTTATTCTGTCTTGTTGCGAAATAATTTGCTTTAATACCTGGAATAGTGGTAGAGCCTCGGACTCCATATCAATGGGTCCTGGGTTCGATCCCCACAGGTGTCGTGTTGTGTCCTTGCGCAGGACACATTAACTCCCTACAGTACTGGTTCAACCAAGAGCGTTTGCTCTATCCCGACATGGCTGAAAAATTGTTAACTGGGACGTTAAGCATCAATAACAATATTTCTGTCAAGATGGGTTTGCTGCTCTGCATGTTATTATTTCTCTACATATTCAATGGAACAATTATTAAATTCAATACATGTGTAGTTGTTAATTTTACTGTTTTTAAATTTTATTCACCTTAGCTGCCTCATTGTACAATTATGCTGCGACTGTTCAGTTGATTCATCTGGCTTGCTATTCACCTCCTCACCATTGTACAGGAAATTTCTGAAGTAAAAATAGCTCACTGAACAGAAAAATAAATAATATATGGCTCCAACACATTCAACTTGTATTCATATTAAAACCTGGCTGTGTCACATTCTAAAGATATACTTTGGATTCAGTTTAATTTCATCCTTTTCAAAATTCAAGACAATTTCAGCTCATACATTACAAAATAATATACAGGGAATTTTTTTCAGCATCAAAATTTGAAAAATTCATTAGAAAAAAATGATAATTTTAATGTGTTTGTTCAAAACATTGTGGGTACACGTTAGAACCACCTCCCCAAGTTGGTTCTAATGAGTACCCACAATCTGTTTTGGAATGAAAATAAGAAAAATAGATATATCCCTGCATACCCCAGTTTTAATATATAAAAGTGGGGGTTAAGCGGGTATACATATCACAGACATGTTTTCCTGATGTATGGGGAGAGTTAATCAGTAGGTGGGGCGAAAACACGAGAACCCCAAGAAAAATAAAACATGGCACACCCACAGGCATTACTTGGCTTGTCTCACATGTGCCCCACACCAGACATGTCAATGAGGTAATTGAATGATTAAGCCCGGTGACAGTAATGAAATATCAGTGCTCTTAACCACTAGGCCTCGGGAGCCGCTATTAGAAATTTTGTACCCATTCTACATACATGTTCTAGTTCAAAGTATAAAATCAATATTGAACTGCAACATTTTATGCAACAGCATATTCTATAACTCTATAGAAACAGGGAGCTCCAGGTACTATTACCCATACTGTCCAAACAACATTTGTCAGAAACTGTGTTTTCAAAATCACCTTTTTATGAAACACCCCTACCCGAAGAAATAGATGGGCTGCTTGTGCCTCCAGACAAAGCTTATTCGCTACTGACTGGCCGCCTTGATAACTCGTTAACCACTCCGGTCTGAGCCTGCCAAGGAAAAGTGGTTTCAAGTCTTACCAGCCATACATATAAGCCTTACTGGCTTAGTTGGGTGATTATATTCTGAGGCGTGTCCTGACATGACCCTGGCTGTTGACTGTGATGTTAAGCATCAGTTCAAACAATTCTGTCCAGATATCAAGGTACCTGCACATAATCCTCGCGAGAGGGTGCTGTGCAAGTATATATAGAAAGTATATATAGAAAATGTAGTTTCCTAAAGACAGTGTATGGACAGTTGATCATAGACTGAAATTGTACGGTTTGAGTTTCCCGTAGAAATCCCATCACTCTCACTCTTAGAGTAAATAATCATAAGCACTTAACACACGCCGTGTCCAGTTTCACTCGATACATTGCATTGATCAGCAATTAGCCATTCGTAAAGATGAATAACGTTCGCGAAAATACGTGACAAAAGACTTTTGAAAAGTACTCAGCTCATACACACACCGTAATTTGTGCAAAAAACTGTAACAAATCAATGACATACCATTCAATTTCCAAATATCCAACAGTCTGTGTTTTGATGACCATTCAAATGGGGGAAATAATCCGTTTTCAACTGGTTTCTAATTTGTATCGATTGTCAGATTGCAAATGGCGGCTCATTGGGAAATCCATAGCCGGTTTCCGTTTCATTGATTCGGCAAACGTTTGGCTGCCGGTAACCAGTGTACAGGCGCGTGCCAAAAGTCATGTGACGTGCGCAGAAGTTCGAAAACAAGACCGTCATACATCCTTAAGAAAGATGTGAGTATTAACGAAATCATTTTTCTTAGTATAAGGCCAGTTTTTATTTTTATTTTCTGGTTTACAGTTCTTGTTGTTGGGGGGGGGGGGGGAGGGGGGAGATGTCTTGATACGGAGGATAAAATAAAATTGAAAATAAAAGACCCAAAACTTTTAAATCTGTCTAAATAAAAAACTTATGGTAAGATGTTTTATTTCTCGTGATACATTAAAATGAACAATATGAAGATAGTAAAAGATTGTCAAGAAACTATATTAAAAGTCAGTAATTCTTCCAAGATAATGGCACAATTTGGGTCTAAAATGTGTTCATGCCTGCATATACTGTTTTTATGCTAAAATGCAAGTTGAAGTAATTTTTTATTTATTTTTTTATCAATTTGGAAGGAGAAATTAAAACATAAATAACAATTTTTCATTTCATTTTTATTTCAATTTTGAATTTTGAAAATTGGGGGTAGAGGGATCCGTAAACCAGAAAATAAAAAAAAAATCTGGCCTAGTAAGTGAATCAATAATTTACTGTTTTCCCAGCTTATTTGTTTTAGTAAAAAGATCTTTCTGATTGCGCCATTTCCTGATCATTGCCTACTTTTACCTTTAAAACACATTCATCAGATCATGATATGATATGCGGTGGATCTTAGCGCCCTACCCAGAACTATCTTAAGAACATTTGTCGGGTTAACTTCAAAACCTACAGTCAATGCCCTTCAATGAACTGTAACATCTGGAATATTTAAGGCATAATGGGCATTTTGGCATTTGGCTGAAATTGTCTTTTACATTACTAGGTTAAATTACATGACGTTTATATTTAACCAAATGATAATAGTAGTTGCCCTCAAAACATGAGCAATGCATTGAAAACATGATTTCATTATTTCACACATTTATTTTCATACTTCAGATTACATCAAAAATTGATCTTCGCCATCTTTCATGTTCAACCCCCAGGAGATATTCCAAAAACTTTAGGGGTTCCAGATACTGCATGAAACCAAGATAGGTAGATCTTGAACACCTTACCTATCTTAAAAAGGTACAAGAATGCAAATATCAGGAAAAGGCGCAATCAGAAAAAGATCCCCACTCCAAAAACCGAGGTGGGAAAAACCTAAATAAACAATCAGGTACTTATACCATGAAAACATATCGTAAGCCGAATGAGCAGCTATTTTCCAAACAGATGGCCACTCAGTTACCTAAACTTAACTAAAAATATGATAACATACAGCACATAAATGTAAGGCGCCAACAGCACAAAAAACCAAGAAATAAAAACAAAAATAACCACCACAGAAGTATTGCCTTGGAACGACCAGTAACACAAAATTACTGGCGGGCTTAAACCGGTTTTATATCGCCATAACCTCACCCTCAGCTTCTGCAGTGGTTCATTACATTTAGTTAGTTCTTCGGTCCTCGTGGTGAATCTCTAACTAGTCAATGAATCATCAAGAACAATCAAATAAATCATGATGAACATCCTGATGAATCAAAAACGAGGACTCACAGATTGAGTAAGCTGCCCGACGATTGAGATTCCTGGGCGCCGAATAACTTACTAGCTCCGGAGCAAAAGAAAAACACCAGTTGGACCCCGGTGGGCCAAGCAACAGACAAGAAGCTCTTAAATATATCAGCCAAATGCCCATTGTGCCGTACAACCGCGCAAATACCAGCTTAGCAATTCACAAGCTTCCAACATCTCAAAATCACTTGTCAAAGACAAAATATTGACAGTCCACAACGTTCATCCAGGTGCAATTTAATGATAGAAAACGTCGTTCATTTCTTTGCAATAGCTAAAAGCTGCCAAACAATCACCATGGTCTGTTTCATAATTTTCAAACATCCAATGGAATTTTTGAAAAGGGAAATTTACATCTGCCTATTGCATCCTTCTGTGACCAATCAGAGATATACACGGTGATGATGTACATTTCTTGGTTGATACATATACTGGGCAGGAAATATAAATTTCATCTTTTGACAACTAGTTAAGAGATGTTTGAAACACCTGGATTGCTAAGCTGCTATTTGCGTGGTTGTAAATATTCCAGGTAATAGATTTTATTGACGGGATTTGACTGTAATTTTTCGAGTAAATCCAGAAACTAATCATCATATATTTCTTGGTATTTTGCTAAGATCTATTGCATATTACGTGTATCATGATCTTTTGACAAAACTTAAAAAAATTGATTCCATTAATTATCACATTTATTTTATTACTTGAGACGGCATGAAAAATCTGCATTGCTACCCACTTCATGTTTAATCCCCTGGAGATATTCCAGAAGCTTAAGGTGTTCCTGATGCTGCATGAAACCAAGATTAAGGTCCCGTGAAAACATGAACATGTGCATTTTAAAAGGAATATTGGACACCCTATTACGTGAAAAGACTTAGAATTTAGGGGCTCGTTTCACAAAGCATTTTAAGACATATCTTATCCTAAGTTAGAATTTAGTACTAATTTCGGTTAAGATATGTCTCATCCTTAAGATTTCCTAACTTTAGTCCTAACAATAGGACATACCTTATGATTGATCTTATTTAATAGCGGACGTGATTATGTGAGGGCAAAAAACAACAAAATATTTACCTAGACTGGATTCGAACTCTGATCGCCTGGACAGTAGACAACATAGCTTACCACTGAGCCACCGAGTCATATTTTTATTCATTGGTTCAGTATTGATAAACGCCAACAGAGTACATTTTATTTTTAGTTAGTTTGTTTGAGTTAATGCTTAACACCACAGTCAACAGCTACATGTATGTTCATGCAGAGACGTTGCCTACATTTCATGGGACGTTCATATAAAATTAGGATGCCATGGCATCCAAAACGTGCTTCAAATATACCCAGCCAAACTTATAACGCAACATCGGTTTATTTATTATGATATACAAATAAACTTTACTTCCACTGGATTAGATTGCCTGGCGATTGACACATCTAACAACATCTGGTTGTAACATTCTGTATTATGCGTCTCAAGAAATTAATCGTTTTTCGCGATCCAACAGGAAGCAATTTGTACGAGGGGCGATTGGAAAGTGCGTAGCGTGGTCCATTATTTCGGTAACGGATCGGCAAACCAATACATGTTTGGTATCATTTTAAACTACTATCTTTCCTTCACGTTCTCACACTAGTTTCACAAAGATGACATGATGCAGTCAGAAAAATATTATTGTAAACATGAGTACTGTTTGTATACTGGAAAAAGTGAAATTTCAATAAAATAGACAATTTATAATCATTTTTTAATTTAGCAGTGCATGAACACTATTTGATGGAATAAGATTATTTTGCACCATTTTGTAGCCCATCATAAAGTCAATTTATTATGCAAGTCTTAAATGAATTTGCAAATTCTTATAACTTATAAACGAGACGGCAATATCTGCGTCCCTTAGGTTTCTCTGCATTTTGTTCATTTTCTATGTCAAAACTCGCCCGTCCCAATGATTTTAATTTGAAAATATAAAAGCAGCATTTGTTTGAATTTATTTTAAGTTTAGTTTCATACCAAGCACAGTTTCCCTGCTTCGTAACAAGACAAACAAACATTATTCAGAGCACAATAAATGGTAGATAACTGTTTAAATCTGGTCATGGGTGTGGGTGATTTTAGCTAGGAGGAATCTGTTTAAATCTGGACATGGGTGTGGGTGATTTTAGCTAGGAGGAATAGTTATGTTTGTATAAATTGACAACTGTGGCAAATAGAATGGTAAGAAAGGTTTGTGAGTTAAAACCAATTACTAGACTGATGACTGACAAGTTATCTTGAAGAAAATTTCTGTAGCTTATAAGATATGAGGGGGTTAGTTACCCCACCCACTTCTTGAAAATAGGGGGAAGTGTCATTAAGATTTATTTTTATAAGAACCGAGTAAGATGAGACGACATATTTGCATGACGAAATTCCCTTTGTGCATTGGTCACAACAAATAACGCAGAAAATATACTCAGATGTCACAAATCTTGCTGCAGATTGAGCCTTAATCACAAAACAAACAGGAAGAAAACACGCAAAAATGCTACTTTTTGAAACGGTACAACTTTTATATTTATCACTATTTTTCGTATCTAATTATGGTTACCGTGCAAGCAGTAACCACAGAAGACATCTAGAGAAATAGAATTCCGAGAGATATTGCGTATTTTTTATAATGTGATATCGAATTAAGTCACTGATTTTCTGTTGATTTTTCTCAAGATTTTTTTTTTCGAAAATATCCGCCAGTATATAAACATGTCTTCATTTTAAGCGGGCGAGGCACGTGCATGACTAGTCGTTCTACAAAAATCAATGCATCATCTTGAAGAGAAGAAATTCTACTTTCTATACATGTATTACTAAAACATATTTAGCGACGCATTAAGAAATTACGATACCATACTACGTACTTTCCAACTCCCCCCCGTATTAAAACTGACTTCCAGAACCTCCCAAACTAATAGAGGAGACGGTGGGTAGGGGAATTTTTCGTTTCGCACAACACCCTCCACATACTAGGTTTGACACTATGGGTGGCTTCTTTGATCAATATAAAGAGCTTCTAAGCACGTTGTCGCCCTGTGATATGGTGCATTTGTCCTCCAGAAGCCGTTACGTATGTTACCCATTCAAAAAAGAAATGTGCTCTACGTTTGTAAAATACACTATGAATCTCTAATCTAAATTCCAAACCTAAATGTATCACTATCATCTGATGAAAGAATGTTACGGGCACATATATTGATATATTTAATCATTTTCATGCATCGATGGTGTTACGTTTGTTACATTCTCAAAAATTAAGCTATTTTAATATACTTCTCTTTGCGAATTTAACTTTTAATACACTACGGATGGCTTTGTTGATCAATATAAAGATTTTCTATGCACGTTGTCGCCCAATGGTATGGGGCATTTGCCCTCCAGAAGCAGTTACGCACGTCGTATGTTACCCATTCAAAACAGAAATACACTCTAAGTTTGAAAAATGCACTATGAATCTCTAAAATAGATTCCAAACCTAAATGTATTAATGTCATCTGATAAAAGTATGTTACTGGCACATGTGTACAGTTTATACTTTTAATCACATATATGCATCGATGGTGTTACGTATAATACATTTTAATACATAATACATTATAAAACATACTGTTCAGAGTTTAATTACAGAACAGTACGCTATTTTAATATACTTGTCTTTGCACATTTATATTTTAGATACACTGGTCCAAAAGACACTTATTCTTTTTCTTTTACAAACCTGAAAAAAACTAATTATCATGTCATTCCTTAGTCGAAAGTTATTGCAAATAGTCCACAGTAACTCACTTCAGATTATGAAAGAATAAAGTGTTCAAAGTCAACTATGAACAGACACGTTTGAAGAAAAGAAGAAAAATATACAATCATCTTGTTATAGATCAATAACATATATGCTTTTTTAAGTTGAATGCTCACTGCTTTGCCAGAAATGTGTATTTTTGATTGGTAAATATGGTAACGTATGTAACACATAATTATTAAATATCAAAAATCAAGTTTAATGATTTTAATGCCGATAAAATGATCATCGTTGTATGTGATTATGATCTAGCATTAATTTAGAATTCATATAAGATATAGCAAATATTCAAGAGTTTAATCCGTTTGTCAGTGAACTTAAAGCGCGCACACCCAAACCACAAAATCCCAAAGCATGTTTTACACGATTGTTAGTATCCAGTGTTTCCCCGTACATCATCCATAGTGCAGATTATAGTGCAGTTTTGTAAAGGGTCACTGATGAAGGTTCATTACCCGAAATTGTACAATATGGCCCATCTTCTTGCTTTGAATGTTTTACTGCTTCCAAAGGATCTAACAATTATTTTTATTTGCTATTACTGCAGCTGGTGTTGTGCCGTGTGGCGGCCCTAAAATGTCTCCCCGTACATCATCCAATGTGCAGATTATATTTTTCTTTTGATCCTTTGGGATCAGTGAATATATTTGGAGTATTTCAAATATTTTGTACGTTAAGAATCACCTAAACAGTCTCCCCGTACATCATCCATAGTGCAGATTATATTTTTCTTTTGATCCTTTGGGATCAGTGAATATATTTAGAGTATTTCAAATATTTTGTACGTTAAGAATCAGTATTTGGCCCCTTTGGGAATATGTGTCTTTGATTTAGACTACACAGATGTAAATTTTTGAAATTGCAGCAATAATGTCTGGCTTTCGCTACGAGTTTTGTAAAGGGTCACTGATGAAGGTTCATTACCCGAAATTGTACAATATGGCCCATCTTCTTGCTTTGAATGTTTTACTGCTTCCAAAGGATCTAACAATTATTTTTATTATGAAACGACATTATCAACACCGTCGGTCACTATTTCTTAAGTTACCTTTCACAATGCTTGCCAATATAAGTAAGCAAATATCAATGCGGGTGACGGGCGATTTAATGGTAACGTATGTAACACATTTTTTATCTAAAATTTTAGGTGTTAAAACCTAAGGAAAGCAAATAGTAATAAGATATAATAATCGTCACCTAAAGATTGTTTTCCGATTTCCGGATTATGAAATGACTCGCAGTCATACAAAAGCACAACTCTGCACATGCTAGTTCATTTTGTCTGGGTTCGGGGCATATGTCAGACAAGCCAAGTTCTGCTTGCGCGTGTGCCATGTGTTTTTTTCTCGGGGTTCTCCCGTTTTCGACCCACCTACCGGTTGGCCCGTCTCATTTGAGCTGAAATAATATTGAAAGGGACGTTAAACGGAACAAAAATTGATCAGTCCTTGGTCATGAGCACTGCTTCAATATAAGTACCATTGATGTTCCAGACATTGCCTGATGCGGTTGTTTTGTTTGCTTTCGAGTTGATGCTTAACAGCCTAGTCAACAGCTATTGTCATATTGAGACGTTGACTCCATTTTATGGGACTTTTGCCCGAAAATCGGATGCCATGACATCCAAACAATGCTTTAAATATAACTACCCAAGTAAGCCACTACGGCTTATACGTATGTATGGTTTGATGGTCAGGCTCAGACCTGAGCGGTCAACCAGTAATAAGATGGTCAGTAAGTAGCGTATAAGCTATGCCTCGAGGCAAAAAAACAACATCTATTTCTTAAGGACCCGATGAGCGGGGCCCATATTCCCACCCGACCAACCTTCTCAGGGATTCTGCTTAGGCTGATACGGTTTAGCGTTTCTGCTAAGGCTGAAAACATGTTTTTCACGTTATAGATGTGTCATCAAACGATCATGCTTTGGTGGTACATTTTCATTTGTGTAGCGCTAATGACAACAGAACAGTCAAGTGACGGACACTATTCACACTTGAACCAGATTGCCCAGTGCTGTGGGAGTGTTATCGTCTGTTTGCACAAGGTACATGTAGTTTCTGATTGATCGCTTTTCTCAGCAACATTCCAAGCTTTTCTTTTACCAATGCCATTCTCACCTAAACTGCCTTATTGTCATATCATAACTTCTATTTTTTTGAAGATATGGAATGGTCGAGAGTCTCACCAGGACATCAAGGCTTGCTCAAAACGACAGACTGCTAGTATCGTGCTTGGAACCATAATGTATTGCAAACATTAGAATAGACAGCAGCATAAAACCAAGACATCTGATTCAGATGATTGTATCGTCAGAAGCATCGTGGTTGTTATGAAAAATCGCGTATCTGTGTCTTCATTGTCTAAAGTCCAGTTACGTCATTCCTGGCAAGAAAGCATTTTCGTTATCTGTGAAAACGCATACACGTTGTTTGCACATCCTGTTCTATGTTCGGATTTCACACCGAGGGCCCTCAAGAAATTCACATTTTGTGTTATTACTGCTTAACATTGGATTTTGCCTCTCCCGGGGAACTGGTGTCGCAGGGCTAGATAATGTCCTTCTTTCTCGTTCATCCGACCCGATGGATTTACTCTACAGGTATATATCAAACACTACGTCAAATCAATAGTTTCGAAAGGCGCACACAAGCTGTAAGGAATACCACATATAGATTAAGATAAATGAGTCCAGGAGTTTGAGGATAATATCCGCATCTAGTTGGATGCGACTGTCAGTGTGATATTTGCGAAGTCTTTGTCTTCCTAAGTCATTAAGTTCGTACATGTGAAAGATTCATCGTGGATCGTGGATCTTGTTCAAGGACACAACATGGCATCGAAGAGGTCGAACAACACAAACTCGCAATCAGGAGCGGACGCTTTAACGATGGGTCACCAACTCATAATTTATACCTTACAGTGCCCTATATGAAAAAGGTATTACATACGTTACCATGAGCTTACTGACAAGTCACCAGTGGGTGAACATATTCCAAACACCTTACTGTGTTCTATGCGAAAACCTTTGCAGATAATTATGTGAGACCACTTTCACGTGAGTCGCAATGCGCTAAAGCCCTAATCCGACAATATTCATTCTACACAGTCACAGAATTTAGACGCTTGAAATTTCGGATTTAAGAAGTTTGAATTATCTAGGTAAACAGGTGTACTGATCAGCTGTGCAGTAACTGCATCTTTGTTTTCATATAGGAAGAATCTGGTTTTTGCATGAAGCGGCTCACTATATATATATTTATAATCACCAAAATGAAATCTACCCATGTGTGAACATTAAGGTGTTACATACGTTACCATGAGCATACTTGCAAGTCACAGGCTGTGTATTTTAGCACACTAAACATGTATTTATCATAGGGTGTGTAAAATAGAACTAAATAATTAACACAAACATATAACAGTTATTCAATTTGATATTTTTGTTGAAACGCCTACTTTTCAAATGTTACAGCATACGGCGGTACCCTTATAAAATGTTAAATTATTTAAATATAATAAATTAAATATTGCATATAAATATATGATTTTGTGTAATAGCTAAGTTGAACTATTGGTCAGTAAGAAAGGACCTATCGTTTTTGGAATATGAAGAAAGGTGCAAGTAGGCAAAGATCAGGAAGAGGCGCAATCAGAAAAAGATTCCCACTCCAAAAACCGAGGTGGGAAAAACCAAACCAACAACCAGGTACTTATACCATGAAAACATTTCGTAAGCCGAATGAGCAGCTATTTTCCCAATAGGTGGCCACTCAGTTACCTTAACTTAACTAAAAATATGAAAACATACATAAGGCGCCAACAGCACAAAAATATTTTAAACACCAAAACATAAAACAAAAAGAACCACCACAAAAGTATCGACTTGGAACGATCAGTAACACAAAGTTACTGGCGGTTTTAAATCGATTTTACATGGCCATAACCTCACCCTCAGCTTCTGCAGTGGTTCATAACATTTAGTTAGTTCTTCGGTCCTCGTGATGAATCTCTAACTAGTCAATGAATCATCAAGAACAAACAAATAAATCATGATAAATATCCTGATGAATCAAAAACCAGGACTCACAGATTGAGTAAGTTGCCCGACGATGGAGATCCCTGGGCGCCAAATAACCTTCTAACTCCGGAGCAAAAGAAAAACATCAGTTGGACCCCGGTGGGCCAAGCAACAGACAAGAAGCTCCGGTCCCAACCAACTAAAATGAATAGCTTTAAGTCGGGGCCATCATAGGGTCTGACGCCCGACCCATCGGCGTGCAATTAAAGAAGGCAGCATAGTTATCAACCGTGATTGGGTTAAAAACTAAGCATGCAGACTGTCGCATAACATTCAAGTTATAACCTATACGGTTGTATAGTGTTATGATTTTTCTAAACTGAAAAGAAAAATCATTACTTCCTATAAGTTTCTTAAATTTGTAAACCAAGTCACCATAAAATTCTGGTTCCGAAAGGCCCTCACTTAAAAGCGTCTTTAACCCAACATTATATTTGGAAATCAATTCATAGTGTCTACGATAAAATTTAGAAAAGGTTTTTCGAAGTTTATGATACCGATAGCCCTGTTGGAGACGTTTTGCCGTTAAACATTTATTTCGAGCGTTGAAGTCTGTAACATGATTGCAGACTCTAGCAAACCTAATAAGTTGCGAAATGTAAACACCATAAGAAGCACGACGAGGAACGTCACCATCCAAAAACGGAAAATTTACTATATCAAAATCAAAGTCATCGCGCTTATCATAAATTTTAGAAGAAACAAATCCATTTGCAACAGAAAGATATAGATCTAAAAAGGGGGCTTCAGTATCCGAGATATTGGCTTTGTTCAACTGTAGTTCAGATGGATAAATTTGATTGACCATATCTTCAAAATAATGTCAAAAACAAAAACGGTTTTGAACCCAAACCCATATTTTCACGCCATAAATGTAGAAGTAACGTTTGTAACATCGTATAATGTCTAATTTCGACTTTTAAAGATCATAAAGCATGTCTGTTAAATTGTTCGAGTACGTGATATAATTAGTGTTGTTGCATGATTAAAGTGGGCGGACCATAGTAGGTTTCGCTATTTTGTTGGTACAAATATATTTTGAACATGTAACTTATGTAACGAGCTACAGAAATATTGTGCACCACTTGCCGGGGCGACAACGTGCCTAGAACTCATCTAGGATGACCAATGGACCAATTGCAAACTGCAAACAAAGTATGTGGAGGGTGTTGTGCGATTTCGTTAAATACGGTAGATACAGAATCTAGCGTCTCGCTTATAACCGCTTTGGCCAATATCATTCGAGCTCTGACACTTTTGTACCCTATTAGTTCATAGGCGATTGCTTACCAGCATATATATGGTACACTGTCTTACATTTCATTGAAATGCGTAAACATGCCATAATCGTGATGCGTTGTGTTTGGCTCAGTATAAAGTACCAAAGTAAGGCTTAAATGTGTATGGATGGTTTGACTTTACCACGGTTTCTAGGCAGGCTCAGATCTGAGCGGTTAACCAGTAGCCTAATCAGATGGCCAGTCAGTAGCGTACAATCTTTGCTTGGCGCGGTACAAGCAGCCCATCTATCATTTCTCAGGGCCTCAATGGGTCATTTATTTATTTTAACATCATGAGCTGTATATATGATTACGAGTATAATTAGACCTAAGTTCAATATGGCAAATTGACTATATTTCCCCAAATCGGAACAAGGCTTTGATAAGCAGATCGGCCGCCCGATGCATGATGCTTGTCATACAGTGTATAAGGCAAACACTGGTGGTAAAGAGATTTGGTTTCGATTTGCAGACGAAATAGTCTAAAGCATTACAATAAAACAGTTGGTAGATTTAAGTACATGTATTTATATTGAAACATAAAGAAAAAACGAAACGAAAAAAGAGAGTAAAATGGATTCGATCTCGGATCGCCTGATTCATATTATGGCAAAAATACTAAATTTAATTACTTGCATAAAATCGCCATCGCCAATATTAAATCAATTCTATGAATAAACATACTTGCAACTAACTGTTTGGTGTGTTTGACCTTAAAATGAGATAAATCACAACTTCAAACATAAGTTACCGTTAAAATAGACCAATAAGTCACTCCTAAGATTTGTCTTGATCATTAGATAAGATATGTCCCAAGAGAGTTTCGTGAAACGAGCTACAGAACTTGCCGTTTTTGTTATATAATTATATTATCCAGTTTTTATCATGGTTCATAAAATACTGGTCAATTTGAATTTTCCTCCGTTTAAGCATGGTGATCGTTTAAATATACCATGCAATAACACTGCATGAAAAAAACGCGTTTAATTTGCCATAATATCCGCACAAAACGTAATTAAATTTCAAATTTAATTGAATTTTTGTGAGTTTACGTTGGAATCATATTTCAAATATACTTCTCGTTTACTTTAAGTTTAATGCAACGTAAACCGTTACAGTTTACTGCGTTTATGTGCAAATTATACTGAAACAAAACGTAAAATCTAAAGAAAGTAAACGTAAATTATATGCTTTGTAAACGTGGAGTTGTGTCAGCTTAAATTCATACAAAACTTGGAGTTTAATTTGACGTAAGCTTGACTTAAACTTGACAATTATACATGCAGAATCGTAATTGGCGAATAATGTTTTATGCAACATAGACAGAAAAAAATAAATTGTTTAAACAAAAGAAGGAAAAGGAGAAATGAAAAAGTAAAAAAAAAAAGAATGGCATTCACAGTGGGATTCGAACCCACCGCTTTTGCGGATTTCCTTTTTACGCGCTACCCTGTCCCACCCTGCACCCCCAGTCTTCCCAAACCCAGGTTCCAAGTCCGTTTTCGCACCGGCCTAAGCAAGGAATCATTCCAGCGGATCTTCGACTGAAAGAAACAAGACATGTAGGTGATTGCAGGGTGAGATACACAACACATTAAACATGATACCCTAACAACGTACTAGCACATTCCGCCATATAAACAGTTGGTAGAAGATCTGAAATTTAAGATAATAAGCTTTCTATTGTTAGGGTCGAAGTTTGATGAAATTTACGAAGATCAAAAACTCAAAGTTTTATAACATTTAATTTTTTACTGCATACATGCAATTTTCAAGCCGTTTACTTTGAGTTTAAGAGGTACAACAACTTCGCATTTTATTCATATTTTAAATTTGAATTTTATTTTACAAACGAATTGTTGGACAAATAAGTGTGCATTATATTCTTATATATCAGGAATATACTTAAAGTTTAAGTGTCCCAAAATTTCACATTTTCTTTTTTCTTCAATCTTAATTAAATCTTAGACGTCAAATTATTTTTAATTTATTGCATGCTTATACGCAGGTAAACGCGGAATAGAAAGCATAACAAAATGTTTGAACAACGTCAAGTTTTGTGTCACCTAAAATTTGAATTAAATCAAAAACTCCGAGTTGTATGGAATTTTACGAAAATGTAAACTTACTTAAACGCGTTTTTTCATGCAGTGTAAAACTTTTGATATTTGCGAAATTAAGCGGATAGCTTCCTCGTTTATCACATTGGTGTATGTAAATATAATTAGGAGAAAAATCGCTACCGATAAAATTTTGTGAAGCACCTGTACAACGTGTGACTAATTATTTTAGCTAGAACAGTACACTGAAACAAAGTTATAAAGAGGCCATTTTTCAAACTCATTTTTTGTTTCTAAGCCAAGTTCAAAATTGCACAATTTTTTGCCAAAAGACGTGTCTTTCAAGTAAGTAAAGTTCCAAAGTGTTAAGAAATAATTTTCTTTTACTAAAGGCGTTTTTGGAGTAAAATGCAAAAATCAATGTTTTTAAATAAAAAATTGGACACAGCACACCATTTATTGAAATTAGGAACGGGTGTCATCAAAGGGGTCGTTACGGCTCGGAAAAACATCAAACATTCGAATTTTCTCTACTGGTAGAATTTTTATGCATTTTTAAAAATCGCCAATTTTGAGATTTTTTGAAAAATTCATAAATGTGCCTCTTAAGCATGTTGACCCCTGTTAAATTCACTTGATGAGGCCTGGAAATGAGAGATATAATTCGACTGAACTGTTTTTGACCATTTTCGAGGACCAACATGTCAAGGCTGCCGCACACTTCCGGTTTCAATGCCAATTTTTAACGAACAAAATAACAAAATTTGTGGACGATTTTTTTAATTTTCAAAGTTTATCAGAGTCTAGTATTTGACCTAAATAATCGCTGAAAATTTCAATGCCGTGCTGCTGATAATAACGCAACTGGAGAAGAACAAAGTTGGTATGCAAATTGCATACAAAAGCTGAATTCCTGTTATTCAGGTTGTTGTCTTCTTGCATGTGCAAAACAGAAACGAAGATTCTTATTGCAGCAACACTTTTGACTTAATTTTATCTTGCATCATGGCAGTCAGTAGCACTTTCAAATAAATTAAAATGTAAAAACACAACGTCATAATATGACATTTAATTTGATGTTAATAAAGTGTGACTTTTTGAAATAGGGTACCTTTACACATGCTTCGTCTGTGTGAGAAGTATCACGCATTTTGGAATGCAGAAACTCACAGAGCCACTGTTAGACATTGGTTTATTCATATGATCATGAATTTTAATTGATCGTATTTTACTTTCTGAACTAGAAGACAAAATATGAGGTGGCCTCTTATAACTTTTTTTCAGTGTATGTTTGCCGAATATTCTTATATCATACCCCGTTTAATTGAGTATAGCTCGAAATGAATTACATGTATTCTATTCAAGGGTTATATCCAACGTTGTGTGACATGAATGCAATTTAAGAAGAAAATTGAAAGAATAATGATAAAATATTTTGAAAATTAAGAACAAAAAGATAAATATCAAATAACATACATTTATGTTGTGGCGTTTGAAGTCTCTTCGGTATTTACTGTATACAAACTACCGCAGATATTGCAATTTTGAAATTGATATCCACTTAATCAAGCTCAATTTAATTGCCTCTAACTTTGTACATCTGTTACCTTTCTTTTGTGAAATCAAACATTTTCTTAGAAACACGCATACTTACTTAAAACCGCAAATTGCAAAATATAACGATCAATGCTGAAATAATACAATCAGTTGCATAACGTAATATGCAGAAACACCGACATAATTATTGTATTCGTTATAAATTGTCAAAAGATGTTCAATGTATTGGACTGATCAACTGAAATACGGTCGGTAACATATTGCTTGCAGACAATAAAACGCCAATATCATGTCGCGCGTTTAGGTTAGGTTGCCCTTATAGTTGGGACGATGACCCCGATTTCCGAGGGATAAAATACACCCATCATTCTAAAGGACAAACTTGGTCTCAAATTAAAGCTTATTACCTTTTCAATCGATCTGCGGTTGTTGTTGGTTCCAAAAAGTGTAGCGTCATATTGTAAAATGGGATAATAACTCTATAGAACGCGTATTTTGAATACAGACAGTAAACCAACAAAATCAAGCATATCTCAGCCTACGTTCGTCTTAAAATAATAAATTAAGTATCAAAGTAAAGGGTAGACATTGTGCTTTAGAATGATGTTTTAATATGCGAATTATCTGATTTGCATATTAATGAATATGCAAATGTTACTCATCTATCACGTATTTAACGATATATGACTCTTATGTTTTACCCACTGAATCAGCTAATATGTCGATTTAAAGAACAAAATTTGTATTAAATTAAACCTTAGTACATCTTCTATTGATTTACGTTTGTTCTTGGTTCCAAGAAGTGTAGCGTCATATTGCAAAATGGGGAGATAACCCAATAGTACATTTTATACATACACGCGGTCTACCAACACAATCTAGCATATATGAGCCTTCGTTCGCCATAAATTTATAGATTTAGTTGCAAAGTAAAGGGTATGCAATTGTACTTCAGAATAATGTTTTAATATGCAAATTATATGATTTGCATATTAACGCATATGCAATTTTTACTTATTTATCACATATTTTTCAGTAGATGTCTCCGATGTCTTACCCTATTTAATCAGGTTAAATTTCGTTTTAAAGAACAGAAAGAGTCTTAAATTTAACCTTGGTACCTCTTCCATCTTTTTAAATTTGCCCTTGCTTCCAGGAGGTGTAGCGTCATATTGCATAATGGGGAGATAACCCAGTAGAACAGTTTATGCATACTTGAAATTTACCAACAAAATTAAGCTTATCTCAGCCTACGGTCGTCTTAAATAATAAATTTAGTATCAGTGTTAAGGGTAGGCATTGTGTTTCAGAATAATGTTTAAATATGCAAATGTACCTGATTTGCATATGAACGAATATGCAAATTTTGCTCATCTATCACTTATTTAACAATAGATGACTCACTTGTTTTACCCATTGAATCAGCTTATCGAGTACATTTTATACATACAGGCGGTCTACCAACTTATTCAAGCATATCTCAGCCTACCTTCGCCTTAAATTGATAAAAGTATCAAAGTAAAGGCTATGCGATTGTGCTTTAGAATGTTTTAATATGCAAATTATCTGATTTGCATATTAACGAATATGCAAATTTTACTTATTTAGAACATATTGTTTGATAGATGACTCCGATGTCTTACCGCATTAAATCAGGTAAAATATTGTTTTAAAGAACAAGACGTGTCTTAAATAAAATCTTGATATCTCTTCCATCTTTTTTACATTTTTCCTTGCTCCAAGAAGAATAGCGTCATATAGAAAAATGGGGAGATAATCCAGTAGTACAGTGTATGCATACATGCAATTTACCAACAAAATCAAGCCTGTCTCAGCCTACATTCATCTTAAATCAATAAACTTAGTATCAAAGTAAAGGGTAGGCATTTTACTTCAGAATGATGTTTAAATATGCAAATAACATATTTTGCATATTAATGAATATGCAAATTTTACTCATCTACCACTTATTTTACGATCGATGACTCCTATTTTTATCCATTGAATCAGCTAATACATCGATTTAAAGAACAAAATTATCTTAATTTAAACCATAGTACATCTCCTATCGTTCATTTGGACCCCAGAAATGCAAATAATATTTGTCCCCAAAGATAAACTTATTCGGACTATGAAAAAATTCATTGTTTCCATGGCAATCGTTAACGTGATTCTTGAGTATGGGGTTGTACATACAAAATTGCTCATATCTCCGCTATAACTTATCCTAGAGCATTAAACCTTGTCTAATTGTAAAGCTTAGACATTGTCCTTTCATCCTATTGTAGGTATTTATATGCAAGTTACCTAATTTGCATATTCATGAATTTTTATTAAAAATGACAAGAAAAAGGTACAAGTAGGCAAAGATCAGGAAAAGGCGCAATCAGAAAAAGATTCCCACTCCAAAAACCGAGGTGGGAAAAAACCAAACCAACAATCAGGCACTTATACCATGAAACATATCGTAAGCCGAATGAGCAGCTATTTTCCCAATAGGTGGCCACTATTAAAATCGTTTAAAATCCATAAAAAGACTGATTTAAGGTCCAAACTATTATTGTGCCACTTTGTTATTGAACCAGGTTATATCGTATAACTAATGTATTGATGTCATTGGCCTAAATGAATATTATCTCATTTGCATATTCATGAATATTTATAAAAGTGTCAAAATAGAGGAAAAAGCAAGGGAAAAAGTATAGCCATTGCAAGGTTTTCGATGGGTTTTAAGATCTATCTTGCATCCCTGAAACCAATTTTCATGACTGCCAGTGTGGACAGAGGGACCCCCTTAATGACATAAAATATTGTCCGTAACTATGAACACATTTGCACGATGTAAAATTACATATTTCCACACACCCCTAGTGTGATTCTAAAGAATATGGCGCACTCACAAAAATATTCATAAACCAACAATAGCTTGCTCTAGAATACTATAATTTGTTTGATAAAGATGCAACGACCTTAACCTTCATACCTATTTTTCAAATCGTTGAATTTGCATATTCATGAAAATTAACAAAACACACAAGATACCGGAGAAAAAATATTTGAAAAATAGGCGGTATACGTACAAAACCACTTGTACCAGAGCTGTTAATAAACCCAGGATGCTGAGAAAAGTATCAAATGAATGGCGATGTTCTATGACCTTAAAGTCCCATAAAAGAATAAGCATGTTAGAGCTTTAGGTTGCCAAAATTCAAGTCATTATGACGTTTAATTTTTCCACTTTTTCATTCCTAAATTATTTATGACATTTTTCAAAAAATTCATGAAATTGAATTTCAGATTATTCTTATATGAAACTTTAGGGTCATAGTACATTGCCATAACATTCATTTGATACTTCTTTTAGCATCCTAGGTTTGTAAACAACTCTGGAAGACGAAATTTTGTATGTATATCCCCTATTTTTAGCTCACCTGAGCCGAAGGCTCACAGGTGAGCTTATAGTATACCCATGATCCGGCGTCCGTCCGTCCGTCGTCCGTCATCGTCGTCGTCCGTCGTCGTCCACAATTTCAAAGATATTCTTCTCTGAAACCGCTTGGCCGATCAAGTTGAAATTTTATGTGGAGCCTCCTTGGGTATTGGCATTGAAATTTTATTCGCGATATTTTGGTCAGATGACCAAGATGGCCGCCATGCCCATATATAGTTAAAACCATTCAAAAATCTTCTTCTCCAGAACCGGTGAGCCGATTTCTACAAAACTTGGTATGTAGCATCTGGGACTCCACCCCATCATAATTTGCTAAAATGATGACCCTGGGTTGACCTTGACCTATTTTACGGCAAGGTCAATTTTGTAAACAAAGGCTTTTACATGGGAAAAAGTGAGAACTATGGATTTTTAGCTCACCTGAGTCGAAGGCTCACAAGGTGAGCTTATAGGATAGCCATGATCCGGCGTCCGTCCGTCCGTCGTCCGTCGTCCGTCCGTCCGTTGTCGTCCACAATTTCAAAGATCTTCTTCTCTGAAACCGCTTGGCCTATCTAGTTCAAATTTTATGTGGAGTCTCCTTGGATAGTGGCATTTCAAGTTTGATCGCGAAATCCAGGTCACATGACCAAGATGGCCGCCAAGCCCATATACGGTAAAAACCCTTCAAAAATCTTCTTCTCCAGAACCGGTGGGCCGATTTCTACGAAACTTGGTATGTAGCATCGGGGACGTCAGCCCATCGTAGTTTGATAAAATGATGACTTTGGATGACCTTGACCTATTTTACGGCAAGGTCAAATTTGGAAACATAGGTTTTTACATGGGAAAAAGTGAAAACTATGGATTTTTTGAAAACTATTGCAGCCTGAGGCCTGAAAAGTGGTAGATGCAAACAGCTAATAGAGTAGATGAAGGTATGTGATTAATTTAGGTCAAGGTCATCTCTTGACCTTGGCCAGTCTGTCGTCCATACACACTTTTCAAAGATCTTCTTCTCTGAAACTGCTTGGCCAATCAAAGTGAAATTTTATGTGGAGCATCCATGGGTAGGGGAGACGAAAGTTTAATTGCGAAATCCAGGTCACATGACCAAGATGGCCGCCAAGCCCATATATGGTAAAAACCACTCAAAAATCTTCTTCTCCAGAACCGGTGGGCCGATTTCCACGAAACTTGGTATGTAGCATAGAGGACGTCAGCCCATCGTAGTTTGATAAAATGATGACCTTGGATGACCTTGACCTATTTTACGGCAAGGTCAAATTTGGAAACATAGGCTTTTACATGGGAAAAAGTGAAAACTATGGATTTTTTGAAAACTATTGCAGCCTGAGGCCTGAAAAGTGGTAGATGCAAACAACTAATGGAGTAGATGAAGGTATATGATTAATTTAGGTCAAGGTCATCTCTTGACCTTGGCCAGTCTGTCGTCCATACACACTTTTCAAAGATCTTCTTCTCTGAAACTGCTTGGCCAATCAAAGTGAAATTTTATGTTGCGCGTCCATGGGTAGGGGGAACAAAAGTGTGATCGCGAAATTCGGGTCACATGACCAAGATGGCCGCCATGCCCGACTATGGTAAAAACCACTCAAAAATCTTCTTCTCCAGAACCGGCTGGCCGATTTACGCGAAGCTTGGTATGTAGCATTTGGGACTCCAGCTCATCATAGTTTGTTGAAATGATGACCCTAGGATGCCCTTGACCTATTTTAAAGCAAGGTCAATTTTGGAAACATAGGCTTTTACATGGGAAAAGGCGAAAACAATGGATATTTTGGAAACTGTTGCAGCCTGAGACCTTAAAGTTGCTAGATGCAGACAACTAATGGAGTCAATGAAGGTAAGTAATTAATGAAGGCCAAGGTCATTTGTTGAGCTTGACCCAAGGTCATTTAAATATCAAAATTAAAATTATGGTTTTCTGATCAGAAATCACTGGGTTTGGAAACTATTGCAGCCTGAGGCCTGAAACTTTGCAGATGCAGACAACTTTTGAAGTCAATAAAGGTGTGTGAGTATTCAAGGTCAAAGTCATTTCATGATGACCTAATACTCCAAGATCAGGCTTCAGGTGAGCGTTCTCAGGACCAATGGTCCTCTGGTTTGAAAACTATTAGAGCCTGAGGCCTCTAAAGAGGTAGATGATTACAACTAATGGAGTAGATGAAGGTGTGTGATTAATTTAGGTCAAGGTCATCTCTTGACCTTGGCCAGTCTGTCATCCATACACACTTTTCAAAGATCTTCTCCTCTGAAACCGCTTGGCCAATCAAACTGAAATTTTATGTAGAGCATCCATGGGTAAGGGTCACGAAGGTTTGATCGCGGAATCTGAGTCACATGACCAAGATGACCGCCACGCCCATATATGGTAAAAACCACTCAAAAATCTTCTTCTCATGAGGCCTAAAAAGTGATAGATGCAAAACAACTAATGAAAGTATGTGATTAATTTAGGTCAAGGTCATCTCTTGACCATGACCAGTCTGTCGTCCATACACACTTTTCAAAGATCTTCTTCTCACACATTACTTTCTAGGGAAAATAGTTTATCTTCTGACCATGCTGACAGAAACATTAAAAAATTCTGGTGAAAGGCAATAAAATTTTCTGAGTAAGCCCCATTTTTGGTGAGTAGGTAGGGATGGGGCAAACAAACAAGTTTTAATTTTTGGCCTAAGGAATGTATTTACACTGAAACAAAGTTATAAAGAGGCCATTTTTCAAACTCATTTTTTGTTTCTAAGCCAAGTTCAAAATTGCACAATTTTTTGCCAAAAGACGTGTCTTTCAAGTAAGTAAAGTTCCAAAGTGTTAAGAAATAATTTTCTTTTACTAAAGGCGTTTTTGGAGTAAAATGCAAAAATCAATGTTTTTAAATAAAAAATTGGACACAGCACACCATTTATTGAAATTAGGAACGGGTGTCATCAAAGGGGTCGTTACGGCTCGGAAAAACATCAAACATTCGAATTTTCTCTACTGGTAGAATTTTTATGCATTTTTAAAAATCGCCAATTTTGAGATTTTTTGAAAAATTCATAAATGTGCCTCTTAAGCATGTTGACCCCTGTTAAATTCACTTGATGAGGCCTGGAAATGAGAGATATAATTCGACTGAACTGTTTTTGACCATTTTCGAGGACCAACATGTCAAGGCTGCCGCACACTTCCGGTTTCAATGCCAATTTTTAACGAACAAAATAACAAAATTTGTGGACGATTTTTTTAATTTTCAAAGTTTATCAGAGTCTAGTATTTGACCTAAATAATCGCTGAAAATTTCAATGCCGTGCTGCTGATAATAACGCAACTGGAGAAGAACAAAGTTGGTATGCAAATTGCATACAAAAGCTGAATTCCTGTTATTCAGGTTGTTGTCTTCTTGCATGTGCAAAACAGAAACGAAGATTCTTATTGCAGCAACACTTTTGACTTAATTTTATCTTGCATCATGGCAGTCAGTAGCACTTTCAAATAAATTAAAATGTAAAAACACAACGTCATAATATGACATTTAATTTGATGTTAATAAAGTGTGACTTTTTGAAATAGGGTACCTTTACACATGCTTCGTCTGTGTGAGAAGTATCACGCATTTTGGAATGCAGAAACTCACAGAGCCACTGTTAGACATTGGTTTATTCATATGATCATGAATTTTAATTGATCGTATTTTACTTTCTGAACTAGAAGACAAAATATGAGGTGGCCTCTTATAACTTTTTTTCAGTGTATACTATACCTCAGTAAATATGGTAGGTAATACACGCTGTGCTCAAAAGTTATGGACGTTATATCTTTTGACCAAAGGCGGGCAATATTTTTTACTTCCTTTTTATGAAAACGGCGACATCAGCAGCCTCTTATTATGTCCCAAATGTTACATTTGCATGTGTTTAGATGGATACGGGCGAACATCTTGATTTTCTGTATAAAACAATTTTGTCAAAAAAATTACCCCCACCCTCTAAAACCTGAAGCCATGGCAAGTATATGTAAAATGTTTAAATGGAGTTTAATTTGTTGAGTGCACAATACGTCAGTTTTTCATAAAAACTCATAGTTACAACCATAACTTCCATATTTTTCAAGATACGGGCTATCAAAATATAGGCAAACTAAATGCTATTTCACACGTGATCCTTTGGCGATATTTTGTACAGACATTCCATTCGGACAGCTGGATACACAAATGATGTGTCGATATCTAAGTATCCTATGTGGGAAGACTCTGAAACTTGTCTCAAATATATAACGCACTGACAGCAATAAATTTCGAGTAAGGCCATTGAGACGTTAATCAGGAAAGCATGTCCGTGAAAAGTATACCCCATTTAACCCCACTTTCATAAAAAACCGGGGTTTGCATGGGTAAATGTATTTGTCGTTTTTATATCTAAAATATAGATTGTGGATACTCGTTAGAACCGCCTCAGCGAGTCGATGTTTTGAGCAAAACATATTAAAAATATCGAACTTTTGTCAATAAAATTTTCGCTTTTTACAGCTGAAAAACATCTCTGCATATTGCATGAGCAAGATTTCGGAATGAAACGTCTATTTACATCATTGGGGCGTTGATCATTACCCCGCACCCGGCTAGGAAAAGGCTGTATGTAGAAGATGTAGGTTTGGTCAGATTTTCCTTGACGATTCATTGACTAGTTAGAGATCCACCACGAGGACCAAACCACTAACCACTTCAGAAGCTGAGGGTGAGGTCATGGTCATGTAAAATCGATTTAAGCCTGTCAGTAATTTTATATTACTGATACTTCTGTGGCGGTTTATATTGTTTTATGTCTGGATGATGAAATTTTTGTATTTTTAACGCCTTGTGAACGTTTTCGTTTTTTTTTTTACTTAAGTTGGGTAATTGAGTGGCCACCTATTGGGAAAAATAGCTGTTCACTCGGCTTACGATATGTTCTCTTAGTATGAGGACCTGATTGCTTATTTAGATTTTGGAGTGCGAATGTCTTTCTAATTGCGTCATTTATTTTTGAATTTCCTAATTATTGGCAGGTACTTCATAGTCCCGGTCCCGAAATGTGTCCAGGCATGTGCACATACTGTTTTACTTTGAAGAAAGCACATCTGATTATTTGTCCTGTGTCCATGAATAGTTCGTCCTACACATCAGCTACTATTTGTTTTATTAAATGTAACTATAACAACTTATCCTACTCAACTTACATCTTTGATCATCCCGTATGGTATAAGTATCTTTCAATATACCTAAAAAGGTTTATTAGGAATATAACGGTCAACAGAATAAATACGGTAAGCTGTAAGCTGAGCTAGATGAGTTAAGCTAAGCTGTGAATTCGTTGCGTTTTCGCCTCAAGAAAGACCCGAACTATCAGCCAAAATATGCATACTTTTTGCTGAGCATGATGAGCTGAGTAAGTTGAGCTGAGTTGAGATGTAACACTGTACCTTTATCATTGTGTAGATATTTGGGACCGGGAGTATGAAGTATAAGCCAAATTATTGCCTACTTATACCTTTTCATAAAACTTCATACATTAAATACTTTTGCAAAACAAGACATATTTATTTCGACTACATATCATATTAATGATGTCAATGAATGTCTCTGACAAACCACGTATTTATACCAAATAATACAATTAACATTTTCTTTAGTTACATGTTTTTAAAATTGACCCCTCGATTTAAAGGAATTTTCTCTCTTTAGTCGTAGAGATCTTTTGCCAGCTGACCTTAAATATGTCCCCAGTTGCCGGCGACACTTTGCCATCCGTCAACAACGTCCGCCAAAACATTAGAAAACTCATTCAGATAGTGTGATTTCTTTGACCCAGCCGGCTTACCTTTGTCAAGGTTTTGCATTTGTTGATTGGACAGTTTTAAATTGGTTCGTTTTCAGGAATTCGATTCTATCATGGTAAATAAAATAAGCCGACGTCCTTCACATGACACTCGAAAAGTGTCTAAACGTAAACCGGCATGTTAAAAGTGTTTTACTATACTCCTGATATTATGGTGATAAAATTATGTTTTTTATTTCAGACCGTTTCTAACCATATTCAGACAGTTCTAACCATATTCATGTTACGAGTAGATGTATCAATTTTCTGCCATTAAGTTTTGTAGATGTAGAGAAAAGAGTGCCTTAGAAAAGAGTGGTCATCAAAACTTCAAGAATATCCTGAAAATGGTAAAATGGCGTTTTGTCCAATCAGAACACAGCTCAGTGATCCATAATCTGTAGATATAAATTAAGGGTTTTAAAATGTTTTGAAATAATAGGGTCATGTCTATCAATGGTAAATACATTGCTTCAGTTTTTGGTTTTGGTGCATGACCTTGCTCCCTACATACTTTGGTGTTATAGCCATTAAATTCTGGACAGGATTCAGATGTTATCACCTTCTTCATAAAATCTGTATCCCTTTCTCTTACCCTGTTGCACGAAATTATCATTGCCGCAAGAACTGTAAGGGGCAAGACATGTTTCAATGTCATTTGTCCTGGCATTTCAGGTTTATTTGGACCATTGTAGTGTTCGGTATCAACCTCATACGCCACTGGTTTGCTCGTTTTTGTCTTAGTGATGCGTTTGATGAAGTCTTTATTTCCAGGATCGATAGTCGCATCTACAGCTGATGGTTGTGTAACTAATATAGCCAATGGATGGGTCGATAATTTTCCTGTCTGTAGGAAATATTTGCGTCGAAATTGTCAACAAGAACTTGAATAAACCCCAATTTATCATCTGATATTCCTTGTAATGATGGTGTTAAGGTAGCTGCGATTGCTGATGAGCACCTCGTCATATGTACATGCTACACCAAACGCATTTCATTGATTAACTAGACTTTTTGCGTTCCACATGAGTACACCAAGGCCAATCTGCAGCTGTGTTGGAAAGTTTCTCAGAGAATATGTCACTATGCTACCAATTAAGAACGCAGATGGACTATAATCTAGTTAAGGGGACACTTTATCTAACAGACGCATCAATGTGCTACTCAGCTTGTCTTCACTTGTCCCTCTTTGCAATTTTGTTTCATACTGATTTCTGTTTATTTCAATACTTTTTGGGTTTTTTTTTCTCAATTTCTTTAGAAACTGTAGATAAAGTTGCGTCTAAGTCAGAGTCATAATTTTCATTCACTTAATTAAATGTCAATAAGACCGGTGCTCTGTGTTTAAACACGATTATACTAGCAACATCAGTAGCCGTCAAAACTAAAAACTTATCACCAAATCGAGCTCTCTGAGACTGTATCAACTGCCTGCGTGTATAATCACATACACCTTCTGCTGTGTAAATTTGAAATAACTCTATAGAATTCCAAACAATACTTTCATACTCTCGCATGACTTCAACAACATGTTCAAACGCTTTATCTACTTCAGCCGTCTCTGATGAAACCGATGTGCTTGCAGCTGCAGCCCGGACATTTCTTGGAGACATGAAATTAAGTTTACACTCAGCATGGTATCTAGCGTCTGCTGCAGGTAAGTCACACTTATAGCTCCCATAACCCTAACGCTTACTTCTGCTGACCATTCGTCGTGTCGTTTTTGACAAGCATCTAAAATTTCCTGCTTCATGTCAATTTCTCCAGCAGAGGTATCTCCAACAGTCCGACATAAATTTGCTCTACGCCAGCGCCCTGGATTCTTTGGATCCTTTTCAAGATTGCAGGCTTCCCCACAAAATAAACAGTGCTTCTGGAAGTCAAACTCTGGAATACTAGAGCGTCTAGTCTTGTAAGGAGAAACATGTGTATCTGTTGTATCATGTCCTCTTCGTTTCAGAAATATCTGAATATGCAGTTTAGATGTGCAAGCTGATATGCATACCTTGTGTGCATCACGAAAACATGTCCGTGAATTATATACCCTCTTGAGCCCCACTTTTATATGGCAAAACTGGGGTATGCAGGGGTATACCTATTTTTCTAATTCTTGCTTCGATACATAGATTGTGGGTACTCGTTAAAACCGCCTCGCTTCAAAACATAGATTGTAGGTACTCAGTAGAACCGCATCGCCGAGGCGGTTCTAACGTGTACCCACAATCTATGTTTATCATGATTTATTTGTTTGTTCTTGATGATTCATTGACTAGTTAGAGATTCACCACGAGGACCGAAGAACTTACGAAATGTTATGATTCACTGCAGAAGCTGAGGGTGAGGTTAGGATCCTGTAAAACCGGTTTAAGCCCCCCAGTTATTTATAACTGACCGTTCCAAGGAGGTACTGCTGTTGTGGTTTACATTTATCCAATTTATTCTTATTATTAGTTTCATGTTGCATGACTTTGTGGCCACCCGAATTTTATTTGGCTGTTCACTTAGCCCTCTGCATTTTACTTTTTCTGTCCAAGCTAGCACTATGACCACCTTACTTCAATAGCTGCTCACCCTGCTTTCCGTTATACATGTTACATGTTGGTACCTATACTATATATTTTCGTATCATGATTTACCTTATTTCTTGTTTATATCTGTGTATAAATGAACCACTGCAGAAGCTGAGGGCGAGGTTAGGATCCTGTAAAATCGGTTTAAGCCCACCAGTAACTTTGTGTTACTGATCGTTCCAAGGCGATACTTCTGTGGTGGTTCTTTTTGTTTTATGTCTTGGTGTTTAAAATTTTTTGCGCTGTTGGCGCCTTATGTATGTTTTCATATTTTTAATTAAGTTAAGGTATCTGAGTGGCCACCTATTGGGAAAATAGCTGCTCATTCGGCTTACGATATGTTTATGGTATAAGTGCCTGATTGTTAGTTTGTTTTTTCCCACCTCGGTTTTTGGAGTGGGAATCTCTTTCTGATTGCGCCTTTTCCTGATCTTTGCCTACTTGTACCTTTTTTGAGCAAAAATATCAAACATTCAAATCCTGGCCCACCTAAAAACAAATGGCTTCAGGACTATAAATGCTTATTTATATCTATAGAATTCAGGCATGTTTCTTGTTGTGTTGGGAGTTTGGGTTAGTATATACTAATGAATATTTTTCTTTATTTCATGACTAAGCATATAATAAAGTAAACTTTGTAGAAGTTTGTAGTAAATACGGGGGATGATCCAAAATAACGTAGACTTTTGCTGTAGCTTCTATACAACTCATTCAAATGCTTGTAAAATATCATGACCATAAATCGGAATATGTCTAGTATACTGTGGCAAAATATCAGGCAAAAATAACGACTTGTTAAAAATCTACAGTCAAAACAACAAGGTCGCTATGGTCTACCCGGCGCACGTCATCTTTGATTTCGTAACGTCGTTGACGTTTTTATTCATTTTGAAATTAACACCTTCTCAGGGCTCACGGCCATCTATTCAACATGTACAATAGATAAAAGATTTTTGCTTATTGTGCTTTGTACTTCACAAATTTTCCGTCAGTATCCAAAACTCGGAAAAAATTCTTACTTTAAACTGCTTCAAAATCGCCTCATCATCAGCCGTCTGCATGCGGTCAGCGCATTACGCATTTACGTCACCATTGACGCGCGTTATTTTTGTTTCCTTTTCCATCTTTGTTATGCTGCTTTATCGTCAGAATCACAATGGGGATATTTTTACACACCTGATTTATTCATTGAATATTTCCGTTTTGTCTACATTTAGTTATTTTCGGCCTTTGTGTTGGCGCTTTTAAAAGTCGCGGCAAGTTTAGTAATAATGCAGATTTAAGCTGTGCCTGGTGACGACGTTTTTAACGTTAAATGCACTCAAAAAGCGCACATTTGATATTAATAGTTCAAAAACGCACCACTCAAATTTGTTGAAACTTATGCACAGTATTATCTAAACACCAAGCTTTTACTGGACTAAGTTTGACGCGATTCGCGTGCCTATTTAACATTTTGTCGAGACATGTATGACACGGGACAGGACCGAAAATTCGCGTGCGCCGCCTATGCGTCACCATGGTTTTAAAATGGTACGGCGTGTTTCAGATACTTATAAATTGTGTAATTGTTTTACCTTATCTTGTTATACGAATGTTCTGATTTATTGCAATATACATTTTTCTCAAATTTATTTACGTATGTTGAAGTTACATCAAAAAATTACGTTATTTTGGATTTTCCCTCGTACATCACATCAGTAAACCCTTAAACGTGATTAAGTCGATTCTATTTGTATATATTACGGTTTTCATGAAAATTTTCAGGATCTACGTTTATTGCGATATAGTTTTTGTTTTAGACAGCTGGACTCAGTCATGAATGGCGATAAAGTACTGAATGTCATAAATTGTTTGGGGCAACCAATTTTGTTTTATACGCAGTTTCTTGTTTGAATAAATGATTAGAAATTTGCACATAGAATCGCCATTAGCCATGCACTGTACTCCATCTAAATGGTTTGACTAGACATACATAAGTCACAGACGTAAGTATGGAATGCCAAAGCTGTCTGATGGTAAGGAATAAAAACATTTGATGCAACATCGTCATTATATCCTGCTCACATTTGATTATATGTTGTATAGTGTGCATTATATGATGAGAAAAGTCCATTATATATTGGACCAGGTTCTTTATATTATAAAGCTTTTCATTATATGATGAGTAAACATCTTTATATTATGGTAGACTTACATTATATGATGAGTAAACATCTTTATATTATGGTAGACTTACATTATATGCTGATACAACCTCATTATATTATGTATGTTTCTCATTATTTTATGAGCTATTGTCTTTACATGCATCAAGTGCATTATATGGTTCGATAACTTCATTATATGCGCAAACTTCATTATATGCGCAAACTTCATTATATGACGTGACAACTACATTATATGATGTGGACGATTTTACGAGAAGAAGAATAACATTGACACCGTTTAGAGAGTTATTGTATACATGCCGGGACTACCGGACATACTGCTGATTCTATCTATCTATCTATCTATCTATCTATCTATCTATCTATCTATCTATCTATCTATCTATCTATCTATCGATCATCATCACCATCATCATCATCATCGTCATTATGATACATGTGTATCATCATCAATATCGATCATCATCATCATCATGATCGAAAGTAGTATAGAGGTTGGATTTTCAATCTACTTTCATGGTCGCCTGGTGTTGTTCGGTTGTTCAAGATGGCGGCCTCCATTGGACCGATATTGCGCAATATTTCGTAAGATCCACGAATCATTCTATTTCCGTTTCCATGCCACTTTCGATCCAGTTTCTTATTGGCATTTTAAGAAAGGCTAGCGTCATCCTGGCCACCACTAGCAGACTTCCAGGATACCGGTGCCAATTAGATTAAGCATATATTTCGACTCCCAAGACCCTCCCGAGTCTGCGACACTACCACACCACTCGCAGACTTCCAGGATACCGGTGCCAATTAGTTTAAGCTTAGATGTCGACCACCAAGACCCTCCCGAGTCGAAAGCGTCGGTCTGCGACACTATCAGACCACTCGCAGACTTCCAGGATACCGGTGCCAATTAGTTTAAGCATATATTTCGACTCCCGAGACCCTCCCGAGTCGAAAGCGTCGGTCTTCCATACTACCAGACCACCACTCGCAGACTTCCAGGATACCGGTGCCAATTAGTTTCCGCTTAGATTTCGACCCCCAAGACCCTCCCGTCGAAAGCGTCGGTCTGCAACACTATCAGACTACTCGCAGACTTCCAGGATACCGGTGCCAATTAGTTTAAGCATATATTTCGACTCCCAAGACCCTCCCGAGTCGAAAGCGTCGGTCTGCGACACTATCAGACCACTCGCTGACTTCCAGGATACCGGTGCCAATTAGTTTAAGCATATATTTTGACTCACAAGACCCTCCCAAGTCGAAAGCGTCGGTCTGCGATACTACCAGACCACTCGCAGACTTCCAGGATACCGGTGCCAATAAGTTAAAGCTTAGATTTCTACTATCAAGACCATCCCGAATCGAAAGCGTCGGTCTGCGACAATATCAGACCACTTGCAGACTTCCAGGAGTCCGGTGCCAATAGAGTAAAAGCCTGATTTGACCTTCTCAAACCATATAACACGGTTTGAAACGGTCTGCGAGACGTTCTGACTACTCGCAGACTTCCAGGATTCCGGTGCCAATAGGGTAAAAGCATGATTTGACATTCTCAGATCCTATAAGACCATTTGAAACGGTCTGCGAGACGTTTTGACTACTCGCAGACTTCCAGGATTCCGGTGTCAATAGAGTTAAAATCTGATTTGACCGTTAGACCCTATAAGACCATTTGAATTGTCTGCGAAAAGTTTTGACTACACGCAGACTTCCAGGAATCCGGTGACACAACTGTTGCTACCAAACCTTGACTATCGTTCGTCCAAATACACCTATATCCAATGTATGTAGCACACAACTGCGCATAAACCATATAATATACGGGGGTGGGGGTGGAGTTTTCGCTGAGTATGACAGTCACCGAAAAGTGTCAAATAGCCATTTTGTAGGGTGCGAGGAGTCAGAATGAGGAACTGGTGAGGCATGAAGATAAAATAGCTCCATAAACTCCAATCCGAGCTAAATCCTGGAAGTCTGCGAGTGGTTTGATATTGTCGCAGACCGACGCTTTCGGGATGGTCTTGAGAGTCAAAATCTAAGCTTTATCTTATTGGCACCGGAATCCTGGAAGTCTGCGAGTGGTCTGGTAGTGTCGCAGACCGACGCTTTCGACTCGGGAGGGTCTTGGGAGTCGAAATATATGCTTAAACTAATTGGCACCGGTATCCTGGAAGTCTGCGAGTGGTCTGATAGTGTCGCAGACCGACGCTTTCGACACGGGAGTGTCTATGGGGTCGACATCTAAGCTTAAACTAATTGGCACAGGTATCCTAGAAGTCTGCGAGTGGTCTGGTAATGTCGCAGACCGACGCTTTCGACTCGGCAAGGTCTTGGGAGTCGTAATATATGCTTAAACTAATTGGCACCGGTATCTTGGATGTCTGCGAGTGGTCTGATAGTGTCGCAGACCGACGCTTTGGACTCGGGAGGGTATTGGGGGTCGAAATCTAAGCTTAATCTAATTGACACCGGTATCCTGGAAGTCTGCGAGTGGTCTGGTAGTGTCGCAGACCGACGCTTTCTTGTCGGGAGGGTCTTGGGAGTCGAAATATATGCTTAAACTAATTGGCACCGGTATCCTGGAAGTCTGCGAGTGGTCTGATAGTGTCGCAGACCGACGATTTCGACTCGGGAGGGTCTTGGGGGTCGAAATCTAACTTAAACTAATTGGCACCGGTATCCTGGAAGTCTGCGAGTGGTCTGGTAGTGTCGCAGACCGATGCTTTTGACTCGGGAGGGTATTGGGAGTCGAAATCTAAGCTTAATCTAATTGGCACCGGTATCCTGGAAGTCTGCTAGTGGTGGCCAGGATGACGCTAGCCGTTCTTAAAATGCCAATAAGAAACCGGATCAGATATCGAAAGTGGCATGGAAATGGAAATGGAATGATTCGTGGATCTTACGAAATATTGCGCAATATCGGTCCCATGGAGGCCACCATCTTGAACAACCGAACAACACCAGGCGACCAGGAAAGAAGATAAAAAATTAACCCTTTATACTACTTTCGATCATGATGATGATGATGATCGATATTGATGATGATATATCATCATCACGATGATGATGGTGATGATCGATTATGATCATGATGATTATAGATAGATAGATAGATAGATAGATAGATAGATAGATAGATAGATAGATAGATAGATAGATAGATAGATAGATAGATAGATACAGTGGTGTTATGGCAAAAAACCCACTTTTGCACAGTTCGCGCTGATCACTTGTGATTTTTCGCGGCGAAACCACCGCGAAATTTCACCGGCCAAGAGAAAATTTAAACGTTTAATCGGTTAATTTTTTCGCCGCGAAAATCGGATTTTCGCGGTGAAATTCCGCCGTGTTTCGCGGCGAAATTCGTGTTTTAACGTTTACAACAGGTAAGTTAAAATTTCCTATTTCGCCGCGAAACACGGCGAAATACCTGGAAATGTTAACATAAAATTAGTTATTTTTAATTTAATGACCACACTATGATTCATCTGTTCCATGTATAGATCGTTATTTACGTGCACATAATAATATGTACGATTATGCATGTGCATAACGCGACTTTTCCATTGGTATTACATACGTGGTACGATAGCGAAATCACGGATTGACGAAAATATTTATAACGTAATGCGCCAGCTCGTTGAATCAAACTTTGTTGTTTGTTTGTTTGAATAGATGCTTTACGTCCTAATCAACAGCAATGGTCATGTCGGGACGCTGCCCCCATTTTATGGGATGTCATGATATCTAACAAGTGTTTGAAATATAACGATCCCTCTAAGCCAATACTACTTATACATGTGGATGGTTTTACTTAAAACCATTTTTCCTGGGCAGGCACAGACCTGAGCGGTAAACCAGTAATCAGATGATCAGTCAACAGCGTATAAGTTTTGCCTGGGGACACAAGCAGCCTATATATTTCTTTAGGTCCCTATGGGCAGGGGCCATCTAACTTTGTGCCTTGTTTTGTAGCACATTGTCCAAAGGGTAATGCTAAATAAACAGTTAGATTCCTTGCTTTCTTTTTTGTAAATTTTCCTCACTTGCTTCACTTTATAGCGTTTAAGGTGTGAACTACGATAACTTAATTTGAGCTCAACCATGTAAAACGACAACACAAAAAGAGGCATATTGACATTTGGGCTTGCTGGTTACCACTCTGATCACCCTCTATGAATGCCAGAACAAGGCCAATCGCAATCATATCGATTTATATATTATACTTGCCTTGTAGAAGTACAACCAGCGAAGATCAGTTTAACAGTCAACAGTCCCATGGTTACAACACTTTCAGGAAAATGCGTGTATACCGGTTTTGCTCAAGTACGAAACCCAACGAATATAGGAATCGAACACAGGACATTTTGATTACGGTCAATTCCTTTAATCCGCCACTAGGCTTCTGCGCTCAAATTTGTTCTAATTAATGTAATGCGGCATGCGCTCATATTGCCATGGTGCGTACACGGCCCTTACTGTAAATAAACTGAAAACTTTATATGCTGACGTCAGTACTTTGTTTTAAACACAGTACCCTCCCTAGTGTATTGTGCCTTGTATACAATGAGGTTTTGTCATTCGATATGCATGCACGTGTTCCAAGCCATCCGTACATGTGGATTTTGGAAGGAACACAACACGCTGTTCAACTCAAAACGGTTAGCAAAAATCGACAATTTCGACACAATTTTATACATGTACGTTGTTGTATTGCTTGTATTCGACCGAATGTCGTATCGACCTGGTGAAGGTCGTATGCGACCAAATGTCGTTTCGACTAAATTGATTTCAATGAAACGGCATCCACTTGACACAATCGAAAATCATTGATGCTTTTAGCAGTGTCATTAACCACAGGCGATTAAATGTCTAAAACAGAGTTGAAGCCGATTGCTTCATCATGTTGAATCCAAAGACTTGTATTAATATGTGGGTTGGGATCGCGGCGGCATAGTTGTAGTGCATCAGACTCCGAATCGAGAGGTCCTGAGTTCGATCCGCACTGGCGACATCGTGTTGTATCCTTGAGCAAGGCACATTGACAACCCACAGTACTACTTAATACCCATGAAACGGAAGCTCCGTACAGACAGGACTAAAATATTGGTGACTGGGACGTTCAGCCTCAATACAAACAAACAAATCTGTGGGCAATCATACCATGAAAATTGCTTACGCCGCTATGAGCGTTTTTCTGTTAATTAAGGTAGATAATAGGATCTAATATTATCGGGTAAGTCTGATAAATCTGAAAAAGACGCATGAAAATTAACACAAAGCCGATAATCAGGGTCTCAGAAACTTAGACACAAATAGAATACGATAATTATACAAAATTTGAACGAAAACAAAATATTTATACGACTGAAAAGTAATAGATGCATACAAATTATAATGAAATTCAAACAATAAAACTGTTGTGACTGTCGAGACTAAAACGATGATTATACAAGATTGAGACGTAAACAAAATATGGATACAACTTGAAATGAAATAAAAACATCCAATTTAAAATTATATTAAAAAAAAAAAAAAAAAAAAAAAAAAAAAAAAAAAAAATGCGACTGTCGTCTTTTTCGCCACGAAACACCGCGAAACGCCGGTCAATTGATTTTTATGCGTAATGACAGGTATACTTTTTTCGCCGTGTTCCGCCGCGAAATTTCGCGGCGGAATTTTTCGCGGCGAAATTCCGCGCTGACTTTTATTTTACACACAATTTCGCCGCGAAATTCTACAATTAGTCGTTAACAAATTAGCCGTTAAAACGGCTAATTTGGGTTTTTAGCCATAACACCACTGTAGATAGAATCAGCAGTATGTCCGGTAGTCCCGGCATGTATACAATAACTCACACACATTATCTTTTTATTACATGGGCATGTCAAAATGAGGCATTCAATGTCAAAATGAGGCATTCAAATTCCGTCTTTGTCTGTTCAGTCTATCGCCCACCTTCATCTACAACAGAATGGACAGTTTTATTTTCAAGACAAATTGAAAAATCTCTAACCTTTACCGACGAAATTTATCTCATGGGTGACATTAATATAGACATAAAAGATGAACAATTATGCAACACTAAATGGAAACATGCAATGGAAATTAATGATCTAAAACAGCTTATCAAAGAACCAACGCGGATCACAGCCAAATCGTCAACAATCATAGACCATCTTTACGCATCCAAACCAGATTTAGTCGTTGATTTATTGGTACCAAATATTGCAGTTAGTGACCATTTTCCTATACAATTTACACGTGTCACTGGCAAAACTAATATTAAACGAAATATGCATACAACAATACAATACCGGTCATATAAGGCATTCAACGAAGATAATTTTCACTCAGATATGTTAGACTCTATGGCAAACATCACTATTTCTCCAGTAAACTCGGATCAAAACTTCGAAATCTTCATCCAAACATTTATGACTGTATTTGACAAGCATGTCCCGATTAAGACCAAACGGGTAAAAAAGAAACTCAACCTGACTGGTATAATGATGAAATCAAATTTGCAAGTAAACAAAGAGATATGTACCACAAGTCAAGAAATTGGCCTCAGTACAAACATTGGCGAAATAAAACCATACACTTAATACGCACTGCAAAGAAAGGATTTTTTTGCAAAGTCAATTGCCGAAAATAAAGACAATACATATTTATGGAAACATATTAAAGACATAAATGGTAAATCAAACGAAAATAAACTTCCTGATGAGATGACTGTAAACGGAAATTCTACGACTGATCCACACATTATTTCAGAATGTCTAAATACATTCTTTTCAACAATAAGCGAAAAACTCAAGTCTGAGAACCCACAAGAAAATCCACAGTTTGAACCAAGTACTCTTGATAATTACATTAAAACTAAAATTCCAACTACAGTCCAGTTTGGCATTCCTCTCATGAAAATGACAGATCTAAAAACAGCTTTAAAGTCGCTGGATGTAACGAAAGCCACAGGTCTTGATGGTATTACTCCTGGAATTTTGAAGACATCAGCAGAAGCAGTCGCTCCAATATTGTTAGAAATCATCAACTTAAGCCTGACGAATGGTCAATTCCCGGAATCACTTAAACTTGCCAAAATCAAACCGATTCATAAAGGGGGTCCAAAATCTGACCCCTCAAATTATCGCCCTATATCAGTTCTCCCAGTAATATCTAAAATAGTAGAAAAACATGTGACAAAACACCTGTTCGCCTATCTTAAAAAGTATGACATTTTACATAAGTCTCAATCAGGGTTTAGAAAAAATCATTCTTGCAATACTGCATTACTAGGATTATTAGACAAATGGCTGAAAAATATTGACAAAGGAGAAATCACAGGCGCAGTTTTCTTTGACCTCAGGAAAGATTTTGATGTTGTTGATCATGAAATTTTACTTCAGAAACTTAAGTCTCACAAATTTGACGATCGCACTATGGAATGGATGACATCGTACTTGAGTAACAGGAGACAATGCATAGTAGATAAAACAGCAACATCTTCTCTGCAGCAAGTTAAATCTGGTGTGCCGCAGGGCTCTGTACTAGGCCCTGTGCTCTTTCTTATTTTCATAAATGACATGCCTTTATACATAAATGAGGCATATGCCGAAATCTATGCGGACGACACAACCGTCCATACAGCCCATAGTTCAAGTAAGACTCCAAAGTAGTTCAACTAATTTCAATTTTTGGTGCATTGTACACAAAATGTTTGTCAACTTAACAAAAACATCTTCTATGTCAATCGGAAGTAGGCAAAATTTATCGAATAATGATGAATTAAGTATTACAATTGATAATGAAGATATCTCAAACGTCGACAAGCAAAAACTGCTAGGGATATTCATTGATGAAACGCTCTCCTGGGATAAACAAATCGACTCTGTTTGTCTAAATATCACTAGACGGATAACGCTTTTAAAACTTCTATCTAAATATGTAGACATGGCCAATCTCAAACTATACTATAATTCCTATATTTTACCGATTTTCGACTACGGGTGCATGATTTGGGGACAGTGTTCAACATACAATATCAATAGATTACTAAGACTACAGAAACGAGCAGCGCGAATTATTCTTCAAGCTGACTTTATGACACCATCAAAACAAATGTTCCAAGAGCTAGGCTGGCTTACTTTTACTAACAGAGTAGAATATCATATTTGCGTTATGGTTTTTAAGTCCCTAAATGGCCAAGCTCCTGATTATTTATCAAGCCTGCTAAAAAAATCGTCTGAAACAAACACTAGAAATTTACGCTCTAATGAGCAAGAATTTCTGAAAGTTCCATTTGCGCGAACGGCATACTATGAAAAATCTTTTTCTGTAACAGGTCCAAAAGTATGGAATGCTTTGCCACTTGAAATTAGAAAATCAACAAGTCTTTCCACATTCAAAACATCTGTGAAGAAATATTATCTAAATAAACAACTTAACGAGCCATAAAACACGTTGCTTGCATAGCCAGCCATAAAGCACATACTTATAATTGTAGGGACATTGGTGTGCTGTCTGGACATTGGTTTCCGCCACACTACCGCTGTCCCGAACGGCAAATACTAGAAATTAGAAATTAAGCAAACCATTGGTCTCTATATGTTCCCACACTTGACTGGGTCTGGCTACATTATATATATATATTGCTGTCCCCACTTAAATATTTCATATTTTGTATTATGTTTGTCGCTAGCGGTCGCTGGACATAGTCTAGCTGACCGCGAACATAGGGCTGAGTGATTCATCGGAGGTTTTCGGCAGCAACGACCTAGGTAGGGAAACCACCCAGCCAGACAGTTTGCTATCGCATGCCATCGATGGGTCTTTCAGTTCTATTTATATGTATCTGAAATGCAACAGGACAGCCTTCTATGCTTGAGGACACTCAATAAGAAAGAAAGTAAAAATGGATCAAACATCTCTCGTTCTCTTTGAGAAATCATATTTAAAATTTAAAATTTGTAATGATATCATTTCCGAGTGTCCTTAAGGTACATTTTCATCTCAGTCTCATGTCTCATTGAAAAACACTAATGTAATTGTAATGTACATGATTATGTTTGATAGGTCTCCCAGACATCTTGATTTGTACATATGTATATAACTATGTAGATATGTTTAACTCTTAAGAGGACCATGTGTGAGATTAGTCTATGTACTAAATATGTCATCCTCTTTAAATACAGACATTATTATTATTATTATTATTATTATTATTATTATTATTATTACTCTCTAAACGGTGTCAATGTAATTCTTCTTCTCGCAAAATCGTCCACATCATGTAATGTAGTTGTCACATCATATAATGAAGATTGCGCATATAATGAAGTTTGCGCATATATAATGAAGTTATCGAACCATATAATGAACTTGATGCATATAAAGACAATAGCTCATAATATAATGAGAAACATACATAATATAATGAGGTTGTATCAGCATATAATGTAAGTCTACCATAATATAAAGATGTTTACTCATCATATAATGTAAGTCTACCATAATATAAAGATGTTTACTCATCATATAATGAAATTTTTATAATATAAAGAACCTGGCCCAACATATAATGGACTTTTCTCATCATATAATGCACACTATACAACATACATGTATAATCAAATGTGAGCAGGATATAATGACGATGATGCATCAAATGTTTTTATTCCTTACCATCAGACAGCATATGAGGCAAAACGTTCGTATCAATTATAAACCATAAATCTGAAAGTCCTTGAGTCGAGGCCATTATATGACCAGAGGACCAATGGTCCTGTAAACGCTCACCTGAGACCTGAGATATATACCAATAAACTTGTTTGACTAGAATGGTAATATACATGTATATAACCCCAGGGCAGTGTCAGAGCAAACTCTGGAGTCAATTTCTTTTTTAAATCATAAAGATTCAGTCGATTTGCCAATTTACTGCAAGTTTTGCCCTTCAAATGACATTGTAACAATTTTCCCCATTCAAATGTGTGGGCAACCTAAGTTGACCTTGCCGTAAGAAGGTCAAGGTCATCCCAGGGTCATGATTTATATAAACTTTGTAGAACTCCATTGCCTGATGCTTCATGCCAAGTTTCAAAATCATAGGCCTTCTGGTTCTGGAGAAGATTTTAAAGGTGTTTGCTATTTATAGCCATGGCGGCCATCTTGCTTGGTCATGTGATCTTGACCAGTTATACAAACTTTCATTCACGCTTCCTAAGAATGATCCACATAAAGTTTGGCTTTGATTGGCCAAGCGGTTTCAGAGAAGAACATCTTTGAATATCACTGTAATATACATGTATATTGCCCCGGGGTGTGGGCAGACAGACCCCTGTGGTCCAATTTTTTTCAGAATCATCAATCTTAAGGCCATTTGCCCATTTCCTGCAAGTCTTTCCCTACAAATGACATTTTAACACTTTTCCCCATTCAAATGCATGAGCGGCCTATGTTGACCTTGCCATAAAATAGGCCAAGGTCATCTCAGTGTCATGATTTATATACACTTTGTAGAGCTCCAGTCACTAATGCTTCACACCAAGTTTCAAAATCATTGGCGTTCTGGTTCTGGAGAAGAAGATTTTTAAATTTGTTTTTTATTTATAGCCATGGCAGCCATCTTGGTCATGTAACCTTGACCATTTATATATACTTTCTTTCCCTCTTCCCAAGGATGCTCCATATGAAGTTTGGCTTTGATTGGCCAAGCGGTTTCAGGGGAAAAGATGTTTCATTATTATGGAAATATACATGTATATAGCCCCGGGGCAGGGGCTGACAACCCTCCAGGGGCTAAAATTTTCCATTAACATTAATCCTCTGTCCATTTGCCTATTCCCAGTAAGCTTTACAGATTAAATAGCATTTTACCATTTTCCCCATTCAAATGCATTGGCGACCTATGTTGACCTTGCCGTAAAATAGGTCAAGGTCATCCTAGGGTCATGATTTATATAAAATATGATGGGCCTGCGTCCCCGATGCTACATACCAAGTTTCGTGGAAATGGCCCACTGGTTCTGGAGAAGAAGATTTTTAAAGGTTTTTGCTATTTATAGCCATGGCGGCCATCTTGGTCATGTGACCTGTATCATTTATATAAGTTTTTCTTCCCTCTTCCTAAGGATGCTCTACATGAAGTTTGACTTTGATTGTCCTAGGGGTTCCAGAGGAGATGTTTGAAAAGTGTGAACGACGACGACGACGACGACGGACGGCGGAGCATTGGTATAATATAAGCTCACCTGTGAGCCTTCGGCTCAGGTGAGCTAAAAATTGTGTAATATAAATTGGTTTTCATGAATGGTAAAATAAAAGATAAAGTGTTGTCTAGCCGTTATTGACCGTTAGCTTATGTGCTGATTTGAATGGTCAATATAGGTGCAAAAACACAATGTTTGTCTAAGGAAATAGTGGTGGGCGTGGCTATACCTTACTGGCGGAGGAGTCAATTCGCCAGTATGTCTATGAGATAGTGGCAGTGTTATGGTTTCATAAAGCTAGACTAGTAGCCATCAATGTCGTCCAACTAAGCACGGAATACGCACGAGTTTTTATGAATTAATGCGCATAGAATCGCAAATATTTATGTATTGTATCCCTGGCCAACTACGGGGGTCATTCAAGAATTAATGACAATGGATCCATATCTCGGTAAGTATAATTAAGCTCAGCTTTATTTAATATGTTACATGTGGACACATATATCATGCATTTATGCTGAAAATTTTGTGCTTTTATCATGGCTAGATTTGACGTTATGCTAAAATGAATTTATCCCCTGAAGCGTCCATGGATGCGAAAAAGTCATTTTTTTACTTATTTTATATGGGGGTAGGGGAAGTAAAACGTGTAGGATTGTTGCTAGGACAGTCTTATCAGCGATTTTTGATGATTAATGATAGCACCAGAGGCCAACAAGAGCAACTATAGCATTCATGTCAATTTCCTGATTTGGAACACGCGTGGTTGCTAAGCAACAGCAGAACAGGACAAAATAAACCCATTTTGAGCCTAACCGTGTGTTTTAAACCAAATAATGAAACAATCAAATAAATCTAAACAGCTAATGGTGTGTTTAATCTTTAAACTATTCAAATGGCTTCTTAACAAAAACAAAAAATAAAAAATCTGAGACTGTTATGGAACAAGCATTAGATTTTAAAAAGACTAGCTAGATTTGATACAGTTAAATTTGAATTGGAGACAGGTGCTGACTCCTTTAGAAACTCTATGTACAGTGTCACTGTGACCAATACCATTTATAGTCATGCTTACAACAAACACATATTTAATATTCATGAAATGTTGTTAATAGATTCAAGACACTAGTCTTCCATTCAGGCAAGTACTAGCTTTTATAAACAACAGTGTGTCGCGTCCAATGTCATTTACCTTGTATTCTTTGGTTGCCTAGCAACCACAGAACTGGCATCGTAGCAAACTTTTGGAGGAATGTTTGAATAGAATACATCTTCAAATTTGGTTGATTGTATATTAGAAGTACATAAGTGTTAAGAATAAAGTTTTATTGAATCATTGTCATTAATTCTCGAATGACCCCCGTAAATAGCCAGATCCAGATAAGACATACATTTGTCGAAGACGTATGCATTAAGCGAATGTTTCGTATCAATTATAAAACACAGAACAGAAAGTCCTGGTGTCTGTGTCATTAAATAAAAACTATTGAAGATAAATCTTTGGTTTGCATGAATGGTCAAACGAAAATAGCAAAGCGCTATAGATAAGTGGCTATTTTGTTGTGATAAATGAAATCTTCAAAGCGCTGAAAGTCAAAGTGAAAAGTGATGATGATTTCCCGTCAGAGAAGAAAAGCAACGGTTAACTATTAACTACAAGCACAAATTGTGGAAGGAGAGAAAACCAGTAAATATCACTAATAGCGTTTACTGATGGCTTCACATCACGAATGATGGCTGAGTCATAGTTGTTAAGTATTTGGCGAACATACTACACATGCGCATCAGTTATTACAAACCCTGACTTGATATCGTCTATGCGTAGCAGCATAATTTAAGATAAATCTGTTATTTGCCTAAATAGTAGGAAATAAGTATGGGCTGTGTATAAAGTTTGAAATTTGTAATGCAAAATGAAACATTCTAAGAATCTTAAGGAAGGTACCATAACCATGTTTCTCAGAAAAAAAGCTGCTGACAAGGTCATATCTGCATCAAAACGACATTGTAGACTGTTGTTTCTTTTATGTGAGTCCAAAAGACCATAAACCAAAATATTTTTGTGCCATCAACAATAATGTATACCAAAATATATCAGATCCTCAGCTTATGAATTGTACAAAAATTAAAAACAATGACAGGCATGAATTATTTTGAAAACGGTGCATAAATCATCTTTTTTGATGAAACTAAAGCTCACAAACTGCATGTGCAGCATTTTTCACCAAACGTCGGAAAGGGAGTTATGTATTGGGTCCTTTTTTCGATTTAGTAACCACGCTTGTAACCATTATATGTTATTGCAATCAGTTTGCATTTTCCTATCTCTAACTGCATTACTTCGGTTGATGTAGTGGGGAATTTCTTTCTGACTGTGCCATTTTCTGAGCATTGCTTACTTTTGTTTTCAGTAAGGTTTAATGTAAAAGTAATAAAGTTTTCAGTCTTTTCGGGACAGGCCCAGCGCCTAATGGTTATTAGACATTTTTCACTTTTGAACGTAAATGTTGCTGGCGCGTGCGTTTACGATTTTCGGTGTGATGGGGGACGACTCGTGAGGGCATATTTGAGACGATGACGAGGGGCGATATGAAGAATTACTTGGTCAAAACTACCAATAGCCTAACGGAGACCAATTAAACAAGACAGGCAAAAATGAAATAGTCCACAACGTCTTACTCTGTAGCTCAGTAGGTAGCATGTATGGAATAAAACCAAAAGGTCCTGGGTTCGAGTCCGGCTAGGACAAAAATTCTTTTTCTCTTCTTAATTGCTTCCTTTTTTTCGCCCCTGTGACAATATAGAAAGGAAGAAAAAAGAAAAGAAAAGAAAAAAATGCAAGAATCACAAAATGCACTGCTGCATTTTATACTAAAATCGTAAATTTGTGGATTAAAGTGTGTAGTGAGAAGGCAGTCCGCACGTATAGGTTTTTCACTAAGTCTTGTTGTTTTTTCACCGATTTAAGCCGGTAGCTTGATCGTAATTATCGGCAGAAGAGCGGACCCGCGACCAATCCTCACGTCAACATTTATTTTCTGAAGGCTGGTACAGATAATGCGGCTAGGATAAGTTGACCGCCTTTAATGACTTAGCGGCCCCCGTGGCCGAGCGGTTAAGAACGCTGTTTCTTAATCACTCGTTCATGTCACCGCTGTGTCTTGTGTGTGTTCGAGCCCCACACTGGCCACATATGATACAAGCCAAGTTCAACTTGCGGGAGTGCCAGGTGGTTTTTCTTAGGGTACTCTCGTTTTCACCCCACCTACTGATTGATGAACTGAAAAAATCTTGAAAGGGACGTAAAACTGAACTAAAATGCGATAAATCAAATAGTATAGCGTACATGTTCGGATACATGTATACCTGTGTTTATTAGATGTAAAACTACAGTTTCACGTGCTGTCTCGTGAGCGAACATAATTCATTCTGTTTATATTTCAAACAGATTACCAGCTTGATGTCGAAGTTTCGTTCATTCGACAGTCATCTGCATGTCATACGAAGTGCGATGGAGGCAACATCCTACATGTAGCTACATTACGTCAAGCCACACAACTAAGTTTGTTTATTGTAGACCTTCAACAGTAATTCAGCCATATCCAGTGTGCTGGTTACGATGTAACGTTAGTAAATTAATTTGGCAAGACATAAGTTTTCTTTTTGATCCATATTTATTCTGTGTGATATTGTATGCGTGTTGTTTACCTGGTTGAATTCAAATAAATATGATGAAAATCAAACTAATACAATATTATTTTTATCAGTTGCTAAAGTGTTCCCATAAAGGACTCCATGTCGTAGTGGTTCAGTCAGTCGCCTCGTAAAACGGGCCGCGCGTTCAATCCAACGCTTAACTCCGTCTTTCGTCCAGTATGTAAATAGTTGTTATTTGCACACGAGACCCCGAATATTCGTCGTTATATGGTTTACATTAAGCATGCATGCATGATTGAATCTAAATGCATTTTTTCTTATCGGCGCGAGTAACATCGGAGAAGTTTTGCTATCTGTTAAAATCTAATCAGGGCCCAGAATTACACTACGCCCACCTTAGTGAGTATGTGAAATTTAATTGTATCGATTCCAGGTCCTTCTATTGTTACTTGATTACAGATAAGGGTCTGATTGTGCTCATTTCTGGTCATAATTTCGTTTTTATACTATTTTCGCCCCGTTCAAAATTATTTTAGTTCATATGAGACGGATAAATCAGTAACAAGGGGGTGGGGGGTGAGGATGAGGGTCGATCCCTGAGAAAACGACTTGGCATACCCACAAGCAGAATTTGGTTTGTGTCACCTGTGATTGTAAGACTGATCAATTGGGCCGCAACCTACGATGAAGTGTTCATTGTCATGGTGATGGTTGTTGCCAAAGCGATATTGCTTTTTTCAATCACATGTTGTGTGATGTTGCATCAATCATTGCTGTAAGGACTTTTGTTGTATCGCAGGCATGTACGATGGTGCTGACACTGACAGACAATTCCTGAATATACATATTCATGTACAGTACATCACGCAGTTATTTTACGTGCTCAATTTACCGACTTTTTATATGTAAACAAACGAAACGACATCCGTGAACCTACAGTAATATTGAATTTTGTTTGGCTGTTGAATTTTTGTCCCACGGCCTCTTCGAAAAAAAAACAACAAAGATTTTATCGAGCAGGATCAGTTATCAAACCACATTGCTGCTTGACATGCCGAAATCAGTGATAACGGCATGTTTTCGTCTTTTTAAACCTGGGACCGCGGGTTTGATCCCGGGATCCTCAAGTCTGTCGGATGACACTATAAACTGATGTCTCGTTTCCATATGACCTTTGCTGTTGGGTTAACGTTAAACCTCAAATCAACAAACCAATTAAATTTATTATTTACGCAAATTCTGATTGAGTAAGAAGCTTATGTGCATTTATGCTCGCCTGGTTCCGGACGCAAAAAATGCCCATATGAGTAAGGTTAAGAATGATCAAGGTGTTGTACGTGTAGCTCTGTTGTCAGCATGTGTAATACATGTGCACTAAAATGGTGCCGTGTATCTTGACGCTAGCATAACAAAACCTTAACAAGCAATATACAGTGTTTTTAGTGTTGTAAAAAATGAAAATTTTCAGTTCAACATTTTTATCTTTTTATTTTGCTCAAAACATAGATTGTTCGTACACGCTAAAACTGCCTCACAGAGGCGGTTCTAACGAGTGCTCACAATATGTTTTTTTAGATGCATGGGCATCCTAAGTTGACCTTGCCGTAAAATAGGTCAATATCATCCCTGGGTCATGATTTAGGCCATGTATAAATTTTGTAAATGCTTAATGCCAAGTTTCAAAATCATAGGCCTACTGGTTCTGAAGAACATTTTAAAGGTTTCTGCAGTTTAAAGCCATGGCGGCCATTTATACAATCTTTCGTTCCCTTTCCATGAAGTGTGGCTTTGATCGGCCATGCGGTTGCAGAGATGTTTGAATAATTTGGTCATGTGCATGTATATAGCCCCCGGGCAGGAGCAGACAAACCCCTGGGGACTAAATGTTTTCATGAACATAAATCTTCAGTACCTTTTCATGCTCATCGCGAGTTTTCACCCATTTAATTACATTTAACTTATTTTCCCCATTAAAATACATGGGCGACCTAAGTTGACCTTGCCATAAAGTAGGTCAAGGTCATCCAAGCATTATGATGTATACCAACTTTGAAGAACTATATTGCCTGATGCTTCAAACTTAGTTTCAAAATCATAGGACTTCTGGTTCTGGGAAGAAATTGTTTTAAAGGTTTTTGCCATTTATAGCTATGGCGGCCATCTTGGTCATGTGACCTGGGTCATTTATGCAAACTTTCGTTCCCCCTTCCTAAGAATGCTCAGCAAGCAGTTTAACTTTGGTTTGCCATTTGGTTTCAGAGGAGAATATCATGGAAATTGTTGACGGACGACGTCGGACGGACGACGGGGCATGGTCATCCTATAAGCTCGCTTTTTGAGCCGAAGGGCTCACGTGAGCTTAAAATAGGTATACCCATGCATACCAAAGTTTTGCTGTATAAAAGTGTGGTTCATGGGGTATTCACAGACATGTTATCCTGATATAGATAACCGACCATTCTCGAGATGACTTGAAATATGTCAAAACGTTGTAAGGCGTAGAATAAAAAAACTGCACATAAAATGAAAGATCAACTTATGTTTCAAATCGTAAAACATGCCATGTATACATGTATAAAGTTTTCTGTGCGTTCACGAAAAACACGTGAAAATGTAGCTTAGCAGAACCAATGCACATGTACGTATATACATAAGCCAATATGTAAAATGTCACATGGCGATAACAAATAGTTGATATTGGTTTTTCCCATCAACAGTTATGGTCATATGAAGACGGGACCTCGGTTTATCGAACGAGCGACGCTTAGTTATACACACGAGTGTCTAAAATAATCGAATTCTGCATTGGAAGCTGTTAAAGTGGAGGCATTTTATTCGCGCCAAGCATTTGTAAAACCGACTCGCATTGAACGAGTAACGCATCTTTAATGGCAAACATGATAAGTGATATATATATGATGCGATTTTAGAAAATATTTCGTGTCAAAGGTCACCTCTGGTTCCTTGTTCCATCAGAATTAGACAGTTTGTATGGAAAGACAACAATTTTCATTTTTAGGCGTTTCGTTCTCGCGCTCAACCTGCGAAACGAGTCAAATGTTCTTATTAAACTCATTTTGTACCTGTCTTATATCAACTATAAAAAAAAATTATACGTATTTATTCTCGCTATGTGATTTTAAGAGGCGACTGACTGAGCCACTGCGAGACAAAGTCCTCTACGGAACGTGTTTGCGTGAGTGTGTGTTTGTGAGTTAGAGTGTGTATGCGCGCTTAAAATTCAGAATATTGTTGTCCTGTTTTAGGGTTAAGCAAGGTTCGCAGCACGTTTGATCAGCTGGCTAACCTGCTCTCCGATACACTTTGTGACCTCGCTCCTTTTCTGTGTATGGAGAGGTCTAACAGAATACCGATGGAAATATTCCGTCTAGCAGCATGTTATGAAAACCAGAGGACCAATGGTCCTGTAAACGCTCACCGGAGACATAGTTGTCACTTAAGCCTAAGTTTCCCAAATTGACCTTGCCGCTAAATAGGTCAAGGTCATCCCAGGGTCATCATTCTTATCAAACTATGATGGGCTGAAGTCATCAATGCTACATACCAAGTTTCGTGAAAATCAGCCTGCTGGTTCTGGAAAAGAAGATTTTTGAGTGGTTTTTACCATATACGGAATTTTGTCCCCCCTACCCATGGATGCTCCACATGAAAATTTCTGTGTGATTGGCCCAGCGGTTTCAGAGATAAAGATGCTATGGACAACAGACTGGCCAAGGTCAAGTGATGACCTTGACCTAAATTAATCACATTCCTTCATCTACCCCATTAGTTATCTGCATCTACCACTTTTCAGGTCTCAGGCTGCAATCATTTTTTAAAAAATCCATAGTTTTCACTTTTTCCCATGTAAAAGCCTCTGTTTCCAAAATTGACCTTGCCGTAAAATAGGTCAAGGTCATCCCAGGGTCATCATTTTGTCAAGCTTTGATGGACTGGAGTCACTGATGGTAAATACCAAGTTTCGTGGAAATCGGCCCGACGGTTCTGGAGAAGAAAATCAAACCCTGCACGATGTGCCTTGTTAAGAGAATTAGGATGGGAGCCAATTACGGATTTTCTTGATAGACAACGAATCGCATATTATGCACGATTTAATAACTTACCGGATTCTCGTTTATGTAAAATGATATTTAACAAAATGCACGATAGTGTATATTCAGTAAATGATCATCCCTGGAAATACACACAATACTTACACTCTGTGCTCGCAACAAACGGTATTGATAGCAATGATTGCCAAGTAAATATCCTCAAGAACATAATGCAGATAAGGTCGAACGAATCATTGGCCAACGAATGTCTTACTAAATCTAGTCTTAACTTGTACAACGACTGCTTCGTAAAACGTGGAGCCCAAAACTACTTAGTGGATGACGATTTCCAACGCGCACGACTTAAGCTACAGGCACGTGTAAATATATTACCGCTAAAAGATACACTTAACAGAATTAACATTTCGAGCGATAATGTATGCGAACTATGTGGTGGTAATGATGTCGAAACATTGGAACATTTTATGCTGAATTGTTCCTATTTTGAAGCGGATCGTGACTACCATCTAAACGAACTGAAAAAGCGTTTAATATCAAACGGAGGTAGGGCAGTGTTTGATTTATATGTGGATTTGCCACCTCGAGAGAAATTGATACTCTTAATAGGAAACACCGCAAGCTTAATTGACAGTGAAGTGTCAGCAATATTTGACAGAACCGGAAAGGACATGCTTTGCCAGTTCTGGTCTAAAAGACAAGACCGATTGACAAACAATACGTCAACTATTGCCAATGCATATTTATACAACTGGATCACATTCTCTAGCCAGGCTCTAGTTGGTTTGCACGTCATTCGCATACTGAGGATGCGTGTCGGAGCGACCTAGGTAGGGAAAGCCCAATCAGACTGCTTTCTGACACGCACCTTTAGTTTGCGTTTTAATTCTTTATACTGAGCCTATTTTCACTCTATATGATATTCTATTGAATCTTAATTCATGTCTTTAAAATTAGTCATACTTATGTATTTTTCTGTACAAAACTTGCATGCTTATTAATAAGTCTTATCTAGGATTTTTGATTTACCGTGTGTTCTTTTTCTAGGTTATTTGATTTATCTAGTGTAATTAATCGAAGGTGGGCGGCGAGCGTAGTGCTGTCTGGACATTTGTTTCCGCCACAGGTTTGCTCGCTGCCTATCTTCGTCTATAGCAAATTTTACATGTTTTATATAGGAAATTAATACTAAAATTATTATACTTTAACATTCACTGAACATTCACTGTATGGAAACATCATGACATTTGTATTCTTTTTAGTTTTTCTACATTGCATAATGTTTCTTTTAAAAAAGAATTTGATAGTCAAAATATTTGTCTATTTTGTTGCAATTTGAAACTTAACTGCACCCTTTTTATGGTTTTACATATCTCAGTTTGAACAAAATTTTGACGTTTATATAAGCATTTACACAATTACAGAGTATACACAATGTTTCTTAAATATTTGATTGCCTTTTATTTACATGTATATATATGTATATAGATTTTGATGCACCGCAGCGACCCCGACTGTGTGTGCCCCCGTTGTAAAGGGGTAATTCAGAATAAAATTATTATTATTGAGTGGTTTTTACCATATATGGGCGTGGCGGCCATCTTGGTCATGTGACATAGATTTTGCGATCAAACTTGAAATGCCGCTACACAAGGAGGCTCCACATAAAATTTCAACTTGATTGGCCAAGTGGTTACAGAGAAGAAGATCTTTGAAATTGTGGACGACGACGAAGACGGACGACGGATCATGGCCATCCTATAAGCTCTCCTTGTGAGCCTTCCGCTCAGGTGAGCTAAAAAAGACTAGATGTTTCTCAGTTTTATAATCATATATTTACTTGAAAATAACATTGTCACAGTGTTAGTTTGAAGATTAATTATATTTATTTGAAGTCAACCAGACAAACAGCACGCATACTACAAGAGAATAAATGAGGATCATACAGAAAGCCCGTGGCTTTCAAAAATCATCTAAAATTCGTAATTATCGCACTCGATATGGCTGAAATACTGTTGAAGGTCTACAAAACCTCAAATTATTAGTATGGCTATGCATAATGTAGTTAGGATATCGCACTTATGACATGCAGATGGTTGTTGAATGGGATCAAAACGAAACATCAATCAACTTAACCCCACCAACCTTTCGAGTGTCTGTTTAAAATACATGTATAAACATGCCAAATGAATTATGTTCGCTCACGAGACAGCACGTGAAACTGTAGTTTTTACACCTTATAAAATATATACATATGTCTGTACAGGTACACTACACTATATGAGTTAGTGCCTTACGTCCGCGGAAAACATTTAAAGTCATTCAGGGTGGCTAACTTATCCTAGCCACATTATTCCTGTACAAGCCTTCAGAATATGAACATTTTTATGTCCCCAAGAAAGAAATATTGACGTGAGGATCGCTCGAAGATCAGCTCTTCTACCAAAAAATACGATCGAGCTGTTAAAAGTCAACAAGACAGAAACATTATTGTGAGATGCCGTCTCGCACTTCAATTCCTTTACGATTTATGTATTTTATGCACAAGGGCATTTCCTGATTCTTGCATTCGCCAATAAATATAATCAGCTGATAATACATTTTTTTTCCTTAGCATTATTGTTACAAAGGAGACAAATAAAGAAAAGAAAATAAAGCGGTTCGACCAGGACTCGAACCCATAACCTTTCGTTTTGAATCCTAGCACGCTAACTACTGAGCTACAGAGCTAGACGTCCTACACTATAACATTTATTGCATGTCTTATTTAATTCGTCTCCGTCGGGCTGTCGGTAGTTTTGACTGTGTAATTCTTCATATTGCCCCTCGTCTTAGTCTCACATATGCCCTCACGAGTCGTCCCCCATCACAAAGAAAGCCGTAACCGCACGCACCAGCAGCATTTACGTTCAAAAGTGAAAAATGTCTATTAACCAGTACATCAAGGGGGTAAATAATTTTGTCTAACTCGACGAAGACACAACACGGTATCCAAGCGGAATTGAACCCAGGTCTCTCTCTCTCTCGAGTAAGAATCCTAATACCTACCACAAGGCCGTAGACGACAATAAGAAATTGGGTGATGCGTATGATTATTATTAAAGATTCAATAGAGAAAAATAGCTATTCGAGAAGGAAATTTATTGTTCAGATCCTCTGCTGCATCGTTCGTTTCCAGTTATTTTGTCTCCGGAGTTATATTACTCAACGTTGTGCAGATCTGAAAAATCATAATGAAAGATAAGATTTATTGCTGCATTACGAAAACTTGCCCATGCAATATACAGCGGTAAAATTTGAAATTGGAAAAGTAAATGATATATTTAGTAATATTGCTCAAAACATTGATTGTAGGTACACTTCAGATTCGTCTCTCCACAATTCATTACGAAAACTTGCCCATGCAAAAACAGAGATTGTTGAGCTTTAAAAATTGAAAATTTGCAGCTGAAAAAAAAAATCGATATTCTTCTTATTTTTGCTCAAAATATAAATTGTGGGTAGCAAAAAAAAAAAAAAAAAAAAAAAAAAAAAAAATAGGTAAACCCCTGGATACCCCAGTTTTGCTATATAAAAGTGGGGTTCAAGGGGGTAATACATTTTGCTGCATCCAAAAAGCCCACATCTTTATCTCTTAGCTTCGAAGCCTGAATTCGGGATAACAAAAGCAATCATTTTAAGCAAAAATGATTGTTTGGACAATAACGCTATGTTTGACAAAAAATAACGATTTCTGCGATTTTGTTTAAATTCTCAGATAAAGCTGAGTAACTCATCTCTCCGATAAAATTGGTTGTTCTGTGTTACTCCATCAATTACAGCATGAAACACCCCTTAATATTTAACTGGAGATACTGCTTTTCAACCAATACGAATTCTGAATTTTTAAAAAGCTGCATATGTAATATTTTTTACATGAGATCGCCTTTAACAGAAAGAAAGTATGGGGTAGGTTTTGGTGTCAAAACACCTCATAGCGATCTAAAATTGAAATGAATTTTGATTTTACTCATTTTCTCCAACATTTATGATTTTTGTTAACAATCATTTTTGCCCAAATTTTGAGATTTTGTAAATTGTTTTTGGCTTAATCATTTGCTTTGAAGCTCAACAAAAATGTGTTCATAACACTGTTGCAGTTTTGGTCGATTTTTTTTTTTTCGATTTTCCAATATTCAGTATAAAATGAGAATTTTCAGTTTTTCTTACAAAATTCAAAAAGGTAGGTTTAAAATTTGTTAGTCAAGATGCCCCTTAAAATATTGAAAAAATTTCTAAATGGTGCAAAACTTCCTTTGATGAGTATATATAAAAGTGGGGGTTTAAGGGGTACATGGATTAGTTTGCGTGATGATGTGCATGTATCTTTAACGTGTACGTGGCTTGTCCCAAAAGTCCCGTTACACATACATTTTATTCTGAACGCATAGCAGGAACCAACAACAGTTACTCATGCAGAGTAATTGGCCATATTGGAACTTATTTTACTGTTCAAAATGATACTCACTTCAATGACCTTACTGCTACAGTTACCTTGGTAACCATGAGTGGGCATGACCAGAGCAAGTCAATTTATGCAAAATGTTTCCTTAATTTCTATTTTTCGCAATCTGCTAAATCAACATAGGTATAATGTGATCATTTGGAAAAATATACCAGCCTAACTACTATTCTATGAGCATCATTTAGTGATAATTTTATGAAATTTAAGACAGATTTGATAGTTTGGGGGACAAATAAAGAAGCTTATCTATAAAACTTCAACGACAAAATTACGACGTCGGCAAAACATGCGGAGCAAAAATACAAGCTCGTTATATTTAAACATCTAAAATATGTACTTTAATGGAAACCAAGCAAATGTTTAGCTTGATATTGGTTGGTGACTTCAATACTAGAACAAAACACCTACTTTTAAAGCGATATATCAGCTAACAGTAATATTACTTGACCTAATGAAACATGGGCAGTAGTTAACAGTGGTTAGTATTTTGGTAAATTATTATTATTTTGCATGGCTGATCTTTATATCATTTTTTCACGATTTGCTTATAAATATTTTACTCAGATTTCCAAATATATGTTACAGTATCGTTTAGCTAAATATAAATCTAATTTTAAAATAGATTTTTTTTGTTTGTTGTGTATTTATCCAAATGGCAAAATATTAAGAAAAAATCAAAATTAACTGCAACGTTATTGCACCTGCTCCACTGGAGTAGGGGAACAAGGGTTCAAACCTCCACTGCATTTTAACAAATGCACGTAGCAGTACGAAAATTTGCCCCCTCAGCCCTTAGATATAGTACTTAGTGACCATAAGTGTTGTGAGCTCTGACGTGTTGTTATCAAGGCAAAACAGTGAGTGTAATGGAACTTTTGGGACAACCCTCGTATTTATATAAATCAGTTTTATGATAATTCGAACATCTTTTATTACATGTATAGGCCCTGATCATGTAAGATTACATGTACGTTATGAAGTCAGGCACTTAACAACTTTAACTTTAACCACTTTAAAGTGGGGGAAAAGCGTGTCGGATGGTGCAAAATACTATGAAGATGCTAAACAGTCGCAGTTGGGAGATTGTTGATTTATTTTGGGTTTAACATATTGCCAACAGCTATGGGCATACGCAGACGGAATCTCGGTTCATAGTCTCATCCGACAGACCTGAGCTCGGAAACCCGGGATCGAACCTGCGACCCCTGGTTTACAAAGCGAGGGACATAAGCAATAAGCCAAGGGGGCTTTTCAGTTGTGGTATATATATGCGTACTCGTATTTACTATCGGTGAAATGAAAATGATTGGTAGCATACGCATTTTGAAGTAACTAGGTTACAATTTCTCGATTTTTCATTACCTTTAATTATCATACGTGGCCACCTAGAATTCCTGAGCAGAGACATGAACTGTTACAACAGTACATAAGCTTTATTGTATTTTGAACTTACACTAATAATATTATAATACAATTTATGACACAGGATACTTACAATCTGCTCAGTCCTTGTCCGTACAGCTTTTTTCACGTCCTTTGCAAGAAAATAAGCTACAGAGCCAACAATACCGGACGCCTTCAGCGACACCGAAAGGTCACCATCTGCTCTACACGATTCCATCGCAACTGTTCATAAATGCAGTGAAATAGAAATATTATCAGATTGGCAATAAAAATAGAAATGCTATTACATAAGTCCATGCACCTGCACTAAAACTTAGTATGTTAATTGGAATTCGTGTTTGAAGCTATGTACAAATTAAAAAGATAACTTAACCCCAGGCACATTGCTCCTGATCATACTTAGTCGGTGGTTTGAATTGCATGTGATACATGTATGTTGTATAAAGTTATATATTATTTTGCTCGCAATATTATTGCAGAAGTTGGTGAACCAATCATTTGGGAAGGAAAGGGCTACTTTACCATTGAATTCTTACAGACAAATTGACGGCTGAGTGCTATACTGTTCTATCTCCATTTTTGGGTCATATTAAGTGTGATCAGAATCAATGTTCTATCTCTTAGTGTAGCCAGGTGTTCATATTTCTGCCTAGATTTAATGTTATTTACACTTTTTTATGTTCTTTGTCCAAAATGGCCCAAACTTGTAATGCTATACTGTTATATCTCAATTTCGACCAATGAGATTGCTGTATTTGGAGTAATTCTCATGTCTCATGACATTTTGGGTCGCATAGTCAAATGCTACTATGTCATTGGTTCCATTCGGTATTGGACTTATTATATGATATCTAGGATACCTACAACGTAAATTGAGATAAATAGATTCATAATTAGTATTCAGCCTTTACGGCTTTCTTGGGATAATGATTATATATTTTATTGCATTAATAAACAAGAGAAAATGCTGCATTGCTTGCTATGGAATCTGGGTCACCAAAATGTTCTATCTCCGGGTCATGAAAAAATAAGGATATTATTTCATGCAAAATGTTCTATGTCCAAACACAAAATTCCTATTTTTTCCAAAATTACTTCAATTTTACTGTGATTTTTAATTAAGCTCACTTAGACATGATCATTATAAACAGGTTCACTCTAAATATGAACATTTTTACCTTATTTAAGGGTGTCTAACTTTTGAACCCAATTTTCTTGAGATTTTGAAAAATGGAGATACAAAACTATAACACCCAGCCGACAAAATTTGTAATCTTTGTTCTGAGTTTTATATTATATAGAAAGAGCATATAATGTATGGAATTTGTTTGCTATCAAGCCGATAAAATAAAATGCATATAGAAATGTGGGATAATTCTAATTCGCCAAGAGTAATAAAAGGGATACTATGGATTGAGAAAGTGCTTACATGAGTATTTTATTGCATCAAAAGCTGTAACATAAAATACAAGGAGTACGTACGCGACGGTGAACTATAGACAACTTGAATCGAAAATCCTTTACTAGCCATATCGAGAGTCCCTGCCTGCCTTAGTTTTAAGCTAAAATACAATTAAAATAAAAAACAAATTATTCTATTAATTGCTTGTTTGTTTTATGTATACTCTGTTTCAAAGGTATTTAGTATAACATTTTCGTTACTTAATATGAAGTTAGATTTCTTTCACTTTGTCGGATATAGATATGCATTTGTTGATCAGACTGTTTTATGCATATGGACCACAACGCGAGAAAATGTACCTTCGGACAATATTTTGTCCATTAGAAAATCAATGTCACTTTGAAAGTATATTGTTTCTTGTGTCCAATAGTCTTTATTTGACCGGATTGATTTAATTACTTTTTGAGTTATGACATGTTTACTGCATGAACCCTAGAAAACGTCATTGTTCTGAAAAATGACGTCAAAGTTGCGTAATGCTATTCTGCATGTTAGGGGTGCCTACAAAACTAAAGTATTCGCTGAAAATTGCTTATATATAGGCCAGGAACTATTGTTTAGATGGAAAAATATTATCAATACAAGGAATCTGTCGAAATTATTTTGCCTATTATTGTGACCATGTGGTTGCTGTGGTAACAGTTTGACGACACATATAGGAAAATTACGTAAATAATAGGCTAAAACTAGGGCAGATAACTCCAAATATTGAGAATAAATATGTTTTAAAATTTATTTATTTTATAGTTCAGTGTTGAAAGATTGCAAATACATTGTTATTTCTAAAACAAAAATTACATAATTTTCTCGCATTTTTGCAAATTTCTAATAGTAACGTCAGAATATGTTTTTAATAATCCAAGTATATTAGAGTACATGTAAACAAGTCATGTGCTTCTTATGCAGACGACTTATGCATAATATACACTTGTATTGCATTGCGGTAGAAGCCGGCCCTACAGCGATGTGGTAGTGCGATAGCTGAGCACTCAAGAATCCATCGATTGGTCCTCAGTCGGGAAAAATCGTGATTAACATTTTGTTATTTTAATTAATTCCAACTCACACTTCCTTACCTTACCGTACACAAGGGAAGGGGAGTGTGGTAGCCTTGTACAAGTATACTTAACCAAGAAGTCCTGGGGGTTCAACATATCTCCGCCATGTACAGCTCGGTTTCAAAAATAACATACCCCTGCAATGTCGCAAAATAAATTGACCTCTTCACCTTCCTTGCATCGACCATTGCTTGATGACTGTCGATCTGATTCAAATGAAATTTCTACAATTTGTGCATGTGTTTATGTTTATTAAAATGGTATTAAATTTATATTGATCATGAGCAGTCCGATCGGATAGGAAGCTAACTTTGTCGTATACCAAAATTCTAACAAATTTAAAGTCAAATTCGCAAGTTCAGGCGATTGGTATGATGTACATACTGTGAATATTGCCACTTTCTGACCTGAATGCCATTCAGGAACATCTATTTTAGTTACCTTAAAACTTGCACAAGATTCGCTTTACATTTGAGGTACTGAAATAATGATTAAATAGACGCTATTCTTTCATTACAGGCGTGTGTTCCGGAAGCAAAACTGTTCTTACTGTCCATTTACATCTTACTGTGTTCTCTTGCACCTGATATTTGTTTTGTTGGAGTTTCTCTGGAATTATTTCTTATATAAACTGTCTTCATAAAATCACCAGTCACAGTATTTCAATCAAATATATTCACATACCAACAAATGTCTGATTAATATTATTATGTTTAAGAAGGTCATTACATAACTTCAACATTGTCATAGGCATATCCGCGTTGCATGAGAATCAATATATATAGAAAATATCTAAAAATAATCATTTAATTTATTACTGCTATTCTTAGATGCAAATTTATTCAACTGGATACATTTGAAGAGAATTTTTGTGCTGAAAATATGCATTTGCAAGGTACTTATATACGAGGCAGGGGGTACATTAAATTCCCACTTTCTGATTCTATACTTTTTCGAGTGTGGTGCAAGTTTTAAGATGTCCAAAATATGTGTCAATGCATAGAATGCAGGTCATAAAGTGGCAATATTCACAGTACGTACACCATGCCAACCGCTTAAAGTTGAAAACTTGACTTTAAATCTGTCAGAATTTTGGTATACGCCAAAAGCAGCTTCCTGTCCGATCGGACTGCTCATGTTCGATATAACATTAATACCATTTAAACACACTTAACCATATGCACAAAACGTAGAAGTTTCATTCGTACCAGATAAATAGCCATCAAGCAATGGTCGATGCAATGTAGGTGAAGAGGTCAATTTATTTTGCGACATTGCAGGGGTATGTTATTTTTGAAACCGAGCTGTATTGCCCTTGATGAAAACGCTTTAAGCTTGAAATATTCGTTGTTAATATTCCAAAAGTGGTCGCTCTGTCACGACATGGCAAAATGTTTTTTCATTTACAGCAAGCAATTATCATATTTAACCTAACCTACACCAATCCCACATCGAGTCCGACTGCGCCGACTCCTATTTTAGTATCTGCCATATCCTACACACAATAGTTTTAAACACAACAACCTGGCACTCACATACCACGCCCCATCCATATCTTGTCCTACCCTAGCCCCTAGACTACCCCCATCACACCGTATTCAACCAAGCCCCTGTCCAAATATTCTATCACTACCCTCAAAACATTCAGGCGTCAGTAACAGGTATGAAATAGCTGAGTGATATCCCACCAATGGATTCATCAGCAATTGTAAAATGTACAGCGATGTTGGACAGAAACCTACGGATGTAAACTCTGAGTTTGACTCCAATAGATTTCAATTTAAACCCGGAACCATACATACTTCTAGCGAAAGCCCCAGTCTGAGAAAAGCCATCGAAAATCACTTTTGATGACTACCTCTTTAGCAAAAATTTCCTTGGTTTAGTTGTTTAGTACTGTCTTTCGGAAGTATGAAAACCAATGTTTTTTTTCGGACTTGCAAAAGTACTTTTATTCAGGGTGTGAAATTGTAGTGCCCTGTTTGATCCGTGACATTAAGGACATTTATCACTGGGTACACCGGGAGCTAATTTGACCTACCTTGCACATTCCCTTCCAGGACAATCTTTCATGGGTGCCAAATCATTCATTGGGACCCCAGAAATGCAAATAAGTTCTGTCATCTAATATAAACTCTTTTGCTCAATGAAAAAATGCATGGTTCCAATGGCAACCATTAACTGATTCTTGAGCATTTCAGTGTGTATACAAAATTGGTCTTATCCTGCTGTTACTTAATCTAGACCACTGAACGTGGTCTCTTTTTCATTTCAGAGCTTATACATAGCCCTTTCAACTTACATGTTTGATAAGTAATATTAGTTATCTAATTTGTATATTAATGAATTTTAATGAAAACATTAAAATGACAGAAAAAATCGTTAAAACCCATTAATAAACTAATTTCAGGAACAAACTGTCAATGTGACACTTTATTATTGAGCCAGTAATATCATATGACAAATGTATTGATGTCATGGGCCCAAATAAATATCTTATTTGCATATTCATGAATATTAATGAAATTGTCAAAAATCGAGGAAAAACAAAGGAACACTGTAAACATTGCAAGATTTATGATGGGTTATAAGATCTACCTTGCTTCCCTTGGACCATTTCTCCTGGCTGCCAGTGTAGTCAGAGAGATCACTTTAATGCCATTAAATAGTGTCCTCAACAATAAACGCATTTACATGATGTAAAATTACATAGTTTTTACACCTACCTCTACTGTGATCCTTATAGATAGGGTGTACTCACAAAAATACACATATACCAACAATAGCATCTAATATACTATAATTGGTCTGATAGTGATGCATGGACCTAACAATTTCAATTAACTTTTGCAAGGCTTAAATTGACCAAACATTTGTTTTCAAGCTTCTAGTGGGTTCCTCTACAAGAGGGTATGAATGAAATTGTTGCTTCTTTTCGACCACCTACCACCATTTTCCTGATGGCTGGGGCAATAACAATTCATTCTATACAAACATATACGTGTATATTATATAGACGCTTTTTATGGTCATCTGCCTTTAAAGGTTCATCAAAGACTTTCCTTCTTCTTTCCTGCTTATGTATAAACACGTATATGGCGATGTTAAAATAATTGTCTGAGACTGATGATGCAGTGATATTTCATCCCAAAAAAGCTTCAAGATGAAAATTTAAGTATTCTTTTGAATTTTGGATTATTTATCTGACAAAACTGTTATATTGCACTTATGACCTTTCTAACCTTTATACATCCTGAACGTTGGGTCAGACAAATATGCATGTACTGAGCTACATGTATATACAACCAATTAATCATCTATTCACCTATACTACTCAAAGTTTGATAAGCATCAACACTTTGTTTTTGTTCACAGCACATTCTGGTAATCTATCACCTTAACTATTGCTATAGATATGTAGTAGAACCATCACTGTGCAAACATTCCATCTTGTTTTCGCGTTGCCCGTGAGCGCTTCTCGCGGACTTGCAGAAATGATGGAACCTTCCTGAAATTGAAGATGTCATTTTTGTCTATCCTATCCAATTCTGTCATTCATCCCCTCTTATTGTACTTGCATGAATTTCTTGATTGTCGCACCCCCGTGACCACCTTTATCCCGTTTACTTGTTACATGTAAACTAATTGACCAAGGAACCAATGTGACCTTTGCCATGACATGTTTACAAAATGGGATTATACTGGTTTATTTAACTGCAAAACTGTTTTGATAATCGAAATGTTGTTAGTTTTATGTCTAAAATGCTTTTGGGAAAATTTTAGAAATCTGTGTTTTAGAAATGCGTCGTTATATGTTATTGCCCTAAATAGAACCTCTGCTCAACGAATAAGTGTAATACCATTCAGCTTCAGTCGACAAGATTAAATAAAATAAGCTAGAAGATAGTTGCATGCAAATGTCCGATGTTGAAACACTTTGACAAAATGTTGAATAAAAACGCATAGATGTATCAAGTAAAATACATACGAATCCTGTCACAAGATTATATATTTGAGTAACTATCTGAGTTGTATAAGTGCATGTTGTATTTACCTGTCACCATTTAAACTGTATACTGTCTCCCACGTTGCATCTACATGAAATTGCGGCAATGTAAGTACCACCCTAACACTTTGGTCCGAAATGGTTACATCTGAATTTCCAACCGCCAGACCTATTACCTTGATGCTAGACAGATTAGACAAATTATTTCAACGATGGTATTATTTTGTTGGTGATCATATTCAATTTGGCGTTCAAATGAGTCAAGTAAAAGTCGCAAAATATTTCTGGATTAAATGTTTTAATACAAAGATTTTCGATATCTAATACATTATTATAATAGTTGCTATAACTATAACGTTCAATTGACGCCATTAATTGTTACGGAAAAAGGTAAAAATAACATATAGCCCCTCTTGTACCGATTTATGTAACTACGTACATCTACTAGTTATAAAACTATGAACAATTTTAATCCATAACTGTCATTTATAGGCGTAATTTGACTTACTTTGAAATATTATATGCGTAGTTTCCCTTTTCACCTGTTATCCCCTCCTTACTAATAGTGTTGGCCAATCCATACAGCGCTTTGTAGATTAAAGGCAGTACTGGTAGAAAACAAAATAAACAGCACCAAGTCATTATAAAATCTGAAACTTGAAATGCGCGGATCGGCTTCGTAGTCGTATTTTACACTAAGTTAACGTCTTTTTCGTTGCTACCTTCATTATCACTAAAATCCATAGTTTCACCTATTTTAGAAGCGTGGCAAGTCACAGAGGTCGTTGGGCTCATAGCGTGTAATCTATTTACCGTAGCCGTAACGTGTATTTAAATAAGGTACCTTTAGCTACATTCATTAGTACAAAATTGTGAATAAATAAGTTATTTGCTATGTGAGAAACTCTGATTCGTCAAAATACACAATGAATTAGTACATGTAATATTATCAAACACATTTTATCATAATACACGTACATGTATTTGCATTTTTAGTATTTCCATTCAATGAAACGCTCTCATTAATGAAATGGTGGATTTGGCGTTATACACGTACGTGGTGGAGCATACAGGCGTCGGCAGTCTCAGGACTATGCTAAGCCTGTCCACCCCCTGCTAAAAGTGTTGTGCAATAAAAATGATTTGTAGAGGCGAATCGGTTGGAAAAATAAATAACTTTTGATTATTTGTGCACTTCATATTGTACATAGAATTGGTAGCTTGCACCTTGATCTTTTAATTGGTAAATTTTGTTTACATATATTTTTACTATCAAACTGTTTCTTTTAATGGCATATGGAGTGAAATAAGTGAAAATTTGTTTGTTTCTACTGCAGCATTACAGAGACAGGCAAGAATCCCCACGGAGTCTGAAGGGCTAAGTTATATCATTGGGATAACGTGACCATGGCATGTGTATCCCTTTAAGCCCCACTTTTATCTAGTAAAATTGGGATATTCAGGGGAATACATTATTTATTTTTTTGATCCAAAACATAGATTGTGGGTACTCATTGGATCCGCCTCGTCGAAGTGGTTCTAACGTGTACCTACAAGATCTACGTTTTGAGCTAAAATATCACAATTTTCAAAGTTTAACGAAAAATTTCAATTTTTACAACATAAGAAAATTATGATTGTATATTGTATAGAAATGTTTTCCTAATGTTCTCTTCTCACTTACGTTTATCTTCTATATCATTTGCCGTGACTATGAAAATACCAGCGATCGCGAAAATGATCAACAACGCTTATTTGTTTGCATATGCCATTGCGTTTCTGAAATCAGAAAACATACGAAAGTCACCTACATGGCAAAGCTCTGATGGCAAAATCAACGTGTAATCTTGTAATTGGTTACTGAGCTGTGCCTGTAAGTCGAAACATAAGACTGTTACGTTGACAACTCGATCAATAGTCTGGGGCGTTACCGTTGTAACGTCGACCATCCCATCCTGGAACGTTCGATTCATTACTAATAGCTCGTAAAAAATAATTTTATCAATGAAATCCAAAGTTACGTGATTTGAATGGAATTGAAGAAAAAAATCAAATTAAGACAAAAATGATAAATATTTTGAAAATTAAGAACATAATAAAATTATTATAATATTTGATAAATATCAAATAACATACATTTATGTTGTAGCCTCAGCAGTTTTGAAACTGAATTGCACTGTCTCAAGCTCAGTACAAATTTCCCTAACCTTGTACAGCTGTTACCTTAGTTACAGCTTTCTTTTGTGAAAGCAAATAATATTATTTTCTATCAAACACGTGTACTGCAAATTGCAAATTATTTAATATCAATAATGAAACTTGAAGTTAATGCATTCAACTGCCTTTACATGTAGATACAATAACTTATCAAAATATTTGTTATTAATGATGAAAATATGATGCAATTTATTGAAGTGATCGGCAGAAACATTGCACGCAGACTATATAACGAAAATTTGCCCATGCAATATTCAGAATTTTTTCCAGCTGTAAAACTGAAAATTTCATTTGAAACAAAGAAGAACATATTTTCAATATCTTTGCTCTGTCAAAACATTGATAGTGAGTAAACGTTAGAACGTTCTATCGAGTACCCACAACCCATGTTTTGGATTAAAAGTAAGAAAAAATAGGTATACTTCTGATCGTCTTCTTGTTTTTCTTAGTGACCCTTGCTGTTGTTTTCAACACCAACAAAATTAAGTGCTTTATATTTCCCGAACATGAGTAAATACATCCTGCAAAAAATGAAATTTATTCATTGACAACTGAATTAAATTGTTTTATAGCACAACGAAATGTTTAATAAGGCTTAATTTCCTGTTATACTTTTTAGACTGCAGTTAAATTAAAAAAAATAAAATTGATATCTAGGCATGAGCTTCTAACCTTTAAATGCACTTAACCATTCAACTGTATTATCTTAGTGTGATCTGAAGTAAAATAATAATAATATCAGCAAACAATAATGACAAAGTGGTATTGAACAGTTACAGGGGTACGTATTCCAGTGACGTCATCTATATTATACAGTCGCAGGTAACGTTCCTTTCTGTTCCATTGATTTTCTTTATATAACAAGAATAACTGAAAAGAAGAAAAGGCCGTTATAAGTTGTGTATATATATACATGTATAACACATGAAAGATAAAATAATTGGTTTACAATTTCAAAAAAAGAAAAAAAAGAAAAAAAAAAACATGCCAGTGGTTACACCCCACGTGTCTGTCAAACGAATTATTTGCACTATTTACTTATGTTGGGCATGGCTGTAGTATTATTATAACGGCGAAATATTGCCCTTTCAAACGATTCATAATACAACAACCTGTCGTGTCTGTTAATATATACTAGTATATTTACGGACTAAGACGGTGACGGTGAAAGAGATCGGACTTCGGTTAAAATACCAGACCGTCTCAAAATATCTATAATAAATCTATTTATATAGGCCAAGCAATAAACTTATAAATTTTGATAAACAATTAATAAGTAAACCTCGTACAGAGTAAATATCGCATCTACCGAAATTGGCAACCCCTTATTTTTTCTTTGTTGATGTTTCCATCTTTTATAGAGTAGAACTGTATCAGCTCGATCAAGTTAGTAGCAAATTTGCTACAGGAAAAAATTGTCAAGTTAGTAGAACGTCAAATTAACATCAAAGTTGCTGCAGAGTTTTGTTTTTCAACGATTTTTTTTTTTTTTTGTTTTAAGCTGTCAGTGAGTGCTACAGAAAACGATGATGAATATTGCAAACAGAACAAATCTATGACCCGAGTTATGGACCAAAATTCCCTGTCACCAGTAAATGTCGTCGAATTCATTCTTTTTCGTCTTCCCTTGAGCGCTATAGAAAACGGCGATAAATACCGCAACCATAACATTTCTATACAACATATGGCCCGTGTCGTTTGTTCACGAAGTTAACAGAAACTTTGCTGCAGCGAAAAATGGTCAACGTTTGTTTACGTTTTAGTCTGGCTGTGAGGGCTAAAGGATCTTTTAGAATCCAACCTATGATCTGAGTCATTTGTTCACAAAGTAAGCAGAAAATTTGCTGCAGCAAAAATTGGTCAACTTAGCAGAACATTTGCTGCAGCGAAAAAAGGTCATGTTAGCAGAATATTTGCTGCAGCGGAAATCGGTCAAGTTAGCAGGAAATTTGCTGCAGCGAAATTGTTGTTGCAAATAGTTTTCGTTTAAGTCTAGTTGTGAGGGCTATAGAAAACTTTTCTATCCCTCCTATGACCCGAGTTATGGACCCAAATTCCCTGCCAGCACAAAACAATAAATAAAAAAATAATGAAAATAAAAATAAAATAAATAAAAAAAAAATACCGGCGAATTTTTCGTTTCAGTCTTGCTATGAGCACTTTAGAAAATGACGACAAATACAGAAGACATAACTTTTCTATACTATGACTCGAGTTATGGACCCAAAGTCCCCGCCGGCAGAAATAAAATGAATAAAAAATGTCGACATTTTTTCTTTTAGTCCGGCTGTGAGCGCATACACATGTAGAAAACGATCATGATGAATGTCGAAAACAGAACTCATTTTTCCTGCCGGTTGGGAATTTGCGTCCATGCCTCGGGGCAGGGGTGGGATAGAAATGTTCTCTTTTCGGTAATCATCATCGATTTCTATAGCCATCAAAACCAGACTAAAACAAAAACTATTGGCGACAAACATTTTCGCTGCAGCGAATTTTCTGCTAACTTGACCGTTTTTTGCTGAATCCAATTTTCTGCTAACATGACCATTTTTTGCTGCAGCAAATTTTCTGCTTACTTTGTGAACAAATGACTCAGATCATAGGTTGGATTCTAAAAGATCCTATAGCCCTCCCAGCTAGACTAAAACGTAAACAATCGGCGACAAAATTTACGCTGCTGCACATTTTGTGCTAACTGGACCGTTTTTTGCCGCAGTAAATTTTCTGTTTACTTGGACTGGTTTTCTCTCCTGCAAATTTTGTTTTGAATTGCCCGTTTTTCGCTGAAGCAAATTTTCTGCCAGCTTGACTCGTTTATTCTGTTATCTTGGCCGTTTTTCGCCGTGTGCAGCTACTTTTCTGCAAACTTAAGTGTTTTATATCTGCATAAAGTTTCTGCTAACTTTTTTTACTGCAGCAACTTTTCTGCTAATTTGACCGTGTTTAGCTGCAGGGATTTTCTGCTTACTTGATCATTCTTCACTAAAGCAAATTTTGTGCTTACTTGACTTTTTTCGCTGCAGTAACTTTCTGCTAACTTGACCGTTTTGTTTCCTTCCTCTGCTTACTTGGCCGATTTTTGCTGCAGCAACTATTCTGGTAATTTGACCGTGTGTCGCTGCAGGAATTATTTGCTAACTTAACCGTTCTTCACTGCTGCAAATTTTGTACTAAGTAACGGCCTTTTTCGCTGCAGTAATATTCTGCTTACTTGACTATTTATTGCTGCAGCAATTTTCTGCTAACTTGACCGTTTTTTTTTTTTTTTTTTTTTTTTTTTTTTTTTTTTTTTTTTTTTTTTTATTCTTATTGCTGCGGCAAATGTTCTGCTTACTTGACCGAGCTCAGTTGTGGCACTTAATTCTGCTGCCCAGATCCGAAAAAGGAATGTGGAGATAACATTTGGTTTTTGTACCCACCCCAAATTTTACAATTTCTAACACTGCTAATGTTCATACAGCAAAAATACAGTTTCATTTTGATATCACTGCATTTGTTGCTATAATTCGAAGCAAAATGGATGTTGTCAACATAAACCAGTTTTAGTCTTGTTGTTGTGGCGCATGTGCTACATTGGAACTTGCTCTAAGGACATTTTGTTTCCGATAGGAAATTAAAAAATGGGGACGACCACTATTTTTATTAGATTTGAACTATGTTCCCACAAGACCCAAAAAATCGTTTGACTGGAGACACCTAATACATATTTACACAATATATGTTAGGGAAAAGCTGGGTCTAGGGGAAGAATGATGTTCACCAGACCGTGTAACATAAGTATTAAAGCGTAACTGGAAGAAGCATGACCTTAAAACATGTTACAATGATGCTAATGCGCAATAACAACAGAATCAAAACTGGTTTATATCGTCAACATTAATTTTGCTTAAGTTTATAGCAGAAACTTGCAGTCAAATATATAGTTAAATGTCCGACTATAAATAAAATTTGTATTCTGTATTCTGTATAGGAAACTATATTTTTGTTCCATGAACACAACCTGTGTAAGAAATTGTTAATATTTGGATAGGTACAAACATTCAACAGTAATCTTTACCTGTTGGCATTTGAGAACTCTGGCTTTTTAGCTTGTATGCCTTCAAGGCAAGAAATTTCATAAAGCAAATGTCAGTTGATGATGACATTTCGGTTGTATTTCGATAAATATGTCATTTTGATTATTAAGATATATAAGATATTGTTTGAACAGAACTTTGGACCAGTGTGTCATTACGAATCTTCATGTATGCCCTAGACTGTATCTTGATTATAGTTTCGAATCATACAACAGTAGTCAGTTTGAATACGTATTAGGGCTACATGTATATATGGACAGTTTACAGTTTTAAAGGCTAGAATATAAGATGTAAGCTGCATTTAATGAGTTAAGTTAGATGAGATGAGCGACCATTCTATTTTCCGTCCAATCAGAATCGAACTAATGCACATTTGAGAGTCAATTTAGGCGAGCTTGATGGGCTGAATATGTAGAACTGATCTGTCGGATGTAATAATGACCGAGTTTGTAGAAATTTTGGTCCAAAAGTACGATAAGCCGGAAACATTTTGCATATTTATTGTGGCTTTAAGGTGACAAGCAAAAGGCCTTTCCCAAAGTGACTTTTCGTTCCGCGTTCCAAAAACTGAACTACATACATTAAATTAACCTGAACACTCCGGTCGGGTTTATGTCCACCCTCTCCTCCATAGTCGCGAGTTTACGAGTGAAGCAATATCATTGCATTGTGAAAGATTTCTTTTTTCTCCAGATGATTCATGATAAAACAAACACTTTAATATACATGTACGAACATTATTCAAAATTATTATCAATTTATCAATAAATCATAAACAGATTCCTTCCAAAGGTGATACAATCAAGTTTATGTATTTCGTTGCATTATGGGAACCATAAGTTCCCGCTCGTTGATTGGAATACTTTGGCGATCGTTCTGCTTACAAAGGGCGTAAGATTTCACGCTGTAACTTAACAGATAAACGTGTACCAGTTATAGTGAACTAAAATAAACATTGTGCCTATTATATTTGGGCTTAGTACGCATGCGCCTGATATGTATAGTGTATTGTGCGAACCACGTGTCAGATTCACAGTAAACTGTCATATGTGGTTGCGAAACAAATACGGAATCTGATGAATCTTAAATATAGAAAATAATACTGGATGCGAAAAACAAAACCACATTGGTTAAGCCATGGCATGCAGCTGTTTTGGGCGCCCAGGAAGATTCGTTGAGATCCATCATGTCTGTTCTATCAGAACCAACGCAGTGGTAGCATGTGAAAACGTTGTCTGGATCATACTTTATCTTTATCTTCAACAACTTAACATAGTTTTCTCCCCAGAACACATTTTTCCAATCAAGGCTCGGCAGAAATCCGCTCCCAATGCTGTCGGAGTCACCGAATTCCCGAAGTTTCTTCTCAAACCGCATGACAGCTGCTTCCTGGTTCTTCTGTATTTCAAGGCTTTTGGAAGAATGGTCATTTGGAGAAATGAATGTGCACAACAGGTAAAGCTGTGCCCTTCGTGCACCAATGTGAACCGATGATGTGTTAGCGAAATCCGTGATCTTGCCTGTAAGATATCAACATGCTTGTTTAATCTGCAATTATAATAATAATAATAATAATAATAATAATAATAATAATACGTAATAATAATAATCTTTATCTAAAATCGCGTCATACCTCGACAATCAACATAAGCTCTGTAGAGCTTTTTTGCGACTATCTTAGTCTTAGAAAATTTGTTTCTCAAAGCTTTCTCAAAGCATTAGCTCAGCTGGACCGCCTCAATTAAGCCAAGATCAGTTGCCTATTCAGTCATTACTTTATTACAGGTAAAGTACATTATTTTTACACAGTCTGCTGTACTATTAACCTAGCAAGAATAAGGCTTCCTCAAAGATAAGGAAGAATAATATAATTAAGAATGTCTATAGGTTGACTTCAAGTTCAGCGTATTCAATGATAATGCTTGTAGATGAGGATGAATAATGTGCGATGGGACTGAGGCTTGGACAAGGAAATCTCAGACAGGCATTCAGTTATACAAGTCCCAACAGAGATTTCCCGGTAGAAATCGATTCTAATATGCACTTAGTTACATGCATTATACTAAGAAACTAAAAAAATGAAGATAAATAAAAATCGTATGATTAAAGTTTTAAATGTAGGAGGTTTAAATTTGGGTTTTGGTGAAAGGGCTCACTACATGAAATACTGTGATACAACTTTCTTAACCTGATTTTACCTCCAAATCGTATAATAGCACATGTTCGTCTCCGCTCTTCGCTTGGGGCGCAATCTCAGCCACTAAGAAATCCCGAAGATTCGTATTAAAACTTTCCTTTGTGATGTAGGCTCCAACTCTGTCTGATATCTCTAGTAGGTGGTGAATGAAAGGAAAGACTAGGCAAACTCTGCGAGAAACTCGAATAATTTGCAAGTTTTACGTCCACATACACCTGCTCTCGGCGTTGTTTCAGATTATAGAACTGCTGTAGCTCAAACCGTATTTTGTCGTCCCAGAGTCCTAGTTTGTATAGTGTTGTAAACATCCTGTGCTTAAACGTTACGTTATATGTGTCATTGAGTGATACTTGCGTGTTCCTCAGTAAATCCCTAAAATTAACATAATTTCCCCAGTAAGAAGGAGCCTTCTTCTGCCATTCGTCGTTTGCCGATAAAAACTCCTTAACTTCATCGGTGTTGTTATAGTACACCATGAATCTCGCGTAGACGGTAGAAGTCGGTCCAGGAAGAAGCTTCAATACATAATGAACAACAATCCCAAAGGTACCCCCTCCCCCACCTCTCAAAGCCCAAAATAGGTCACCGTTGTGGATCTCGAGTTCACCGTCAGTTTCAATAATTGTCTGGTTCTCGGTACAAGTAGCCAAACGGCCATCAGATAAAACAACCTGCAACAATACGATTATATTTCAACGCATATTTTGCAAATGGATTCGCCAATCTTTACCATTTGGGTGAGTATTACTTTAAATTTGAGAAGCATCAGGGGTGATTTCAATTTTGAATGTGCGGGAAGTGGTGTAACGTAATATGACGTGTGTGCGTACCAAAGTTTGTGTCCACATGCCTGTTTTTCCAGATACTAACAATAAACCGTTGATAAGTTTTGTAGAGATAAATGTCACAACGGCGATAAATGGCAGAGATGGATCCAGAGGGGTCATACCGTTTAATTTCTTGTGATAAAACGAGTGAAACAAATCTTTTACCATCTGAGATTCACCTATCTACCTTTATTTCCAGAACGTTGTTGACACTGAGCCCCAGGGCTGGGCTAAGGTATCCGTATCCTCCATTGGCAATATGGCCACCGACACTCACTTTGAAGCCAGTTGGGAGATTTATAACCCGGTTGTTTTTATCGACCTACAATTTGATAATCTTTGGATTTATTGACGTTGTCATGAAAGGACGTGAAAAGTGACTTAAAAATTCAAACCCGCTAAAAGATCCGCTTCCTATTAAATTTGACTTTAATTGGCCAAGCAGTTTTAGAGAAGACGATCTTAAAATATTATGGTATATACATGTAAATTGTCCCGGGGTGGGGGCAGACAATCCCCGCAGAGCCAAATTATTTTCATACACATATTTTTGTCTGTCCGTTTGCTCATTCCTAGCAAGATTGCTACCATTAATTGACATTATCCTATGTTCCCTATTTCAATGCATAGACGACCTCAGTTGACCTTGCCGTAAAATAGGTCAAGGTCAACTCAGGATCGTGTTCTATAAAACCTTTGTATAGCTGCTCTCTTTGATGTTTCATGCCAAGTTTCAAAATCAAACGCCTTCTGGTTCTGGAGAAGAAAATTCTAAAAGTTTTTTTCTTTGCTGTGGTGGCCATCTGACCTGGGCCATTCATATAAACTTTCGTTCCTCCGTTCTAAGGATGCTCTACATGAAGTTTGGCTTTGATTTGCCAAGGGGTTTCAGAGAATGCTGAAGACGACGACGCTGGACGCTGGATGCCTACCAATCCTTCGGCTCAGCTGAGCTAATAAAGGAATAGTGATAGTTTAAAATCCTGTGCATGTTAGAACAACCTACTAGGCTTATTCTTTATAAAATCCATATTGTGGGTACTCAGAGAACCATAAAATGGCATAACATTCCCAAAAGCCCACTTTATAAGGCGTTCTCATCAGGAAAACATGTCCGTGCAATGAATACCCCCTTAAACCCCACTTGTATATAGTAAAACTGGGGTATACAGGGGTATACCTATTTTTCTTATTTTTGCTCCAAAACATAGATTGTGGGTACTCGTTAGAACCGCCTCGGTTCTAACGTGTACCCACAATCTAAAACTTTTCCTTGAAAATTATCGATTTTTGACCTGAAAAATCAAAAAAAAAAAAAAGGTAAATGCGCCTGTGCGTGAGAAAACCATCAATTTGGGCTCCGAAAAGGTCCGACACAAACCGGGCTCTACAGTCACAGAAGATGGTTAGAGGCTGGACATATTGGATTTAGAAAGTAGATGAATTGTACTATCCGTGTAGTGAAAACAAAGGCGCTACGAAGCTGATATGCGCCTTTGTTTTCGCCTAGTATGCAGATTGTTGATTTTCCCATGTTGCGGCTCCATATATGTTCTGTTTGTATGTAGATCTAAATGGGCGAGGTCAGATCCCTCCCGCTAATGTACCATGCAATCAGTACAACCTGTCTTTAAGTGTGGTTTGGTGGAAATATGGGCCCCGCCCATTGTGGACCTAAAGAAATAGATGTGCTGCTTATTCCTCCGGGCAAAGTTTCTAGTCTACTGACTGACCATCTGATTGCTGGTTAATCGCTGAGGCCTGAGCCTGCCCAATTAAGGGACTGTTGAACTACAACGATCCGTACATATAAGCCGTCTTATATTTGAAACAGTTTTTGGACGTCATGACGTCCTAATTTTGGGTAAACATAAAATGGTGGCAATGTCCAAACATGACCATAGCTGTTGACTAAGAAGTTACGTAGCAATTCAAACAAACAAACAAACAAACCTGTGTCATGTGGCGGACGGGGCTTACGTGGTTGCAACTCAGCTGTTCGTTAGTCAGTAGAGTAATGAGAATGGTCATTTCTATTTCTTCAACCTTATACATGTATGTTCATGTGTGTTGGAAAGGTCTTCGATAGCTAATGTTTAGCACTGTTTGAAAGTAGATCATGTAAATGATAAGGAAATTGCTGATGGTCCATTGTCTCTTTGTGATCTGTGCTTTCTTTTAGGTTTCTTCCAAATTAATTGCTCCTCTGTCATTTTTTTTATATTTTTCTTTACAGCTTAATGGAACTGATTACATGTAAGTAATATATATTTGCATGTCGTTGGTATACAGTCTAGGTCTCACTTGCATATAAGAGGGTTAGCAATCCCTCAACCTTGTTGATGTTTAGTTTGTGGTCAAGCTTTATTATATTTCACCTCCAGACATGCTCACCATGTCTTTCAATTCCACACTGTTTTTTTGCAATTCGGACAGTGACCTCATCATCAATGTGCACTGCTCTGTAGAAAATGCTGCCCAAGATGGTGAATCTATCAACAATTTTCAGGTGTCCATTCAAAGTGATGGTTGATTAATAAATGAGCCGCCACATGGGAAAACCAACAATCTGCCTAGGCGAAAACAAAGGCGCAGATCAGCTTCGCGGTAACCGCGAAGCAGATCAGCGCCTTTGTTTTCGCTACTCGGATAGTGCAATTCCTCTTCTACTTAAATCCAAAATTTCAAGCCTCTAGCTCTTTTCTTTGCTTGTACAGGCCGGTTTGTGTCGGACCTGTTCGGAAACCACATTGTTGGTTTTCTCACGAGGCGGCTCAAATAGCTGTTCACGTGGTTGTTGGTGTACAACCTCTGAAATATTGTGTATGAACAATATCTGGTTGGTGCCTTAACATGACCCTGAAAGTTTAATATTATTTTGCAAATTAATGGTTTACTGTAAAGGTCTAATAAAGTATTCATGAGGTGCGGTCCATACAGTAACCCATTTGCCAAATTATACTATGCATGAGAAACAAGTTTATAAGCTCTTTTCAAGCCATACGGATAAATAAATAATAAATAAATAAATATTCTTTATTTCCTCCTGATGGAGAGTTAGAACATACTTGTTATACATAGTAGTACAGATGAAATAAGAGAAGAACAACAAACAATCAGAAAACACAAACATAAACATGAAAAAGTGAAAATGGCCACGTCATGAAAACACCAACCACTGAAGTTTCCGACCCAGTGGAACTAAACGAACCTATGCCAGTTACGCAGCCACAAAATAGCTAGAGGTCAATGCCAGACAACTGACGAATAAAACTGACAGTCAGTCCGCACCGACTCGAAAAGTAGGCAGGTTTCCTCGCGACTTGGCTAAACAACCATGAAGATTGTCAAAGTAAATAAATTTTAAGTAAGCGAACAAATATACAAATATACAATTATATGTACACAATCACAAGAGGGTGTTTATTCGTAGCAGGCAAGAAACAATTATCTTAGTCTGTTTTTATACATTTTGGACCACATCCTATGAAGACTAACAGCACAAACATCATAAAAACTAGAGGCATCAGTATCAAGGTACGCACGAATCGTTGCATTATTTTCTCCGAGAAGTATCAATGTTTGGGATGTTTTATCTATTCTGCATAAAAAATAGTAGATATTAGCATTAAACAATTGAATAGAAGTTACCATCATCATACGTTCTAAATCCAGATATCCACACTCATGTATGCAATGGATGACTAAGTTGCTATAGTCCCTTTTACAATATGTACATATGAACGACCCATTAAAATTATTACATAAATAAGTTATTATCTGCATTATTGATTTGTAACAATGAGAGATCTTCGGGTTTTCTTTAGAGCGGTACCAGAACATATGTGGTTGAAGGACGTCATGAAGCCTAGTAAATAATGAAAATTCAGCAACACTAATTCTATTATGACATTGTACCGTCTCGTACTGACGAATTTTCTCTTTAACTAGCTTATTCCATGCAGTTTTACAAGGAAAAGTACCATGGTTTTGAAAATTTTCTAGATAAGCAGCTAAGCCGTATTTTTCTAGCAATCTTGTTATATCGCAAAAGAATCCAATCTGTTTATTTCTGTTATTAAGGTATGATTCTAATCTGATATGAAATACAGGGGTTATCCAACACTTAGTGTCATTCCGACAAAGTTGCCCAAGTAAATTAAGTTTTTTAAAGTCGATCTCCGATTCCAACGGGAACACACCTAATAATCCAAGGGCGATATCCGTACGCGTTCTTATACCAAATCCTTGTATATACTTGATGCAGAACCTATGCGCGTGCGTAATGCAATTTTCTGATAGGTTGGACCAAGATTCACAACCGTATAGGGCTTTAGACAGAACCACCGATTTGTATAGCTTGATGCAGGATAAAGGATTCAAATCACTGAAAAGACCACAATTAGCAATGCTCATGAACGTCCCTTTCAATTTATCTGTACAGTCTTTTATATTAGCATTCAGTTTTAGGTATTTGGTACAGTTTACCCCCAAATGTTTGTAATTCTCATCTTCCTTTATATCATTTGGACCTAAGAACCAAGAACGATGATGTTTATGAAAATATGACCTTAACTCGTTGAACACTACCACAAAGCATTTTGAGGCAGAAAACTCTATTCTCCATAAGCAGGAATAACGGTAGCTTATGTTCATAAGAATTTGTAAACCTAGCCGTGATAACGCAAGGAGCAACATATCGTCACAGACCGTTGGACACGCAAGCTTAACATTCGCCATCTTAAATCCCACATCGCAGGCGATTAGTTCATCTAACAGATCGTCAATGTAGCATAAATACATAAAAGGGGAGATTACCCCTCCTTGACGCGTGCCTTGCAAAACTGGAAACGCATTTGAGAAGAACCCACAATGAAAAACAGAGCTTTCAACATTAGAATGTAGGTTAATGACAATTTTTAGTAACTTAGATCGGATACCCATAATGTAAAGTTTAACAAATAGGCCATTGTGCCAGACTTTATCGAATGCCTTGTGAATATCCAAAAAGCATGCAAATAATTTACTGTCATGTTCTTTAGCAAATGAGACACATTCTTTTAACATCAGCGAAGACATATTGCAGCCCGTTGCAGGCCTAAAGCCGCCCTGCATAGAATTGAAAGGTTTTTCTAAGCTGTCGTATAATTTGTCCAGGATTAAGCGTTCAAATAATTTTAGAACAGCCGACGTAAGAGTTATTGCTCTATAGTTATGGAAGAGCCGCTGCCTCATTAACAAAATGGCATCTTATAAATAGAGGATCTTACACGAGTTGTCATTTCATATGAAATTTATTAAACGAACCTAATAAGTTTCATATGAAATGACCACGAATGTGAGATTCATTTTATCATATGACTTAAAATAGGATTTTTCGCCTTCAAAGTGGACACATATTCAATTAAAAAAAATACATTGTTGTTACGGACGTCGTCAATGTCGTTACGTATTCCCGCAAAAGTGTTCATACACGTGTGGTCATATCACTTTTTATTACGTGACGTTATCTGCTGGAAAACAGCGACGTCATATGATAAAGCAAAATAAATACCTGCGAATCAACAAGACACTCACAGAATGCAGAGCCAGGGTCAATTATTGACCATCACCAGAATCTCCAAAATTCAATGATTGGTCAACTTGTTTTACTTGAAACTACATATACATGACTGTATTCATCATACATGAACAACATTAAATAACTGCAGATGGCCCTTTTCTATTTCTGAGAGACAAACGAGTGTGTGTCAACAGGTTTCATAAAAATAAATTTTAAAAATTCGTTGTGTAAAATATTCACAAACTGACATTTAAATCAATCGATGTAATTTGCGATAGCAGCTGTTACAAGCCACGTAGTAAAATATTTGTTGATCTATCCATCACTCATGAAAACATGCCGGTGCAACGTGCAGAGAGTGTAAGAGCATAAAAACGTGGCCGGCGAAGGCAGTCGCATTAGGTTGTTCGGTTAAGACTACATACCTAGGCTCTGACCAATTAGGAGAAAAAGAACAGAAAGTTCCCGCACCCATTTTACAGATGGTAACCCCTATATCGGCTCGGCCCTGCCGCGGAATATTGGTAAAAAATGCGGAATACCTAGCTTTTCCTACAAAACCTGGACCAGTTTCACCACAATTCATCGGGAGGAATATGTGGCTAAAACAGAATATTGTGACAAAACAATCGTTTTCCCAAAGGACAGCTAGAAATTTTTTTTGGGAGACCGGAATGTGAATGCAAAGTTCTATATTGGACATTGTTCAGTAACCTTTGTTGATCAATACCTGTCCTGTGTCTGCAATCTAGCAGCAGACGTATGTGCAAATTGCAGAGATCAAAGGTCATCAAGTGCAGTGCATTTTTACATTTAAAAAAATACCAACAACTTTTGGCTCATTTCTTTTTTAATATTTTACTAAAACTGTAAAATATGACTTCAGGCTTTGTCTTAGATGTATATAAGTTACAGATGTTTGGTATTAAATCCAAATGAGAAACCTACCCAAAATTATTTATCATAATTGTGTTTGTGTCTGTTGTGTAAAAGTAAATATGGTGTAATGTTCATGTTAATGTTAATTCTTATTAAAGCTTGGGATCCTTCAATTGGATAATCCTATCAGTACAAGTGTATACGTATTGTGAGAATAAGTAAACATGACATTGTCATCAATATTTTATGTGAAACATAGCAATTGTTTCTTGTCATTGTTTTTCTGATTACTAATATGTAAGAAGGTTTAAAAAAGGAGATTTTATTCTCGTATCTGCTTTTTGTCTCTCTTTGTATTTTATGATCACCTTTTGGACTGTTTTTTTTCCAGTGGATTCATTCTCGGGGGGAAATGGATGTTAACGCGTGACGTCATGAAAAATATCATCTTTCGCGCGTACTTAGTATATGGTGAACAATCGATAATTTACATATAGTGGCGTTCCCAAGGAATAAACGATAACTTCCTCAAAATTTTATAAAAATAAGAGATAAATTATGAAAATTATTTGAATTGAAACAAACTATTTAAAAAATACTACTTATATTTTTTCTCATAGACTATGTACAATCGAAAAAAAATCTTAGAGATAAACTGTAAACTGATAAAAACTGTAAACTTACGGCATTTTGTTAGGTAAGTGCCGCTGAGGTGTTGAAACTTTCCACAATGCACCATAAAACTGATGCTGCAATGCAGTGCTATGTAAACAAAGAAATTAATATCCAATTAAGTCACGGAAAGTAGGATAAAATACATCACGACCATGGTTAGTTTTCATTCGTTCTAGGGAATATATGCCTATAGATATTGTGTTACCAAACGAAACATTAACAAAGATTTTCTTTTCAAATGGAGGTAACGTTTTATAAGTGAGGTTAAACATTCAAACTTAAATTACATGTTTGTAGACAAGTGCATGTGTAACTTCGTTGTATATATACTTAATTATTACCCCCACCGCTTATATACTATCAGACTTAAGTTTAGCAATTTTTTATCCATCATTAGTTTCAAAATCAAAAATTTGAAAACTGTCGATACGCTTTTAAAATGTCAAGTGATGGTCAAATTCATGTATCGAGACGAATTTGTGTGTTTTTCTTACGTCCACCAGTTGCTACGTTACGTTTAAAAAAAATCGTGCAAATCACGTGCCAAGCATTCCACATGCATTCACATGTTATCAGTGTTTGCCTTGTATGATTGGTTAAAGTGTCATAAAGAATAAACCGGAATGACATTTGAAAAATTTCATCAGGGGACGCCGTTATGGCCTGATGTTAAACCAACGTAACATGAAGATCAATATGCTCGGTGCAGACATGAAGAATAAGAAAGATAGTTGAATCTTATAAACTTGCGAGAGTACGATAAATTTCTTAGAGCCCTGTTCCATCAGCTGACAGCGTCAAAAACTGACATCATGACGCCAGACAACGTAAGGCTACAATTATATAGGGCAATGACAATTTGACGTCATACTGACGTAATCGATTTCTAGGCTAACTACGCATTTCAGGCTTGATAATAAACGACATGGAAAGAGGGATTTGTATCGAAACAGCTGACTGGAAAAAAACCGGCGTGGTGCGAATACCGTGAATATCGCCAATAGGTTTCCGGTCCTGTAAACGTTAAACAAAAACGTGCAAGCCTAGACATGAGCACATCTAACCCGAAAGTTTTTTTCGTACAAAAAGCGAAGTCGCACGTCTTTCAGCAAATAAACACTATGGGATCATTTCGGGAGAAAGGCAACAGAACAATACGACGCCAGTTACGTCATACACCGGGGCCGTAACCTGATTTCAGAATGTAACCAAATCTCTGCGATCATGGTACATTACTCTTTTTGAGCACAGGAAGGTGCTAATTGGCTGTTTTGGGAATAAACCTTTAACTTTTCAGATGCCGAGAAACAATGTGAAATTTGAGATGACACCCCTGTATACTTTGACGCATTGTAATTGCATCAGGAAAAGATGACTTTCCGGCTAAAAGTGTACATTGTGGTTCCTTTAGGTTTAAATATTGATGAGTTAAAGAGTTTCTTTCAGTTCATCTTCATATCAATTTACAATATGGAAATTTATTGAAAATTGCTAAACTTAAGTCTCATAGTATATAAAAAGGAATTGAAAAGTTTTGACTATCTGCACAAATCAGCAATTATTACCAACACCGTTTCAGCAAAAAAAGAAAAAAAAAGAAAAAAAAGAAAAGAAAAATAAATAAATGAATAAATATTGATTATCATATAGTGTTAACAAAGATACATCAACTCAACCCTAAAGAAGTTTTAAGCAAATGATAACTAATGTAAAGTAATGCGTCCCTTAGACAATATCTCTCTTACGATTTATGGCCGAAGAACGCGGTTCATCTTTACTAAAATGATTTTTATACAACGTAGACAAACTGTAACATTTCCCAGGCTTTGAAAAGAATATGTCGTAATTTTGAGAAAGTTGATACACGAATGTGCATTTTGCATGACTATTTGTCTTAACATGATATGGATGCAAATGTGTGGTGTGATCTTTATAAAAGTACTATCAAGGTTAACGGTTGACATCCGATCTTCCATTACTTTTCCATAGTATAATTGTTCCACCTCTTATTTGCATCCTTGACCAAATTAAAACAAGCTGGTTCATTGAAGAAAACAATGTTTGGCTTATCTACGTTGCATAAGAAGAATGACTAGAAATGAAGAGTACCTGTCACGGGAAAGTCCAGAACATTATTTTCTAATTTATTTTCTTAAATTCGCACTTACTTTTAAGACAATTTTAGGACAAATAGTATACCCAAAATCAACAAAACTGTCCAAAAATTTAGTTAAAGACGTCACTTCGGCTCTACACAAACGATTTTTGCTTCTGCTACTACAGTAGTAATAACTGGTTGCACTGCACTGGGGCCTTATACACGTGCTATGGAGCTATCTCCCTATTTTACAATATGGCGCCATGTACGTTTGAACAAAACATAGTCGGACATAACTTTAGCTTTAACAAGATATCAATGGTGTTTTTGAAATGGTGGTCTACTATTTTATCTGGACCCATGGTCGTCTAAAGAAAAATAAAAAAAGATAAAGATCATTGGAATATGCATATTCATTTTATGCAAATAAGGCAATTTGCATAAAAATTATCTGAAAGTAACACTGTCTACTCTTTCATTTCATACTTATATTATTAATTCATTATCAATATTGTGGGTTAAACGTCTGTGGTATATTCATTCAAAGGATAATCTCTTTTCTCGATGCTTGCCGCTTTGGTTACTATTGAAAACCGGACACAATAATTAATAATGTTACGTATATCATATTATAAATATTATTTTCTTAACAGCCAAAAATGTTATTTGCTTTTCAGTGATTGGACCGATGTGCAAGGAAATCTGGAGTAAGCTGCATGAGAGCATGCGTCAAATTTCATTCAGTAAATCTTATTTCATTATTTGCCTTCCTATCAAAATCAACATTGATTGACATTTTGGAAATTCATATATCTATAATAAACTGTAGACGTTACTAGTTTTTCTTTTGATTAATTATGTCCCCCATCCTTGTGGATCCCGTCGGCGTCGTCGGCGTCAGCGTCGGCGTCGGCGGTGTAGCTTTTTGTCTGCACGATATCTCCTGAACCACTGGATGGATTTAGACCAAACTGGCACAGAAACTTTATTGGGACAGCCGAATGAAGTGAATAGATTTTGGTGACCTTGACCTAATTTTCAAGGTCACAAAGGTCAATTAACTGTTTGAAAATCCAGGTGTCTCCATTCGTTTCCGCTCTCTAACTTGAGTAGTTTTTGACCGATTTTCTTCAAACTTTGCATATTAGTTGATACCGGCAATGAGTGGTTTTGGATTGTAGATGGGTAAATTTAGTCAAACGACCGTAGAGTTATGGCCCTTGATTGAGGTTAAAAATTGCATTTTGTTCATTTCCGCTCTCTAACTTGAGTAGTTTTTAACCGATTTTCTTCAAACTTTGCATATGAGTTGATACCGACAAGGAGTGGTTTGGGATTGTAGATGGGTGAATTTCGTCAAACGACCTTAGAGTTAAGACCCTTGATTGATGTTAAAAATTGCATTTTGTTCGTTTCCGCTCTCTAACTTGAGTAGATTTTGACCGATTTTCTTCAAACTTTGCATATGAGTTGATATCGGCAAGGATTGGTTTGGGATTGTAGATGGGTAAATTTCGTCGAACGACCTTAGAGTTATGGCCCTTGATTAAGGTTAAAAATTGGATTTTTTTTCGTTTCCGCTCTCTCACTGGAGTAGTTTTTGACCCATTTTCTTCAACATTTGCATATGAGTTGATACCGACAAGGAGTGGTTTGGGATTGTAGATGGGTAAATTTCGTCAAACGACCTCAGAGTTATGGCCCTTGATTGATTTTGTTCGTTTCCGCTCTCTAACTTGAGTAGTTTTTGACCGATTTTCTTCAAACTTTGCCGACAAGGAGTGGTTTGGGATTGTAGATGGGTAAATTTCGTCAAATGTCCTTAAAGTTATGGCCCTTGATTAAGGTTAAATATTGCACTTTTTTCGTTTCCGCTCTCTAATTTGGGTAGTTTTTGACCGATTTTCTTCAAACTTTACATATTAGTTGATACCGGCAAGGATTGGTTTGGGATTGTAGATGGGTAAATTTCGTGAAACTTCAAACTTTATAAATATGGAAAGCTGAAACATGTGATATTTTAAAATGTCTGTTGGTATATATTGGTTTTAATTTAAAATGTCTGTTGTTAGATAATTTTCAGGGTTATATGTAAAAAATTACAAAATTAAAAGTGGGTTGGGGCAGAGAGGGGGGACATGTGTTTTCCTCTGAAAACTCCTTCTAGTTAAACTATACAAAATATATGTCTACATGTTTCGCTGAGCTCGTCAGGGCTGTTGCATAGAAGTATTGTTAATTTGGCTTGTCACCAGTAAACCATTCATTTCGAAAGAATGTGGGCAGATTATTTTTTAGACACTCAATAAATCATGGCTTGCGTGCAGCGACCTATGTGTTAAAGTTAACCACTGATTTGTAACATCTAAAGAGAATACTTGTGCTTTATTGATGACACTCTGACTTTATTTAAAGAAATGATATCTAGTTTTAAACATCAATATATTGTGTGGGGGTTTCCTGGTTTGATCTACGAAGGAAATTATTCGAGTAAGGGGGGTATCAATTACTCGAAGAATAGTTAGCGTTTAGAAGCTTTATTTTAGCATTTAAGAGGACTTATAATTAGTTGTACTTGTTATGTTTTATGTATTTGGGTGGGCCAAAAGTAACGCTCATTTAGAACCAAGATTAGATAAGAGTTTTGGTGTAATTCTCGATAAATGCTTAGCAAACATTCTCATACCATGTTGATTAGAAATTGCAATTATTGTTATTGTTTTTACATTTACTAATGTAACCTTTCACAATGACAATTAAGAATATGGAATCCTGATATCCTCAGCAGATACAAATGGCCTGTTGCAGATATAAGGCTTAATTTTCATATAAATAATGACGGAATACGTAAAAGGCTCCTGACAGCTAATGGAAATTAACAAGATAAGTATTCATGTTGTATATAACTTGATAGACTTCCTAAAACATGTATTCAAAGAATGTTTTCCCATCTTGGTACATGTTATGTAAACAAACATCACAAACGACTGAAATATATTTTTGAATTTGTGTTTGTTTGTGTTGAGGCTTAACGTCTCAGTCAACAATTTTTCAGTCATGTCGGGACGGAGCCAACGCTTCCTTGGGATAACCAGTACTGTATGGAGTTAATGTGGCTTGCTCAAGGACACAACACGGTAATGCCTGTGGGGATCGAACTCAGGACCTCTCGATTCGTAGTTAGAAGCTCTACAACTACGCCACCGCGCTCCCTGAATTTTAAATTTTATGGTATCTTGTAGGAAACGTTTTTGCAGAATTGATACTGCTGTATATTTATTTATTTCTCATTTTAGTCAGTTGCATGGTTGGCAAATGCATAATGTACATGTAATATAGATGTTTTTCACTTAATAAGTGAAATAACTGACATTTTCTTATTTTCGATCTACAAATGTTATCATTATCAAAATGTTTTAAGCAACATTTTGACCGAGATAAGCATATGGTGCCTTTAACAAGCTCGATTTATTTTTAGCTTACTGCCATGATAATGACCAGGTTAACGTAGCAATAAAATCACCATGACAGTCAAGGTTGTTTAAAATACTAAAAATAGTGCCGCGTAAAAACCGAGTCACATATTAGCGTATAATGCAAACGTGCGTCGGGCGTGTTAAAAGTGCACAAAATTAACAAACGTCAGGAGCACGTCCGAGACATGTTAGACGTGTTCAAAGTTTATACGTAACATACATGTAACTAAATAAACACATAACTTGTGGTAAGAGGTAGTCCTAAGTATTTGAAGTGTAGATTGAAGTGTAGATAAAAGTAAAACATAACGTTTTCTTTCATACGCATTATTTTATTTAGATATAAATATAATTATATATACTGTATGTCATTCAGTATTTCCCTTTGCTTAAAAAGGAGGTAATGATCAGAAATAATAACCTTCCATCCATGAGATTGTTGTATGGGAAATCCCTATTCAAAAATATTTTGGGCCAGAAATTTATTTTTGTCAACCGATTTTCAAAATTTTTGATTGCATGTATTGCGACAAACTCAACTATGGTCAATTATGTCAAGAAAATGTTTCATCTTCATTACAATAGTTAAAATATCTGCAAGAAAACAACACATCAGACACTAGGAAACATTTTGATATTTTGTTCAGTATTTGGACAAGCACTGAAACAAACAAGTTATCGAAGGGGAGGAAAACTAGGACCATTTTATACTTCGTGCACATACAAGTTATGTTTATTTTTAGAGAATTGTAAAAGAACGTGCAAATAAAATAACTGAGCATTGCGTCTCATATTTTTATGAAAATTGAACCAGTTAACGGAGAGTTCGGCAATTGTATTGTTTCCCTCTAAGTAAAATTTCTGTATTTCCATAAAACATGAAACATAAAATTAAACCTATCACAAAAATCACTCCAGACTGTCTAAAGACCTGTTACGGAAAGTGCTGATTTCCAGTCTGTAATTTACATGATGGAAATATCAAACAGATGCATCAAATCGAATATAATATTTGAAATGGAACCCATAATTCCATGTTTAAATGACACGGTGGACAAAAATATATGTCGCATCATGAGGAAACTGGATATTTGCCTATGCGAAAACAAAGGCGCAGGTCAGCTTCGCAGTTACTGCGAAGCTGATTAGCGCCTTTGTTTCCGCTACACGGATAGTAAAATCCCTCTTCTTCGTATATTCGGAATTTCAATGTTCTATCCTGCTTATGTGACTATACAGGCCGATTTATGTTGGACCTGTTCTCGCGTCGCGATGGCTTTGACCGTGGCGGTTTACCTATGGCCATTCTATAGCAAATACACTATAAATCAGAGGCAAACCGCCACGGTCAATGGAGTCGCATTATATACTCATACTCTATAAATATTTAACAAAAATAATCTAATCTTTCTGGTTCTTTATCGCAAAACGTCAAGCTGGCGATGTTGTTTAAGTTTTACAGGAATCAATGACATGAACATTAAAATTAATCTAGAAAAAATGGCACCCGAATTCATTTTGTATCAATACGCGGCTGAATAAATTCCGTACGGAAGGAGAATATAAGGCCTCGTTTCCACGGACACCTTTTCTTTGTCAAAGCAGGTTTGTCGCAGAAAAATATGATCGTGTAAATTCATTTCTGAGGCGAAGTTTCATTGTAAAATATCTTTGACAATGGTGAGCGAGCTAAGTACGAGGTATGGCAGGAAAGTTCGTAGACACCGTTAGTATTTTAACAGGAAAAGCAATTCTGTCAAAATGAATATATCTGGGTTTGTAAAAGTATTTCATGAGCAAATAGACGAAATTTTATGAAGATCTGGCCTACACGACATCTTCTACAGCCTTTTATGTGCATCTCCCTAACCGGGAGCGGGGCAAGTGTCAACGTCTCAGTAACGTTACTTGAAGTTTGTTGCTGTCAGTGCTTTATCAATTTGTAACAAGTTTAACCGGTGTTTCAGAGTTATTCCACATAGGGTCCTTGGATATCGGTACAATTTTATGTGTATCCAGCTGTCAAATGCAGATTTGTGCCAACTGTCCTCAGGTTCTCTGATGGCCGGTTGAACATATGAAACCATTTTCATTCACTGAGAATGTAAGACGAGTGCCCTTCCGCCGCCGTTTATCATCTTAGATGATCTATCGAGCATCCAAAAATCAACTCTGCCACTTGTAAACTAGTGACAGACAAGGTGATAGCTTTTATGTTAATGTTTTTATCATTTCCATCGTGTTTGTTGGCCATTTCCATAACAAAAACACCCAATTTTATGGTCATCGGCTGTTCTCCGACGTCAAAAGTACGCCATTTTTTCAAACACTTTTTTCGGACTGCATCTGAAATTTTATTCACAGATATCAAACTGTACTGCCGCCAAGGCCCAAACATTCAGAAAACGTTGTTGATTGAACATTCTTTCAGGATCAAACTATTTTAACGTTACAGAACACTTCCGTGCCGTTTCACAAGCAAAAACAGAATGTGAAAATCGTCACATTTTATCACGTTTTGACGCCTGCCCCGCACGGCCCTACCACGACCCAACCCTCAAGCAGAAAAGTGGCCATACATGTACCAGGTGTGTTATTACTTCAAATTGCACAAAATTTCTGAAATATACTCATAAGATACTGCTGCTTGAAATTATGCAAAACGCTTCTTAACGACGCATTACTTTTTCTGATAGCTGGTCCCCAGGAGTGTCTGCGAACTTTCCTGCTATACCTCGTAATATAAGTAATCTTTCCTGTCACGGTGTGAACGCAAACACATGGCCAAAGATTCTGTGACAAATAACCTTCGTCAAAGAAAAATTGTCCATGGAAACTAGGCTTAAATTTAGTGTAGATGAAATTGGACACGGTCGGATAAGGTTGAATGAGTGAGGTTGACGCTGCGCATGCTTCTCTTCCTATCATGAATGCAATTTCATAGCGCATGTCATCTTATGTCTCAAGAAAAAAAGATAGTCATTCTCTTTACTATGATATTATAAACGTTTGTCATTTTTATGTATAACAAACCATTCGATATTTAACTAATTTAAGTCTGGCGTCCCATCTGGGCTATTCTGTTTGCTATGAGAATTTTTATCCAAAAAAAAAAATAAAATAAAAAAAAATGAATAAAATTTAAAAAAAAAAATCACTCCTGGCACCCCTAAAAATGAAAGTGGACGCACCCAATTGATCACGAGGGGAGAATCCATTCGTCAAATATGGTTAAATATTCTAATGCACGTTTGCTATCTGAGAACATGCGTCAATTTTCATCCTGTAAATCTTATTTCACTATTTGTCTTGCTATTAAGTCAACATCATTTGTGAACAAATCATTGACATATGGGAAATTTATATCGCTCTCGGAACTATTTTAAACGATAATCGAGCCTAATGTCAACACCAAATCTTAGTTCAATTGCAGGGTGTTACATGTAATTACACGAATTGCAAGATAAATTTATGCCACTCATTGACATTATATCAATTTCTTTCCTTCCAGCAAACCAGTAAGACAATTTCTTTAGCGTAATTTAAGTATCTGAGATCATTCTACGCTCGGTCCTAGCGTTCTTGAGCAATCGTAGAATTAAAAATCCGTCGTACGCTTTTGTCGAACCCCGTGATGCTCTGATTTGTAGTGAAGGTCCCAGTGAAAACCATGTTTGGCTTTCGAGCATCACGGGGGCGCTGGACAACAGTGAACAAGTTCAAAATTATGAAAACAATCTTAAACTGTCATGCAATAACCAAGCACATGTTATGCCAGAGATATGCCGTTAAAGTTAAGTAAACACATACAATCAAATGACTTATAATGAATTCTATACATAAGAAACGTTTCTTTTCTAAAATAGTTTGATGATTCAACTTGACTGCAAGACGAATCGGTTGATCTGTTAAGAACATTTGAGCATATATGATGTATTAACCTTTAATCGAGTAAAGATGGCAAAATCGTTGGATTGCGTTACATACGATTGATCTTGAGATTATGCAAATACTAAATATTTGTCTTAATACAGTACAGGTGTCGCGACTTTGAGCGATCGCGCATCGTGCAAAAAAGATTAATCCCTTCTAAAACCGTTTTTCGAGTGACTCGCGTGTGACTCGTAATACATTTTGCAAGTCGCTCAACCCTTCGCCCAAAGTTCTTTTAGTTCGTCGCGCATCGCACATGGATCTTATCGCGCCGTTTGCGCGATTCATCGCACTATTACATTCAAGTACACGTATTTATAAAAATATTAATAAATTACTACTTGTTTGCTTAGTTTTTTATGCATTTTTATTGTAAATGACGCTCAATTTAACTACAACTACGTTTAGCTATGAATGCATTGTTTTGTCCTTTTTGTTTGGGGGCTATTTCGGATATAAAAACAATTAACTTGTTCACTGTGACGTACGTCTAAGAGAAAGGCAAGCCAATTAGTCAGGCTACTGTATGACAGTGATTTGGTGTCAGTCAATCATCAAAAATGTTTGAAGCATAACAAGTCATTTTCATCAAATGGAATAATAAGATAATTATGCGGGTTTTTTTCCTTTCTAGTGATTTAGTGTGGCCAGCCCTTAAGTGACTATGTGGCCATTGTGCTCCGACTAACCGAAGGCATATAAAGGACAATGTTAAGCACATACTACACAAAGTTCGTAAAGGATCACTTTTATCATACCTTATCCGAAGCCTCACAGGTGAGCTTATAAGAAAGGCATACACCGGCGTCAACCATCGTTTGCCTCGCCATCGTTGTCCACAATTTCAAACATCTGCTCTGAAACCACTCGGTCAATCAAAGTAAAACTTCATATGGCGCATCCTTAGGAAGGAGGAATCAAACTTTTATATAAATGGACCAGGTAACATGGCCATCATGGCCGCACTGTCCAAATATGCTAATAATCTTTAATAAAACATTCTTCTCTGAAACAGATAGACCGATTTAAACTAAATTTGGTATGTGGTATCAGGGACTCTGGCCCATCATTCCTCATATTAATCAATGACCTTGGGTTGATCTTGATAAATTTAACGGCAAGGCCAAATTGTGTCACATGCTGTAAGCTATTTAATGGACTAAATGGAAACATTGGATTTTTGAAAAGGTTTTGTAGCCTGTGACCTGAAAATTGACAGTACTTTGAGTAAATGAAGCTGTGTGAGTATTCAAGGTCGAGGTTATTTCTTGACCTTGGTCAAATGTCATATAAAATTAAAGTTAAAGATTATTGTTCTCAATAATCTCTTGGCCAATCAAAGCCCATTTTTTGTGGAGCATCGTTATAAACAATATGATCTGTAAATATTTTGGCAAAGAAAATGAGAAAATATCTTTTGCAAAATCTAGAAATTGTTTCTAGCTAAGTACCGTGGTAATGAATATGCAAACATGTCAAAAAAGAAAAGTTGACGTCGTAAAGAGTACAATTATGACATATACTACACTTTACATGCTACACATGATCCATTGGAAGGCGGTGTGTTAAAAAGTAAAGCTGTACCACTCATATTATGTCATTTTCATTGATGACATATACAACAATGTACATGCTACACATGATCGATTGGAAGGCGGCGTATTAAAAAGTAAAGCTGTAACACTCATATTCTGTCATTTTCATTGATGACATATACTACAATATACATGCTTCTCATGGCCCATCGGAAGGCGGCGTGTGGAAGAGTATGCTGTAACACTAATATTCTGTCATTTTCATTCATCAGTTATATAATAGGGGCATGGATTTCAAATGTTGTGTACATGAAAAACAGCGACTTCGCCACGGGTACTTGTTTTCCGAAAGAGTAACTAATATAAGTAAAATATAGACCTTTCTTCAAATGTGCAAAACTAATTAATTTTAAAAATATAAATTGACATGATTCATATTAAATTTTTCATTCTAATAAATATTGCCAAATTTCCATAAGACATGAAACATAGAATTAAACCGGTCTTCAACAGTACTCAAGACTACATAGAGACCTGTCATGAAAGTGCTGTTTCAATAAGCCTAGTTGAAAAATATAAAAAAGACGTATCAGCTGGTATATGATATTTGAAATGGAACCATAATATTAAGTATGATAGATGAAGAAGCAACATAAATATATTTGTTAAGTCCCAGTCAGCACTGAGCTACAGTTAATCATTTAACTGAGCACTGAGCTAATCATTTAAATTATATTAAGAATACCGTAGTTGTTTTTATATACAGTCATGTATGATTGTCTGGTGTCATGTTTTGCCTTCAGGATAACACGTTATGTAAATTGATGTGTATCCGATCAAACCACACTTTTATAAAAGTAAAACTGATGTTTGCATACGTATTTTTGATCAAGACATAGATTATGGGTACTCGCAGAGGCTGTTTTAACGTGCTAACGTGTACCAACAATCAATGTTCCGAGCAAACATATTCAAATATCATTTTCCCAATGAAATTTTCAAAAAGTCTTTGTATATTATATTGGCAAGGCTTTGTAATGTTATTGTATCATTACAGCCCTGAATGATTTCCTACCGGAAAACGAACATAGATAATGTACGCACTGGTATGGGTGTAAGTATTTGATTCAAAAAGTACGTTGTCTATATTGGCATTTTTCTAAACCTTTTCATGACATTTTGCCATTTATTACAGGACAAAAATTCTTGTTGAACATCCTGTTGAAAGGTGCAAAATTACAGTAATTCTCTTTGATTCTATGTTGTCAAATCTAAAGGGTCAATGAAGAGGCTAATGTAGCCGAAACAAAAGTATTGCCCATCCTCCTCCTCATTTATATATTCACTGCTCTTAAGCGATATCAGTTTTAATTTTTATTTAATTTAAAGGAATTAAAGTGTGCGTATGAGCTATCGTAGAGCATCTATCTACTTTTATCGAGTAAGTTTCACTTTATTGTTTGTCTTGGTTTTAAGTACAACAAATCATTGACATCTAGAAAATTATATTTATGTGGAGCCGTTTATGAAGATACAATCAAAGTTTGTTTAAATGGTCCAGGTCGCAAGACCAAGATGGCCGCCTTGACCATATACATCTAGCCCATCATATGGTAGGGTGACAATGGGCCAAAAAGGCCACTATTTCTAGGGGGTACCCGGTCATCCGGTATAACAAAACGTATCATATATCAAAATGTTCAGCAGGGACTGTAGTATATGGAACTGCCGGCATAAATTGGCAAAAGTGATGGCGAGCTGAGAAATCCAAGATAGCGTCCAACATGGCCGCCAAAGTGAAAAATCCAAATTTTAGGGTATACATGCATTTCACAGATTTCAGGTAAACAATATACACAATTTTTGAGATTTTCTAAAACTTTAAGTGTGTGACGCATCAAAATATGCAAATTTGATAACATTCAAGGCAAAATGGTGTTTTAAATTCAACTTATATGGCCTTGGGGGTCGTTTCTGAGGCCCACCAGAGACAAAAATAATTTTTAGCATGAAAATAAGTGATTTGTTTGGCTTTATTTCACTTTCATGAAAGAATAAGTTTGTTTTATACTAGAATCTGGGCATTTAAGCCACAACTGTACATTATTTGCAAAGTTATTCAATATTTATTTACCCCACCCCCTTATTTTAGATTTTTAATATTTTCAGGTATTTCCCAAACTGTTGTTAGAAATCACATGTACTGTGTTCCTTACAGCATGCAATCAACAAACTACACTGTGTTTGATTTTTATTGCACTAGATTCAATACAAATATGCTGTTTAATGAACAATTATAAGATATTCAAAATGAACAACATCCAAGATGACCGCCAAAACTTACAATTCTTTACATTACTTTCACCAATATGCTTTAGATGACTTTGATGTATAAAAACGTTTGGTTATTGTTTCTGTGCTGCTTGAAACTTATTTGTACATATAAAACAATGCTTTTAGTCATTTATGATGGCATATAAGATGTTTTAGACAAAGGCCCATATAAAACTCTATAGATAGGTTTCCAAAATATCTGGAAGAACAAGAGAACCTTGTTCATTTTTTTAATTTCAGATGATGTGGGTTCTTATTTATTTCTGAGAAATTTACATTAACTCCAATAAATGAAATAAAGTAGTCTGACTGCAGTTGTATATTTTACCGTGTCTATTTGAGAGGCAAATATATGACATCATAAATGGCTGCTGAGCAGTTAAGTGACATTTATAAACGGCTTCCATATGACAACGGTAGTCCCATTATCAGGTATTCCATTTCAAACCATGCCTATTTTGTTCAGTCTCAAACCACTTATTCATGCTTTTGATATAGGTAAATTGAAGGCCCATTCAATAAAACAATTGTAAATACAATATATTGTAACATTTTGGTTGCTTTCATGGTAAGAATGGTGTCGGCACTTGGATGTTTACTCCAACCACTAATCGCTTTTGTCATTTCCAGTACAAAAACACAAAAACTTCATTCATTCATCCATTTGTTTTTAGACAACCCTGCCATAATGTTTGTAATGTATGATGCACCAGAGTTCTTATGAGGGAAATGGGGATAATTTTATTTACCTTGTGTATACAGTTTCCCCCTTTGTTTATGTCCATGTTTAGATTTTGTCTAAGGTTGGCTACGATTCATGTCAAGGTCTTAATGCTCAACACGCATCATTATCATATTCTATTTTATATTGATAAATTGGGTTCTCAATGCCTATATCATACCTACATCATCAGATGGATAGCCTCATAGGAGTGATTTGCAATTCTGATTCAGCTTTAAACAGTGTCTTTCATGAAATTATATGTTTTTACCTACAACTAACAGGTCTATGAAAGAGATTTGTATGTAGTTCTAACATGGTACTAGGATGTATCAAATGTACAGAGGTTCCTGCTAAACAGTTCTTTGATTGATAATAATTAAGAAACAGCGCTCTTAACCGCTCGGCCACGGGGGCCGCCTAAGCCCAATATTACATATTCCATATTTGATTGAACCTGTTTAATGATTAATTACAAAATAAAAGTTAAAAGTGAGATACTTTAAGAGCAGTGAGCAAATAAATGAGAAATTAGATAGACCATACCATGGTTTCAGCTACTTAAGACTCAACAGTGACCCTACAGATTTGGCAACATGGAGCCAAAGAGAATTACTGTAATAATGAATAAAAATAGAACTGAGATCCTTTAAGAGCAGCGAGCATATAAATGAGAGAAGAAATGGGCCATACCATCGTTTCGGCTACTTAAGCCTCTTACTGAACCTGTCTAATGAGCATGTCTGATATAATTAGAAAGTATCAAACAGCAAAGCCAATAGGATATGCAAACGTGTTTTAGAACCAAACAGACCACTACATTTTTTAATTTAAAGTGATTTATTCAAATAATACATTCAGATACGATAAAAAGACTATTATATTATGCAGCCAATTGGAGTACATTTTCCATCAAAATGCTGCAAAACCAATTTTCATAATTTGGTTACAGCCACAAATGATTTCAGCTACATTTGTTACAATATTTTGGAAACATACTGTGCAAATACACCCTTGATATATTCACCCCTGTTACCTACATATTTGTTATCTATGTTTGTTTAATAAATACTTATTCCTCGGTCACGATGACAGGTTTTCAGTTCAACACTAACAAATAGCAACACGATAGATTTCCTACTCATTGGAGCCCAAAGAAACAAAAGGGTTGCTGATTCCTCCTAGCAAAGGTTCTTCGCTGCTGACTGACCATCTGATTACAGCTTAACCACTCAGGTCTGAACCTGCCCAGAGAAAGTGGTTCGTCAAACCAACCATACATATACATGTATGATCTTGTTGGTTTAGTAGGGTGGTTATATTTGAAGCCTTTTGTGGATGTCATAACGTCCTAATTTTGGATAAAGTCCAATAAAATGGAGGCAAAGTCCCGACATGACCATAGCTGTTGACTGGAACATTAAGCATAAATTCAATCAATCAGTTAAAATTTTTCACAGCATCATTATGCAAGGCATGGGTCAGAATCAGAGTCCTGGGTTCGTACCCCACTAGCAGTGGATTGTGTCATCTAGTAAACTACATACATGTAATTTGCTTCTAATAGTACAAGGAAGTGGTGTATCCTTCTGGCCATGTCTGACAATGTTGACTGGAACGTTAAACCTCAAATATACGGTAGCAAACTGACAAGCAATGATTATACATATATGCTATACTAGTTGTGGAGATAGGTAGCCCTGTTAGATAAAACAGGATAGGTCTGTAGGAAAATAGCTGCTCATTCGGCTTACGAAATGTTTTCATGGTATGGGTACCTGATTGTTAGTTTGGTTTTTTCCCACCTTGGTTTTTGGAGTGGGAGTCTTTTTTTGATTGCGCCTTTTCCTGATCTTTGCCTACTTGTACTTGTCTATATACTTGTTATGCAACATCGGCCATGGTCATCTTGTAAGAATTTATCATAAAATTTTGGGCCAGAGCTATTACATATTTGCATGTAAAATAATGCATAAATTGCTTCGAAATAATCCATGTTTTGTGTAAAATCGATTTAAGCCCGCCAGTAACTTTGTGTTGCTGATCGTTCCAAGTCGATACTTCTGTGGTGGTTCTTTTTGTTTTATGTCTTGGTGTTTAAAATTTTTGTGCTGTTGCGCCTTATGTATGTTTTCATATTTTTAGTTTAGTTAAGGTAACTGAGTGGCCATTTATTTGGAAAATAGCTGCTCTTTCGGCTTGCGAAATGTTTTCATGGTATAAGTGCCTGATTGTTAGTTGTTGTTTTTTTTTCACCTCGGTTTCTGGAGTGGGAATCTTTTTCTGATTGCGCCTTTTCCTGATCTTTGCCTACTTGTACCTTTTTCAAGCAGCGTGCAGTTTTGAAAAATTTAGGAGTTTGAATCGATTCCATACTGGAAACTCCAGTTTGTGCCACTTTCATGATTATCTTAACAAGACATGGAAGTATTAACCTCAACACAGAAGTTCACCATCAGTAGCTTAATAAAAGTATTCTGGGCTGCTAAAGTAGCTGGTAGTTATAGGTAAAAAACATATTATTTCATGAAAGACGCTGTTTAAAGTAGAACCAGAATTGCATATCACGCCTATGAAGCTATCCATCTGATGCTGTAGGCATGATATAGGTGTTGAGAACCCAATTCATGAATATAAAACAGAATATGATAATGGTGATAGTTGAGTATTAAGACTTTGACATTCATCGTAACCAACCTTAGACAAAATCTAAACATGGACATAAACAAAGGGGGGGAAACTGTATACACACAGTAAATATAATCATCCCCATTTCCCCCATAAGAACTCTGGTGCATCGTACATTACATACAGTATGGGAGGGTTGTCTAAAAACAAATGGATGAATTAAGTTTTTGTGTTTCGTACTGAAATGACAAAAAAGGATTGGTGGTTGGAGTACACATCCAAGTGCCGACACGATTCTTACCCTGAAAGCAACCAAAGTGTTACATTATATTGTATTTACAATTGTTTTTTGAATGGACATTCAATGTACTTTAATCAAAAGCATGCACTAGTGGTTTGAGACTGGACAAAATAAGCATGGTAAGAAATGGAAAACCTGATAATGTAATTACCGTTGTCATGTGGAAGAAGAAAGCCGTATATAAATTTATTCACTTTATTACTCAGCAGCCATTTTTGATGCCATATTTTCCTCTCAAATTGACATGGTAATATATACAAATACAATCAGACTATTTTATTCATTGGAGTTATGAAAATTTCTCAGAAATAAATAAGAACCCACATCATCTTAAATTAAGAAACAAACAAGGTACTCTTGTTCTTCCAGATATTTTTGAAACCTATGTATGGACTTGTACATGAATCTTTGTCTAAAACATCATATATGCCATCATAAATGACTTTAAGCTTAGTTTAATATGTACAAATAAGTTTCAAAAAGCACAGAAACAATAACTAAACACTTTTGATACATCAAAGTCATCTAAAGCATATTGGTGAATGTAATGTAAAGAATTGTAAGTTTTGGCGGCCATCTTGGATGTTGTTCATTTTTATTAAAAAATATCTTATAATTGTTCATTAAACAGCATATTTGTATTGAATCCAGTGCAATAAAATCAAACAGAGTGTAGTTTGTTGACTGCATGCTGTAAGGAACACAGTACATGTGATTTCTAACAGCAGTTTGGGAAATACCTGAAAACATGTAAAATCTAAAATAAGGGGGTGGGGTAAATAAATATTGAATAACTTTGCAAATAATGTACAGTTGTGGCTTAAATGCCCAGATTCTAGTATAAAACAAACTTATTCTTTCATGAAAGTGAAATAAAGCCAAACAAATCACTTATTTTCATGCTAAAAATTATTTTTGTCTCTGGTGGGCCTCAGAAACGACCCCCAAGGCTATATAAGTTGAATTTAAAACACCATTTTGCCTTGAAATGTTATCAAATTTGCATATTTTGATGCTTCACACACTTAAAGTTTTAGAAAATCTCAAAATATTGTGTATATTGTTTACCTGAAATCTGTGAAATGCATGTATACCCTAAAATTTGGATTTTTCACTTTGGCGGCCATGTTGGACGCCATCTTGGATTTCTCAGCTCGCCATCACTTTTGCCAATTTATGCCGGCAGTTCCATATACTGCAGTCCCTGCTGAACATTTTGATATATGATAAGTTTTGTTATACCGGATGACCGGGTTCCTCATTTTTTTAGCCTGGATTGTCACCCTACCAATAGCTTGTATAAATCATGACATTGATTAATCTTGGCCTATTTTACGGCAAGGTCAAATAGGCTTCTAAATGGCAATAAGTGGAAACAATGGATTTTTGAGTTTCGTTCTTTAGCTTGTGACCTGACAGTTGAAATAGTCAAATGGTTGAGTTAATGAAGTTGTGTGAGTATACGTGGGCAATGTCATATCTTGAAGTTTTTCAAAGAATACATCTCTGGTGAGCGTTCTCCGTCTCGATGGTCCTCAGGTTATGTACACCCCTTTGAAATCACATTCTTTCTTACGTTGATGCTGGACAGATGGCTACGTTAAGTTCTTATTACATGTAATCAAGATTTATATGGTGTCATGTGTTGTCATTCCTAGACGCTACAACCAATGTACGTATTAAAAGCAATATGGAAGTACAGCTGTATATTAAAATAGACATACAAAATATTAACTCCAGATTTTCAGAACCATTGACCATCTTGCTTTTGTTCTTTTACTCTTACACCTTCGCGAAAGCCTACAATGCTGCGTAGAACATCCGGTCGTAAACATTTCGAAATGTTGTGAAAACTGGCATAATCCTATGACAGTGACAAATTAACCACAGCTTAAATGTCCAGATTTAGACACAGATCTTAATAGGGACTGCACCCACTGTAACTGTCAATCATTTCGGCATACTTTCCTAGAAATAATCTGGAGTAGTTTGCAAATGAGGTTGTCCAAAGTATTAATGGCCTGAATGCTCCGATGGAAAATACGGACTAACCATAATAACCCAAAATATGTTAACACTCTGCCACCCAATGATGTTCCCGGACTGTTTGGGGCTTTGTTAAAATAAATAAAGTATTAAATGTACCAGTGAACGAATGCTGACAACCATAGTCCTGGAGCAAAAGTAGATTACAGGCTGGGGTCGGTATTATTTTTGTAGTCTTATAATGGGATAAAACATGAAATGGTCTTCTCAGTTTTATTTTACATTACGAAAACACGCCCATGCAATTTTCAGAGATTATTTAAGTTGTAAAAAATGAAAATTTTCAGTAGATTTTTTTTTATATTTTTCTTATTTTTGCTCCAAAACATAGATTGTGGGTACTCGTTAGAACCGCCTCGCCGAGGCGGTTCTAACGAGTACCCACAATCTATGTTTTGGAGCAAAAATAAGAAAAATAGGTATACCCCTGCATACCCCAGTTTTGCTATATAAAAGTGGGGTTTAAGGGGTATTCATTGCAGGGACATGTTTTCCTGATGTTTTCTTCTCATCTGCTTCTCTATTGTTTGTATCGGTTGACGCAGTTTTAGTAGCTCCGTACTTTAAGGTAAAAGTAGGCAATGATCATGTTATAGCGCAATCAGAAAGAAATCCCCACTCAAAAAACCGAGGTGGAGAAAAACAAAATTATTAATCAGGCACTTATACTAAGAAAACATATCGTAAGCCGAGTGAGTAGTTAATTTCCCTATATAGAAGGCCACTCAGTTACCCAAACCTACGTAAAAAATATGAAAACGTACATAAGGTGCAAACAGCACAAAAGCTTAAAACCAAAACATAAAACAATAAGAACCACCACAAAAAGTATAGCCTTGGGACGATCAGTGATATAAAATTACTGGCGGGCTTAAACTAGTTTGTTTTACAGGATCAGCTTCTGCAGTGGTTCACAACATTTAGTTAGTTAAATCCAATCCTTAGGGTTCAGTTTGAATACATCCCTGAGACGATATTCAGGACATGTACGAAGTATTTTCAAATGGTCATTTCTAATGTGAACGTTCTTAGGCCAATTGTCCTCTGGTCTTCGGAATGAACTCACATGATTACGTTATACATGTATGTGTACACTAAATGCGAAATACAAGAAACCGTACATACATGTAACAGCCTACGTTTTATCATCATTTTGGCACATAATGTCAATATGCGCATGTCAGTATTTTCAGAGGCTTCTTTTCTGACTTTCCAAAGGCAATTCTGTAGCGATTTATATTCAAGCTGTTAACTTCTCTGATGTGCATACATTTTTCGTCTTTGGTAAAGCTAGCGGAAGTCGAATGGTCATTATACTAGGAAAGAGCTTATCAAAATCTTATGTTGTTAGTTTCATACAGTGTTTTTTTTTTTTTTTGTTTGTTTGTTTGTTTTTTGTTTGTTTGTTTGTTTTTGTTTTTTTTTGTTTTTGTTTTGTGTGTGTGTGTGTGTGTGTGTGTGTGTGTGTGTGTGTGTGGTTTTAGCAAGATAAAACACAAGACCATAGGTTTTGCCTGACGAAACTCATGCATTAAACTTAACAATCCATTATTATCGGGCATTATTTCAAGAAATGTTAGATCTCCATGCCTCTACGGGGGTTTCCTGCCATTAAATACATCAACAATGATTCGAAATTCTGGGTTTGACGTTTCTGAAATATTTAGAGTGTTTTACTTGATAGTGCGTGGTGTCGTTTTAACTAATTAATTTGGCCAATAGAAGTGCTCGTATACAAGCAAAACTAGAAGGCTCCATTACTTTTATTCTTGATAAATGCTTAGCTGATTTCTCATACCATGATGGACCGTTTTTTGTAATTGAGACTGTGCATAAGAAAACCTACAACTTGGGTTCCGACCAGGTTCGACACAAACCGGCCTGTGCAAGCACGAAAGATGGCTAGAAGCTTGAAATTTTGGATTTAGAAAGTAAAGGAATTGTACTATCCGTGTAGCGAAAGCAAAGATGCTTATCAGCTTCGCAACTACTGCGAAGCTGATCTGCGTCTTTGTTTTCGCATATTGTTGGTTTTCCCATGCGTCGGCTCAATTATTGTCCATTCCTCTCTTTATTTTTAGTCTTGAGATAATATATTTGTTATACTCAGCAAATACAAATGAGCAGCATCAAGCGAAAACCAACATTTTGCATATGCGAATACAAAGGCGCAGATCGATTTCGCATGGCGCAGTAACTGCGAAGCTGGCCAGCGCTTTTATTTTCGCTTCACCTCTATTTTCTAAATCTAAAATTTCCAGTCTCTAGCCATTTTCTGTTTTTTCACAGCTCGGTTTGTATCGAACCTGTTCGAAAACCACATTTGCGTTATAACTCATGAGGCGGCTCAAATAGACTTTTGAAGATATATGGCTTTCCCTCCATTTAATATAAATAATGAGAGAATACGTAACATTTTCCTGCCAGCTAATGGAAGCTAACAGGATAAGTATTCAATTTAGATAAACATGGAGGGTTTCCCTTAAAATGTATATTATCGAGTTACTCTTGCTGCGAAACATGACTTGTCAACAGAGCCGCCTCGTGGGAAAACCAACATTGTGGTTTTTGAACAGGTCCGACACAAACCGGGCTGTACAGCCACAGATGACAACTAGAAGCTTGAAATTTCAGATTTAAGAAGAAGAGGGATTGTACTATCCGTCTAGCGAAACCAAAGGCGCTGATCAGCTTCGCAGTTACTGCGAAGCTGATCTTCGCCTTTGTTTTTGCCTGTGCAGATTGTTGGTTTTCCCATGCGGCGGCTCAAATATCATATCTCATGAAATAACGAATTGTTCAATAAAAGGCCTAGGTGGACTATAAAATAAGAGCTGTCGCAGGACAGCGTAGCTCGCCTGACTTGTGCTTTGCCACTAAATCTATTAAATCTATGACCAAAGACATTGACCTAAATGTCACTCAGGTGGGTCGTGATGGTACAGCATAAAACTTCAGACCAATATCTACCAACATGCTAAGTTCAACTTTATCCATCTACATATTTGATATAGACTTATAACCTAAAATCTAAGTCTGTGACCTTGACCACAGGTGAGTGAAGATGCATAATAAAAGAATGATATCTAACAGCAAAGTATCAACTAGATTCATCCATCTGTTCCAGCAATATACAGTTCAAAACACTTTAAGCAAAAGCTTCAACATAAAATTTCAAAGTCTGTGACCTTGAACTCAAGGTCACCCAGCCTGGGTCATGATGGTACAGCATAAAACTGCAGACCAATATCTACCAACATGCAAAGTATCAACTTCATCCATCTACATATCCAAGAGATATAGACTTATAAAAACTTTAACCAAAAACTCTAACAGAAAATTTCTAAGTCCGTGACCTTGACCTCAAGGTCACCCAGGTGGGTCATGATGGTACAGAATAAAACGTCAGACCAATATCTACCAACATGCAAAGTATCAACCTGATCCATCAACAACTTCAAGAGATATAGACTTATAAAAACTTTAACGAAAAACTTTAACAAAAAATTTGTAAGTCCGTGACCTTGACCTCAAGGTCACCCAGGTGGGTCATGATGGTACAGCATAAAACTTCAGACCAATATCTACCAACATGCAAAGTATCAACTTGATCCATCTACAACTTCAAGAGATATAGACTCATAAAAACTTTAACCAAAAACTTTAACATTTTGAGCAACGCCGACGCCGACGCCGACGCTAACGCCGACGCCGACGCCGGGGTGACTGCAATAGCTCTTCCTGTACTTACTTTCGTACAGGCGAGCTAAAAAGGAATTTAAGTAGATTATCTCAGTATTTGTCTAAACACCAAAGGGGTAATATCTTCGGTAGCTTCTTAATAATCCATGGCCATAAATACCTACACTGGGCAAAAATGCCAACGCATCTGTTTAAAAAACTGAATAAATTTCGTTTCGTTAAATAGTTTGCTTTTAAATTCTCCATACTCTTTTTGGACGAACATTTACGCATAACCGAGGGATTATTTAAAATGAATTTAATCACGTGATCACGCTATCAGAAGATTATGCAAAAACAGGCTTTCTGTACGTGCTGCTCGAGGCGACTGTATTTCGGTAATCTTTAAATGGAATTAGAAAGCTTGTTGTTCGTCGAATGGAAGTCGAGACAATAATTCGTCTCACTGTCGAAAAAGTCGCTAGAACGGTCGGCTTTGTAGAGGTGGTAGCTCATTTAGCGTACAAACGTTTAAAATACGTTAAAACTCAATGGAACAAGGACGTTTTCCTTTTGCCTTTTTACTCTAACAAGTCACAAGGTATCGTACTACCTTAAGTTTGTGCGTCGATCGATTCTTCTTATGTTGGCATTTTCCGTCACTTATAATTCTATCTGTCGTCCTTAAACGTTGCTACACTTTACAAAGATTCTCATGCAAGTGCTAAGCGTTGTTTCAAATCTGCGTAGCATTATAAAGATGTGACTGGACCGCATTTTGTCTATGCGTAACTCACTTAATGGGATTGCTGTAGCCACCAGGTACTGCTGTGTAAAAAAACGATCTTAATCCTTAAGAAATAAAGATGTCAATTACAAGTCTTTTTGAGGCCCTTACTTGAGATAAAATACTGACTTACATGTTAATGTGTGTTGTACTCTTGACTCAGATTCAATAAAATTATTGTATTGTACAGATCATGATGTTGGACTTTTGCGATTTTCACTTGCCTGTCAAGTATGTTGTTTTTTATTTTAGCCTCTTCCGATTTTTCGAATGAAGGATATGGATATCACCGAATGCAATATCAACTTGAGAGCGTCGTGGATTTATGGTTTTTGCAGGGAGTAAATTTCAATGAGTATAATGAATATTATATTATATGGATGAATATCATGATTAGTTAAAGCTACATGTATCCATCATGTGAGTTATCCACGTGCAGCGGACCATGACAAAAGTCTATATTGCACGGCAACATTGAAATCCCTAATACACATTTAAAAGGCATAAGTTTATCATCCAGAATGAGAACAAATGACGGTGCATGTCATTGAAATTACAACTTGCGGGGGGAACCCAGGCGAACTGGTAAATCAGTAAAACTGGAGGAACCCAGGAAAACTGGTTAGATGAAGGAAACACTGCTACAAAAGGAGAACTGTCTGCATGTCATGGAAATTTGTATGAAACACACAAGGTGTAATTTCACTCACATCCCAATGACAAGCACCGTCATGTGTTCTCATTCTGTAGCACTGTGTCAACCTATGTGTCTTTTTGACCACATACTCCAATTTGTCTCGTCTTCATGCATAAGATATGGTTTCCGAATTTCCCCCTTTCTTTCTTGCTTGGAGCGGTGTCTCCGTCACCTTTTCTAACCACATAAATCGGCATTTTCATTTAATTGCATCAAACTTTTATAAATCACGTGTCCACCAGTTGAGCTTATCTATATTTCTTTATTTCAAAACTCGATGGCCAATGTCGCCGTCTCTCCTTCCCAGCTTCGTCCATGTGCGGTTCTGATAAGATTTGCATTCATGTAAAGTCCTCTGTTTACTCTGTTTGCCTCTCGTTTGTGCTCATTACCTTGGTTTTTCTTTGGCTGCCCCGAGCCCTGATTCCCCTATGTTTAGCTTACATATACACAATTACCGAGAAAAATAAACACATCGCTTTACAAACTGACTTTACGCAAAGTGACGCGCAGTTCATTTCTCCATTTTTAATCAGATACTGGGCCCTTTCAAGGGGGGCTTATCGATTAATTTTAAGTCGTATACCCACTGCTGAACATACAGTGGTGTAAACTTTTACACATTTTATGTGATTTTTGTGTATTTTTGTATTGTTTTTGTTTCATTTTATTTATTTGGTGATTTTCATTTTTTTCCAGTTTTTACCTGTTAACACACATTGAATCTGAAAAAGTCGAAAGCCGAAAGCGCTCAGTTTGATTTGCACTGTTATTGATTTAATCCCCTAAATGCCCATTTTAATAATTTTTCGAATCCTTTCTTAGGATCCAGTGCAACCGGGAAGATCTTTGTTTGATGTTTGTACTACGGTAGAAAGACACCATTAATGTTTAAGCGCAAGAGAATGGGCGACATTTAACGATCCATTGGGACATCAATGTCATGATGGTACGGACACTGTGGTATGAACATTTGGTACGAAAATCGTTGTCATGGATTTCTGCATACTTGTATGACTTTTGGGTTTAAGTTTACTAAGTTTACTTTATTAATTATCTCATTACGTCGCAAAAAATCAAGCAAAATGAATGATATGGTCTGTCAGCTTATGTTGAGTATTGATAATGTAGCAGTTAAGTCTTACACAACTTCTTTAGTTGGTTAGAACTGTTGTTTAATTGTTCGTTGAATTCAGTGTCATAATACATGTACAGTGTTTATTGTCATTAGTGCTGTGAAACAACCAAAGGCGTGGCTCTCGAGCATACATGTAGGACTCTAATCTGTACCCAAGCCCTGATCTGTATCAACTCTATGATCTACCCACAATAACCTACGCTCTCCGATCTGTACCCAGGCTTTCTCTGATCTGTACGCACGCTTTTCCTGATCTGTATCTTTCATGCTTATACCCTAACATTACCCAGATACTTCTTTAGTGGATTTTGTGGAAAGCTACGATGGTTTAATGTGGTTAAAGATTAGAGATATGCGTGCGTACAGATTAGAAGATACTGAAAACGTGGCTACAGATCAGGGACGTCGTGGGTACAGGTCAGAGAGACGGTATAAATCTGAGTTGTGCATTTATATTCGTGAGCACATCTTAGATTTTAGGTACATGTAATATTTAATGAAATGCAATCTTTATTGATGTGTCACTGGAGGAAATTGATAATTCTAAACACATATGCCTGGTTCACAACGTTTTATGGTTTCATATAACTTTATACCTTTGACATTATGATTGTGCCCCATTCATACATCTACGTGCAATGTGCTTTTTGCTTTTGAATTGATAAAACATAATTTGTTTGCTTCCCAGTTAATGACCAGTATCCAATCATATGCTGATATTGATACTTTAGCTCACCTCAGCCGAAGGCTCTTAAGTGCGCTGATAGGATAGGCTTGTTCGTCGCCGTCGTTGTCGTCGTTTACAATATGCAAACATCTCCTCTGAAACTACTCAGTTAATCAAAGAAAAACTTCATGTGGAGCATCCTCAGGAAGGAGAAACCAAAGTACGTATAAATGGTCAAGGCCTCATTACCAAGATAGCCGCCATGCCCATATATGGTAAAACCTTTAAAAAATGCTCCGGAACCTCTTTACTCAGGCCCATTAAAATAATAGTGTATATAAATCATGACCATTGGCTGACCTTGATTTATTTTACAGCAAGGTCAAATTTGGTCTCATAGGCTTTTCAATGAGGAAAATTAGATTTTGCGAAACGTTTTGACCTGAAATTTGGTAGATACAGACAACTTCCTGAGTTAATGAAGTTATATGAGTATGTAAGGTCAAGGTCATATCATGACCAAAGGCCATTTTCATATTGAAATTAAAAATTGAGAAGGGGAAATCAAAATTTGTATAACTGGTCAAGGTCACATGACCAAGATGGCCGCCACACCCATATATGGTAAAAACAAAACAACTTAAAACTTCTCCGGAACCAGTTGACCGATTTCAAAGAAATGGTATCTGGAACGCTTGCCCATCATAGTTTATATATATCATGACCTTGGGCTGACATTGACATATTTCAAAACAATGTCACATAGGCTTTTTAATGGAGAAAAGTGCAAACATTGGATTTTTTTTAAATTTTGTTGCATGTGATCCAAAATTTTATAGATCCAGCAATTTAATACTGAGTTATTGAATCTATGGGAAGTTTCAAGGTCAAGGTTATTTTGGTCAAATGTCACTTTTCAAGAACCAAATCTTAGGTGAGCGTTCTCAGGGCTAATGGTCCTTTACCTATGGTTATATTTCTCATGTCTCATTATTTTCAAATTTTAGTTCATAATTAAGACATATGATAAGTAAATATCTTGATGATATTCTTATTATTTGTGAATATAATATACATGTATATCGTTTTACGTCGCACAAAACCACAATATATATTTTTTTCAAAGTTAAGAAACTCCCAAAGTACTGACTTTATCAAAAATAAGATAATTGTGCGTCAGCAGGATAAACAATTTTCCAAATTCTAGTTAAGTGTCTGCTGAAATATAGTGACTGTTGAATAACAGACGTGGTGTGAATTTGCAGAACTTGCAGCTATTGTGTATACTGCTACTTCCGTTTCCGGTAGCACGCTACAAGATTCACTAAACATTGTCTGTGTCCTCGTTTCTTTTCTACAAGCTGTGCTTTCTCTGCTCGTAAGGCTTGAATTTGACTTAGCACTCGCGCTTCGGCCTCGTCCAGAACGGCTAACTGCTGCTGTAATTCGGCTGTTTTCAGCATTTTCCATGCTTCACCGGGATCAGACTCATCGTCGTCAAAATTCTGAAACGATAAAAATGAACATCACGTTATTTAAGCAGCATGCTTATTGTTCTAAAGAAGAAAAGCAAGGGCAAGGAACTTCCAAGGTGACCAGACGAATTGAAACTTGAGATTCATGAACGCGTCACATAAACCGATATGCAAATAATTTCGCTCAGACTAAACTCCTTCTATTTGACAAAGATGTGGCGTATAAGTACAAGTAATACCATCGACACCATGTGACCAGCAAGAGTTTTGTCACAGAAACGTTTTTATATGATTGTATGCGATTTGATATTGTTTGTGAATAGATCCACACGTTCTCCTCAAGAAAGGCATTTTTGTTTTCCTTTTGGTCCTTTGAGATGTGAGGATATTCTAAGAAATCGAAAATTTAAGATAGGTTTAAATTCAATTTCTAACCAACGTTTTGAATATCTTTCCTATTTCGGAAAATATAAATTCTTGTATCGACGTCCCTGTTTTAAGTTTCAAAATAAAAGTAATTATCGTTTGCTCCATGTTGCCAAATCTAAAGGGTCACTGACGAGGCTTAAAGACATGTATATCTGTCTATTGAGGGTCATTAGCTGATCAATGATAAGGGACAGGACACTAGAAAACCTAGTGACCTGGCCTGACGATGTATCAGAATACATGCAGGGGCCAAAACAGTAACATCAACATTGATTGCAGAGGGAGGAAGCTTTATTTCTTTAAAGCCAATAAACAGTGTTACTACAGGTATTATACTTTCTTGTGCCTCTTTATTACGCTCTGCAGAGAAGAGATAATATCACCATTATGACAGTTCTTTGATCTCTGGATCATATTGCACCAGCAGGGGTCATAAATCGAATAAACAGTGGTACCAATTTAGCTCGCTCAGAAACTAAGCATTTGAATAGCCGAAACCGTGGTATGGCCTATCCCATTTATCATTGATATGTTCGATGCTCTTGAAGGATATCAGCTTTAATACCTATTACAAGAAACGGATGGCTAGTTTCCCACTGGTAAACATATTCCTCTTTCTTTAAGTTTCCCTCCTCGATTTTCTTAATATTATTGTATGTAGTCTTTGATTAAAGGGACTTGAAATCAAGCATTTATTTTTCACGATGTCCATTATTTATGTCAGAGATAATATCTCTTCGTTTAATCCTATACGTTCTAATTTTCTAAGGACTTCTTACAAATGATTAACCAATTAATTGATGCCATACTCTTTCCTATTTGTTTTAACGAGACCAAAAGTAGATAATATCGACATTAACCTCTTTCATACTTTTCCTACGAGACAGCGTATAGACCGATTTGTTATAACGCGTTACTATTTGAGCCGCGACACGAGAAATCCAGCAATGTCCGATACAAACCGAGGTCAACAAGGTCCGATACAAACCGAACTTTTCAAGGTCCGATACAAACCGAGCTTTACAAGCACAGAAGATGAATCGAGGCTTCAAATTTCGGATTTAGAAAGAGGCAGTTACTATCTGTATAGATAAGCTGGCTAACCTGCACTCCGATATACTTCCTGATATCGTTCCTCTACCGTGACAGCTAATCACTGGTTGCATTAAAACAATGCCAACATGATTACGCATTTTGTAAGATACTTCCAGCTGCATTATTTTGATGCTATTCGTATAAAAATAAACAATGCTTTTTTATACAGGTAAATCTTCAAACGTGTATATACAGTGACCACACATAAGTCCTTAACAACTAGATCATTTATAATTTATATACACATGTATGTCATAAATGCCAAAAAAGATGTTGGTTTGCTTAATTTTCATTTTCGACCAAGAGCTTAATATATACTGTGTAGCGAAAACATAGAAGAACCGTGATCAGTAACCGAGAAGCTGACTTTCGCCTTTGTTTTCGCATATGTAGATTGTTGGATTTCTCATGACGGGGCTCATTCACTGTAACCAAAACATCATACAAAATTTGATGTTGGATTTTTACTTCTAACCTTTCAGTTTTTGTAGCTGAATGCATTATCACACTCGTACGGCGGTAATTAAAAGCAGAACAACTTTTTGTTCTAAATAAATAAATAAATGAATAAATAAAAGCACAGAAACAGACGGTAAATGGACGCATCATACTTTACAAAATTGAATAGACATACATGTATTAACAGTATAAGATCGGACAAAAAAGTACTATTAACGTACATGTAGATTTTCTTGTAGCGTTTTCTTGTACGTTTGAATTTCATCAAAACTTAAACTACTTAGAACCTTCTTAATTTTTATTGCATTCCTTTAGTCGTTTGAACGTTTTATTATCATGGTATTGTAAATTTCTTTGAGAAACTAAGATTTCTTTGAGAAATGTAAATTTCTTTGAGAAATGTGAACAACTATTTTTGCCAGGTAATAGATGAATGAACTACATACAATGTACTAAATGATGTTATGTCTTAATGACCTCGTTAGTTAATTATAATTTGATCAACTCGCTACTTTTTCATTATTCTTTCTCCAAAGGTTGGAATGAAAACCACACTAAAATTAACTCATATATATAAGCGCACACTGTCATTAACTCATATAAGCCTGGCGAAACGCGGCGCCCCATCCGGAACTATTTATGTTACATAGAAAATTCATCCAAAAAAAGTGAAAATAAAAAAAGGATTTAAATTATTTAGAATTCATATGTGAGACAAGCCATGTTCTGCTAGCGGGTGTGTCAGGTGGTTTTTCCCCGGGTACTCCGGTTTTCGCCCCACCTACCGATTGATTCGTCTCGATATGAGTGAAAAAGCTTGAAAGGGACGTAAAACTGATTCAAAAAAAATATATATATTTAGATAGATAAGTTAGATTGGTACTGTTATATCATAGTACGCATTTTATGTCACTTACAAATGGCATTAAAGAAACAACTACTAAAAGTGATGAGTAATAGTAAAATGATATTGTAGATCTTTAAAAGAACAAACCTAAAAAAGCTCATGGCATAATGAATTAAAACTGTAAGAAACATAAAATCCCGAGACACAAGATATGGCTTCTTTTCTCAAAGCAAATTACAAAGAATACGTAGAAGTGTTATCTTAAAAGCACAGCTAGGACAGCTAACAAGACAGTAGGACTCTTAGGGGAAACTTTGTTGGGTTCTGCAATAAAATAATAATAATCACTTATATCCCACTAGATATCACAACAAATGCGGCGTAAGGGTTTTGTTTATTTGCTTTGTATGAGGGTAAGCGTCACAGCTCACAATTTTCAGCTATGCCGGTGTTGATCCAGTGTTTAGTTTTAGTTAACCAGTGATAGGGGCGGCAGTTAATAAGCCTAGCTCAAGGACACAATGACTCAAGGACACAACCCAGAGCATGTATGGTTCGAACCCATCATCTGTCGACTCGTCGAACCCATGGTCTGTTGATTCGAGTCCGACGGAGAACCAAAATTACATACAAAGGACAGATGACACTACTTCAACGAATCGGAGACTATGAGCGGTATTGTGAAGATATGGTGCCTACATAATTAACCATATTGTATCTCTGTATCGCAACATATTTCTGTTTTTCTTTCATTTTTTGTGCATATTGAGTCTTGTGAATAAAATAAAAAGTTTGTAAGTAATTGTCATTTTGCCTTATCACCAGAAAACCATAACCAAAATATTATTCAAATTCAGAATAAATTGAACTGGAATTGGATGGTCCAGTGACAGAGAGAGAAAAAATATAAAGACATGGAATGGATACATGTATCTCTTATTTTTGTTTTTTACTTATCTTAATTGTCCCATGAGCAAGAGAAGTCTAAAGTAGGGAGAGTTTTTTGTGTGTGTTTAGATCAATACGTAAACATGATTAAATGTTCTGTCATTGTAAGTACCTATGCGTCTGCAAAAGCTATTTGCTAATGTCACATGCCTTCTAATGATAGTCTCTTATAATTCTGTATAGAATGGCTTGATATTATTCATTTTGTTGTATGTATAATTTTGTTTGTAATAATGTATATATAAACATGAGACTCAAATAAACAAATAAACCTTTAATGTTTTAGGTAGTTTATGAAACGAATCTCTATTCTTGTTGGCAGATACTTGTCATTTTACATGTAACCGTAACAATGTCATTGAAAACTGGATTTCCTAGTTTGTAAGTACTCCTTATGAATCACGTGTCCATTCATTAATATAAGAACGTTTTCCACGGCTAACAAACCTTTAAATGCGTAACCGCCGGTTAAGAAAGAAAATCCGATTCACGCCCTTCCGGTTCCGCATATGAGGACCAAGAAAAGGTAAACAAAACATACACTACTAGGATTGATTGATGATTATATTTTAGTGCAGAAATATATCGATTATCTATGAATGCTATTTTGTCACTTATTTACTATTGTAAGTCAGCACCAAAGTAGCTCGCAAAATAATTTGATGGTCTTTGAGTTATTTATTCCCTTCTTCGAGCCTGGTGTTCTAACAAGGCCGGAGTCGGCGAAATACAACTAAAAATTGGACAGTTTGCTGGTAAATATGAAATTTTAGTGATTGTTCCATGACAAATTTACAGATATGTATTAACTAAAATACATCTGATGTCTGTGCCAGTATTTCGTTGTGTTAGTGCCCGGCATTATCGATTTGAAGGGAAGGAAAAAATGGGTACGAATTTAATCATTAAAATATAAAGGATATATTTCAAGATACGTTTGAAAACCTCAGCCTGTTCAAGTTATGGTATGTATTTCCCTGTAAAGCGTTTTGAAAGACATAAAACCAAGAAAAACAAATTAAAGTATACAGAATGCTGTAAAATCGTCTTCATAAACAGGAATATCATGAATGCGAACTATTGTATTACATGTATTTCATAGACAGTTTGTATTATTTTATATCAAACATTTTCACTGCAAATATCACAAACACACCAAATTTGAGTAAGCACCTATTAAAGAAAGGACGAGAGAATGTGACAATAATCTTCAGCGTAAAACAATTAACAAAAACAAAAACTTTAATACATGTGTTCTATAATGACTATATTGCTATCATTCTAATGATTAAATTCGTAACCGAAATGTTAACACAGCTTTTAACCACATATGCATAGAATGCATTGGCCAGAGGCAACGAAACTGTCACCAGACCTCACACAATGTTAAAATCATCTGCGCACTGTACTGCTTTCCGTTAATATGGACGTAATGAGCAGAAATCTAAAAATATCCCTGCGACTGACCCACATTTTCGTCGTGTACAATGCAATTCCAACATGTGTTTGGGGGTAGGGAATAAAAATCATGATTATAAAGAAAAAATTCTGGAAATCCTTTGAGGTCCAAATATAGCAATGTCTAACTAATAAGATAGCATTGAGAGAATTATAATATTTGTCTCCGAATCGAAATATTTTACTCGGAAACACGAGCTGCAAAAGTTTGTTTACCTTTTGTTGGTCATCAGATGCGAAACCGGAAGGACATGAATCGGATTTCTTTTCTTAACCGCGGTTACGCATTTAAAGGTTTGTTAGCCGTGGTTTTCTATTTCTATTTAACGACACCAAAAGTAGATAATATCGACATTAACCTCTTTCATATTATTCCCACGAGACAGCGTATAGACTAATTTGTTATATAGATTGTCGCTATTTGTTAAAACTTACACTGTTACATTATAAATATCACGCATTTTGTCTCTCAGAAATGTTGTAGTTTCGTATGTATTATACATGTTATTTTGAAAATTTTAGGTAAATATTTTAATTTATATAGCATCAATACGATGGCCACTGCAAGTCCGAATAATCAGATTTAATTTATTTTCCGACTTGTTTCGGTGCATTTTCTGTACTTTATCATGTTTATCGGGAACATACAAACACGTTTGATGTCTTAATGACTTTCTTAGTTTATTTGGTTTGATTATAGCATACGTTTTTTTCTTTATTCCAACGGTTGTCGCAAAAAGAGCACTATCATTAAATAACTTCTAGGTCGCTTCATTATATGAGTTATAAGTACGCTGTAATAACCCAGTAGGCTTTGTAGGCCACTGATACATCGCATCAAAGAAACATATACTACTGTCGGTGAAATAAGGTCTCTATGAAATATTTATGGTACCATAATCATGTTAATACTAATCTTTTCACTTATCTAAATTGATCCGTGAGCATGAAAAACTTAAGTCTCAAGTAGGGAGAGTCTTTCGTGTGTATTAAGATGAATACGTAAATATGATTAATTTTTCTGTCGTTGTAAATACCTTCAGCATGCGTCTGTAAAAGCTCTGTGTTAATATACCACATAGCATTTAATGTTAAGGTAGTTTTAGGACATGAATCTATATTCTTGATGGCAGATACTTGTCATTTTACATGTAACCATAACAATGTCATTGACAACTAGATTTCTCAGTTTGTAAGTACTTCTTATGAATGACTTGTCCATTCATTGAAGTCAGAAAGTTTTCTATTCCTACTTAATGATACCGAAAGCAGATGATATCGACATCAACCTCTTTCATATTATTCCCACGAGACAGCGTATAGACTAATTTGTTATATAGATTGTCGCTATTTGTTAAAACTAACACTGTTACATTATAAATATCACGCATTTTGTCTTTCAGAAATGTTGTAGTTTCGTAGGTTTTATACATATTATTTTGAAAATTTTAGGTAAATATATTTATTTATATAGCATCAATACGATGTCCACTGCAAGTCCGAATAATCAGATTTTTTTTATTTTCCGACTTGTTTTGGTGCATTTTCTGTACAAATTTATCGGGAACATATAAAACACGTTTGATTTTTAATGACTTTCTTAGGTTAATTTGATTTGATTATAGCCTATGTTTTATTTTTTTTATTCAAACGGTTGTCGTTAAAAGAGCACTATCATTAAATAACTTCTGTGTCGCTTCATTATATGAGTTATAAGTACGCTGTAATAACCCAGTACTTTGTTAGTCACTGATACATCACATCAATGAAACATATACTACTATCGGTGAAATAAGGTCTCTGTGAAATATTTATGGTAACACAATCGTGTTAATACTAATCTTTTCACTTATCTTAATTGTTCCGTGAGTAAGAAAAACTTAAGTCTGAAGTAGGGAGAGTCTTTCGTGTGTATTTAGATGAATACGTAAATGTGATTAATTGTTCTGTCATAGTAGGTACCTATGCGTCTGCAAAAGCTCTGTGCTGATGATACATACCATTTAATGTTAAGGTAGTTTTAGGAAAAGAATCTCTATTCTTGATGGCAGATACTTGTCATTTTACATGTAACCTTAACAATGTCATTGAAACCTAGATGTCCTAGTTTGTAAGTATTTCTTAAAACTACTTGTCCATTCATTGATATTAGAAAGTTTTCTATTTCTATTTAATGAAACCAAATGTAGATAATATCGACTTTAACCTCTTTCATACTATTCCTACGTTACAGTGTATTGACCAATTTGTTTTAGCTTGTCACTATTTGTTGTAAATTACACTATTACTAAATATCACGCATTTTTTTCTTTTAAAAATGCTGTAGTTTCTTTGGTATTACAATTTTGAAAATTTTAGGTAAATATACAGTCGGACAAAAGTTAAGCATCACTTGAATATTTTTCGAAATAATCAGTAAAACCTTTAATACAGAAATATTTTTTTTTAATATTTGTGATATTTGTTATATTGGTAATAAATTAAAGCAAACGCGGATGAGGTTGTTCATAAGGTAAATATGTAGGCGTTGTTTAAGCAGTCACACCACCACATAGCCAAACATCGCTGTTTCCTAGTCCATATGACGCTGCTAAAAGGCTTTAACTTTGACCTAGAAATGTTTAGTGCTATGAAGTTCTTTGTTTCTCTGTCCTTTACGGGTGTCATAGAACCAATCTGGCTCGAATGACAGGCTGTCAACTTTGAACAATTCTTGCAATTTGCATAAATCCAAGATGGCCGCCAGAAAAATGAGTATTTTTAAACCGCCAAACAGCGTAAAAAGATAATGCTATTTTGTTACAATTTCAAAACCATAATCAGTCTGAAAATTTCAGATAAATATCTCTAAAACATCAACAGTTATGGGCGTTTAAAGAATGGCATGTTACATAGTGAAAACGTCGTGCTAATAAACAAGGAAATAAGTTTGCCTGAATCAGCTTGTAACTGCCATTAAACCTTTGGTAGAAGAAAATTTGGTTTGGGACATTTTTACAACATGATACTACTTTCTTTCCATGCCTATAGAAACCCATTTGCGATCATATAGGGGACATTAATACAACTTTTAATGGCAACCCCCCCCCCCCCAAAAAAAAGGGGGGTAGGTGTTTTAGTACACCATATAACTTGAGCGACATGGTAAAAAGCCATTCGGACAGACCTAAACAGTCAGTGATAGAAGTGAGTTAAAGACCCTTACTAATTTATTGTGGTTTTGAAGTTAGTTTCAAAGAAAAATACATTTAGAAAAAATAGGGTGATGCTTAACTTATGTCTGACTGTATATAATAATTTACTAGAAAAGAGCCCGCGCAAGCGCGGAATTTTCATTTTACATAAGTGCGAAGATGTATTTGTCAATGTTACATCTGCTTTCTGTGTTTCTATAAAACAATTTGATATAAAATTTAAAGTAAGGTCGCATGTTGATATTTTCATTGACTCAGTTAGTGGAAGCCAGTTTTAAACCGTTGATCACCAGTATATTTCAGATCATATCAGTTCAAAGAAAGAATCTCTCCAATCTGCATGTAGGATGTTGGGAAATGGAATGCATTACGAAAACATGCCAATGCAATATACAGAAATTTTTTCAGCTGTAAAATATGAAAATTTCATCAGAAAAAAAAAAATCTTATTTTTGCTCAAAACATAGATGGTGGGTACACGTTAGAACCGCCTCGCCGATGCGGTTCTAACGAGTACACACAATCTATGTTTTGGAGCAAAAATAAGAAAAATATTTATGCCCCTGCATACCCCTTTTTTACTATATAAAAGTGGGGATTAAGGGGGTATTCATTGCACGGACATGTTTTCCTGATGAAAATAATGATAAGTACATGTATCACTGTTTTATCCATTACCCGTCGGTAAAATGCATGGGCAAATATATACTTAATATTATGCAACATATCTTTACTTTCAAGATTGTTTTTATTTCATTATTTTGACGGCTATATATGACAAATGGTATTTTTGATGTCATAGGGACGTAAAACTGAATTTAAAAAAAATGATATTTTAGGGGGTCATTGAAAACGTTGGTAGTTTTGGAGTGTATCAGGAATTTTTCAGGGAAGAGCTTATGTACGTATATGCATATAATACAGAGTACCCCCCCTCCCCCCTGGGCGTCTCGTGTGTGCTTCTACGCACCACCGCCACTATAAAAAATTGTGTTGACTGATGTGAACTCAAATGCAGATTACATACTTTGTCAAAACATAGTTTTTTTTACGTACAGCTTGATCGGAAAAATGTAGGATAATTGCTGTTGTTTTTTGTGTTGCTTGTGAGTGCGCCATCGCCATCTTTGTGCCGTCTTGTGGGCGCTTCTACCAACATGACAAAGGCGAGCTCTACTTGATGTAAAGTTAAATGCAGATTACATACTGTGTCTATACATGGGTGTGAGAGCAGTTTTAAATACAGCTTGATTGGAAAAATGTAGGGCATCTGTTGTTGTTGTTTTTTATACCTCGAAAAGCCGAGCGGTTCTGTGTTGCTTGGCTACGTTCGGGGTTTTCCCAATGGTAAAATCTGCAAATCTACCAATGGTAACATTTTTACCAATTGTCTGGTGCCAAGGGAACCATGGTGATCACACGGTGGAATTATTATCATATTGATCAATACACCTCACGTGTCTTTTCCCGCGTAGTTGATTTACCCATCATGCCCATGCTGTGTTTTGTCTGCATTATTTGCTGTCATATGTTGGTAACAATGGTACCATTGGTAAAGCCTTGAAAGATATTTGTCTACCATTGGTAAAATGTTACCAATGGTAAGAACTCCAAACGTACCCATTGTGTCGTCGTCTCGTGTGCGCATTTAACCAATCACAGTGGGCGTAATATACTTTCATTATAACCCGAGTATTTTGAATTGCTGTCAATGATGTTGGTAGAATATAGAGTAGAAAATTTCATTCGTATCAAAATATTTAAAACCTCGATAATAATCAAAAGAAATTAAGACCGAAATTATCAATGAGGGCAATATATTCACACTACCATATCGATAACACGCTGGCCAAATGTACTGTTTCAAAGTTTACGCGTCTAATTTGCTTCTTTAGTATTATAGACAGCATCAATAAAATGGCCACTGCAAGTCCGAGTTATCAGATTTTATTTACTTTCCGACTTGTTTCGGTGCATTTTCCGTACCAATTTATCGTGAACGTACAAAAGACGTTTGATGTCTCAATGACTTTCTTATGTTAATTTGGTTGATTATCGCTTAGAATTTTTAATTCCAACTGTTGTTGCTAAAAGAGGACTCCTAGGTCTATTCATTATATGAGTTATAAATCCGTGGTAATAACCCAGTACGCTTTGTAGGTCACTCATACATGGCATCAAAGAAACATATACTACTGTCAGTGAAATATTTAAGGTCTTGGTAAAATATTTATGGTAAAACAATCATGTTAAATAAATGCTATAGAGGATATTTGCTTTTTTGAAGTGAATACCAAATATATTTCATCGAGTGAGTTGAGAATATCAGAATTTTCACGAGTGCGCAGCACGAGTGAAAATTTTGATGTTTCAACTCACGAGATGAAATATATTTGGTATTCGCCGAAAAAAAGCAAATTTTCTTTTTATTTTATACAATACACGGGCATTTTCCTATTCACAAAGCAGGCGGTGAAAATGCGAAAACCAAAAATTTTTGAAAACACGAATAATTTTGGTACAACATTGTTCCTTACGTTCTAACTAAGAAAATGAATACCCACACTTTATGTTTTCGTTCATAAATAACGGAGTTATAGGCGTTTGAATTTGTGAAGTGAGACATATTTAATGACGTCAAGTAAATGGAAATGTCAGAAGTAATCCAAAAATTCTGACGTCATTACAGTGAAGATATAGGCTGATATCAGTCACTAGTGACTTTTGATATCAGTGAGATTTGATATCAGTGAAATTTCATATCAATGAAAATACCAATTTTATCAAGTTTTGATATACATTGGTTTTCACTGTAAAGTATAAAATAAAAATGTTTTACTTACCTTAATTTGATTGTTCTGTGAGCATGAAAAACTTAAGTCTGAAGTAGGGAGAGTCTTCCGTGAGTATTTAGATAGATGAATACATAAATATGATTAATTTTTCTGTCATTGTAAATACCTACAGCATGCGTCTGTAAAAGATCTGTGTTAATATACCACATACCATTTAATGTCAAGGTAGTTTGGGAAACGAATCTATATTCTTGATGGCAGATACTTGTCATTTTACATGTAACCATTATAATGTCATTGACAACTAGATTTCTTTGTACGTACTTCTTATGAATGACTTGTCCATTCATTGAAGTCAGAAAGTTTTCTATTCCTACTTAATGATACCGAAAGTAGTTGATATTGACATTAACCTCTTTCATATTATTCCCACGAGACAGCGTATAGACTAATTTGTTATATAGATTGTCGCTATTTGTTAAAACTTACACTAATACATTATAAATATCACGCATTTTGTCTTTCAGAAATGTTGTAGTTTCGTAGGTATTATACATGCTATTTTGAACATTTTAGGTAAATACATGTATATTAATTTATATAGCATCAATACGATGGCCACTTCAAGTCCGAATAATCAGATTATATTTATTTTCTGACTTGTTTTGGTGCATTTTCTGTACCAATTTATATCGGGAAAGTACAAAACACGTTTGCTGTCTTAATGACTTTCTAAGGTTAGATTGGTTTGATTATCGCTTATAATTTATTTTTATTCCAACGGTTGTTGCTAAAAGAGCATTCTCATTAAATAACTTCTAGGTCTATTCATAATATGAGTTATAAATACGTTGTAATAACCCAGTACGTTTTGTAGGTCACTCATACATCGCATCAAAGAAACATACTCGTATACTATTGTCGGTGAAATATTTATGTTAAAACAATCCTGTTAATGCTGATCTTTTTTACTTATCTTAATTGTTCCGTGGGCAAGAAAACCTTAAGTCTGAAGTAGGGAGAGTCTTTAGTGTGTATTTAGATAAACACGTTAATATAATTAATTCTTCTGTCATTGTAAAAAAACGTATGCGTCTGTAAAAGCTCTGTGCTAATGCCACATACCATTTAATGTTTTAGGTAGTTTTAGGAAACGAATCTCTATTCATGTTGGCAGATACCTGTCATTTTACATGTAACCTTAGCGATGACATTGAAAACTGGATTTCCTAGTTTGCAAGTGTACTCCTCAAAAAAATCTAAGGGCCACTGTAATATTTTCCATATATTCTTGTGTAAAACACCCAATACTTAACCAAAATTTAATAGCACTACCCAAGGTCACAGAATGCCGGTTTCATTTGATTTGTTTCAGATAATGCTTCGAAGTAACTGACTAAAAGAAGTTTGAAAAAGCATATGTCCTCCCCAAATCCAGGGAACAGTTTTTGCATTTTAAAAAAAAAATCCTGAAATTATGGCATTTTTCTGAAAATCCACAGATTCAATTCGACTTAAGTTTGATTTTTTCATGAAAAGGTACAAGTAGGCAAAGATCAGGAAAAGGAGCAATTAGAAAAAGATTCCCACTCCAAAAACCGAGGTGGGAAAAAACCAAACTAACAATCAGGTACTTATACTATGAAAACATTTCGTAAGCCGAATGAGCAGCTATTTTCCCAATAGGTGGCCACTCAGTTACCTTAACTTAACTAAAAATATGAAAACACACATAAGGCGCCAACAGCACAAAATATTTTAAACACCAAGACATAAAACAAAAAGAACCACCACAGAAGTATCGACTTGGAACGATCAGTAACACAAAGTTACTGGCGGTTTTAAATCGATTTTACATGGCCATAACCTCACCCTCAGCTTCTGCAGTGGTTCATAACATTTAGTTAGTTCTTCGGTCCTCGTGGTGAATCTCTAACTAGTCAATGAATCATCAAGAACAAACAAATAAATCATGATAAACATCCTGATGAATCAAAAACCAGGACTCACAGATTGAGTAAGCTGCCCGACGATGGAGATCCCTGGGCGCCGAATAACTTACTAACTCCGGAGCAAAAGAAAAACATCAGTTGGACCCCGGTGGGCCAAGCAACAGACAAGAAGCTCTGGCCCCAACCAACTAAAGTCACTTTTAAAGGCATTGCAGCCAATGTTGTTACTGTGAAATTCACACTTGCGTGTAAATGTCACGTTTTAGCTGCTTTTCAAAAAAAATGCCAATTTTTGGAAAAATAACTCAGATTTACCAAAACTTCCATATAGGTTTTGGCAGGGTGTTTTCTGTTTCAAATTTCTTACATTCATAACCGTCCAGGCAATATCAAAAATAATGCAAATGCAAAGGGGTATCTGCGTCCTTTGGGATTCCAATTTAATTTGAGCTGAACTTGGGGTACCTGAAACTACAATATATGGGAAATAATACATTGGCCCTTAGAATTTTTTGAGGAGTATACTTCTTATGCATCACGTGTCCATTCATTGATATTATAACGTTTTATATTTCTATTTAACGATACTGAAAGAAGATAATATCGACATTAACTTCTTTCATACTATTCCTACGAGACAGCGTATAGACTAATTTGTTATAGCTTGTCAGTCACTATTTGTTGTTTGTTATTCACACTGTAACTAAATATCACACTTTTTTTTCTCTACGAAATGTTGCAGTTTCGTTGGCATTGTAATTTTGAAAAAAAATTAGGTAAATATATCAATTTATAGCATCAATAAGGGCAGATTTTATTCATTTTCCGACTTTTTTCGGAGTACTTTTTGTACCAATTAATCGAGAAAATTCAAAACATTTTGGAGACTTAATGAATGTCTTAGGTTAATTTGGTTTGATTATCGCTTATGTTTTATTTTTTATTCCAACGGTTGTTGCTAAAAGAGCACTGTCATTAAATAACTTCTAGGTCGCTTCATTATACGAGTTATAAGTACGCTGTAATAACCCAGTACGATTTGTAGGTCTCTGATACATCGCATCAAAGAAACGTACTACTGTCGGTGAAATAAGGTCTCTGTGAAATATTTATGGTAACACAAACATGTTAATGCTATTTTTTTTACTTATCTTAATGTTCCGTGAGTAAGAAAACCTTAAGTCTGAAGTAGGGAGAGTCTTTCGTGTGTATTTAGATGAATACGTAAATATGATTAATTTTTCTGTCGTTGTAAATACCTTCAGCATGTGTCTGTAAAAGCTCTATGTTAATATGCAACATACATGTACCAGTTAATGTTAAGGTAGTTTTAGGAAAAGAATATCGATTCGTGTTGGCAGATACTTGTCATTTTACATGTAATTTTAACAATGTCATTGAAAACTAGATTGTCTAGTTTGTAAGTACTTCTTGTCCATTCACTGAGCCATTGAATAAAAAAACCAACAAATTGCATATGCGAAAACAAAGGCGCAGATAAGCTTCGGGGTAACTGCGAAGCTGATCCTCACCTTTGTTTTCGCTACATGTATAGTATAATTCCCCTACTTTCTAAATCCAAAATTTGAAGCTTTAAACCTGCTTCTGTGACTATACACTGTACAGGCAAGTTTGTGTCAGATCTGGTCGGAGTCCCAAATTGTTGGTTTTCTCACGCAATGGCTTATTCCTATTCAATTGATTCCAAAAGTAGATACTATCGACATTAACGTCTTTCATACTATTCGTACGAGACAGCGTACAGACTAATTTGTTAAAGCTTGTAACTATTTGCCGAAACCTATACCACAACTAAATATCACGCATGTTTTTCTCTCAGAAATATTGTAGTTTCGTTGGTATTATAATTTTGAAAATTTTGGGTTAGTATATTAATTCATAGCATAAATATGGTGGCCACTGTAGGTCCGAATTATCATATTTCATTTATTTTATTTTTCGACTTGTTTTGGTGCTCTCTCTGTACTAATTTATCGAGAACATACAAAACACATTTGAAGTCATAATGACTTTGTTAGATTAATGAGGTTTGATTATCGCCTATGATTTATCATTTTTAATCCAACGCTTGTCATTGAAATAACTTCTAGGTCTATTCATTATGCGACTTATAAATACGTAGTAATAACCCATTACGTTTTGTAGGTCAATGAAACATCGTATCAAGAAATATATACGATACTGTCGGTTAAATATTTAAGGTAAAATAATCATATTAATTCTAATATTTTTTGATATTCTCAAGTCATAATGATAAAACAATGTAACAAACAAATGCACTCCAAGATAAGCAATGGCAACTCTGTTCAAAGCAAATTACCAAGAATGGAAATAATTGTGATTGAAAAATACATTAAGAAATCGATTAAGATGCTATCAAATCCATAGAGCTCGGAAATTTTTGTTGACAGCCACGATAAACTTTTAATAATAATAATAATAATAATAATAATAACTTTTGACAACTTGTGTGAGGTTCGGTATTTTTATTTATTTATTATTTTTTTATCCTAGTTCGGTTTGCTGGTCGCTCAAACATGGCACCGAAAGAAAATCTTATGACAATACTAACGTTTAAACTTAATAATCATTACGAAAACATGCCCATGCAATATACAGAGATTTTTTAAGTTGTTATGATTTAAAATTTTCTGTAGATTTTTTAGAATATTTTTCTTATTTTTGCTCAAAACATAGATTGCGGGTACACGTTAGAACCGCCTCGCCGAGGCGGTTCTAACGAGTACACACAATCTATGTTTTGGAGCAAAAATAAGAAAAATAGGTGTACCCCTGCATACCCCAGTTTTGCTATATAAAAGTGGGGTTCAAGGGGGTATACATTACACGGACATGTTTTCGTGATGGTAGATCTTTTTAATTAAAGCCCAGAGCAATAATGTATTTAGAGGTTAAAATCAAAATAAACTCTCAAGAAACACACTATGGCTTCACTTTTCCAAGAATACTTAGAATGGTAATTTTTAATAGGATTTTTTTCGAAGCTATCAAGAAATTTAGACTCTTCAAAAATCTGTGTTTGGCTTCTGCTTTACATGCTTTACAATAATAATAATCCTAAAAATGGATTGCAAATAGAATTTACATTCACTACATTTTGACAAACAACCATTTTTTTTTTTTTTTTTTTTTTTTTTTTTTTTTTTTTTTTTTTTTTTTTTTTTTCAATTTCCACCTGAACATTTAAAGCTATCATAACATTTTAAATGAAAGGTGACACTTCGTAAGATAAGACGACGCTAAGATGGGCTTGAGTCGAACGTAAAGTTACGATGCTTTTAAGTTGTCACCTTAACTAAAGGTCTTTTTCAGGGGCTCGTTTCACAAAGCGTTTTAAGACATATCTTGTCCTAAGTTTGAACTTAGTACTAATTTCGGTTAAGATATGTCTCATCCATGTCCTAACTTTAGTCCTAACAATAGGACATTACTTATGATTGATCTTATTTAATAGCAAACTAAAATGGCGGACGTGTTTATGTGAGGACAAAAAACAACAAAATATTAATTACCTAGACTAGAATAGAACTCGGATCGCCTGGACAGAAGACAACATAGCTTACCACTGAGCCACCGAGTCATATCTTTTATTCAATGTTTCAGTATTGATAAACGCCAATAGAATACATTTTATTTTTAGTTAGTTTGCTTGAGTTAATGCAAAACGCCCCAGCCAACAGCTATGTTCATACAGAGACGTTGCCTCCATTTCATGGGACGTTCATACAAAATTAAGCTGTCATGGCATCCAAAACGTGCTTCAAATATACTCAGCCAAACATATAACAACATCGGTTTATTGTTAAGTTAAACAAGTACTGTAAACTTTATTTCTAGATTGCTGGGTGATTGACACATCTAACAACATCTGGTTGTAACATTCTGTATTATACGTCTCAAGAAATTAATCATTTTTCACGATCCAAAAGGAAGCAAGTTGTATTAAAACTGACTTCCAGAATCTTTCAGAGGGCGCATGCCACCAAAATAACCGCTTTGGCCAATCTCATTCGAGCTCAATGGTCCATACTCTGAAAATCTAACACTTTTGTACCCTATTAACTCATAGGCGATTGCTGACCAGCATATGTGTGGTAGACTGTCTTACATTTCATTGAAATGCAAAACATGCCGTAATCTTTATGCGTTGTGTTGGCTCAGTATAAAGTAGCAAAGTAAGGCTTATGTGTATGGATGGTTTGACTTGACCACGGTTTCCAGGCAGGCTCAGACCTTAGCGGCTAACCAGTTGCCCAATCAGATGGCCAGTCAGTAGCGTATAAGCTTTGCTTGGAGCGGTACAAGCATTCTATCTATTATTTCTCAGGGCCCCAATGGATCCATTTTTTATTTCAACTAAAAACGTCATGAACTGTATACATAATTGCGAGTAATATGGCAAATTGACTATATTTCCCCAAATCGGAACAAGATCGGCCACCCGATGCATCAGGTTTATCATACAGTGTATAAGGCAAACACTGGAGTTAAAGAGATTTGTTTTCGATTTCCAGACGAAATAGTCTAAAGCATTACAGTGAAACCGTTGGTAGATCTAAGTACATGTATTTAAATTGAAACAGGAAGAAAAGAAATAAAAGAGAAAAGAGAGAAAAATGGATTCGATCTCGGATCGCCTGGTTCATATTATGGCAAAAATACTAATTACTTGCATAAATCCACTGAGCTATCACCAATATTAAATCAACTCTATGATTTAACATACTTGAAACTAACTGGTTTGTGTGTTTGACCTTGAAATGAGATAAATCTTATGAACAAGTCACAGTTAAGATAGACCGTAAGTCACTCCTAAGAGTAGTCTTGATCATAAGATAAGATATGCCGTAAGTGAGCTCCGTGAAACGAGCTACAGGTATTCACCATTATCCCTAAGAGATACATAGGTTGGAGGTAAGTTGATCTTTAGCTTAAGATGGGTTTGAGTTACCAACCCAGTTCTGTGCTGTGGGGACAAAATCCAGGTAAATACAGATAGTCAAGTTTTGATTTTTGTTGACTGTAATAGGCCAATCACATTACTGTAGCAGGATTATTTTTCAACTTTAATGGTTTGAAAAGGTAAAAGAAGGCAATAATCAGGAAATGGCACAAAAGAAAGAAACTCCCACTTCAAAAATCGAGGTGGGAAAAAAACTGACAATCAAGTACAGTACTTTGAGAACATATTGTAAGGCGAGTGAGTAGCTATTTCCAAAAATGCGGATATACAGTTATTTTAACTTAATTAAATATATGAAAACGTTCATAAGGTGCAAACAGCACAAATATTCAACAAAAGAAAACCTAAAAAGTAGGCAATGATCAGGAAAAGACGCAATCAGAAAGAAATTCCCACTCCGAAAACCAGGGTGAGAAAAACTTAATTGACAATTAAGTTAGATTAGAATAAGAAAACAGTTAGATCCTCAACAGTAGTATCACAGTAACAGCAGTCTAAAGAGAAAATGACGACTGAGGGCTTATCGTCCTTATACACTGAGTCACTATACAGCCCTGTCTTCAACATAATTATTGAGGTATAGATCCTCTAGATTGTACAATGTAAGAACTTCTTATTAATGTCTTGCCCCCATTAATTGATGTCAGGGCATTTGCGATTTCTATTTAACGACACCAAAAGTAGATAATATCGACGTTAACCTCTTTCGTACTATTCCTACGAGACAGCGTATAGACCAATTTGTTATAGCTTGTCGCTATTTGTTGTAAATTATACTGTAACTAAGACATCACGCAAAACTAAAATCTTAAATCTTGACTCCTTCCCGCAGTTTGTATCTTCGTTTATTTGTATTTAAAAACTGTATGGATGCATGAAATTATTTCATTAATAACTTATATGGTACAACAGGTACTACAGGTACAATGTACAAGCATAACACTTTGGTCTGAGGAAAACGAGTTAATAATATAATATTTTTTATTCAGTTTTACGTCCCTTTCAAGCTTTTTCACTCATATCGAGACGAATCAATCGGTAGGTGGGGCGAAAACCGGAGTACCCGGGGAAAAACCACCTGACACACCCGCAAGCAGAACTTGGCTTGTCCCACATGTGTCTCGTGCCCCGAGCGAGGCGCGAACCCACAGCGGTGAGATGATCGAATGATTAAGAGCACTGAAATAATATACTAAGAAAATGATTTGGGCAATGTCTTTACGAACATGTTAGGCTTGTTATACTTTGATCATCACTGTTTTGTAATCAATGTGTTTAATGGATAAATGATTGATTAATTCAGTCACATATACGTAGTGGGATTTGTAGGTCATTAGCCCACGGTGACAAAGACTAATACAAAAGTAGCAATGGTCATTTACGGCTGTAAAAGCATTGTGTAAAAATGTACATATTTCAAAATTCAAAAACCTCAAGACATAATGATTTAAAAACTGTAAGAAACATAAATTCACAAGAAGGTAACATGGCTTCCCTTTTCAAAGCAAACTACCACGAACACATAAAAGTATGGCTCTTAAAAGGGAATTTAGGAGAGCTAATAAGGCAACGGGACTCTTTGGGAAAAAATTTTCTGGCTTCTCCAATAATATGATAATATTCACTTACATGCGCTTAGATAATACATCTGGTTGTGTGCTTTGGTTTCGTCACATCAACTACAGCATTTGGCGTAATGCACCTGTCATGTGTAAGGGGGACCGAGGAATAGAGGGGCTGTTAACTTTTCAATTTTTGCACCTGTAATGTGTAAGGGGGACCGGGGATAGAGGGGCTGTTAACTTTTCAATTTTGAAAGCCCTACTAAAAGCCTGGCACTGCATGGTCAGATTTGTGGTACAACATCAGAAAAACATGCCCGTGCAATGAATACCCCCTTGAACCCCACTTTTATATAGCAAAACTGGGGTATGGAGGGGTATGCCTATTTTTTTATTTTTGCTCCAAAACATAGGTTGTGGGTACTCGTTAGAACCGCCGCGCCGAGGCGGTTCTAACGTGTACCCACAATCTATGTTTTGAGCAAAAATAAGAAAAATATTAATAATTTTCCGCTGAAAATTATCGATTTTGAACCTGAAAAATTACTGTATATCATACGGGCATGTTTTCGTAATGATCCCTGCTAAAAGCACAGCCTCTCCGGAGGTTGACAGTAATGTGGAACAACAGCTGGGAGTTGTTCGGATGAAAACTATGAGAGAAGGGCTTGGATTTCGGCATTTTATGTACATGAAAATATGCAAAGTAAATAACTTGGGACCATAAAAATAATTAATTGTTATAATACAACTAATATCTAAATTGAATTAACGTGACAGTGTATTGGCGGGAAAATAAAACCCCGGCGCAACACCGGCACTGCTGGGACTCATCAGAGGTTAAACTCGGGCATTTTATCCCCGCAGTGTCCCCGCTATCTACGTCATTGGGGGACCGAGGATACAAATTACTGGTGCATAACTCGTTTTGTGTTTATGCCAATGTCAGATTTGTTTAATTTATTTTTATTGATGTCTATTAAAATGTTAGCGTTTTCAGATAAAGTTGATAATGGTAAGCAATGCTAGAGCTATGATATTGCAGTGTCATCAATTTTTTACTGATCCCAGTTACAAAAGTTTCATCATACGCCCTAGAAATAAGCCATATTGTCTTGTTTTGAGCTGTCAGAAGACAGACAGATTGTGGAGTTTAATGCATCAAACTCGATCAACCTGCCCATCAAATGGCATTGCTAGTGAAAATAGTTTTGTGTTCTATAAAACACCCACATTTATTTTTTCAGATAACAGTTCTTCTTAAAGAACCTGATAATCATACAGAAGTAGCACCTTTGGACAGAAGAAAGTAAATCAAATAAATGAATAAATAACTAAATAAATGAATAAATAACAAGTACACATATGAAATGTCCTATGGTATAACATTTGATAGGGACTCATAGACACTTTAAGCCTTGTTAATTATGTGAGTGTCGGGTGTTAGCATCAGGAAAACATGTCCGTGTAATGTATACCCCCTTGAACCCCACTTTTATATAGCAAAACTGGGGTTTGCTGGGGTATACCTATTTTTCTTATTTTTGCTCCAAAACATAGATTGTGGGTACTCGTTAGAACCGCCTCGGCGAGGCGGTTCTAACGAGTACCCACAATCTATGTTTTGAGCAAAAATAAGAAAAATATCAAAATGTTTCAGCTGAAAATTTTTAATTTTTAAAGCTAAAGAATCTCTGTATATTGCATGGGCATGTTTTCGTTATGATGTGAGTGTCGGGTGTTACGAAATTCCCTAGGATTTTGTGTTGTCTGCTACTTTCCCTACTGCTGTCTGAGTAGGGAGTTTTAATTTAATTACGTCAATTTCAGTTTTATCTGACACACATTATTTTAAAGAGCAAGTCAGATATTTGTCTTGAGCATTTGCACGACTGTCCTGCCAATTGTGTACTTTGAAATAAGTTAATTTGCCTTTGTACTGCGTAGTAGAAACAAACTCACGAAAAAGTAAAAATATGATTTGTGCTCGCAGATTGGTCAATATTTTGACATTTTGTTCCGTTGATTTTAAATCGGTTTCAGTTATGTAAAAAAATGTAACAGGCAACATACACTGCCCAAAATATTTAAATACGAACTGATTTACAGAACCATTTTCATATAGCGCAATTTAAACTACCCAAGTTTGGCCAATATTGACTTTTTTAAAATTGCACCCCCCCCCCCCCAGGACCAACAAACCCTTTTGCACGTTGATAGGTCCTCATAAAATACATGTTATATTTGAATGGCGTGTTGGTACTCAAGGGGGAACAATGTTGCCAGGTCAAATATGTAACCCGAAAACTGTGTACAAGTATATAAAATAGTTATAAACACTTAACAAGGGGAGAATGGTAGAAAGTCCCATTTAACACATTGATTTGTTTTAAGTCCGAACATATGTGAATTCAGATGCATGTCAACGTTCTAGCTCAAATGCTATATAACTGTGACAAGAAATAATTCGCATATGTTTTTATGCAAAACAAGTCAATGCGTTAAACAGTAAGAGGTTGTTCTTTGAAACCGGCGTCATGTGATCGATCAGCACCGGTTGGGCCGTGACGCGAGAAATCCCGGTCTAACATAAACCGACCTGTGCAGCCCCAGAAAGTGACAAGAAGATTGAAATTTCGGATCTAAGCAGAAGAAGGAATGCACGATCATTGAGCGAAAATAAATGCGCTGATCAGCTGTGCAGTTACTGCACAGATGATGATCTGCGCCTTTGTTTTTGCATATAAAAAATGCGGTTTTCTCGTGATACGACGCAGTTAAAGTGTGTGCAGTAAATGGCCATTCTGTTATCTTCTGTGCAGTGAATCCAGTTTCATTCATCAAACGTGACTGAATATGTCTGTTTAATGGCTTCAAAAGACAAAAGACCGGTAGTTATTTAAATGGTCCAACAATAACAGACTACTTCAAAATGCTTTATCACCAAAAGCAGTCAGTATTGCATTCTGTGAACGCAGTTACAAACTGATCACACCATCGGCTATGGACATCTAGAAGAAGAGGGAAACCGACAAAATGTGACTGAATATATCTGTTAAATGGCTTTAAACGACAATGAACCGGTAGTCATTTAAATGGTGCAACAATTACAGACTACTTCAAAATACTTTATCACCAGCAAAAAGCTAGCAGTAAAGTCAGTGTTACATTCTTTGGACAGATACAACCTGTGTTCTCAGTATCGGCTGTGTTCTCAGCATCGGCTATCTGGTTATAGGATATCTAGAAGAAGATGGAAACCGACAAACCCGACTTATATAAGTACGAGATTTAAGCGGTCAATATCAACTATTCCCGATACCTAAGACTGTCTAATCGTCACATGATAATCTACTGTGTGATTATGTATCGCCGTCGTGTACATAATTTAACGTAAGGGTTTGAAAAGAGTTAAGATCTCGAAATCGAAAGCTAATACAATGTAGTTAGCCGTTATCTTTGAAACCGGCGTCGCGTAATCAGTCAGCACCAGTTAAGCCGTGACGTGATCTTAAGCTTGACACAAACCGACATGTGCAATCCCAAATGACAATGACTAGAAAGTTTAATTATCTGATGCATGAAGAATTGGGGTTGTACTATCATTTACCAAAAACAAAAGCTCTGATCAGCTGTGCAATTACTGTTCTCACATGTGCGAGAATCTTCTTTTCTCGTTATGCGACTCGGTTAAAATATGTGCAGTAAATGGCCATTCTGTCATCTTATGTGCAGCCGATGCAGTTTCATTTATCAACATGTGACAGAATATGTCTGTTAAACGGCTTTTAAAGACAATAAACCGGTAGTCATTTAAATGGTCCAACAACAACAAATTGCTTCAAAATGCTTTATCACCAGCAAAGCTAGCACGTTTGGTCCTTTGGAAACAGTTAAAACATTCAAAGGGAGATAGTATGGACGATATTGCGCATTTTCGGGTAATGAACCCTCATCAGTAGCACTTTTTTAACCGGCAACGAACGCCAGGCTATTGTGCTGCAATTTCGAAAATTTATACGAGAAGTCTAAATCCAGGACGCATTCCTAAACGGGGTCAAACAATTGAAACATTGCTTAGAAAAAGGTACAAGTAGGCAAAGATCAGGAAAAGGCGCAATCAGAAAAAGATTCCCACTCCAAAAACCGAGGTGGGAAAAAACCAAACTAACAATCAGGTACTTATACCAAGAAACATATCGTAAGCCGAATGAGCAGCTATTTTCCCAATAGGTGGCCACTCAGTTACCTTAACTTAACTAAAAATATGAAAACATACATAAGGCGCCAACAGCACAAAAATTTTTTAAACACCAAGACATAAAACAAAAAGAACCACTGCAGAAGTATCGACTTGGAACGATCAGTAACACAAAGTTACTGGCGGGCTTAAACCGGTTTTACAGGTACCTAACCTCACCCTCAGCTTCTGCAGTGGTTCACAACATTTAGTTACTTCTTCGGTCCTCGTGGTGAATCTCTAACTAAAGGGTGTTAAGAAAGTTCGTTCCGCAGTTCACAACATAGTTTGAAAGAATTTAATAGGCAAAAACTAATAAAATGCTGCTATTTTCATGAATCGGTTGTGTTCTCAGATACAATATAGCAGTTGAAACGCTGTCTTATGTCGGGTTGCTTCACAGATGTATATTTTCTAAGGATACTGTATTCCAAAAAATTCCGGAATACTTCCATTTTTTGTAAAAAATGTAAAATATTTGACATTTGATTTTTCTTTACAGGTTTATAATTAAGGACATCACAAAAGTATTATAAATGGCGAATAAGTAGTCCATCTAGGCTTTATTCATTAAATTATAGAGGACTTTTACGCATTTTCCTTGGCATGACAAAGGTATTCACTAGTATACCCCCATTTTTGTGTAAAAGTTCAAGGGTTAGAAAATGGGTGCTAGTGTTTGGTGGCCATTTTTTCATGATCAGGTCTTTGATTTAAAACATCTTTGTTATTATCTTTTCATATACATCCAAATTAAAGTCTGGTCATGCCATTATTTAGTTTTGAAGCGTGGAAATTGAGCTATCAGGAAAACAATTTTTGCGCGGAACGAACTTTCTTAACACCCTTTAGTCAATGAATCATCAAGAACAAACAAATAAATCATGATAAACATCCTGATGAATCAAAAACCAGGACTCACAGATTGAGTAAGCTGCCCGACGATGGAGACCCCTGGGCGCCGAATAACCTACTAACTCCGGAGCAAAAGAAAAAACACCAGTTGGACCCCGGTGGGCCAAGCAACAGACAAGAAGCTCCGGCCCCAACCAACTAAAATGAATAGCTTTAAGTCGGGGCCATCATAGAGTCTGACGCCCGACCCACCGGCGTGCAATTAAAGAAGGCAGCATAGTTATCAACCATGATTGGGTTAAAAACTAAGCATGCAGACTGTCGCATAACATTCAAGTTATAACCTATACGTCTGTAACGTGTTATGATTTTTCCGAACTGAAGAGAAAAATCATTTATTCCTTTAAGTTTCTTTAATTTGTAAACCAAGTCACCATAAAATTCAGGTTCCGAAAGGCCCTCACTTAAAAGTGTCTTTAACCCAACATTATATTTGGAAATCAATTCATAGTGTCTACGATAAAATTTAGAAAAGGTTTTTCGAAGTTTATGATACCGATAGCCCTGTTGGAGAAGTTTTGCCGTTAAACATTTATTTCGAGCGTTGAAGTCTGTAACATGATTACAGACTCTAGCAAACCTAATAAGTTGCGAAATGTATACACCATAAGAAGCACGACGAGGAACGTCACCATCCAAAAAAGGAAAATTTACTATATCAAAATCAAAGTCATCGCGCTTATCATAAATTTTAGAAGAAACAAATCCATTTGCAACAGAAAGATGTAGATCTAAAAAGGGGGCTTCGGTATCTGAGATATTAGCTTTGTTCAACTGAAGTTCAGGTGGATAAATTTGATTGACCATACCTTCAAAATAAGGGTTGTCAATGTTCAAAAGGTCATCGAGGTACCTAGATGTGGAATTAAAAGCCTCGATAACATCAGCTTGATTATCATGGTTAAGAGAATCCATGAAATCTCTTTCATAGCAGTATAAAAATAAATCAGCTACGAGAGGTGCGCAATTTGTACCCATCGGAATTCCAACAATTTGTCTGTATAACTTGGTCCCAAATCTAATATAAATATTATCAAGGAGAGAGGATAAGGCGTCGCACACATTCTGACATGACCAAAGTGTATACCGACTTTGGTCAGAGGAAGTGAAAAAAGCCTTTCTGTCATTACATGCCAAATAAAGTGAACCATAGTTTTTTAATGCCCTTTTGAAGGTCCACTCTATCAAATCCAGAAGTTTTTCTTTAATTAGATTATGTGGTAATGTTGTATACAGAGTAGAAAAATCATATGTGGACAAGCTTGTCGCACGGAACCCTCTACACTTCAATTTATTGAGCACCTCACCAGAATTTTTATTGACCAAAACCAATTTTTATTTGAAGTTTCATACACTGTCTCACAGTATCTTATAACATGAGATTTGATAGCAGTAAGACAAGAAGTTAATAATTTAGAAAGTTCAGTGGTAGTACAAGAGCTAGAATTTGCAATAAATCTAGCTTTGTATGGTCTTTTGTGAAGCTTAGGTAACCAATACATCGTAGGAAGTTTGTCTTGGCCTTCATTGACACAAACAGAAAACTTAACAGGTAAATCGTTTAAGTGGGCATTTACTACAGACACCTCATCAGTATCTGTCTCCAGATAAGCCCTGGTACCATCAAGCTCCTGTTTTAAGGTGTTAACGTAGTGAAGTCTACAAACGACAACAACATTGTTTGCGGCTTTTTCTGCCGGAACCAAGACATACTTTCTATGAAATTCTTGGATACCCTGCTTCAAATGCCTAAATGACGATTTGGGTTTAGGAGGTAAAAGATTAGTATTAATAAAACTTAATACGTTTATCCACGATAGTGAAGATACTTCTTTTCCATTCTTTAAGAGCATTATCCTCAACACCCTCTCGTTTACACCATCGACTACCGAAACATTTAATGCAGATGCAATCTCCTCTCTACATTTGTCGAAATTAATGTAGGAAGGGAATCTATATTTCGGACCTTTAGAAACAATTTTGCGAATTCTAGAATCCGAAATTATTTTTAAATTTCCAGTAACTATATGTCCAGCTGGTTGATAAACATATTTTGAATCTTTACAATCTCAAGACTTAGGAGTATTAGCATGGATATCAAGATCAGAAACAAGTTTATTGAAATTAAAAATAGTATTTCTGATTGGTTTGTTATATTTGTAACAAATAATAGGAGGTTCTGAATTTTGGAAGTAGGTAGGTATAGACTGTATCACTGATTTATCCTGGAATATGCTTGGTAAATCAATAAAGTCAATTCCTTTATTGATGAAAGGAATTTTAATAAAACTTCTAATGTGATTAGATTCGGAATCGATAAATGGACGAAGAGCATGCTGAGTATAACATCTTGTTAACAGTGCAGCGTCATACATTTGATGATTTCTATCGTAAAATCTATTAGCCTCTGTGTCCAGGGAACGTAATGCAGCAATAGGTAGAGAACTAAGATAAGACAGCATTGGATGTCGACCGTGAATCCTTAGTTTAACAGCTAAATCATTAAGGGAAATGTTCAATTTCAATGCAGCGCACCGTTTACGTTTGTCATTACCCCTTTTCCGTATACCATGAGATCTAGATTTACGTTTACGAGACTCTGAAAGTGTAAGTACATCAAAATCGGTCATTTTGGAAATATTGCCTTCATGGTAAATGTTGTCGTTAAATCCCAGTGGAAAGGGTGTTTGCAGTAATTTTATCCATTTAAGTTCAGTTTCAAATCGTTTAATATTTTTGAATCTAACTGAAGAATTTTCATCATATGAGATTTTCTCCACTGGTTGAACTTTAACATCATTGGGAGAATGACCAATGCGCTTAAAATGCTGGTACAGAAAGGTATCATTATTTTTGGGCTTTCTGATTCTACGATAGTGCTCACCAAATCGTTTTTGCAAAGTTCGACAAGTTTGTCCAACATATTGCATCCTACAATTGTTTGTATTTCAAGTAAGAACATATACAAGATCCATTGATTTTCAGTCTAAATCAGAATCATTAACCACTGAAAATGTCCTACCATTCACAGATGAAGTGATAGTAGTCTTAGAGCATAAATGATTGCAACAGTTGCACTTCTTGGCATTGCACTTAGAAATACTAGGGTACATTCCAGGTCTCTTGAACGGATTAATATATTTACGTAAAATTGGTGATTTGAGTGGAGATAACCTAATCTGAAGATTATTACGAAACATATTAGAATTAGAAGCTCCGTGTAGATTAACAGCAGATGCCGAAAATAAATTAAGAGGTGTCACCCTAACAGTAGGTAATAAATTTTGAAAATTGTTAGTTGAATGAGGAATCCGTACAGTAGACGCGGCATGCAACCTAAGGGGAGTTAATGTAATTCCTAATCTTTTTGTGATAGTCATAGTTGGGAGTATTGTGTTGATACTGCCAAAAGGAGCGCGACACTCATACCGGTTATAGAATAAATAATGCACTTAATCTTAATGCAAAATCTTTCGAATGAAAGAAAAAAGGTATAACCAAAACCCACATCTCAGGTCCATGTCTAATATAAGTCCATGGATAGAAACGTAAGAATCGCTTATACAACGAGATACGAGTGACGGTCAACTAATGACCTTCAATACGGTATCGAAGAGTTGTGGTAGTTAGAGATAGGAAAATACAAACTGATTGCAAGCAATCCCTGAGGATTGGAAAAATAAGAGCATTAAATGGATGTTTCTAAACGTACGTGTTTTGAACACTCTGAATATCTTTATTGATCTCAAAGGATCGAAAGAAAAATATAATCTGCACTATGGGTGATGTACGGGGAGACTTTTTAGGGCCGCCACACGACACAACGCCAGCTGCAGTAATAGCAAATAAAATTTAAAGCTTTGGTCCTTTGGAAACAGTTAAAATATTCAAAGGGAGATAGTATGGACGATACTGCGCAATTTCGGGTAATGAACCCTCGTCAGTAGCCCTTTTTAAACCGGCAACGGACGCCAGGTTATTGTGCTGCAATTTCAAGAATCAATACGAGAAGTCTAAATCAAAGACAAATTCCTAACAAATGAAACATTGCTCAGAAGTATATTTCTCAACGTACGTGTTTTGAACACTCAGAATATCTTTCTTGATCTCAAAGGACCGAAAGAAAAATATAATCTGCGCTATGGGTGATGTACAGGGAGACCCATAGGGCCGTCAATCAGCACAACGCCAGCTGCAGTAATAGCAAATAAAATATAAAGGTTTGGTCCTTTGGAAACAGTTAAAACATTCAAAGGGAGATAGTATGGACGATATTGCGCAATTACGGGTAATGAATTGACGTCAGTAGCTCTTTTTAAACCGGCAACGAACGCCAGGCTATTGTGCTGCAATTTCGAAAATTTATACGAGAAGTCTAAATCAAAGACACATTCCTAAACGGGGTCAAACACATGAAACTTTGCTCAGAAGAATATTTCTAAATATACGTGTTTTGAACACTCTATATCTATACTGATCACAAAGGACCGAAAGTAAAATATAATCTGCACTATGGGTGATGTACAGGGAGACCTTTTAGGGCTGCATACGACAGAAGGCCAGCTGCTGTAATAGCAAATAAAATATAAAAGTTTTGTCCTTTAGCACTAGTTAAACCATTCAAAGGGGGGAAGTATGGACTATATTGCGCAATTTCGGGTAATGAACCCTCGTCAGTAGCCCTTTTTAAACCTGCAATTTCGAGAATTTATACGAGATGTCTAAATCAAAGTTACATTCCTAAACAATCAAACAATTGAATTATTGCTTAGAAATATGTTTCTAAAAGTACGTGTTTTGAACACTCTGAATATCTTTATTGATCACAAAGGACCGAAAGAAAAATATAATCTGCACTATGGGTGATGTACGGGGAGACTTTTTAAGGCCGCCACAAGGCACAACGCCAGCTGCAATAATAGCAAATAAAATATAAAAATTTGGTCCTTTAGAACTAGTTAAAACATCCAAAGGGAGATAGTATGGACTATATTGCGCATTTTCGGGTAATGAACCCTCGTCAATAGCCCTTTTTAAACCGGCAACGAACGCCAGGCTATTGTGCTGCAATTTCGAGAATTTATACGAGAAGTCTAAATCAAAGACACATTCCTAAACGGGGTCAATCAATTGAAACATTGCTTAGACGTACGTGTTTTGAACACTCTGAATATCTTTATTGATCACAAAGGACCGAAAGAAAAGTATAATCTGCACTATGGGTAATGTACGTGGAGACTTTTTAGGGCCGCCACACGGCACAACGCCAGCTGCAGTAATAGCAACTTAAATATAAAGACTGTCCGATCGTCACATGAAAGTCTTCTGTATGATTATGTATCGGCGTTGTGTAAGGTTTTAGAAAGAGTTGAAAGCTCGATTTCGAAAACAAATAGTTATACGTTGTCTATGAAACAGGTGTCGCGTAATCAGTCAGCACCAGTTGAGCCTTGACGCGGGAAAACCGGTCTTCAGGATTTCCAATCAGACCTGATATAAACCGGCAGCGTAGCCCCATACAATGGCAACTTGAAAAATTGAGTTTCAGATTCAGAAGAAGAGCGAGTGCACTATCATTGTAGTGAAAATGAATGCGCTGATCAGCTATAATGCAGTTACTGTCCAGCTGATCAGCGTCTTTGTTTTCGCATATCGAAAATCCGGTTTTCTCTTATTGGATTCAGTTACAATATGTGCAGTAAATGGTTATTCTGTAGCGAATAGAAAAGCTCTGATAAGCTGTACAGTTACCGCACAGCTGATCTGCGACTATGTTTTCGCATGTGCGAAAATGCTCGTGATTCGATTCAGTTAAAATATGCACAGTAAATAGCCATTTTGTCATCTTGTGTGCAGTGGATCCAGTTTCATTCGTCAAACGTGACTGAATATGTCTGTTAAATGGCTTCAAAGGACAATAAACCGGTAGTTATTCTTAAAAATAGTCAAACAAAACAGACAGCGTCAAACTGCTTTATCACCAGCAAAAGTCTAGCAGTTAAATCAGTATTTCATTCCGTTAACACAGTTACAAACTGATCACACCATCTAGAAGAAGAGTGTGACTGTATGTGTCTGTTAAATGGCTTTAAAAGACAATGAACCGGTAGTCATTTAAATGGTCCAAAACTAACAGATCACCAACAAAACGCTAGTACTTAAGTCAGTATTGCATTCTATGGACACAGTTACAAACTGTTCTCACCATCGGTTTTAGGACATCAAGAAGAAGATTGGAACCGACGAACCTGACTTCCCCGATTTCTAAGACTTTCTGATCGTCACATGATAGTCTACTGTGTGATTATGTATCGCCGTTGTTGAAAGCTTGCAATCGAAAACAAATACTTGGACGTTATCTCTGAAACCGGCGTCACGTAATCAATCAGCACGTGACGCGAGAAATCCAAACAGGCCTGACATGAACCGGCATGTGCAGGCACAGACAATGAATAGAATGTTGAAATTCCGGATGCAAGAAGAAGTGGGCCTGTGCTATCATTGTTTACAGTAGCGAAAACAAAAGCTCTGATCAGCTATGCAATTACCACACAACTGCGTCTTTGTTTTGTAAGTGCGAAAATCCGATTTGCTCGTGACGCGACTCAGTTAAAGAACGTGCAGTAAATGGCCATTCAGCCATCTTGTGTGCAGTCGAACCAGTTTCATTCTTCAAACATGACTGCATCTGTCTGTTAAATTGCTTCAAAGAACAATAAACCGGAAGTCATTAAAATGGTCCAACAATTGCAGACTGCTTCAAAATGGTTGATTACCAACAAAGAAAAGTCAGTAGTGAATTTCAATAGTCATGTACATAGTTTCAAACTGATATCGCCATCTACTAGTGGACATTTAAAAACACAAATCGACTGTTACTCTACTAATGTATGAAAGAGGGGGTAAAAGTAAAGCAATGAGCAGGAACATTGCAATTAGAACTTAAGTCCAACCATTGAAACTCAGGTGGAGCGGCCCCCGTGGCCAAGCGGTTAAGAGCGCAGTTTCTTAATCACTCGATCATCTCACCGCTGTGTCTGGTGCGGGTTCGAGCCCCGCTCTGGCCACATGTGAGACAAGCCAAGTTCTGCTCGCGGGTGTGCCAGGTGGCTTTTCTCGGGGTCCTCCCGTTTTCGCCCACCTACTGATTGGCCCGTCTCATATGAGCTGAAATTATCTTGAAAGGGACGTATACGTAAAACTGAATTTAAAAAAAGAAAAAGAAAGAAACTCAGGTGGGAAACAACATAATTGACACTCGGTACTGGTACTGGTACATGGAGAGCATCTCGGTTTTTTTTTTTTTTTTTTTTTTTTTTTTCTTTTTTTTTAATATTGATTATTCAGTACCAGTCATGAATATGCCCGTCATATCGGAACGGAGCTACCGCTTTCTGGGTTTTAACCAGTACTCTAGAGGGTTATTGTATCTTATTCAAAGACACAACAAATTGCAGCCAGAGGGGATCGAACCCAGAGTCTCTCGATTCGGAGTCCGATGCTCTACCACTACGCTACAGGGCAACCCATATCGTTAGTTGAGCGAGCAGCTGTCTCCCAAAAGATTTACACTTAGTTACTCGGGAAAATCTGTGTTGTCGTTGACATCATGGCTATGTGTCCCCGGTGTCAGCTAAGCAGAGATCGTCAGCTTACAATCGTCTAATAGTATTACTTTTCTGTTAAACGTATTCCATCAGCATACCGGCTTTTGCTATATTCGACTCCAACAGCACTATACAGTCATGTTCCTTATCATTCATCTGGATATAATTGTTTCAATAATCGTCAAGTAAAACTCGATAAATCTTATCGCTTCGTAATTGCTTCAGTTAGGTCTGATATAGGGTCTTTGGAGTGGCGAACACGTCGGTATCAATGTTTATAAAGCAGCATAATGATTTTGTACGTTGAGTGTTTAAAACAGGTGGGGGTATTTGGCAGAACACATAATACGTCGTTGCATTCGTCGTGGGCGGATGTGTAGCATTAAAGGTAAACTACATGTACAAGAAGTAAATTAACTCATGTAAGCCTGGGACATAGCCCGGATGTGGCTATTCTGTTTACTTCGAGGGTTTTCACTCCTGATACCTCCAAAATGAAAGTGGGCTCACCCAAATGATAATTCATTCGTGCAAAATTGGTAAAGCGTAAGTAACTGTATAATGTTCATGAGATGCGGGCGTACAAAAGCGTTAGTACTGTCACACAGTTCTTGTAATCGAATGCCGTAACCGAGTGAATGTAATTAATACGTTATTAATACATGTACGTGTCTTGTTACGCTGAACGGCTGCTCATATTGCACAAGGCTGTATCACTCTCGTATTAAAAGAAATCTTATCACCTTTGTGCGATAGATATTCCAAACTTGTCCCGACGTAGCGATTTATGAGCGTACGAGCCCGTATGCAAATTGATGTATTCTTATGAAATATTGTCGTTTTGGACATGAAAACTGACATTGACGTCACCTTAAACTGTAAACATCGACACGCCTTTGCGATATATCTACTTTTGTTACAAGGTGAGAATTAAAGCTTCGGATGAATCTTGATCACACATCAAACTGTGATACTGCGAAAAATATGCATGAACTCAAATCGCGAAATTTAATATTCGTGAAATTAACTTGGGTTACAGTAGCTTGCAACTAGTGTTACTCAGGTCGAAAACAGGGGCATGAGCTCCAGGCCCAGATGCTTCTGATTTTGAAACGGATACAGTTTAAGTTTCAACCTTTAAAGATTATTTCATTCATATAAAACCGGACATTCAGTAGCTTCAGCGAGTTCTTCGTAGCAAGGAGCACTCACAAACAGAGCTTCGCTTGTTTCACATGAGCTCTTTGTGGGCATTATCGCTACAGGACAGGCGGGTCAATATGAACGAATGATCATGCGGTTGTGAAAGCGGTGTCCTTAACCACTCGACCACAGGCTGCCCTAGCGACGGAATCAAACAAA